>CM057458.1:582120000-583320000 GCA_016271365.2 Neoceratodus forsteri | reverse complement strand
GTCACACCCCTTAAAGGGCGATACTGGACCATCTCCATAGGGGAAGGTCTATTGGGGGTCTCGAACAAGAACCTCACAATATGGTGGTCCGACCACACGACAGGCTCCACCCTAAGGTCAGCAACCTCCAGTCCCAGCTAGAAGACGAGGTCCAACGAATGGCCGTGAATATGGGTTGCACAGGTAACAACCTGTGTCGAGCCCAATTAAAACAACAATTGGAGGAAGTCTTGACCAAACTGCGAGAGATTGTCAACTCAAGCATTGAAGTCCCCCAGAATAATCCATCTCGAGGATTCCAACACCAGCCCAGCGATCCTGCAGGAATTCCCTCCCATCCCCCAAAGGCCGGTAGACGAGAAGGATCCTGCAAACTGCACCTGCAGACCCTTGGATGGCTACACATTCAAAGGACCTTGTTTCTTCCAATTGGGAGGACTGCGAGGTTCAGGTTTGACTGTATCAATGTGAATACAAACTCATGAACTTAAACAATGAAATATAGTTTGAAGTTGAAAACTAAGTAGTTTATAAAACAAGTTTAAGTATATTATTAGGTCAACATAGTATGAAGGTGTTTTTATTAGATCAAAAGCTGATTTTCATTTTATTGCTCTGATGAGAAACAATAGTAGCCTGTTGGTGCAGTGGCAACGTTGTCACTTGTGATATCTGTGACACAGGCTCAGGAATAAGCTTGGGCTATTAGAGTTGGACTGTTAGAGGGTTGTTTGGAGCAGGAGGATTGAGTATCTTGGTGTATGCTCTTCTCTGGGGAGGAAGGGTCACTGCTTCTGTCACAATGCTGCCACCTGGGTAACCACAGATGGTGGTAAAGTGGAGGCAGAGTGAGAGGTTAGATGTCAGCTGGGCTGCATAATAACATGCTGGTGTGCTGCCCGCATCCGTTACCATGATCTCCAAGCACATTAACATAAAGGGGCAGGTCAAAACAGATGAAAAAACACTCCAACTGCAGAAGGATGATGGAGGCTGTCCCCGCAGTACTCATTCTAATGACTGTGGTACCCATCCTCAGAGGCTGGTTTCAGATGTCTCAAAGGGCATGGTCCAACCTTGAGAAAAGAGACAAACCATGGGATGAGCCACCGGGGGCTTAAGAGGTTTGGGTAAGTCCCAAAAAAGATGGCTAATGGGGGGCAGGGGGTAAGCCAGGGAAAAGGACATAAACCCTTAACAAAATGGTAGGTTGCTATCTTCAGATAACAACATCAAGTCAAAACTTATTGATATGATATACTTGATATATTTTATTAAATTGATACAGTAAAAGCAAATCTCTGTGATATTGGTGAAACAGTTATCTTACTCCAAGGAAGGCCAACACTGGTAGGACTTAGCCACCAGGCACCAGGACCACACAGAAACTTTCTAGCTAGCGGTCTACCATGGAGGACTGCCCACCACCAACATCACCCTCTGACGTTGGCCTATCCTGTAAAGGCTAGTGGTCCCCCACACCCTCCCCAGTTCTGTCCTGCTGTTGACCTGCGCACGTTGGACGCCACGGATGCACTTAACTACAGTCGACCGCCATTAACTCTTGCCGTTTGATTTTCTCTTTTCTCTGTCTGACACATAAGTGTTTTGGTGTTACCGTCACTGAGTGTATGTCTTCTCCACTTGTCTCGTCTTCCGACCACTCACCAAAGTATGCCTGTGGCAAACAAATTCCTGAAAAAGACGGTCACTCTGCTTGTATCCTGTGCCTAGGCCCCAGCCACGGACTGAAGACTGCCAGATTTGCCAGAAGTTCAACCAGGCCACTCTTGAGACGTCATCTTAAAATCCTGGAGAGCCATCTTATCAAACAGAAGCTCATCGCGATGGAAAAAGAACTGCAGGCCAGTAGCTCTTTGGCTTCACCAGCCCAGCCTTCTGGGGGCTTCTTCCTCTTCTCAGTCCTGGGAAAAATCTGGTGGGAAGCACAAGCACAGACACCAGAACTGGTCTGCTTGTGGTCTCCGCATAATCAATCAATCTTTCTTTAACCAGGGTTAACACCATTGAGCAAGCTCATTTACAAGGAGGCATGGAAGGAAAAATAAAATCAAAACCAAAAATAAATATATGAATGCAGTAAGCACAAAGTAACAGAGATAGGGAGGTGTAATACATAAGTCTTAAGTCAGGGGTGGAACTCAGGGGTAGTACAGAAGGTCAGAGGGCGCTGGTGTTTGGGTGGGAGGGAGAAGGGAAGGGGGAAGGAAGAGAGTGGTAGGTAAGTACATGGGCAGCTAGGGATATAGGAAGTGCTAACAGACAGGTAAGTGCAGAACACAAGAGTAGAGCAATCTCTAAATAGGCAGAGTAGGTCATGAGTAGCAGCTGCACGATTCCTTTAAGGAATGATTAACTAGATTCTCGAAGGGAAACAAGCCAGTGAGGTTTAAAAGTTTTTTTTTTTTTTTTTTTTTTTTTAGAGTTTTTGGGGAATTATTCCAAGCCTTTGACTGCGTTGGGGTCATCCACCTGCAGGGAGTCAGCTGTTAAGGCCTCACCTGCCCTTACTTCTGGGCTGCTGGGGGCCCTGCCACCTGCCCTTATCTCTGTCATGGGCGACGGTTCCTCGGGGCAGGGGACTCTGTCTCCTGCTCCCCAACCACTGATGGTCAGGCCCATTACTTCTGTGGGTACTCGGGCAGGAGGCACGGCCGGTATGGGTGTGACTGGCGTCGTCTCCTCTGCCTTTGCCCCCCCCAGCCAAGACACTGTCTTCATCGGTCTCCTCTACGGGGTCAGACACCTGTCCATATTGGCAGTGTCCCCAGTCCGGCATCGCCTTTACCTTCGCAGGGAGGTTTCCTTCCCCCCAGGTGCCAGTTTCTACTCTCCCAGCACTGGCGGATTCTCCTCCCAGGCGTCCTTAACTGACGCACGCTGGGCCGCTGCCGGTTTTGTCACTGCCTCAGCCTACGGGACCAGTGACTGTATTGCTCTTCTGCAGCCTGCGGGCCCAATGCTGGTTCCCTCAGCCAGCGCCTGCAGGCCCTCCATCGGAGTGCCCTCCACTGGTCCCTCCACTTTTCTGTACCTGGTGCCAGTCTGTCCTTATCTGCCAGTGTATAATTATCTGGCCCTAGTGGCCTATAACGCCCTGTTTTCTGTGTGGTGGTCCTTCATGCAGAAGCAGACCCCCCACTCCTCAGGGCCCACCTCCGGGTTCCCCCAGACAGTCTGCATGGGACCTTCTGCCCCAGGATGAGAGGCGGTTGGGTTCCAGTGCCTCCTGTATGTTGGGGTCTACAGGATCCAGACCTGACATCTGTTCTGGCTTTCGCCAGGATGGGTGCCCGCCGACCAAGAGCAAGCCAGATGAGGATGGCTCTGATTATTCGGAGTCTTCCTCCACCCCGGGGGACTCCTCCGAAAGCAAAGAACCCACCATGGTGGTTCCCAAGTCCTCTCCTGATGATCCATCATTTATGGACGTCATGAGGCACATCCAGGCCATTATGGGTTGGGAAACAGAGGAGCAGGACCTGGAGCGGCATTGCTTGGCCATTTATTGGAGACGGCCTGATGCCCTCCCTGTGATAGTGCCACCCCTGGATGACTCTTAAGGTGATGTCATGAGGGCGACTTGGAATCGCCCCTCAACCATTCCTCCGGTGCCTAAGAAAGTGAATAGGCTGTACCATGTCTCAGCTGGTAAGCCCTTTTAAGGGGTCATCCTAAAGGTGTCAGTGTGGCTCAGTTGGTAGCACATCTGCCTCTGGATCACAAGGTCATGGGTTCTCGTCCCACACCGGGATTGGACTTGCACCGTAAATGCTGGCATCCGAGTGCACTATTTGGTGGGGGGTGCTGTACTGCAGGGGTGTGTTGTCTTTCGGAAAAGATGTTAAACCGAGGTCCCTTCTGCCCATCCTGGTGGGTGTCCAGGTGGAAGTAAAAGAACCTAGAGCACTCTTTGCAAAGAGTAGGGGACATTCCCGGTGTCCTGGCCAACATTCCTCTTCCCATAAACTGGTTCATACAGTTGTCCAGGCTGTGTGTAGGTGTTGATGTGCGATATGGCCGCCACTACACATTCAGTCACTTCACTACCAGTCTAGCATTGCTTGTAAAGTGCTTTGGGATATGCGGTGTATGAAACGAGCTATATAAATGCTGATTCTTCTTTTTTCTTCAGTTGACTCAGTAGTCCTCAACACACTGCATGACTGCACCAAGAAGCCCATGCACCTTAGTGCTGTTCCCCCGGACAGGGAATCCAGACAGCTGGACACCCTCTGGGTAAACAAATCTTCATGTCCACCACCCTGGCTATTCAGGCTATTACCCCACGAAGTAGGTCATAGGTCCGAAGCGCAGGGGTAAAGCGTTGTACCTTTTGCTGTTGGCAAATAAAAAGCGTAAACTTACTTTGGAGTTGGAATTTTCTTTGGATGAAGTGTAGGGTGCTACCTTAAACTGTTGGTCATTACCTACTTGGCCCAAATAGTCCAATATCAGAATGATGTCCTCTGGGACCAGGCCAGGGAACTAGTTCAGGCTTTGCCCGACAATCCCTCCAAAACGCAACTCGCCCAGCTCCTCAAGGTGGGCTCCGACATAGGAAACCACATTCTTCGGGTCGCCTATGATGCTGTAGATGCCTCGGCAGGGAAGCAGCTGCAGGTGTCTGCATCTGGTGCCATTCCTAGCTCTGGGTTTCCGGCTTTGCCTTGGATGTGCAGTCCAGCATTTTGGACATCCCCTTTTGGGGTTCCGTCCTCTTCACAGGGGATTAAAGGATCTAATTTTCTCCCTCCAGGAGTTGGGCCACACCCTCTGGTCTGTTCACTCACTGTATCATACCCAACCTAAGACTGGTCAGTGACCTCCACTTCGCCGTTCTTCCCATAAACAAGCCTGCCCACCCACCAAAGGTCACAGCAAACGCAAAGCGGCATCATCCTCATCCACAGCTGCTGCCAGGGCCCTCTAGCACCTCATGCCACCTCAGCGCCATGACCTTCTGACTTCTTAGCAAACCCCCCCACCTCCAGAAAGGGTTCTGGGGGAGTCTGTCAGTTCTCCCTTCACATTGATGGGTGGCGGGCCCTTACCTCTGACAGCTGGGTGCTACATATCATAGCACATGGCCACACACTAGAGTTTCTCAAGTGGCCCCCAGAAAATCATCCAGAAAGCTCCTCTTACCCCTCCAGATCATCTCTCTCTTGTCTGGGAGGAAATTCAGGCACTTCTGCAAAAAGGCCATAGAGCTCCCCCCGCAACAAAGAACCATAGAGCCCCCTGGTGGCAGGAGATCTACTTCCACTTTTCCTTGTTCCCAAGAAGACTGGGGCTCTCTGACCCATCCTGGATCTGAGTCATGTGAACTTGTACATAGAGTACAAATTCTTCAGGATGGTCACCCATCAGGGGTTATTGCCCCTCCTGCACTAGGAAAATTGGCTCTGTTCTCTGGACATGCAGGATGCATACCTGTATATCAAGATTTTTCCCTCCCAACGGTGCTTCCTCCACTTCCAGTTTCCGGGAGCCCATTTTCAGTTCAGGGCCCTCCCTTTTGGTCTATCTTCGGCCCCCAGGATCTTTACCAAGTGCCTGGCGGTGGTAACGGCGGCTTTGAGGAGGCAGGACTTCTACGTGTTTCCCTATCTGGATGATTGGCTGTTAGCGGCACCCTCTAGGGATTGTCTGGTTCAGACTCTGGAGTATACCTTCTGCCTATTTCAGGTCCTTGGTATCGCCATCAATCAGCCAAAATCCTGCCTTTCTCCTTGCCAGCACCTCCAGTACATAGGGGCGGTTCTGGATACCGCCCAGGCTATGGCCTTCTTGCCCCTGGACAGGGCGGAGTACCTGATGGCCCAGGCTCACGTGGTCTCTTCCATTCACCAGGTCCCCACCAGGGTCTTTCAAACAACATGAAGTCTTGCTATATTATAGACATTAGCAGTTTGATCCAGCTCTAGAACTGCCCCGGAGTGAAATGGTTAAAACCATTCCAAAATAGAATTTTGGCACGAGAGCAGCTCTATCTGTGTCATTTCAAACTTGAACTGTCAGATTCTTTACTCCGCCTCAGTGAACAGTCGCTCTGGAGATTTCTCCTTCTGCTCGGTTCATTTCTCGGTTTAAAAAGTGTTTTCTCGGTTAGATTTAACCTAGAATAGTTTTATTTTAACCGCAAAACCGTTCGGTTCAAGCTCTATCTGTGGTAACCGTAAGTAAATGAAGGTTTTGTCTGTGTGGAACTTGTAAGTTTTCGGTTCGGTTTTGAACCGATCAGTGGGTTTAAAACTCATTTAAAACTAAAAGTTACTATTTTAGAGTGCGGTTCCCGGTTCTTATCGGTTCTAAAAAAACGGATTTATTACGTTTTTTTCCAATACCCGTGACACGGTTAGGAACTGATAAGGGTGTCTTGCCTGGCACTGCCGTTAAAAGGGCAAGTTTTTGGTTAGGCTGGCATTATGTCTGAGAAACCCAAAAGGAAAAACCGGGCCCACTGGGTTTCAACACTGTGATGTTTGTGGGGAAGTCTTTGCCAAGGCTGACCCACACACCACATGTGTTTATTGTCTGGGGTTTGACCACCTCCAGTCAGACTGCCAGGTATGTAAGAATTTCCTGCAGCCACCCTGGAAAAAAGATTGGGCAGGCTCAGGGAGCGAGAGGTCAAAAAGTCCGCTGGACCGGATGGCAGCGGTTCGGTGCCAGCCAACCGACAGAGGGAGTGCCCTCTGACCAGGGCCAGACTTCCTCGGGCAAAGAAAAGCTGGTTCTGAGGAACCAATTCCAGTAAAGAAAACAAGAAAATCAGCAGGTCTGGAGTCCAAAATTCTTCTCCAACTGCTGCAGAGATAGCAAAAGCCATACAAATTGTCCAGTCACTGTCTGGGGTCCGTCCGAACCACCACTATCTGGTAAAAGGCCGGTTCGTCCGGTCCCAGTGGTTCAGGATTACGATATTGAGGAATTTTATGAACCAGAGGAGGGGAGGAGGATTATGAACAGTATGAATGTGGCTGGAAGGTCTGGTGTGCCCATTGAACGGACATCTCCCCAGACAGACCTTTAGAATCTCCCTATGCTGTCTGAGTCCCCATCTCATTTATGTTTTATAAAAAGTTGCTGAAACCCTCCAGCTTCCTTTAGAAGAGGCTGTGGATGAGCAAGAGGAGCCTGATTTTGTAGAAATGATGGATATTCCAGAGTCTAGGAGATTGTCTATTCCTTTACATAAGTCTTTTAAAAAACAAACAATTAAAATTTTAAAAGCTCCTAATTCTGTGCCTCCTGTAGATAAAAAGATGGACAGAAGGTATACATTGTCAGGCCCTGATACAGAATTCCTTCAGCAATGCAGTCATGTTAGGTAGTTCAGGCTGCTGCCTGTGATAAAGCTAATATTCCTTGGCTTCACATCCTCCTGACAAGGATTCCAGGAAGATTGATGCCATGGCAAAAACAGTATTGGCAGCCTCTCTGGGACTCAGGCAAGCAAATTATATGGCTTATGTAGCTAGGTATCAGAAATCTAGATGGGATACTGTTATGCAATTGGCCAAGCAGGCCCATGGCCAGCTGGCTAGTGAACTAGAACAGGTGGCTGCTGATGGCATTGAAGCCTCTAAGGTTCAGTTTCATGCTGCTGTGGATGTTAATGATGTTTCCTCTAGGGTCATGGCCACATCTGTAGCTTTTCGTAGGTTGGCCTGGCTCAGGTGTACTAGTTTGTCACAGGATACCCAGACTAAGGCTATGGATTTTCCTGTGGTGGGAAATTCTCTGTTTGGAGAGCAGACAGAGAATTACATGAAGAAGATGGATGAATATAGGACTACTTACAAGAGTGCCCAGGCTAAGGAGCGGCAAGCCACTCCTCAAAGGCATGCCCCCAGGGGTAGGGGTAGGCCTTTTCACAGGCCTTTCTACCAGACTCAGGCCTCCTCTGCCTATGCTCAGAGGGGCTTCTTCAGAGGCAGGGGCAGACGGGTGGGCAGACCTGCTCCCACCCCCAGCCTAAAGCTCCTACGAAACAGGCACCCTGATGGGGTGCCCAGGGCCGATTCTCCTGTACCAGTGGGGAGCAGGCTGGCTTACTTCAGTCAGAATTGGGCTTCTTTAACCTCAGACAAGTGGGTTCTGGAAGTAGTAAGCCAGGGTCTGGTTCTCAGCTAAAAAGTTTCCCAAGTTGAGAAGCAGACTTTTCTACCTGCAAGTGCTTCAGAGACCCTCGCTCTGGAAACAGAGGTCTCATCCCTGTTAGCTCTCAGAGCAGTAGAAAGGGTTCCTCCTGCATCAGGGCAGGGTCTGTATTCCAGATACTTCCTTACCCCAAAAAAGACAGGAGAATGGCGGCCCATTTTAGATCTCAGATATCTGAACAAGCATCTTTTGAAACCAAAGTTCAAAATGGTAACTCTGGCAATGATTTTACCTTCCTTAAGGCCAGGGGACTGGCTAGCCTCCCTGGACCTCAAGGATGCCTATTTCCATGTCCTAATCAGAAGATCCCATCGAAAGTACCTCAGATTCGAACTGCCCTCAGGTCATTACCAGTTCAGAGCAATGCCCTTCGGCCTTACCTCTGCTCCAAGGGTATTCACAAAGTGTCTAGCAGTGGCAGTGGCCCACTTAAGGAGGCAGAGGATTGCTGTTTTTCCCTATCTAGACGACTGGCTCATTGTAGGCCAGTCCCCAGAACAGGTAAAATCTCGCCTGCAGGTCACCCAGCAGCTTCTCACCTCCCTGGGTTTTCTGCTAAACCTACCAAAGTCGGTTCTGGAACCAGTCCAGGTACTCACCTTTATAGGGGCAGAATTGGACACAAAGCTAGCCAGAGCCTTTCTTCCCCTAGAAAGGGTAAGGAATTTAGTGGCTCTGGCTTCTTCCTTCACTCTGCAGGTCTCTGACCAGCAAGACACTTTCTGCAGCTCCTGGGGCACATGGCTGCATCCACAGCTGTTGTGCAGGGAGCCAGATTTCAGATGAGAGACATTCAGTTTCACTTGAGAACCTTTTGGTCTCAGAGAAGAGACCCCTTTCCAAGTTGGTCCCAGTGACTCGAACCTTGATCCTAGCTCTCCAGTGGTGGAAGGATCAGAGCAATTTAAGAGCGGGGTTCCCCTTCATTTCTCCTTCTCACGACTTGACTCTCACTACAAATGCTTCCCTTCTGGGTTGGGGAGCCCACATGGGCGACCTTTCCACTCAGGGAGTTTGGTCCCCCCAGGAATCTCTGCTCCACATCAATTTGCTGGAACTCAGAGCTGTCTTTTTAGCTCTTCAAGCTTTTTCTGCATCTGTCCACGACAAGGTGATACAAGTCAGAACAGACAACACCACAACAATGTGGTACATCAACAAACAGGGGGCACTCGGTCTTCGGCCTTGTGCACCGAGGCAATGAAGTTGTGGTCTCTGGCCTATTCCCTGAACACTTCCCTCATAGCAGTTCATCTTCCAGGGAAGGACAATGTCCTAGTGGATGCACTCAGCAGGATTTCCCAGGGCCATCACAAATGGTCCCTGGATCCTCAAGTGCTGGGGATAGTTTTGCCAGGTGGGGCATCCCTCAGATAGATCTTTTGCAGCCCCAGACAATTACAAACTTCCTCTGTTCTGTTGCAGGCCTCCAGTGCTGGGCTCAGTTCCCTGGATGCCTTCTTCTGGATTGGGAGGGAAGTTCCTCTATGCTTCCCCTTTCCTCTCCTATTCAAAGTACTAGTCAAAATCAGATCTCAGCCTTGCAGGGTGATTCTGATTGCCCCGGATTGAGCCAGGCAGCCCTGGTACCCACTCCTTCTGTCTCTGACAGTCCATCTTCCCTGTGCCTCCCAGGAATCACAATCTGTTGACTTGTGCCCAGGAAGGGTTGGTATCCGGACCTCAAATCCCTCAACCTCAAGGCCTGGCTCTTGAGGAGTTAGAGTTGCTGATTTACACCTCTCTCAGGGTGTTCTTGAGATCCTAAAGGCTTCCAGAAAGCCTTCCACTAGGGCTACTTATAGTTCTAAATGGAAAAGGTTTTCCATTTGGTGTGCTTGGAAAAATATTTCCCCAGAGTCTGCTTAATTGCCCATTTTGTTAGATTACATGGTACATCTTAATTCCTTTGGTCTCAGACCAGCTACCCTGAGAGTTCATTGGGCAGCTGTGTCTGCTTTTGTGTCAGCAGGAAAGTCATCCCCTCTTTCCTCTCATCCTGTGTTTTCCAAGTTTTTTTAAGGGATTACTCCATACTAATCCTCCCTTTCAGGAACCGGCCCCTGCTTGGGACCTTAATGTTTGCATTGCCAGTTAATGCAACCCCTTTTGAACCCTCTGTCTTCTGCAGAGCTTAAGTACCTAACTTGGAAAACTGTTTTTCTAGTGGCTATCACTTCTGCCAGACGCATAAGTGAATTAAAGCCTTGTCAGTGGAGACTGACTTTATTTCTTTCCACAGGGATAAGGTAGTCCTTAGGACTAATAGGAAGTTTTTGCCTAAGGTGGTTTCAGATTTCCATCTTAATCAATCTATCTCCCTTCCAGTATTTTTCACTGATCACTCCTCTTGGGGTGAGAGGAGGTTGCACAGCCTGGATGTTAAGAGAGCTCTTAGTTATTATATAGAGCGTACCAAAGGTCACAGGTTCGAATCCCTCCAACTTTTCCTTACCTATGGTGAAGTTGGGAAAGGCAAACCTGCCACTAAGAGATCAATAGCCAGGTGGATTGTCTCTTTGTATCCAATTTTGTTATCAGAAAGTGGGCAGAGCCCCCGGGTTTGAGGCTCATTCTACCAGGGGTACAGCTGTGTCTCTAGCTGCTGCCAGAGATATCCCTTTATTAGAGATTTGCCAGGCTGCTACTTGGAAAACGGTACACACTTTTACCAAGCATTACTCCCTGGATGTGCAGGCCAGGAGAGATGCTCGGTTTGGCACAGCTGTTCTTCAGAGCCTATTCCCTAAGTATGTTCTGCCCCTCCTCCATGGAGGTACTGCTGTGTATTCTGCTAATGTCTAAATATAGCAAGACTTCATGTTGTTTGAAGAAAAAATTACTCACCTTACTAATGTTGTTTCTTCTAATGGAGTCTTGCTATATTATAGACGTCCCCCCCAACCTGCCCCTCTCAGAATCTCTACTTGGTGGGGTGCGGGCAACTTAGTGTGGGCACTACTTATGTCCTGTTAGCATTTTGTCCCCTTTGGGACTTTGGGGGTGTGTATGTGTACGCGTGTGTGTGTTTTATTATACTTATGTTCCATTTTCATATTAGTAGAATGGTGTTAGTATTTCTGGTCCCCTGACTTGAGTCTTGGGTGTTGGGACCATCAATGGTTGTTGTTATTTAGGTAGCCATTTGGCTAGTGTAGGTTACAGCTTCCACACAGACCTTAGTGAGTTTGGCTCGTAAAGATCTGACAGTTCAAGTTTGAAATGACACAGATAGAGCTGCTCTTGTGCCAAAATTCTATTTTGGAATGGTTTTAACCATTGCACTCCGGGGCAGTTCTAGAGCTGGATCAAACTGCTAATGTCTATAACATTAGTTCTCACACTTTGTGATAGTGAGCCTCCCACAAGCCATGGAACAGACTTTGAGCCTCCCTCATATTTGGAAAAAATCTTGGGCCTCGCATAGAAATAAAAAATCATACTTTTGCACAGTACATCAGGACTCAAGCGGGACTAATAATGTTGAGGGAGTATAGCCTCTTTTTTTCGACTTATTGTTCTCCAACCCCAACCCCACACCCCAGGTTATCCTCGTCACTCCACTATTCTAACTTTTGGACCCTTGTTATTCTACTCCTTCTTCGTCTGGAACAACTAACCTAGGCACAGCACCTCTCCCCAGATTACCCTGTTAAGCAACTTCTTGTACCCTTACCAAGGTCACACCTGAAACATGCATTGGCTCAGTGTGCCTTTCTCAGACACCAATTTACATATAAATAAATACCTACTGTAGAAATGAGCCTCGACTCCGTGTGCCTTTCCCAGACACTAATTTGCATATAAACAACACCTACTGTAGAAACAAGCCTTGATTCTGAGTGCGTTTCCCAGTCATTAATTTGCATATAAACAGCTACTGTAGAAAAAAAGTCTGGACTCAGTGTGCCTTCTTAGTCACCAGTTTACATGTAAATACACACCTACAGTATAAAGAAGCGTTGGCTCAGGGCCTTTCCTGGAAACCAATTTGTGCAAAAGTAAAGCAATTCACCTGCCATCATCCATATTTAGTTTGCTTCATCCCTTCACACAGAACATCTAAAACTTACAATTTAAATACTGTACATTCTCAGACTTGACTGGGCCTCCTCTGGAACAGTATGGGGCCTCCCTTGGGAGGCTGGCCTCACCATTTGAGAACCACTGGTCTATAATATAGCAAGACTCCATTAGAAGAAACAACATTACTAAGGTGAGTAATTTTTTCTTCTATGACTCCTGGGTCACATGGCAGCGGCCATTGCCATGGTCCCCCTTGCCTGCCTTCACATGCGGATACCTTGGTTGACATTGAGGGTCCAGTGCGACCAATGCACGGATGACCTGGACCAGATGGTCATGGTCTCCGATCCTATCAGAAGAGTCCTGTTGTGGTGGCTGGGGCCGGGCCAACCTGCTTCAGGGGTTTCCTTTCAACTCTCTGCCCTCGTCAGAGTCTCATGACGGACGCCTTGGGTCTGGGCTGGGGAGCTCATCTGGACACTCAGCAGACGCAAGACACTTGGACAGACATGGAACAGGGTCTCCACGTTAATGTTCTGGAGATGCGAGCAGTTCTGTATGCTCTGCCGGCCTTCCAGACTCATCTCCTCCCCGGTCTGCTGTTGGTGCAGATGGACAACGTATGCATGGTGTATTACACCAACAAACAAGGGGGAACTCACTTTAACCCCTTGTGTTGGGAAGTGATGAGGGTTTGGTATTGGACCATTGAGCACGGTGTGGAGCTCTCGGCTGTCCATGTCCCAAAACGTTGTGGTGGACAATCTGAGCCCCTCCTGTTCAAGGGCTCATGAATGGGAGCATCTGACCCCGGTGGTCGAAGATCTCTTCGACAGATGTCTGCCAGAATTGGACCTTTTTGCGTCCCCACTCGATGCAAAACTGCCGATTTTCTGCTTCCTTGATACCGGGCCTGGAGTTTTCTGGCAAGACGCATTGTCCCTCTCCTGGAATGGGCGGTTCAAACAACATGAAGTCTTGCTGTATTCTGACTATTGCAGTTAGGTCCTGCCTTTCAACTGCCCTGGAGAACAAAGAGTTAACTTTCCATGGCCAGCATGGAACATTTCAGTGTCAGCTCGGTTGAAGCCCCTGTCTGCTGTTGTTTAAACTCCAGCCGTCAGATTCTTTACTCCGCTTCACTGAACAGTCGCTCTGGAGATTTCTCCTTTGCTCGGTTCAAAAAAAAGTCGGTTAAAGTGTCATTTTTTCACTCGGTTTCTTCCGAATTTCTGCTACTGAACCTGTCGGTTTAAGTCTCTATCTGTGGTACTGTGAGTACTAGATAGGTTTTGCATTTAGTTTCTGTGTGGAACTTGTAAATATTAGATCGGTTCGGTTTGAACAGATCAGATTGGTCTTAAAAAAGTTTTGAATTCATTAGAGTGTGGTAACCGGTCCGTATCGGTTCTAAAAAAAAAAAAAAAAAAAATGATTTTATTACTTTTTTTTCAAGACCCATAACACGGTCAGGAACTGATAGGGGTGTCTTGCCTGGTGGATTGCCGAAAAAAGGGTAAGTTTTGGATAGGATTGGCCATGTCTGAGAAACCCAAGAAAAAAAACGGGTCCACTGAGTTTCAACACTGTAGTGTGTGTGGGGAAGCCTTTGCTAAGGCTGATCCCCACACCACCTGTGTTTATTGTCTGGCGTTTGACCACCTCGATTCAGACTGCCAAATTTGTAAAAGTTTTCCCAAAGCTACCCTGGATAATAGAGTAGGTAGACTGAGGGAAAAAAAGACTGAGAAGTCCGCTGACCCAGATGGCCAGCCCGGTTCGGTTCCGATCGAACCAGAAGGAGTGCCCTCTGACCAGGGCGAAACTTCTTCGGGCAAAAGGAGAGCCGATTCTGAGGAGTCAGTTCCAGTTAAAAGAAAGAGAAGAGAAAAATCATCCAGTTCGGATCCACAAATTCTTTCTGCGACCACTGATGAAATAGCCAAAGCGATAAGGATAGTTCAGTTGCTAACTTCGGTTCCGACTGAACTGGCACCATCTGTCAGGGGCTCGGTTCGGTCGGTTTCCCCAGTTCCAGATTATACTTTAGAAGAATTTTATGAACCAGAGGAGGAAGAGGGAGAGTATGAGGATAATAATGATGATGGTGATTATGAAAGTCTGGATGTGCCTATTGACCTGGACGTCTCCCCAGACAGACCTTCAGGTGTTTCCCCTCCTAGGCTTTCTGAGTCCTCTTCCCACTTTATGTTTTACAAGAAAGTGGCTGAAACCCTCCAGCTTCCAATGGAAGAAGCAGTAGAGGATCAGGAGGAGCCTGATTTTGTTGAGATGATGGACATCCCAGAGTCCAGGAGATTGTCTATTCCCCTCCATAAATCTTTTGGGAAACAGACATTTAAAATTCTAAAGACTCCTAATTCCATACTTCCTGTGGACAGACGAATGGACAAGAGGTATACCCTTTCAGGCTCGGACACAGAGTTCCTTTCCAAGCAGTGCAGCCATGTTGGGGTAGTGCAGGCTGCCTGTGATAAGGCAAATATTCCCTTGGTATCACACCCCCCAGATAAGGTCCAGGAGGATTGATGCCATGGCAAAGAAGCAATACATGGTAGCATCTTTGGGACTCAGGCAGGCTAACTATATGGCCTACACAGCTAGATACCAGAAGTCCAGGTGGGACACTGTGCTAGCTCTGGCTAAACAGGCCCCTGACCAGCTTGCCAAGGAGCTGGAGCAGGTGGCTGCGGATGAGATTGAGGTATCCAAGGTGCAGTTTCATGCTGCTGTGGACTCCAATGATGTTTCATCTAGAGTCATGGCTACATCTGTGGCCCTTCAGAGGGTGGCTTGGCTCAGATGTACTAGCCTGTCACAGGATACCCAGGCTAAGGCCATGGATTTCCCTGTCATTGGTAATTCTCTGTTTGGGGAGCAGACAGAGAACTACATGAAAAAGATGGACGAGTACAGGACCACCTACAGGAGTGCTCAGGGAAAGAAAGGCAAGCCACTCCTCAAAGACAGCATTCCAGGGGCAGGGGCAGGCCCTTTCAAAGACCTTTTTACCAAGCCCAGGCCTCCTCTTCTGCTTATGCTCAGAGGGGGTTCTTCAGAGGGAGAGGCAGATGGGGAATGAGCAGGCCTGCTTCCACCCTTCAGCCTAAAGCCCCTGCCAAGCAGACACCCTGATGGGTCTGCCGGGCTGATTCTCAATACCTGGGGGGGCAGGCTGGCTTACTTTGTCCAGGACTGGAAGTCTCTGACATCAGACAAATGGGTCCTGGAAGTAGTAAGCCAGGGACTGGTTCTCAGCTTCAGAAAATTTCCCAAGATGAGAACCAGATCCTTTCCACCTGCAAATCCATCAGAGACCCTTGCCCTAGAGGCAGAGGTTTCTTCCCTCCTGGCTTTCAGAGCCATAGAAAGGGTTCCTACCCTACACAGGGGCAAAAGATTGTACTCCAGGTACTTCCTAACCCCCCAAAAAACAGGAGAATGGCGGGCCATCCTGGATTTAAGATATCCGAACAAGCACCTTTTAAAACCAAAATTCAAAATGGTGACTCTGGGAATTATTCTGCCCTCTCTAAGGCCAGGGAACTAGCTAGCCTCTCTGGACCTCAAAGATGCCTATTTTCACATTCCCATCAGGTGCTCCCACAGAAAGTTCCTCAGGTTCGAGTTGCCCTCGGGCTACTATCAATTCAGAGTAATGCCCTTTGGCCCAACATCAGCCCCAAGGGTGTTCACAAAGTGCCTAGCAGTAGTGGTTGCTTTCCTAAGGAGAAAAAAGATCTCCATCTTTCCATACTTGGACGACTGGCTCATAGTGGGTCAGTCTCCAGACCAAGTCAAGTCACATCTGCAAATAACTCAGCAAGTGCTCACTTCCTTAGGATTCCTCCTCAACCTTCCAAAGTCAGTTCTTGAGCCAGTACAGCTCCTCACCCTTATAGGAGCAGAGCTGGATACAATAAGGGCAAGAACCTTCCTTCCCCTGGACAGGGCAAGGACCCTTATAGAACTGGTCTCTTCATTCACCCTTCAGTGTCTCGACCAGCAAGGCATTTTCTGCGGCTCCATGGCCACATGGCAGCCTCTACAGCAGTGGTCCAGGGGGCAGGATTCCAGATGAGGGACATTCAGCTCCACTTAAGAGCCTTCTGCTCCCAAAGAAAGGATTCCCTTACCAAAGTAGTCCCAGTGACTCGAACCCTGATCCAGGCTTTACAATGGTGGCAGGATCAAGACAATTTGAGACAGGGAGTTCCTTTTGTTACTCAGTCTCATTCAGTGATACTCACGACAGATGCCTCCCAGCTGGGCTGGGGAGCCCACTTAGGGGATCTTACCACCCAAGGGCTGTGGTCACCTCAAGAATCTCTGCTTCACATCAGTCTCTTGGAACTCAGAGCATCAGAGCAGTGTTTCTGGCACTGCAAGCCTTTTCCAAATCTGTACAGCACAAGGTGGTCCAGATCAGAACAGACAATGCCACCACAATGTAGTACATCAACAAGCAAGGAGGCACTCAGTCTACGGCCCTGTGCACAGAAGCAATGAAGTTGTGGTCTCTGGCCTATTCCCTGCAAACCTCTCTGATAGCAGTTCACCTCCCAGGGAAGGACAATGTCCTAGCAGATGCTCTCAGCAGGATATCCCAGGGCCATCACGAATGGACCCTAGATCCCCTAGTTTTGAAAGTGATTTTCTCAAGATGGGGCACTCCACAGATAGATCTTTTTTGCAGCCCCAGACAATCACCAACTTCCTCTCTTTTGTTGCAGACCCCCAGTCTTGGGCTCAGTCCCCCTGGATTCTCTGATTCTGAATTGGGAAGGGAAGTTCCTGTATGCTTTTCCCCCCTTCCCTCTCCTGTTCAAGGTGTTAGTCAAGATAAGGTGACAACCATGCAAAGTGATTCTGATTGCTCCAGACTGGGCCAGACAGCCCTGGTACCCACTGTTGCTGTCCTTAGCAGTCCACCTTCCCCTGTCTCTTCCCAGGAATTACAACCTGTTGACATCCTCTCAGGGGAGGATTTGGTATCCGAACCTCAGATCTCTAAATCTCAAGGCATGGCTCTTGAAGAGTTAGTTTGCTGATCTACACCTTTCTTAAGGGGGTTCTGGATATCCTTAAGGCTTCTCGAAAGCCTTCCACCAGAAAGACTTACAACTCCAAATGGAAAAGGTTCACTATTTGGTGCTCTAATAAGCATATTTCTTCAGAATCTGCTGGGTTTATTTATTTATTTTGTTTGTTTTTGTTTACCAGGTAAGCACACTAGACAACCAGATGCCTATTTTCGGGTGCGAGCCGGGAGATTACAGAGATACATGCATGATTATTTCAGAGATACATACATGATTTTACAGAGTTACGTACATGATTACAAGGATACAATCAGGTACAGTGGGAAAACAATAAGAGCAGGTACAAGTAAGAGCATCAGACATAAACGAGGTAAATGAAGCAATACCAGGGGACCTTATCTACCCAGTGGTAGGAAGGTAATAGCTTCATACATAGGAGGCCAGCCGTCGGCTAGGAATATCAGCCAAACACGACATCTGGAGGCTAGGGTTTGAGGCATACGTCAAGAAGATTACAAGAGGGGGATAGGAGAGGCAAAAGGAACACTTAGCTGGAGCTAGGAAGGCTCCTTATTAAAAGATAAACTGAACCCCTGTATGTTACACTGGAGGGGAAGGTCGGGATACCCTATACCATAGAGCCGAAGGAACAGTGGGGCAAGCGACAGGAGTAACTTAAGTGCAGAGGCAGTCCTGGACTATATGGTTCATCTTAATGGCTTGGGACTTAGGCCAGCTACACTTAAAGTGCATCTGGCAGCTGTTTCTGCCTTCTTGTCAGTAGGCAAGTCCTCTCCTCTGTCAGCCCATCCTGTGTTTTGTAAGTTCTTCAAGGGATTGCTGCACACCAATCCCCCCTTTAGGGACCCTGCACCTGCTTGGGACCTTAATGTTTGCATTGCTCAGCTTATGCAACCACCCTTTGAGCCTTTGTCCTCTGCAGAGCTTAAGTACTTGACTTGGAAAACTGTGTTTTTGGTAGCCATTAGCTCTGCCAGGCGTATCAGTGAATTGCATGCTCTGTCAGTGGAGCCTGATTTCATCTCTTTCCATAGAGATAAAGTAGTCCTAAGAACTAACAGGAAGTTTTTGCCTAGGGTGGTTTCAGATTTCCACCTTAATCAGTCTATGTCTCTCCCTGTTTTCTTCACTGACCATTCCTCCTCTGGAGAGAGGAGGCTGCACAGCTTGGATGTTAAAAGGGCCATCAGCTACTACGTAGAGCGCACCAAGGGTTACAGGTTTGAGTCCCTCCAGTTGTTCCTCACATATGGAGAGGTCGGGTGGGCAAACCTACCACTAAAGATCTATTGCCAGGTGGATTGTCTCTTGTATACAATTCTGCTATGAAAACTGGGTAGAACCCCACCTTCAGGCCTGAGTGCTCACTCTACTAGAGGTACAGCTGCTTCCCTGGCTGCTGCCAGGGATATTCCTATCTTAGAAATTTGTCAAGCAGCCACCTGGAAAACAGTCCATACATTCACCAAGCATTACTCTCTGGATATCCAGGCTAGGAGTGATGCTCAGTTTGGCACAGCAGTACTTCAGAGCCTATTCCCAAAGTAGGTTCTGTCCCTCCTCCATGGAGGTACTGCTTGGTAGTCTGCAATAGACAGAATACAGCAAGACTTGATGTTGTTTGAAGAAAAAATTACTCACCTTAGTAATGTTGTTTCTTCTAATGGAGTCTTGCTGTATTCTGACCCCCCCGCCTCCCCTCTCAGAACCTGGTTTTTGGGATGTGGGTGGGCAGGAACAGTGTTGACACCCTAGAGGTGCCCCTTTTTCACTCTCCTTTATTTTGGGTTTGTGTGTTGTGTTTTGTTTTTTGGATTTCCTGACTTGAATCTTTGCTTTGAAACCAAAAAACCCTTTTTTAATAAATTTAGTTGCCAGTTGGCTAGTGTGAGTTTTACAGTTTCCACACAGAACTTCTAGTGAGTATTGCTTGTAAAGATCTGATGGTTGGAGTTTAAACAGCAGACAGGGGCTTCAACCGTTCTCGCACTGAACGTTCCTTGCTGGCCATGGAAACTTAACTCTTTGTTCTCTGGGGCAGTTGAAAGGCAGGACCTAACTGCAATAGTCAGAATACAGCAAGACTCCATTAGAAGAAACAACATTACTAAGGTGAGTAATTTTTTCTTTCTGTACACCTTCCCGCTGCTCCAGAGGGTGCTGATCAAACTCCAGTTGGAAAGGGTGTAGATGATTCTCACAGCCCCCTTTTGGCCACGTCAGATTTGGTTTCTCTTGCTGCAGCAGGTAGCGTTGAAACCTCCAGTGTCTGTACCCCTGTGCATCTGCTTGCTGTCCCATGAACAGGACACCCTGGTCCATCCGGATCTAAAGTCTCTGTATCTCTATGCGTGGCTCCTGTGGACTTAGCTGTTGCCTGCTTTGGAATGTCCTCTAGGGTTGCAGATGTCCTAGTGGCTGCTAGAAGGCCCTCCACCAGGGCCACTTATGCCATGAAGTGGAAGGCCTTCACTCGCTGGGCGACTTCAAGCCAAATGGGCCCCTTTGCCTGTTCGGTGAATCAGGTGTTGGAGTACCTTCTCACCTTCTCAGACTTGGGCTTGGGGTACTCCTTCCACAGGGTAAACTTTTCTGCCATCTGTGTTCCATGCGCCTATTGAGGGCAGGGCTGTGGCTCAACTTGAGGTGTCTCGCACTTTCCTGTGGGGTATCTTGCATCTGAATCCTCCCATTCAGGACCTGGTCCCTCCATGGGACCTCAGTTTTATGTTGGAGAAACTTACGTTGCTGCCCTTTGGACCGGCTGCAAGCTGGCGCTTTCTGTCATGGAAAGTGCTCTTTTTAGTTGCTGTTACTTCTGCTCAAAGGATTTCCAAGCTTCAGGCTCTCATGTGTAAAGAGCCTTATTTGGCTTTCTACAAAGACAGGGTGTCTTTGTGTACTAATCCTAAGTTTCTTCCCAAGGTGGTGTCGAAGTTTACTTTGAATCAATCCATCCACTTACCTGTTTATTATCCTTAGCATTCTAATCAGGGGGAGGCTTCCAATGCGTGGTCTCATGAGTAAAAGGCATTGGAAGCTGGCACGGTAAACTTGGGCGGACCTTGGGGGGGGGGGGGGGGGGGTGCTTTGATGTGAACTTATTTTAAATGCAGTACTTTTGGGAGGGTAATGAGTCCTGAAGAACATTTGGAATTTATTTTGACAGTGCTAGAGACAATAATGACACATATAGGGATACACTGGGTCACCAGTAACACGCTGACAGTCTTCTGCCTTATTAAGTACAGCAGCAGTCACATGTGCCAGTTATAAAACATACAGGGTCAGATGCTTGATTATCGAAGAAAAACTGTGCCGCTGCTGTAAATCAGCACTAGCCATATGAATCAGTGGCACAACAAACAAAAGTTTTATAACGGGATCTGTAAACACAAGCCAGAAACACTCCGTATGGAGTCTCCCCATTAGTGCGTTGAGAGAAAATTTATGTTGCATGTAGGGGACGTCTCAGCACGGGCATCTGAGAATTTGATAGCAGAAAGCTAAACAAACTGTGCTGCAGGGTGGAGAAATGGAGGCTCAGAAAAGTATTTACACAACTTTGTTTTTAACAAAACACAGTTACTGCACTTCTAGGGAACATAATGTCATAGATACTACCATCAGTAAATAGGTGACTTCATTCTTGTGCATTTGATCTTTAAAGTTGCAAATAGTCTTTTCTAAGGGACAGGTCTTGTTTTATTCTTTCAATGTCGGGATCAACTTGGCCTAGTGTGCAGGCAGTCTTTCAGACTCCAGGAATCCCTCACTGTTGCTTGACATTTGCAGTCATTCCCCTGGAATGAGCTGCCCCAGAGCTTAGAATTTTGAGGGTAATTGGAGAACCTTTGAATGAAATTCGAATCTTTGCTGAGTGCTCACGCTGTCCCCTGCTCTCTAACAGCTGATTTATCTCTCTGCGTGAGAGGAAGCATCGCTCCAAAGTCGCTCTTCACTCAGTTGATGTCTACGGTCTATTTCTTTAATTTCTAGTGACAGTTTTTGTTTTAGTTTGTTTTCAATAACATGTTGGGGAACCAAGGAAATGCCTTGAGGTGTGGTTCCTGCTTTAGCGGAACTGCGTGTATTTAATATAAAGTACACATAAGTGACTTTTGTCAGCTTCAGTTGATAGCGGTTGGAAATTTTTTGTAACCCTTTTGCGGTTCTTTACTTTGGAAGTCCTGGTCCCTACTTTAGGGAACCAAGATGATATTGTTCACGTTATGCTGTTCAAATTGTTTAAATTATGTTTTAAAAACGTGGTTTCTATTCCTGTTGGAAATTAAATCGCTAACTTCTTTTGGAACCATTTATCTTTTTCGAGGTTGTCTTTCATCGGGCTACATCTATGGAACTTATAGCCGCTAGGCACTAGGACCACATGGAAACTTTTGCAAGCAGTCAGCCAGGGACATCAGATGTCAGCGTCCACATAAATGGAGGCTGCCTTTCCTCTCCTCAGTTTTTTTTCCCACCGTCTGTCAGACTCACTGGTCCACTGTGGAAATGCTGCTGTAATAGCCGCCATTTATTATTTCTGTACAAGACAAGTGAAAACTTTTAGAGTGATTTTCAACGATGACCTGTATGTCTTCAAAAGAACCGACAAAACTCTTCCAGTACTGTGAGTGCGAAAAGATCTATGCTGGAGACTCCCACAACATTATTGTCTGCTGCCTAAGCCTAGACTACAGTGTGAAAGCCTATGAAATTTGCCAGGCATTCAATTTAGTAACCGGGTGATACCATAAAGGGGCTCTGAAGAAGTTTATTCTCCAGTAAACTGTAGCTAGGATAGAGAAGGTGCTCCAACAAAAGTCAGGGGTTGAAATTGGCACTGGCCCGCTAGCCAAATGCTGGTAGATTTTGCATCGGGCTAGTAAGATTTTCGTTTAACTAGCCCTGTGGGCTTGTACTGGAGAAGACATACTTCAGTATGTACACCAGCTGGGCCAGTAGAAATGTCTGTGAGGCCAGTGGATTTTCCCAGTCACTAGCCCTGCTGGCTAGAGGTTGTAAAACTTAATTTTGACCCCTGAAGACTGCAGTGTCACTGGCTCCGTTGACTGAATTGTGGTCATCTCAGTCCCGGAAAAAGGCATATGGGAGTCACAAGCACAGGTACCAGGACAAAGTCAAGGAGGAAGCATTCCTGGCACATTCCAGGTTGCTGTTTCCTTCTTCAGGTAGGACCTCCACTTCAGCGTCCACTCCAGCGGCGATGCTGACTTCCCCTCCCTCCCAACTGTTTACTTGACACCAAGGTCAGAGCTTGGTGCAGGCATTACCAGGCCTCTTTCGGCTGGGACATCGGCATCGTTGCCGGGGACTCGCCTCTCCCATCAACCCCTCCCGTTGTGCCCGTCAGCCACACTGGCGCCGACACTCAGTCAGTTCTCTTTTATATACTTTTTCTGACTTAAGATGCTTACTGCTTGGCCTCCCTGTTCCCGAGGGCCGGTTGATGGGGCCAGTTACTAACCCCCTATTTGATGCCACAAGGTACTCCCTTGCCACAGCCCACCTGCTATGCCACTGTCACCGGCATGCTCCCTCCTCCCTGTCAACAAGTATGTGTATAATCCTGATCTTATGATGCAGAATGAGGAAAGTGAGGCTGAGGATTATTCTGAAAGCCCATATGAAAGGGGCACCAGCTCCACTGTTTCGACATGCAGTGAGGACTTTGAGGTCCGCACACCACAGTCCCCTCCAGAGGATTCTAACTTCCTCACCATGATGCAGCATTTGCAAGCTGCCATGGAATTTGCCCTGGAGGAGCAGGACATTATCAAGAACTTAACAGAATTTTTGGAACTGCTTGATACTTCTACCATTGTGTTGGCTTCTATGCTTCCAGCCCTGGAGGATGCCACCTTTGCGGCTTGTTGCAGACTAAACATACCTGCTGTCCCAAGGAAGGTGGACAAAATGTACATGGCCTCTTCTAGAAAACCTTTTTTATGCCTTACAACCTGAGACTGACTCAGTGGTCATTAATGTTGCCCATGATAGGGCTAGAGCATCTAGCATCTTGATTCTCTCCCTCCTGATAAAGAATGCAGAATGTTGGATGTCATAGGCAAAAGAGCACGTGCCTCTGCATCATTGGGCCTTCACACTGCCAGTTATCAGACCCACGTGATGAAGTATCAGCACACCCTTCGGAGAAAGGTCAAGGCAGCTGCACAAGCCTTGCCTGATGGTACTCCTAAACAGGAGCTACTGAAAGCTCTAACTGCTGGGGCTGATCTGAGCAAACATTTGCTCCCCACAGCCTATGATGTCTCAGATGCTTCTGCCAGAGCTGCAGTTTCTGGCATCTGTCTCAGGAGGTACTCATGGCTCAGGGAGGCAGGTTTTGCTAATGATGTACAGCAAACCATTCTTGATGCCCCATTTAGAGGGCAGAAATTGTTTGGCCACAGGGTCCAAGAGACTTTGAAAGATCTCCAGGCCTCTGGTAGGATTTTGAAGTCTGTACATTCCCTCTACAATATCCAACTCTGGTAGGAGCAAGGGTACTTTTTCGTTCAGCTGGTGTTAGACTGCTCCCAGCCCCCAGACAGCAGGGCAGGGGCAAAGGAGCAGTGGCCTTACCAGTCCCCAGTACCACCTCAGGTGCCCACTTAGAAGTCCCTAGAGGTGGTAGAGCTGGTGGAGCTTCCCCCATCTCAGCCTGACTCCTTATACACCCCCCTACCTCCTTTACCTCCAGAGGTGGTTGTAGGGGGTGGACTTTCCCTTCACTTAAACCAGTGGAGGGAGGAAACTTCAGGTGCATGGGTTCTGGAGATTATCGAAAAGGCAGTGAAACTACTGGACAATCCTCCATATCATCCCATATATGTTACAACATACCCTCCAGGGCACCCACCCTTGATGTGGAAGGAACTACAGACTTTGCTCCAGAAACGGGCCATAGAACTGGTCCCTCTGGAACAGAGAAACGCAGGGTTTTATTCACGGTACTTCCTTGTCCAAACAATGGACAGGAGACCTGAGGCCTATTCTGGATCTAAGGGATCTAAACTTCTTTATAGAATACAAGAAGTTCTGAATGGTAACTTAGCAGGTCTCCTTTCATTACTGCAAAGTATTTTTGGTGGTCTTTGGATCTGGAAGTTCCACACTTAGTCTCTACATTGCTTTCTCAGAGTTTATGTCTGTAGTGCTTATGATACTTAATGTTTGAAAAACTAGAATTGATTGAATATACTAACATACTAAAATGCCAGCAGAATAGGCCTAACGGTCTTTCGCGTCTGCTCGTTTGGTCAGCCCCCACCCTGGGAGCTGACCTTGCTGCCCCCCTCGCCTTCTCTGGCTTCTCCCTTCCCAGTTCCGGATATTCTCGCTGCATTGGATTTTGTTTCCAGAACCCTTCCTCTGTACCTGTCCCACCCCCTCTTGAACCTCTCCACCATCTCTGCCTCCACCAGCCCCCAGGCAGCACATTCCATGGCTCCACCACCCTCTCAGTGAAGTAGCACTCCTCCTTTCTTTCTCCCTGAATCTCCCCCTCCTGCTTCCACCCATGCCCTCTAGTTGCCCCCTCCTCCTTCCTTCGAAGCACCCTGACTGTTTCTCCCCTGTTTACCCCCTTCATGAACCTGAAGACCTCTATCATGTCCCCCCGGTCCCTTCTCTCTTCCAATGTGTACATATTTAGCTCTTCGAGCCTTTCCTCATAGGTCCTGTCTCCCAAGCGCCAAATCAGTTTGGTTGCCCTCCTCTGGACCCTCTCCAGGAGTTTAATGTCCCTCTTTAAGTGTGGCCTCCAAAACTGCACGCAGTACTCGAGGTGCGGCCTCACCAAGCAGTTATACAGAGGGAGTATCACTTCCCTCTTTCTGGAGGAGATCCCCCAAGCGATGCATCCCAGCATCCTGTTGGCCTTGGCTGCTGCCCTCCTACAAGTCTCCGAGTTGTTCTTCTTGACATCCACCACCACCCCTAGGTCCCTCTCAGCCGTTGAGACTTGTAGCATCCCCCCCCCCCCGGGTGTACACTTGCCACGGGTTACTGGCCCCCAGGCGCAGTACCTTGCATTCCCTGCATTGAACCTCGGCTTCCACTTTCTAGACCATCTTCCAGAGCCTCCAGGCCCCCTTGTAGGCCACCTTCCCTCCTCCCCATCCACCACCGCCCCAGTTTTGAGTCATCCATAAGAGACTCATCTCACTCCTGATACCTGTCCTTATGTCAGAGATGTAGGCATTGGAACAGGAGGGCCAAGGAATGATCCTGTGGGACCCCACTAATGACCCTCCTGGGGATGAGACTATCTCACAACTGACACCCTCTGGGTCCGGGTCCTGAGCCAATTGCTCATCCATCTTATCATCTGGTTCCCCACCCCATTTCTCCCAGCTTATCCAACAGGCCTACGTGAGGAACAGAGTCAAATGCCTTGCTGAAGTGTAGAAAGAAGCGTTCACTGGTCTACCCAGGTCCAAGGCACTCGTCACCCAGTCATAGAACTCCACAAGGTTTGTCTGACACGATTTCCCTGGGACGAATCCATGCTGTCTATCGTCCAGGCACCCTGACTTTTCCAGGTCCCCCCCTAGCCTCTCCTTGACAATGCCCTCCATCACCTTGCCCACCACCGATGTCAGGCTGACAGGCCTGTAGTTCCCTGCCACCTCCCTTGATCCCCGCTTGTGGATAGGCACTATATGCACCACCTTCCAGTCCTGGTGCACCCACCCTGTCCTCAGAGAGATGCTGAAAAGCTCTGCCAGGGGTTTCGCCAGAACATCCGCAAGTTCCTTCAGCACTCTGGGATGTAATTTATCCGGCCCTGGTGCTTTCTCCGTCTTAAAGGACCTGAGGGCTTCCTTCACTCTCTCTGCTGTGATTTCCACTTCGGGTAACCCTTTTCCTTGCTTAGCCTTCCACCCTCCTGCCAGTGATGCCTCCCCCTCTTCCCAGACCCGCCGATCGGTAAGGGTCCCCCCTTCCTCGGTATCACTGTCTCCTCCCATGTATGATGCAGCATCCCCATTTTCCTTGGTGAAAACTGAGGTGAAGTACTCATTTAGTACCTCAGCCTGCTCCCCCGGGTCTTGTGCCCATCTCTCCCTTTTTAATCCTGCTAATCTGCCCCTTCACCCTTCGATTTTCCCCAATGTATCTAAAGAACCCCTTGTTCCCTCTCCTAATTTCCCTGGCCAGGTTCTCTCCTTCCTTGCCTTAGTCGCCCTCACCACCCTAGTGGCCCTTCCTGGCCATCAGCTCGTACTCCTCGATCACTTTCACTCCTTGAGCACTTGAATTGCCTATAGGCTGCCTCTTTCCCACACCACCTCCTGGACCTCCTGGTCCACCAGCAGGGTTTTCGGCCCTACCCGTATTGCCTCTTACTGTTGCACAGGTGCTGGTAGCATCCTGCACCCCTCTCCTGATGATTTCCCACCTACTATCAGTGTCCATGTCTGACCCAATCCCATCCAAATGCTCCTAAGGATCCTTCCCATTTCCTTAAAATCCACCCCTGAAGTCAGTTACCTCCGTCTTTGTGCAGCCTTCTACCCTCCTAGGTCCAGGCAGAACCAGACCGTGACATGGTCACTGCCCCAACGGGTCCCTTACCTCCAGGCCCCCAATCTGGTCACTGTCTGCCAGGACCACATCCAGTACCCACGACCTCCGTGGTTGGTTCCCCCACTCAGCTGAGTTAGGAACGGTCTTGAAGACATCCAACAACCTCTGTTCCTGGCCACCGAGGATGTCATAGTCTCCCAGTCTGTTCCTGCATGTTTAAGTCCCCCAACACCACCACCCTTCCCTGCCAGTCTGCAGTGTCTCCCAACATCTGCCACCAGACTCTCCTCCAGCTCCTCCGCCAGTGCAGGGGTCTATACACCACTCCTTTTTACTCTTGCCCCTTGTTATCAAGGTGACCCAAATTGCCTCCACGTTCCCTCCGCCTCTTCTACTCCCTATGCCAATGCAGTTTTTGACTATCATTGCTACCCCTCCTCCTTCCTCCCCTGTCCTTCCTGAACATTGTGTAACCCTCCAGGTTCAGGTCCCAGTCGTGTCCTGCGGTGGCCCAGGTCTCGGTGACCGCTGCCACATCCGCCGCTCCCTCAGTTAGCATCGACTGGAGCTCAGGCATTTTATTACCCAAGCTCCTGGCATTTAGCAGGGCTACCTTCCACCCTTTCCCTATACTTCCATTTCCCCTGCTCATGTTCCCATGGGGATTCTGTTTTGCCCTGGTCTGCACTTTACCAGTCGGTCTTTTCCCGCATTCCTCCAGCTCCCCAGGGGGGTAGAGACAGAGTCCTTCCTTTATCGGCACCCCCTCGATAGCCTTTTCTCCCATCCCTCCCCCTTCACAAGTTTAAACCCCACTTTTCACCAATGAACCCCTCTATTTTCAACTTAAGGATTCCCCTCCCCTCCAAATTGAGATGGCACCTATCTGTAGCATACAGCTCCTTATCCTCCCAGGTTTCCTCCCAATCCCCATCAACCCATACCCTCTGGCCTCACACCACTCCCTGAGCCACTGGTTTATCTCCCTAATCTTCCTTTTGTGTTCCCCACTAGCCCTTGGCACCAGCAGGATTTCTGAGAAGGAACTGTGCATCCCTATGTCATGACAGACCCTGGCAAGCTCCCTGTATCTTGCCTGTATCTCTAGCTCGCTATTTCCCTCAATGTCATTTGTACCCAGGTGGACCAGTATGTCCGGGGAACCCCCACAATCCTTTGCCAGCTGATATACCTCATGCTTGGCCCTGTGCACCGTTAATCCAGGGAGGCATTTTGTTCTAACTGGCCAGGTTTCTCCCTCCCTATCCCATTTGATACCTCTGATCATAGAATCCCCCAACAGGAGCACTCTGACTGCTCCTTTTCCTCCATTTCCCCCCCTTCCATGTCCCTCATCCTTTCAACCGGCCCCTCCACCCAGCTGGCTCCTTGTTCGTCCCCCTATCTGGGTGTCACATGCCCCCCTCCTTATTCCCCTGGCCACCCCCTCCCCTCCGATCCTATGCCTCTCCTCCTCCCGAGTATCCTTCTGTACCTCACTAACTCCCCCCCTCACTGCTCGCGACTGGTCTTTCTCCCCCATCCGCTAAACTAGCCTGGCTCATCCTCCCTTCCTTCCTGTCTCCGTTTAGTCCCTCCTTGCTTGTCGTGCTCCCCTGGCCTAAACCCTCGGCTCCCTTTACTGTATCCTGCTTGTACTTCTGGTCCTTCTCCTTGCCCTTTCCTCCCAACTGGTCTTCTCCTTGCACTTTCCTCCTTCTTCCCCCTGCCCCTCCTGCTCTGATTCACTGCTCCCCCCATTTCCTTTATTCCAGCAGAAATGAAAAATATACTATCATTAATTGAGGTTAAATATGGTAACATATGCTGATTTTTGATAACTTTATTAATGTCTGTGTTGATGATTATATTGTCTGTATTGTCTTTCCCTACCCTAAAAGAATAAAAATGTTATTGACAAAAAAAAATATGGGTTTGGATATGCTCCCTAAATGCAAAGGGTGCAGACCTCCATATCAAAATACAGAGACCTCATAGAAAATATTTGAGGTTCCTGTTCCTAGGGAAACGTTATCAATTCAGGTTGTTGCCCTTGGGCTTATCTTCTGTGCCACGGGTCTTTACTAAATGCTTGGCAGTGGTGGTAGCAACCCTTTGTGTGGAAGGCCTGTATGTTTTCTGTTACCTGGATGATTGACTATTAAAGGCCCACTCCAGGGACTAGCTGTTAATCACCTTAATTCGAACAAGACAGCTGTTTGATTCCTTGGGAGTAACTGTCAACATATCACAATCGGTGTTGACACCTTGCCAGTGACTGCAGTACTTGGGGGCAGTCCTGGACATGGCCCAGGGCTTGGCTTTACTGCCTTTGGACAGGACTGACCATCTGATTGCTCAGGCACACTTAGTGCACAACTGTTATTATGTCTCAGCAAGGATGTCCTTGTGCCTTCTGGGGCTCAGGGCCACAGCCATTGTCACAGACCACTGGCCAGACTGCATATGTGGATTCCACAGTGGACCCTAAGAGTCCAGTGAGATCAGCTCATACATGACCTAGAACAGATGATTCTAGTCTCCTCCCCTGTGCACAAGTGGTAGGTGGAACCCAGCAGCCTGCTGAAGGGCTTTCCTTTCTTGACCCCTCCCTTCTTCAGATCCCTCACCGCGGATGCTTTGGGGCTGGCATGGGGTGGGGTGCACTTGGGTCCTCATCAGATACAGTGCATGTGAACTCGGGTGGAGAGCACCTTGCATATCAGTGTTCTGAAATCTGGGCTGTTCTGTACGGACTCCAGGCCTTCCAGAACCACTTGTCCCCAGGTCCTCTGTTAACACAGACGGACAATGTCAGTGTAATACATTACATCAACAAACAATGGATATGGGGGGACTCATTACTATCCGCTGTGCAGGCAAGCAGTAAGGGTTTGGTACTGGGCTCTGGAACATAGAGCTATCAGCAGTGCGTGATCCAGGCATCCAAAATGGACAGGCTCAGCTGGTCACAGTCTAGGATGCATGAGTGGGAGCTGTTGATCTCTCTGGTCGACGACCTGAAAGATGGGGTGGTCCAGAGTTGGACCTTTTTGCATCCCCACACAACACAAAACTGCTGTGTTTCTACTCGCTTGCTCCAAGGCCTGGAGTCTTCTAGTGAGATGCGTTGTCCCTCTCTTGGAAGCGGAGGTTCGTGTATACCTTTCCTCCTTTTCCTCTCATTCAGAAAGTACTACTCAAGTTGAAAATGGAAGGTACAACTCTGATCCTCGTTGCTCCCATATGGCCTTGTCAGATCTGGTTCCTCCTACTGCAACAACTGGCGGTGGAGCCCCCAGTACCTCTGCCCCTGTGCAAGGGTCTACTGTCACAGGAACAGGGAATCCTGGTCCATCCGGACCTGAAATCTCTTCATCTCGGTGTCACTGGCTCAGTAGGTAGCACACTCGCCTCTGAGGCCGGGAGATCAGAGGGTTGTGGGTTCAGTTCCCACATCTGGCACTTGGGTTACTATCCCAGTACTGACACTGTAGTGCAGCATGAGAAGGGTGCTGCACTTCTGAGGTGCCGCCTTTCGGATGAGACGTTAAACCGAGGTCCCATCTGCCTGGATTGGTGGAAGTTCAGGTGGATGTTGAAGATCCCATGGCACTTATCGAAAAGAGTAGGGGAATTTCCCCGGTGTCCTGGCCAAATTTCCCTCATTCACTAAAAATACCACCAAAAGCTTAATCTGGTTCAAGGTCAGTTGGTATTCATCTGTATCCCCCTCCCCCGGGTCGTGCCTGAAAATAGGCAGGATGTGTCTAGTGCACTTACCCGGCCAACAAAAACTAAATAAATAAATAAAATAAATAAATCTGCTTGCATGGCTGCTGATGGCATAGCAATAACGCATTTTGGAGTTTCTGAAAAAGTGGTGGATGTTCTGGTGGCTCTAAATTAATGTGTGAGCATTCTTATTTGATTTTTCACAAAGACAGGGTGCCTGAGCATACTAATCCTAAGTGTCTACCAAACGTGTTGTCTGAGTTTACTTCAGATCAAACCAGCCACCTGCCAGTAGCATGTCAATCCAGGGGAAGCATTGCTCCATACTTTAGATGTGCATAGAATCTTCGAGTACTGTACACACCGTATAAGGGGCTGAAGGAAGTTCAGAGCTTTTTGTTTCGTTCACTCCTGTGAAAGAGGGCACCCTGATCTCTAAACAGTGCTTGTCCAAATGGCTAGCAAACTGTATTACTTTTTGTTACAGGAAGTATGGTAAGGAACTCCCTGATGTGATTCATGGTCATTTCATTAGAGGCATGGTCTCTTTTATTGCTTGTTTTAGGAATGTGTCTGCTGCAGAAATCTGTGCAGGTGCTGCCTGGAGTGCTGTCTACACCTACACTAAACATTACAGTCTGGACATTTTTTTCTCATAGACGGGCTGGTGTTAGCCTAGCTGTTCTACGTGGGTTACTTTCTTAAGTCTATAAGCTCCAGCCAACCTGACTGTTAGTTTTCGGTACTGCCTGGTACTCATTCCGTAGGTGTGGCGTGATAAAATAGATATCCTCAAAGAAGCTAGAACAGTTACATACTTACCCTAACAGTAGATCTTTGAGAGAATCTTGTTCATCAGGCTATGCCATCCCACCCTCCTTCCTCCTGTTTTCAGCCTGCAACACTGGATCTTTGGGCTCCTTTCTCTGTTGTTACATATTTCCAGCCCTCTGCCACATCTGGCTTGTGGAGTGCTAGGTTCTGTCCTGGTCCCCTCCAGGGAGGTCCTCCGAGCATGATCTTTGGAGAACTGAGGAGAGATGGGGCCGCCCGTGTTTATGTGGAGCTCACATCTGATGTAGTTGGTGGCCCCTGTCTGTCTGACTGCTTGCTTACAAAAGTTTTCATGTAGTCCTAGTGCCTAGCGACTATAAGTTACATAGGTATGGCCAGATGAGATTCCATTGAAGATCTACTATTATGGTAACTATGTAACTGTTCTTTCCTATAGAGTTGTCAGTGTTTGGCATGTCTGACACATCTAAGGAAAGAACAGGCCCCACAGGTTTTAAAAATTGTACGAAGTGTTTCAGATTCCTGGCTACAGTGGACTGCCACAAGTTGTGCTTTAGGTGCCTGGGTCCTGATCACAGTTTTACAAGTTGTGAGCTCTGTATCAAGTACTGCCCTTTATGGAGAACATGACTAAAGCATGGCAGTTTTTCCAGGTTATCCAGTCTATGGGAGCCTTTATGACCATGCATGCCACCCCACCACAGGCTCCTGTACCAGTGCCTGTTGTGGATGAGGCTAGGCTGTATTATGTAGAAGAGGAGGAGGAAGGTGAACCTATAGAGGCTGACGGTTCCTGTATTCAGGAGTTCGGTTCTCCTCCCCACTGCCAAGATTATGGCAGCCCTTACTTCTGCAGCTGGCATTGACAAGAAGGTTGAAAAGAAATACCAGCTGGATAGGCAGGGTGCTGAATGCCTGTCTACATATCCTGACCATGAGGGGCTGGTACAAACTGCTGCCTGTGACAAGGCCAAGGTACCCCTTTCTTTGTAGCCGCCAGAAAGAGATCCCAGGAAGCTGGATAGTATGGCCAAAAAAGTCTATACTTCAGCTTCTTTGCTGCTGAGGCAAGCATCTTATATGGCTTACACAGCTCAGTACCAGAAGGCACTCTGGAGCTCTGCTTCGGCTGTGAGTGAGAAAGCTACTGGTGACTTAGCCCAGGACCTGGCTGACACAGCAAAGGCTGCCATGGATGCCACCAAATGCCAGTTTCATATGGTGGTTGATACCAGTGACACTGCTTCCAGGGTCATGGCACATGCAGTATTCTTGAAGAGGTTTGCATGGCTCAGAACAACAAATCTCACGGGACACTAAAACCAAGGCCAAGGATTTTCTGCTGTGAAGGAAACTCCTTGTCTGGGGACAAAACAGAGGCTTATATGAAATAGGTGGATGAGTATAAAACCACCTACAAGAGTATTACTGAGAAGGAGAAGGCCTCGACTTCCCATAGGCCTTACGAAAGGAGAGGAAGGGGCCAGGGTTATTTTCCTTGAGCTTATGTGACTTATGATTACCCTTCCCAGAGAGGTTTCTTCTGGGGAAAAGGCAAACATGGTGCCAGGTGGGCTGAAGCCATTTCAACCCCCAAGGTGCAGACAAAGTAGAACCCCTGACATGTCTGTCCAGGTCGTCTGGGGGAAGGTTAACTCAGTATTTTCAGGCATGGAAAAATTCTACCGCAGACAACAGGGTTCTGGAGATTGAGAGCCAGGATTTCTCCTTGCAGTTCAAGAGGTTCCCAAATCTGCGGATGCACAGGGCCTTTCCACTTCATACCCCAGCAGAAAAACTCCTGGTGGGAGTTGGAGGTGGAAAAGCTGCTGCTAGCAAGTGCAGTGGAAAGAGTTCCCTCCTCCCAATGTGGAAATTGGTTGTACTCAAGATACTTCTTGACCCACAAGAAAAATTTAGAGTGGCGACCAATTTTAGACCTGAGATTTGTGAACAACCACTTGAAAAAGGAAAAGGGAAAGGTGGTGACACTGGCCACAGTGATCCCATCATTGCAACAGGGACATTGGCTAGGGTCACTGGATTTGAAGGATGCTTACTTTCACATTCCAGTAAGGCCTTCTCACTGAAAGTATTTCACATTCAGGGTAAGGAACTGCCAATACCAATTCACGGCCCTTCCCCTCTGGCTTTAATCCGTGCCCACAGTTTTCACTAAGTGCTTGGCAGTAGTTGCAGCACACTTGAGGAGGCAAGGTGTAGTGGCCTTCCTTTGCATGGATGACTGGTTTAGTCTCAGGAGGGTCATACCAGGAGGCCAAGGCCTCCCTTCCGCTCACTCAGTAAACATTAGAGGAGCTAGGCATCCTGGTAAACTGTTCCAAAGTCCCAGACAGAACCTGTTCAGGACAAAAGAAAAAGATTGGGTGCGCAAAAAAAAATACCCAACACTGGAGGCTACTGCTCCGTGTTTAAATTGTGCAAGAGTCAGAAAGACAGAGTACAGGTTACTGGCCCCTGTTCAGGTGCTGGACTTCATAGGAGCAGTGCTAAGACACCTGGCAGGAGAGGTATTCCTCCCTCAGGACAGGGTGGCAAACCTCATAAGCCTTGCAAGGTCTTTCAGGGTAGGACAGCCCAGACCAGCAAAAGTCTTTCTTCAGTTGTTGGGGCATGTGGCTCCCTCCACAGCAGTGGTACAAGGTGCCAGATTCCAAATGAGGGATATTCAGTACCTCCTAGGGTCTATCTGGTCCCAAAGATGGAACCCTTTGTCAAGGTTGGTACCAGTTACAAGGTGCTTCTCAAGGGCACTGGACTGGTGAAAGGAGGAGGAGGAGGAGGAGAACCTCAGAGAGGGGAGTCCCCTTCCTCCAGCAGTCACTCAGAGTGGTGCTCACTACAGATGCCTCCCTTCTGGGTTGGGGCACCCACCTGGAGGACTTCACCGTAAGTGGGGTGCAGACCCCACTAGAGTCTCAGGAGCCCTTAAATATCCTGGAACTCAGGGCTGTGTATCTGGCAATGCAAACTTTTTCCTCCGATAGGGAGGAACAAGATCTTCCAAACTGTGCACTGAAACAGTGAAGATCTGGAGTCTGGCATATGCACTGGAGGTGCAGCTGTCCACAGTACACCTGCCAGGAAAAGACACTGTCCTCACAGATTCCTTGAGGAGGATCAGTCATGGAAACCCACAAGTGGACCCTGAACAGGAAAGTGCTCTCTGCAGTGTTCAGAAGGTGGGGCACATCAAAATTAGATCTGTTCCCTTCCTGGTAAAACTACCAGCTCCTCCTCTTTTGTTGCAGGCCTCCCTCAGTGGGGACAGTCCCAGAGGATGCCCTGGTCCTCTGTTGGACATAGAGGTTCCTTTTTGCATTTCCCCAATTCCATTCATACTGAGAGTGCTGTTAAAACTGCGAAGGGAACCTGCAACAGTGATCCTTACTTTGATGTAAGCAAGATGGCCGCCAGGCTGGGCGTGCTGCAGTAGCTGCATAGATGCAGCTAAATTCTGTTTAACTCTCTTGGACTTTTTATTTAACTTTTCCCTAATTTTATGTCATTTTTCTTTCCTTTTTATTATTTTTGCTGTATGTGTTGGGAGCTCCTTCGTGTTGTGTCCTTTCTCCAAGCTGCATGGATAAGTTATTATGCCGTAATCCTCTTTAAAGAATTAAAGGAATAAGTTTCTATGGGCCTTCATCTTTACTTTTCCCCCAGATTTATCTGGTACTGTTCTTTCGCCTTCTGTGACCTGATGTTGGCGGACTAAGAATGGAGAAGACGTTAGGGGAAAGGTTGTGGAGAGGAAGTGCTTTGCCACAGGAATGAACCGGGGATATAACTATTAGTGAAGACTGTGGATTAATCATCGGTGAGGGCTATTCGAGAACATCTGGCTGGTGCTGGATTTTGGACTGATTGGCAATATTTCTGTGAGTGGTCCCGTTTTTGTGAGGTACATGGTGGCTGAGGCTTGTGGCTGCACGGGGGGACTGATCTGTGGTTTGGTTGGGTAGCCGGCAGACTGGGTAGACAGTCCTCTTAGGTTTTCGAGGGGCCAACTGGTGGGTTGGCTCTGTTGGGGATCTGGGGTGGTAGTCACTAGCGTTTTCAGCCATGGCCCCCCATATAGGATATTGCTGGGTTCCTGCTCCTTGAAGTTCTGGATTTGTGTTGAGGATTTCTGCCTGACCTTATCCTGCCCGAATTGAAGAAGAGGATTGTTAAACCCTGGTTTAAACTATCCTGCCAAATTTTAAGAAGAGGACTCCAGTTTCTCATCTGAATTCGTTGGTTACGGTCAGACTTTGAATTTTATTTATTTACTTTACTGATACTTGTGTTTTATTGGAAGGCAGTGAGAGTGCCTTTTCGGTTCCCCTTGTAGTGAGTGTGCCTGGGGCTGAAAGACAAAAAAACAAAAACAAAGCAGTTTTTGGGCTCAGGAAGTGAGAGTACCTGTGCTCTATTGGCCTCCCTAGGCTGTGAGAGGGCCTTCGGGGGCTGAAGATTTTTTTTATTTTTACTTCTTCCATTATAAACTTTACATTCTTGGACTAAAGTTACAGTTATAACTTAAAAGAACTACATCATTTATTTTATGACTGTTTTTATTTGGCTGACTTTTATTATTTTGGTTTTGAGTTTAGTTATTTATATTTTTTCATTTTGGGGGTGGATGATTGGGAGGTATTTATTTATTTTATGGTTTATGGAATATTTGATTCAAACAACATGAAGTCTTGCTATATTATGACATATGCAGTGAGTCCCAACCTTCGAACTGCTCCGGAGGTGAAGGAGTTAACTTTCCATGCCAGGCATGGAACTTTGAGCGCGAGCTCAGTTGAAAACTCTGTCTGTTGTTAATCAAACTCAGACTGTCAGATTCTTTACTCCGCCTCACTGAACAATCGCTCCAGAGGTTTCTCCTTCTGCTCGGTTCGTTTGTCGGTTAAAAAGTATTATTTTATCGTTTTTTTGACCGAAATTAAACCGCAACCGGTCGGTTCAAGCTCTCTCTGTGGTATTGTAAGTAATAGATAGGCTTACATTTATTTTATTCTGTGTGGAACTTGTAAACGCTTTTCGGTTCGGTTTGAAGCGATCAGGTTATTCTCAAACTTACTAGTCCTTATTTAGAGTGCGGTTCCCGGTTCTTATCGGTTCTAAAAAAAATGGATTTCATTACGGTTTTTTCCACGACCCGTGACACGGTTGGGAACCGATAAGGGACTCTTGCTTGGCGGATTGCCATAAACGGGCAAGTTTTGGTTAGGCTGGCACTATGTCTGAGAAACCTAAAAGAAAAACCAGGCCCACTGGGTTTCAGCACTGTAGTGTTTGTGGGGAAGCCTTTGCTAAGGCTGACCCACACACCACCTGTGTGTATTGTCTGGGGTTTGACCACCTCAATGCAGACTGCCAGATTTGTAAGAATTTTCCTGCTGCCACCATAGAAAAGAGAGTTGGTAGGCTCAGGGAAAGGGAGGCCAAAAAGTCCGCTGACCCGGATGGCCAGCCCGGTTCGGTTCCAACCGAACCGGAGGGAGTGCCTCTGACCAGGACGATATTTCCTCGGCAAACGAAGAGCCAGTTCTGAGGAGCTGGTTCCAACTAAAAGGACTAGAAAGTCAGCTAGTGTGGAGCCAAAGGTTCTTTCTCCAACCGTGAGAAATAAGCAAAAGCTCAATTCAAGGTGTCCAGTCACTTTCCCGGTTCCGACCGAGCCGACACCCATCAGGGAAGCATTTCGTTCGGCCGGTTCCACGGTTCAAGATTATGATTTTGAGGATTTTATGAAGCGGAGGAGGGGAGAGGAGTATGAGGAGAGTGAATGTGGTTTTGAAGGTCTGGATGTGCCCATTGAACCGGACATCTCTCCAGACAGACCATCAGGGGTTTCTCCTCCCAGGCTATCTGAGTCCCCTTCTCATTTTATGTTCTATAAGAAAGTTGCTGAAACTCTCCAGCTCCCTGTTGAGGAAGCTGTTGATGACCAAGAGGAGCCTGATTATGTAGAAATGATGAATATTCCAGAGTCTAGGAAACTGTCTATTCCCTTGCATAAATCTTTTGGGAAACAGACAGTAAAAATTCTAAAAACTCCTCACACTATACCTCCTGTTGATAAAAGGATGGACAAGAGGTACACATTGTCAGGCTCTGATATGGAGTTCCTCACACAGCAATGCAGCCATGTGGGGGTAGTGCAGGCTGCAGCCTGTGACAAGGCAAATATTCCCCTAGCTTCGCACCGTCCTGAAAAGGACTCCAGGAGGATTGATGCCATGGCAAAGAAACAGTACATGGTAGCATCCTTGGGACTCAGACAGGCAAATTATATGGCTTATGCTACTAGGTACCAGAAATCCAGATGGGATACTGTGATGGCCCTGGCAAAACAGGTCCCTGACCAGCTTGCCAGGGAGCTGGAACAGGTGGCTGTGGATGGTATTGAGGCATCCAAGGGTGCAATTTCATGCTGCAGTAGACTCTAATGATGTGTCATCAAGGGTCCTGGCTACATCTGTGGCACTTCGCAGAATGGCTTGGCTCAGATGTACTACCCTGTCACAGGATACCCAGTCTAAGGCCATGGATTTTCCTGTTGTGGGCAATTCTCTGTTTGGGGAGCAGACAGAGAATTACATGAAGAAAATGGATGAATATAGGACCACCTATAGGAGTGCACAGGCCAAGGAGAGGCAGGCCACTTCTCAAAGACAGCACCCCAGGGGCAGGGGCAGGCCTTTTCATAGGCCTTTTTACCAAGTCCAGGCCTCCTCTTCTGCTTATGCCCAGAGGGGGTTCTTTAGAGGGAGAGGCAGACGGGCACAAGCAAGCCTGCTTCTACCCCTCAGCCCAAAGCCCCTGCCAAGCAGGCACCCTGATGGGGTGGCCAGGGCCAATTCTCCACTACCTGTAGGGGGCAGGCTGGCTTACTTTGTCCAGGACTGGAAGTCTTTAACATCAGACAAGTGGGTCCTGGAAGTAGTAAGCCAGGGACTGGTTCTCAGCTTCAAAAAATTTCCAAAGATGAGAGCCAGGTCCTTTCCACCTGCAAATCCATCAGAGGCACTTGCCCTAGAAACAGAAGTTTCTACCCTCCTGGCTCTCAGAACTGTGGAAAAGGTTCCACCCCTACACCAGGGCAAAGGGTTGTACTCCAGGTACTTCCTTACCCCAAAAAAGACAGGAGAATGGTTGCCCATCCTGGATCTCAGATACCTAAACAAGCACCTTTTAAAACCAAAATTCAAAATGGTGACTCTGGGAATTATTTTACCCTCTCTAAGGCCAGGGACTGGCTAGCGTCCCTGGACCTCAAGGATGCCTACTTCCATGTTCTTATCAGCAGCTCCCATCGAAAGTACCTCAGATTCGAACTGCCCTCAGGCCATTACCAGTTCAGAGCAATGCCCTTCGGCCTCACCTCTGCCCCGAGGGTAGTCACAAAATGCCTGGCAGTAGCAGTTGCCCACTTAAGAAGGCAAAAGATTGCCATCTTTCCTTACCTGGACGACTGGCTCATAGTAGGCCAGTCTCCAGACCAAGTCAAACTACACCTTCACGTAACTCAGCAACTGCTCACATCTCTAGGATTCCTTCTCAATCTTCCAAAGTCAGTTCTAGAGCCTGTCCAGCTTCCCACCTTCATAGGTGCAGAACTGAACACAAAAGAGGCCAGAGCCTTCCTTCCTCTGGAAAGAGCAAGGACCCTGGTCTCTCTGGCTTCCTCTTTCACCCTGCAGGTCTCTCGACCAGCAAGGCATTTTCTGCAGTTCCTGGGGCACATGGCTGCTTCTACAGCAGTAGTGCAGGGAGCAAGATTTCAGATGAGGACATCCAGTTCCATTTGAGAGCCTTTTGGTCTCAAAAGAGAGACCCTCTAACCAAATTGATCCCAGTGACTTGAACCCTGATCCAAGCCCTTCAGTGGTGGCAGGACCAGAGCAATCTGAGATGGGGTTCCCCTTCACCCCTCAGTCTCACTCCTTAATCATTACTACAGATGCATCCCTTTTGGGGTGGTGAGCTCACATGGGCGACCTCATTACCCAGGGATTGTGGTCCCCTCAGGAATCTCTGCTCCACATCAATCTGTTGGAACTCAGAGCAGTTTTTCTAGCACTTCAAGTTTTTTCCACATCTGTTCAGAACAAAGTTGTACAGGTCAGAACAGACAACACCACTACAATGTGGTACATCAACAAGCAAGGAGGCACTCGGTCTACGGCCTTGTGCACCGAAGCAATGAAGTTGTGGTCTCTGGCTTATTCCCTGAACACCTCTCTTATGGCAGTTCACCTCCCAGGCAAGGACAATGTCCTGGCAGATGCTCTCAGCAGGATTTCCCAGGGCCATCACGAATGGTCACTGGATCCCCTAGTACTGGAGGTAGTATTTGCCAGATGGGGCACCCCGCAGATAGATCTTTTTGCAGCCCCAGACAATCACCAACTTCCCCTTTTTTGCTGCAGGCCCCCAGTGTTGGGCTCAGTCCCTCTGGATGCCTTCCTTCTCAGTTGGGAAGGGAAGTTTCTCTATGCTTTTCCCCCCTTCCCTCTTCTGTTCAAGGTGCTAGTCAAAATCAGATCTCAACCCTGCAAGATGATCCTGATTGCTCCAGATTGGGCCAGACAGCCCTGGTACCCACTCCTTATGTCCTTAGCAGTCCACCTTCCCTGTGTCTTCCCAGAATCACAACCTGTTAACCTGTGCTCAGGGAGAGTTTGGTACCGAACCTCAAATCTCTCAATCTCAAGGCCTGGCTCTTGAAGAGTTAGTTTGCTGCCTACACCTCTCCCAAGGTGTATTGATATCTTGAAGGCTTCTAGGAAGCCTTCCACCAGGGTACTTATAATTCCAAATGGAAGAGATTTTCCATATGGTGCTCTGGCAAGCATATTTCCCAGAATCTGCTGACTTACCCACAGTCCTGGATTATATGTGCATTTGAATACTTTGGGGCTGAGACCAGCTACCCTAAAGTGCACCTGGCAGCTGTGTCTGCTTTCTTATCAGCAGGTAAACCCTCTTCTCTTCGGATCATCCTGTATTCTCCAAGTTTTTCAAGGGTTGCTTCACACAACCCTCCATTCAGGGACCCTGCCCTGCCTGGGATCTTAATATTTGCATTGCCCAGCTTATGCAACCCCTTTGAGCCCTTGTCTTCAGCAGAGCTTAAGTACTTGACTTGGAAAACTGTGTTTTGGTAGCCATCACTTCTGCCAGACGATAAGTGAATTACAAGCATTGTCAGTGGAGCCTGATTTTATCTCCTTTCATAGAGATAAGGTGGTCCTCAGGACTAACAGAAAGTTCTTGCCTAAGGTGGTTTCAGACTTCCACCTTAATCAATCTATGTCTCTCCCTGTGTACTTCACTGACCATTCCTCCTCTGGCGAGGGGATACTGCACAGTTTAGATGTCAAAAGAGCCCTTAGTTATTACATAGAACGTACCAAGGGTCACAGGTTTGACTCCTTCCAACTGTTTCTCACTTATGGTGAGGTTGGTAAAGGGAAACCTGCCACTAAAAGATCCATTGCCAGGTGGATTGTCTCTGTATCCATTTTGCTATGAAAAACTGGGTAAGGTTCCTCCCTCAGGCCTGAGGGCTCACTCTACCAGAGGTACAGCTGCGTCTCTGGCTGCTGCCAGGACATCCCTATCCTAGAGATATGTCAAGCAGCTACCTGGAAAACAGTTCACACTTTTACCAAGCATTACTCCCTGGACATCCAGGCTAGGAGTGATGCTCGGTTTGGCACAGCTGTGCTTCAGAGCCTATTTCCTAAGTAGGTTCTGTCCTTCCTCCATGGGGGTACTGCTGTGTAGTCTGCAATTGTGATAATATAGCAAGACTTCATGTTGTTTGAAGAAAAAATTACTCACCTTAGTAATGTTGTTTCTTCTAATGGAGTCTTGCTATATTATAACCCCACCTGCCCTCTCAGAACCTCTGCTTTTTGGGATGTGGGTGGGCAGTGCAGTGTTGGCACTTAGTAGATGCCCACCTTGTTTTTTCACCCCTCCTTTTTGGGATGATTGGGTGTTTGTGTTTTTCATTTTTTGGATCCCCTGACTTGAGTCTTAGTTTTTGGTCCCAAAACAATGTTCTTATATTTAGTAGCCAGTTGGCTAGTGTAGGTTTACAGCTTCCACACAGAACCTTAGTGAGTTTTGCTCGTAAAGATCTGACAATTTTGAGTTTGAAGAACAACAGACAGAGTTTTCAACCGAGCTCGTGCTCAAAGTTCCATGCCTGGCATGGAAAGTTAACTCTTTCACCTCCAGAGCAGTTCGAAGGTTGGGACTCACTGCATATGTCATAATATAGCAAGACTCCATTAGAAGAAACAACATTACTTAGGTGAGTAATTTTTTCTTCTCTCCAGTTCGGGTTTAAGAAGAGACATAGTACCAAGACGGCTCTTGTCCAGGTACTAAATGACCTCCTAATAGTGAGAGAGCGAAGGACTCGTTCCATCTTGGTCCTTATTGATCTCTCTGCAGCATTTGGCACCGTGGACCATGGTGTGCTATTGGAGTGCTTGCGGTTTATCTGTGGGCTGTCTGGTACAGTCCTCAGTTGGTTTTGATCTTTCCTCGAGGGTAGAACTCAGAGGGTGGTGTCTGGGATTTTTTCCTTGGCATCATCCCCCTATCCTGTGGGTGCACGAGGGTCCATTTTTGGCCCATGTTGTTTGTGTGTACATGCTGCCATTAGGAGCGATTATTAGGTGGTACTGTCTGAGTTTTCACTGCTACGCAGATGATACTCAACTGTACATGTCCTTCAAACAACGTGAAGTCTTGCTGTATTCTGACTATTGCAGTTAGGTCCTGCCTTTCAACTGCCCCAGAGAACAAAGAGTTAACTTTCCATGGCCAGCATGGAATGTTCAGCGCGAGCTCGGTTGAAGCCCCTGTCTGCTGTTGTTTAAACTCCCACCGTCAGATTCTTTACTCCGCCTCACTGAACAGTCACTCCAGAGATTTCTCCTTTGCTCGGTTCACAAAAGTCTGTTAAAGTGTCGTCTTTCGCTCGGTTTCTACCAAATTTCTGCTACCGAATCTGTCCATTTAAGTCTCTGTCTGTGGTACCGTGAGTACTAGATAGGTTTTACATTTAGTTTCTGTGTGGAACTTGTACATTTCGGATCGGGTCGGCTGAACCGATCAGTTTAGTCTTGATAAAAGTTTGTGAATTTACTTAGAGTCTGGTAACCGGTCTGTATCGGTTCTAAAAAAAACAGATTTAATGACATTTTTTTCCAAGACCCATAACACGGTCAGGAACCGATAGGGGAGTCTTTCCTGGCGGATTGCCGAAAAAAGGGTAAGTTTTGGATAGGATTGGCCATGTCTGAGAAACCCAAGAAAAAAAAAAACGGGCCCACTGGGTTTCAACACTGCAGTGTGTGTGTATGGGGAAGCCTTTGCTAAGGCTGATCCCCACACCACCTGTGTTTATTGTCTGGGGTTTGACCACCTCGATTCAGACTGCCAAATTTGTAAGAATTTTCCCAAAGCTACCCTGGATTAGAGAGTAGGTAGACTGAGGGAACGGGAGGCTGAGAAGTCTGCTGACCTTGATGGCCAGCCCGGTTCGGTTCCAACGAACCAGAAGGAGTGCCCTCTGACCAGGGTGAAACTTCTTCGGGCAAAAGGAGAACCGATTCTGAGGAGTCGGTTCCGGTTAAAAGGAAGAGAAGAGAAAAATCATCTGGTTCGGATCCAGAGATTCATACTCCGACCGCCGATGAAATAGCCAAAGTGATAAGGATAGTGCAATTGCTAACTTCGGTTCCGGCCGAACCGGCACCATCTGGCAGGGGCTTGGTTCGGTCGGTTCCCCCGGTTCCGGATTACACTTCAGAAGAATTTTATGAACCGGATGAGGAGGAGGGAGAGTATGAGGATGATGATGATGGTGATTATGAAAGTCTGGATGTGCCTATTGACCCATCTCCCCAGACAGACCTTCAGGTGTTTCTCCTCCTAGGCTTTCTGAGTCCCCTTCCCACTTTATGTTTTGCAAAAAAGTGGCTGAAACCCTCCAGCTTCCAATGGAAGAAGCAGTAGAGGATCAGGAGGAGCCTGATTTTGTTGAAATGATGGACATCCCAGAGTCCAGGAGACTGTCTGTTCCCCTTCATAAATCTTTTCGGAAACAGACAGTTAAAATTCTAAAGACTCCTAACTCCATACCTCCTGTGGACAGACGAATGGACAAGAGGTACACCCTTTCAGGCTCGGACTCGGAGTTCCTTTCCCAGCAATGCAGCCATGTTGGGGTAGTGCAGGCTGCTGCCTGTGATAAGGCAAATATTCCCTTGGCATCACACCCCCCAAATAAGGACTCCAGGAGGATTGATGCCATGGCAAAGAAGCAGTACATGGCAGCATCTGTGGGACTCAGGCAGGCTAACTATATGGCCTACACAGCTAGATACCAGAAGTCCAGATGGGACACTGTTCTGGCTCTGGCTAAACAGGCCCCTGACCAGCTTGCCAAGGAGCTGGAGCAGGTGGCTGCAGATGGGATTGAGGCATCTAAGGTGCAATTTCATGCTGCTGTGGACTCCAGTGATGTTTCATCTAGAGTCATGGCTACATCTGTGGTCCTTCGGAGGATGGCTTGGCTCAGATGTACTAGTCTATCACAGGATACCCAGGCTAAGGCCATGGATTTCCCTGTCATTGGTAATTCTCTGTTTGGGGAGCAGACAGAGAACTACATAAAAAAGATGGACGAGTACAGGGCCACCTACAGGAGTGCTCAGGCCAAAGAAAGGCAAGCCACTCCTCAAAGGCAGCAGTCCAGGGGCAGGGGCAGGCCTTTTCAAAGGCCTTTTTACTAAGCCCAGGCCTCCTCTTCTTCTTATGCTCAGAGGGGGTTCTTCAGAGGGAGAGGCAGATGGGGAATGAGCAGGCCTGCTTCCACCCCTCAGCCTAAAGCCCCTGCCAAGCAGACACCCTGATGGGTCTGCCCGGGCCGATTCTCCAGTACCTGTAAGGGGCAGGCTGGCTTACTTTGTCCAGGACTGGAAGTCTCTGACATCAGACAAGTGGGTCCTGGAAGTAGTAAGCCAGGGACTGGTTCTCAGCTTCAAAAAATCTCCCAAGATGAGAACCAGATCCTTTCCACCTGCAAATCCATCAGGGACCCTTGCCCTAGAGGAAGAGGTTTCTTCCCTCCTGGCTCTCAGAGCCATAGAGAGGGTTCCTACCCTACTCAAGGGCAAAGGATTGTACTCCAGGTACTTCTTAACCCCCCCAAAAATAGGAGAATGGCAGCCCATCCGGGATCTAAGATATCTGAACAAGCACCTTTTAAAACCAAAGTTCAGAATGGTGACTCTGGGAATAATTCTGCCCTCTCTAAGGCCAGGGGACTGGCTAGCCTCTCTGGACCTCAAAGATGCCTATTTTCACATTCTCATCATGTGCTCCCACAGAATGTACCTCAGGTTCGAGCTGCCCTCAGGCCACTATTGGTTCAGAGCAATGCCCTTCGGCCTAACATCAGCCCCAAGGGTGTTCACAAAGTGCCTGGCAGTAGTGGTTGCTTTCCTAAGGAGAAAAAAGATCTCTATCTTTCAATACTTGGACGACTGGCTCATACTAACATACTGGCATACTAAAATGCCAGCAGAATAGGCCTAACGGTCTTTCGTGTCTGCTCGTTTGGTCAGTCCCCAACCTGGGTGCTGACCTTGCTGTCCCCCTTGCCTTCTCTGGCTTCTCCCTTCCCAGTTCCGCATATTCTTGCTGCATTGGATTTTGCTTCCAGAACCTTTCCTGTACCTGTCCCACCCCTCTTGAACCCCTCCACTGTCTCTGCCTCCACCAGCCCCCTAGGCAGTGCATTCCATGGCTCCACCACCCTCTCAGTGAAGTAGCACCTCCTCCTTTCTCCCTGAATCTTCCCTCCAGCTTCCAGCCATGCCCCTAGTGGCCCCTTCCTCCTTCCTTCAAGCACCCCGATTGTTCCTCCCTATTTACCCTCTTCATGTACCTAAAGACCTCTATCATGTCCCCCGTCCTTCTCTCTTCCAATGTGTACATATTTAGCTCTTCGAGCCTCTCCTCATAGGTCCTGTCCCCCAAGCCCCAAATCATTTTGGTTGCTCTCCTGACCCTCTCCAGGAGGTTAATGTCCCTCTTTAAGTGTGGCCTCCAAAACTGCACGCAGTACTCAAGGTGCGGCCTCACCAAGCAGTTATACAGAGGGAGTATCACTTCCCTCCTTCTGGAGGTGATCCCCCTAGCGATGCATCCCAGCATCCTGTTGGCCTTGGCTGCTGCCCTCCTACAAGTCTCCGAGTTGTTCATCTTGACATCCACCACCTTGAGTGTCATAGTGGGTGAGTCTCCAGACCAAGTCAAGTCACATCTGCAAATAACTCAGCAAGTGCTCACTTCCTTAGGATTCCTCTCAACCTTCCAAAGTCAGTTCTCGAGCCAGTACAGCTCCTCACCTTCATGGGGCGGAGCTGGATACAATAAGGGCAAGAGCCTTCCTTCCCCTGGACAGGGTAAGGACCCTTATGGAACTGGCCTCTTCTTTCATCCTTCAGGTGTCTTGACCAGCAAGGGATTTCCTGCAGCTTCTGGGCCACATGGCAGTCTCTACAGCAGTGGTCCAGGGAGCAAGATTTCAGATGAGGGACATTCATTTCCACTTAAGAGCCTTCTGCTCCCAAAGAAAGGATTCCCTTACCAAGCTAGTCCCAGTGACTCAAACCGTGATCCAGGCTTTGCAATGGTGGCAGGATCAGGACAATTTGAGGCAAGGAGTTCCTTTTGTCACTCAGTCTCATTCAGTGATACTCACCACAGATGCTTCCCTGCTGGGTCTGGGAGCCCACCTGGGGGATCTTTCCACCCAAGGGCTGTGGTCACCTCAAGAATCTATGCTTCACATCAATCTCTTGGAACTCAGAGCATCAGAGCAGTGTTTCTAGCACTGCAAACCTTTTCCAAATTTGTACAGAACAAGGTGGTCCAGATCAGAACAGACAATACCACCGCAATGTGGTACATCAACAAGCAAGGGGGTACTTGGTCTACGGCCTTGTGCACAGAAGCAATGAAGTTGTGGTCCCTGGCCTATTCCCTGCAAACCTCTCTGATAGAAGTTCACCTCCCAGGGAAGGACAGTGTCCTAGCAGATGCTCTCAGCAGGATATCCCAGGGCCATCACGAATGGACCCTAGATCCCCTAGTTTTGAAAGTGAGTTTCTCGAGATGGGGCACCCCACAGATAGATTTTTTGCAGCCCCAGACAATCACCATCTTCCTCTCTTTTGTTGCAGACCCCCAATCTTGGGCTCAGTCCCCCTGGATGCTCTGATTCTGGATTGGGAAGGGAAATTTCTGTATGCTTTTCCCCTTCCCTCTCCTGTTCAAAGTGTTAGTCAAGATCAGGTCACAACCATGCAAAGTGATTCTGATTGCTCCAGACTGGGCCAGACAGCCCTGGTACCCCCTGTTGCTGTCCTTAGCAGTCCACCTTCCCCTGTCTCTTCCCAGGAATTACAACCTGTTGACATCCTCTCGGGAGGATTTGGTATCTGAACCTCAAGTCTCTCAATCTCAAGGCATGGCTCTTGAAGAGTTAGTTTGCTGATCTGCACCTTTCTCAAGGGGTTCTGGATATCCTTAAGGCCTCCCGAAAGCCTTCCACCAGAAAGACTTACAACTCCAAATGGAAAAGGTTCACTGTTTGGTGCTCTAATAAGCATATTTCTCCAGAATCTGCCGGGTTGCCTACAGTTCTGGACTATATGGTCCATTTTAATGGCTTAGGACTTAGGCCTGCTACACTTAAAGTGCATTTGGCAGCTGTTTCTGCCTTCTTGTCAGTAGGCAAGCCCTCTCCTCTGTCAGCCCATCCTGTGTTTTGTAAGTTCTTCAAGGGATTGCTGCACACTAATCCCCCCTTTATGGACCCTGCTCCTGCTTGGGACCTTAATGTTTGCATTGCTCAGCTTATGCAACCTCCCTTTGAGCCTTTGTCCTCTGCAAAGCTTAAGTACTTGACTTGGAAAACTGTGTTTTTGGTAGCCATTACCTCTGCAGGCGTATCAGTGAATTGCAAGCCCTGTGAGTGGAGCCTGATTTCATCTCTTTCCATAGAGATAAAGTGGTCCTAAGAACTAACAGGAAGTTTTTCCTAAGGTGGTTTCAGATTTCCACCTTAATCAGTCTATGTCTCTCCCTGTTTTCTTCACTGACCATTTCTCCTCTGGAGAGAGGAGGCTGCACAGCTTGGATGTTAAAAGGGCCCTCCGCTACTACATAGAGCGCACCAAGGGTCACAGGTTTGAGTCCCTTCAGTTGTTCCTCACATATAGAGAGGTCAGTAAGGGCAAACCTGCCACTAAGAGATCTGTTGCCAGGTGGATTGTCTCTTGTATACAATTCTGCTATGAAAAACAGGGTAGAACCCCACCCTCAGGCCTGAGTGCCCACTCTATTAGAGGTACAGCTGCTTCCCTGGCTGCTGCCAGGGATATTCCTATCTTAGAAATTTGTCAAGCAGCCACCTGGAAAACAGTCCATACATTCACCAAGCATTACTCTGTGGATATCCAGGCTAGGGGTGATGCTCGGTTTAACACAGCAGTCTAGAGCCTATTCCCAAAGTAGGTTCTGTCCCTCCTCCATGGAGGTACTGCTTGGTAGTCTGCAATAGTCAGAATACAGCAAGACTTCATGCTGTTTTGAAGAAAAAATTACTCGCCTTTGTAAAGTTGTTTCTTCTAATGGAGTCTTGCTGTATTCTGACCCCCCCTCTCCCCTCTCAGAACCTGTTTTTTGGGATGTGGGTGGGTAAAAGCAGTGTTGGCACCCTAGGGGTACCCCCCCTTTTCATCCTCCTTTTCTTTGGGTGTGTGTTGTGTTTTGTTTTTTGGGTTTCCTGGCTTGAGTCTTTGCTTTGTAACCAAAAAACCCTTTTTAATAAATTTAGTTGCCAGTTGGCTAGTGTGAGTTTTACAGTTTCCACACAGAACTTCTAGTGAGTATTGCTCGTAAAGATCTAACGATTGGAGTTTAAACAACAACAGACAGGGGCTTGAACCGAGCTCGCGCTGAACGTTCCATGCTGGCCATGGAAAGTTAACTCTTTGTTCTCTGGGGCAGTTGAAAGGCAGGACCTAACTGCAATAGTCAGAATACAGCAAGACTCCATTAGAAGAAACAACTTTACTAAGGTGAGTAATTTTTTCTTTGTGCCCGGCTAAGATGCTGCCTTTTCGGTCTTTAACAACTGTCTGGCCGATATCCAGGACTCGATGAATGTGAGTTGCCTGCGGTTGAATCCAGAAAAAACTGAGGTGTTGGTTGTGGGCCCTGGTTGCAGGGAGGCGGGTTTGTTGGCAGGATCTCCCTCAGGTTTATGGCTTGGGGGTGTTCAGCTAACTACCTCAGACCGAGTGCGGAACTTGGGCGTTGTGTTTGATGACTGTTTGACACTTAAATCTCAGGTGTCAGCAGTTGTCAAAGCCTCTTTTTACCATCTGAGGAACATCGCCCGGGCGAAGCACCTGGTTCATCCTGACGATCTTCCTACTTTGGCCCACGCCTTCGTTACCTTCCGCCTTGACTACTGCAACGCCCTTTATCTTGGGCTACTGGGGGTTGGTATTCGCCGCTTGCAGCTAGTGCAGAATGCGGCAGCCAGGCTATTGACTGGTTCCTCTAGGTCCAGTCATGTAATGCCTGTGCTCCGCGGACTGCATTGGCTGCCAATATGCTGGCGAATCACCTTCAAGTCAGTTTGCTTGACCTATAAGGCCCTACACGATCAGGGACCTGGCTACCTGAAAGATCTCCTTTGTCCCTACTGTCCCTCCCGCTCTCTCCGATCTACTGACGAGGGATTGCTAGAGATTCCCAGGGTTCGTTTTAAAGACCTCTGGGGCCAGATCTTTTAGTTTTATGGCCCCAACCCTGTGGAATTCTCTACCTCGCAGGTACTTAGATTGCCTGACTGTCCAAAGATTTAAGGGGGCATTAAAAACACACCTTTTTAGCTTTGCATATAATGATTTTTAAATGTTGCAGGATTGGATTAATTTTAATATTGTCTTAATTATTTATTGATTTTATTATGTTATGTACAGGCGCCTTGGTTTTGGAAAGGTGTCTTTTATAAATAAAGTTTGATTTGATTTGATCCTCATTGCTCCAAACTGGGCCAGGCAGACCTGTTACTCTCTGCGCCTGTCCCTCTCCATCAAACCTCCAATCACCCTTCCCCTGAGGTGGAGTCTGCTGACCTTGCCTTAGGCCAGGATAACATTCCCAGACCCGAGCACTCTGTGCCTCAGAGGTTGGTGCTTGAAGAACTAGAATTCTCTGGGCTAAACCTCTCAGAAGAGGTTTTAAATGTGCTAAAGGTTTCCAGAAAGCCAGCAACCTGGAAAAGCTATGCTTCAGAATGGAAAAGGTTTTCACTGTGGTGCTCCTCCAGACAGCTTAACCGTTTTTAAGGCTAGCCTGTCCAACATTTTGGATTATCTGGTACACCTGCAGTCCCAGGGCCTTTGGCCCTCAACCCGGAAGGTGCATCGAGCAAAGGTTTTAGCGTATGTTTCAGCTGGCAAGGATCGCTCCCGACCTTCCCAGGCTATTTTCAAGAGGTTCTTCAAGGGCCTTCACTTGAACCCTCCTTTGAGGGATCTAGTTCTTCCCTGGGACTTGAACCTGTGTATTGCTCAGTGGACGGCGGCTCCTTTCAAGCCTATGGCAACTGCCGCACTGAAGTATGTCACCTGGAAAACAGTTTTTTTGGTAGCCCTCACCTCTGCCAGGAGGGTGACCAAGCTTCAAACCCTGTGTACGGATCCTAATTACATTATTTTATACAGGGATATGGTAATCTTGAGGACTAATAGGGAATTACTTCTGGCATACTAACATGCCAGCAGAATAGGCCTAACTGTCTCTGGAGTCTGCTCGAATTTCTGCACCTGCAGTGAGGACTATTTTGGTGTGTCCCCGAGTTATATTGTCCCCAGTCCCAGATGTTCCACCTGCATTGGGCTTTGGTCAGATTTATCCTCCCATGTACCTGTCCCATCCCCTCTTAAACCGTCCACAGTCTCCACCTCTACCAGCTCCTTGGGCAGTGCATTCCATGGCTCCACCATCCTTTCAGTGAAATAACATCTCCTCCTCTCCCCTCTGAGCCTGCCCCCTCCCAGCTTACACTCGTGACCTCTCGTTGCCCCACCCTACTTCCTTTGGAGCACCCTGACTGGACTGCCTTTATTGATCCCTTTCATGTACTTAAAGACCTCTCTCATGTGCCCCCTGTCCTTCCTCTCCTCCAGGGTGTACATGTCGAGCTCCTTGAGCCTCCTCTCCCCCAGGCACCAGATCAGTTTGGTTGCCCTCCTTTGGACTCTCTGTAGGAGTGTAATGTTCCTCTCTAAATGTGGTCTCCAAAACTGTAGACAATACTCGAGGTGTGGCCTAACTAAGCAGTTGTACAGTGGAATGATCACTTCTGCCTTCTGGGGTAATCTCTGCATGCATCCCAGCATCCTATTTGCCCTTGCCACTGCCCTCCTACAGGTCTCTGAGTTGTTCATTTTGATATCTACCACTACCCTCAGGTTCCTCTCAATCTCCGTGACTTGAATCATGTCTCCTCCCAGGGTATACCCCTAGCCTGGATTTCTGACTCCCAGGTGCAGAACCTTGCACTTCCCCGCATTGAATTTTAGTTTCCATTTTCCCGACCACCTTTCCAGAGCCTCCAGGTCCTCCTGCATGACCACCTTCCCCTCCTCCTCATCCACCACTGCACCCTTCTCAAAGTGGTATCAGAATTTCACCTCAACTAATGTATCACACTCCCTGTGTTGTTGTTTTTTTTGTTTGTTTGTTTAACTGAAAAATCCACACCAGGGGAGTAGACGCTCCACAGCCTGGATGTTAAAGAGCTAGTGCAGCTGAAAGAGGCAGAGAGGAAAATGATACAAATTTTAAGTAGTAGTCCGTTGTAACTTCTTATTTCCGAAGTATTTTTTTTTCCTTTTGCTCATTAGAAAGTTTTCTGTGTAGTAATATTGTACTGGATGTGTGGAAGAGCTCTTAGCCTGGTAGCTGACATTATCTATGTTTGTCCCCCAACTACATCATCAGCATTATGATCTCACTGACAGTGACATCACAGGTGACCGACCTGGCAGCCACAGAGTGGCTGTTCCTAAGCAGCAGTAATGTCACTGTCGGGTCACAATGCTGATGATGTCATGGGGGCAATAGAGAGATATGTCAGCTGCCAGGCAGAGTGCTGTTCACACAGCACACCTAACACAGCACACCTACTGACATCGGGTACACAATCTTTTAGTTATCTAAAGAAAAAGTACCTCATATAAAAGGAATGGTAGACTGCGTTTAAAACCTAATATTCGTTTTAGGTAGTACACTAACTCTTATCACTTGGACCACACAAAGGTCCACTACTACACAGCTGTTTGTCACCTGTGGGGATGTAGGCCAAGGAAAACCAACATCCAAGAAAACCATTGCTCACTGGATAGTGGCCTGTATCCAATTATATTATGGTAAAGCTGGCAAGCGTTCATCTGAGGGCTTAAGGGCCCATTCTACAAGGGGCTTCTCTGCCTCTGTGGCAGCATCCAGAGGTGTCTCCATTCAGGAGGTTTGTAAAGCACCTACCTGGAGGACAGTACACACTTTTATAAAGCACTGCTGTCTGGACATTCAGTCCACTGCTGTCTTGCAGAACCTTTTCCCTAAATAGGTTTTGTACCCAGCCTCCCAAGGTATTGCCATGGAGTCTGCATTTGTCAAGCAATAGTGAGAGATTCCCGGGGTTTGAAGGAAAAAATACTCACCATAGTGATGTTGTTTCTTCCAAAGGGATCCCTCACTATTGCTTGACAGTCCTAGCCCCACCTCTCCCTCTAGAACCTGGAAAAGGTTCTCACAAGAGACAATACTCCTCATGGTTGTGTATTACTTGTTACATTGCTTCACAAGTGATACTCAGTGTTTCACACATTCAGTTTTTTTTCCTGTATAGTAACAACGAAAAAAAAGTTTTCAAATGTTTATCTTTTTTCCTAATTTTTGTAGTCATTTAACTAGATTTAGTGGTTACTGCTCCCCTACAACATAAAAAATAAATCTGCCGTTAGAGGGCAGGGGAGAGCATGACCACTTGGCAGAGTTTCAGATTTCATTCTAAGGTTCTCTTATTAGCATAAGACTTGAAGCTTCAGGACAGCTCATTCCAGAGGAATGACTGCATTTGTCACGCATAGTAAGGGATCCCTTTGGAAGAAACAACATTACTATGCTAATTTTTTCTTGCAGTCGTTTGTGATGTTTGACACTAATTACGGGTTAAACTAGCCTTCAAGCAGCATATGTCAAAGTGGATTCTCTGTATCCAGTGTTGTCTCTCAATAGTGTGAGAGCAGCTGTAGATTTATGTACATTACACAAGTACAGTACCACTGTCAGTGGTTGTCCTAAGGCAGTGTTCATTGCATGATCTGTAGATCATAGTCTAAAGTAGTGCTCATATGCTTGGGAAACACTACATCCTGGATGTACTGTCTTAAGAAACAGGTAGGTTTTGGAACTGACAGCATTCAGGTTGCTATCCTTGTGAGCCCTTTATAAATCTGGCCACCCATGTCTGGACTTCTTATTACTCTACCAAATGGGGGCTTTATTGTCAAGATGGACTCTTAAGGAGATAGAAGAGTTACTTATCAATAACTCTTCTTGACTGTGTCTTTCATGGAGCCACATTTGACTTGCCTGCCATCCTCTGGGTTCACACGTATCTTGTCTAACTGAGCTTATCTCTTTGTATTATCTGTATGGGTAAATGGAGTTTGAGCAGTTAACTTTGTTTTCCCTCCAGCTTGGGGAATAGGATTAAATAGGTTTCTTTACATTTTCAGTCCTCCTGGGCCTTCTTGTGGTCATTCTGTACCCTCTTTTGTTTATAATTTCAATAGAGGGAGGGATATTTTAGCAATACATTTGTATTACTTTTAGCTAAGAATATTTTTCAGTTGTATTGATTTCCGTATCCTACATCTTTCTGCTGAGCAATCTTTTCTTTCTCTAGTCTGGTAGAAAAGTTACTAAAGCGGTTGGGGCTGATGACACAACTTATATCATCGGTGCTTGTGTGTGGTCCCATATGTCGGTGCACACTGGCCTCAAAAGTTCTGGTTCCTGTGTGGTCCTAGTGCTTCCAGCAGTGAGTGTGGCTGTATGGAAGAGATACTCAAAAAAATGAATATTTAATGGTAAATAGCTTTTCTTTTTGGGGATCAATAGTGTAGGGATCCACAAAGAAAAACCCAGTTTTTATCTGTTGCTGGAATGGTAGAGCAGAAGAAAAAGAGAGCTGTTGCAGGATCTCTTCTCTGCCTGAAACAGAGCAAAACATTTGGCATCTAAGGTTTGAGATGAATTTTTCATATGTTCTGCAACAAAGGCAAATAAAACAATTCCACAACTCTGTGTATTTGTTTCGAGGTAAAACTGTGACCATTGCCACCTACACCATTAAAGGGGACAGGAAATCCTTTCTAATTGGCAGTTTATTAAGTTATTTTCAAAAACAATATGCAGTCTCCTAAATTATTCATATGTAACTGCACCTGAATAAAAAGTGATACAAAAACTGTATTTTACATTGTTTTGTTTTTTCAGACACCAGAAAATCTTACTGTATTCTGATAAATGCAGTATGGTCTCACCATAGGACTGCCCCGGAGCCAAAATGGTTACTAGAACCTATGCTAATAGTGGAATGTTAGGCTTGAGCTCAGTTTTCAAATCACTGTTCCCGGTTGCCCTTCCTGCAACAGTCATATTCTTTACTCCTCTCCCCTCAGTAAGACGTCTCCGGAGAGCTCTCCTTCAGTCTAACTGAAGAGATTATTTCTCGGTTTATTTTAAAGTCCGTTTACTTTATTTCGATTTTTGAAGAGGTGGCTCAGTCCCCGGACCTCCCTACACAGGAGTCAACTGATGAGGAGGAGGAGGAACAGGACTATAGAGATATGATGGATGTTTGGGCTCCTAAAAGAGTTTTACTGCCCATCCACAAGTCCCTGAAGAAGCAGGTCATGAAAATCCTGCATACCCCAACTTCTATTCCACCAGTTGATAGAAAAGTGGATAAGAAATATTGAGTAGCTAAGGGTGGGGTCGAGTTCCTGTTTGGTCACCCTAGCCATGAGGGTGTGGTACAGGCAGCAGCCTGTGATTAAGCAGGCATTCCCCTGGCATCACATCCTTCTGATAAAGATTCCAGAAAGCTGGATTCTGTTGCAAAGAAGCAATATTTGGGTTCCTCCCTTGCAATTAGGCAGGCTTCATACATGGCCTATGTTGTCAGGTACCAAAGAACACTCTGGGACACTGTGCTGGAGATGGCAAAATGTGTGCCAGCGCCAAAGGCAGCAGACCTGGAGGAAGCTGCCACAAGAGAGGTAGAGGCTTCCAAGGTCCAAGTCAGGATGGCAGTGGATAGCAATGATACTGCAGCCAGGCAGATGGCTTCCTCAGTGTCTCTCATGAGATTTGCTTGACTGAGGACTACCAATCTTACCCAAGATACTCAGTCGAAAGCCATGGACTTCCCATGTGAACCTTCGTCTCTGTTCGGACAGCAGACAGAGGCTTACATGAGGAAGATGGATGAATACAAAGAAGCATTCCAAAGTGCTGCTGCTAAGGATAAGGCTCCTACCCCCCAAAAGCAGCATGCCAGGGGTCATGGGGCAGACCTTACAGACCATGTTTCCAGCCTCAAGCCTAGCCACAATATTAGCAGCAGAGAGGCTACTTCAGAGGCAGGGGCAGGAGAGGTACCAACCAAACCAACCCCAGCACCCAGTCAGCACCTCTAATAAGCAGACACCCTGAGGGATCTGCTCGGGTCGCCACCCCAGTTCCAGTAGGGGGCAGGCTGACCTACTATCTCCAGGAATGGCAGTCCATTACCACAGATCAGTGGGTCCTGGAGGTAGTGGGTCAGGGCCTTGCACTCAGTTTCAAACTCAGACCAAGACTGAGGGCAAACGTTTTTTAACTTGCCTCCCCCTCAGAGACACTCTTACTGGAAAAGGAGGTGTTAAATCTGCTTTCATTAGGAGCAGTAGAGCCAGTTCCTCCCTTACAGAAAGGAAAGAGCCTTTACTCAAGATACTTCCTTACAACAAAGAAAACTGGAGTGGCGACCCATATTGGATCTCAGATACCTGAACAGGCATTTACACAAACCAAAATTCAAAATGGTCACCTTAAAAACAATTCTGCCAACCTTAAGGCAAGGAGACTGTCTGGCATCTCTGGATTTAAAAGATGCCTGCTTCCGTATCCTAATAAGGCAGTCTCACAGAAAATTCCTCAGATTCAGACTTCCATCAGGCTACTATTGGTTCAGAGCAATGCCTTTCAGCTTTACTTCTGCTCCAAGGGTGTTCACAAAGTGCTTGGCTGTGGTTGTGACACACCTACGAAGGCAGGGATTGGCAGCTTTTCCATACTTGGATGACTGGCTCTTAGTGGGGCAGTCTCCTCAGCAGGTCGAGCAGTCTCTGGCCTTGACACAGGAGCTGTTGCAGTCCCTGGGGTTCTTGATAAACCAACAGAAGTCAGTGCTGCAGCCAGTACAGCTCCTGGAGTTTATAGGAGCAGAATTGGATTCGGTCCGAGGAAGGGCCTTTCTTACTCAGCTGAGGGCAGACACTCTCATAACGCTGGTAGGCTCCTTCAAGCCTCACAGCCTCAGACCTGCCAGGCACTTTCTCCAGTTGTTAGGCCACATGGCAGCCTTAATTGCCACAGTGTCAGGAGCAAGATTTCAGATGAGGGATATTCAGTATCACCTCAGGCATTACTGGCATCAGAAAAAGGACAGGTTATCAAAGCTGGTTCTAGTTACTCAAACATTCGTGCAAGCACTTCAGTGGTGGCAGGATCTGGAAAACCTCAGGCAGGGGGTTCCATTCCTCCAAGAGCAACCATCTATGGTGCTCTCTACAGATGCATCCCTACTAGGGTGGGGAGCACACCTAGGGGAGCATATACTGCATGGTATTTGGCTCAAACAGGAGTCGTTGCTGCACATCAACCTGTTGGAACTCAGGGCAGTGTTCTTAGCACTTCAGGCATTCGCCAGCATGCTGCAAGGAAAGGTGGTCCAGGTCAGGACAGACAACATGACTACTGTGTACTGCATCAACAAACAGGGAGGCACAAGGTCCGTGCCCCTGTGCACAGAAGCTAAGAAAATATGGACCCTGGCCTATTCCCTGAATATTTTGCTGTCAGCAATTCACCTTCCAGGGAAGGACAATGTGCTGGCAGATGCACTGAGCAGAATAAATCAGAACCATCACGAATGGTCCTTAAACAAGCAGGTACTGCAGTTGGTGCTCAGAATGTGGGGCACTCCAGAGGTAGACCTCTTTACTTCCCTAGACAACTACCAGCTCCCTCTGTACTGTTGCAGAGCCCCCACTGAAGGGCACAGTACCACTGGACGCATTGACTCTGGATTGGACAGGGAAGTTGCTGTATGCTTTCCCTCCCTTCCCCTTGTGTTTGAGAGCCCTGAACAAACTCAGATCCCAGCCAGCCACAATTATCCTCATTGCCCCAGATTGGGCCAGATAGCCATGGTATTCCCTATTTCTGTCTCTATAAGTAGCCAAGCCAATCAGCCTACCCAAGAGGCACAATTTGCTGACCTACTCTCAGGGCAGGATCCTCTACCCCAACCTTCGATCCCTCAGACTCAAAGCCTGGTTCTTGAAGACCTAGAGTATGAAAATCTGAATCTTTCAGAAGGGGTAATGGAGGTCCTTAGGGTATCCAGAAAACCTGCTGCCAGAAAGATCTATACTTGTAAGTGGAAAAGATTTTATTTCTGGTGCAGGGACAAAAACTTATATTGTACCCAGGCTGGGTTATCAGTAGTTCTTGACTATCTCACCGATCTTCATTCCCTAGGCCTCAGGACCTCTACTTTGAAGGTGCATCTGGCTGCAGTGTCTGCTTACCTGTCAGCAGGTAAGCCATCCTCTTTGGCCTGTAATGCAGTGTTCCGAAAGTTTTGTAAGGGGCTACTGCATCTGCGTCCTCCTCATAGAGTCCCTACCCCAGTGTGGTACTTAAACATTTGCATAGCACAGCTTATGCAGCCTCCATTCGAGCCCATGTCATCAGCTGACCTTAAGTATGTGACTTGGAAGGCTGTGTTTTTAGTGGCCATTACTTCTGCCAGAAGGATTAGTGAGATTCAGGCTTTGTCCATGGAGCCCAGTTATGTGGCTTTCCATAGGGACAAGGTAGTACTCAGGATAAATAATAAATTTCTCCCTAAGGTGGTATCAGACTTTCACATTAATCAGTCCATCACCCTGCCAGTCTTCTTTACTGATCATTCCTTCTCAGGTGAGCGTACACTCCATAGCTTGGATGTCAAGAGAGCTATTAGTTACTACCTAGAGCACACGAAAGGTCACAGAGGGGATAGAACCCAGCTTTATCTGACCTATGGAGAGGTTGGCATGGGTAAACCTGCCACAAAGAGATCCATAGCAAGATGGATTGTGTCATGTATCCAATTAGAAAATGGGTAAGAAAATCCCCAGACTCTGATTGGTTGATAGTGCTGGCTAGCTGGGCGTCTGTCAGGCAACAGAGCCCAGCTATTAAAAGTGCCAGCTTTGCCACAAACCTCATCACCAAGATCATCAAGCAATTAGAATGTTCTGTTTTAAAAAGCTGGCATGTTTGTTTTTTTTTCTTGCTGCTTAGCGGGAGAGTTTGTGGCCTCAACCCCCCCCTTCCAAATCTAGCAGTATGTCACATTTCCCGAAGAAAGCAATATTGCATTCCCAAAGAGCAAAGTACAAGATCCACAAACCTAGCGATTGTCTGTATTCACAGTAAATAACTGCACAACATCGACACATAACCACATCGTCTCACTCCAGGAAAGCTGGGTGCTCAGCTCAAAGTCCTAAGCTGGCAGCACACATCCTGAAATGGGTAACAGTAGAAGGCAGAGGCGTAGGTTGTAGTGCCACACACCAAATTCACCGACCTGTCAAAGTTAAGATTGCGACCTCCAGAGTGCTTTCAAAAAACAGTTCACTAAAATTTAAAAGTGTAAATATTATAAGCAAACCCCCCTTTACACATCTCGGCGATTGTTCCCATTGCACAGCTCATCTGTTCCTACAAACTGTTAAGTGCAAGCCTTCCACCCAAGTAACTCATCAATCTGGCTATTCAAATATGTAAAGTAAATCCTGGCATGTTGTTATATAGTATATCTGGTTTTGCAGTTGAGTCAGTGTTCCCTATCGCAGCACGTCTGAAATAGCGCCATTCTCACTCAGCCGCTCACTACCTAGTCTGGCAAAAAAAAAAAGTTATATTTTTAAACGGAACGTGCTGTCAAGAATCTTCCTGCAGTCCACCACAATAATTGTGCTGATGACCTGTTTCAGCACCGGAGGCTAGCACATATGTTTGGGATGGGATTTTTGGGGGGGGGGGTCATGCCTTCAAATTGAAGTCAATAGGCAAAAAAAAAAAAAAACATTGAGCCACAACTGTTCTTTAATTTTGGCATTAATTTTGAAGTGCCGCGGCTGACACAGTGTGAGAGTGTGATCGTGAGAGTGCTGCCATAGGATATGACTGCAGCTGGGAGAAAGGATGAATTTGCTCTCTCTCTTCAGGACCGCAAAAGTAAATGTTGCGGTATTTCTTTTTTTTAATTTTTAAATCTAAACAGCATTGGTAAACAGCTGAAGGAGGGAGAGCGAGAGCACAGTCCCGATCTGTGAGAGTCAAGTAAGGACACGTACAGGTCAGGAGAGAAGAGGGCACAAAGTCTTTTTTTTATTTTCTGTCTTATGCTTTTTGCCACAAATAAGAGACAGGTGTTGGGGGATCCGTTGTGGTTTTATCTGGAAGGGGTGTGTGTGGGTGTGGCGCGAGGGTGACTGCAACAGAATGGCTGTCTGGGGAGGAGCAACACAAGATTAAACAGTATAAAAAAAGGAGGGACTACTTTACAAGCAACAGTTTTTTTTCTTCTTCTAGACTTTTTATTCATTTTAAACTAATTTCCTCTCATTTTATTACGTAATTGAATATGACACAGATGCCCATTTTCTAAGTGCAATAATACCCTCCAGGGTGGTCTGGTATTGCCCAATACCACCCACTCTGTTGGGTATTATTGCTTACTTCTCTTATGGCAGAGTGGGTGAGCAGCCCCCAGAAGGGCTTAGGGCCCTTTCTACTAGAGGGACTGCTGCATCATGAGCAGCTTCCAGAGACACTCCTCTTTCTGAAATCTGTAAGGCAGGTGCCTGGAAAACAGCTCACACATTTACCAAGCACTACTGCCTGGACACCCAGGCTAGTAGTGATGCCAGGTTTGGCACAGCAGTTCTGCAGAGCCTGTTTCCTAAATAGGTCCTCTGCCCTCCTCCAAAGGCACTGCTTGGGTAGTCTACATTTGTCAGAATACAGTAAGATTTCCTGGGGTTTGAAGAAAACATTACTTACCGTAGTGACCTTGTTTCTTCTAAGGGAATCTTACTGTATTCTGAGCTCCCACCCTTCCTCCCCTGCTAGGACTTACATGGCTGTGCTCACTCCTGTATCACTGATGTTGGAAACATGTGGGTACCTATTAGTGTTTTGGGCATCTGTTGACGTGAGTCTTAGAGATGCCTCCTGTTGTTTGGAGTTTCTGTTCCCCTAATAGGGGTATTTAGGGGTAGCAAACTTAGTTTGGATAGTTAGTATTTAGCTTCTGCATGCTTCGCAAGAATGTGACGGTTGCAGGAAGTGCAGCCAGGGACAGTGATTTGAAAACCGAGTTTCAGCCTAACATTCCACTATTAGCATAGGTTGTATTAACCATTTCAGCTCTGGGGCAGTCCTATGGTGAGACCATACTGCATTTGTCAGAATACAGTAAGATTCCCTTAGAAGAAACAAGATTACTGTGGTCAGTAATGTTTTCTTATGGGCAGCATTCTGTTACAGTTCTCTTCATAGAACCTGTGATCTGGAGTTTTAACTATGTCACGGTTTGTGCACAGAATGCTAATTATGAGCTGTTGGCCTATCAGAACTGTGCTTAGAGTTCTGTGCACAAACCGTGACATAGTTAAAACTCCAAATTACTGGTTCCACAAAGAGAACTGTAACAGAATGCTGCCCATAAAAACAAAACAATGCAAAATACAGTTTTTGTATCACTTTTTATTCAGCTGCAGTTAACTATAGATATTTTAGGGAAATGCATATAATTTACGAGAATAACAACTTTATAAACAGCCTATTTGAAGTGATTTCCTGTCATCTTTAATGAAGTCAACTGATTTTTGTATATTGCTTTGGTTGAATATAAGGGGATACTTTGCTAGAATAGACACAAATGAATTACAAGAGATCTTTTACAATTCATTTTGTTTTCCTGTTTGTTTTTTAGGAACTTGCATAGATGGTGTTCCTCATATCGATGGAGATCAAATTATTGTGGAAGTACAGGAAACTGTCTTTGTCTCTGATTCGGACTTAGCCGTGCACAACTTTGTGCATGATGACTCTGACTCTGTAGTTATACAAGATGCCATTGAGGATGTTGTTACAGAAGATGTTCAGTGTTCTGACATCATGGGAGAGACAGATGTCTCTGAAACAGTTATTATTCCTGAAGAAGTATTGGAGTCTGATGTCACTACAGAAGTTTCCTTGGATCACTGCACTGTTCCCGAGGACGTTCTGTCTTCCGACATTACAGCAGAGGCTATAACTATGCCAGAGCATGTACTGACGGGTGAGCCAGTGCATATGCCAGGAGTCGAGCATGTGCAGCACATGGTTCATGCGGATGTCTCCGAGTCAGAAATTGTCAGTGGTGCTTTGTCAACAGATGATGTTCCTGAAGATGTTTTGGTGGCAGACTGTGCTTCAGAGGCAGTAATAGATGAAAATGGCATCCCTGTTGAGAACCAGGAGGACAAAAGCAGCTGTGATGATTATCTTATGATTTCATGTAAGTAGTGAAGATACTAGATGTGATGTGATCGAAAATTCCCCTGGTTCTGGGTTTAGACCTGCTATTTTTAGCCCTGGGCCACTAGAACTCATGTCTTACTGGTCCAGTGGACCAAAGGAGACTGGGGAATATCAGAAATTGGAATCTGGACTGTTCCCAAAAGGAAAACTAATTTCTCACCCCAGGAATCCCTCAGTATGCTTGACTTATGCAGGTTTGCCAGCTGGGTTAACCTACCCCGGAGATAGAACTTATGCTAATGATGGCATGGCATTAGCCAGTCAGCTTGCAGTTGAAGACTGCTGTCTGTAGGTGCTGCTGTTAGTCAGATTCATTTCTCTACCTGACTGAGCAAGTTTGCCCCGGAGCTCTCTCTATTTATCGTTGCATGAAGAAGTTTATTTCTTTAAAATTTGCTTTTTTTATCTATAGTTTCTGCTGCCATTAGGATTTATTTATTTTTAAGTATTTTATTGTTTTTTCCTTGGTTCCCGTCGGTTCCCAGGAGCCAACGAAACTTCCCCTGACAGGGGTTTTCATTGTGGTTCCTGCACTCTTTTCCTGACTGGAAAAAAGTACTTCCTGTGATATTTTTTCTTCTTTGCGATATTTTAAGTTTAGTTGTTTATCGGTTCCCTTATTTTTGTGGGAACTGCATGTAGCACTAACTTTTTTTTTATAATTACTTATTTAGGAACCGATACTCGTGGTTCAATCGCGCTTGGGAACCGACTGCAACGTTTTAATTTTTTTTTCCTTTCAGGATCTGATTTTAAGGTCTTTTGATGAGATTGGCATGTCAGATGGACCCAAAAAGAGGACTGGGCCTACACAATTTCAGAATGTTAAGTGTTTTAGAATCATGGCTAAGGCAGATGTCCACGACCTTTGTTTAAGACTTTTAGGTCGAAGTCACACTTCTGCTAACTATGAACTTTGCACAAAATTTTGCTTTAAAATAGTTAAGAGCCAAAAGGCTAGAAATAATGGCCTCTCAGTCCGTCTCCTCCTCATATAAACCTTCTGAAGAGGGGTCCTCCTCTCATCATAAATCCAAAGACGGGTCCTCTAAGGACCCCCTAAAGAATAAGTCTTCTGACAAAAATAATTCGGACCAAGCCAAACAAAAACGACATACAGAGCAGGTTCTAGGGACATGGATATGTTGTTCTGGCCACACTTACTGGCAGGTTCCTTGCCGCTTTAAATCTTGCCGGAAGGTCTTCAAGCTGGCTCCTCCCACCCACCCGGGTGGTAAAACTCTCGGCTCTGCCCCATGACGCCAGATCTTCCTTACCGCTTGGAAGCTCAGGTTCCCTCCTTAGCGCTCTGCGTTTTAGGCCTGGATCCTAACTCGTCGGTTAAACCGAAACTCATTCTTAAATTTTCTAGACTTCAGTGTTTTTCTTCCTTCACGGCTGCGATGGACAAATCGACTCCCGGATTTCGGTGGTGCCCTTCTGGGCAGAAGATGTCTTGGACCGATCCGCACTCCATGTGCATTTACTGCCTTGGGCTCTAACACGATCTGTAGGCCTGCGAATTGTGCAAGTCCTTTTCGGTCAATTTTCTCGAAGACCGTGCTGCCAGACTTCAACTTTAGCGCCCTGAGAGGCGTATTCCTCCGGTTAAATTGAAGGAGGCCCTTTGGGCGGTGTCCGGCAGCGGGCTCAGCTGAGCAACTTGAGCAAATGATTGCCCTCGAGGAGGAGGCAGCCCAGGCCGCATCTTCTTCTTCTTCCTCTGTCGCGGCATTTATCCCGCTCTCCTTGGGCTCCTCCTGCTCGGCTTCATTTAAGAAGCTTTGTCATTCCCTCTTTACTAAAGGAGAGGGGCCATCAGGACACTCCTCTCAGTCCAAGAAAAAGGACTCAAAAGGTAAGTCCCACCGTCGATGTTCGTGGGAGTGGGAGAGGTCCCCTTCCCGGATAGTCGACACTGGACTTGGTCGAGGTTGCGGCTAAGGCCGCTGGCTTCACGGTGTCCCCGTCAGGTCGAGCCGGCTGAGACACCTGTTGATGCAGTCGAGATTTTTCTCGACCCATCGGACGGGCTGTCGACTGGAGACGCCGACAACACGTCTTCACCGGTTCCCCCGGAGGAAACCGAGGACTTGCCTGTGCCTCCTGTGCCAGAGTCCCCGGTTAAGGTCCCTGAGCCGGAGGAGGAACAGGTTTCCCGCGCTCCCTCCCAGACCCACCCTCGGAAACACCAAGGATCTCGGTCTCGGTCTCTGACCTCCTCTCGGTCCAGCCGATCCCGCCCGACATCGGCGGTCTCGGCATCGGAGGGAGGCGCGTGCCGCCATCCTCATATCGCCCTCCCGAGGATAGGCTCCAGCGCGAGTTGCGTCAGCGCTACGAGGATCAGATGTGGCAGTAGCTCCTTTTGTCCGGGAGCAAGCCAACTCTGTCACCTTCCCTGGCCATTAAGTGGCTGTCACCTGAGTGGCCGAAACAACCCCTCCTGGTCATCGAGGAGCCGAAGCCAGCACTGGTTGTTCGGCCGAAACCAGCTGCACCACCCATCATGGTGGAACCCCCGCCTCCACAACCAAAAACTGGGGCTCCAACCAAGGATTCTTGGTCAGGTCATAGGTTGCCCAATCGGTTGTCAGTCACCCTCACTCCCGATCGCCCTCGGCAGGTGGAGGGTGGCTCAGGCCCTTGGCAGCTGTTTGCAGACTCCTTGGAGTCTGACGATGACTCTTCCCTGTTCTCCAGGCCTCTCGACCTGCAGTCCCTTGGGGGACAGTCTGTGGATGAGAGCCCATCCTCGTTCATGGGATTACTTCGGCTCATCTCAGAATTTACTGGGATGAAGCTCGAACCCATGTCAAAGTGGGCCAAGTATCCCCTCACGGAGGTACTGGACCAAGGGGATTCTCCTACGGAGGCCTTTCCTGTGGCCGAAGCCATTGTTGGCCCGGCCCTGGAGCTGTGGCAGCAGCTGGCTTCTTGTCCAGCTCCCTCGGCCAGAATGGCCAGGAAGTATGCTGTTTCCACCGGCTCACTCTTTGGATTCTCAGAGCACCCCTCTGCAGAGGGGTTGGTGACCAACAGTGTTTTCCGACGCTTCGGAAACGCTCGGGACGTGGACAAGCCACTGGATGAAGAGTCCAAGAAACTGGACTACTCCGGCCATAAAGTTTACACTGCATCCTCCTTAGGCCTTCTTCAGGCCAGTTCAGCCGTACTGATGGCACACTTTTCCCATGCCCTTTTGGGCTCCCTGGATGAGGTGATTCCTCATCTCTCGGCTGACCTCCAGACTACGGCCAAGCAGGTGCGGGATCAGGGAAGGGTGGTGGCAAAGCAACAGCTCCAAACTGCTCTTGACATTGGAGACTCTTGCACCCGGTCAGTAGCAGCCGCAGTGGCCATGCGCCGCAGAGCTTGGCTACGGATCTCCACCTTCACGGCGGATACCCAGCACAAGCTGGCAGACGTTCCCTTCCTGGGTACCGACTTGTTTGGTCCCGGGGTGGAGGGTTACTTGCAGAGGATCGAGAAGTCCAATGCCACCTTGGACTCTGTCACATATGCCCAGAAGGACAAAGGCCGCCAGCAGCAGCGTAAGCCCTTTCGGCCTTCTGCCCCTGCGGCACATCCGGCCCAGCAACACCAGCATCAGGGCCAGCAGGCTCACACTTGGCACCCCAAAGCCAAGCCTGCAGCTTCCTCCGGGAGGAAAAGGCCCAGGAGGTCCCTCGGCCGGTCCTTCTTCCAAGCCTGCCCAGTGACGGGTTTCGCCCCCAGCCTCGTCGCCCCTTCCTCCGGGTTCCCCTCGTGGGGGGACGGCTCCGCCACTTCTTTTCCGCCTGGACCACTATCACCGCAGACCACTGGGTGTTGGAAGTGGTAGGGAAAGGTCTGCCTCTGGAATTCGAGCAGGCCTCACCCTATTGAGCTATTGCCCCACAGGGGGCTGTGGGGTCCGCAGCCTCTCTGTCGGCTCGTCGAGCTGACATTGCTCTGCTCCTCCAAAAGGAGGTGATCAAGGAGGTGGCGGATCCTCCACCAGACCCTGGGTTTGTGTCCAGGTATTTCCTGGTCCCGAAACGGACGGGGGGCTGGCACCCCCATTCAAACAACATGAAGTCTTGCTGTATTCTGACTATTGCAGTGATCTCCAACCTTTGAACTGCCCCGGAGAGGAAAGAGTTAACTTTCCATGCAAGGCATGGAATGCTGAGCTCGAGCTCGGTTGAGCCTCTGTCTGCTGTTGTTTGAACCCCAACTGCCAGATTCTTTACTCTGCCTCACTGAACAGTCGCTCCGGAGATTTCTCCTTCGCTCGGTTCAAAAAGTCGGTTAAAATGTAATTTTTTCTCTCGGTTTCAAGTGAATTTCTACAATCTAACCTGTCGGTTAAGTCTCTGTCTGTGGTACCGTGAGTACTAGATAGGTTTATACATTAGTTTTCTGTGTGGAACTTGTAAACATTGGATCGGTTCGGTTTGAACCGATCAGGTTTGTGAAAAAGTTTTTTCTGATTTATTAGAGTGTGGTAACTGGTCCGTATCGGTTCTAAAAAAAACGGATTTCATTACGCTTTTTTCCAGGGCTCTAACACGTCTGGAACCGATATGGTGTCTTGCTGCGGATTGCAAAAAAGGGTAAGTTTGGTTAGGACTGGCCATGTCTGAGAAACCCAAGAAAAAAGCGCCCACTGGGTTTCAACACTGTAGTGTGTGTGTGTGGGAAGTCTTTGCTAAGGCTGATCCCCACACCACCTGTGTTTATTGTCTGGGGTTTGACCACTCGATTCAGACTGCCAGATTTGCAAAAGTTTTCCCAAAGCTACCCTGGATAAGAGAGTAGGTAGACTGAGGAAAGGAGGCAGAAGTCCGCTGACCCGGATGGCCAGCCCGGTTCGGTTCCAGCCGAACCAGAAGGAGTGCCCTCTGACCAGGGTGAGACTTCTTCGGGCAAAAGGAGAACCAACTCTGAGGAGTCGGTTCCGGTTAAAAGAAAAAGAAGGGATAAGTCAGCCGGTTCGGATCCACAAGTTCTTTCTCCGACCGCTGATGAAATAGCCAAAGCGATAAGGATTGTTCAGTCGCTAACTCCGGTTCTGACTGAACCGGCATCATCGGTTAGAGGCTCGGTTCGGTCAGTTCCCCCGGTTCCAGATTATAATTTAGAAGAATTTTATGAACCGGAGGAGGAGGAGGAGGGAGAGTACGAAGATAGTGATGGTGATTATGTAAGTCTGGATGTGCCCATTGACCCGGACATCTCCCCAGACAGACCTTCAGGTGTTTCTCCTCCTAGGCTTTCTGACTCCCCTTCCCACTTTATGTTTTATAAAAAAGTGGCTGAAACCCTCCAGCTTCCTATGGAAGAAGCAGTAGAGGATCAGGAGGAGCCTGATTACATTGAGATGATGGACATCCCAGAGTCTAGGAGATTGTCTATTCCCCTCCATAAGTCTTTTGGGAAACAGACATTTAAAATTCTAAAAACTCCTAATTCCATACCTCCTGTTGACAGAAAAATGGACAAGAGGTATACTCTTTCAAGCTCAGATACGGAGATCTTACTTCGAGAGGGCTCTTGCAGTAGGTAATTACTTATAGGACTGACGCCGGCTGGCGGCAGGACCCCACGGAAAAATTTCTAGCTAGCAGTCCCTGACGAGGGACCGCCCCGTCAGGTGACGCCGTCATACAACGTCGGTATAAAGAGGCGGTCCCGGACGCCCGCCTTCCAGTTCTTTCCCGCCGTCAGCTCGTGCAGCGCCTCGCGGTTAAGTTCTCATCGCTCAGTCCTGTTAATTCATCGTTTTTTCCGAAAAGTTTTCAGTATTGTATTTTATATTTTCTATCGTCAGGTGAACATCGGTATATGTCGTCCCCTTCAAAAAATAAGTGCGACTAGTGCGGCGCTCAACTGCCTCACAAAGACGGTCACTCCCTCTGCCTTTTCTGTTTAGGCCCCGACCACGCGGTCGACAAGTGTCCGCACTGCCTACGTTTCAACACGGCCACCCGCAGACGACGCCAGCAGTCTCTCGAAGCCCATCTCCTCAGGAAGAAGGTGTCCGATGGAGAAGGAGTTGAAGAAACTTCGGCAGGCGTCGACCTCCCCTGAAGGGCACAAGAAGCAGGACAAGGAAAGGCACCGGGAGAAGGCCTCCTCCTCCACGGCTCCGGCCGGAGTCGCGGGCAAGGTAACATCCCCTCCGGGGGATTGCCCGACGGCAGCCTCAAGGCTTTGGAGGCGTAGGCCCACCCGCCGGGTTCGCTCCGAGCCGCCCAGGTGTCTCCGGGCAAGGAGGCTCCAGCCCCGGTACCGCCCGTGAGCTTGCAGCCTGCTGGTGCGGGCACCTCCCATAAGCCAGGACGTCAGCTCCTCCGGCGCCTGCGGGAGAAGACGCATGAGCGGCTCGACCCTTGAGCGGCACACGGCAGTGTCACCACCGGACCGGGCCTCTTCCCACCCTCAGCCCGTCTCCGACGAGGACTCCAGTCGGACGCTGTCTCCTCTGGCGTCACGCCAGATACGCCCCAAGCCACACGCCAGCCCCTCCGGCGTGCACTGGGCCTCGGAGCCTGGCAGACCCTGCTCGCCTGCCGTCAGAGGGTTCCCAGCCTTTGCTGCTGTCAGGGGGGCCCGAGTCCCCTGCCCCGACCCCGGGATTTTCCCCTCCATCCCGGACGGGCTGGGATCTTGGGCTACCATCCGATCCTCTTCCTTCAGAGCCGGATCTGACGCTGGATCCCCTGACGCCGGCTCCGACGCCGGCTCTGACACCAGCCCTGCCGATGCCGGTTCCGACAACGGCCCCTCCTACGCCGGCGGGGGATATTCCTCTTCCATCGGACCCTCCACTCCACGGGCCTATCCCAGCTGATCTGCCCATGGAGTACCCGACTGGGCTGTCTGCTCCGGCAGCTCCTCCAGTGCCTGGGTATCCACTGTCCTATCCGACACCGGTTTGCCCAGGTCCTCAGTATCCTGCGCCGCAGTACCTGGCGCCGACTCCTCCGATGCCGCAGTACCCGACGCCGCAGTACCCCGCTCCGGTATTCCCGCAGCCGGGTTACGGATACTTTCCCTACGGATTTAATCCATTCAACTATCCCCCTCCCCCTCCTCCTCCTTCACCGCCCTCTAGGCCGCCGGTGGATCTCCAGGAGACTCTTGCCTCCTGGTGGGCTGAGGCCAAGGCTCCAGCTCACCAAGGAAGTCGAAAGCCGCCTGCACGCGACAGTGCCACCACCGGCTCCCGTGCACGCCCAGATGGCATACTCCTCTTCACCTCTCTGATTCCGGGCTTTGCCCTCGGGATCAGAGAGGGCAGGACACGTGTCCTGGGATTCCCCCTAAGGAACCTGTTCCTCCCCCTAGACGAGCTAGGAAGTCTTACTCTGCTTCAAATTCCTCTTCTTCTTCTCTCTCTGACTCCTCGGAGGCCTCCGATGGGTGTTCCAAGAAAGACGACGAGCCGCGCTCTCCATCCAAGCCCCAGCCGAGGACTCCTCCGAAGTCTCTTCCGGAGGATCCTTCCTTCACGGAGTTGCTCAGAAAGATCCAGGAAGTCCATCAGTGGCATTCCTTAGAGCCAGATCCTCAACGGGTTAAACTCGCCGAACATCTGGTCTTGCCCCTTACGGCTCCTACCCTAGTGCCACCCTGGATCGAGCCTCACGCCCACCTTGTTTCCACTATTTGGAAGCAACCATCGGCGTTAGCCCCACTTCCTAGGAAGTCAAACAGGCTATACCAGGCTCTGGAGGGTGTAGACTTCTTAGACTCTCACCCCCGTGCAGACACGGTTGTGATTAGCGCCGCTCACGGCCGGTCAGCACACCGAAACACCAGAGCTCGTCTCCCCGGATAAGGAATTCGCCTTCTGGATCAGTATGGAAGGAAGATCTACGTCTTCCACACTGGGGATTAGGGCCCTGAACCACGGCACATATGGGGATTACAAGCTGTCCTTGCACAGCGGAATCTAAGATTGACTCCTTGCCTGACTCTCAAGTCAAGCAGAAATTAGCCGACTGGTCCGTTCTGCTTTCGTTATTGTCGTCACATTCGAGGGGCGACCTCGGCTGATGGACACCGCTTGAACGGGCTCTCACGTTAGCTGTAAGTCTTCGGCGTCACGCATGGCTCTGTGTCAGGTCTGGTCCCAGAGGTGCAGTCAGCAATTCAAGAAGCACCTTTCAGGGTTCCGTTCTTTGGCGGTGATGTCAAGGACATCATCACTGACTTACGAGGAGAAGGGATGACCCTTAAATCTGTTGATTCAATGTACCGTCCCCATCCCCACAGCGATCCCTTTCAGAGCGCAGCCGGCCTCAAGCGAAACCTCAGGGAAGGCGGGCCACTAACATAGGCCCCACAGTTGCCAGGCCCCGCCGCCTAAAAAAGCACCGGGTGCCCCAGCTGCGGCGCTGCCTCACACCACCTGACTCCTTCCCTCTCCCACCGCCTCCGGATGCTCCAGAGGAACCGGTAGGAGGGAGGTTCTCCTTCACCTTCCGGGTTGGGAGAGGATAACACGGATTCATGGATGCTTCAGATCATAGCAGAGGGGCACGCCATAGAGTTTCTGCAGAAACCTCCACGTCACCCCCCTCTGAACTCCTCTTACTCAAGGGACCATCTTTCTTTGGTCAGGGAAGAAATCTCTGCTCTCCTTGCGAAGCAGGCTATAGAGCCCGTCCCCCTTCACCTCCACGGGACGGGTTACTATTCCCCATTTCTTCCTGCATTACCAAAGGGCGGGAGATCTGAGACCTATTCTCGATCTCAGCTCCTGAACCTTATGTGGAATACAAGAGGTGCAGGATGCTCTCTTCAAACCCTCTTGCCCCTGCTCGGCCGGGCCAGTAGCTGTGCACTGGATATGCAGGATCGTGCTTGCACATCCCATTACGCCCTTCCTATCGAAAGTACCTCAGATTTGCATTCAAGGGGGACCACTACCAATTCTGGGTGCTCCCTTTTGGTCTTTCCTCGGCTCCCCGAGTCTTTACTAAATGCCTGGCGGTGGTAGCGGCCCAACTGCGTACTTTGGGAGCTCAGGTTTTTCCCTACCTGGACGACTGGCTCCTGGCAGCCCCATCCAGGGAGGAACTCCTGCATTTTCTCTCCCTCACCCAGCAGGTTTTCACTGGCCTAGGTATTACCATCAACCATTCCAAGTCTCACCTGGATCCTTCACAGAGGCTCCAGTTCATCGGGGCAATCCTCGACACGACAATGTGCAGGGCCTTCCTGCCTGCAGACAGGGGTGCCTCCCTCCAGTCCCAGATTTCCCTCCTATTGGAAAACAGGAGGGTTCCGGCGAGTCAGTGCTCCGTCTACCGGAGCTTATGGCGAGCCATCACCCGGTTCATACCTTGGCTAGCCTCCACGTGAGAATCTCAGGTGGACTCTCTGATCTCAGTGGGATCAGCGGTAAGCTGACCTAGATCATCTCGCTGATCTCCTCGCCGATGGTAAGAGACTTGCAATGGTGGATGGTTAGAGAACCTTTCCGAGGTTCCTTTTTCATCCTCCCCGATCAGACTCTGACCACGGGCCGCTTCAGGCGAGGTTGGGAGTCCATCTGGGTCCTCACCGAACCCAGGGCCTATGGTCAAACTTGGAGATAGTTCTCCACATCAGCGTGCTCGAACTTTGAGCAGTGCTGTATGCTCTCCAGGCCCTTCACCAATTCATCATTCCCGGTCACCTAGCTGTCCAAACAGACAACATGTGCGTGGTGTGGTACATCAACAATCAGGGAGGGACTCTGTCCTACCCGCTGTGCAGGGAAGCGATGAGAGTTTGGGAATGGGCAACGCTTCACAACCTTCACCTCACGGCGATCCATGTTCCGGGAGTCGACAATGTCCTGGCAGACAGACTAAGTGCATGCGTGGCTCTACCACCAGTGGGAACTGGGCGAAAAAGTTCTAAAAGCATCTTCCAGATTTGGGGACTCCTCAGATAGACCTGTTTGCCTCCTCCCAAAGCAGAAGCTCCCAATCTTTGCTTGCTTGCTCCAGAGGAGGCGCTTTCTGGAAGCTGACGCTCTATCTCTAAGCTGGAAGGACAGATTCGTCTATGCCTTTCCCCAATTCCTCTGGTCCCCGTGTGCTGCAGAAGCTTGCTTTGGAAGGAGCGAGAATGATCCTAATCGCTCCTTTCTGGCCCAGGCAAATTTGGTTCTCTCTTCTACAACAATACTCAGAGGTTCCTCCTCTTCCTCTTCCTTTATCTCCAGGATTGCTGACTCAGGATCAGGGGACCCTGGTCCATCCGGGACTCAAGTCCCTTCAACTTCATGCATGGCTCCTGTAGACCTAGCTCGATCTCATTTTGGTGTTTCTCCTAAGGTGGCCGAGATTCTGGTGGAGGCTAGAAAACCTCCACTAGGTCCACCTCACCATGAAATGGAAAGATTTTCCATCTGGATGCGTCCAGGCGGGAGCCCTTTTCCTGTCCTGTGACCATTCTACTTGAGTACATGCGTCATCTTTTCGACCTGGGTCTCAGTCACTCCTCTTTGAAAGTCCATATGGCGACTGTTTCAGCCTACCATGTCCCTTTCACTGATAAAGCTTTTGCCCAGCTGGAGGTATCCAAAACTTTCCTCAGAGGGGTCCTTCATCTCAGGCCCCCTGTCCGGATTCCAGCCCCCCTTGGGACTTAAACTTTGTCCTCGAGAAACTTACCCTTCCTCCCTTTGAGCCTGCGGCTTCCGCAGACTTGAAGTTCTTATCATGGAAGATGCTCTTCTTGGTGGCCATTACTTCTGCTCGCAGAATTTCCGAGCTCCAGGCCCTGATGTGCAAAATCCCTTATCTGATTTTTCACAAAGAACGAGTAGCTCTTCGCACGAATCCTAAGTTTCTCCCGAAGGTGGTAGCGGAATCTACCTTAAATCAGTCTATTGAATTACCTGCTTTTTCACGCAGTACTCCAATCAAGGAGAATACCTGCTCCATACCATGGATAATCACAGGATTCTGAGATACTACACCGATGGGGAGTAAGGATCTCAGAAAGACGATCAGTTGTTCGTCTCTTTTGCTCACAAAAGAAGGCAATGCTGTCTCTAAGCAATGCCTATCAAAATGATTTGGCCCATTGCATCACTTTCTGCTATGACAAGTACAACAAGACCCTCCGGGTCCAAGTCAGAAAGTCACTCCACTCGTTGGAGTTGCAGCCTCTGTGGCTTGTTTTCAAACGGTCTCTGACGGAGACCTCTGTGCTGCAGCCACTGGACTTCCAGTCATACCTTTACTAACATTACAGTTTGGACATTGCCTCTACGCGTAGAGCAGGCTTGGGTTAGTTGTCTTGCAAGGCCTCCTTTCTTGAGACCTGCTAGATTATTTGCTACTTTTTGAGTAGTTCCTTCTCCCGTGCCTTCGCTTGTTCCAGACTGCTTGGGATTCTGTCCTATATGTAATTACCTACTGCAAGAGCCCTCTCAAGTAAGATAGTACAGTTACGTAAGAACTTACCGTAACAGTAGATCTTCGAGAGAGGCTCTTGCAGGTAAATACCTCCTCCCGCCTCCATCCCCTAGGCTTTCAGCTCCTTTTCCATTGAGGAGAATATCTGCTTTCTCTCTCTTCGGGCCTGTGGCAGGAAAGAACTGAGCAGGGCATCCGGACCGCCTTTATACTGACGCCTTTCTGGACGCCGGTCACCTGACGCGGGGCGGTCCTCACTAGACTGCTAGCTAGAAATTTTCCATGGGGTCCTGCTGCTGGTCGGCGCTAGTCCTATATGTAATTACCTACTGCAAGAGCCTCTCTCGAAGATCTACTGTTATAGTAAGTTCTTACGTAACTGTACTTTCCTTTCCCAGCAATGCAGCCATGTTGGGGTAGTGCAGGCTGCTGCCTGTGATAAGGCAAATGTACCCTTGGCTTCACACCCCCCAGATAAGGACTCCAGGAGGATTGATGCCATGGCAAAGAAACAGTACATGGCAGCATCTTTGGGACTCAGGCAGACTAATTAGATGGCCTACACAGCTAGATACCAGAAGTCCAGGTGGGACATTGTGATGGCTCTAGCTAAACAGGTCCCTGACCAGCTTGCCAAGAGGCTGGAGCGGGTGGCTGCAGATGGGATTGAGGTATCAAGGTGCAATTTCATGCTGCTGTGGACTCAGTGATGTTTCATCTAGAGTCATGGCTACATCTGTGGCCCTTGAAGGATGGCTTGGCTCAGATGTACTAGCCTGTCACAGGATACCCAGACTAAAAGCCATGGATTTTCCTTGTCATTGGTAATTCTCTGTTTGGGGAGCAGACAGAGAATTACATGAAGAAAAATGGGCAGTAGGACCACCTGACAGGAGTGCTCAGGCCAAAGAAAGGCAAGCCTCTCCCCAGATGCAGCATTCCAGGGGCAGGGGCAGGCCTTTTCATAGGCCTTTTTACCAAGCCCAGGCCTCCTCCTCTTCTGCTTTTGCTCTGAGGGGGTTCCTTAGAGGGAGAGGCAGACGGGGTATGAGCAGGCCCGCTCCCACTCCTCAGCCTAAAGACCCTGCCAAGCAGACACCCTGATGGGTCTGCCCGGGCCGATTCTCCACTACCTGTAGGGGGCAGGCTGGCTTACTTTGTCCAGGATGGGAAGTCTTTAACATCAGACAAGTGGGTCCTGGAAGTAGTAACCCAGGGACTGGTTTTCAGCGTCAAAAAATTCCCCAAGATGAGAACTAGGTCCTTTCCACCTGCAGATCCTTCAGAGGCCCTTGCCCTAGAGGCAGAGGTCTCCTCCCTCTTGGCTCTCAGAGCCATAGAAAGGGTTCCACCCTTACACAGGGGAAAAGGATTGTACTCTAGGTACTTCCTAACCCCCTAAAAGACAGGAGAATGGCTGCCCATCCTGGATCTAAGATATTAAAAAGCACCTTTAAAGCCAAAATTCAAAATGGTGACTCTGGGAATGATTCTGCCTCTCTAAGGCTAGGGGACTGGCTAGTCTCCCTGGACCTCAAGGATGCCTATTTTACATTCCCATCAGGTGCTCCCACAGAAAGTACCTCAGTTCAGAGTTGCCCTCAGGCCACTATCAATTCAGAGCAATGCCCTTTGGCCTAACATCAGCCCCAAGGGTGTTCACAAAATGCCTGGCAGTAGTGGTTGCTTTCCTAAGGAGAAAAGATCTCCATCTTTCCATACCTGGACGACTGGCTCATAGTAGGTCAGTCTCAGACCAAAGTCAAGTCACATCTCCAGATAACTCAGCAATTGCTCACTCTTAGGGTTCCTATAAATCTCTCAAAGTCAGTTTTGGAACCAGTATAGCTCCTCACCTTTATAGGGCAGAACTGGATACAATAAGGGAAAGAGCCTCCTTCCCCTGGACAGGCAAGGACCCTTATGAAATTGGCCTCTTCTTTCACCCTTCAGGTGTCTCGACCAGCAAGGCACTTTCTGCAGCTCCTGGGTCACATGGCAGCCTCTACGGCAGTGGTCAAGGGAGCAAGGTTTCAGATGAGGGACATTCAGTTTCACTTAAGAGCCTTCTGGTCCCATAGAAAGGATTCTCTGACCAAACTAGGCCCTGTGACTCGAACCCTGATCCAGGCTGTGCAATGGTGGCAGGATCAGGACAATCTAAGACAAGGAGCTCCTTTTGTCATTCAGTCTCATTCTCTAGTCCTTACCACAGATGCCTCCCTCTTGGGTTGGGGAGCCCACTTGGGGGATCTGACCACCCAAGGGCTGTGGTCACCTCAAGAATCTCTGCTTCACATGAATCTCTTGGAACTCAGAGCAGTGTTTCTGGCACAGCAAGTTTTCCAAGTCTGTTCAGAACAGAGTAGTCCAGATCAGAACAGACAATACCACCACAACGTGGTACATCAACAAGCAAGGGAGCACTCAGTCTACGACCTTGTGCACAGAAGCAATGAAGTTGTGGTCTCTGGCCTATTCCCTGCAAACCTCTCTGATAGCAGTGCATCTCCCAGGGAAGGACAATGTCCTGGCAGATGCTCTCAGCAGGATATCTCAGGGCCATCACGAATGGTCCCTAGATCATCTGGTGTTGAAAGTGATTTTCTCCAGATGGGGCACTCCACAGATAGATCTTTTTGCAGCCCCAGACAATCACCAACTTCCTCTTTTTTGCTGCAGACCCTCAGTATTGGGCTCAGTCCCCCTGGATGCTCTAGTTCTTGATTGGGAAGGGAAGTTCTTGTATGCTTTTCCCCGCTTCCCTCTCCTGTTCAAGGTACTAGTCAAAATCAGTTCTCAACCCTGCAAAGTGATCCTGATTGCTCCAGACTGGGCCAGACAGCCCTGGTACCCACTGTTGCTGTCTTTAGCGGTCCACCTCCCCCTGCCTCTTCCCAGGAATTACAAACTGTTGACATCCTCCCAGGGGATGGTTTGGTATCCGAATCTCAAATCTCTCAATCTCAAGGCCTGGCTCTTGAAGAGTGAGAGTTTGCTGATCTGCATCTCTCTCAAGGTGTTCTGGATATTTTAAAGGCTTCTCGAAAGCCTTCCACCAGAAAGACTTACAATTCCAAATGGAAAAGGTTCACTATTTGGTGCTCTGGTACATATTTCTCCAGAGTCTGCTGGGTTGCCTACAGTTCTGGACTATATGGTTCATCTCAATAGCTTGGGGCTCAGACCAGCTACCTCAAAGTGCACTTAGCAGCTGTTTCTGCTTTTGTCAGTAGGTATGCCCTCTTCTCTTTCAGCTCATCCTATATTTTGTAAATTCTTCAAGGGATTGTTACACACCAATCCTCCCTTCAGGGACCCTGCTCCTGCTTGGGACCTAAATGTTTGCATTGCTCAGCTTATGCAACCTCCTTTTGAGCCTTTGTCCTCAGCAGAGCTTAAGTACTTGACTTGGAAAACTGTATTCTTGGTAGCCTTTACTTCTGCCAGACGCATCAGTGAGTTACAGGCCCTGTCAGTGGAGCCTGATTTTATCTCTTTTCATAGAGATAAGGTGGTCCTAAGAACTAATAGGAAGTTTTTGCCCAAGGTGGTCTCAGATTTCCACCTTAACCAGTCTACGTCTCTTCCTGTTTTCTTCACTGACCATTCCTCCTCTGGAGAGAGGAGGCTGCACAGCCTGGACGTGAAAAGGGCCCTTAACTACTACATAGAGTGCACCAAGGGTCACAGGTTTGACTCCCTCCAATTGTTCCTCACTTATGGAGAGGTCAATAGTGGCAAACCTGCCACTAAAAGATCCATTGCCAGGTGGATTGTCTCTTATATACAATTCTGCTATGAAAAATTGGGTAGAACCCCACTCTCAGGCGTGAGGGCTCACTCTACTAGAGGTACAGCTGCTTCCCTGGCTGCTGCCAGGGATATTCCTATCTTAGAAATCTGTCAAGCAGCCAGCTGGAAAACAGTCTATACATTCACCAAGCATTACTCTCTGGATATCCAGGCTAGGAGTGATGCTCGGTTTGGCACAGCAGTACTTCAGAGCCTGTTCCCAAAGTAGGTTCTGTCCCTCCTCCATGGAGGTACTGCTTGGTAGTCTGCATTTGTCAGAATACAGCAATGCTTGATGTTGTTTGAAGAAAAAAATACTCACCTTAGTAATGTTGTTTCTTCTAATGGAGTCTTGCTGTATTCTGACCTCCCCCCCGCCTCCCTTCTCAGAACCTGGTTTTTGGGATGTGGTTGGGCAGGAGCAGTGTTGGCACCTAGAGATGCGCCTTTCTCACCCTCCTTTATTTTGGGTGTGTGTTGTGTTTTGTTTTTTGGGTTTCCTGACTTGAGTCTTTGCTTTGAAACCAAAAATCCCTTTTTTAATAAATTTAGTTGCCAGTAGGCTAGTGTGAGTTTTACAGTTTCCACACAGAACGCCTAGTGAGTTTAGCTCGTAAACATCTGACAGTTGGAGTTTAAACAACAGCAGACAGAGGCTTCAACCGAGATCGAGCTCAGCGTTCCATGCCCTGCATGGAAAGTTAACTCTTTGTTCTCCGGGGCAGTTCAAAGGTTGGTGATCACTGCATATGTCAGAATACAGCAAGACTCCATTAGAAGAAACAACATTACTTAAGTGAGTAATTTTTTCTTCCCTTTCTAAGGCCAGGGGACTGGCTAGCTTCCCTGGACCTCAGAGATGCCTATTTTTACATTCCCATCAGGTGCGCCCACAGAAAGTACCTCAGGTTCGAGTTGCCCTCAGGCCACTATCAGTTCAAAGCAATGCCCTTTGGCCTAACATCAGCCGCAAGGGTCTTCACAAAGTGCCTGGTAGTAGCAGTTGCCTTTCTAAGAAGGCAAAAGATTTCCATTGTTCCATATCTGGATGACTGGCTTATAGTGGGCCAGTCTCCAGAATCAAGTCAGACCTGCAAGTGACCCAGCAAGTGCTCACTTTGCTAGGATTTCTTCTCAACCTTCCCAAGTCAGTTCTCGAGCCAGTGCAGCTCCTTACCTTTATAGGGGCGGAGCTGGTTACTGTCAAAGCAAGAGCCTTTCTTCCCCTGGAAAGGGCAAGAGTTCTTATAGAACTGACTTCTTCCTTCAGCCTTCAGGTGTCCCGACCAGCAAGGCATTTCCTTCAGCTCTTGGGCCACATGGCAGCTTCTACAGCAGTGGTACAATGGTCAAGATTCCAGATGAAGGACATTCAGTTCCATCTGAGGGTCTTTTGGTCCCAGAGGAAGGATCCCCTTACCAAACTGATTCCAGTGACTCTGACCCTGATCCTAGCCCTTCAGTGGTGGCAGGATCAGGACAATTTAAGGCAAGGGGTCGCATTTGTCACTCAGTCTCATTCCGTGGTCCTTACCACGGATGCTTCCCTTCTGGGCTGGGAGCCCATCTGGGGGGCCCTCACTGCCCAGGGACTGTGGTCCCCTCAGGGATCCCTTCTCCATATCAATCTCCTAGAACTCAGGGCAGTTTTTCCTGGCCCTGCAAGCTTTCTCTCAGTCAGTGCAGAACAAGGTGGTTCAGGTCAGAACAGATAACACCACCACCATGTGGTACATCAGCAAGCAGAGGGGCACTCTGTCTGTGGCCTTGTGCACAGAAGCCATGAAGTTGTGGTCCCAGGCTTATCCCCTACAAACCTCTCTGATAGCAGTCTATCTTCTAGGGAAGGACAATGTGCTAGCAGATGCTCTGAACAGGATCTCACAGGGCCATCACGAATGGTCCCTGGACCCTCTGGTGTTGAAGGTGATTTTTCCAAGGTGGGGCACTCCAGAGATAAATCTCTTTGCAGCCCCAGCCAATCACAAACTTCCTCTCTTTTGTTGCAGACCCCCAGTCTTGGGCTCAGTTCCTCTGGATGCTCTGATTCTGAACTGGGAAGGGAAATTTCTGTATGCCTTCCCTCTACTGTTCAAAGTTTTAGTGAAGATAAGGTCACAACCGTGCAAAGTGATTCTGATTGCTCCAGACTGGCTCAGACAGCCTTGGTAACCCCTGTTGCTGTCCCTCACAGTCCATCTTCCCCTGACTCTTCCCAGAAATTACAACCTGTTAACCTCCTGTCAGGGGAGGATTTGGTACCCCAATCTTCAGTCTCTCAATCTCAAAGCATCTCTCTTGAAGAGTTAGAGTATGCAGAGTTGGATCTGTCTCACGGGGTTCTGGATATTCTCAAAGCCTCTCGAAAGCCCGCCACTAGAAAAACCTATAACTCCAAATGGAAGAGATTCAGCATTTGGTGTTCCAAGAAACATATTTCCCCAGACACTGCTGAATTGCCTACAGTTCTGGATTATATGGTCCATTTGAATGGCTTAGGCCTCAGACCAGCGACTTGAGGTACACTTGTCAGCTGTTTCTGCTTTTCTGTCAGTGGGGAAGTCTTCCTCACTATCATCTCATCCTGTGTTCTGTAAATTTCTTTAAGGGATTGCTTCATACCAACCCTCCCTTTAGAGACCCTGCCCCTGCCTGTGACTTAAATGTTTGCATTGCTCAACTTATGCAACCTCCCTTTGAACCTATGTCCTCAGCAGAGCTTAAGTACTTGACTTGGAAAACTATGTTTTTAGTAGCCATTACCTCTGCCAGACGCATCAGTGAATTGCAAGCCCTGTCAGTGGAACCTGCTTTTATTTCCTTTCATAGGGATAAAGTGGTCCTTAGAACCAATAGAAGGTTCTTGCTCAAAGTGGTTTCAGATTTCCACTTGAATCAGTCTATTTCTCTTCCTGTCTTCTTCACTGATCATTCTTCTTCAGGAGAGAGGAGGCTACACAGTTTAGATGTTAAAAGGGCCCTTAGCTACTACATAGAGCGTACCAAGGGTCACAGGTTTGATTCCCTCCAGTTGCTCCTCACTTATGGAGAAGTGGGAAAGGGCAAACCTGCCATCAAGAGAACTGTTGCCAGGTGGATTGTGTCTTGTATACAATTCTGCTATGAGAAACTAGGAAATATTCCACCCACAGGCCTGAGGGCTCACTCCACCAGAGGTACAGCTGCTTCCCTGGCTGCTGCCAGGGATATTCCTCTCATAGAAATTTGTCAAGCAACCACCTGGAAAACAGTCCATACCTTTAACCAAGCATTACTCTCTGGATATGCAGGCTAGGAGTGATGCTCGGTTTGGCACAGCAGTACTTCAGAGCCTATTCCCAAATTAGGTTCTGTCCCTCCTCTATGGAGGTACTGCTTGGTAGTCTGCAATAGTCAGAATACAGCAAGACTTCATGTTGTTTAAAGAAAAAATTACTCATCTTAGTAATTATGTTTCTTGTAATGGAGTCTTGCTGTATTCTGACCTCCTTCCCCTCTTAGAACCTGTTTTTGGGAAGTGGGTGGACAGGTACAGTGTTGCACCTCAGGGGTGTTTCTTTTACACCCTCCTCTTTTTGTTTGGGTGTTTGTTTTATTATTATTCTTATGTGGATTGGTTTTTGGTTTTGGGTTTCCTGACTTGAGTCTTTGTTGGGAATTCAAAACTCTTGTTGCCAGTTGGCTAGTAAAAATTTTACAATTTCCACATAGGATAGTTAGTGAGTTTTTTGCTCATAAGAATCTGACGGTTGGATTCCAAAGGGCTGCAGACAGAGACCTCAACCGAGCTCGGCATTCTATGCTCTGCATAGAAAGTTAACCCTTTGTTCTCCGGGGCAGTTTAAAGGCTGGGGCTAACTGCAATAGTCAGAATACATACTAACATACTAAAATGCCAGCAGAATAGGCCTAATGGTCTTTCGTGTCTGCTCGTTTGGTCAGCCCCCCACCCTGGGAGCTGACCTTGCTGCCCCCCTCGCCTTCTCTAGCTTCTCCCTTCCCAGTTCCGGATATTCAAACATGAAGTCTTGCTGTATTCTGACAATAGCAGTGAGTCCCAACCTTCGAACTGCCCCGGAGATGAAAGAGTTAACTTTCCATGCCAGGCATGGAACACTGAGCTCGAGCTCAGTTGAGACTCTGTCTGTTGTTCTACAAACTCAAACCGTCAGATTCTTTACTCCGCCTCACTGAACAGTCGCTCCGGAGATTTCTCCTTCTGCTCGGTTCAGTTTGTCGGTTAAAGTACCACTTTTCTCGGTTTTCAACCGAATTTAAACCGTAACCTGTCGGTTCAGTCTCTGTCTGTGGTATTCGTGAGTACTAGATAGGTTATTTTATTCTATTCTGTGTGGAACTTGTAAATGGTTTGTCGGTTCGGTTTGAACCAATCAAGTTGTTTAAAAAAATCTTAAATTGTGCTTTTAGAGTGTGGTTACCGGTTCTTATCGGTTCTAAAAAAACGGATTTTATTACGTTTTTTTCAACGACTCGTGACACGGTTGGGAACTGATAAGAGGGTCTTACCTGTCGGATTGCCATAAAAGGGTAAGTTTGGTTAGGACTGGCACTATGTCTGAGAAACCCAAAAGAAAAACCGAACCCACTGGGTTTCAACACTGCACTGTGTGTGGGGAAGTCTTTGCAAAGGCTGACCCCCACACCACCTGTGTTTATTGTCTGGGGTTTGACCATCTCAATGCAGACTGCCAGATTTGCAAAAATTTCCCTGCAGCTACCCTAGAAAAGAGAGCTGGTAGGCTCAGGGATAGGAGGCCAAAAAGTCCGCTGAACCGGATGGCCAGCCCGGTTTGGTTCAAACCGAACCAGAAGGAGTGCCCTCTGACCAGGGCGAGACTTCTTCGGGCAAAAGGAGAGCCGATTCTGAGGAGTCGGTTCTGGCTAAAAGAACTAGAAAAGAAAAATCAGCTGGTGTGGAGCCAAAACTTCCTCTCAACCGCTGGAAGAAATAGCCAGCGATCAAAATTGTCCAGTCGCTTTCCCGGTTCGACCGAACCGGCACCATCAAACAGGTGCAGTTCGCCGGTTCCACCGTTCAAGAGTATGATATAGAGGAATTTTATGAACCGGAGGAGGAGGAAGAGGAGTATGAGGAAAGTGAATGTGGATTTGAAAGTCTGGATGTGCCCATTGACCCGGACATCTCCCCAGACAGACCTTCAGGAGTGTCTCCTCCTAGGCTTTCTGAGTCCCCCTCCCATTTCATGTTTTATAAAAAAAGTGGCTGAAACCCTCCAGCTTCCTATGGAAGAAGCTGTGGATGACCAGGAGGAGCCTGACTATGTGGAAATGATGGATATCCCAGAGTCTAGGAGGCTGTCTATTCCTTGCACAAATCTTTGGGAAACAGACATTTAAGATTTTAAAGACTCTAACACTATATCTCCTGTGGATAAGAGAATGGACAAGAGGTATACATTGTCAGGCTCTGACACGGAGTTCCTTACACAACAATGCAGCCATGTTGGGGTAGTGCAGGCTGCAGCCTGTGATAAGGCAAACATTCCCTTGGCTTCACACCCCCCCGGATAAGGACTCCAGGAGGATTGATGCCATGGCAAAGAAACAGTACATGGCAGCATCCTTAGGACTGAGACAGGCCAATTATATGGCCTATACTGCTAGGTATCAAAAATCCAGATGGGACACTCTTATGGCCCTAGCAAAACAGGTCCCTGGCCAGCTTGCTAAGGAGCTGGAGCAGGTGGCTGCTGATGGTATTGAGGCATCCAAGGTGCAATTCCATGCTGCAGTAGACTCCAGTGATGTGTCGTCTAGAGTCATGGCTACATCTGTTGCACTTCGAAGAATGGCTTGGCTCAGATGTACTAGCCTGTCACAGGATACCCAGACTAAGGCCATGGATTTTCCTGTTGTGGGTAATTCTCTGTTTGGGGAGCAAACAGAGAATTATATGAAGAAAATGGATGAGTATAGGACCACCTATAGGAGTGCACAGGCCAAGGAAAGGTAAGCCACTCCTCAAAGGCAGCTTCCCAGGGGCAGGGGCAGGCCTTTTCATAGGCCTTTTTACCAAGCCCAGGCCTCCTCTTCTGCTTATGCCCAGAGGGGGTTCTTTAGAGGGAGAGGCAGAAGGGGTACAAGCAGGCCTGCTTCCACCCCTCAGCCCAAAGCCCCTGCCAAACAGGCACCCTGATGGGGTTGCCAGGGCCGATTCTCAGCTACCTGTAGGGGGCAGGCTGGCTTACTTTGTCCAGGACTGGGAGTCTCTGACATCAGACAAATGGGTCCTGGAAGTAGTAAGCCAGGGACTGGTTCTCAGCTTCAAAAAGTTTCCTAAGATGAGAACCAGATCCTTTCCACCTGCAAGTCTATCAGAGGCACTTGCCTTAGAGGCAGAGGTCTCTTCCCTCCTAGCTCTCAGAGCTGTGGAAAGGGTTCCACCCCTACACCAGGGCAAAGGGTTGTACTCCAGGTACTTCCTTACCCCAAAAAAGACAGGAGAATGGCAGCCCATCCTGGATCTCAGATACTTAAACAAGCACCTTTTAAAACCAAAATTCAAAATGGTGACTCTGGGAATTATTCTACCCTCTCTAAGGCCGGGGGACTGGCTAGTGTCCCTGGACCTCAAGGATGCCTACTTCCATATTCTCGTCAGAAGCTCCCATCAAAAGTACCTCAGGTTCAAGCTGCCCTCAGGCCATTACCAGTTCAGAGCAGTGCCATTTGGCCTCACCTCTGCTCCAAGGGTATTCACAAAATGCCTGGCAGTGGTAGTTGCTGCTCTGAGAAGGCAGAAGATTGCCATCTTCCCTTACCTGGACGACTGGCTCATAGTAGGTCAGTCCCCAGACCAAGTCAAGTTATACTTACAGATAACTCGGCAACTTCTCACTTCCTTGGGTTTCCTTCTAACTCTTCCAAAGTCAGTTCTAGAGCCTGTCCAGCTCCTCACCTTCATAGGTGCAGAGCTAGACACAGAGAAGGCCAGAGCCTTCCTTCCCCTGGACAGGGCAAGGACCCTGGTCTCTCTGGCCTCCTCATTCACCCTGCAGGTGTCTCGACCAGCAAGGCATTTTTCTGTAGCTCCTGGGGCACATTGTTGCTTCTACAGCAGTAGTGCAGGGAGCACAATTTCAGATGAGGGACATTCAGTTCCATTTGAGAGCCTTTTGGTCTCAAAGGAAGGACCCTCTGACCAAATTGATCCCAGTAACTCGAACCCTGGTCCAGGCCCTACAGTGGTGGCAGGATCAGAACAATCTGAGACAAGGGGTTCCCTTTGTCACTCAGTATCATTCTTTAATCCTTACTACAGATGCCTCCCTCTTGGGGTGGGGGGCTCACATGGGCGACCTCACCACACAGGGGTTGTGGTCCCCTCAGGAATCTCTGCTCCACATCAATCTGTTGGAACTCAGAGCAGTATTTCTAGCACTTCAAGCTTTTTCCAAATCTGTTCAGAACAAAGTTGTACAGGTCAGAACAGACAACACCATCGCAATGTGGTACATCAACAAGCAAGGAGGCACTCGGTCTACGGCCTTGTGCACCAAAGCAATGAAGTTGTGGTCTCTGGCTTACTCCCTGAACACCTCCCTCACGGCAGTTCACCTCCCAGGCAAGGACAATGTCCTGGCAGATGCTCTCAGCAGGATTTCCTAGGGCCATCACGAATGGTCACTGGACCCCCTGGTCTTGGAGGTGATATTTTCCAGACGGGGCACCCCGCAGATGGATGTTTTTGCAGCCCCAGACAATCACCAACTTCCTCTTTTTTGCTGCAGGCCCCCAGTGTTGGTCTCAATCCCACTGGATGCCTTAATTCTCAATTGGGAAGGGAAGTTTCTCTATGCTCCCCCCTTCCCTCTCCTGTTCAAAGTGCTAGTCAAAATCAGATCTCAACCCTGCAAGATGATCCTGATTGCTCCAGACTGGGCCAGACAGCCCTGGTATCCACTCCTACTGTCCTTAGCAGTCCATCTTCCCCTATGTCTTCCCAGGAATTACAACCTGTTAACCTGTGCTCAGGGGAGGGTTTGGTACCCGAACCTCAAATCTCTCAATGTCAAGGCCTGGCTCTTGAAGAGTTAGAGTTTCCTGATTTACACCTCTCCCAAGGTGTAATGGATATCCTGAAGGCTTCTAGAAAACCTTCCACCAGGGCTACTTATAATTCCAAATGGAAAAGGTTTTCCATATGGTGCTCTGGCAAGCATATTTCCCCAGAATCTGCTGATTTGCCCACAGTCTTTGATTATATGGTCCACTTAAATAGCTTGGGACCGAGACCAGCTACACTGAAAGTGTATCTGGCAGCTGTGTCTGCCTTTATTTCAGCAGGTAAGCCCTCTTCTCTTTCAGCGCACCCTGTATTCTCCAAGTTTTCCAAGGGATTGCTTCACACCACCCCTCCATTCAGGGACCCTGCCCCTGCCTGGGACCTTAATATTTGCATTGCTCAGCTTATGCAACCCCCTTTTGAGCCTTTGTCCTCAGCAGAGCTTAAGTACTTGACTTGGAAAACTGTGTTTCTGGTAGCCATCAGTTCTGCCAGACGCATAAGTGAATTACAAGCTTTGTCAGTGGAGCCTGTTTTTATCTCCTTTCATAGAGATAAGGTGGTCCTCAGGACTAATAGGAAGTTCTTGCCTAAGGTGGTTTCAGATTTCCACCTTAATCAGTCTGTGTCTCTTCCAGTGTACTTCACTGACCATTCCTCCTCTGGCGAGAGGTGGCTGCACAGTTTAGATGTGAAAAGGGCCCTCAGCTACTACATAGAGCATACCAAGGGTCACCGGTTTGACTCCCTCCAACTGTTTCTGACTTATGGCGAGGTTGGTAAGGAAACCTGCCACTAAAAGATCCATTGCCAGGTGGATTCTCTCTTGTATCCAATTTTGTTATGAAAAACTGGGTAAGATTCCACCCTCAGGCCTGAGGGCTCACTCTACCAGAGGTACAGCTGCTTCCCTGGCTGCTGCCAGGGACATCCCTGTTCTAGAGATATGTCAAGCAGCTACCTGGAAAACGGTTCACACTTTTACCAAGCATTACTCCCTGGATATCCAGGCTTGGAGTGATGCTCGGTTCGGCACAGCTATGCTTCAGAGCCTATTTCCTAAGTAGGTTCTGTCCCTCCTCCATGGAGGTACTGCTTTGTAGTCTGCTATTGTCAGAATACAGCAAGACTTCATGTTGTTTGAAGAAAAAATTACTCACCTTAGTAATGTTGTTTCTTCTAATGGAGTCTTGCTGTATTCTGACCCCCCCCCCCTGCCCCTCTCAGAACCTCTGTTTTTGGGATGTGGGTGGGCAGTGCAGTGTTGGCACTCAGTAGGTGCCCACCTTGTTCTCTTCACCTCCTTTTTTCTTGGGGTGAGTGGGTGTTGTCTTTTCATTTTTTGGGTCTCCTGACTTGAGTCTTTGTTTTGGGACCAAAAAATGTGTTTTTATGTTTAGTAGCCAGTTGGCTAGTGTAGGTTTACAACTTCCACACAGGGCCTTAGTGAGTTTAGCTCGTAAAGATCTGACAGTTTGAGTTTGAAGAACAACAGACAGAGTCTCAACCGAGCTTGAGCTCAGCATTCCATGCCTGGCATGGAAAGTTAACTCTTTCACCCCCCGGGGCAGTTCGAAGGTTGGGGATCTCTGCTATTGTCAGAATACAGCAAGGCTCCATTAGAAGAAACAACATTACTAAGGTGAGTAATTTTTTCTTCTCGCTGCATTGGATTTTGCTTCCAGAACCCTTCCCCTGTAACTGTCCCACCCCCTCCTGAACCCCTCCACCGTCTCTGCCTCCACCAGCCCCCTAGGCAGCACATTCCCTGGCTCCACCGCCCTCTCAGTGAAGTAGCACCTCCTCCTTTCTCCCTGAATATTCCCCTCCAGCTTCCACCCATGCCTCTAATAGCCCCTCCTTCTTCCTTCAAGCACCCTGACTGTCCCTCCCCTATTTACCCCCTTCATGTACCTGAAGACCTCTATCATGTCCCCCGGTCCCTTCTCTCTTCCAATGTGTACATATTTAGCTCTTCGAGCCTCTCCTCATAGGTCCTGTCCCCCAAGCCCCAAATCATTTTGGTTGCTCTCCTCTGGACCCTCTCCAGGAGTTTAATGTCCCTCTTTAAGGGTGGCCTCCAAAACTGCACGCAGTACTCGAGGTGCGGCCTCACCAAGCAGTTATACAGAGGGAGTATCACTTCCCTCTTTCTGGAGGTGATCCCCCTAGCGATGCATCCCAGTATCCTGTTGGCCTTGGCTGCTGCCCTCCTACAAGTCTCTGAGTTGTTCATCTTGACATCCACCACCAGCCCCAGGTCCTTCTCAGCCGAGACTTGTAGCATTTGCCCCCCCCCAGGGTGTACACTTGGCCCAGGTTTCTGGCCCCCAGGTGCAGTACCTTGCATTTCCCTGCATTGAACCTCAGCTTCCACTTTCTAGACCATCTTTCCAGAGCCTCCAGGTCCCCCTGTAGGGCCACCCTCCCCTCCTCCCCATCCACCACCGCCCCCAGTTTTGAGTCATCTGCAAACAGACTCATCTCACCCCTGATACCTGTCCTTATGTCAGAGATGTAGGCGTTGAACAGGAGGGGCCCAAGGACTGATCCCTGTGGGACCCCACTAATGACCCTCTTTGGGGATGAGACTGTCCTGCCAACTACGACCCTCTGGGTCTGGTCCTGGACCCAATTGCCTATCCATCTGATCATCTGGTTCTCCACCCCCTTTTCTCCCAGCTTATCCAACAGGTCCTCGTGAGGAACAAAGTCAAATGCCTTGCTGAAGTCTAGAAAGAGGACGTCTACTGGTCTACCCAGGTCCAAGGCACTCGTCACCCAGTCATAGAACTCCACAAGGTTTGTCTGACACGATTTCCCTGGGATGAATCCATGCTGTCTATCGTCCAGGCACCCTGACTTTTCCAGGTCCCCCAGCCTCTCCTTGACAATGCCCTCCATCACCTTGCCCACCACCGATGTCAGGCTGACAGGCCTGTAGTTCCCCTGCCACCTCCTTGATCCCCCTTGTGGATAGGCACCATGCGCCCACCTTCCAGTCCTGGGGCACCCACCCACCCTGTCCTCAGAGAGATGGTGAAAAGCTCTGCCAGGGGTTTCGCCAGGACATCCACAAGTTCCTTCAGCACTCTGGGATGTAATTTATCTGGCCCTGGTGCTTTCTCCGTCTTAAGGGACCTGAGGGCTTCCCTCACTCTCTCTCTGCTGTGATTTCCACTTCTGCTACCTCTTCTCCTTGCTTAGCCTTCCACCCTCCTGCCAGTGATGCCTCCCCCTCTCCCCAGACTCGCCGATCAGTAAGGGTCCCCCCTTGCTCAGTATCACTGTCTCCTCCTATGTATGATGCAGCACCCCCATTTTCCTTGGTGAAAACTGAGGTGAAGTACTCATTTAGTACCTCAGCCTGCTCCCCCGGGTCTTGTGCCCATCTCTCCCCTGTTTTAATCCTGCTAATCTGCCCCTTCACCCTTCGTTTTTCCCCAGTGTATCTAAAGAACCCCTTGTTCCCTCTCCTAATTTCCCTGGCCAGGTTCTGCTTCTTCCTTGCCTTAGCTGCCCTCACCACCCTAGTGGCCCTTCTAGCCATCAGCTCGTACTCCCCTCGTTCCCTTTCACTCCTTGAGCACTTGAATTGCCTATAGGCTGCCTTCTTTCTCCGCATCACCTCCTGGACCTCCCTGGTCCACCAGCAGGGTTTTCGGGCCCTACCGCATTTACGTCTTACTCTTGCACAGGTGCTGTTTGCATTCTGCACCCCTCTCCTGTTGATTTACCACCTACTATCAGCGTCCATGTCTGACTCAATCCCATCCAAATGCTCCTTAAGGATCCTTCCCATTTCCTTAAAATCCGCCCCCCTGAAGTCAGTTACCTCCGTCTTTGTGCAGCCTTCTACCCCTCCTAGGTCCAGGCAGAACCAGACCGTGACATGGTCACTCCCCGCCAACGGGTCCCTTACCTCCAGACCCCCAATCTGGTCACTGTCTGCCAGGACCACATCCAGTACCCGCGCCTCCCTGGTCGGTTCCCCTACCTGCTGAGTTAGGAATGCGTCTTGAAAGACATCCAACAACCTCTGTTCCCTGGCCACCGAGGATGTCATAGTCTCCCAGTCTGTTCCTGGCATGTTTAAGTCCCCCAACACCACCACCCTTCCCTGCCCAGTCTGCAGTGTCTCCGAATATCTGCCACCAGACTGTCCTCCGGCTCCTCCACCAGTGCAGGGGGTCTATACACCACTCCTATTTTTACTCTCTTGCCCCCCCACCCTTGTTATCAAGGTGACCCAAATCGCCTCCACGGTTCCCTCCGCCTCTTCTACTCCCCCTATGCCAGTGCAGTTTTTGAGTATCATTGCTACCCCTCCTCCCCTTCCCTGAAGCAATACAGCAAGACTCCATTAGAAGAAACATAATTACTAAGGTGAGTAATTTGTTCTTCCCATATAGATTATGTACCCTCCTCCATAGGTACTGCTTCATAGTCTGCAATAGTTAGTCATATTGAAGAATTCCTGGGGTAAGAAGAAAAATTACTCACCCTAGTAATCTTGTTTCTTCCGATGGAGTTTTCAATATGATTAAATCTCCTGTCCTGCCTCCCCTTCCAGAACCAGTTGGGCTCTTCACAACAGCTTGATTTGCTATGTTGTTGGGGGTTTATACCCTAGTTGTGTTCGCAGACTTTTTTGAAACCAGAAGGGTGGTGGTGGTCCCTTTCTTTGGTCCTGTGTGACTTTAATATGTGGGACATGTTATAGGGGATGTAGCAATTGTCATTATTAGAATAGCTTAGTTAGAGGGTCTTACCCAGGGAGGCAGTCTAGTGCAGTGGTTTAAGGCTCTGAGCTGCAAATCTGGTGACATCCAGCCGACCAGATCTGGGTTTGAATCCCACAGCTTCCACTTGCATACTGTGTGACCCTGAGCTAATCACTTGGCTTCCCTGTGCGCCCAGGTCGCTCCTGTAAAAAAGCTTTCAACTTAGTGAGCTACTCCTGGTTAAACAACTAAATAAATTACCCAGCAGGCTTTCATGAATCTGAGCGTTATTTTATTTATTTATTCAAGTGTTTCACCAGGAAGGCATACTGAGCAGAACAGCTCTTTTCCAGATGCTTCCTGGGGGGAAGGGGAGTAGTGCAAGTACATAGTCACATGAATACATAGAATACAAGTGAAACAATCGCTGTATACATAGCAACCAGAACATTTCATAGCAGTCAATACATTATCTCACATACATACAATTACACAAAAAAACAGCCAGATTTAGACAGTAATACAATGTGAGATACTCTGATTAAGATGGGTTGGTAAACACAAATTGATAAAGGGCTACAGTTGCAAGGGGCTATTTGGGGCAGACCAGTGTATGGGTAGCGACTGAGCTGGACTGTGGCTTGGGGAAGCCATTACGTGGGGTTATGGAACGCAGCAGTTTGGTAAGGGCAGCTGTTTGAAAGGTGGCACGGGCCAATGGATGTTCCATCATTTGCATATGCTCCATTTTCTTTGGGGCAGTTTAACACAGGAGGCTGACTGCAAATAGTTAATCATATTGCAGAATAATTTGGAAGAAACAAGATTGCAATGCTGAGTAATTTTTTTTTTCTTGTGGCTATGGGAATGGTCATGCACTCTCTGATATGGGGCTCCTGGATAAATCACTCTTCCCTGGCTAACCTACAGTCCATAGGTAATGCTTGTTTGTAGGAATGCATTAAAGGGTCATATACAGGATTATGTTTATGTATAGCTTTGTGTATATTTCTATTTCTGAGGTAATTGAGGGAAACCACAGAATTAACTGGAGCGATGATGGAGATGGGGGGGGGGATAATGGACACAGTAGTGCATAGGGTTTCTATCTTCCAATTTCTTTTCACAATCTTGGAGGGACAAGGAGTTCAGTAGGTGACTGTTCTGTTCAGGTGGGGTTTGTATTTTTTCCTCTGCGGGTTGCAGAGTTAAAGGAGCACTGTCGGCTTTATTCCTTCGTTTTTTGCCTGATACAAAAAATACACCACTTTGCACACACTGGTTAAATATTTACTGCAGAAACCCCCCATGTGGTTGAAATAAATGAACATTTACCATGTTTTTCATTTTCTGCCTTCATTTATTTTCAGCCGTCCCGACCGAAAGTGTCCGCGTCCGGAAGCACAACCAAGTTGGGAGCAGCGGGCTGGCTGGAAGCGGCGTTCATGCACTGTAAGTTTTTAACATTTCGTCCCTAAAAGAATCATAATCCAGCTCCTTGTACTGTAAATAAATGCTGCTGCCATCTCCCACGACAAACCGAGCACTGCAAATACTAAAAGTTCCAGTTTTAAATCCGAGCTGAAATCCCAGGCGTGCTCTTGAGAGTCATGGACAAAGATCCTGCGCATGTGCAAGAGTGTGCAATTGGCGCGCATGCCCAGAATTCCAACTCCGATTTAAAACTGGAACTTTTAGTATCTGCAGTGCTCGGTTTGTCGTGGGAGATGGCAGTAGCATTTATTTACAGTACAAGGAGCTGGATTATGATTCTTTAGGGACGTAATGTTAAAACTTACAGTGCATGAGCAGCGCTCAGCCAGCCCAGCGCTCCAACTTGGTTGTGCTTCGGGACGCGGGACACTTTCGGTCGGGACGGCTGAAAATAAATGAAGGCAGAAAATGAAAAACATGGTAAATGTTCATTTATTTCAACCACATGGGGGTTTCTGCAGTAAATATTTAATCAGTGTGTGCAAAGTGGTGTATTTTTTGTATCAGGCAAAAACGAAGGAGTAAAGCTGACAGTGCCCCTTTAAATCTCTTTTCATGAGAATTTCATGTTTTACCATAGTTATGGGTCTTCGGCCGGTTGCAAGAGCCCTTAGAGTTCTATTTTTTTTTCACGTTTTATACTGGGCGTTGTATGTATTATTTGTTCCTGTTTATTTGTATTTTCTGTTAGTGCTGTGGAGGCCCTCTTTCTGCTACCGGAGAGGGGGACTGGCGGAAAGAAGCCGTTCCGTGAAAGTGGCTCCTTGTATTATGGCGTCTGACACAAATGTTATAACCTGGAATTTCAGGGGATTCTCTGACCCTATTAAACGGAAGAAGATTCTTCTGGCCTTGAAAAGATGGTCGACCCAGGTGGCCCTTCTTCAAGAAATGCACCTCACAATGTCGAAATACCAGAAGTTGGTGGGGGGGGGGGCTCTTGTTATGCAGCCTCCTATAGCTCACATAAGTGGGTGTGAGGGCTGTGCTATTTCATAAGAATTTCTCAGTCCAGGTAGAGAGAGTAGTAGCAGACCCCACGGATGGAAGATACATTTTCATGTAGGGCACTATACAGGATAAGAAGGTGATGTTTGCGAGCATGTCTCTTGTCCCTTTAAGGCTCATTCTTCTAGTCCTCTTCCTCTACAGGCACCTATTTTCCTGCTACTCTACTTGGCTGTGCTTTAGCCCTACATTCATAATATCCCCTCCACTCTTATCTTGGTTCCCCTGATCTATGGCTACCATCCTATCCCATGATTCTCTGTATATATTATTCCCTAGGTACTAGTTTTCCCTATAACTCTTGTGTTTATTCTGTATATATTACTCCATAGGACCAGTCTTCTCTATAAGTCCTGTTCATGACACATAGTCTCTGGTCATATTCCTTCTTTTGACTATATACAGCTGTAAACTGACTGAGTATAGTCTATTTTGTGGTCCACACTTGTTTACTGTATACTGAATGTACCCCAAATACTGAATATGAATTTTGTATGTAAACCAACCCTGTGTATTGAACATATGCACTGTGAGGATAATTTCTCTATGTATTGATTCTGTATACTGTTGCTTATCCTTCTGTGTGACGGAACATATTTATTATGTATGTATGTATCTGTCTGTTGTTATCGATTATGTATACTTGTAAGTCTTATTATTCCTTATATCAATATGATTTTGCCCAGGTCCATTTTGAAAATGAGCCTTTGCTCAACGGTGCTCGTCTGGCCAAATGAAGAATTGATTGATTTATATATGCTCTTTCTACATTTGATGCACATTTTTATCAGAAAATCTTGGATGTGTTGTTTCATGAACAATTCAGTAACTTGTTTTTGGGTGGTGATCTTAATTGTGTACTGGAGCCCAGTCTGGACCACTCCGGGGGGGAGGGGGGCAGGCATGGGGTTGTATTACAGAAATGGAAGCAGGGGTTATTAGATTTGGACCTAGTGGATGCATGGAGGGTGGCTAATCCGGGGCGGGCAAAAGAGTTCACCTTTTATTAGAATCCTCCTTGAACGCCAGGTTGGACTATATTTTTCTGCACTTTAACCAGTATGGTGGGGTTAGGGATGTTTGTCATAGCCCCATTCATATTTCCGATCATGCTGTGGTTATCCTTAAAGCAGCAGTACTAGATAATCAGGAAGTGATTATCAAAATTCTGTTTTTTTTTTTGGCTAGAAGCATGCAGCCGTAGTTTGGGTTTCCATATCTGTAAATATTTTTTTCTAGCGATCTTAAGTTTTGTAGATATTTAACATTTATTTTCATTGTTGTGGATCTGCAGTAAATATGCCTGCTGCCTAATCTGCACCCAAACTCCCGCCTAATAGAAACATAGAAACATAGAATTTGACAGCAGATAAGGACCGCTTAGCCCACCTAGTCTGCCCATTTTCCTACCTAACAGATAAGCTGCAGATCCTAATTAACCAACAGCTTCCTCCTACCCCCCACTAGGACTGCCTTATGTCTGTCCCATGCATTCTTGAATTCCCCCACTGTTCTTGACTCCACGACCGCCTCAGGGAGGCTGTTCCATGCATTCACAACCCTCTCTGTGAAAAAATACTTCCTCACATTACCTCTGAGCCGTCCCCCCTCTATCTTCAAATTGTGCCCCCTTGTTCTTGTACATCTCTTTTTCTGAAAGATGCCACCCTCTTGGACTTTGTTGATTCCCTTGAGGTACTTGAAAGTTTCTATCATGTCCCCTCTCTCCCTTCTTTCCTCAAGGGTATACATATTAAGCTCCTTTAGTCTTTCTTCGTATGCCTTCTGGTGCACACCCTGCACCATTTGGTTGCCCTCCTCTGGACAGCCTCCACTCTGTCTATATCTTTGCGGAGATGTGGTCTCCAGAACTGCACACAGTACTCCAGATGGGGTCTCACCAACTGTCTGTACAGAGGGATAACAACTTCCTGTTTTCTACTATTGATGCCTCTCCCTATGCATCCCAGTATCCCCCCAGCCTTCCTTACTGCCTTCTCACATTGCTTGCCAACCTTTAGGTCATCTGATGTAATTACCCCCAGGTCCCTTTCCATTTTTACTGTTGTCAGTATCTCACCCCCCATTGTGTACTCTTGCCCTGGGTTTTTGTTTCCCCGGTGCATTACCTTGCACTTCTTTGCACTGAATCTGAGCTGCCATACATTTGACCATTCCTCCAACCTTGCCAAGTCCCTTCTCATCCTTTCCACTCCATCTGGTGTATCAACCCTGTTGCAGATCTTTGTGTCATCTGCAAAGAGACATACTTTTCCTTCTAGTTCCTTTGCAATGTCACTTATAAAGACATTAAAAAGGACCGGTCCCAGTACTGAACCCTGCGGTACCCCGCTAGTAACCCTCCTTTCTTCACTGTGGACTCCATTTACTACTACCCTTTGCGTCCTGTTGTCTAGCCAATTTTTTATCCAGGCTACCACCTTAGGACCCACTCCAAGGCTAGCTAACTTGTGTATTAATCTTTTGTGTGGGACTGCATCAAATGCCTTGCTAAAATCTAGGTAAGCCATGTCCACAGACCCTCCCTGGTCTACTGCTTTGGTCACCCAGTCGAAGACGTCTATTAGATTCGTCTGACATGACCTTCCCAACGTGAACCATGCTGCCTTGGGTCCTGTGCCCCACTGGCCGCTAGGTACTCAACAATTCTTTCCTTCAGAAGTGATTCCATCATTTTACCTACCACTGAGGTCAAACTAACTGGTCTGTAGTTTCCTGCCTCTGTCCTGCTCCCACTTTTGGGAAGAGGAATCACATCCGCCCTCCTCCAGTCCTCAGGTACCACCCCATCCTCCCATGATTTGTTAAAGAGAGTAGTCACGGTGTCATTAGTTCTACCCTTAGTTCTTTTAGAATTCTTGGGTGAATCCATCAGGCCCCATTGCTTTGTCCACCTTCAATTTTATTAGTTCTTTCAGAACCCTTTCTTCTGTAAATGGACTGGTATCAACCCTCGTCTTCAGAGTGCTTCTCTTGTTTGGTTTAGGTACCCCCCCCCTTCCTTTGTGAATACTGAGCAGAAATATTCGTTCAGTATCCCTGCTTTTTCATTGTCACCCTCTACCCACATTCCTTCCCCTTTATTAAGCCTCAGTATCCCTCCTTTGGTCTTTCTTCGCTCCCTAATGTACCTATAAAAGGTCTTATCCCCCTTTTTAACAGAGTTGGCTATCTTTTCCTCGGTTTGGGCCTTTGCTATTCTGACTGCCTTCCTAGCCTCTTTCTGCTTTAGCTGATAAAGTTCTCTGTCCTTCTCCTTCTGTGTTTCCTTATATTTCCTGAATGCTGTCCTTTTCTCCTTAACCTTCCTTGCCACCTCTTTTGAGAACCATAGCGGTTTTTTCCTTTGTTGTGTTTTGTTGATTTGCTTTACACAAAGGCTTGTTGCCCCTGTGATGGTTGTTTTGATTACTCTCCATTGTTCCTCCACTCCTCCTTCTTGCCTGTTTGCTAATGTTTTTCTGAGGCACTCTCTCATTTTCCCAAAGTCAGCCCTCCTAAAGTCCAATACTCTTGCTTTTGTATGGCTTGATTGTATGGCTGTGTTTATTGTGAACCACACTGTTTGGTGGTCGCTTGTTCCCAGTTGGCTACCCACTTCTAAATCTGAGATTCTTTCTCCGTCCCCATTTGAGAGTACCAAGTCTAAGATTGCTCCCTCCCGCCGAGTGGGTTCCAATACTAGCTGTCTGAGGCATGCCCCCTGTAGGGCATCAAGAATGACTCTGCTCTTGGATGTGCCTGCAGCAAAGGTGCTCCAGTTAACATCTGGCATATTCAGGTCCCCCATCAACAATATCTCCTCTTTTTCTGCCATTCTAAGGAAGCCTTCTATCATTTTCTTGTCCATTCCCTCCCCCCTGAGATGGGGGTCTGTATACAACCCCCATGCGGGTTGTGGTGCCATTTCCTGTCTCCAGGGTGACCAAGAGTGTCTCATCTGCTCCCTGTTTACTCATTAGTTCTGTTGCTTTGATCCCTTCCTTTACATACAGAGCTACTCCTCCTCCTCCTCCTCTTTTACCCTCCCTGTCCCTCCTGTAGATTGTGTATCCTGGTATGTTGACATCCCAGTCATGGTTCTCTGTTACCATGTTTCTGTGACTGCCACAATATCCAGGCAACCCTCTTCCATCAAGGCCACTAGTTCAGCGAGCTTGTTACACAGACTACGGGCATTGGTACTCATCACCCTCCACTTTTTGATGGCCTCACCCCTTTTAGCCCCATTCCAGTCCTTACTGCCTTTGCCTTTTTTCACATTTACTTCTGTCCTGCTCCCTTATGACTTCTCTACCTTGGTGTTTACCGCACTAATTACTGTTGTTTGTGGGGTGAGGCTGTGATTTCCCTGCTCCTTTTGAGTGCCTCCCCCCTTGGCTAGTTTAAATGCTTGCCAATTAAGCATTTAAACCTCACCTAGGATCCTAGTTCCCCCCCTGGACAGATGCAGGCCATCACACCAGTATAGGTCTGTATCCCTCCAGGTGGCTCCCCAGTCCCCAATGAAGCCAAAACCCTGAGCTCCACACCAGTTTTTCAACCATTCATTGAATTCCCTGGTGAGGAGTACCCTAGCATCACCCTTGCCATAGACAGGCAGCACCTCCGAGAAGGTTACTGTATGCGCTACTTGTCTAAGGCCCCTCCCCAACTCTACAAACTCCTCTTGCACTACTCTGATCCCATTCCTAGCCAGGTCATTTGTCCCTAGGTGGCCAATGACATCCAGCTCCCTCCCTCGTGCAGCTGCTCCCACGATCCTAAGGATTTGCTTCCTGTCCCTCCAAGATGTGGCGCCAGGCAGGCACCTTACCTCCCTCTCCCCTTCCTCCCCCATTTCTACCCCCCTAATGATCGAGTCCCCCACCAGGAGTTGTTTCCTTCCCCTGTGGGGTCTCATGCCACCCTCCTGTGGGTCTCCTTTGTGAAGGTTCCCAGCATCCTCCTTGGTCTCCACTGCAGGTGCCTCCATAGAGGAAGCACTATCCACCAGAAGAGTGAATGAATTGTGGAGAGGTACAGCTGGAGGAATGCAACTCTGTTCCACCACCCTCTCCTTCCCTGAGCCCACCCTGGTCCAGCCTCTCCTCTTTCTTGGCAACCTCTGAGGTAGTGGCATTGGCTCTGGTGGTCCCTGGGTGGGGGAGAAGGTTTCACGAATCCTAGCCAGGTCAGCCTGGAGACTGGCAACCTCCTCCCTCAGACCAGAGAGGTGCATGCAAATAGGGCAGCATCGCAGCCTCCAGAATGTCTCCCGGAACACTGCCGCCCCACAGCCATTGCACTGCACCACTCCTATCATGTCTTATTTTGTGTCCCCTCTCCTGTTTCTCTGTATGCTTACTCTCTCGTCTCCTTACAACTCTCACCCTTCCTGTTCTGGGACGGTAACTTCCTATATTCTTCAGTAGCCTCCTTCTTCCTTGCTCAGTGTCAGACCACCAGCAGCTGAGGGGGAGAGTGAGCTACTTTTTTCCTTTAGGGTTGACAAAACCAATGTTTCTCTATGATCCTTCCCTTCCTACTGCCAAACAGGAAGTTCCTGTTGACAGTCAAATCCAGTGGGTATAAAAGTAGAACTGGCTTAGGGTGGGTGGGATGGAGGGCATTTAGTAAGAAAAAAGGCTAGCAACAGGAAGTTGTAATTTGAGTCACCTGCTTTTATAGCGTCTAAGCCACACCCCCAATTAAGCTCTCTCTCCTCCTACTGGTTTAGCAAAGTAAACTGATACAGAACCCTTCCCAGCACAGAACACACACTGACTTTCTTTCTTTTTTTTTTAAACCCTAAATAAGACCCCTTCTACTTGTAATAAAGTATCTGTTTGCTTAATCTCAACAGACACTGACTCCTGCTAAGATATGTGTTAAATTAATAAGAAAATGTAGCTTCTTTTAGTTAGCTGCTTTCTGCTCTACAAGCAAGGCTAGCAACAGTTAATGTTGCATCATGTCTTTTGTTTACTTCCGTAGGACCCTGTGCTGCACGTTCCCGCTGTCCCTGTGTAGTGCTGCGAGTGATGCGCGTGCATGGTTGGCAGCACAGGGTTCCAACTCAACATGGTGGGTGGGAGAGATGTAAACAAAAACAAAGAAAAATGGAGCAAATTATGGGGTGATAGTACTGCGAAAATAAGAAAGATTACCAGGTAAGTGCTCGACAGAGTACAGGAAACAAACTGTTGCAAATGATCCTATATATTTTTTTTTATTTTTATCTAGTACTGCTGCTTTAAGACGTTTGTGGATTGGGAAACGCGCACCAGGTCAGGATGGAGATTTCCCACTTATCTTATGTCTAGTGAGAAATTTCGTACCTACTTAAAGGAGCAGTGGGATATATATTGCACAGCAAATAGTGCAACAGCCCCCTCAAAAGCAGTTTTTTGGGAAACGGAAAAAGTCTTTATGTGGGGCACAATCATCGGGTAAAGCCTTTATGTGGAACACAATCATACGTTTTGTAGTTAACTATAAAAAAAAAAAAAGAAGAGGACAAGCTTCAGACCTTAGAGACACAGCTCCGGGATTTGGAGCGCAAGTTAATAGAAAACCCAATAGAACAACTGCAGGGAGAAATGATAGCACTGAGGGGGTGCCCTAACTTAGTGCTAATGGGGGAAGCCAGCACACCTCTGTTCTTTGCCCGGCAGAGGATCTATGAGTGGGGGAACAAACCAGGAGCAATACTGGCTCATTTGGCGAGGGGTAGGAAAAGATCTTCAAGCATCACAGCACTGAGGGAGCAGATGGGCAAAGCGGAAAACATGGGCAATAAGATTTGGGAGACCTTCTGATCCTTCTACCAGAAGTTATATTAGTCTGAAGTTACGGGCACAGAGAGGTGTGTGACACAGTATTTTTTTTTTTTTTTTTTTTAAACTCAGTTTTATTTCGCATAGTGGTACACAGTGGCATGTCACATTAGTATACAAAAAACTTTTCTTCACCACTGTTTTAAACCCAGCTACACGGCTCTCTGCAGAAAGTATACATATGCAGTATGGTCCATCTCTCAACAAAAGGAACAGTTATTCAGTTCCTGGGATAAAATGTTGATGGTTCTGTTACACCAGAATCCATGGTCTTTATGAATGCTGTGAATAGATAATGTGGCTAATTTAGAACAATGCCCAAAAAATGAGCAGACATTAAATCTTTTTTGAACCTTAAAAGAATTGTTTTAACAGTAAGCAACAAAGAAAAAGAAGAGAAATAATAACGGCCTAGAAAGGCCCAACGTTTGGCTGTGCGTCTGTCCCACCTTATTCATTTGCTGCCTGTGGTTTATAACAAAGGATTATCTCTATCCGTAACATAAAATCTGCTGCCTATAATATGTTGATCAGAGAAGGTTTAGGGAAAAATCAGCCTCCTCGTCCAGCCAGCAACTCAGAACAGTGTCGGAGTACCTTTGCCAGGCTTACCTGCAAACAAATGCTAACCAGAGCAGGAGCGAGAATGCTACCTTCACCTGCCCAACAGCCATGCCTTCCAGCCTATCCATCAACCCTCATGTTTTTCAAATTGAAGATGGAGTCGGGCTGTCAGGGTTTCCATGTATACCACCTCTTTGACTCTCCTGACCCACTCCCAAAGCATGGGCAGCTCACGCAGGAGCCGGCACGCCATGATGCATTTTAAAGGAGATAGGAAAAGATTTTGTACTAGATTTAGGTGTTGTAAAAATCATTTCTGTTAGGCTATAGCCTTTGTGTATCATTTTTCATGGTGTAAGTGTTCAAACCCATATCTATATGCCGAGTTCACTTTCTGACCTTTCCACCAGCCTGGCATCGTCTGTTTTTGTATTGGGAGTCCGCGGTGCCAAGCCTTGAAATGCTGATGTCACAGACTCCCGATGCAGTGCTTCTGTAACTGTCTAGGGCAACTGCATTAATGTATTAGTGGTAAAATAAATTTGATAGGCAACAGCAGCCCCCCTCATTTTTCCATGACTGGTCGCGACTTGCCTTACAAAAATATACAGTAGCTGGTCACTACAACTAAAGCAGCTCTTCAATAAAGATTAACTGTTTCATTGTTTAAATTCGACCCTCTTTTTTCTTTCTTCCCCAGTGTCCAATGGTCACTCCCGACCCTACACTGTTGCTCTAATTTGACCAGAAAACGTAAGTACTGTAACTGACACAGTATTACTGTGCATAAGAAAGAAACATTCAGGGACCGATACCTTTCTTCTTTTACTTCTTCACGCACCGCTGACAGATTAATGCAGAGTCCAACACAGAAAGCGCAGTTTGCATTAGGTCAGAGGTCAACAGAGGAAGTAAGAGGAGCCGTGTGTCATCTGCCGAATATTTAATCTTCCTGGACCTAAGTCTCCACCACTCATTCACACTAGTGGGATTAGGGCCGGAGGCACTAGGACCCATCGGGAGCAAACTTTTTTGCTGGAGGGTCGGCGCGAGAGATGGCGCCGCGAGACATGCGGCGCCATGACTGCGACTTTCGGCGGTAAGACCTTCTCGGCGCCGACCCTCCAACCGCCCTCAGTTCCTTTTTCCCGCCCGTCGAGTGCGCTTCAGTATCTGACGCCGCTCGTCTGTCGGAGTCAAACTTGAACTAGCGCTTAGTTTTCAGTTTGTTTTTGTAACATTATCACGATAGTAGTATAACGCTTAATTTTATTCTATTTGAAAATTTTTCTAATATCTTAAATTTAACTTGCTTGAAGAAGTCTCGGCCTACTGACGGAGTCAACCATGAGCAGGTAGACGGTAGGGAGACTTCGATGTAAAGCTGTTCAGTCAGCCGGGCTGGGTCGGTCAATCTCCTTCTCAAGAAACTCAGCGGGGTTCCGACAGCGGTCAATCCGATGCCCGGGGATGGGCGGTCCCCGTCAGGCATAAAAATAAGCGGTCGCTTTCAGCGCACCGTTAGCCTCGACTCTTCTTGGCCCACTGGTCAAAAGAAGGCATCTCGAAGTCGCCCTCTGGTATGTCTGCGTCAGCGGTCGGTTATCATTGCTAGTTGCCGGTCTCTTCTTGAGTCGCCAACTTCTGTGTCGTCGTCCTCGACATCGGAGCCCCTCCGCCTATAGGTAGGGCTCCAGATAAGCAGTTTCATCAGTGGGCGCTCTTATGGGCGATGGGCTCGGAGGTTGGTTCTTCTGCCTGGCTCGGTTGCCTCGGGGCCCTCGGGCCCCTCCGGCGATCAGGTAGGGCGGTTGGACCTTCCTAGTCGCGCGGCGCCTTCTTCGGTGCCTGCGACTCCATGCTTAGGTGTTTCCCCCCCTCACATGGCTTCGGCGCAGGGGGCCACACCGATGCCCTTATCTCCTGGTTTTGTTTCCTCCTCTTGCTTTCCAGGTTCCTGGGGCTTTTCCGGCGCCTTCTGCGGGGTCTGTTGGCTTGTCGGCGCCGTTTTTGGTGCCGGTGGGTCTTGCGGAGCCGTCCGGCGCCGTTAGAGTCAGCGGTGCCATTCGCGGTGCCAGCGTGCGGCGGCCGTCACTGGGCATTATCAAGCCGTGGCCGGCGCGTGTAATGGCCTGGGGTTTTGAGGTGCGCTTGCGAGCCGCGTGCCTCTGGCTAGTGCCCTCCTTGAAAGCTGCCTCGCCCGCCCTGCCGTCTCGGCGCGAAGTCTCGGGGACTCTCCTTGTTTTCTGATATTTCCTCCTCTCCTAATTTTCATTCCTTTCCTGTCCAAACGGTCCTTTCTGGACCATCAGGAGATGATGTGAGCCTGACCCAGACCTTCGGTTTGGGTGATGAAGTGGAGAAACAGGATCTTTCTTTGCTACAGAGCCTGTGGTGAGGACCTGTCCTTTAAGTCTCTGTTGAAGACCTGAGATCCTCTTTCTCTCCAGACTACAGACATCGATCCTGGGAAGATAATAAGACTCCAGTACCTTCATGCCTAGGAGATCCCTCACAGTTTGACTCCTCCGATCCAGCCTTCCTTGAGGCGCTGTCTCAAATGGTATGGAATAATCCTGCTCTTAATCCTTCAGTGGCTAAATCCATTGATAGGAAGTATTCAGCTCCCAAGGATCGTCCTATTTTGGCATCCCAAGCATTTGCGGATCCTATTGTAGTCCTGGCAGAGAATGACAAGGTCGTTCTTCCTCAAACTACTTCAGCTCGACCTACTAACAAGAGTCTCGTAAGATTGATACATTAGGTAAGAGTCCTCCTTGCCTCCCTCTAAGTATCACGTGTTGCCAGTTATCAAGGCTATTTTCTCAGTATAGAGTATATCCTGTGGCACTCTATGAAAAAATAGTTGAAGCTCTTCCAGATTCGGACTCCAAGTCAGAGCTTCTAATGACGTTACTAGAGGTATTGAATCCAATAACCAACAAGTCAAAGCCGCCATGGGCGCTTCGACACTGCTCTCGTTCAGCTGCTGCGGGGTTGTCCGACGGCCATTCCTGGCTGCGCTCTTTGAGGCTTCCACGAGGATGCATCAACTTGAGTAATGGCTGCTCCTGATGGCACCTATCTTTGACCCTCAGGTAGAGCAAGCCTTAGAAGCCTCCCAAAAGACTAGATCGGCCATTAAATTGGCCAGAACCTCCACCTCCCTCTCGCGGGCATGCGAGACAGGCGATCAGTTTCTTGAGTCGTCAGTCCTTTCGAGGCAGAAGCAGGGAAAGCTCCACTAAAAAGCCAACCTGACCTCAGAAGAAGCGCAGCAGAAAGCGCGGGGCCCTAAAGCCCCCAGCGCCTCCTATGAGTTGTTGGCCCAAGTTCCATCCACACTGCCGAGATGGAACCTTCTCCTCAGTGGGAGGAGACGTCTGATGTACTTCTACAATGAGGTGGAAGTCCATAACTTCAGACAAATGGTCGCTTCGGATAATTCACGAGATTACTCTCAATTTCCCCAAATTGTCCTCCCAGGCGACAGCCCAGGTTAGCCGGCTTCTCAGTCAGACCTCCTCACACCGAGATCGAGGCCTTCTGAACAACAGGACAATGAACTAAAGTGCCCCACATTCTTGAACACAGGGTTCTCTCCATTTCTTTCTGGTTCCAAAGAAAACTGGAAGCGCCCTCATTCTAGACCTCAAGCTGAACAAATTCCTCCCAGGGAGAAATTCAAAATGATTTCCCTCGTACCCTATTACACTGCATCAGAGACTGGCTGGCCTCTCTGGATATGCAGGATGCGTACCAGCATATCCCCCATCCACCACGACCACACGAAGTTCCTCAGGTTTGTAGCTTTGGGTCAGCATTATCAGTTCAGAGTCCTGCATTTGGGCTATCTCGGCTGCGAGTTTTTACAAAGTGTTGTGCAGTTCTCGCGAGCGCATCTCAGGAAAGGCGGACTCGAGTCTTTCCCTACCTGGACGGTTGGCTTCTATAAAGCCCGTCCAGCCAAGGGACTTTTGAGCCGTGCAAGCGACTTCTCGCTCTTCTCACGTCCATGGGAGCTCTGCTGAATCTGAAAAATCCAACTGCAGCCTCCCAGAGGCTCCTTTTCTTAGGGACGCTTCTAGTCACCTCTTCCGCGGAGGCTTTCCTTCCAGAGGACAGAAGACTCGACATCCTGGATGGCCCGTTACATCGGGGAGAACCAATCGGTTACAGCTCTCTCGATGCAACGCATGTTGGGTCTCATGGCGTCCTCGGTGTTCACTGTACCCCTGGCCCGGTTGCACATGAGAACCACCCAGTGGATGCTCTCCACTCAGTGGTCTCCGACCTCTCACCCCCAGTCTTATCCCATCAAGGTGGCGCAACCCTTGAAGGTCTCTCACCTGGTGGTCTCAAGAAACAATCTCCTCAAAGGTTCCCTTTGCTCTTCGCGACCATCAGATCTCCATCACCACAGGCGCATCGCTAATGGGATGGGGAGCTCACTGTCTCTCCTCCACACTCAAGGTGTATGGACTCCGTTGAATCTCATCTCCACATAAATGTCTTGGAGGTGAGGCGGTCCTCTGTAGCGATCCAAGCTCTGAAGGATGTCCTTTGTCACAAGAACATTCTCCTTCAAACGGACAGCAAAGCTGTGATGTATTACATCAACAAGCAAGGCGGTGCTCACTCTTATCCCCTTTGCAGGGAAGCAATGAGGGTATGGGAGTGGTGCTTGGAGCACAAGTCCACTTCCCTTGCAAGTCAGTCTCTTGACCCAGGGTTCATTGGTCCATCCCAACCTGAAATCACTTCACCTTCATGCTTGGCTCCTGAAGAGATAGAAGTGAATCGGTTCAACGTCTCCCGTAGAGTCTCGAGCATCCTTCTGGCTGCTTTCGGGAGCAACTCCTACAGGAAAACACAGCATCCAAATGGAGCGTTTTTTCTCTCTAGTGTGCAAAGTCCTCTTGGAACCCTTTTCCTGTCCTCCTGACAAGGTTCTGGAGTATCTTTTGGACCTATCTAACTCCAGGTCTTCAGTACTCCACAGTTAAAGTTCACCTTAGTGCCATCTCAGCGTTCCATGAGCTGGTTTCATCCCTGACTCTGGCTCAGTTACCTATGGTGAAGAGATTTCTTAAGGGGATTCTTCATACCAGACCCCCTGTTAAGCGTCCAGTTGCAGCCTGGGACATTAACCTGGTGCTGGACATGCTCACTCGGAAGCCTTTCGAACCCCTAGCTACCTGTGAGCTAAAATTTCTTACCTGGAAGACTGCCTTCCTGGGGGCCATTACCTCAGCCCGCAGAGTCTCTGAGATACATGCCCTGGTTACAGACCCTCCGTATACTGTCTTCCATAAAGACAAAGTAGTTCTCTGTACTCATCCAAAATTTCTTCCCAAGGTTGTGTCAGAATTCCATCTAAACCAACCTCTGGTACTTCCCGCTTACTTCGCTAATTTCCAAAATGAAGGGGACGAGGCTCTTCATTCCTTGGATGTTAAGAGAGCCTTATGGTTCTATTTGGACATAACCAAGGATGTTCATGAACTCAACAACTCTTTGTTTCTTTCAGCGACACCGGCTGGGTCAACCTGTCGCTATCAGATGCATCTCCTCATGGTTAGTGGCATGCCTTGACATTGCTACTCCATGGCTCAAGTTAAATTAGAAGGTAGAGTATGCGCTCACTCTACTAGGCGATCATGACATCCCTGGCGGTCATAAATGTTCCAATTGCAGATATCTGCAACGCCGCCACCTGGAGCTCAGTGCATACCTTCATACACTATGCACTGGATGTTCATGCCAGGCGACATTCCGCATCTGCAGAACCATCCTTAATGGGCTTCTACCTTGAACATGTGAGCTCTGGCTCTGCCGCCCTTTCGGGGATTATCAGCTTAGTACTCTCCACTGAGTGTGAATGAGTGGTGGAGACTTAGGTCCAGGAAGATAGGAAAATTACAGTACCTACCGTAATTCTTGATCTTCTTGGACGAGTCTCCACCACTCATTCTACGCCCTACCCTCCATCCCGGCTCACGCTGTGTTGGTCTTCACTCCTCAAATCTTTAGGCTGTGAGGACTTCTTTACTGACCCTTCTTACACGGGTCAGCGGACTATCTTATGTCCGTGTTTTTAATATTACAATTACTCTTCGTTAGTTGCGCTCCTCCTTGGTAAAAAAGTACTGGTGATGTTGGAGAGTCGGCGCCGAGAAAATCGTTACCGCTCGAGCACGCATGGCCTTCATGTCTCATCGCGCCATCTCTCGCACGACCCTCCAGCAAAAGTTTGCTCCGATGGGTCCTAGTGCCTCCGGCCCTAATCCCACTAGTGTGAATGAGTGGTGGAGACTCGTCCAAGAAGATCAAGAATTACGGTAGGTACGTAATTTTCCTTTTTTAAACACTTTTGGGGGAACATACCAGGTTTTTTAACATCCCCCCTCCCAATTGGGCGCGTACGTCTGGTTTCAAAGTATTATCATCCTCCACAGAACTACTCTCACTATGGTTTACAGCGGCTAGTTGTCCTAGCCCCCCCCCCCCGTAAACTGAATTAGACTTTTTGGTCGCGGCTTCCTTTTCCAGTATTTCCTGGCCCTGATTCAGTTAAGGTGGAGGGCCTAAGACCACCAGCGACCCTGCGAGCCATAGTGAGAGGAGATTCTGTGAGCTTGATATCTTTGGAACCGAGAAGTAAACACCGAAGAGAATGAGGGTGGTGGTGAGTGTTAAACCTTGTATGGTCCCCAAAAGTGTTTCAAAATAAATATTTGGCGAATGACACAGGGCTCCTCTCCCTTTCTCTGTTGATCTCCGACTAGCTAATGCAAACAGCACTTTCTGTGCTCTCTCTGCTTTGCCCAAGTAAAAATGGCTGACATTTGAACAGCCAGATAGTAAAAGGTTAGATTTGGGAGTGCCAAACCACCCTCCTCTTTAGGAAGTTGTAGTAGGCATCAGCCAACTCGTGGGCGTTTATAATTCCAGACAGATGATGGATTGCTGTAGTGAGCTTATTGTAGAGGGAGAGTGGGATCCTCAGGGGCAGGCACTGAAATAGGAAGAGAAGACGTGGCAAAACATTCATTTTCACCATGTCCACCCTCCCCACCAGCGCCAAAGGGAGGAAGCATCACCTTGCCTAGTTTGACTGTAACATGTTCTGCATTTTTGCATAATTTAAGGAAAAAAGTTTTGATACAAAGTCAGTGGCTATCTAGATGCCCAAATATCTAATCTGATTCTTCGGGGCCCATTGAAAGGGAAAGGACTCCTGGAACCCGGAAAGACATAGTCTACTAATCAGACTGGCCTCTGATTTAGAAAAATTTAATTTTATAACCTGGTATATGGCTGAAAGATTGTAATAATGCTGTTAAACGAGGTAAAGAAGTTTCTGGGGAGGGTAAGAAAAAAATAGAATCATCCACATATAACAACAGTTTTTGTTCAACACCTCCAGCCATAATGCTGTTTAGTTCCAGATCTTGTCTTACCTTAACCGCTAGGGGCTCCAAACTGTGGGCAAATAGAAGTGGGAATAAGGGGCAGCCCTGCCGGGGTTCCACGAGTTAGTGAGAACAGTGCTGAACTAATGCCGTTCACCCTTACTATTTATTTATTGAGATCTTGGATTAACACCTTTGAGCAGAAAGCTCTTTCATAGGTTCCATGTCAAGTTTGACACAAACAAGAATACAGATATGTTCCACAGATGCAGATACAACATGAAACAATTGTAAACTGTCTCCAGGCATAAATTCTAACAATAGTTACACAATCTAAGCATGTACAGGGTGCAGAGTCAAAACAAAGGCTAACGTTTCACTAGGTAACGGCAACATAACATGAGGACGCTTGTTTGAAAGGAGAATTGTACAACTAACAACATAGGCAGATAATTGGAGTGTGCCTGAGTCCAAGAAGGAAGGTCTTGTACCAGTAGAGAGGGACAGGGGAGGGAGGAGGAAAGTGGGGAGGAGAAGGCAAGCAGAGGTGGGGGTAGAAGGGACAGATAGGAGGAAAAGGGGACGAATAGCTATGTAGTCAAAGTGGATAAGGGGGAGGTGGGTGGGGGGAAGGAGGGGGTGGAGGAGAGCAGGGAGGACAAGGTGGTGTAGGTAGTGTGGTGATGATGAAGATGTATTAAGGTGGTATGTAGGAAAGAGGTATGGAATGCTGGAGGGGCAAAAAGGGAAGAGGAAGTAGGAGGGAAAATAATTTAGGCAGGGGTAGAAAGCCCATGAAAGTGTTAACTTGATCGGGGGTCCATGAAATGGACAGATGCCTTGGGACTGGTGTACAGTTGTGTGATATCTTGCATAAATTTGGGGCCAGATTTCATCTTTTCCATGGATGCTTTTAGAAATTGCCAATTAACCCTATTAAATGCGTTTTCAGCATCCATGGAAATGACTATCTGGAACTCTTTCTGAGACTTCAGGTTTGAAATTATATTAGGCAATTGCCTGATGTTATGATATGAACCCTGTTTTTATTTATTTAATTCTTGGATTACAAGTACCTTTGAGCCAAGGCTCTTTTATAAAGGTTCCACGTCCGAAGTAGTACATACATGATAATCCAAAAGAGACTGCAACAATTTACAACAAATTAGGTACATAGCTTAGTAGTCACAATAATACGCAAACAAGGAGGATCACATAGGGAACCCCAGAACGGACATCTAGGAGATGGGAGAACAGGTGTGAACAGAAGGGGAGGTGCACAAGAAGAAAGAGGATGGAGCAGCTCAACGGCATTGTCAGTGTACCACAGAGAGAAGTGCTGATAGGAGGGAGGAGGGGTGCGGGGAGGAGGGTAGCGAGACAATAAGTGCAATATAGGAAGAGCAGTGTGGATGCAATGGTATAGATGAGGAAAGGGGGAATTAGGGGTGGCAGTCACAGGAGGTGGATGCAGCGAGATGAAGGCGGAGTCTGGATTTGAACGTGCCCAGAGAGGAGGTGGAGGAGATGCCAGTACTGAGTGCAGTCATCCAGCTGGGGGCACTGTGAGAGCAGGATCTTTGGCCCTGAGAGGTGTGGCATCGGGGAACCTGTAAAAGCTGATTCAAACAACATGAAGTCTTGCTATATTATGACAATTGCGGTTTGACCCAGCCTTCGAACTGCTCCGGAGGTGAAAGAGTTAAGTTCCATGCCAGGCATGGAATCTTGAGCGCGAGCTCAGTTGAAAACTCTGCCTGTTGTGCTTCAAACTGTAACTGTCAGATTCTTTACTCCGCCTCACTGAACAGTCGCTCCGGAGATTTCTCCTACTGCTCGGTTCATTTTGTCGGTTTTAAAGTATTTTTTCTCGGTTTTCAAACCGCATTTGTCTAAAATTAAACCAGCAGTCGGTTCAAGCTCTGTCTGTGGTATCGTAAGTAATAGATAGGTTTTACATCTATTCTGTGTGGAACTTGTAAATGTATTATCGGTTCGGTTTGAACCGATCAGGTTGTTGTAAAATTATTTTAAATTGTATTAGAAGTGCAGTTCTGTTCTTATCGGGTTCTAAAAAATTTCATTTACATGTTTTTTCCACACCTATGACACGTGTCTGGAACCGATAAGGGTGTCTTGCCTGGCTAAGGGCGTTAACGGGCAAGTTTCTGGTTAGGCTGGCATTATGTCTGAGAAACCCAAAAGAAAAATCGGGCCCACTGGGTTTCAACACTGTAGTGTCTGTGGGGAAGCTTACAAGGCTGACCCACACACCACATGTGTCTATTGTCTGGGGTTTGACCACCTCAATTCAGACTGCCAGATTTGTTTGAATTTCCCTGCAGCTACCCTGGATAAGAGAGTTGGTAGGCTCAGGGAACGGAGGCTAAGAAGTCCGCTGACCGGATAGCCAGCCCGGTTCGGTTCCAACCGAACCAGAGGGAGTGCCCTCTGACCAGGGTGAGTCTTCCTCGGCCAAAAGGAGAGCTGACTCGGAGGAGTCAGTTCCAGCTAAAAGGACTAGGAAGTCAGCAGGTGTGGAGCTAAAAATTCTTTCTCCAACTGCTGCAGAGATAGCCAAAGCGATCAAAATTGTCCAGTCGCTTTCCCTGGTTCCGACCAAACTGGCACCATCAGGTAAGCGGTCGGTTCGGTCGGTTCCACCGGTTCAAGAATATGATATAGAGGATTTTTATGAACTGGAGGGGGGGAGGGGGAATATTATGAGGAGAGTGAATGTGATTTTGAGAGTCTGGATCTGCCCATTGAACCGGACATTTCTCCAGACAGACCTATAGAAGTGTCTCCCCCCCAGGCTTTCTGAGTCCCCTTCTCATTTTATTTTTTATAAGAAAGTGGCTGAAACCCTCCAGCTTCCTATGGAAGAATCTGTAGATGACCAAGAGGAGCCTGACTATGTAGAGATGATGGATATTCCAGAGTTTAGGAGACTGTCTATTCCTATCCACAAATCCTTCAGGAAACAGACAGTAAAAATTTTAAAAGCTCCCCATTCTATACTTCCTGTGGATGAGAAAATGGACAGGAGGTACACTTTGTCAGGCTCTGACACGGAGTTTCTCTCACAACAATGCAGCTATGTTGGGGTAGTGCAGGCTGCAGCCTGTGACAAGGCAAATATTCCTTTGGCTTCACACCCCCCTGACAAGGACTCCAGGAGGATTGATGCCATGGCAAAGAAACAGTACATGGCAGCATCTTTGGGTTTCAGACAGGCAAATTATATGGCTTATGTTGCAAGATATCAGAAATCCAGATGGGGTACTGTTATGGCTCTAGCAAAGCAGGTCCTGGCCAGCTTGCCAAGGAGCTGGAGCAGGTGGCTGCTGATGGTATTGAGGCATCCAAGCTGCAATTCCATGCTGCAGTGGACTCTAATGATGTATCTTCGAGAGTCATGGCTACATCTGTGGCTTTTCGTAGAATGGCTTGGCTCAGGTGTACTAGCCTGTCACAGGATACTCAGGCTAAGGCCATGGATTTTCCTGTTGTTAATAACTCTCTGTTTGGGGAGCAGACAGAGAATTACATGAAGAAAATGGATGAGTATAGGACTACCTATAGGAGTGCACAGGCCACTCCTCAGAGGCAGCTTTCCAGGGGCAGGGGCAGGCCTTTTCACAGACCTTCAGGTTACCCAGCAGCTGCTTACATCTCTAGGTTTCCTTCTCAATCTCCCAAAGTCAGTTCTAGAGCCTGTTCAGCTACTCACCTTCATAGGCGCAGAACTGAACACACAACAGGCCAGAGCCTTCCTTCCTCTAGAAAGAGCAAAGACCTTGGTTTCTCTGGCCTCCTCCTTCACTCTGCAGGTCTCTCGACCAGCAAGGCATTTTCTGCAGCTCTTAGGGCACATGGCTGCTTCCACATCAGTAGTGCAGGGAGCAAGATTTCAGATGAGGGACATTCAGTTCCACTCGAGAGCCTTCTGGTCTCAAAGGAGAGATCCTTTAACCAAACCGATCCCAGTAACTCGAACCCTGATCCAAGCCCTACAGTGGTGGCAGGATCAGAGCAATCTGAGACAAGGAGTTCCCTTCATCCCGCAGTCTCATTCCTTGACCCTTACTACAGATGCATCCCTCTTGGGGTGGGGGGCTCACATGGGCAACCTCACCACTCGGGGGTTCCCTGAACACCTCCCTTATGGCAGTTCACCTCCCAGGCAAAGACAATGTCCTGGCAGATGCTATCAGCAGGATTTCCAAGGGCCATCACAAATGGTCTCTGGATCCCCTTATCCTGGAGGTGGTGTTTGCCAGATGGGGCACTCCTCAGATCTTTTTGCAGCCCCGGACAATCACCAACTTCCTCTTTTTTGCTGCAGGCCCAGTGTTGGGCTCCAGTCCTCTGGACGCCTTCTTTCTCAACTGGGAAGGGAAGTTTCCTAGTGCTTCCTTTCCTCTCCTTTTCAAGGTGCTAGTCAAGATCAGATCTCAACCTTGCAAGATGATCCTGATTGCTCCAGATTGGGCCAGACAGCCCTAGTATCCACTTCTTCTGTCCCTAGCAGTCCACCTTTCCCTGTGCCTTCCCAGGAATCACAATCTGTTAACCTGTGCCCAGGGGAGAGTTTGGTACCCGAATCTCAAATCTCTCAATCTCAAGGCCTGGCTCTTGAAGAGTTAGAGTTTTCTGACTTACACCTTTCTCAGGGTATACTCAATGTTTTGAAGGCTTCAAGGAAGACTTCTACCAGGGCTACTTATCATTCCAAATGGAAAAGGTTTTCCATATGGTGTTCTGGTAAGAGTATTTCCCCAGAGTCTGCCGGCTTGCCCACAGTTCTGGATTATATAATGCACTTAAATGCTCTGGGGCTGAGACCAGCTACCCTAAAAGTGCACCTGGCAGCAGTGTCTGCTTTCTTATCAGCAGGTAAACTCTCTTCTCTTCTCTTCTCTTTCAGCCCATCCGGTATTCTCCAAGTTTTTCAAGGGATTGCTTCACATCAACCCTCCATTCAGGGATCCTGCCCCTGCATGGGATCTTAATGTTTGCATTGCCCAGCTTATGAAACCTCCTTTTGAGCCCATGTCTTCAGCAGAGCTTAAGTTCTTGACTTGGAAGACTGTGTTTTTGGTAGCCATCACTTCTGCTAGGCGCATAAGTGAACTACAAGCATTGTCAGTGGAGCCTGATTTTATCTCCTTTCATAGAGATAAAGTGGTCCTCAGGACTAATAAAAAATTCTTGCCCAAGGTGGTTTCGGATTTTCACCTGAATCAATCTGTGTCTCTTCCTGTGTACTTCACTGACCATTCCTCCTCTGGTGAGAGGAGATTGCACAGTTTAGATGTCAAAAGAGCCCTTAGCTACTACATAGAGCGTACCAGGGGTCACAGGTTTGACTCCCTCCAACTGTTCCTCACTTATGGTGAGGTAGGTAAAGGAAACCTGCCACTAAAAGATCCATTGCCAGGTGGATTGTTTCTTGTATCCAGTTTTGTTATCAAAAACTGGGTAAAGTTCCCCCTTCAGGCCTGAGGGCTCACTCTACCAGAGGTACAGCTGCGTCCCTGGCTGGTGCCAGGGACATCCCTATCATAGAGATATGTCAAGCAGCTACTTGGAAAACAGTTCACATGCGTTTGAGAGCAGTGGCAGAGGCAGAGCCATAGATGATGAGGCCGTAGTCTATGATGGAGACCACTGAGCTCTGCATAGCAACCTTCAGCGCTTCCAGGGTAAGATGTTGTCTATTCCGGTAGAGAAGCCCAATGTGTGTTTTGGCAGCTTACGCAACACTATCAATGTGGGTCCCATAGGATAGGTTAGGGTCAAGTGAGATTCCAAGGTATTTAAAAGAAGACACCTGTTCAAGGGTATTTCCAAGGCTTGTAGTAATGGCAAGGGGGTATAGCCTGTGATTGTTATGGGAGCTGCAAAAAAGCATTGATTTTGTTTTTTTTGTGGTTTAGGACCAGTTTATATTTAGCGAACCAGTTTTCAACAGCGGTGAATCCTAGCAGTAAGTTGTGTTGTAAGAGTTGTGGGTCCTTGTGGGGAGTGAGAAGCACAGCATCATCTGCATAGAGGATGATTTGTTCAGGGCAAGATAGTGGTTGGGAGTTCAGGAAAAGGCTGAAAAGTAGTGGGCCCAGTATAGATCCCTGTGGGACACTTGAGCGGATGAGTTTAGAGTCCGAGAGTACTCCAGCGATTTTCACTCTTTGCGAACGATTTTCCAGGTAACTATTAAACCATGCAGTGGAGTCCAGCATTCAGCAGCTGTTCCGTTAGCAGACTATGGTAAACAGTATCAAATGCCTTGGTCAAATCGATAAAAACTGCTCCTGTTAGATGGCCTTTGTCCATCGAGTTGTGAAGGACTCCAGTAAATTCCAGGAGGGCAGTTGATGTGCTGTGTCCTTGTTTGAACCCATGTTGCTGAGGACACAAGATGTTATATTTGACCAGGTAGTCTGTTAGCTGGTCTGCAACAATATGCGCAAGGGCCTTGGTGGGGGTGGGGGTGGGGAATAAGAGATCAGCCAGTAGTTGCCATGGATGGACTTGTCACCGCTTTTATGTACCAGGGTGACAGTAGCTGATTTCCATTTGCCAGGGAACTGACTGAGGCTGAGAGAGAGGTTGAAAATTCTAGTTAGCGAGCGTAGTACCTCTTCAAGGGTGAAGCACAGCAGTTTAAGGTCCAGTGAGTCACCACTGGCTCTGGACTTGGAGGTAGCTTTAGTTATGTGATTGCAGACTTCACACACCTTGACAGCTTTGAAGTTGAAAGGCGGATGTTTGGAAGGGTTGGGGAGGGTGTTGGGAGTGGGGGAGTCATTGTCCGTAAAAGGAAAAAAAAGTCCAAAGGGCGAACGCTACTGAGGTCAGTGAAGGCCGCGTTGAAAGTATAAGCAGTGACCTTTGGGTGAAGGGTGGTAGCCCCATCAACATTTAGTAGGGTTGGGGCGGATTTGGGCTGCTTCCCTGTGACTTCTTCAATATTGTCCCAGAACGCGCTCCCATTTCCCCATGTGTTGGTGAGGGCTTCCCTGTAGTAGGTGCTTTTCTTCAGTCATATTTGTTAAGTGCAGTTGTTGCGAGCCTGTTTGTAGTTTTGAATGTCTGGTTGAGCGCCTGAAGCCCTAGCCAGTGCCCAGAGGTTGTCCCTTGATTTTAGCTGTGCCAGTAGCTCAGCAGTAAGCCAGGGATTGGAGAGGGCCTTTACTTTGCGCTTTTTGACTGGGACATAGGAGTCACAGGCCGCATTGAATGTGATGATGAAATAATCAAGGCTCGAGTCAACATCTGTTGCATAGTAGATGGGAGACCAGTCTTGCCGACTAAGGTAGGATTTGAGATGGGTCAGTTGGCCATGGGGAAGGACTCTGCTGGTAATGACTTTAGGAGGAGGCTTACAAAACTTGTTTGACCATTAACAGATGACAGGGGAATGGTCGCTGAGAGAATCCGGGAGGACAGTGGTGTTGGTGATACGGGTTGGATGACTGGCAAGAACCCAGTCTAGAAGGGTGCTGGTGCCTGTTTTGTAGTTCTCCCTTGTGGGGGATTTGACCATCAGTGTTAGGTTAGCTGAAACAATAGCATCCTTGTGAGATCTTGCTTCAGGTGCCAACCAGTTAATATTAAAATTGCCAAGAAGGAGGATCTCAGAGCTGGGAATTTGGGAACTGATAAAGTTCAGGACAGCACTGAGACCTATCCCTTTTGGTCTTTTGGAGGGATGTAGACTGAGACGACAGTGAGAGCTTTATTTTGGGCACCAAGGAGTAATTTGATAGGGAGAATCTGTGCTGTAGAGTCCAGGGAAGTGGTGGTAATGGGGTGACCAGTGATGGTATCTTTGATGTAAATTGCATAGCCCCCGCCTCTTTTGGTCCTCTGATCAAGTCTGAAAATGTTATATCCTTGTAGTGCAGTTGCCTGGTAGGGAATTTTGGGCGTCAGCCAGGTTTCAACAACTGCAAGGATATCAGGGTTATGCTGGTGGTTGGCAGGATTTATAGGGCATCAAGCTTGGGGAGAAGGCTGCAGACGTTAAGGGTTGTGAGGCTAAGAGCCCCGAAGGATTTCACATTTCTGGCAGAGCTGAAGGTGTAAGGGCCAGGGTTTGGGTGGACGCTCCCAGACATCAGAAGGAGAAGGAGCAGGAGCTTCAGAGCAACCTGGCGTTGTTCATAGAAGGTGAGGTTTCATCTCAATTTCTTGCTAGACCGAATACAGTGTACCTGTCGTATGTCCCAGGGCAGAGCCATGGATAAGAGCGGAGATAGGTTGGCCCAAGGACCATGCTCATGAGTAACCATGTGCATCCAGCCCATAATGGGGGGGACCCCAGGGGAGGGCAGTGTTCAAAATCAAGAGTGCCAAGGTGGTGGAAGGCGATGACTAAGCAGAAGGTAGAGGGCGGAGAGGGGTGGCAGGCTCCAGGAAGGTAGCAGAGGGGAGGGAGAAAAGTGAGAGTGAGAAGGGTTGAGATCTGGTGGTTGAGGAGGGGCGTGGTCAGAAGAGAACTTAAGATAGGGGATTTATGCCAGGAAGAGGCAGAGAGCAGACCGGGGGCAGGGAGCAGAGGGTGAGAGTAGGCAGAGTTGGTGGATGTCGCAACTAGGGGACTGAGGAGATCAAGAAGGGAGGTCCAAGAGGCAGGTGGGCGGAGCAGAGGTCTATTTAATTAAGGTTGGGGGGGTGAAAATTTTCGTCAGTCTGCTATGAGATTGAATGGGCACAGAGCCCAGGTTAGCACAAACAGATAAAAGTCCACTCAGAATGTAGAGACCGAAGCCGGAGACCAGTCAGGTAGTGGAGCGGTGAGCGGTCAACCAGTGGCAGCTGCTCACAGCTTCCCCAGCCCAGGCTAATGTCTTACCTGTCTGAGCTGGTTCTCAGCAGCGGCTTGATGAGGTGGCTAGGGTGGCAACTTGTGGAGCCATTGCCACGCCTGCAGGGGACACGGCTGGCCCGATCAGGGGCTCAATCTAGAGGAGGGAAACAGAACAAGCAGGGTTAGCTTTAATGAGGTGGAGGACAAAAGACTGTGACTCAGGAGCTAAATCGTGGGGTGGGAGTACGCTAGTAGAATAAGCATGCAACGATATCTCTGCAGTCTTCTAAAATCTTAATAGATAGTTAACAGGGAAAAGACAGTAGCACAACGAGGCAATTCAAATTTTCATCAGTTCTCAGAGCCCAGATAGCACAAACAGATAAAAGTCCAATCAGAATGCAGAGACCGAAGCTGGAGACCAGTCATGTAGTGGAGTGGTGAGTGGTCGATCAATGGCAGCTGCTCATGGCTTCCCCGGCCCAGGCTGATGTCTTGCCTGGCTGAGCTGGTTCTTGGCAGTGGCTATGTGGAGGTGGCTAAGGTGGTGGCTTGTGGAACCACGGCTGTGCCTGCAGGGGACATGGCTGGCCCGATCAGGGGCTCATTTGTTCTTCATCTACTAACTGAGGAATCACTGCCTGAATCCGCCACACCGGTATACTGGTAAACAGTTTTAAATCAAAATTCAAATGTGAGAATGGTCTGTGTGACCCGCACTCCAAAGGTCCTTCCTGGTTTGTGTAGTATTATAATTTGAGCTGCCTGCCATGGCTCTGGCACACCCCCCAACACTCTTGGCAAACAGGCAAAAGCAGATCCGAAAAGTCTTGTAAAATTCTGACAGAAAGCCATCCAGCCTCGGAGATTTGCCATTCTTTAAATGTGTCGGCTGGCCCTGCAGCTCCTCCATGGAGATCATTTGATCTAATAATTCAGAAGTTTGTGTAGGAAGCTGTTGAAGTTCTAAGCCTTCAAAGAACTGTGAGACCTTCTCCGGGAAGTCTGGTATGGCCACCTATGTATAGAAGGACCTGTAGTAGTCCACAGAAATTTGTGTTATATATCCCGGGTGGCTAGTTAAGACCCCCCATCCCAGGGTTTTTAAGTTGTAACACCAGTCTAGTGTTCTGCTACACCTGCAGTGTAGACGTCAGCAGTTTGCCTGCCCTGTTGCCATTTTCAAAGTAATTCTGCCTTACCCTCCTATACATGCCCTCTAGTTAGGCTGTCAAAAGTTTATGTAGGGCCTCTTTCCGATCAGTCAGTTATTTTTTGTCTGGGTTTCAAAATTATTTTATGTTGGAATTCTAGATCTGAAATGGCACTCTCTAATTCTCTCTGCCTCTCCTTCCTTCGTCTCCTAAAATCAGAGGCAGATTGGATGATTGTGCCATGGAGCATCGCCTTTAGTGCGCCCCACCTAACTACATGGGAGGTAATTCCAACCAGGTTATTAGCCAGATATTCTCGGACAGTGGTATCAGCCATTGACTTAAAGTCAGAGTGGTTTAAGAGGCCTACATTGAGACTCCAATGTGAGTTTCGCTGAGATGGGGCAAGGTCCAGAGTCAGCCACACTGGAGCATGGTCAGACCAGGTATGAGGGCAGATCAGATAGGAAGAGGCGGCATGCGCCCACTCCTCTGACATAAAAATCATGTCTATATGCCTGTAGCAATTGTGTTTGTCAGAATAGTGGGAATAGTCCCTAGTCTGACCATTGATATGATGCCAGAGATCCAGCAGGCCAAGGGTCTGACTCAATCTGTTAAGTGTCATCCCTGCAATGGCTAGTTTAACCCTAGCCGAGCCTCCCCCCTTATCTAAAATAGGGGACAAAATAGTATTAAAATCACTCCCAATAATACACAAATGATCTATGGCAGTGATTGCATCTAAAAAAACCTTTTTAAAAAAAAAAGTGAGATGCCTCCCTGTAATCTTTTGGGGCATAGGCACTCATGATTATACAAGGAATATCTTTGTAGGTAGTCAACACTTTTATGTGTCTGCCCTCCAGGTCTGTCTCGACGCCCTCAGACTATAGTGGGCAAGCTTTATGTACCAAAATTGCTTTTTGTTTCTTAATAAATATTTTATTTTGATTAAGAAAAAACAAAAAAAAAATACAAAGTTCATCAGTTGGTATAGAATTACAACATGATTTCAATGTAATGTATTCATTTATAAAATGGGTAAAGAAAGAGAATGTAGTGGTTGGTTGAAATTTGTGCATATATCAGAATGCGACCGCACACCTCCACTTTTACCCCCCTCCTAAACAGTTTTGCCATTTTATAAGATAGATAACCCACTCTAGGATGTGCTGTCGCTTTCTGATATACACACGCCTTGGGTGGTTGACAGCGGCCTTGTGCGTAACAACGCACACCAAAGGCATGCGTATATCAGAGTGCATCCGCACACTTTAGAGTGGGTTATCTATTACATGTACATGACTACTGTGCTTCTTAATTCCTACAAATGTATAGAACTGGTATAATAATTTGCCTATAACTCATTGCTATTTAATAGTAGGTATTATGCTTCCTGTATTTAACTTAGTTTTAATATAGGCGGTAAATTATCTTGAAAGGTTTCCCAGCTTATTCCTAGAATGTCCTCTTCTTCCTCTACAGTGTCCCAACACAATCTCTCGTGCACTAGTGTCTCCTTAAGAATGTTCCACCATCTTTGTTCATCAAATTCCGGCATTTGTTCAGCGTTTTGTAGCCATAGGCCCAGATATTCAAAAGGGTTGCTCCATGCGCAACAGGGTTGCGCATGCGCAATTCCTACATTGCGCCATTCTGCGATGTTCAGCGGGAGGCAGTTGCTCCACTGGCAACAGGTTCGCAAAGAGCAATGCAAATGAATGCATGCTCAACAGAGAGGGAGGAACCATGCATAACCCGCGCAACCTGATATTCAGTCGGGTTAGAGTTGTGCGCAACCCCAACCTGCGCTGCACAACCCTGAGCCAAAAAAAGGATCAGTTGAGGGCCACCCACAGGTGAGCTGCTGCATTGCAGGGCGCAACACAGCAGCTGCCACCCTGGCTGGCCCCAACACGTCCCTCTGCCCCCACCAGCCCGATCAGCGGACAGTACAAATACATGAACCCCCACACACATCTCCCACAGCCAATCGCGGGCAGTACAAGTACATGAACCCCCACACATCATCTCCACAGCCCAATGTGGGCGGTACAAGTACATGAACCCCCACACACACATCCCACAGCCCGATCGCGGGCCAGAACCTGTAGAACCCCAGTGCCCGATCGCGGGCAGGATATACTCCCCCAACTCGAATAACTCCCTGGTGGTCAGTGGACCGTCAAAGCCCGATCGCGGGCAGAATGTCAACAACATCCCCAAAACATCTCCCTGGTGTCTAGTGTCCCCCCACCCACCACAAGCCCTCCCCGCGCCCCCCCGCGGCAGGCAGGCGACAGCATCACCCGCCTGCCGACCCGCCGAGTCGACTGACTGTCCGAAGACGCCACCGGTGCAGACGCTACAGCCAATGGGCGTGAAGCCCATACGTACCCTGACAGTCCAGATTTGAATCATTCACCGTCTGGACTGCATCATCTGACATGGGCTACGCGCCCATTGGCTGTAACTCGCAACATAGGCCCTGTCTGTCGATCGGCCAGCGGCGGCCAAACAGGCGGGTGGGATGCCATAACGCCGCGGCTCGCGGGGGCGGGTGGAGGCTTCGTGGGTGGGTGGGGGACACTGAACACCAGGGAGATGTTTGGGGGGTTGTGCTGTGACATTCTGCCCGCGATCGGGCTTCTGATCCACTGGACCACCAGGGAGTTATTCGGGTTGGGGGAGGGTTAATTCTGCCTGCGATCGGGCACTGGGGGTCATACAGGTTCTGCCCGCGATTGGGCTGTGGGAGATGTGTGTGTGGGGGCGTATGTACGTGTTCTGCCTCGCGATCGGGCTGTGGGAGATGTGTGGGGGTGTCATGTAACTGTGATGCCCTTGATTGCTGCATTGTGCGTCGGTCCCCGACGGCTGCTGCCTGGCAGGGTGGCCAGGAGCAAGTCCTCAGGATCGGGCGCACCTACATGCAATGGCATGCAAACAACATAAATAGATGCAATGGCCCCTGCGCCTTTGCATAAATTATGGCCCCATTTGCATGTCACCTTTGAATATCGGAAATTTGCGCGATGGCGCAATGGTACTAGCGCCACCGCCAAGTTTAATGCTCAACTCTGGCAACTTGCGGTGGCGCAAGTTCCACTGCGCCTTCGCGCAAGTGTTGTGGCTCGGGGGTGATATTCAAAGGAGTTGCTCAACAGCGCAACTCCTTTGAATATCACCCCGGCCACACCCCTGCGCAACTATTTTGAGCAGCGCAGGGGCTTGTGCCTCAGACTGGCGCAGTTTGAATATCTGGGCCATAGCACCTAATGCTAACATTTTCATCCTCTGTAATTCTGGTGGATAATTAAATAATAAAATGGATGGATCTAATTTTCAATCTATTAGTAACATTTGTGCTAGTAATTCTTTGGTTTTCCACTACCATTGTTCTATTTTTGGACAGCTCCGTATACAATGTTCTAAATTAGCATTTTGTCCACATTTGTGCCAACATTTTGCCTGAGGATTATTGGCAATTCTGGCTATATTGCAGGGAGTCAAGTAAGCTCAGTCATTAATTTTGGTTTGAACTGTCTTGTTTCTAGCTGAAACATAAAGTTTATTGGGCATTGCTTGAATGTTATTCCTTTGCTGATCTGTTAGTTTTATGTTTAATTCCTTATTACATTTCAGATTATTTTGTTTGGTCTTTTTAGATTTTTTTTTGATATTTTTATAAATTGTACTAAGTAATCTTCCTTCCCCTTTATTTATTTTTGTTTGAAAATCTAAAGCTCTTTCCATGTTTGTTTTTACCTGATGTATATATTTATTCATATTTTCTTGAAACTTCTTAATGATTAGATAATCAAAGTAAGCAATTTTATTTTTATCTAAAGACTTATAAATTTGGTTTACCTCATAATTTGGGAATTATTCATGATATAACATGTTTTTCCATGATTCCTATACTTTTGATTGAAATCTTGAGCTAATCTAATTTGATGTTTTTTGGGCCAGTTAAAATGGTTGTCCCATATTTTGTAAAATAACCAAGTAACATTTTCTTTGATTACACACCTATTAGCTTCCCTAAGGATTTCAATTAGAGAAGTGAAAAGCGGAACTTATGACTGTTACTTTGGATTTTTAAGTAATAACCCTTCAAACAACATGAAGTCTTGCTAGATTATGACATATGCAGTGAGTCCCAACCTTCGAACTGCTCCAGAGGTGAAAGAGTTAACTTTCTATGCCAGGCATGGAACTTTGAGCACGAGCTCGGTTGAAAACTCTGTCTGTTCTTCAAACTCAAACTGTCAGATTCTTTACTCCGCCTGACTGAACAGTCGCTCCGGAGATTTCTCCTTCTTCTCGGTTCATTTTGTCGGTTGAAGTATTAATTTTTCGGTTTTTTAACCGAATTTAAACCGCAACCGGTCGGTTCAAGCTCTGTCTGTGGTATTGTAAGTACTAGATAGGTTTTACATTTACTTTCTGTGTGGAACTTGTAAACGGTATTATCGGTTCGGTTTGAACCGATCAGGTTGTTGTAAATACATTAATCTGTCTTAGAGTGCGGTTCCCGGTTCTTATCGGTTCTAAAAAAACATGGATTTCATTACGGTTTTTTCCACGACCCATGACACGGTTGGGAATCGATAAGAGAGTCTTGCTTGTCGGATTGCCATAAACGGGCAAGTTTTGGTTAGGCTGGCACTGTGTCTGAGAAACCCAAAAGAAAAACCGGGCCCACTGGGTTTCAACACTGCAGTGTTTGTGGGGAAGCCTTTGCCAAGGCTGACCCCCACACCACCTGTGTTTATTGTCTGGGGTTTGACCACTTCAATGCAGACTGCCAGATTTGCAAAAATTTTCCTGCAGCTACCCTGGATAAGAGAGTTGGTAGGCTCAGGGAAAGGGAGGCCAAGAAGTCCGCTGACCCGGATGGCCAGCCCGGTTTGGTTGTAACCGAAGCGGAGGGAGTGCCTCTGACCAGGGCGAGACTTCCTTGGGCAAAAGGAGAGCTGACTCGGAGGAGTCGGTTCCAGCAAAAAGGACTAGAAAATCAGAAGGTGTGGAGCCAGAATTTCCCTCTCCAACCGCTGAAGAAATAGCCAAAGCGATTAAAATTGTCCAGTCGCTTTCCCCGGTTCTGACTGAACTGGCACCATCAGGTAAGCGTACGGTTCGGTCGGTTCCAGCGGTTCAAGAATATGATTTAGAGGAATTTTATGAACCGGAGGAGAGGGAAGAGGAGTATGAGGAGAGTGAATGTGGATTTGAAAGTCTGGATGTGCCCATTGAAGCGGACATCTCCCCAGACAGACCTTCAGGAGTGTCTCCCCCCTAGGCTTTCTGAGTCCCCCTCTCATTTTATGTTTTATAAAAAAGTGGCTGAAACCCTCCAGCTTCCTATGGAGGAAACTGTGGATGATCAAGAGGAGCCTGACTATGTAGAAATGATGGATATCCCAGAGTCTAGGAGACTGTCTATTCCTTTGCATAAATCTTTTGGGAAACAGACAGTAAAAATTCTAAAAACTCCTCACACTGTACCTCCTGTGGATAAAAGAATGGACAAGAGGTACACATTGTCAGGCTCTGACACGGAGTTCCTTACACAACAATGCAGCCATGTTGGGGTAGTGCAGGCTGCGGCCTGTGACAAGGCAAATATTCCCTTGGCTTCACACCCCCCCCTGACAAGGACTCCAGGAGGATTAATGCCATGGCAAAGAAACAGTACATGGCAGCATCCTTGGGACTCAGACAGGCAAATTATATGGCTTATGTTGCTAGATACCAGAAAACCAGATGGGATACTGTTATGGCTCTAGCAAAACAGGTCCCTGGCCAGCTTGCCAAGGAGCTGGAGCAGGTGGCTGCTGATGGTATTGAGGCATCTAAGGTGCAATTTCATGCTGCAGTGGACTCTAATGATGTGTCATCAAGAGTCATGGCTACATCTGTGGCTCTTCGGGATGGCTTGGCTCAGATGTACTAGCCTGTCGCGGATACCCAGACTAAGGCCATGGATTTTCCTGTTGTGGGTAACTCTGTTCGGGAGCAGAGAATTACATGAAGAAAATGGATGAGTATAGGACCACCTATAGGAGTGCACAGGCCAAGGAAAGGCAGGCCACTCCTCAAAGGCAGCCTTCCAGGGGCAGGGGCAGACCTTTCATAGGCCTTTTTACCAAGCCCAGGCCTCCTCTTCAGCTTATGCCCAGAGGGGGTTCTTTAGAGGGAGAGGCAGACGGGGTACAAGCAGACCTGCTTCCACCCCTCAGCCTAAAGCCCCTGCCAAGCAGGCACCCTGATGGGGTGGCCAGGGCTGATTCTCCACTACCTGTAGGGGGCAGGCTGGCTTACTTTGTCCAGGACTGGAAGTCTTAACTTCAGACAAGTGGGTCCTGGAAGTAGTAAGTCGAGACTGGTTCTCAGCTTCAAAAATTTCAAAGATGAGAACCAGGTCCTTTCCACCTGCAAATCCATCAGAGGCACTTGCCCTAGAGACAGAAGTTTCTACCCTCCTGGCTCTCAGAGCTGTGGAAAGGGTTCCACCTACACCAGGGCAAAGGGTTGTACTCCAGGTACTTCTTTACCCCAAAAAAGAGAGGAGAATGGCGGCCCATCCTGGATCTCAGATACCTAAACAAGCACCTTTTAAAACCAAAATTCAAAATGGTGACTCTGGGAATTATTTTACCCTCTCTTAAGGCCAGGGACTGGCTAGCATCCTCGACCTCAAGGATGCCTACTTCCATGTTCTTATCAGAAGCTCCCATCGAAAGTACCTCAGATCTCGAACTGCCTCAGGCCATTACCAGTTCAGAGCAATGCCCTTCGGCCTCACCTCTGCCCCGAGGGTATTCACAAAATGCCTGGCAGTAGCAGTTGCCCACTTAAGAAGGCAAAGATTGCCATCTTCTCTCACCTGGACGACTGGCTCATAGTAGGCCAGTCTCCAGACCAAGTCAAATTACATCTTCAGGTAACTCAGCAACTGCTCACATCTCTAGGTTTCCTCTCAGTCTTCCAAAGTCAGTTCTAGAGCCTGTCCAGCTTCTCACCTTCATAGGTGCAGAACTGAACACAAAAGAGGCCAGAGCCTTCCTTCCTCTGGAAAGAGCAAGGACCCTGGTCTCTCTGGCCTCCTCTTTTCACCCTGCAGGTCTCTCGACCAGCAAGGCATTTTCTGCAGCTCCTGGGGCACATGGCTGCTTCTACAGCAGTAGTGCAGGGAGCAAGATTTCAGATGAGGGACATCCAGTTCCATTTGAGAGCCTTTTGGTCTCAAGGAGAGACCCTCTAACCAAATTGATCCCAGTGACTTGAACCCTGATCCAAGCCCTTCAGTGGTGGCAGGACCAGAGCAATCTGAGACAGGGGGTCCTCTTCGCCCCTCAGTCTCACTCCTTAATCCTTACTACAGATGCATCCCTCCTGGGGTGGGGAGCTCACATGGGCGACCTCACTACCCAGGGATTGTGGTCCCCTCAGGAATCTCTGCTCCACATCAATCTGTTGGAACTCAGAGCAGTTTTTCTAGCAATTCAAGTTTTTTCCAAATCTGTTCAGAACGAAGTTATTCAGGTCAGAACAGACAATAGCTACTAATGTGGTACATCATCAACAAGCAAGGGGCACTCGGTCTACGGCCTTGTGCAGCAAGCAATGAAGTTGTGGTCTCTGGCTTACTCTCTAAACACCTTCCTTATTGCAGTTCACCTCCCAGGCAAGGACAATGTCCTGGCAGATGCTCAGCAGGATTTCCCAGGGCCATCACGTGGTCACTGGATCCCTGGTACTGGAGGTAGTATTTGCCAGATGGGGCACCCGCAGATAGATCTTTTGCAGCCCCAGACAATCACCAACTTCCCTTTTTGCTGCAGGCCCCCAGTGTTGGGCTCAGTCCCTCTGGATGCCTTCCTTCTCAGTTGGGAAGGGAAGTTTCTCTATGCTTTCCCCCCTTCCATCTTCTGTTCAAGGTGCTAGTCAAAATCAGATCTCAACCCTGCAAGATGATCCTGATTGCTCCAGATTGGGCCAGACAGCCCTGGTACCCACTCCTTATGTCCTTAGCAGTCCACCTTCCCCTGTGTCTTCCCAGGAATTACAACCTGTTAACCTGTGCTCAGGGGAAAGTTTGGTACCTGAACCTCAAATCTCTCAATCTCAAGGCCTGGCTCTTGAAGAGTTAGAGTTTGCTGACCTACACCTCTCCCAAGGTGTATTGGATATCTTGAAGGCTTCTAGGAAGCCTGCCACCAGGGCTACTTATAATTCCAAATGGAAGAGATTTTCCATATGGTGCTCTGGCAAGCATATTTCCCCAGAATCTGCTGACTTACCTACAGTCCTGGATTATATGGTGCATTTGAATACTTTGGGGCTGAGACCAGCTACCCTAAAAGTGCACCTGGCAGCCATGTCTGCTTTCTTATCAGCAGATAAACCCTCTTCTCTTTCAGCTCATTCTGTATTTTCCAAGTTTTTCAAGGGGTTACTTCACACCAACCCTCCATTCAGGGACCCTGCCCCTGCCTGAGATCTTAATATTTGCATTGCCCAGCTTATGCAACCCCCTTTTGAGCCCTTGTCTTCAGCAGAGCTTAAGTACTTGACTTGGAAAACTGTGTTTTAGTAGCCATCACTTCTGCCAGGCGATAAGTGAATTACAAGCATTGTCAGTGGAGCCTGATTTTATCTCCTTTCATAGAGATAAGGTGGTCCTCAGGACTAACAGAAAGTTCTTGCCTAAGGTGGTTTCAGACTTCCACCTTAATCAATCTATGTCACTCCCTGTGTACTTCACTGACCATTCCTCCTCTGGCGGTAGGAGGCTGCACAGTTTAGATGTGAAAAGGGCCCTTAGTTACTACATAGAACGTACCAAGGGTCACAGGTTTGACTCCCTCCAACTGTTCCTCACTTATGGTGAGGTTGGTAAAGGGAAACCTGCCACTAAAAGATCCATTGCCAGGTGGATTGTCTCTTGTATCCAATGTTGCTATGAAAAACTGGGTAAGGTTCCTCCCTCAGGCCTGAGGGCTCACTCTACCAGAGGTACAGCTGCGTCTCTGGCTGCTGCCAGGGACATCCCTATCCTAGAGATATGTCAAGCAGCTACCTGGAAAACAGTTCACACTTTTACCAAGCATTACTCCCTGGACATCCAGGCTAGGAGTGATGCTCGGTTTGGCACAGCTGTGCTTCAGAGCCTATTTCCTAAGTAGGTTCTGTCCCGCCTCCATGGAGGTACTGCTGTGTAGTCTGCATATGTCATAATATAGCAAGACTTCATGTTGTTTGAAGAAAAAATTACTCACCTTAGTAATGTTGTTTCTTCTAATGGAGTCTTGCTGTATTATGACCTCCCCCCCCAGCCTGCCCCTCTCAGAACCTCTGCTTTTGGGATGTGGGTGGGCAGTGCAGTGTTGGCACTTAGTAGATGCCCACCTTGTTTTTTCACCCCTCCCTTTTGGGGTGATTGGGTGTTGTGTTTTTCATTTTTTGGGTCCCCTGACTTGAGTCTTTGTTTTTGGACCAAAAAATGTGTTCTTATATTTAGTAGCCAGTTGGCTAGTGTAGGTTTACAGCTTCCACTCAGAACCTTAGTGAGTTTTGCTCGTAAAGATCTGACAGTTTGAGTTTGAAGAACAACAGACAGAGTTTTCAACTGAGCTCGTGCTCAAAGTTCCATGCCTGGCATGGAAAGTTAACTCTTTCACTTCCGGAGCAGTTCGAAGGTTGGGACTCACTGCATATGTCATAATATAGCAAGACTCCATTAGAAGAAACAACATTACTAAGGTGAGTAATTTTTTCTTCAATTCTAATGACGATTGATATTTTGTGTTTAGGTAAGGAGGGAGGGGGGGGACATGATCGAAACTTTCAAGTACCTCAAGGGAATCAACAAAGTCCAAGAGGGTAGCATCTTTCAGAAAAAGAGGTGTGCAAGAACAAGGGGGAACAATTTGAAGATGGGGGGGGGGCTCAGAGGTAATGTAAGGAATTATTTTTTCACAGAGAGGGTTGTGGATGCATGGAAGGGCCTTCTAGAGGAGGTTGTGGAGTCAAAAACAGTGGTGGAATTCAAGAATGCATGGGACAGTCATAAGGCAATTCTAGAGGGTGGGGGTAGGAAGAAGTAGGCTGTTGGTTAACTATGATCTGCAGCTTATCCATTAGGTAGGGAAATGGACAGACTGGGTGGGCCAAGCAGTCCTTATCTGCTGTCATATTCTGTGTTTCTATATTTCATTGATTATAGCATGCTCATCTTTTGTATAAAAAGCCCATTTCCATAATTGAGCTGTATATTGTGCCAGTACATATGAGATTGGGTCAGGGCAACCCAAACCCCCTTTATCTCTCGTTCTAATCAATATTTCCCAAGCTATTCTTGGTTTGCCACCTCTCCACATGAATTTCTTTAGGCATCTTTTAAACTGGGAAAACCACTTTTCAGGAGGGAGTCCACAAATATTTTGGAGCATATACATAAAATGGGGCATTGCCATCATTTCAAGATCTATGCGTCCCCATAGAGATGGGGCCAGATTTTTCCAATTTTCTAATTGGTCTTGAATTTTGTGAAAGGCTTTGTTTAAATTTTTTGTAATGTCCTTTTTATGGTCTTTTGTTAATGTTAGTCCCAAATATTTAAATTTATTATCGATCAAAAATTCATCTTTAATTTCAAGTGCTAAATTTTCTTCTTTTTCTGTTAGTCTCATAATTACTGATTTTGATTTGTTTAACTTGTATCCTGAAAGTTTCGAAAATTGTTGCACTGCTTTCAAAAACTAGTTAATAGATGAATTTATGTTCTTCACAATAAGGAGAATAACATCTGCAAAGACATTTTATTTTTCTACATGTATTACTCACCTGGACTCCCTCTATCTTGTTGTCTTCCCTTATTTTGTTTAAAAAGGGTTCTAAACTGAGGGTAAACAGGATCGGAGACAAGGGACAGCCCTGTCTTACCCCATTTCTCATGTCAAATTGATCCATATAAATGTATTTATTTGGAATTTCACATATGTATTAGCACATAGAGCTTGAATGATTATTAAAATATGGTGTGGAATTCCCCATTCTTTTAATGCAAGTATCATATATGTTTAAGACATTAAAGGCCTTGCTTGCATCAAGAGCGATGGCATAATATGCCTTATTTTCCTTCATTTAATTATTTTGTATAAAGGAGAACAGATACTGAACTTGTGTATTTACATCTAATACATTTCTACCTTTAATGAATCCATATTCATTGGAATTAATAACCTTATGAAGTGCAATTTTAATCTATTTGCTATTGCTTTAGCTATTATTTTATAATCCGTGTTTGAGTGCTATAGGACGGTAATTCTCTGGATTGCATTCTGGTTTTCTTTCTTTGTGTATTAATATGATTTTAGCTTCTTACATGGATTTTGAGATTGTAATATTAGATTCACTTATATATTGAATTATTTCGAACCACAAGTTCTTTTTAAATGCTTTAAAAAAAATTTGATATAACTATTGACACCAGGTGTTTTTCTATTTGGTAAAGAGTGTATTGCTTCCTCTATTTCTGCTTGTTGTATTCTTGTTTGGTCCCATTCATAATTTTTGGTTTGATATTATATACATATTTGAATACCTCATCTTCATCTATTTTTAAGTCTTGTTGGTATATTTTTTTATAGCATTCACTAAAAGCTTCAGCTACATCCAAATCCTTAGTTATTACTAAGCCATCTTGATTTTTCTGTGCTTGTTTAGAAGTTCCTTTCTTTATTCTTTTTTATTTGGTTGGCTAGTAATCATCTGGATTTATCCCCTTCAAGACATTTGTCCTTTTTTAATTTTTTTCAATATCTGAATTACATCTTTGTTGATAATGTCCATTTTTGTAATTCTGAATTTTTCCCAAATATTATGATATTTCTGGTAATCCTGTATCACCAATCTTTCAATTTCTTTAATTTTAATATCCAGTTCTAAGGACTGCTGGTACCTTTTCCGGTTTATCATACTATTATAAGCAATAATATGGCCTCTTAAAAAAACCTTTTAAAGCATCCCATAGCTATATCAACTTGGTTTTCTCTTTAATATTTGTTTTATAGTATTCTACTATTCTTTCCTTTATCATACCGTAGTAATGAATTTTTTTATCTTTAAAGAGTTTGTTGTTAAATCTCCATGTTCTTGATAAGAGTCTGTTTTCATCTTCTCTTAATAGTTCGGTATGCACTGTAGCCTGATCAGAGATAAGAACAGTGTCTATGGGTGTTTTTGTTATATTATTCATTATTGATTTATTTGTGAATATATATATAGTCAATTCTGGTAAACTGAGCATGTTTCTTGTCATGATGAGTAAATTGTTTTACATTTGGGTTACAATTTATCCAGGTGTCTTTTAATTCATGTGTATCTGGAAGATTATTCATTATCTTGCTAAGGCTTTGTTTGCACTTGTCACCAGTCCCGTTTTATCAATTGCAGGCCATAGCAAAGCATTCATGTCTCCTCCTAAAATTATTTTACCAGATCCCAATTTGATTAACCCGTTTGTGATAGATGCCAAAAACTACTGATATTTATTAATCGCCCTTCCTGTTCTTTAAAGGTATCAGTTAATTGGTAATTGATATCTTTCCTTATTAAAATCACCACCTCATTTGTTTTTTCAGTTCTTCTGAAAAATAAATGTGGGGTAACCATATTCTTTTTAATTTTTTAATTTCCTTTTTTTGCAAATGAACTTCTTGCAGCAAAATTATACTGAACGTTTTTTTCTTTATATGATTAAGTATAAGCTCCCTCTTAATGGGATCTTAATCCCATTGACATTCCAAGTAGCTATTTTACCATTTATCTGTTGCATTCTTCATACTAAAAATTGAGTCTCCTTCCTTTTCCCTGCCATTACTCTCATCACTTATATACCAGAAAAAGGTAAATATTGTTCTAGGGACATGGATATGTTGTTCATCCACACTCATTGGCAATATCCTTGCCGCTTTAAATCTTGCCGGAAGGTCTTCAAGCTTGCTCCTCCCACCAACCCGGGTGGTATAACTCTCGGCTCCGCCCCATGACGCCAGATCTTCCTTACCGCTTGGAAGCTCAGGTTCCCTCCTTAACGCTCTGCGTTTGCGACTGGTTCCTATTCTCCGTTTGCGGATTTAAAAATAATATTTTGCAAAAAGACTTCAGTCTTCGATCCCTCGCGGCTGCGATGGACAAATCGACTCCAGTTTGGAGATGCCCATGCGGTCAGAAGATGTCTCGGACGGATCCACACTCCGCGTGTCTACTACTTGGAAGCCTTGAGCACGACCCGCGGGCTTGCGACCTGTGCTCATCTTTCTCGGCCTACGTCGTCGAAGACCGTGCTGCCCGATTGCAACTGGGCCGTCCCGAGAAGCGTTTCCCTCCGGTGAAGTCCAAGGAGGCCCGGTTGGCGGTGTCCGCGGCGGTGGGCTCGGCGGATCAGCTCGAGCGGATGGTCGCCCTCGAAGAGGCGGGCCGACGTATCTTCCTCGGCGTGCATTTATCCCGCCTCTCTGGGTTCTTCCTACACGGCTTTAAGGAGCTTTTGTCTGTCCCTCTCCACTAAAGGAGAAGGGCCTGCGTCTGCTGGACCTTATTCTCGGTCCAAAAGAGGGACAAGGGTAGAATCCCTCCCGTCGACGCTCTTGGGAGCGGAAAGGTCCCTCTCCCGGACGCCGTCGACCGGCTTGGTCGACGCTCGGCTTCGGCCACTGGCCTCACGGTGTCCCCGTCAGGTCAGTTGACCGAGACTCCCACTGATGAAGTCGAGATTTTTCTCGACCATTGACGAGCTGTCGCCTTTAGCAGCCAGATTCCCTCTCCCGGTTCCCGGGAGGAGTTGAGGATCCCGTGGGCTCGCCTGTGCCTCCGGTTCGGAGCCCTCGGATGGACCTTCCGAGCGAAAGGGTGCGGTTCCGCCGACACCTCCCGCACCGACCCGGAAATTCCGGGACTCTCGGTCTCGGTCTCGGACCTCTTAGCGGTCCAGCCCGTTCCCACCGTCATAAGGCGGTCTCAGTCTCGACTTCCAGCGATGGCGGGCGTCGCCGCTTCGTCCTCGTCCTCCTCCTCGGATGAGGAGGCTTGGCGTAAGTGCGTCGGCGATGCAGACATTATGTTGCTGAGCTTCCTCCTGGCGGGAATAAGCCGACTCAGCGCCTTCCCGGCCATTGGGGTAACTGTCACGGGCAGCCGGCACCCCTCGACTTGTCCGAGGCCTATACCAGGCGGTTGTTCGGCCAAAACCAACTGCTCCACCGATTCGGTGGAACCTCCGCCCTCACAGCCACCAATTGGGGCTCCGACCAAGGATTCTCGGTCGGCTAAGGGTTTACCCATCGGCTGTCAGTTACCCTCACTCCCGACCGACCTCGGCAGGTGAAGGGTGGCTCAGGCCAGAGGCAGCTCTTCGAGGACTCTTCCGAGTCCAAGGCGATTCCTCCTTCTTCTCAGCGACTGGACTTGGAGTCTTCAGGAGGTCAGTCAATGGGCGATAGCCGTCGTCCTTCCTAGGACTGCTCGGCTCATCTCGAGTCTACGGGATGGAGCTCGAACCCGTTCCAAGCGGGCCCAGGTATCCCCTCACGGAGATTCTGGACGAGGGATTCTCCGGCGGAGGCCTTTCCGGTGGCGAGGCCATAGTGGAGTCCAGCACTGGAACTTGGCAGCGCCCTGCTTCCTGCCCTGCGCCTTCGACCAGGATGGCCAGGAAGTATCACGGTCCCACCGGTTCCTTGTCGGTTTTGGAACACCCCTCTGCACGAGGGGTTGGTTACCGACAGCGTTTTCGGCCAGCTGGCATGAGGATGTGGACAAACCTCCTGACAAGAGTCCAAGAGTGGACTATGTCGGGCGAAAAGTCTACGCTGCGTCCTCTCTCGGCCTTCATCAGGCCAGTTCGGCCGTCCTCATGCACATTTTCTCATGCCCTGTTGGGCTCCCTGGATGAGTCATCCCTCATCTTCCCCCGATCTGCAGACTACGGTTAAGCAGGTGCGGGACCAGGCAGGAGCAGTGGCCAAACAGCAGCTCCAGACTGCTTTGGATGTGGGGACTCATGTGCTAGATGGTGGCGGCGCGAGTGGCTGTCGTCGGCGGCCCGGGCTTGGCTGAGGATATCCACCTTTACTTGGGATACCCAGCACAAGTTGGCGGATGTTCCCTTTTGGGGACTGACCTCTTCGACCCTGGGGTGGAAGGTCACCTGCAGAGGATCGAGAGTCCAATGCCACCTTGGACTCTGTCTCTTCCGCTCAGAAGGACAAGGCATGAAACCACAGCCTAAGCCCCTGGTCCTTCTGTGTCCCCGGCGCCCGACCCAACAACGTCAGGGCCAGCAGGCTCGGCCTTGGCATCCCAAACCCAAACGCCCGGCTTCCTCTAACAGGAGGCAGGGAGGAAAGGGCCAGGAGGTCCCTCGGCGGTCCTCCTCAAAGCCTGCCCAGTGGCCAGGGCTGGGGTGTCGCCCCTCCCGTCACCTTACCCTAGGTCCCCCGTGGAGCGGCTCCGGCACCCCTTCCGTTCCGCCTGGTCCGCTGTTACCACGGACAGGTGGGTCTTGAGGTGGTGGGAAGAGGCCTGCCTCTGGAATTGCGAGCAGGCACCACCCTTCAGGCCGTCGCCTCGGGGCCGGGATCCCAGCCTCACTGGCGGCTCGTCGAGCCGACATCACTCTCCTCCTCCAGAAGGAGGTGGTAAGAGGTGGTGGACCTCCTTCAGACCCAGGGTTTGTGTCCAGGTACTTCCTGGTTCCGAAGCGGACGGGGCTGGCGCCCATTCTCGACCTACCGACCTAAACAAGTTCCTAGGTCTCGAACCTTCAGGATGGTCACTCTGGCTCAGATAATACCATCCTTGGAGCGGCGTGTGGTTCTGCTCTCTGGACTTGCAGGCCAGCGTTTTTCACGTCCCTATCCGTCCGTCTCACCGAGAGATTCCCTTCGCTTCCGAGCAGAAGGATCTCTTGAGATTCAAGCCATGCCCTTGACATTGTCTCCAGCTCCCAGGGTCTTCACCAAATGCATGGCAGTGGTGACAGCATTCCCTCGCGGCCGAGGGGTCGGGTGTACCCTTACCTGGGCGACTGGCTGATAGCAGCTCCCTCCAGGAAGGAAGCGGAGTGGTCCAGAGATCTGGCCCTCCAGGTCTGCTCTCAACTGGGCCTCCTTATCAAGCGAGGGCCAGTCAGACTCGAGCCGAAGCAGGTGATTTTATTGTCAGGCGCAGCTCGACTCTCCTCGAGCCAGGCGGCTCCGGCGGACAGGGCCGAGGGTTCTTTCCTCCTTTGCCCGATCATTTCTGGTTGGAAGTCGCCCTGCCGGGACTTCCCTCGCCTCCTGGGTCTCATGGCGGCCTGTACCAGCGTGGTCCGTTGGGCCCGCTGGAACATCGTCCCCTTCAGTGGGGACTGGCCAGCCAGTGGTCTGGCAGCTGCGATCCCTTGGACCAGCTTGTGTGGGGACAGTGGGGATGTGGAATGCTCTCCAGTGGTGGACCGTTCCAGATCATTTGCAGGAGGGCATCCCGTTAAATCCGCCCGAGCAGGCGGTCTCTCTGTCGACCGATGCCTCTCTGATGGGTTGGGGTGCCCATCTGGGGAACACCGGGCTCATGGCCTCTGGTCCCCTGGGGAGTCCGATGCCACATCAACCTGCTGGAGCTCGAGGCGGTCCGCCTAGCTCTCACCGCCTTTGCTCCGTTCCTCCGGGGTCAAGTGGTCCGAGTCCAGGACGGACAATACCACGACCATGTACTATCTAAACCGCCAGGGGCGGACCGCTCCATGCTGCTATGCAAGGAAGCTCTCGCGATTTGGTCACTCGTCTGCGCAGCCTGGGGCGGATCTCTAGCCATTCACGTGGCAGGAGCCTCCAACACCCTGGCCGATGCCCTGAGCCGGATAGGGGCTGCATCCCACGAGTGGTCTCTCCTGCCGGAGGTAGTACAGCATCTGTTCTCCCTTTGGGGCACACCTCAGGTGGATCTGTTTGCCTCCATGGAGAACGCGAAGCTGAGTCTGTTCCATGCCCGCCCCCCTCAGCAGGGCTCGCTGCAGGGGGATGCCTTCTCGAGGCAATGGACCCCGGGCCTCTTTTACGCCTTTCCCCCATTTCCCTTGATCCACAAGGTGCTTCTCAAGGCGAGGAGGGACAAGGCGCAGGTGATTCTGATAGCCCCAGACTGGCCTCGCCAGTTCTGGTACCAGATCTCCTCAGTCTCAGCTCCAGGACTCAGCGGCAGCTTCCAGCTCGCCGGACCTGCTCTCAGTCAATCGGGAAGGTGTTCCATCCGGACCTTCAATCCCTGCACCTGCGCCTGGTTCCTGGCGGCTAGAGTTCCAGGCTTTGGGTCTTTCCGCGAGGTCCTCAATGTAGTTGAGGCGTCCGTAGAGTCGACCAGAAAATGCTATGCCTTCAAATGGAAAAGGTTTTCCATTTGGTGTCAGGCAAGGGCTTGGACCCTTCCTCCTGTTCCTTGGCAAGCATCTTGGACTATTTATGGTCCCTTTCTAGTCAAGGGCTTGGGTCGGACTACCCTAAGGGTGCACCTGGCAGCCATCTCTGCTTGCAGGCGGCGGGCCGGAAAGCAGTCGATGGCGCAGGAGAAGAGTGGTCTGGCGCTTTTCAAGGCCTTGATCACATTTCCTCCAGTGCGGGAACCCCACCTCCGTGGGATCTACTGCTGGTACTGGCAAAGCTCATGGGCAAGCCATTGAACCTATGCCACAGGTGTGCTCTCTCTCTCACCTGTCGGAAGACCGCCTTCTTGGTGGCTATCACGTCAGCCAGAAGGATGGGAGAGCTCCAGGCGCTTTCCATTGAGTCTCCTTACCTGGTCTTCCACAGGGACAAGGTTGTCCCGCCCCACCCGAAATTCCTTCCGAAGGTGGTGTCGGAGTTTCACCTTAACCAAGTGTTGACTCTGCCGGTGTTCTACCCCAATCACACCTCGGAGGCCGAATATAGGCTCCATACTCTGGATCCTAGAAGGGCGCTCGCTTATTATAAGGAGCGCCTGGCTGAAATTCGGGGAGAGGTTCGCCAGCTGTTTGTCACCTACGCTGAAGCCGCACCTGGCAGACCTGCAGCCAAGCGGACGATAAGCAGGTGGGTAACCTCCTGCATAGATCTCTGCTATAAGTTCGCGGGCATGGAGCCTCCCAGAGGGATAAGAGCTCATTCTACCCGCCATACTGCTGCAACGGTGGCTGCTTCCAGGGACGTCCCTATCCAGGAAATCTGCAGGGCTGCTACCTGGAAGTCAGCAAACACCTTCATTACCCACTACCACATCGACCTTGAGTCACGCCGGGATGCTGGTTTTGGGGCCTCGGTTCTCCAGTCTCTCTTTCCCAAGTAAGTATTGGGGGTGTGCCCCTTGCCTCCCTCCTCCCGGAGAACTGCTAGGAGTCTGCCAATGAGTGTGGATGAACAACATATCCATGTCCCTAGAAATACAGGTTACTCACCTGTAACAGGAGTTCTAGGAATGGTATATGTTGTTCATCCACACGACCCACCCGACCTCCCCTGCTTCGACGCACAACCTGAGCTTCCAGCGCGCCAGATCTGGCGTCATGGGGCGGAGCCGAGAGTTATACCACCCGGGTGGGTGGGAGGAGCAAGCTTGAAGACCTTCCGGCAAGATTTAAAGCGGCAAGGATACTGCCAATGAGTGTGGATGAACAACATATACCATTCCTAGAACTCCTGTTACAGGTGAGTAACCTGTATTTTTTAGTGTTGTGTTGCCGCCATCTAATACCCATTTATGCCCCTATTTTTAACATAGGCTTTAGATTATTTTATAGACTCCCTAATAAGGGAGTTCTTCAACACCCCTGTTTTATTTATCCTGACGAGACATCTCATTACTGCAGCTCTAGAAACCTGCTATGTCCCCCCATACTAATTAGCATATCTTATCTAGAATAACCATACAAATACAATCTTCCATATTTGATAGTACAAGGATCTTTTTTTTTTTTTCTTTCCTGTGGGGGAGCGAAAGGAGAAAAAAAGCCCTAGAGAACACAGCAGACAATATAATTATTAGTCATTTCATTACTGCAGCTCTGATAAACTGCTGTGTCCCCCCATACTAATTAGCATATCTTATCTAGAGTAACAATGTTAATAGAATCTTCACTTTTTAAAAAAAATTTTTTATTTAATATTCTCTCCCCCACCAGCTGTCTGGAACCTTAGCCCGGTCACAGACCTCGGCTTCCACCTCCAAGTTGGCCGCAACCCTCCGATACCCCCTGGCTTATCCCCCAGGGCGGAATTGCGGCACAAGCCCTCACACAATGCCGCAAGCGACAGGATAGGTCAGAGGGCTGGCCTGGAGGCTAATTGAAGTTGAGGCGGGCTTCATCTAGGGCGACTGGCAGCTGAAGATTTTTTTCTTGGGGGCGGGGACGTGCAGTGATGTCTGGTGTCCGCCCCACCCCCGAACGATCTGGCGCTGGTCGCTGCGGTACCACCGGCTTCCATCAAGTACCAGATGCACTCTCTCCCTCCCCTCGGAGAAGGAGAGCAGTCCTTGGGACAGACACTCCATCCTTCTCCCCCTGGCTGGCCCTCCGATGTCCTGGGTCATTGGCATCGCAAGCTGAAATTCAACCGCTGCGCTGATGGCCTGGCGCACAATCTTCAGTATTTGATAGGTTACTGATCTTCTTTTCCTGTAGGGGAGAAAGAGGAAATGGATAAAAACACCTAGAGAACACATCAGTCAATATATACAATGATCTTTTGTAGTCTCTTTTAAACCATTTGTGGTTTTTCCTTCGTTCTGGATTTTTTTCTTCCCTTAGTCTTCAAAGATAAACCGTTACAAAATTTTTAGTTTCAGGATTTTTTTAAGCTCTGAGTGGCTTTCTCAATCTCTTAATAAGTGTATCAGACCCCTTCAAAAAACACCCTTAATTTAGCTGGATAAACCATGGTTGATTTAATGTTCTGGTTCCACAAGATTTTCCTTAACTGGTCAGATTCTTTCTTTCATTTATTATTTCACTGGGTGAGTCATTAAAAATAGCAATCGTAGCACCTTGTATATTCAAACTCATTTTTTTATATACAGAAGACATCAGTAGGTCCTTGTCCTCAGATCTGAAGAACTTAGCTACCGTGGGTCTCAGAGGACCCTGAATTCCAGCATCTGATTGAAAGAGCCTATGAACTCTATCAAAATCCACCTGTGATTGGTCCACAGGTATCTCCATAAACTTGGCCATTATAAATCTTTATTCACTGTTTCCATTTCTTTTAAAGGAGAGCTGTCAGCTACATGATTTCTTAATGTCTGAAAGCCCATAAAAAGCCAATCTGAATGAGCAATTGTGTTTATCTGTGAGTCTTTGCAGTCCAAAGTTATTCATATATAAATCAGCCTGTAATTAAGGGCTGGTGGCAGCCATATGTTTTGGGCTTCTGACAGGAAATGATGTCACTGAGGGCCTTGGTCCTCCTTTGTATGTAATCCAACAGATTAAATGGGAGATCTGTTTTATTAAGTGTGTTTTAAGGTGTTATTACAACACTTTCTACATTTATAATAATTGTTTTGTATGTATGAAACAAGTGACTTATCACCTTTACATTTCAGACTGTTGGTAAAAATAATTCATCTTCAGGATTACTTTAATCTCTAGGATTATACTGCCAGTTGATCATCAAAAACTACACATTTCAAGGCTGGCTCTGTGCTGCCAACAGGTATTGGGACCCCATATCAGGATTTCTAAACCCTGGCTGTGTTCATGTCAATACAGATTTCTGGTACTGCCACAGCACCAACTTCTGTCTTTTTCTGTTCCCTCTCTTGCAGCTTTTTCTCTTGCAGTTTCAGGTGTGAACTCAGGTCTACAAGACGAAAATGTGGCTACATACCTACTGGCCTGACATCATGGGGTCAGTCATGAAATGTGTAGCTTTTGATTATCAGCTGGCAGTACAGCCTAGAGGTTAAAGTAAAGAACTTTGAACAAGCTTTGTTCACTCAGCAGAATGGGTTTTGAGCATGTGTTAAGATTCTGAAAATATTATACTCTTTCTATCCAGATTTGACCTGAAAAGAAAAAACAATAGGACACAATTACTTGTTTATTAATTGTAAAAACACATAGATGGACAACATTGGTTTTTTTTGTACTTTTTTAATTAATTTTCTGTGTAAGCAGACAATTAACATCCACAAAATCTCATACAGGGCATAGGAAATATATAGTACCGATACAGATAGTTGATATACACATAACGTTACCCATGTAATCTGGCACAATAGGAATAGGGGGTAATCCTGGACAAAAGTCCTGTAATAAAAAGTCCCAAAAAGTCTCTCAGAAATTGGCAGCCTCTTCAGTGGTATAAGGTGTGTCCAGTAGGGAGAATTGAAAAATAAATTTTGACACAATCCTAAGATTGCTGTTTAAACCTGTTGCATGGCTAGGGAGTAAACACAGAATAGTAATGACCCCTAAAGCAGTCATCCCCCCACATAAATAGCAAACAGTTCTCACATACTATGAAAAACTTTACTATGGTACTAGTACAGTAAAATTAGAATTAGAACTTAGAATTTATATAGCTGTCGAGCATCAGACTATAATATTTTAGCCCCAAACAATCTGGTGTATAGCACTCAAAAGGGATACCGAATGACAGTCCCAGGACCACCTCGTGGCAGTTTTGCCACTTACCCAAAATATAATTTTAATACATTTTCCCCTTTATCGTGGTGCCCAGATTAAGTATCAAACAAATTGGAAGGCAGTCGTGTCACCTCCCCATAAATCCCAAAACCAGAGCTTTTTAAACTATGAAAGTCTACAAGCAAAAATGAACTTTAAAGTTTCAAAGTCCTGACTCAATTTTCACTCACTGTTCAGGTGCCTGTGAAATCAAATTGCAGCAACATGGCGCGGGCCCACAAAGCAGCGGGCTCGCCTTAAGGCACGTGGAACTTTATTAGCTGCAGAGTGTAATAGGAAATTACAAAATCCTCAGGTTGTGGCTTCACCGCTTCAAATTCTTGCCTGCCAACAGGAGTCCAAGCGACAAATTCGTGATTCCACACAGCATAAGCTCTGCCGAGTTCCAGGAGATGCAGCACTTCGGTGACCGCAGCCACCCCTTCATGGGCACCAAACTTCTGAATCCCAGCGATTGCAGGGCACTGCTGATGCGTGGTCGCTTGATAAACCATCCGGCCATTTACAGTAGTGAAGGCTACGTTGCATCTGCTTGGAAGATTGTATTCCTATGCTATAGTCACTGCATGGGTCTGAAAACCCTCAGTCCCAGACAAGATCTCATGTATTCGGGAAGCATTTGCAAGGGAGGTCCCCGTAACAAGCACTATCTCTCCATGGCCTCCGAATATCCTTTCGGTGAGTTGCTTGGTTAGGTCATATAACCCTCAGCATCTTGGCTTCCCAGTCTGTGTAGCGTTGCCTGGAATTTGGAGTTCATGGCCTGCATGAACTCTAGTCCATGGTGCCTCTGGTTGGGCTGATAGATTTCCGGGCCCATTATTACATATGAGACCTGTGTTCCCAATGAAGACTACCATCAGAACTTTCTGCAGACATTGCAAATTATCTGTATCTCGAACCTGTACAAGTCTGGTATCGCCGGGTTCCAGAAAATATACTGCATCCAGAACTGCTATTCTTTTTTAAGTATTGTACCATTAAAGTTGTATTTTTTAGAAAAGTTGCCTCTTGAAGTGGGAGAGACTGCAGGAGTACGTCCAACCAGGAAGATGGCTCTCTGGCACCCCCTCGATGGACAATATTGTTAAAACATGCATAACCTGAAATGCATTATTAAAATATAGAATAATATATGGGTGGGTGTGTGTAACCAGAAATTTACACACACCTCAGGTTTGGGATGCTACATAAACCCCGAGGGTGAAGCCCAAAGGGTTTATAAAAGCATCTCACACTGAGTGTGTATGTAAAATTCTGATTTTTACACATACACCTATATGTTATTTAATTTAATTAATGCTGATCATTTTTCCCTTTCAGCACAGTTCAATTAGTGCAGCACTTCTGTCAGACACACACACACACACACACACACACACACACACACACACACACACAACCCTCTCCCTTTTGTTTTTTTTCTTTTCATTTGTGTTTTTTTTTTTTTTTTACATTATGTTGGTAACGGCATTCTGGAAAGACGCAGTCCATCAGCATAGCTGCATAGTGTAAAACGCACTTGAAGGGTATGAGCAGCAGGATCAATCAGATTGTTTTTTTTTTCATTTTCAAGGCAGGATCAACTAGATAGATATTTAAAAATATTTAAATCTTTCTTGTCTTAACAGTGTGTGGCAAAGCTTGAGTGCCGGTACCATTGCTCAGTAATGGAGCCGCCATGTTGGGCAAGATGTTTAGCCCGCCCACAGTGAAACTACGCACCAGTTAGCTTTCTGTGGCGATGCTTGATTGACAGGTGCTGATTACAACCTCCCAGTTGTAACCAAAAATATCAACTGGGAGGTTGTAACTGGAGATATGTGTTTTTATCTGTATGTAAAAAAAATGATCACCATTAATTAAAGAGTATTTTATTTCTTTTGATGAAGTCAAAAGTATAACAGTTTCTTACTGAAATACTTTGGACAGAATGGGATTTTCTATTGTAACAATGCCAGAATTCTGTTGGTTTATTTTTACTAACAGTTTGAAATGTAAAGGTAACTTACTAGTTTTAATGCACATACAAAACATTTATTATAAAGGTAGAAAGTGTTGTAATTACAAAATCCCACTCCATCCAAAGTATTTCAGTAAGAAACTGTTACACTTTTAACTTCATCAAAAGAAGTAAAATACTCTTTTAATAATGCATTTCAGATTATGCATGTTTTAACAGTGTTGTCCATCTATGTGTTTTGCAATTAATAAACCAGTAATTGTGTCCTATTTTTTCTTTTCAAGTCAAATCTGGATAAAAAGAGCATAATATTTTCAAAATTATAACACATGCTCAGATTGTTTTTACTGTATTTTTCCAGGAAAGGCACACTGAGCAACAGCTTGTTCCCAGGTGTGTTGTGGGAGCACAGCGAGGTCATGATGCCAAGCCAGTAGGTACATAGCCACATTTGAATCTTGTAGACCCGAGTTCACACCCAAAATTGTAAGAGAAAAGACTGTAAGAGAGGAAACTGAAAAAGGCAGAAGTTGGTACTGTGGGAGCCCCAGAAATCTGTATTAACGTGTTCAGCTGGCAGTATAGCCTAGAGGTTAAACCAATCCTAAAGATGGATTATGTAATGTTTACTAACAATTTGAAATGTAAAGGTGATAACTCACTAGTTTCAATGCACATACAAAACAATTATAGTATATGGTTAAGCCTTATTATGGATGAAAATCGGTGACAGCGCTAAGCTTGTTGTGCACGTTCTAAATGTTGTTTTATATGGTTTACAACAAGCAGTACCTTACAGTGTGGCTTGTGCTGTGAGCCACCTGTGAACCACGGCTCACGCTCTCCCTCTCCAACATCTCAGGGAGGCAGTATAGCGCAGTGGTTTAAGGCTCTGAGCCGCAAATTTGGTGACATCCAGCAGACCAGACCTGGGTTTGAATCCCAAAGCTTCCACTTGCATACTGTGCGACCCTGAGCAAGTCACTTAACTTCCCTGTGCTCCCAGGTCGCACCTGTAAAAAAGCTTTCAGCTTAGTGTGCTACTCCTGGTTAAACAACTAAAAAAAAAAATAAATCTCGCACAGTCCTCTGCCTTCAGCAAAAGCTGCATCGCGAGTAAAAGTAAAACAAAGAGAAACCAAAGTAAGTCAGCCAATCTCTGTTCTGGCACTAGGGCAAACTCTCAGAGACAAACCCTGCCCAGGTAAAACAAAAATTACTTTTTCCTGCTCTGACTCTGTCTCGACTCGGAGAGGAACGTCCGTGAGTGCTGTCATCTCGGAAATCTGCTGTAAGCCAGCAGTCTGTCAAATCTCCCTTCTGAAGAAAGCGCCCCAAAGAGCTATATAGAAAGAGTGCCCTCCTGTACATTTATTGTCCCGTGGTAAAAACTGCACCAGAAAAACACCAGAAAAGACTGCTATACAGTTAGTCAAGCAGTATCCCTCACAAAAAAACTTCTCCACAAAAGAAACAAGGTGAAGTCATCATGGGACAAGTAGGATGAATTTCACTTTTGCTACTACAGAATAGTTTTATTGCCTGACTAAAAAAAATTAAAAAAATAAAAAAGTACATATTTAAATCTTTCGTAAATCTGTTTACTGTTCTACTTTTATGAGTGTTCTGCTTTTTATTTAGAAATTTTACATTACACTTTTACCATAACTTCAGCACATTAAAAAAACACTAAATAAGCAACTCTTATGTCATTTTTCTCCATTTTTGAGGGAGGAACAATATTCTGTAACAAATAAAGTATGGGTGCCCATGCACAACTCATCTTGTGTTTCCATCTCGGGGTTGAGATACCAGCATGGACCTCTCGAGCTTCACTCTTGAGGTCCATACACTGGTATCTCAGTCCCTTGATGGAAACACAGGCTTGTTGTGTATGGGCGTCCATACTTTAGTCCTTATATTGTAGATGTAGAAAGTGGTGTAATAACACCTTAAAACACACTTAATAAAACAGTTGAATTCCTATTTAACCTGTTGGATTATATATAGTTAAAGAGGACCAAGACCCTCGGTGACATAATTTCCTGTCAGGAGCCAAAAACATATGGCTGCCACCAGCCCTTAATTGCAGGTTGATTTACATATGAATAACTCTGGACTGCAAAGACTCACAGATAAATACAATGGCTCACTCAAATTAACTTTTTAGGGGCTTTCAGATGTTAAGAAATCCTGTAGATGACAGTTCCCCTTTAACTGTCTCTGGTAAGGTACACTGGCTTCCTCTAACAATAAGACCCGTTTCTGTACTTCATTTAACTCTTTCCTGAGTGACTGATTTTCTGTTATTAAAGAGTTAATGTTACTTTGGAATGCATTAATTGTATCAGTCATTTCTCTGCTTGCGTTCTCCATCTGATCTGTAAGGTTAGTTAATTGTGTGATTGGGGGGTTCTTCAAAGACGTGTTCCTCATTTATTTAATTTATAATTGACTCTTCTGTATCTGAAGAATTGTATTTATATTGACTAGTTCTCCATTGTGCTTTAGTCTTCCCTTTTTGTAATACTGGATTAGATGTAGTTTGAGAACTATTATTTATTTTAATTATAAATCCATTTTCATTTGTGCTAGTGGTTCTCTCAAAGTCTTTGCTTTTAGTTTGGCCTGTCACTTCATTATCTTTACCCCTTTTTCTTTTTTATTGACCCTCAAAAGTGTTATGATTATTGTAAGCCATTCTGTTAGAAACAATATTTCAAACAACATGAAGTCTTGCTATATTATGACAGATGCAGTTTGTCCCACCATTAGAACTGCTCCGGAGGTGAAAGTTAACTTCCATGCAGTGCATGGAACTTAGAGTGCGAGCTCGGTTAGAGAAGCTCTGTTAGGGTGGTTTCAAACCGAAACCGTCAGATTCTTTACTCCGCCTCACTGAACAGTCGCTCCGGAGATTCCTCCTCCTGCTCGGTTCATTTTCTCGGTTTAAAGTGTCTTTTCTCGGTTAAATTCAACATGATATTCTTTAGTTTAACTGCAAACGATCGGTTCAAGCTCTGTCTATGTATTGTGTAAGTAATAGATAGGTTTTCTGTGTGGAACTTGTAAATGTTTATCGGTTGGTTTGAACCGATCAAATTATGTTAAACTTTATTCTGAAGCCTTTTAAGGCTTGTTGAGTCTTGATTCCAGTTCTTATCAGTTCTAAAAAACGCATTTCATTACGGTTTTTCCACGACCCGCGTGACACGGTTGGGAACCCATATGGGTGTCTTGCCTGACACTGCCATCAAAAGGCAAGTTTTTGGTTAGGCTGGCATTATGTCTCAGAAACCCAAAAGAAAAACCGGGCCCACTGGGTTTCAACACTGTAGTGTCTGTGGGGAAGCCTTTGCCAAGGCTGACCCACACACCACATGTGTTTATTGTCTGGGGTTTGACCACCTCAATGCAGACTGCCAGATTTGCAAGAATTTCCCTGCAGCCACCCTAGATAAGAGAGTTGGTAGGCTCAGGGAACGAGAGGCCAAAAAGTCCGCTGACCCGGATGGCTAGCCCAGTTCGGTGCCAGCCGAACCGGAGGGAGTGCCCTCTGACCAGGGCCAGACTTCCACGGGCAAACGTAAAGCTGACTCTGAGGATCCAGTTCCAGCAAAGAGAACTAGAAAGTCAGCAGGTGTGGAGTCCAAAATTCCTTCTCCAACTGCTGCAGAGATAGCCAGGGCAATACAGATTGTCCAGTCACTGTCCTCGGCTTCCTCCGAACCGCCACTATCTGGCAAAAGGTCGACTGGTCGGTTCCACAGGTTCAAGAATATGATATAGAAGAGTTTTATGAACCAGAGGAGGGGGAGGATGATTATGATCAGTGTGAATGTGACTTTGAAAGTCTGGATGTGCCCATTGAACTGGACATCTCCCCAGACAGACCTTCAGGTGAATCTCCCCCTAGGCTTTCTGAGTCCCCTTCTCATTTTTTGTTTTATAAAAAAGTTGCTGAGACCCTCCACCTTCCCTTAGAGGAGGCTTTGGATGAGCAAGAGGAGCCTGACTATGTAGAGATGATGGATATCCCAGAGTCCAGGAGATTGTCCATCCCTTTACATAAATCTTTTAGGAAACAAACAATAAAATTTAAAGCTCCTAATTCTGTGCCTCCTGTAGATAAAAGATGGACAGGAGGTACACTTTGTCAGGTCCTGATACAGATTTTCTTTCACAGCAATGCAGTCATGTTGGGTAGTTCAGGCTGCAGCCTGTGATAAAAGCTAATATTCCCTGGCTTCACATCCTCTGAGACTCCACGAAGATTGATGCCATGGCCAAAAACAATACATGGCAGCATCTTTGGGACTTAGACAAGCAAACTATATGGCTTATGTTGCGAGATACCAGAAATCTAGATGGATACTGTCATGGCCTTAGCCAAACAGGTCCCTGGCCAGCTTGCAAAGGAGCTGGAGCAGGTGGCTGTTGATGGTATTGAGGCATCTAAGGTGCAATTCCATGCTGCAGTGGATTCTAATGATGTATCCTCTAGAGTCATGGCTACATCTGTGGCTTTTCGTAGATTGGCCTGGCTCAGGTGTACTACTTTGTCACAGGATACCCAGTCTAAGGCTATGGATTTTCCTGTGGTGGGAAATTCTCTGTTTGGGGAGCAGACAGAGAATTATATGAAGAAAATGGATGAATATAGAACCACTTATAGGAGGCACAAGCCAAGGACAGGCAAGCCACTCCTCAGAGGCAGCCCCAGGGGTAGGGGCAGGCCTTTTCACAGGCCTTTTACCAGACCCAGGCCTCCTCCTCTTCAGCCTATGCTCAGAGGGGTTCTGCAGGAGGAGGCAGACAGGGCACGAGCAGGCCTGCTCCCACCCCTCAGCCTAAAGCCCTGCCAAACAGGCACCCTGATGGGATGCCCAGGGTCGGCTCTCCATTACCTGTAGGGGCAGGCTGGCTTACTTCGCCCAGGACTGGGAGTCTTTAACATCAGACAGGTGGGTCCTGGAAGTAGTGAGCCAGGGTCTGGTTCTCAGCTTCAAAAAATTTCCAAAAATGAGAGTCAGATCTTTTCCACCTGCAAACCCTTTAGAGACTCTTGCTTTGGAAACAGAAGTCTCAACCCTCCTGGCTCTCAGAGCTGTAGAAAGGGTTTCTCCCCCACACCAGGGCAAGGGTCTGTACTCCAGGTACTTCCTTACCCCAAAAAAGACAGGAGAGTGGCGGCCTATCCTGGATCTAAGATATCTAAACAATCACCTTTTAAAAACAAAATTCAGAATGGTGACTCTGGGAATGATTTTACCCTCCCTAAGGCCAGGGGACTGGCTAGCTTCCCTGGACCTCAAGGATGCCTACTTCCATGTTCTTATCAGAAGCTCCCATCGAAAGTACCTCAGATTCGAACTGCCCTCAGGCCATTATCAGTTCAGAGCAATGCCCTTCGGCCTCACCTCTGCCCCAAGGGTGTTCACAAATGTCTGGCAGTAGCAGTTGCTCATCTAAGAAGGCAAAGATTGCCATTTTCCCTACCTGGACAACTGGCTCATTGTGGGTCAGTCTCAGACCAGGTCAAATCACACCTGCTAGTTACCCAGCAGCTGCTTCCTCTCTGGGCTTTCTTCTCAATCTTCCAAAGTCAGTTTTGGAACCTGTCCAGGTACTCACCTTTATAGGCGTAGAACTGGACACAAAGCAGGCCAGAGCCTTCCTTCCCTGGAAAGGAGTAACGCATTTAGTAGCCTGGCCTGTCCTTTTCACTCTGCAGGTCTCTCGACCAGCAGCAGGCATTTCCTTCAGCTCCTAGACACATGGCTGCTTCCACAGCTGTTGTGCAAGGAGCAAGATTTCAGATGAGGGACATTCAGTTCCATTTGAGAGCTTTCTGGTCTCAAAGAAGAGATCCCCCATCCAAGTTAATCCCAGTGGCTCGAACCTTGATCCAGGCCCTTCAGTGGTGGCAGGATCAGAGCAATCTGAGACAAGGGTGCCTTTCATCCCTCTGTCCCACTCCTTGACCCTTACTACAGATGCATCCCTCTTGGGATGGGGAGCTCACATGGGCGACCTCTCCACCCAAGGGTTATGGTCCCCTCAGGAATCTCTGCTCCACATCAATCTGTTGGAACTCAGAGCTGTTTTTCTAGCACTTCAGGTTTTTCTGCATCTGTTCAGAACAAGGTGGTACAGGTCAGAACAGACAACACCACTACAATGTGGTACATCAACAAACAAGGGCACTCTGTCTTGACCTTGTGCACTGAGGCGATGAAGTTGTGGTCTCTGGCTTATTCCTGAACACTTCCCTCATAGCAGTTCACCTCCCAGGCAAGGACAATGTCCTGGCAGATGCTCTCAGCAGGATTTCCCAGGGCCATCACGAATGGTCACTGGATCCCCTAGTAGTGGGGACAGTTTTTGCCAGATGGGGTACTCCTCAGATAGATCTTTTTGCAGCCCCAGACAATCATCAACTTCCACTTTTTTGTTGCAGGCCCCCAGTGTTGGGCTCAGTCCCCCTGGATGCCTTTCTCCTCGATTGGGAAGGGAAGTTCCTTTATGCCTTTCCCCCCCTTCCCTCTCCTGTTCAAAGTACTAGTCAAAATCAGGTCTCAGCCCTGCAAGATGATCCTGATTGCTCCAGACTGGGCCAGGCAGCCCTGGTACCCACTCCTTCTGTCCTTAGAGCCCATCTTCCCCTGTGTGTCCCCAGGAACCACAATCTGTTAACCTGTGCTCAGGGGAGAGTTTGGTATCCGAATCTCAAATCCCTCAACCTCAAGGCTTGGCTCTTGAGCAGTTAGAGTTCGCTGATCTACAACTTTCTCAAAGTGTTCTCGAAATCCTGAAAGCTGCTAGGAAGCCTTCCACCAGGGCTACCTATAACTCCAAGTGGAAAAGGTTTTCCATATGGTGTTCTGGGAAGCATATTTCCCCGGAATCTGCTGATTTACCCACTGTATTGGATTATATGGTCCATCTTAATTCTTTGGGACTGAGACCAGCTACCCAAAGTGCACTTGGCAGCTGTCTCTGCCTTCATTTCAACAGGAAGCCCTCTTCTCTTTCTCTACCCTGTATTTTCCAAGTTTTTAAAGGATTGCTTCATACCAATCCTCCATTCAGGACCCTGCCCTGCTTGAGATCTTAATGTTTGCATTGCTCAGCTGATGCAACCCCCTTTGAGCCTCTGTCTTGACAGAGCTTAAGTATTGACTTGAAAACTGTATTTCTAGTAGCCATCACTTCTGCCATGCGCATAAGTGAGTTACAGGCTTTATCAGTGGAGACTGACTTTATTTCCTTTCACAGGGATAAGGTAGTCCTCAGGACTAACAGGAAGTTTTTGCCTAAGGTGGTTTCGGATTTCCACCTTAACCAATCTATTTCACTTCCAGTGTTCTTCACTGACCATTCCTCCTCTGGTGAGAGGAGGCTGCACAGCTTAGATGTTAAGAGGGCCCTAAGTTACTACATAGAGTGTACCAAGGGTCACAGGTTTGACTCCCTCCAACTATTTCTCACTTATGGTGAGGTTGGGAAAGGGAGACCTGCCACTAAGAGATCCATTGCCAGGTGGATCATCTCTTGTATCCAATTTTGCTATCAAAAGCTGGGTAAGGTTCCCCCCTCAGGCGTGAGGGCTCACTCTACCAGAGGTACAGCTGCATCTCTAGCTGCTGCTAGAGACATCCCTATCTTGGAGATATGTCAAGCAGCTACTTGGAAAACAGTACACACTTTCAAGCATTACTCCTGGATATCCAGGCCAGGAGGATGCTCGGTTTAACACAGCCGTGCTTAGAGCCTATTCCTAAGTAGGTTCTGTCCTCCTCCATGGAGGTACTGCTGTGTAGTCTGCATCTGTCATAATATAGCAAGACTTCATGTTGTTTAAGAAAAAATTACTCACCTTAGTAATGTTGTTTCTTCTAATGGAGTCTTGCTATATTATGACCTCCCCCCCAGCCTGCCCCTCTCAGAACTTCTACTTCGGGTATGGGGTGGGCAGTCCACTCGTTGGCATTTATTGATGCCCTTTTATGTTTGGGTGTTGTGTTTTATTTAGTTATTTTATCTTATTTTTCTGGTCCCCTGACTTGAGTCTTGGTTTTGGGACCAGGAAAATGTGTGAATATTTTAGTAGCCAGTTGGCTAGTGTAGGTTACAGCTTCCACACAGAGCCTTAGTGAGTTTTGCTCGTAAAGATCTGACTGTTTCGGTTTGAAACCACCCTAATAGAGCTTCTCTAACCGAGCTCACGCTCTAAATTCCATGCACTGCGTGGAAGTTAACTCTTTCACCTCCGGAGCAGTTCTAATGGTGGGACAAACTGCATCTGTCATAATATAGCAAGACTCCATTAGAAGAAACAACATTACTAAGGTGAGTAATTTTTTCTTTCATTTCGTATCTGAGCTTCTTCTATTTATTTATTTTGTTTTTGTTGACCGGGAAAGGAGGACTAGGCAAGTTTGCCTATTTTCAGCCTTGTCCCAGGAGAGGGGGATACAGATAGATGCCAACTGACATTGAACCAGATTAAGCTGTTGGTGATATTTTTGGTGAATGGGGGAAATTTGGCCAGGACACTGTGGAAATTCCCTTGCTCTTTTCAAGAAGTGCCATGGGATCTTTAACATTCACCTGAACTACCACCAGAACAGGCAGATGGGACCTCGGTTTATCATCTCATCCGAAATACGGCACCTCAGGAGTGCAGCACCCCCCTCATGCTGCACCACAGTGTCAGTATTGGGATTTAACCCAAGTGCCTGGTGTGGGGATAGAACTGTCAGCATTCTGATCTTCCGGCCTCAGAGACAAGTGTGCAACCTACTGAGCTGCAGCTCTAGAAACCTGCTGAGCCACTGACCAGTGCTTGCTCCGCAGTAGGCAGCTGCGTCTGTATTCTCTTCTCCGTAGTGTGATCTGCTGCATTCTGTGGCTCGCCTCCAGTGCTGTGAATGCCGTCTGATCCTCAGTCTGAGACTTCTCCCGGCATGAAGAGTTTTCCAGCTCCCCAGGTCTCTTTCCTGGCAAGGTAACTCCTACTTAAGGGTGATGTTGTATTAATGGGACTTGCATAAGTCTCTTGATTTATATTTAGCTGTTTTTTTTTGGCAGGGGTTTCTTTGGTCATTTTACAGGTCCCCTTTTTAATAAAGATTGGTGCTTGAGTCAGGTTGCCATTTGGAGTGAAGGTTAGACAAACCGGACGGTCCCGCAGCTTCCGTACTAAGCAGGGAAGGCTGAGAGTCTTTTGCTTTTTGAACAGTTTTTCCGACTGTTGTACCTAAAGTATGAAGCCTTGTCTGCATTTGGAGTTGTTTCACGGCTTTGGAAAAAGTTGGATTAATGGGCGTTTTATTTGTTTTTACTTTTCTAGGCATCACATACGGCATTCGAAATAACTCAATTTTTACCAGATTCAACATTGATACTGCTTCAGACTATCGGGGAGAATCACTGAGCTCGCTTTACAGAGCTGTAGAGCCCTCTAACATTATATGTGACTATATTAAAACCATCCATTGGGGTACAACCAAATCACATGTACCTAAGTGTCTTCTGCTCCCCCCAAGGAGGTCCCCCGCCACTGGAGGGGGAAGACGTGCAGTCCAACTGTGTAGCCAATAAATGTAAACATATAAAACAATATAACAGACAACAAGTAAACCATTTTAAACTGCTTTGTAACTAATTGTAACCATAACAGCAATAAATATACAAATCACTCTTACAAAGGTGCCACAGAACTCCCACCACACTTACAGTGCCTGGTGGTGGTGGGCAGTGCAGGACTGAGTCTTTCACACTGCTGCAAATGACCACTGTGTCGATTTGTATGCAGTAAATGTGGTGTTACACGTGTCATATTAGATACCCCTCCCTATACCCTCTTCAAAAGAAACTGTATTTAGGATGTCCTAGACTGACTTCACATGGGCCAGGCCCAGAACTTGTCCCTTAAAAAGACAAAGCTCACCTCAAGCGTGTGAGAGAATCACCCTTCCCCCCCCCACACACTCAAACGTGGGCTTGGCACAAGGCAGTTGTGAGACCCAAACAGGCAAAGATCCGAGCCCAACCATCATTAATCATATTAATTATTCCAGCCCTCGTCTTAGTCTTCCAATCCCTCCCTCCTGTATCCTAAACCTTATATGCGAGCTACATAGTTTAAATTAGTTACATTAGGTAGAGTCCAGAGTACGTTACTTTCATATAATGTCCTTTAATTGCTTGCTTTCAAACAACATGAAGTCTTGCTATATTATGACAGTAGCAGTTTGATCCAGCTCTAGAACTGCTCCGGAGGTGAAATGGTTAATACCATTCCAAAATAGAACTTTGAGCACGAGCTCTAAGAAGCAGCTCTATCTGTGTAATTTCAAACCTGAACTGTCAGATTCTTTACTCTGCCTCAGTGAACAGTCGCTCCGGAGATTTCTCCTACTGCTCGGTTCATTTCTCGGTTTAAACAGTGTTTTCTTGGTCCGATTCAACCGAGAATAGTTTTATTTTAACCGCAAAACCGTTCGGTTCAAGCTCTGTCTGTGGTAATCGTAAGTAATTAAAAGGTTTTGTCTGTGTGGAACTTGTAAGTTTATCGGTTCGGTTTTGAACCGATCAGCTGGGTTTAAAACTCATTAATTTTAAAGTTTAACATTTTAGAGTGCGGTTCCCGGTTCTTATCGGTTCTAAAAAAACGGATTTTATTACGTTTTCCAATACCCGTGACACGGTTGGGAACCGATAAGGGTGTCTTGCCTGGCACTGCCGTTTAAAGGGCAAGTTTTCTGGTTAGGCTGGCATTATGTCTGAGAAACCCAAAAGAAAAACCGGGCCCACTGGGTTTCAACACTGTGATGTCTGTGGGGAAGCCTTTGCCAAGGCTGACCCACACACCACATGTGTCTATTGTCTGGGGTTTGACCACCTCCAGTCAGACTGCCAGATATGTAAGAATTTCCCTGCAGCCACCCTGGAAAAGAGATTGGGCAGGCTCAGGGAACGAGAGGCAAAAGTCCGCTGACCGGATGACAGCCGGTTCGGTGCTAACCGAACCGGAGGGAGTGCCTCTGACCAGGCGAGACTTCTCAGCAAAAGAAAAGCTGGTTCTGAGGAACCAGTTCCAGTAAAGAAAACAAGAAAGTCAGCAGGTTTAGAGTCCAAAATCCTTCTCCAACTGCTGCAGAGATAGCAAAAGCCATACAAATTGTCCAGTCACTGTCTCAGGTTCCGTCTCGAACCGCCACTATCTGGCAAAGGTCGTCTGGCCTGGTTCCAGTGGTTCAGGAATATGATGTTGAGGAGTTTTATGAACCAGAGGAGGGGAGGATGATTATGAACAGTATGAATGTGGTGGGAAGGTCTGGGTATGCCCATTGAACCAGACATTTCCCCAGACAGACCTTTAGAATCTCCCCTATGCTATCTGAGTCCCTATCTCATTTTATGTTTTACAAAAAGTTGTTGAAACCCTCCAGCTTCCTTGGAAGAAGCTGTGGATGAGCAAGAGGAGCCTGATTTTGTAGAAATTATGGATATTCCAGAGTCTAGGAGATTGTCTATTCCTTTGCATAAGTCTTTAGGAAGCAAACAATAAAAATTTTAAAGCTCCTAATTCTGTGCCTCCTGTAGATAAAAGATGGACAGAAGGTACACATTGTCAGGTCCTGATACAGAATTCCTTTCTCAGCAATGCAGTCATGTTAGTAGTTCAGGCTGCAGCCTGTGATAAAGCTAATATTCCTTGGCTTCCACATCCTCCTGACAAGGATTCCAGGAAGATTGATGCCATGGCTAAAAACAGTATATGGCAGCCTCTCTGGGACTCAGGCAAGCAAATTATATGACTTATGTAGCTAGGTATCAGAAATCTAGATGGGATACTGTTATGGAATTAGCCAAGCAAACCCATGGCCAGCTGGCTAGCGAACTAGAACAGGTGGCTGCTGATGGCATTGAGGCTTCTAAGGTACAGTTTCATGCTGCTGCTGTGAATGTTAATGATGTTTCCTCTAGGGTCATGGCCACATCTGTAGCTTTTCGTAGGTTGGCCTGGCTCAGGTGTACTAGCCTGTCACAGGATACCCAGACTAAGGCTATGGATTTTCCTGTGGTGGGAAATTCTCTGTTTGGGGAGCAGACAGAGAATTACATGAAAAAAGATGGATGAATATAGGACTACTTACAAAGTGCTCAAGCTAAGGAGCGGCAAGCCACTCCCCAGAGGCATACCCCAGGGTGGGGTAGGCCTTTCACAGGCCTTTTATCAGACTCAGGCCTCCTGCCTATGCTCAGAGGGCTTCAGAGGCAGAGGCAGATGAGGGGTGGGCAGGCCTGCCCCACCCCTCAGCCTAAAGCACCTGCTATGCAGGCACCCTGATGGGGTGCCCAGGGCCGATTCTCCTTTGCAGGTGGGGGGCAGGCTGGCTTACTTCAGTCAGAACTGGGCTTCTTTAACCTCAGACAAGTGGGTTCTGGAAGTAGTAAGCCAGGGTCTGGTTCTCGGCTTCAAAAAGTTTCCAAGTTGAGAACCAGATTTTTTCTACCTGCAAGTGCTTCAGAGACCCTTGCTCAGAAGCAGAGGTCTCAACCCTGTTGGCTCTCAGAGCAGTGGAAAGGGTTCCTCCTGCACCAGGGCAGGGATCTGTATTCCAGTTACTTCTTACCCCAAAAAGACAGGAGAATGGCGCCCATATTTGACCTCAGATATCTGAACAAGCATCTTTTGAAACCAAAGTTCAAAATGGTAACTCTGGCAATGATTTTACCCTCCCTAAGGCCAGGGGACTGGTTAGCTTCCCTGGACCTCAAGGATGCCTATTTCCACGTCCTAATCAGAAGCTCCCATCGAAAGTATCTCAGATTCGAACTACCCTCAGGTCATTACCAGTTCAGAGCAGTGCCCTTCGGCCTCACCTCTGCCCCAAGGGTATTCACAAAGTGTCTGGCAGTGGCCCACTTACGGAGGCAAAGGATTGCTGTTTTTCCCTATCTAGACGATTGGCTCATTGTAGGCCAGTCCCCAGAACAGGTAAAATCTCACCTGCAAGTCACCCAGCAGCTTCTCACCTCCCTGGGCTTTCTGCTAAATCTGCCAAAGTCGGTTCTGGAACCAGTCCAGGTACTCACCTTAATAGGGGCAGAGTTGGACACAAAGCTGCCAGAGCTTTTCTTCCCTTAGAAAGGGTGACGAATTTAGTGGCTCTGGCCTCCTCCTTCACTCTGCAGGTCTCTCGACCAGCAAGACACTTTCTGCAGCTCCTGGGGCACATGGCTGCATCCACAGCTGTTGTGCAGGGAGCAAGATTTCAGATGAGAGACATTCAGTTTCACTTGAGAACCTATTGGTCTCAGGAGGAGACCCTTCCAAGTTGGTCCCAGTGACTGAACCTTGATCCAGGCCCTCAGTGGTGGCAGGATCAGAGCAATTTAAGATTGGGGTCCCTTCATTTCCCCTGCTCACAATTTGACTCTCACTACAGATGCTTCCTTCTGGGTTGGGAGCCCATGGGCGACCTTTCCACTCAGGGGTGTGCCCCCAGGAATCTCTGCTCCACATCAATTTGCTGGAACTCAGAGCTATCTTTTAGCTCTTCAAGCATTTTCTGCATCTGTCCACAACAAGGTGATACAAGTCAGAACAGACAACACCACAACAATGTGGTACATCAACAAACAGGGGGCACTGGTCTTGGCCTTGTGCACGAGGCAATGAAGTTGTGGTCTCTGGCCTATTCCTGAACACTTCCCTCATAGCAGTTCATCTTCCAGGGAAGGACAACGTCCTAGCAGATGCTCAGCAGGATTTCCCAGGGCCATCACGAATGGTCCCTGGATCCTCAAGTGCTGGGGATAGTCTTTTGCCAGATGGGGCACCCTCAGATAGATCTTTTGCAGCCCCAGACAATCACCAACTTCCTCTGTTCTGTTGCAGGCCTCCAGTGCTGGGTTCAGTCCCCTGGATGCCCTTCTCCTGGATTAGGCGGGGAAGTTTCTTGCTTCCCCCTACCTCTCTATTCAAAGTATTAGTCAAATCAGATCTCAGCCTTGCAGGGTGATTCTGATTGCCCCGGATTGGGCCATGCAGCTCTGGTACCCACTCCTTCTGTCACTGACAATCCATCTTCCCTTTGCCTCCCCAGGAATCACAACCTATTAACTTGTGCCCAGGGAAGGGTTTGGTATCCGGGCCTCAAATCCCTCAACCTCAAGGCCTGGCTCTTGAGGAGTTAGAGCTTGCTGATTTACACTCTCTCAGGGTGTTCTTGAAATCCAAAGGCTTCCAGAAAGCCTTCCACTAGGGCTACTTATAGTTCTAAATGGAAAGGTTTTCCATTTGGTGTGCTGGGAAAATGTTTCCCAGAATCTGCTGATTTGCCCATTGTATTAGATTACATGGTCCATCTTAATTCCTTGGGTCTCAGACCAGCTACCTGAGAGTCCATTTGGCAGCTGTATCTGCTTTTGTTTCAGCTGGAAGAGTCATCCTCTTTCCACTCACCCTGTGTTTTCCAAGTTTTTAAGGGATTACTCCATACTAATCCACCCTTTCGGGAACCAGCCCCTGCCTGGGACCTTAATGTTTGTATTGCCCAGTTAATGCAACCCCCTTTTGAACCTCTGTTTTCTGCAGAGCTTAAGTATCTAACTTGGAAAACTGTTTTTCTGGTGGCTATCACTTCTGCTAGATGCATAAGTGAGTTGCAAGCCTTGTCAGTAGAAACTGACTTTATTTCTTTCCACAGGGATAAGGTAGTCCTTAGGACTAATAGGAAGTTTTTACCTAAGGTGGTTTCAGATTTCCATCTTAACCAATCTATCTCCCTTCCAGTATTTTTCACTGATCACTCCTCTTCTGGTGAGAGGAGGTTGCACAGCCTGGATGTTAAGAGAGCTCTTAGTTAATATATAGAGTGTACCAAAGGTCACAGGTTCAAATCCCTCCAACTTTTCCTTACCTATGGTGAAGTTGGGAAAGGCAAACCTGCCACTAAGAGATCAATTGCCAGGTGGATTGTCTCTTGTATCCAGTTTTGTTATCAGAAACTGGGCAGAGGTCCCCCCTCTGGCTTGAGGGCTCACTCTACCAGGGGTACAGCTGCGTCTCTAGCTGCTGCCAGAGACATCCCTATATTAGAGATATGCCAGGCTGCTACTTGGAAAACGGTACACACTTTCACCATCATTACTCCCTGGATGTCCAGGCCAGGAGAGATGCTCGGTTTAGCACAGCTGTTCTTCAGAGCCTATACCTAAGTAGGTTCTGCCCTCCTCCGTGGAGGTACTGCTGTGTAGTCTGCTACTGTCATAACATAGCAAGACTTCATGTTGTTTGAAGAAAAAAATTACTCATCTTAGTAATGTTGTTTCTTCTAATGGAGTCTTGCTATATTATGACCTCCCCCCCAGCCTGCCCCTCTCAGAACTTCTACTTGGGTGGGGTGCGGGCAACCTAGTGTAGGCACTATTTTGTGCCCTTTTAGCGTTTCTCCCTCTTTTGGGGGTTTGGGGTGTGTTTTATTATACTGTTGTTTTATTCTCATGTTGTTAGAATTGTATTAGTAGTTCTGGTCCCCTGACTTGAGTCTTGGGTGTTGAGACCAGCAATGGTTGTTGGTATTTAGGTAGCCATTTGGCTAGTGTAGGTTACAGCTTCCACACAGACCTTAGTGAGTTTTTGCTCGTAAAGATCTGGCAGTTCAGGTTTGAAATTACACAGATAGAGCTGCTTCTTAGAGCTCGTGCTCAAAGTTCTATTTTGGAATGGTATTAACCATTTCACCTCCGGAGCAGTTCTAGAGCTGGATCAAACTGCTACTGTCATAATATAGCAAGACTCCATTAGAAGAAACAACATTACTAAGGTGAGTAATTTTTTCATCCTGCCTATCGCAGATTAGTCCTCTATATTAGAATCAGCTGTGTCTAGGAGCCACAACCTCCATCTGGAACTTAATTGTAAAAGAAGAAGTAAACAAACAATTCTTGTTGCCCCCCCCCCCCCATCTGCCCCAAAGAAACCTTAACTGAATCAAAATCCTACTGGAAGGTGGTAAGTGTTTCCTCAGAAGGGTCAAAAAGAGTGTGCCACCAGGGGGAAAAAAAAAGTACACAGTCACCTGTAATGGATGTCCAAAAATACATGTCCCCATATCCTCGTCACAAACCAGTGGTGGCTTGAGTTAGGCATTCCGTAAAGAAAGGCCTCGATTGGGGAAAAAAAGCTTTAAACTTGCACTGTGGATTGCCTTTCAGGTCTGTGGGTTTTCATGTTCCATGTCTACCTCTACCACTTCTGCCACTTGGTCCTCTTCTAACGCTGTACTACAAAGCAGTATCCTTCAGCTCCTTGAGTGCACTGCTGTTGATCTTGTCCCGGATACCCTGGCTTTTCTGGGATTTGTGTCCTGTTTTTTGGTACTGAAATGGATTGGGGGGGTGGCGCCCCGTTCTAGGCCTGCACTGTCTGCACAGGTTTGTCCACAGACTGAAGATTTGTATGATCACTTTCAATCAGATCATATTGTATCAAGTCAGGGGCGAGATTGTGTTCCCTGGACCTTAAGAATGCTTTCTTCCATATCCTCTTCCATCTGTACCACGGGTGGTATGTTCGGTTCCATGTGGAAAGGATACTATACTAGTTTGAGATCATGCTGGTTGGCTTATCCTTGATACATAGGGTTTTACTAAGTGCCTGTCAGTCGTGACGACTTAGCTCATCCACTGAGGCACTAGGGTATACCCATGCTTGGATGACAGAAAAATAAAACCACAGAAAATACTTTTTAACTGGTGCAGAATACTGCAGAATTCATAAACATATGCGTTTATGGTGCTTAAACAGCAGAAAGGTAGCAGGGAAGTCTGATAGAGCAAGGAAAAGGCACAGAAACGCAATGTAGTGAGGTAAGTCGAAAGGTCTCATCGTTTAGTAATAGTCCTATATTATAAACATCGATAGTGATGGTAGAGAATGATCACAGGCCCATCTAGTCTGCCCAGAGTTTCCTTTCTGTTGTGGGACCTATTGTCCTTGAAGGGGTTTTCTTGTCTACTCCCCTGCTCGCCTCCCTACTGCTACCAACCTGAGCAGCCACCAAACACTTTTTTTTTTCCAATTGTTTAACCAGGTGAGACACACTAAGCTGAAAGCTTGTTTACAGGTGCACTTCACTCTGTTCCAGCTGTGCTAAGGACATGGCTAGCTGGCCACACAAACTGGGAGTAAGACAGCATTATCTGAGAACACTGGAGATAACTTTGTATGCCGACAATATTGTCATGCTAGGATAAAAAAAATTTAACCACCCCAACCCTCTCCCACCATCCACTGAGCACATTTCCCACTCACTAATAAGCACGGTAGCCTAGTTGTGACAGTTCATTACTGTGAACCAGGAAAACGCAGGTTTGAATTTCACCACCACCAGTTAGTCCCTGAGCAAGTCACTAGGCTTCCCTGTTTGCACCCTGTCTTTTCTATCTCTGTGCTGTTTTAATCTCTCTGTGTACCTAATGGCAGCGACATTCTCTTCCCTATCTCTCCTGGATTGTGTGTGTGTGTGTGTGTGTGTGTGTGTGCTTAGAAAAGATGGGCAGTGTTCCCTAACGTAAGATCACACCCTTTTTCTACTTTAAATTGAGGATCAGTAGGAACCTTTGGTTATATTAATTACTAGCCAGAGACCATGATGGTAGTGAAATAGAGCACTTGTAGCTTTAAGCTGTGTTAAATTTCATAAAATTGTCTCTGACAGTGGGCGATGCAGTCAAGATGGAGAGTGATGATACTGAAATATCCATGAATCCAGATATGTCTGAACAGAATGATCCCAAAGAGGATGGCACATGTCCAGAAGTTATCAAGGTCTATATTTTTAAAGCAGATCCTGGGGATGATGATATAGGTAAGGCAGTAGTCATCTTTCATAAAGATTGAAAAGAAATGCAGTCAGCATTTGTTTAATGTATTTATTTAAAAAGTTTTACCAGGAAAGACAAACCAAGCTGGTAACGGCTTGTTTTCAGGGGCATCCTGGGGGAAGTGGAGCAGGGAGCAGAAGTGCAAAAAGCTTGGTGGATATAGTACACATAAAACCTGTAACTATACAGTAGGAGTATTATGAAAAAGCACAAGGGGACACTCTGTAAGGTTTTGCTCGCTGTGCTTGATAGTGTTTTGGGTCTACTCAACTCATGTTAATCTCAGTTGATGCAGGGTTGACGTAATCTTGAATTTTTTCTTCCTGTATCTCTCATATCGTATATAATGATGCCTTTACCAGCGTGGTGGATGTATAAAATGGCAGATAGAAAAGGAGCTTTTTACATCACGTGAGAGCAAACAAATGAAAGATGCTAGACATGCAAGGGGCCTGATTTTTAAGGATTTCCTTTCCATTTGTGAATGCTAAATGGACAACCTGCACTCTTTCCATATTGATCATATAAGCCCCGACCTATCACATTAATGGAAGTGTGTGTGTGTGTGTGTGTGTGTGTGTGTGTGTGTGTGTGTCTTAGTGTCCTAACTGCACAGTGGGCAAGTTTTAGCCCTCATCCCCAATGGAATCACCTACGTTCGAGGATAAGTGGATATTCTGGAATGCTGTTTCCCGTGACTAAGCATGCTAAGTAGAAAACGTAACCGTAGAACTATGGCTACAAGTAACCCATTGATGTTCAGCTCATATGACCCCCTGACCAAATAATATACATTAAAAAAAGAGCAGACATAAGAGAGGGTATGATGAGAGAGAGAGAAAAGGTTTTGATTAGCAGTTATTACTAGACAGTTAGAAAAAAATGTATTTAAGCCTTGTAAAATCCTTATTTTTTCATCTTATTCGACTTTTGATAACCTGGTAGGTCACCAAGATGAATGTGTCCCTTTTTCATTGGCAAACCAGTGTTAATTGTATACAGTAGTAGATGATAATCTTTGGGGGTATCTCAGTCATCTGGTCTCACCGTAGGAACTTCACTGTCGGTAAAGCAGGATCCACACAGAAGATTTTCAGCAGTACAACTGGGGCCACCGATGCAGTCTACCTCTGCCGACTTCACCAACCCTATAAAGGTGTGAGTGTCCCCACTCCTTCCACAATTCTTTCCTGCCATCGACTTGATCACATGGATCTCCACAGAAGCTGCAATGCAGTTTCGCGCCAATTTTCGCCTACATTTTTTTAAGCCTACTACTTTAGAATCTCTTTTTTTGAGAGTTAATCCTTCGACTTCTCTCTTCCGTCGCTGTGGAAAGAAGATTTCCTCCACAGACGAGCACTCTCTCTCTCTCTCTCTCTCTCTCTCTCTCTGTCTGCTGTCTTGGGCCTGACCACGAAGTATCTGACTGTGAGCTCTACCAGAAGTTTAATCAAACAACCCTAAGGCAGTGCAAGAAGGCTCTTAACATTTTTCTCCTTCCCCTGCCACCCGACTGACCACTTCTTTGGGCCACCAAGGGCCCCACCTACTGGCCAGGTTAGGCCTCCTCCTGCCATCTGCTGATAACCTGATTCCGTGCCTCCGGACAGCCCAGTCATATCCTTTTGCCTCCCCCGGGAGTGCAGGGAGTGGAGACTGGGACTCCATTCTGGATCTGGGGCACGGGGCTACTGACGCTGCCTTGAGAGGGCATTCTGCTGTGGCTTCGTGGAGGAGTGGGACCAGGCAACCATCATCTGGTCAGTTGGGCAGACATTTTTCATTTTCTTCCTGCCCACCCCCTGCCCCAATGAGCTTCATGCCCCGCAGCGTCCTGGCCAAACGCACACGCGGTGTGTGGTCACCCATGCTGCAGTGTGCATCGCCATAGGCCAGCTAATAGGAGTTGCTCGAGAGCGATGATGACCTGCATCCTTCCCCTTCAGGAAGGGAGCGTCCCACTGATGCATCTAACCCTCCCTGCCAGTCTCCACTCCTGTCGTCCCGGGCTTGGGCACGAACCCGGGCTGCCAGCGTGCCAGGTGAACCCCTATCGCCCAGCGCCATGGAGCCAGACATTTTGTAATGGAGCAACAGGTAGCCAGTTCCGGGCAGGGGTCCTCTGGGGTCCCAGCTAACCTAAATCTTAATTTTTTATTTTCTGATCTTATGCTTTGTTTGCAAATGGAAACTCGCAACAGTCAAACCCCTACATAAAACTTACTCCAAAACCGAAGTCAGCAACTACAGACCCTTCTCCAAAATCCTAGAAAAATTTGTTTCTAAACAAATATCTCCTTACACACTCACAACACAGTTTCAGGCCAGGCCACAACACTGAGACCACCATAGTCAAACTCACCACCTACATTGACAAGGCTGTAGATGAAGGTCTTCACACTGGCACTGTTTTTGTAGACCTCACCAAGGCCTTCAATCTCGTCGATCACCACATACTTCTCCAAACTCTCTCCAAACTCCAGTTCTCACAGGAAGTTATTCACTGGTTCCAAAACTATGTTTATGATATATCCCATCATAATTGACAGTCAATTCTCCAACACCCATAACATCAAATCTGGTGTTCTCCAGGGCCATCCTAGGACCCCTGCTTTTCTCACTAGCCATTAACTCCCTCCCCGCCATCTGTAAACACACCAGACTTATTATTTATGCAGATGATGCAGCTCTCTACTGCAAGGATAAATGCCCCACCTCCCTCCTCAACAAACTACAGCATGATTTCAGCCTCCTACACTCCTGGTTCTCCGCCGGTTTTTTTTGGCATCAATGCAAAAAAGACTAAGTCCATGGTCTTCTCTGGCTCCAGGAAAACCTTAGATTTCAATTTCACACTCTGGGATAATGGTGGCAACCCCATTGAGAGAGTCTGTGAATTTAAATACCTCGGCATCTACCTGGACTGCCAACTCTCTTACAAACAACACATCACCCACCTTATCAATAAAATCCTCCAAAGACTGGGTTTACTATTTAGAATTAATTAGTACCTCATATCAGAAACTCGAACACTCCTCGACTACGGTTCTGTCACCTACTCCTGCAGCCCATCCCATAAAATATTCAGTAAACTTAACACCACCTATCACTGCATCATCAGGTTCATCACCGGGCTTCCCAAAAGCACACACCACTGCCACCTCTACCAGGCTACTAACTGGCTTTTCCTTGAAGACAGAATAAACTGCAAAATCCTTACCTTCTTCTTTAAAGTTCACCACGGCCTGCTCCCCCCCCAGCATCACCTCCTGCTTCCGAAAGCCAACCAGCAACTGTACAACCAGATCTTCCCTCCACCAATCTTTTCTGGTCCCATTCTACCAAACCACCCATGGACTTCATTCAAACAACATGAAGTCTTGCTGTATTCTGACATATTGCAGTGAGGTCCAACCTTTGAACTGTCCCAGAGATGAAAGAGTTAACTTTCCATGCCAATCATGGAACGCTGAGCTCAAGCTCGGTTGAGACTCTGTCTGCCGCTGTTTGAAATTAAACCGTCAGATTCTTTACTCCGCCTCACTGAACAGTCGCTCCAGAGATTTCTCCTTTGCTCGGTTCAAGTTGTCGGTTAAAGTACCGTTTTTTCTCGGTTTTCGACTGAATTTAATCGTTTACCTGTCGGTTCAGACTCTGTTTATGGTATCGTGAGTACTAGATAGGTTATTTTCCTTGTTCTTCTGTGTGGAACTTGTAAACGTGGGATTGGTTTGGTTTGAACCGATCAGGTTGTTTAAAAAAAGTTTATTCTACTTTTAGAGTGTGGTAACCGGTCCTTATCGGTTCTAAAAAAAAGGATTTTCATTACAGTTTTTTCCATGACCCGTAACGATCGGGGAACCGATAAGGTGTCTTGCCTGGCGGATTGCAAAAAGGGTAAGTTGTTGTTAGCCTGGCCATTGAGAAACCAAAAGAAAACTGGGCCCACTGGGTTTCAACACTGTAGTGTGTGTGGGGAAGTCTTGCTAAGGCTGATCCTCACACCACCTGTGTTTATTGTCTGGGGTTTGACCACCTCGATTCAGACTGCCAGATTTGCAAGAATTTTCCTGCAGCTACCCTGGAAAGAGAGTTGGTAGGCTCGGGAAAGAGGCCAAAGTCCGCTGATCCGGATGGCAAGCCGGTTCGGTTCCAACCGAACCAGAAAGAGTGCCCTCTGACCAGGGTGAAACTTCTTCGGGCAAAAGGAAAAAAGGTTAAAAGATTAAAAGAAAAAGAAGGGATAAATCAGCTGGTGCGGATCCACAAATTTTTTCTCTGACCGCTGATGAAATAGCCAAAGCGATAAGGATTGTTCAGTCGCTAACCCCGGTTCCGACCGAACCGGCACCATCGGGAAGGGGCTCGGTTTGGTCGGTTCCCCGGTTCCAGATTATAATTTAGAAGATTTCTATGAACCGGAGGAGGAGGAAGGAGAGTATGAGGATAGTGATGGTGATTACGAAAGTCTGGATGTGCCTATTGACCCGGACATCTCCCCAGACAGACCTTCAGGGGTTTCTCATCCTAGGCTTTCTGAGTCCCCTTCCCATTTTATGTTCTACAAAAAAGTGGCTGAAACTCTGCAACTTCCTATGGAAGAACCTGTGGACGACCAGGAGGAGCCTGACTATGTTGAAATGATGGATATCCCAGAGTCCAGGAGGCTGTCTATTCCCCTTCATAAGTCCTTTGGGAAACAGACAATGAAAATTTTAAAGACTCCTAATTCTATACCTCCTGTGGACAAGAGAATGGACAAGAGGTATACTCTTTCAGGCTCAGATACGGAGTTCCTTCCCCAACATGGCTGCATTGCTGGGTTAGTGCAGGCTGCTGCCTGTGATAAGGCAAATATACCCTTGGCTTCACACCCCCCAGATAAGGACTCCAGGAGGACTGATGCCATGGCGAAAAAGCAGTACATGGCAGCATCCTTGGGACTCGGGCAGGCTAATTATATGGCCTATACAGCTAGATATCTGAAATCTAGATGGGACACTGTAATGGCTTTCGCTAAACAGGTCCCTGGACAGCTTGCCAAGGAGCTGGAGCAGGTGGCTGCGGATGGTATTGAGGCATCCAAGGTGCAATTCCATGCTGCAGTAGACTCCAATGATGTTTCATCTAGAGTCATGGCTACATCTGTGGCCCTTTGTAGGATGGCTTGGCTCAGATGTACTAGCCTGTCTCTGGATACCCAGACTAAGGCCATGGATTTTCCTGTTGTAGGTAATTCTCTGTTTGGGGAGCAAACAGAGAATTACATGAAGAAAATGGATGAATACAGGACCACCTATAGGAGTGCTCAGGCCAAGGAAAGGCAAGCCGCTCCCCAGAGGCAGCATTCCAGGGGCAGGGGCAGGCCTTTTCATAGGCCTTTCTACCAAGCCCAGGCCTCCTCTTCTGCTTATGCTCAGAGGGGGTTCTTCAGAGGGAGAGGCAGACGGGGTACAAGCAGGTCTGCTTCCACCCCCCAGCCTAAAGCCCCTGCCAAACAGGCACCCTGATGGGATTGCCAGGGCCGATTCTCCACCACCTGTAGGGGGCAGGCTGGCTTACTTTGTCCAGGACTGGATGTCTTTAACATCAGACAAATGGGTCCTGGAAGTAGTAAGCCAGGGACTGGTTCTCAGCTTCAAAAAATTTCCAAAGATGAGAACCAGATCCTTTCCACCTGCAAATTCCTCAGAGGCACTGGCCCTAGAGGCAGAGGTCTCTTCCTTCTTGGCTCTGAGAGCCATAGAGAGGGTTCCACCCCTACACAAAGGGAAAGGATTGTATTCTAGGTACTTCCTAACTCCCAAAAAGACAGGAGAATGGCGGCCCATCCCGGACCTCAGATATTTAAACAAGCATCTTTTAAAGCCAAAGTTCAAAATGGTGACTCTGGGAATGATTCTACCCTCTCTAAGGCCAGGGGACTGGCTAGTCTCCCTGGACCTCAAGGATGCCTATTTCCATATTCTCATCAGAAGCTCCCACCGAAAATACCTCAGGTTCGAGCTGCCTCAGGCCATTACATTCAGAGCAATGCCCTTGCCTAACCTCTGCTCCAAGGGTGTTCACAAAATGCCTGGCAGTAGTAGTTGCCTGCTTAAGAAGAAAAAGGATCTCCATCTTTCCATACCTGGACGACTGGCTCATAGTAGGCCAGTCTCCAGACCAAGTCAAGTTACACCTACAGATAACTCAGCAACTGCTCACTTCTCTAGGTTTCCTTCTGAATCTTTCAAAGTCAGTTCTAGAGCCTGTACAGCTCCTCACCTTCATAGGCGCAGAGCTATATACAGTAAGGGCAAGAGCCTTCCTTCCCTTAGACAGGGCAAGGACCCTTATTTCACTGGCCTCTTCATTCAGCCTCCAGGTGTCTCGACCAGCAAGGCATTTTCTGCAGCTCCTGGGGCACATGGCTGCTTCTGCAGCAGTGGTGCAGGGAGCAAGATTTCAGATGAGGGGACATTCAGTTCCACTTGAGAGCCTTTTGGTCTCAGAAAAAGGACCCTCTGACCAAACTGATTCCAGTGACTCGAACCCTGATCCAGGCATTATAGTGGTGGCAGGATCAGGACAATCTAAAACAGGGAGTTCCTTTTGTCACTCAGTCTCATTCTCTAATCCTTACTACAGATGCCTCCCTCATGGGCTGGGGAGCCCACTTGGGGGGACCTGACCACCCAAGGGTTGTGGTCTCCTCAGGAATCTCTGCTTCACATCAGTCTGTTAGAACTCAGAGCAGTATTTCTAGCACTTCAAGCTTTTTCCAGGTCTGTTCAGAACAAAGTAGTTCAGATAAGGACAGACAATACCACCACAATGTGGTATATCAACAAGCAAGGGGGCACTCGGTCTACGGCCTTGTGCACAGAGGCAATGAAGTTATGGTCCCTGGCCTATTCCCTGAACACCTCTCTTACAGCAGTACACCTCCCAGGCAAGGACAATGTCCTGGTAGATGCTCTCAGCAGGATATCTCAAGGTCATCACGAATGGTCCCTGGATTTCCTAGTTCTGAAAGTGATTTTCTCCAGATAGGGCACTCCACAGATAGATCTTTTTGCAGCCCCAGACAATCACCAACTCCCTCTCTATTGCTGCGGGCCCCCAGTGTTGGGCTCAGTCCCCCTGGATGCCCTAGTTCTCAATTGGGAGGGGAAGTTCCTGTATGCCTTCCCCTCTTCCCTCTCCTGTTCAAGGTGTTAGTCAAAATCAGGTCTCAACCCTGCAAGGTGATTCTGATTGCTCCAGACTGGGCCAGACAGCCCTGGTACCCTCTCTTGTTGTCCTTAGCAGTCCACCTTCCCTGTCTCTTCCCAGGAATTACAACCTGTTAACATGTGCTCAGGGGAGGGTTTGGTATCCGAATCTCAAATCTCTCAACCTCAAGGCCTGGTTCTTGAAGAATTAGTTTGCTGACTTACACCTCTCTCAAGGTATTCTGGATATCTTGAAGGCTTCTCATTAACCTTCCACCAGAAACACTTACAACTCTAAGTAGAAAAGATTTTCTATATGGTGCTCTGGCAAGCACATTTCTCCAGAGTCTGCTGGCCTTCCCACAGTCCTTGACTACATGGGTCATCTTAATAGCCTGGTACTCAGACCAGCTACACTAAATGTGCATCTGGCAGCTGTCTCTGCCTTCCTTTCAGCAGGCAAACACTCTTCCCTTTCAGCTCATCCTGTATTTTCTAAATTTTTCAAGGGATTGCTTCATACCAATCCTCCCTTCAGGGACCCTGCCCCTGCTTGGGACCTTAATGTTTGCATTGCTCAGCTTATGCAACCCCCTTTTGAGCCTTTGTCCTCAGCAGAGCTTAAGTACTTGACTTGGAAAACTGTTTTCTTGGTGGCCATCACTTCTGCCAGACGCATAAGTGAGTTACAGGCCCTGTCAGTGGAGCCTGATTTTTATCTCTTTCCATAGAGATAAGGTGGTCCTCAGGACTAATAGGAAGTTTTTGCCTAAGGTGGTTTCAGATTTCCACCTTAACCGGTCTATGTTCCTTCCTGTTTTCTTCACTGACCATTCCTCCTCTGGGGAGAGGAGGCTGCACAGTTTGGATGTGAAAAGGGACTTAGCTACTACATAGAGCGCACCAAGGGTCACAGGTTTGACTCCCTCCAACTGTTCCTCACTTATGGTGAGGTTGGTAAAGGAAAACCTGCCACTAAGAGATCTATTGCCAGGTGGATTGTCTCTTGCATTCAATTTTGCTATGAAAAACTAGGTAGGATCCCACCCTCAGGCCTGAGGGCTCACTGTACCAGAGGTACAGCTGCTTCCCTGGCTGCGGCCAGGGATATTCCTATCTTAGAGATTTGTCACGCACCCACCTGGAAAACAGTACACACTTTTACCAAGCATTACTCCCTGGACATCCAGGCTAGGAGTGATGCTAGGTTTGGCACAGCAGTGCTTCAGAGCCTATTTCCTAAGTAGGTTCTGCCCCTCCTCCATGGAGGTACTGCTTGGTAGTCTGCAATATGTCAGAATACAGCAAGACTTCATGTTGTTTGAAGAAAAAATTACTCACCTTAGTAATGTTGTTTCTTCTAATGGAGTCTTGCTATATTATGACCTCTCCCCTGCCTCCCCTCTCAGAACCTGGGTTTTTGGGGTGTGGGTGGGCAGGTGCAGTGTTGACACCCTAGAGGTGCTCCCACCCTTCTTCTCATCCCTTTGGTTTGGGTGTGTGGGTGTTGTGTTTTTGTTTTATTTTTGGGGGTTTCCTGATTTGAGTCTTTGCTTTGGGACAAAAAAATCTCTTTATTATATTTAGTAGCCAGTTGGCTAGTGTAAGTTTACAGTTTCCACACAGGGCACCCTGTGAGTTTAGCTCGTAAAGATCTGATGGTTTAATTTCAAACAGCAGCAGACAGTCTCAACCGAGCTCGAGCTCAGCGTTCCATGCCTGGCATGGAAAGTTAACTCTTTCATCTCTGGGGCAGTTCGAAGGTTGGACCTGACTGCAATATGTCAGAATACAGCAAGACTCCATTAGAAGAAACAACATTACTAAGGTGAGTAATTTTTTCTTCTCTCTCCTCCAGAGGGACCAGACTCTTCAACTTAATCCCACCCACACTCATCCACTGCACTTCACTTGGAGCCTTTAAGCACAACATCAAGCACCACCTCCTCAAACAGTTCAGCTGTTCTGTCTCTAACTCTCCTCTTTCCTCCTACCATACTGCTCCATTATTTATCTGTGAAGACTAAGCACTTATTTAATTTAAAATGTCAAAGTTTATTATGTACATGTGCACTGTATCACCACCCACCAAAATATGTTTCCACACCAACTGGACGCTTGTGAAAACGGGCAGTACTGTTCACATGCCTTTCCAGTATTAAAAATGGAAATTAAATGAAAAGGGTATGCCACAGTCCACTGACTGGTTGAAAATAAAATGAATAAAAAGTTAAATTTTTACCATTTGCATGAACAAAATGAAAAATGTTGTTACCAAATATAAGGTAAAAAAAGTCAACCTGTTTTTCTGCTTAATTTTTCTTTACCCATAGGGGGCACAGTAGACATTGTAGACACTGAGCCTGAAAATGATCATGGTGTTGGGCTGCTGCATCAAGGCACTGGACGTGTTTCACGTGAAAAAATGGTTTACATGACTGTAAACGATTCCCAACATGAAGATGAAGACTTGAGTAAGTATTGTGCTATAAATATCTCAGTATAATGAAGCTAGAGTTAAAAAAATAAAATTAGTTATCATTATGTTATAACCATTGCTTTACTGTAAAGCAGGCTTCCCAATTTGTCTTTTTAGATGTATGAATTCTACTCTTTTCTCCCCCCCCCACCTTCAGATGTTGCAGAAATTGCTGATCAAGTCTACATGGAAGTGATTGTGGGAGAAGAGGATGCATCAGTAACTCATGAACAACATATAGATGATTCAGACCTAAACAAAACATTTATGCCTATTGCTTGGGCTGCAGCTTATGGTAAGTAGCTAACTTATATTTTAAAAATGACCAGAAGAGTAAGACACTGTATATCAGTTTTTTAGGATGGAGGAATATTTTGTAAGAGTCAGTCTCCACCATAGAGCCTTGCCATTTGTTCGTAGAGCTGGAGGCACCAGGACATGAATGTTTGGGGCTAGCAATGCTGGTGTATTACTGTGCCATTTGCCGTCATGCGTGCATCTGCAGCATAGAAAACGGTACCACCCAGCCACCTTGGGATCTTTTTATCCTCGCCATTGTGGCAGTTTACTTTATCAGGGAAAATAACTCCTTGTTGTTTCAAGTAGATTTCTTTTCTGAGTTGTTATGTATTTACCTTTAGTCTTTCTTGATTGTTTTGATTATCAGTTTCTCGATGCTGCCTTTGTCTTCTATTTTTTTTTTTTTTAAGTTTACATTGTTTTTCTCAGCCTTGGTGCTGTGGCAGCTTTTTCTTATTTCATTTGACAACCATTATGTAAGGTAAGGCACCTTTCAGATCTTCTCGGTGCAGCAACAAGGTTTTAACTCAAGACCTCCACTCCACTTGTATGGCGTGTCTTAGTACTGTGCGCAATGTCAGGCATTATCCTAGCTGTCATGCTGTGTCTGGATGGCCCATGATGCAGACTCACTTGTATGAGATCTTCTAAGTGCTGAACGTCCGGTGACGTCACTGACCGGGATGCAAGGGTAAAAGACAGCTCCACGATCCTGTGCAAAAATCAGACTCTCCCATACTTAAACTCATAAAATAAGTAAAAGAAACCATCAGGGAGAGCCACAGCATTGAATGGGAGGCAAAAAACGGATTACTCGCACCCCAAGAAAGAAGGTTTCTGTAGGATTATTGCATCATTCAGTAAGTCCTGCACTGCTCCTGCCAGACATGGCGTTTCCAAATGGGGCCTCGACTCAACAACCCAGTAACGCTACCATTCTAACAGAACTACAGGAGTTCTGGACTGAGGTTCATACCTTTAGAACAGAATTAACCACAGAAATAAGTAAACTATCTGCCAGAGTTACAGAAGTAGAAGAACAGCATACAGAATTAGATGATCGAACTGATAGGCTGGAATGAATGGTTGCACACTTACTGGATGAGCAGCATAACTTGAGAGAGAAATGTGAAGATTTGGAAAACAGATCACGCAGGAAGAACTGAAGAATACATGGGGTTCCAGAGGATAAAGAAGGGAAAGATCTTTTATCTCTTGTAGAGGAGCTGCTCCCTGACTTGCTTCTGCTAGATCCAGCATTCAAATTTGAAATGGAGCAAGTGCATAGGGTCCTCTTGCCAAAACCAACTCAGCCTGATAGAAGACTTCACTCCATAATTTTGAAGTTCTTAAACTTTGCCACAAAACAAACAGTATTCACCAGGGCTTGGAGAGTGTGGGACACGAAATACAAAAATAAACGTATCTACTTGGACAATGATTACTCCCCATCTGTTTCAGCTAAACGCAGGGCCTACGTGCCGATTCTTCACCTCTTAAAGCAACAGCAGCTTAAATTACTACTCCATATCCAGCATGACTAACCGTCATGTTTCCAAAAGGATCCCAGATGTCTAAAACACCAGAGAAAGCCACAAAAGCACTTCAAATCAAAGGATTTGCTCAACTCCCTCAAGAAGAACCCTCAGCCAGGAAAAACCAACAGATTCTACGTGATGCTGTCTGGGACACTGCAAGAGATTGTAATTCCAGAAAGAGACAGAGCCAAGAGACATTAGAAGATGTTAAAAAACACTTTTGCAATGATTCCAAAGACATGCACCAGAGAGAGTGGTGAGAGGCACAGTGCAGAGACTAAATAATAAGGACACAAAAAGTTTAATTGAAGCAGAGGCGACTTTGCTCTCAGGGGTATGCATAGATGTTTGGGGAGGTAGGTGCGTGGTGGGGATATGTGGGAAACAGAGATTCTTCAATATTTCCAGATTAATAGAAGAGAGAAGAAGATCTGAAAACCAGAGAGAAATCCGGAAAGATACCCATGTATTACTACTATCCCCCCTCCTCGAAATTATTAGCTGGACCCCCATCTATCATTTTCATATCAGAAAGTAGCCCAGGATCGGAGGCATGATTTAATGCATTTTTTACATCGCAGCATGCCCACCTGACCACCACTTGGTCAGAACTGCACCCATAACCGGTTGGCGTACCACAAGGCCCTTCTGAAGATGAGGCAGCTGGGGACTATTTCCTGGGGGTTCCAGCTCCTCATTTATATTTCCAGTGCGACCTATTGCACCACTAGGTACCAGGAAAACAATGGTGTTGGGGGCCCTTGGCATTGCCTTGAGACTCCCCCACAGGGCAAATTTAATCACCCCTTCGCAGGAAAGATATATATCCTTTCCCCTACCTTGGGAGTTACATGTTTGTTTAAATTTGTTTAGAGACAAGTTTGACAAGGTATATACATTTGGTATAATACCGTTGATGCTCTGTTGGCATCTGATTATCTTAGCAGGCCTAACAGCTCTAAAACCAAAGATCAGAGCTAATCAACAACAAACCTGTAGAAAGCTGAATGTTCTCGGTAATGGGCCGAGTTTATTAGACCCATGTGTAGTTTTAAACACTTGGATGGAGTTCTGTTTTTTATATATCAAAACAGGCAGCCACCATATTGTTTCAATAGGAGATTACAAATAAGATAATTGAATGTACAATAATATGGTACACTGGTGAAACGGCACGAGCAGGGAGGGGAAGGGACATACAAGAAAAAATTACTCACCTTAGTAATGTTGTTTCTTCTAATGGAGTCTTGCTATATTATGACATACGCAGTGAGTCCCAACCTTCAAACTGCTCCGGAGGTGAAAGAGTTAACTTTCCATGCCAGGCATGGAACGCTGAGCTCGAGCTCGGTTGAAACTCTGTCTGTTGTTCTTCAAACTCAAACCATCAGATCTTCTGAGCTAAACTCACTGAGTCCTGTGTGAAGCTATAAACCTACACTAGCCAACTGGCTACTAAACATAAGAACACATTTTTTGGTCCCAAAACAAAGACTCAAGTCAGGAGACCCAAAAAATGAAAAACACAACACCAAGTCACCCCAAAAAGGAGGGTGAAACAACAAGGTGGGCATCTAATAAGTGCCAACACTGCACTGCCCACCCACATCCCAAAACAGAGGTTCTGAGAGGGGGCAGGCAGGGAGGTCATAATATAGCAAGACTCCATTAGAAGAAACAACATTACTAAGGTGAGTAATTTTTTCTTCAAACAACATGAAGTCTTGCTATATTATGACATATGCAGACTACACAGCAGTACCTCCATGGAGGACGGACAGAGCCTACTTAGGAAATAGGCTCTGAAGCACAGCTGTGCCAAACCGAGCATCACTCCTAGCCTGGATGTCCAGGGAGTAATGCTTGGTAAAAGTGTGAACTGTTTTCCAGGTAGCTGCTTGACATATCTCTAGAATAGGGATGTCCCTGGCAGCAGCCAGGGAAGCAGCTGTACCTCTGGTAGAGTGAGCCCTCAGGCCTGAGGAGGAACCTAACCCAGCTTTTCATAACAGAATTGGATACAAGAGACAATCCACCTGGCAATAGATCTTTTAGTGGCAGGTTTCCCTTTACCAACCTCACCATAAGTGAGGAACAGTTGGAGGGAGTCAAACCTGTGACACTTGGTACACTCTATGTAGTAACTAAGGGCTCTCTTCACATCTAAGCTGTGCAGCCTCCTCTCGCCAGAGGAGGAATGGTCAGTGAAGTACACTGGAAGAGATATGGATTGATTAAGGTGGAAATCTGAAACCACCTTAGCAAGAACTTCCTGTTAGTCCTGAGGACCACCTTATCTCTATGAAAGGAGATAAAATCAGGCTCCACTGACAGAGCTTGTAATTCACTATATCGTCTGGCAGAAGTGATGGCTACCAGAAACACAGTCTTCCAAGTCAAGTATTTAAGCTCTGCTGAAGACAAGGGCTCAAAGGGGTTGCATCAGCTGAGCAATGCAAACATTAAGATCCCAGGCAGGGCAGGGTCCCTGAATGGAGGGTTGGTGTGAAACAATCCTAAAAAACTTGGAGAATACAGGATGAGCTGAAAGAAGAAGAGTTTACCTGCTGAAATAAAAGCAGACACAGCTGCCAAATGTACTTTTAGGGTAGCTGGTCTGGGCTAAGGTATTTAAATGGACCATATAATCCAGGACTGTGGGTAAATCAGCAGATTCTGGGGAATGTGCTTCCAGAGCACCATATGGAAAACCTCTTCCATTTGGAATTATAGGTAGCCCTGGTGGAAGGTTTCCTAGAAGCCTTCAGTATATCCATTACACCTTGGGAGAGGTGTAGATCAGCAAACTCTAACTCTTCAAGAGCCAGGCCTTGAGATTGAGAGATTTGAGGTTCGAGTACCAAACCCTCCCCTGAGCACAGGTTAACAGGTTGTGATTCCTGGGAAGACACAGGGGAAGATAGACTGCTAAGGACAGTAGGAGTGGATACCAGGGTTGCCTGGCCCAGTCTAGAGCAATCAGGATCATCTTGCAGGGTTGAGATCTGATTTTGACTAACACTTTGAACAGGAGAGGGAAGGGGGAAAAGCATAGAGAAATTTCCCTTCCCAATTGAGAACTAAGGCATCCAGAGGGACTGAGCCCAACACTGGGGGCCTGCAGCAAAAAAGGGGAAGTTGGTGATTGTCTGGGGCTGCAAAAGATCTATCTCGGGTGCCCCATCTGGCAAATATTACCTCCAGGACCAGGGGTCCAGTGACCGTCGCGATGGCCCTGGGAAATCCTGCAGAGCATCTGCCAGGACATTGTCCTTGCCTGGGAGGTGAACTGCCGTAGGGAGGTGTTCAGGAGTAAGCCAGAGACCACAACTTCATTGCTTCGATTGCACAAGGCCGTACACAGAGTGCCTTGTTTGTTGATGTACCACATTGTGGTGGTGTTGTCTGTTCTGACCTGTACAACTTTGTTCTGAACAGATCTGGAAAAAACTTGAAGTGCTAGAAAAACTGCTCTGAATTCCAACAGATTGATGTGGAGCAGAGATTCCTGAGGGGACCACAATCCCTGGGTAGTGAGGTCGCCCATGTGAGCTCCGCACCCCAAGAGGGATGCATCTATAGTAAGGATTAAGGAGTGAGACTGAGTGACAAAGGGAACCCCTTGTCTCAGATTGCTCTGATCCTGCCACCACTGTAGGGCTTGGATCAGGGTTCGAGTTACTGGGATCAATTTGGTTAGAGGGTCTTTCCTGTGAGACCAAAAAGGCTCTCAAATGGAACTGGATGTCCCTCATCTGAAATCTTGCTCCCTGCACTACTGCTGTAGAAGCAGCCATGTGCCCCAGGAGCTGTAGAAAATGCCTTGCTGGTCGAGAGACCTGCAGGGTGAATGAGGAGGCCAGAGAGAGCAGGGTCCTTGCCCTGTCCAAAGGAAGGAAGGAAGGCTCTGGCTTTCTCTGTGTTCAGTTCTGCGCCTATGAAGGTGAGGAGCTGGACAGGCTCTAGAACTGACTTTGAAAGATTCAGAAGGAAACCTAGAGAGGTGAGCAATTGCTGAGTTATCTGTAGATGTAACTTGACTTGGTCTGGCGACTGGCCTACTATGAGCCAGTCGTCCAGGTAAGGGAAGATGGCAATCTTTTGCCTTCTTAGGGAAGCAACTGCTACTGCCAGGCATTTTGTGAATACCCTTGGAGCAGAGGTGAGGCCAAAGGGCATTGCTCTGAACTGGTAATGGCCTGAGGGCAGCTCGAACCTGAGGTACTTTCGATGGAGCTTCTGAGAATATGAAGTAGGCATCCTTGAGGTCCAGGGACGCTAGCCAGTCCCCTGGCCTTAGAGAGGGTAGAATAATTCCCAGAGTCACCATTTTGAATTTTGGTTTTAAAAGGTGCTTATTTAAATATCTGAGATCCAGGATGGGCCGCCATTCTTCTGTCTTTTTTGGGGTAAGGAACTACCTGGAGTACAATCCTTTGCCCTGGTGTAGGGGTGGAACCCTTTCCACAGCTCTGAGAACCAGGAGGAAGAGACCTCTGCCTCTGGGGCAAGTGCTTCTGGTGGATTTGCAGGTGGAAGGACCTGGTTCTCATCTTCGGAAATTTTTGAAGCTGAGAACCAGTCCCTGGCTTACTACTCAGGACCCACTTGTCTGATGTCGGAGACTCCAGTCCTGGACAAAGTAAGCCAGCCTGCCCCCTACAGGTAGCTGAGAATTGGCCCTGGCAACCCCATCAGGGTGCCTGCTTGGCAGGGGCTTTGGGATGAGGGTGGAAGCAGGCCTGCTTGTACCCTGTCTGCCTCTCCTCTAAAGAACCCCTCTGGGCATAAGCAGAAGGAGGCCTGGGCTTGGCAAAAGGCCTATGAAAAGGCCTGCCTGCCCCTGAAAGCTGCCTTTGAGGAGTGGCCTGCCTTTCCTTGGCCTGTGCACTCCTATAGGTGGTCCTATACTCATCCATTTTCTTCATGTAATTCTCTGTCTGCTCCCCAAACAGAGAATTACCCACAACAGGAAAATCCATGGCCTTAGTCCGGGTATCCTGCGACAGGCTAGTACATCTGAGCCAAGCCATTCTGCAAAGTGCCACAGATGTAGCCATGACTCTTGATGACACATCATTGGAGTCCACTGCAGCATGGAATTGCATCTTGGATGCCTCAATACCATCAGCAGCCACCTGCTCCAGCTCCTTGGCAAGCTGGACAGGGACCTGTTTTGCTAGAGCCATAACAGTATCCCATCTGGATTTCTGATATCTAGCACATAAGCCATATAATTTGCCTGTCTGAGTCCCAAGGATGCTGCCATGTACTGTTTCTTGCCATGGCATCAGTCCTCCTGGAGTCCTTGTCAGGGGTGTGAAGCCAAGGATTGTTGCCTTGTCACAGGCTGCAGCCTGCACTACCCCCAACATGGCTGCATTGTTGTGTAAGGAACTCCGTATCAGAGCCTGACAATGTGTACCTCTTGTCCATTCTCTTATCCGCAGGAGGTATAGTATGAGGAGTTTTTAGAATTTTAACTGTTTCCCAAAAGATTTATGCAAAGGAATAGACAGTCTCCTCGACTCTGGGATATCCATCATTTCCTCATAGTCAGGCTCCTCTTGATCATCCACAGCTTCCTCCATAGGGAGCTGGAGGGTTTCAGCCACTTTTTTATAAAACATAAAATGAGAAGGGGACTCAGAAAGCCTAGGAGACACCCTGAAGGTCTGTCTGGGGAGATGTCCGGGTCATTGGGCACATCAGACTTTCAAATCACATTCACTCTCCTCATACTCCTCTTCCCTCCTCCGGTTCATAATATTCCTCTAAATCATACTCTTGAACCAGTGGAACCGGCTGAACCATACAGCACCTTGATGGTGCCGGTTCGGTCGGAACCGGGGAAAGCGACTGGACAATTTTAATCGCTTTGGCTATTTCTTCAGCGGTTGGAGAGGAAAGTTTTGGCTCCACACCAGCTGATTTCCTAGTCCTTTTTGCTGGAACCGACTCCTCAGAGTCAGATCTCCTTTGGCCCGAGGAAGTCTCGCCCTGGTCAGAGGGCACTCCCTCCGGTTTGGTTGGAACCGAACCGAGCTGGCCATCCGGTTCAGCGGACTTTTTTGGCCTCCCTTTCCCTGAGCCTACCAACTCTCTTTTCCAGGGTAGCTGCAGGAAAATTGTTACAAATCTGGCAGTCTGCATTGAGGTTGTCAAACCCCAGACAATAAACACAGGTGGTGTGGGGGTTAGCCTTGGCAAAGACTTCCCCACAGACACTGCAGTGTTGAAACCCAGTGGGTCTGGTTTTTCTTTTGGGTTTCTCAGACATAGTGCCAGCCTAACCAAACTTACCCGTTTATGGCAATCCGCCAGGTAAGACCCTCTTATTGGTTCCCAGCCGTGTCACGGGTCGTGGAAAAAAACGTAATAAAATCCGTTTTTTTTAGAACCGATAAGAACTGGTAACCACACTCTAAATGACAGATTAATATATTTTAAACAACCTGATCGGTTCAAACCGAACCGATAAACCGTTTTACAAGTTCCACACAGAATAGAAATTATTGTAAAACCTATCTGGTACTCACAGTACCACAGACAGAGTCTGAACCGACTGGTTGCGGTTTAAATTCGGTCGAAAACCGAGAAAAACAATACTTTAACCGACAAAATGAACCGAGCAGAAGGAGAAATCTCCGGAGCGACTGTTCAGTGAGGCGGAGTAAAGAATCTGACGGTTTGAGTTTGAAGAACAACAGACAGAGTTTCAACCGAGCTCGAGCTCAGCGTTCCATGCCTGGCATGGAATGTTAACTCTTTCACCTCCGGAGCAGTTCGAAGGTTGGGACTCAGTGCATATGTCATAATATAGCAAGACTTCATGTTGTTTGAACCATTCTTACAAACAGGATACATTCACTCAGGGTTTGATTTGAGAATACAAATGGCCAAGTCATCTTTAATACTATCCCTAAACATAAATGGGATAGGAAACCTGATCAAACATTCCCGCCTATTTCAGCTCTTTAGAAAAGAGAGACCAGTGATAATCTTATTACAGGAAACACATATGTCCTCGGATGAGCATAAACAATTCCAATGCTTTGGGTATAGTGTTGCGGCAGAATCGGCCTACAAGGGTGGGAAAAGGAGAGTGGTAATGATTCTGTTCTTTCAGGAAATACCATTTGAAAAACAGAGAGATTAGTGACCCAGAGGGGCGCTATGCCATAGTGATGGGCACACTGTACTCAAGACCCGTCACTCTGGCGTCTGTGTACTTGCCACTAAGGTCAAGAAAACCATTAGCAGTAAAATTCTTCACAGACCTGATGTCCCTGATGGAGGGACAACTGATTCGGGGGCGATCTGAATATTACATTAAATCCCATGCTGAATTCTGATGCCCCACACAGAACTAATGCCCTAGAAAAATATATAAAACAAACCATTACCTCCCTGGGTCTGGTGGACACTTGGGGACACTTTTTCCCTAAAGCTAGAGAGTACACCCAGTGGGCTCCATACGGGGAGTGAGGCACGCTTGGATTACTTTATCACAACGGTGGAACATTTAGATGCTGGTTATGATAATGGCATGGTGCCACCTTTCTCTCAGACCATGCCCCCCTGTACATCAGGATGGATATGGGGGCACAATATAAGCCAACCAATTGGCGTCTGAACCTTGCCCACCTGAGGGACCCAGAGTTTTTAGAATTGTTCCAAGAGGCCGTGCCCAGAATTGAACAAAACAATATACAGCAGGAGGTTTCTCCCACAATTTTATGGGACACTTTAAAAGTAGTTCAAAGGGGAGAAATCATACGATTCTCTGCAAACAAAAAAAAAAAAAAAAGGAGAAAGCTTATAAAGAGGCATTTAGTACACTTGCAGAATTGGCCAGATCAAAATGACTTTATAATACGACAGTGCCTTAGAATAGTAAACAAAAGCTTCAAAAATAATAGACCAGACCACTGAGCAAAAATTATTTTATTTAAAGTTAAGACAACATGGGGGGCTAAGGCCTCAAGAAACCTAGCAAGAAAATTAAGAGAACAAAGATCCAGAGCGAACATAACGAGCATGGGTGGATCCTAAATCAGGGAGACTAGCAGAGAGACCCCAGGAAATTAGACTTATTATGCAGCAGTTTTACCATGCATTATATACTAAAGAAGAGGAAGTACCACCGGATACCATCACAACTTATTTGCAAAGCTTACCGATACCACATATTACCCCACATCAGGCTGAGTCCTTACTGGCACCAATTAGAGAGGGAGAATTGTCTCAAGTCCTTAAAAAAGCCAAGACCCTTAAGGCTCCAGGCCCAGACGGATATCCTTCTGAATTTTATTCCAAATTCAAGAACCTCCTTTTCCCAGTGTTGCTTCCAGGTTTGCATATGGTTCAGGAGGGAGAGCCCCCCCCCCACATGGCAGTATGCAACCATATCAGCAATACCCAAATCCCAGAAAGATCTTAAATATTATTCCTCCTATTGCCCCATCTCAGTATTAAATTATGATTACAAATTGTTCATATTGGCTATGGCCTCCAGAATAGACCACTTGTTACCAAATATTATCGATCCTGATCAAGTGGGTTTTATCAGGGGCAGATAGGCATACAACCCCATAAAACGTGCACATCTTTTAATAGATTTTGCCATGGAAAGACAAATTCCATTAGTACTTTTGGGACTTGACGCTGAAAAAGCATTTGACCAGGTAAGCTGGTCATTCCTATGGCAGACCTTAGGGCATTTTGGATTCCCTGAACAACTCATTAAACAGCTACAAATTACATATACTTCCCCTTGAAGCGAATGTGAAGGTGGTTGGGGCCTTTTTGGAGGTATTTCAGCTCTCTAGGGGTAAGGTTGCCCAATGTCACCTGTGTTATTTGCTTTATATCTTGAACCCTTGGCTGTTTCCATCAGGTCTGCACAGGAAATTGGGGGCCTGCTTGTGGGGTGATGGAGACAAAAAATATCCCTTTTTGCTGATGATATCCTTCTGACACTCACAGAGCCCGAACAGTGTATTCCAGAAGTTTGGAGACAACTAAAAATATTTGGTAAAATGGCTGGATATAAAATAAATAAAACTAAAACAGAGATATTAACGTATAATTACTCCTCACCCACTCATTTTAAAAAAGCCTTCCCCTTTAAGTGGTTCAGACAAGCGATGAGATACTTGGGAATAAAGCTTACAAGAAACCCAGTCCATGCAAAATTACTCAGCTTGGAACCCCTCACTCTGAAGTTGGCAGAAGATCTGTCACGCTGGTCTCATCTCCCCCCTAAGCTTTTTAAGTAAAATTGATACAGTCAAGCAAAATGTATTCCCTGCATATTGTTCTTTCTTCAGACACTGCCTTTTTTCCCAAGCAAAATATACTTCCCTGCATGGGACAGAATATCACGTTTTATATTTGGGGGGGGCAGAATTAGATCATTCTGTGCTGCTTTTGACCAGAGAAAAAGGTGGACTTAATCTCCCTGATCTTGTTAAATATGCAATGACAGCTCAGTTAAAGGTGGTGTTAACTTGGATAAACAAACAATAAGATGCTCACTGGTAGCAGCTGGAACTAACTTGGGGGAGATTTGTTTAATTCCCAAGAGCTCCTCTTTGGGACCCCACCTAAATGCCAGAGAGTGACGCTGTTCCCAAAACTCACCAGAGAACCCCTAAAGACATGGCTTAAAGTTAGCAATTTCTGTTTAACATTTTCAGAAAAAATGTTTCTCGGTACATACAATACAATACAGACTTTATAACTGGTCCTCTGGGTACATATATAGCCCAGTGGCAGAGAGATGGAATCTATTTGATTTATCAGTTAGTGGGCAGGACAGGGCTTCTTCCTTTTGTATCTCTACAGAGGGAATACAAACTACCCCATAAATATTTTGTCTCATAGCTACATCTTAAAGCTTATTTCCAACCGTATGAACAGTCACTGGTGACATTAATGGAGAACCCCCACTAATTTTACAGCTTATCCAAGCACATATTAGCGGTACAACCTCAGACCACTTAATTAGTAAAATATACAAGGCCTTAAATGAAAGACAGGGAGACTCGACCAACGGGGATCAGAACTAGATGGGAGCAGGAACTGCAGGCTTCAATATCAGAGCAGACTTGGCATGAGTCTGCACTACCAGTATTAAAAACTTTTTAAACATGAAGTCTTGCTGTATTCTGACTGTTGCAGTTAGGTCCTGCCTTTCAACTGCCCCAGAGAACAAAGGGTTAACTTTTCTATGCCTTGCATAGAATGTTCATCACAAGCTTGGTTGAAGCCTCTGTCTGTTGTTGTTCAAACTGCAACCGTCAGATTCTTTACTCCGCCTCACTGAACAGCCGCTCCGGAGATTTCTCCTGCTGCTCGGTTCAAAAGTCGCTTGAAGTGTCGGTTTTCGGTTGGTTTCTACTGAATTGTTGTTTCTGCATAGTCTGTTCAAGTCTCTGTCTGTGGTACCGTGAGTACTAGATAGATTTTTGTTCTATTTTCTGTGTGGAACTTGTAAACTGTGGCTCGGTTCGGCTGAACCGATCATTTTGAGGTAAAACTTGTGCTTTACTTTGTGTGTGGTTACCGGTCCGTATCGGTTTTAAAAAAAACGGGTTTTAAGTACGTTTTTTTCCAAGACCCATGGCATGGTCAGAAACCGATAGGGGAGTCTTGCCTGGCAGATTGCCGAAAAAAGGGTAAGTTTTGGTTAGGTTGGCCATGTCTGAGAAACCCAAGAAAAAGACGGGTCCACTGGGTTTCAACACTGCAGTGTGTGTGGGGAGGTCTTTGCTAAGGCTGATCCCCACACCACCTGTGTTTACTGTCTGGGGTTTGACCACCTCGATTCAGACTGCAAAATTTACAAGAATTTTCCCAAATCTACCCTGGAAAAGAGATTAGGTAGACTGAGGGAAAGGGAGGCCGAGAAGTCCGCTGACCCGGATGGCCAGCCCGGTTCGGACCGAACCAGAAGGAGTGCCCTCTGACCAGGGCGATACTTCGGGTAGAAGGAGAGCCGATTCCGAGGAATCGGTTCCGACAAAAAGAAAAGACAAATCGACTGGTTCGGACCCAGGATCTCATACTCCGACCGCCGATGAGATAGCCAAAGCGATTAGGATTATGGAATCGCTTAGATCGGTTCCAACCGAACCGGCACCATCTGGCAGGGCTCGGTTCGGTCGGTTCTCCCGGTTCCGGATTATACCTTAGAAGAATTTTATGACCCGGAGTTTGAGGAGGAGGAGGAGGGAGAGTATGAGGATGATTATGGTGATGGTGAAAGTCTGGATGTGCCTATTGACCCGGACAGCTCCCCAGACAGACCTTCAGGTGTTTCTCCTCCTAGGCTTTCTGATTCCCTTTCACATTACATGTTCTACAGAAAGGTGGCTCATACCCTTCAGCTTCCTGTGGAGGAGGCAATAGAGGATCAGGAAGAGCCTGATTCTGTTGAGATGATGGACATCCCAGAGTCCAGGAGACTGTCTATTCCCCTCCACAAATCTTCTGGGAAACTGACACAAAACATTCTTAAGTCTCCTAATTCTATACCTCCTGTGGACAGAAGAATGGACAAGAGGTACACTTTCTCAGGCTCAGACACTGAGTTCCTTTTCAGCAATGCAGCCATGTTGGGGTTGTACAGGCTGCTGCCTGTGATAAGGCAAACATTCCCTTGGCATCACACCCCACAAGGACAAGGACTCCAGGAAGATTGATGCCATGGCAAAGAAACAATACATGGCAGCATCTTTGGGACTCAGGCAGGCTAATTATATGGCCTATGCAGCCAGGTACCAGAAGTCCAGGTGGGACACTGTACTGGCACTGGCTAAACAGGCTCCTGCCCAGCTTGCCAAAGAGCTGGAGCAGGTGGCTGCAGATGGGACTGAGGCATCGAAAGTACAGTTCTAGGGACATGGATATGTTGTTCATCCACACTTATTGGCAGGTTCCTTGCCGCTTTAAATCTTGCCGGAAGGTCTTCAAGCTGGCTCCTCCCACCCACCCGGGTGGTAAAACTCTCAGCTCCGCCCTGACTTTGAATCTTCCTTACCGCTTGGAGCGCGGGTTCCCTCCTTAGCAGCTCTGCGATTAAGACTGGTTCCTAATTCTTGAAGTTCGAAATCAAAATGTTTTGCTAAAAGACTTGATCTTCTTCTCCTCACGGCTGCGATGGACAGATCGACTCCTGGTTTCGGAGGTGCCCTTGCGCGCGAAGAAGATGTCTAGGAGCGGATCCGCACTCCACGTGTGTCTACCTGGGCCTTGAGCGACAACCACCCATGAGGCCTGCGACTTGTGCTCTTCTTTTTCGCCCTACGTCCTTGAAGACTGTGCTGCCGATTACAACTGGGGGCCGCGAGAAAGAATTCCACCGGTGAAATCTAAGAGGCCCGGTTGGCGGTGTCTGCGGTGGCGGAGCTCGGTGGATCAGCTTGAGCAGATGATAAGCCCTCGAGAGAGAGGACGGCGCCGGCGCTTCTACCTCGGCTCGCGGCATTTGTCCCTCTCTCTCTCGGTGCCTCGTACCGGCTTCTTTTAAGGAGCTTTGTCTGACCCTCTCGTTAAAGGTGAGGGTCCAACCTTCGGACCTTTTCCAGGTCCAAAAGAGCAAAGTAAGTCTCTCCATCGGCGCTCTTGGGAGGCGGAAGATCCCCTCCTTGTCGACAGTCGACTTGATCCGACCCTCAGCTTCGACCCACTGGCTTCACGGTGTCCCCGTCAGGCCAGTTGACCGAGACTTCCGGCAGCAGCGGTCGAGATTTTCTCGACCTGTTAGGCAGGTTGTCGGCTGGAGAAGCTGAAATCCCCTCTCCTGGTTCCCCGGTGGAGTTGAGAATCCGTCGGCTCGTCTGTGCCTCCGGTTCCGGGCCTTCAGTGGGATGCGTCCGAGCTGAGGGAGTGCCGTTTCCGACACTTCTCCTCGCTTCCTCGGCCTGGTGAGACTCTCGGTCTCGGTACCTCGGACATCTCGCTGGTCAACGATCCGCACCGCCATAAGCGGTCTCGGTCTCGACTTACCCATGACAATGACGCCGCTGCTCTTCCTCCAGACGAGGGCTTTAGCGCAAGTTCGCAGTCCGAATGCGAGGCTCATGGCAGCAGCTCGCTTTTGACGGCGGGAATGAGCCCGGGCCAGTCGTCTTCCCGGCCATTAAGTAGCTGTCACGGACCGGCGAAACAACCCCTCGTTGTAGCCGAGAGCCTGTTCCCAGGCGGTTGTTCGGCCAAATTCACTGCCCACGATTCTGGTGGAACCTCCGCCTCCACAGCCATTGGTTGGGGCTCGACCAAAATTCTCGGTCGGCCTTGGGTTTGCCCATAGGCTGTCTGTCCCCTCACTCCCGATAAACCTCGGCAGATGGAGGTGGCTCAGGCCGAGCAGCTCTTTGAGGACTCTTCTGAGTCCGATGATAGTTCTCCCTCTTCTCAAAGCGCATGGACTTGGAGCCCTCGGAGGGCAGTCAGTGGATGATAGTCGCCGTCCTTCTTAGGGTTGCTTGACTCATCTCGGAGTCACGGGATGAAGCTTGAACCCGTTTCTAAATGGGCCAGGTATCCCTCACGGAGATTCTGGACGAGGATTCTCTCGTAGAGCCTTTCCGGTGGCGAAGCCATAGTGGGTCTGGCCTTGGAACTGGCAGCGTCCTGCTTCCTGCCCGCCTTGACCAGGATGGCCAGGAAGTATCACAGTCCCAGTTCCCTGTCTGGTTTTCAGAACACCCCTCGGCCGGGGTTGGTTACCGACAGCGTTTTCGGCGTGCCAAGGCGCCGAGGATGTGAACAAACCTCCGACAAGGAATCCAAAATTGGATTATGCCGGGCGAAAAGTCTATGCTGCATCCTCTCTCGACCTTGACGTCCTCATAACACATTTTCTCACGCCTGTTGGGCTCCCTGGATGAGGTTCTCCCTCATCTTCCGCGAATCTGCACACTACGGTCAGGCAGTGCGGGACCAGGGCAGGGCAGTGGCCAAACAGCAGCTCAGACTCGTTGAACATCGAGGGACTCATGTGCCAGGTCTGTAGGCGGCCGCAGTGGCCATCGTCGTCCGGGCTTGGCTGAGGATATCCCACCTTTACCTCGGGATACCCAGCACAGGTTGGCGGATGTTTCCTTTTTGGGACTGACCTCTTCGGCCCTGGGATGGAAGGTCACCTGCAGAGGATCGAGAGGTCAATGCTACCTTGGACTGGGTCTCTTCCGCTCAGAAGGACAAGGCCACAAGCCACAGCCTTTCTGTTTTCGTCGCTCTGCAAGCCCGTCAGCGATGCTTGACCCAGCAACGTCAGGGCCAGCAGGCTCGAGCTTGGCATCCCAAACCCAAGCCGTCGGCTTCCTCAACAGAAAGCAGGAGGAAAAGCCCAGGTGGTCCCTCGGCTGGTCCTTCCTCCAAGCCTGCCCAGTGATGGGCTGAGGGTGTCACCCCCATCCTGTCACCTCACCCTGGTTCCCCGTGGAGGCAGCTCGAGACACTTCCTTTCCGCCTGGTCTGCTGTACCACGGACAGGTGGGTACTGGAGGTGGTGAAAAGGCCTACCTCTGGAATTCGAGCAGGCCCGCCCTTCCAGAGCTGTCGCACCTCGGGGGCCTCAGGGTCCATAGCCTCACTGGCAGCTCGCCGAGAGCCCGACATCGCTCTCCTCCTCCAAAGGAGGTGATCCGCGAGTGAGGACCCCGTTCAGACCGGGGTTCGTGTCAGGTATTTCCTGGTTCGAAAGCAGACGGGGCTGGCGCCCATTCTCGACCTACGCGACCTGAACAAGTTCCTAAGGTCTCAAACCTTCAGAACGGTCACTCTGGCACAGATAATACCATCTCTGGGCAGCAGTGTGGTTCTGCTCTCTGGACCTACAGGGCCGCGTTTTCACGTCCCTATCCGTCAATCATCATGAGATTCCTCCGCTTTCGTGGAGGATCCCTCTTCAGTTCGAGCCATGCCCTTGACATCTCCAACTCCAGGGTCTTCACCAAATGCATGGCAGTGGTGACAGCATTCCTCTGCGGTGCCGAGGGGTCCGGGTGTACCCTTACCTGGACGACTGGCTGATAGCAGCCCCCTCCAGGCAGGAGGTGGAGCGGTCCAGAGATCTGGCCCTCCAGGTTTGCTCTCAAGTCGGCCTTCTCATCAACGAGGCCAAGTCGAACTTCGAGCGAAGCAGGTGATCCTGTTCATCGAGGCAGAGCTCGAGCTCTCTTGAGGCAAAGCACGGCTCCGGCGGACAGGGTCGAGGTTCTTACCTCCTTTGCCCAATCATTTCTGGTTGGGCAATCGCATCCTGCCGGGGACTTCCTGCGCCTCCTGGGTCTCATGCGGCCTGTACCAGCGTGGTCCGTTGAGACGCGCTGGCATCGCCCCCCTTCAGTGGGGACTGGCCAGCCAGTGGTCACGACGCTGCGATCCTTTGGACCAGCTAGTGATAGTGAACCAGGAGATGTGGAACACTCTCCAGTGGTGGACCGTTCCATCCCATCTGCAGGAGGGCATCCCGTTTGTCCGCCCCAAGCCGACGGTCTCTCTGTCGACCGATGCCTCTCTGATGGGTTGGGGTGCCCATCTGGGGGAACACCAAGTGCACGGCCTCTGGTCCCCGTGGGAGTCCCGATGCCACATCAACCTGCTGGAGCTCCGAGCGGTCCGCTAGCTCTCACCGCCTTTGCTCCGTTTCTCCGGGGTCAAGTGGTCCAGTCCAGGCGGACAATACCACGACCATGTTACCTGAACCGCCAGGGCGGGACCGCGCCATGCTTCTATGCAAAGAAGCTCTCCGCATTTGGTCACTCGTGCGCAGCCTGGAGGCGGATCTCCTAGCCATTCATGTGGCAGGGCCTCCAACACCCTGGCGATGCCTGAGCCAGATGAGGCTGCATCTCACGAGTGGTCTTTCCTGCGGAGGTAGTACAAGATCTGTTCTCCCACTGGGGCACACCTCAGGTGGACCTGTTTGCCTCCAGGGAATGCGCAGGCTGAGGGCTGTTTCATGCCGCCCCCTCAGCAGGGGCTCGCTGCAGGGGATGCCTTCTCGAGGCTGTGGACCCCGGGCCTCTTTTCGCCTTTCCCCATTTCCCTTGATTCTGAAGGTGCTTCTCAAGACAAGGAGGGACATGGCGCAGGTGATTCCTGATAGACCCAGACTGGCCCGCCAGTTCGGTACCAGATCTCTCCTCAGCCTCAGCTCCAGGCTCCAGGCAGCTTCCAGCTCGCCGGACCTGCTCTCAGTCAGTCAGGGAAGGTGTTCCATCCGGACCTTCAATCCCTGCACCTGACCGGCCTGGTTCCTGGCGGCTAGAGTTCCAGGCCTTGGGTCTTTCCGGCAGAGGTCCTCAATGTTGTTGAGGCGTCCGTGAAGTCGACCAGGAAATGCTGTGCCTTCAAATGGAAGAGGTTTTCCATTTGGTGTCAAGGTAAGACTTGGACCCTTCCTCCTGTTCCTTAGCAAGCATTTGGACTATTTATGGTCCCTTTCTAGTCAAGGAGCTTAGGTCGCGACCTAAAGGTGCACCTGGCAGCCATCTCTGCTTACAGGCGCGGGCAGGGGAGCAGTCGGTGGCGCAGGAGAAGGTGGTCTGGTGCTTTTCAAGGCCTTGATCACATTTCCCCTCGATGCGAGAACCTCCACCTCCGTGGGATTTACTGCTGGTACTGGCAAAGCTCATGGGCAAGCCATTCGAACCAATGCACAGTGTGAACTCTCTCACCTGTCGTGGGAACCGCCTTCTTGAGTGGCTATCCGTCAGCCAGAAGGATGGGAGAACTCCAGGTGCTCTGCATTGAGTCTCTTACCTGGTCTTCCACAGGGACAAGGTTGTCTCTTCCCGAAATTCCTTCCAAAGGTGGTGTTGGAGTTTCACCTTAACCAGGTGTTGACTCTGCCGGTGTTCTACCCCAATCACACCTCGGAGGCCGAATACAGGCTCCATACTTTGGACCCTAGAAGGGCGCTCGCTTATTATAAGGAGCGCACGGCTGAAATTCGGGGAGAGGTTTGCCAGCTGTTTGTCGCCTACGCTGAAGCCGCACCTGGCAGACCTGCAGCCAAGTGGACGATAGGCAGGTGGGTCACCTCCTGCATAGATCTCTGCTATAAGTTGGCGGGCATGGAGCCTCCCAGAGGGATAAGAGCTCATTCTGCCCGTCATAGTGCTGCATCTGTGGCTGCTTCCAGGGACGTCCCTATCCAGGAAATCTGCAGGGCTGCTACCTGGAAGTCAGCACACACCTTTATTACCCATTACCACATCGACCTTGAGTCACGCCGGGATGCTGGTTTTGGGGCCTCGGTTCTCCAGTCTTTATTCCCTAAGTAGGGAGTGTGCGCCTTGACTACCTCCTCCCGGAGAACTGCTAGGAGTCTGCCAATAAGTGTGGATGAACAACATATCCATGTCCCTAGAAATACAGGTTACTCACCTGTAACAGGAGTTCTAGAATGGTATATGTTCATCCACCACACTCCACCAACCTCCCAAGCTCGACGCACAACCTGAGCTTCCAGCGGGCCAGATCTGGCGTCATGGGGCGGAGCCGAGAGTTTTACCACCCAGGTGGGTGGGAGGAGCCAGCTTGAAGACCTTCCGGCAAGATTTAAAGCGGCAAGGAACCTGCCAATAAGTGTGGATGAACAACATATACCATTCCTATAACTCCTGTTACAGGTGAGTAACCTGTATTTTCATGCTGCTGTGGACTCCAGTGGTGTATCATCAAGAGACATGGCTACATCTGTGGCTCTTCGGAGAATGGCTTGGCTCAGATGTACTAGCCTCTCACAGGATACCCAGGCTAAGGCCATGGATTTTCCTGTAGTTGGTAATTCTCTGTTTGGGGAGCAGACAGAGAATTACATGAAGAAAATGGATGAATACAGGACTACTTACAGGAGTGCTCAGGCCAAAGAAAGGCAAGCAACTCCTCAAAAGCAGCAGTCTAGGGGCAGGCCTTTCCAAAGGCCTTTTTACCAAGTCCAGGCCTCCTCTTCTTTGTTTTTGCAGAGAGGGTTATTTAGAGGGAGAGGCAGAAGGGGGATGAGCAGGCCTGCATCCACCCCTCAGCCTAAAGCTCCTGCCAAGCAGACACCCTGATTGGTCTGCCCGGGTCAATTCTCCTATACCAGTAGGGGGCAGGCTGGCTTACTTTGTCCAGGACTGGATGTCTCTTACATCAGGCAAGTGGGTCCTGGAAGTAGTAAGCCAGGGACTGGTTCTTGGCTTCAAAAAATTTCCCAAGATGAGAGCCAGATCTTTTCCACCTGCAAATCTCTCGGAGATCCTTGCCCTAGAGGCAGAGGTTTCTTCTCTCCTGGCTCTCAGAGCTATAGAGAGAGTTCCCATCCTACACAGGGGCAAAGGATTGTACTCCAGGTACTTCCTAACCCCCAAAAAGACAGGAGAGTGGCGACCCATCCTGGACCTAAGATATCTGAACTAACATCTTTTAAAGCCAAAGTTCAAAATGGTAAGTCTGGGAATTATCCTTCCCTCTCTAAGGCCAGGGGACTGGCTAGCCTCCCTGGACCTCAAAGATGCCTACTTTCACATTCCCATCAGGTGCTCCCACAGAAGGTACCTCAGGTTCGAGTTGCCCTCAGGCCACTATCAGTTCAGAACAGTGCCCTTTGGCCTAACATCAGCCCCAAGGGTCTTCACAAAGTGTCTGGCAGTAGTTGTTGCCTTCCTAAGAAGACAAAAAATTTCCATTTTCCCATACTTGGACAACTGGCTCATAGTAGGTCAGTCTCCAGACCATGTCAGGTCACATCTGCAAGTGACCCAGCAAGTGCTCACTTCTTTAGGATTCCTTCTCAACTTACCAAAGTCTGTTCTCGAACCAGTGCAGCTCCTCACCTTCACTAGATACGGTAAAGGCAAGAGCCTTCCTTCCCCTGGAAAGGGCAAGGACCCTTATGGAAGTGGCCTCTTCATTCAGCCTTCAGGTGTCTCGACCAGCAAGACATTTCCTTTAGCTGCTGGGCCACATGGCAGCTTCCACAGCAGTGATCCAGGGGGCAAGATTCCAAATGAGAGACATTCAGTTCCACTTAAGAGCTTTTTGGTCCCAAAGAAAGGATTCCCTTACCAAACTAATTCCAGTTACTCGAACCCTGATCCAAGCCTTGCCATGGTGGCAAGATCAGGACAATTTAAGTCAAGAGGTTCCATTTGTCACTCAGTCTCATTCAGTGATCCTCACCACAGATGCTTCCCTGCTGGGCTGGGGAGCCCATTTGGGGGACCTTACCACCCAGGGACTGTGGTCAACTCAGGAATCTCTGCTTCACATCAGTCTCTTGGAACTCAGAGCAGTGTTTCTGGCACTGCAAGCTTTTTCCAAATCTGTACAGAACAAGGTGGTTCAGGTCAGAACAGACAACACCACCACCATGTGGTACATCAACAAGCAAGGAGGCACTCAGTCTATGGCCTTGTGCACAGAAGCAATGAAGTTGTGGTCCCTGGCCTGTTCCCTACAGACCTCTGTGATAGCAGTTCACCTCCCAGGGAAAGACAATGTCCTAGCAGATGCACTAAGCAGAATATCCCAGGGCCATCACGAATGGGCCCTAGATCCTCTGGTGTTGAAAGTGATTTTCTCAAGATGGGGCACTCCAGAGATAGATCTTTTTGCAGCCCCAGACAATCAACAACTTCCTCTTTTTTGTTGCAGACCCCCAGTCTTGGGCTCAGTCCCCCTGGATGCTCTGATTCTGAACTGGGAAGGGAAATTTCTATATGCCCCCCTTCCCTCTTCTGTTCAGAGTGTTAGTCAAGATAAGGTCACAACCATGCAAAGTGATTCTGATTGCTCCAGACTGGGCCAGACAGCCATGGTATCCCTTGTTGCTGTCCCGAACTGTCCATCTTCCCCTGTCTCTTACCCGGAATTATAACCTGTTAACATCATCTCAGAGGAGGATTTGGTACCCAAATCTTCAGTCTCTCAATCTCAAGGCTTGGCTCTTGAAGAGTTAGAGTTTGCAGATCTGCATCTTTCCCAAGGGGTTCTGGATATCCTTAAGGCTTCTCGAAAGCCTTCCACCAGGAAGACTTGCAACTCCAAAGGGAAAAGATTTAGCATTTGGTGTTCTAAGAAGAATATTTCTCCAGACTCTGCTGAATTGCCTACGGTTCTGGATTATATGGTCCATCTTAATGGCCTAGGTCTCAGACCAGCTACCCTCAAGGTACACTTGGCAGCTGTTTCTGCTTTACTGTCTGTAGGCAAGTCTTCCTCTCTGTCATCCCATCCTGTATTCTGTAAGTTTTTCAAGGGATTGCTTCACACCAGTCCCCCCTTTAGGGATCCTGCTCCTGCTTGGGACCTTAATGTTTGCATTGCTCAGCTTATGCAACCCCCTTTTGAGCCTTTGTCCTCATCAGAGCTTAAGTATTTGACTTGGAAAACTGTGTTTTTGGTAGCCATTACTTCTGCCAGACGTATCAGTGAATTGCAAGCCCTGTCAGTGGAATCTGATTTCATCTCTTTTCACAGAGATAAAGTGGTCCTTAGAACTAACAGAAAGTTCTTGCCTAAAGTGGTTTCAGATTTCCACCTCAACCAGTCTATATCTCTCCATGTTTTCCTCACTGCTCATTCCTCCTCGGAAGAGAGGAGGCTACACAGTTTGGATGTTAAAAGAGCCCTTAGCTACTACATAGAGTGTACCAAGGGTCACAGGTTCGAATCCCTCCAATTGTTCCTTACTTATGGAGAAGTTGGTAAGGGCAGACCTGCCACTAAGAGATCTACTATTGCCTAGGTGGATTGTTTCTTGTATACAATTCTGCTATGAAAAACTGGGTAGAACTCAACCCTCAGGCCTGAGAGCTCATTCCACAAGAGGTGCAGCTGCTTCCCCGGCTGCTGCCAGGGATATTCCTCTCTTAGAAATCTGTCAAGCAGCCACCTGGAAAACAGTCCATACTTTCACCAAAAATTACTATCTGGATATCCAGGCTAGGAGTGATGCTCGGTTTGGCACAGCAGTACTTCAGAGCCTATTTCCAACGTAGGTTCTGTCCCTCCTCCATGGAGGTACTGCTTGGTAGTCTGCAATAGTCAGAATACAGCAAGACTTCATGTTGTTTGAAGAAAAAATTACTCACCTTAGTAATTATGTTTCTTCTAGTGGAGTCTTGCTGTATTCTGACCTCCCCCCGCCTCCCTTCTCAGAACCTAGTTTTTGGGATGTGGGTGGGCAGGAGCAGTGTTGGCACCCTAAGGGTGTCCATTTTACACCCTCTTTTTGCTTTAGGTGGAATGTTGTTTTTTGGATGTGGTTTTGTTTTTGGGTTTCCTGACTTGAGTCTTCCTTTGAGAACCAAAAACATTATATATTTGCCAGTTGGCTAGTAAAAATTTTACAGTTTCCACACAGAACACCTAGTGAGTTTTTGCTTGTAAAGATCTGACAGTTGCAGTTTGAACAACAACAGACAGAGGCTTCAACCGAGCTCGTGATGAACATTCTATGCTAGGCATAGAAAAGTTAACTTTTGTTCTCCGGGGCATTTGAAAGGCAGGACCTAACTGCAATAGTCAGAATACAGCAAGACTCCACTAGTAGAAACATAATTACTAAGGTGAGTAATTTTTTCTTTCCTCCCCATATTGGCAGGAATACACCTGGAAACTCGGGTGTTGTTTCTTTCGAACCCCAGCTTTGCTGGCTAGTATGGGAGAACTGGGGGAAGAAAGTGCTGGAGGGGATGTGGGGAAGAAAGTTCAAATCAGAGTCATATTCTTTGATCATGTCCAGTGTTGTCTAATTTCTGGAAGGAGACCCTCGAGGAACTATGGGCAATCTATGATACTGTTGATTTATTCACTCCTACCTTTATCAAACCAGTAGGTTTGAGACTAGATAAGAACGCTTTAAAATAAATATCAAAAATTTATAATAGCAGCCCATAAAATAGTAACCAGACTCTGGTTTACAAATAAAATACCCACCAAAGAATCCTGGCTAATTTCAACCAGAGAGAAAGTATTCCCTCGAGCGACTCTCCACCAAAATGATGGACAGAATACAGAAATTCAATGTTAGATGGCAAAAATGGATTTCCTATCAACTAGGTCATTATGAGGACTTTGTTCCTTAAGATGTTATCAATCAATGAGCACTGGTCTCCTTGAGCTTAATAGTATCCATTGGGCCTCGGCTCAAGGTGCACAAAGACCTTCCTTGGGATCAAACAAAATATCAAGGGGAGAGGTGAGGAACCCACCATGCCATGCCATTTGCAAATAATGCAGCGTAATGTCTAAGTTTTTAAACTCCCTGGAAATTGATGTATCACCTTATTAACTTAAGTTCCTCCATTGTATTCACTAAAGCTTGTATGTACTGCCCTGTGATGTAATCAAATGCTACTGTATTTTTTTCCCACTGTTCTGCTGCCTGTAAAGTTATTGAATTCATGTACAGAATAAAAGATTAAATAAAAAAAAAAAAAAAGATCTTCCAAGTGCCCCCACAGTCTCGCTCCCACTCAAACTCCACGACGGCCTCGCAGTGGGACCCTTCGATTTCTTCATCTTCACATAAGAAGAAGAAAGGACACACAGGTATTGTTCTAGTCACTGCTACTCCATTTTTGTTCTCTTCATGTCAGTGGGAAGTGTTAACATATGGGTAGGATGCCCCCCTACTTGGTACACTGGCACAGCTCAAAGCTTTGACATCAGCATGAAATGATGGTATGAGAGTTCTGCAGCCACTAACTGATCAGTCTTTCTAACAATACAAGTCAAGTAGTAAGCTAGTACGAAAACTGCATGATTTCCAGCCCAAGATGTTGCCTTGGAGAATTTGAAATGGTGATGAAAATAATCAGCACTCCAGTCAGATGTTGCTGTGTGCTGTGAGCTGATGCGCCCTCTAGTGTTTTAATGTCAGGTTTGCTTTATTCACTGAAGAGAACAGTCGCCTTAGAGCATTCTCCAAGTCCATCAGCTAAGTCCTTTATTATCCTGTACATTTAAAACCACCTTATCATTTTTAATGTAGTTCTTCAATGTTTGTGCTAGAGATTTTATTGTTTATATATTCTAGTGGTACTTATTTTCAATACAGTTTTAAATGATCACTTATTTTAACTATTTCATAAAGCAGTTTGTGATATTTAACAAACTAAGGAACTAGCAATGTTTTAGTATTTTCAGTTGATTAGCTTGACTGAAAAGCCTAAGAAAAGAGCAGGGCCTGCAGGATTTAAAAAATGCGAATCCCATAAAAAGATCTTGGCAAGGGCAGACAGCCACAATCTTTGTTTTTGACTGTTGGGCCCTGATCGCGATTATTTAAACTGTGAATTGTGTAAATTGTTTTGCCCTAAAACTCAGAAGAAAAGGGGAGAACTCTAGAGAGTCTGTCTGTCACAGAGTCACCTAGTAACTCTCCTGAATGAACTACAAAAACAGAGGTAAGTACCAGAGATGGTGAAAAGCACATGCCCTCAGGTGCCTCTTCCCAAAGTAAACAAAAGGAACGGAAGAGCAGCAGTCCTGTTCAAGAGATAGATAAAGCTGCTAAGCCATCATCTGGCTCAGAGGAGGAACCCTGATGCTAAAGACGGTAAAAAGAAAAAGGCTTCAGAAGCTCCGGTGCCATCAACATCAGCTAAAAAAATAAGAGCCCCTGACTACACCTCTCCCTGAAAGGGACAAGGTTCCAGCAATGGAACAGAGATCTGTGCCCTCAACTGAGGACATTACTAAAATTTGGCAGATCTTACTTCAGTGGTATCTCTTGCGGCAGTCCATCACCGGTAGGACTTAGCCATCAGGTGCCAGGACCACATGGAAACCTTTCTAGTTAGCAGTCTAGTAGAAGGGGCTGCCCACCTCTGACATCAGCGGCTGACGTCAGTCTGTCCTATGGGTGGGCGGCACCCACGCCCCCCTCCCCCAGTTCTTTCCCGTTGTCGACAAGCGCACGTCGGACCACAGACACCACTGCAGCTACAGTCGACTGCCATTTTACTGCATTTACCGCACTTTTTTTCTCATTTTATCAGTCAAACGTCAAACTTTTCCAGTGTTCTTCCTTCACTTTTATGTTGACCTCGGCCCCACACGCCCTTACCCGTTCAGGGCTGCCAGTGGCCCCGCTGTCACCTGGATCTCTGTGACCAGCGGTGGCTCTTTGGTATAAGCGTCTGCCTTACCCAGCCCCCAGCCTGTGCTTTTTCAGCTCTTGTTTTCTGCGGGCTCCTTGGTAGATGACTTAGCTGGAGCTCCTCCGTCTGGTGCATGTGCTGCAGGCACCAGTTCAGTCTCTGTCACCTGCATCCCGACATTGGTCTTGACCCCTGGGACCTACGTTGGTCCTGCCCCTCTTTCACAGGGACAGGCGCTGCAGGACGCCGTCACTTTTCAGAATCTGGCCTTCCTGCAGCCTTTGCCGGTGGGGCCCTCCTCCCTGGCACCAGTCTGTGCTCCAGTGCCTGTGGACCCCCCAATGGTGTCGCTGAGCTCTATGCTTGCTCAGCCGCAGCTTGCTGGCCCTTCCGGCCCTGCCGCCTCAGATGCCAGCAGGACCTTCGCTGGTCCTCCCCCTCCCAACACCCTAGGGACCTGCGCCCATCCTCCTCCTACCACTTCCAGGGGTACTGGCACCTATGGGGCCGCAGCCCAGGTATCCAGCACCAACCCCAGGGGGTCTGGTGCCAGCTTATTCTACTCAATGCTGTGGGGACCGGCGCCAGCTAACCCATGTGCTGTGCCAGTAGGACCCCAGCCGGTCTATAACTACCCTACACTCGTGGGACCAGTGCTGATGGACTACCATGCATTGATTTCCACATTTTGGAACTTTATGCAGATGCAGGTTCTTTCTCCAAGCGGACCACTCCAGATGCACCCAGAAGGGCATCCGAGGGACTCCCCAATCCCGGCCCCGACCCGCCCGGGCCCAAGCAGTCCTTGTGCCCCCAGAAGCCCTACTGATGCAGTCACTCTTGTTTGCCTGATCACCAACGTGATGACAGCGGTGACGACAATTCTGCCACCGACTGTGCCAGTTCTGAGTGTTCCTCTATCCTGGCAGACTCCTCAGGGGATGAAGGAGAGCCTAGTACTGTTCTCAAATGGCCTACTGATGACCTCAGATGTATGGATATCTTGAGGCATATCCAGGCCACTAAGGGATGGGAGATGGAGGAACAAGACCTAGGGAGCCGCTGCCTGGTGGTCTGCGTTCGCCAGTGCGGCGCTCCCCTTTGGTAGTACCCCCATTCATTGAGTCTTACGATGATGTGATCAAGGCTGCATGGCGGCACCCTTATACAGCTCCAGCGGTCTCCAAAAAGGCTCACCAACTTTATCATGCCCCTTCAGGCAAATCTTTATTCGGTGATTACCCCAAAGTGGATTCTGTGGTTATTAACTTGGCCCAGGACTGTACCAAGAGACCCAAGCACTTCAGTGCCCTTCCTCCAGACAGGGAATCTAGGCAGCTAGACCAAGTGTGCAAGCGTGCCTTCACATCTGCCACCCTAGCCATCGGGGTTCTTAATTACCTGGCCCATATGGTGCAATACCAAAACCTTTTGTGGGACCAGGTCAGGGAGGTGGTCACGGTCATGCCAGACAACCCCTTGAAACAGCAAACCCTTCAGGCCCTGAAGACTGGATTGGACGTCTGAACCCATGTCCTTAGGGGAGCTTATGATACTGTGGATGCTTCAGGCCGGGCGGCTGCCGCTGGCATTAGCATTGGATGCCATGCCTGGCTCAATCACGCATTCTGGACAATCCCTTTTGAGGTCCCAAGCTTTTTGGGGGAGATGTTCAAGACATTATTTCCGAGCTCCAAATATTTGGACGGGCCTTAAATTTGGTCCACTCCATGTACCACACTCAGTCGAAATCAGGTCACAGGGTCCGCTTTCACCGCTCATCCCATAGACAGGCCCAGCAAGGCAAGTAGTCTTCCTGCATCCACCCAGCCCCTCCCTGGGCTGCTAGACGTGCGTCTGTAGCTCAGCCAGGGGCTGCCCCCACTTCCTGACTCATTGCCAAACACCTCCCCCGCAGAGCTTCAGGAGGCAGTGATCGGGGGTCATTTCTCCCTCCACCTGAACAGGTGGAGGGGGGTTACTGCAGACAACTGGGTGCTGCAGCTCATCGAGCACGGCCACACTTCAGAGTTTCTGGAGTGGCCTCCAAAAAATCCTACCAGATCCATCCACATATCCTCCAGGCCCCGTTCCTCTCTTACAAGCAGAGATCCAAGCCTTAATACAAAAGAAGGCTATAAAGCCCGTTCCCCAGTCTGAACAGGGAAGGGGGTTCTACTCCCACTTCTTCCTGGTTCCCAAGCAGACAGGGGATCTCTGACCCATCCTGGATTTGCGCTATCTTATTTATTTATTTATTTAATTTTGGTGACTGAGTCCCGAAGGTCCCTTTTTCAGGGGCGACCTGGGATAACAATACAAGTTATAAGAAAGAACAAGGACATAAGGAACATTTGAGACATTGTGAGCTACATCATGAGGTGGTTACAGTAAAGAAAAATGGTGGATACAGGCATGGTTACAGGCATGGTAAAAGAAAAGCAGTGGATACAGGCATGGCTTACAGGCACGGTAAAAGAAAAGCAGTGGATGCAGGCATGGTTAACCTGTACTTAGAGAACAAACGTTTCCGGATGGTCATCCTTCAGGGATTGCTGCCCCTGCTTCACAAGGGGGACTGGCTCTGCTCTTTGGATATGCAGGATACTTAGCTGCACATCAGTTTTTGCATCCGACAGGAGCTTCCTTCGCTTCCAGTTTATGGGAGAGTATTACCAGTTTCTGTAGCGTTCCACATTGTCAATGGGAAATCAGTACAGCTGGGTATAATATAGTATCCCTACCAAGGGAATGGCACAACCCATGCTTTAGAATGTTGGGCACATGAGGATTCCATGCACTTGCAGCAACTCCCCAGTTCAGCTGTGTCATTCATCGGGGATATAACTACTTTTCTCTTCTCTGAAGATTTAAAGTTTCTAGATTCAAGACTTCAGTTTGGGGTTGCAGTTCTGTTCCGCAGCTTGGGGCTACCTGTTTCATGGAGCACCTCGAAATTTAAATCGTGCCTGTTAAGCTGCGGCTTTCAAATTGAATAACCTGCCTTTTTTCTCATTCCCTGTGTGGATTGGGAGCCACTTATGCCTTGCTAGGGTGTTTTTAATGGTTTCTTGTTGAAAACTTTTAAAAGGAAGAAAAAGGTGCCACAGGTAGGTACAGATTTAAATTATTGGGAGCTTAGGGTCTCTGGGGTCACTCATCTTTGGCATCGGTTCTTGCCCCCCTTCAGTTTGAGGTTTTGTGTTTTTTTTTTTTTTCACTATTTTAGCGCAAACTTGTGTGTTTGGGACACTTAGGAGGTTTCTTGGTGATTTCTCACCTCAACCTTCATTTTTGCCGTTTGCAGAGCCGCCATTAGAGATGGTCGCGTGCTTCTTCATCCCCTTAGCTTCCCACCAGTGTCTTGAGTGTGCGCCCATTGTGTGCACACATGTGCAGTGCTACTGGCATTGCACAGTGCTAAGTGCCATTGAATATATTGTATTGTTCAAGTGCGTGCTCATGTACGACAGGTGCACGCACATGTGCTAGTCCTCCACGAGCCCAGAGGGCATGCGCACACGCAGTTACAGCCTTTTGAAGCTCTTGGAATTCTCTGACAGTTGGTAACTATTGTGGGAAACAGGATCATCAAAACACAGTTAGACTCTGGGGTTTTTACAGCAACTCATCAAAATGCAGTTAAACTCTGGTGTTTTTCCTGTCACAATTTTCAGTTATTGGCACCATGGCTTACAGGAGACCATTAATTATGAAAAGATGTAAGACCTGCAGAAGGTAATGAGGCCTTCTCCCGTGGGTACATGTTGCCCTCATTGTGTTGCTCAACATAATATTTCTCTCACGGTACCCCCCAGCCGGTCCTCTGAGCTGGGGGGGGGGGGGCACCTGCTCCGTCTATTGGCAGTGACAAAGCAGAGTTGTGAAAATCTCTGTTATTGCTCCTCTGTGAGCTTCTGAGCCCCGATGTCCCGCGGGACATCATGGCAGATGTACTCGACCCCAAACCGGGCACTTCAGGTCGGGGAGGGGCCCACACAGGCACGTCCAGGTGCGACGTAGCAAGAGCAGGCTGTGGATTCAGATATGCAGGCAGACCCCGACCCTGACCTATTTGAAGGCCAGTATGTGGATTACGGGGATCTTGGGGAAATTCCAGACCTTAAAAATTACTTTTAGATGAGGAGGATGCCCCCTCTGAGGAGGAGTTAGAGGAAGGAGAGTGGATGGAGCCCAAAACCATGATACCTATTCCACCTCTCTTTGATAATAAATCTTTGTCCTTTTTGATAGCTGAGGCTTGAAGATCGTTACAGCTAAAGGAGGAGCAGTCCGAGGAGACACTGGATGTCAACCCAATTCTGTTGGTGTCCTTCTGTGCTCTAAAATGTTTCTTAGGTTTTCTACATCGTGACCAAATTATAGAGCAAGAAAGGGCAGGCGGCGAGGACAGGAAAACTCTTCCCAAAGCAAAAACTAGGAATTATCTTTTAGGGAAAGGTCTTGCAAGTGGACACTTCGGCAGACAAGGCTGTTTATAAATTCTATAAAACACCACCATTCCAATGTAGGTGCTCTGGCACTATCAGATTTGCATGACAAGTGGATGGATACAGCATGCAGGAGGGCTTTCACCTCTACAGGCACAAACATTCGTACCTTGTGTGCTTCATTTATGGTTGCCAGAGCCTTAAACCTCTGTGTCACTATGCTGACTGACTTCATTCCTCCTGAGTTGGAGGGTGCGAGCATTTTACAGTTGGTGGCCATGGTATCTTCCTTCCTGGGTGATTCCACAGTGGACAGTTTACGCATGTCAGCCCACTCGGCCTACCACATTGCGTTGGCCTTGAGGGCCGTGTGGCTCAGACATTGGTCTGCTGATAAGTCTTCAAAGACAAAACTCTTTAGCCTTCCTTTTGAAGGAATTTTATTGTTTGGATCTGGTCTGGATTCTGTCTTTCAGGACGTACAGGATAAGAAGGGCCTCCTCCCAGTGTCAAAACAGCAACGCAAGGCCACAGCGCCTCAGCGAGGTTGATGGTTGGCGCAGGCAGTCCCGTGGAGGGTATCATCCCTTTCGGAACTTCAGTACCCAAAGAAACAGAGGTGCCTAGTCAGGCAATAGCGGTTACAGCAATAGAAGATCTTTTCCCAGGTGCCATGGAGGAGGACCAGCACAAAGGCCTGGTACCTCACAATGAAAGTGCGCGGGCCCATCCCTGCCCACTTCCCTTGGTGGAAGACTACAGGAATTTCTTGCAAGATGGGCCCAAACAATGACAGACGGGTTCTGGAAATCCTTCAACTGGGCTGTGCCACAGAATTCTTAGCGGTTCCCTCAAGGCGACGTTTTCTGCCGTTCCCAGTGTCAAAGTAAGAGACAAAACACCAGACGGTGTCAGACCCACCTCATTCAAATCGGGGCCATTGTACCGGTTCCACCAAACGAGCAGGCCAAGGGTTCTACTCCATCTATTTCGTAGTTTCCAAAAAGTTTTGGGGTTTCAGGCCCATTCTGGATCTGAAGCATCTGAACAAGTTTGTTCACCACGAGATGTTCAATATGGGGTCTCTGAGGTCAATAATTTGTGTTGTTCAACTGGGGGGCTTCTTCGCCTCAATAGATCTGATGGATGCTTACCTTCACATCCCCATCTGTCAGTCCCACCAGAAGTACCTCTGGCTCTTACTTCGAGAGGGTTCCTGCAATAGGTCTTCACATATAGGACTGAGCCCCCTGCCGTCAGGACTGCACGGCAAACTTGTAGCTAGCAGTCATGGGCAGGGACGGCCCCGGTGTCAGGTGACGGATGTCAGCATGACTATAAAAGGGGCAGTCCCCAACCCACCCACCAGTTCTTTCCCGCCGTCGACCTGTACCATCCGACCTAACGCGGTAGAACAACTTCAAGTCACTCGCCATTTTTGTTAGCGTATTTCTTGTATCTTTATTCCCGATTTTCCTTAACATAGCGGTGTATGTTATCTTGTTGGCCCAAGAAGAAGTGCTCCAAGTGCAGTGTGCAGATTTCATAAGGGGACGACCATTCCTGGTGTGTCCTCTGCCTGGGGCCTAAACATAACACCACAGAGTGTTCCACCTGTCTGGGCTTCAATCAGGCCACTCACACCCATGGCAAGAGGACCCTTGATGCTCATTTGTTGACCCAGAGACTGGCATCGATGAAAAAAGAGCACTAGGAGCTGAGGAGAGATCGTCGTTACCGGCCCCAGAGAAAAAGGACAAGGAGAGAATCTGCGAGCGGAACCACTCTCCTCAGGGGGGAAAAACAGCCGGACAGCCGACGCCATCTTGGGTGGGCCCTCCACCTCTGTGAGTACCCCACCTTTAGGGCCTTCATCCGCTCTGGCGGACAGACGCCCCATGAGGTCAGCGGGCAGTTAGAGGGTATCCTTTGGAGGAACCATCTATGGTATCTGCTTGAGCACTGCCACTAAGTCACCCTCTGGTTCCGCTCACGGGCACCCGGTCCAGGCCCATCAGCCTGACTCTAGCCTCCGGCTTCTGTCAGCCTGGCCGTGGCCAGTAAGTCGGTTGATGGCTCCTCTGTCGATCGCCTGGACATTACCTCTAAGTCAGGCGCCGGACCACCCGGCACCCACGTGGTGTCTTCTCTCCTGTCAGACTCCCTTGTGGAACCCGACACCGGGCAGAGAGAGCACGCAGGTCCCTCCTTATCCCACCAGGGTCCTCCCTCAAGGGATTCACTGTCCTTCTCCAACCTTTTTGGGCCTGATCACCAGGACCCCCTTCCATCAGATACCTTACAGGACCGGTCGACTGGGACTCTTCCTGAACTTCTCTCTTTGCCGGGTTTTCTTCTGCCGACGGATCCTCATCTCACGCCACACCTCCCTTGCCAGACACTTTTGGAGGAGGTATGGACCCTACTCCTTTGGGGATCCCCCCCCCTACACTGCCGTTGGACCCACCTTATAGCGGCTCTTCGGCACCTCCTCCGGTGGGGCCCTACGTTCCTCCTTCAGACCTGACCAGGTACTATGCTGGATATACCCTCAGTATCCACAGTATCCGATGCCGGGATACCCTCCTCAGATGCCGGGTTACCCGACACTGGGCCAGGCTATTCACTACCAGGGTTACCAGTACCTTTACTGGTACCAGCCACCTAGCTACCCTTCCTATCCTGCAGGGTACCCTGGTTATCCATCACCCTCACCACCAAAGCCGGAACAGAAGGCCATTCTTGCATAGTGGAAGGATGCCAAGTCCCAACTACTCCAAGAGTTGTGCCAAATCTCAGATAGTGGTCAGGGACACCCCACCTCACAAAATGTTACCAGGTAGCTCCACACCTTCCAGCCAAGTCTCGGACAGAGACTTGGGTGTTCTGCCATCCGGCATCACTGATCATAGACTCCCAGTCCCGGTATCAGCGGCATCTTTCTTTGCCCTGCAGGCTGGAATTGTCTGAATCAGATGAGGGATGAGGACTCTGATGTGGGGGCCTGTCAGAGCCTCACTCTCCCATTGAGCCTCAGCCAAAAGAATCTCCAAATCCCCGAGGACCATTCTCTGGACAATCCAGAAATCCTGCGGATGGGCCTCCCAAGATCTGGACCTCAAATGCTGGAGGTTAGCAGAGCACCTGGACCTGGTCAATGCGGACCCCCTCCCCATCCCTCCTTGGACGGGACCGCATGAAGACCATCTGGCAGCAACCGTCATCCATACCAGCTGTTTCCAAGAAGGCTGATAGGACCTACCACCTCCCGGAAGGGGTTTCCCACCTAACTGCCCAGTTTAAGGCTGATTCTGTTGTGATGACGACTGCTTATGATGGATCGGCCGAACCCAAACATCTTAGTGCCTCCCTCCCAAGACAAGGAGTTGAAGCAGATAGACCAGTACGGACGTAAGATCTACGCCTCTTCCACTTGCGCTGTTCACTCCAAACAAAAATTGCTTAGCTCATATAGTGGCTTTCCAAAAATCTTCCTTATCGGATCTGGAAAAAGATCTACAGGAAATTCCTTATGAGCAGCTAAGGAATAAACTCCTGGATAAGGTTAGGATGAACAAGTCATCCTGCTGCCATGCCCTTCGTGCCACCTATGACTCTGTGGACTCTGTGGTACGAGTTGCAGCTACTGGCATCTGCCTTAGATGTCTAGCTTGGCTTTGCCTGGTGGAGTTGGCTCAAGATGTGCAAAGTTCTCTTCAGGACGCTCCATTCGGGGGTCCAGTTCTGTTCAGCGGCGACGCCAAAGACATTATTACTGAGCTGCAGGAGAGCAGCAAATCCTTGAAGGATGTCCATTCCATGTACGGTTCAGGACAAAAACAACAGCAGCAGCCATTTCGCCGCCAGCGGAAATGGGACAAGCAGAACCAGGGCAGATGATGGACCAAGCGTCGCTCCCCGGGTTCTGGTGCCCAAACTCCCCAGGCCAGGTTTCCCAAAACTGCCTCTGGGGGAAAAGCGCCCCTCCTCTCCGCGTCCTGACTTCCTACCCCCCTTCCGCTTCCTCCTAGTCCCACGGAGGAACCAGTGGGGGGGGGAGAGATTCGGCCTCCACCTGACTGGATTGAAGGCCGTCACTGCAGATGCATGGGTTCTTCAATGCACAGAAAGAGGTCACTCGATAGAGTTCCTCAAGAGACCTCCCTTCAGCCCTCTGGGAAGGTCGTACTGCCTATCAGGCCAACAGCATCTGGTCTTCCAAGAGATCCAAGCACTACTGTAAAAAGCAGCCATAGAGCGAGTTCCACCAGAACAAACAGGAAGGGGATTTTACTTCCACTTCTTCCTGGTTTCCAAAATGATGGGGGGATCTAAGGCCTATCCTAGATCTCAGTATGCTCAGTTTCTTTGTAGAGTACAAGAGGTTTCACATGCTGACCCTTCAGGGACCGTTACCCTTGCTCCTGCCTAACACTTGGCTGTGCTGTCTGGATATGCAGGATGCTTACCTCCATATCCCCATTCTACCGGCCCACCACCGCTTTCTGAGGTTCTCTTTTCTGGAGGAGCATTTCCAGTTCAGAGCCCTCCCATTCGGCCTCTTGGCACCTTGAGTATTCACCAAGTGCCTAGCAGTGGTTGCGGCATTCCTACACCGCAGGGGCATTTGTGTGTTCCCGTATCTGGACGACTGGTATATTTGAGCCCCTTCTCCGGACAGTCTGAAGGAATCCCTTTCCTTCACTCTGGACCTTTTCTCCAGCCTGGGCATTTCAGTCAACTTTCCCAAGTCCCAGCTGATACCCTCCCAGCACCTCCAATTTATTGGAGCGGTGCTGGATACGGTCCAAAGCAAGGTCTTTCTTTCAACCAACCAAGCAGAGACCTTAATCTGTGCTTCATCCTGGTGGACCACGGCGCATTCGGTCCTACGGCTGCTGGGGTTGAAAGCGGCCACCATTCCCACAGTCCCTCTGGCCAGACTGCCCATGTGGGTAACCCAGTGATCTCTGTGAGTCCAGTGGGAACAGTGCCTGGATGACATGGTCCAGAAAGTCCTAGTCTCCAACAGCCTGCAAAAAGGTCTCCTTTGGTGACAGGACCCAACCAACCTTTCAGTGGGGGTTCCCTTCCACCTTCCGTCTCCCTCCATGATTCTCATCTCGGATGCCTCAAACTTGGGATGGGGAACGCATCTGGGAGACCATCAGACCCAAGTCTCTTGGTCTTCCATGGAGGAGAACATTCACATCAGCATTCTGACGATAAGAGTGGTGCTCTGTGCTCTCCAGGCCTTCCAGTCGCTTTTGACTCAGAGAACACTTCTTATCCAGACAGACAATATGGCCACTGTCTGGTACTTGAACAAACAGGGAGGCACCCGGTCATACCCTCTATGCAAGGAGGCGTTGCGGGTGTGGTACTGGGCAGTACAGCATGGCCTATCCTTGACAGCAGTCCACATGTCAAGTGTTCACAGCATTCTGGCGGACAGTCTCAGCCGATCAGTTGCCAGGGCTTATGAGTGGGAACTAAAGCAGGCAGTAGTAGAAGATCTGTTTCTTCAATGGGGTCGACCAGACTTAGATCTCTTCACCTCCCCATCCAACGCAAAACTACCCAGCTTTTGCTCACTCATTCCCGGGCGTGGTGCTTTTTGGCAAGACTCTCTTTCCTGGACGGGGAGATTTCTATACGCTTTACCTCCCTTTCATGTTCTTCAGAGGGTTCTGCTGAAGCTTCAGGCAGAGGGGGCACACATGATTCTAATCGCCCCTTCTGGCCTCGGCAGATTTGGTTCCCGTTTCTACAGCAGTTGGCACTGGAACCCCCAGTACTTCTTCCTCTGTCTCACGACCTTCTGTCCCAGGAGCAGGGCACCCTAGTACATCTGAGACTCAAGTCTCTTAATCTTCATGCGTGGCACCTGTGGATTTAGAGATTTCTCGCTATGGCATCTCTTCTGGAGTCACTCAGGTCTTAGTGGAGGCCAAAAAACCCTCCACCAGATCCACTTATGCTATGAAGTGGAAGAGATTTTCCATCTGGACTTCTGCTAAAGGCATAGATCCCTTTTCCTGTTCGGCCTCCCAGGTTTTAGAGTACCGCTTGCATCTATAAAGAGTTGGGCCTCAGTCATTTCTCCCTGAAGGTCCATCTCTCTGGGGTTTTGGCCTACCATCTCCCGGTGGAGGGCAAAATCCTAGCTCAGATGGAGGTTTCCAGAACTTTCTTGAAGGGGATCCTTCACATCAAACCTCCGGTCTGGAATCCTGTTCCCCCCGGGATCTTAACTTTGTTTGAAAAGCTTACTTTGCTCCCTTTTGAACCAACAGCAAGCTGTGATATGCATTTTTTTAGCGTGGAAAACATTCTTTTTAGTTGCTTTCACTTCAGCTCGAAGAGTTTCAGAGCTTCAGGCTCTAGTTTGTAGATCGCCTTATTTAATTTTCCACAGAGATTGGGTGGCTCTGCGAACTAACCCTTCCTTTCTTCCAAAAGTGGTTTTGGAATTGACTCTTAACCAGAATGTTGAACTGCTGGTGTTCTTCCCAGAGCATTCCAACAGGGGGGATTATCTTCTGCACGCCCTTGATATGCACAGGATTTTGAGGTATTACACCTCAAGGACTAAGGAGGTTCGTAAATCGAACCAGCTCATTGTAGCCTTTGCCCCAAGTGCCAGGGAAAGGCTGTCACGAAACAGACTTTGCCTAGGTGACTAACAAATTGTATCCACTACGTTTACCAGAAGTATGAGAAGCCCCTTCCGGGTACGGTTAAGGGCCACTCCACTGGGAGTGTGGCCACTTCTGCTGCCTTTTTCAGGAATGTGTCCACTGCGGACGTCTGTACAGCGGCCATTTGGTCCTCCATCCACACCTTCACTAAGCATTACAGTCTGGACATTGCCTCTAGGCGTAGGGCTGGTTTCGACCTTGCAGTCCTACAAGGCCTCTTGTCCTGAATAGACATTCAGTTGGCAGACATTTTCCTCCTCCCAGAACCTCGTCTCCAACTCCTTTTTTGTTAGACTGCTTGGTATTCATTCCTGTATGTGAAGATCTATTGCAGGAATCCTCTCAAAGTAAGATACAGCAGTTATGTAAGAACTTATCGCAACAGTAGATCTTTGAGAGAGGTTCCTGCAGTAGGTCTAAATTTCCCACCCACCTTTCCCCCAGCTCCTGTGTTTTTCTCTTTATTCCCTTCCCAGGACTGTGTCTCGTTCAGGGCACAGGGTATCGGGAGTCTTTCACTCCCTTTTTTCTGCTTCCTCTCTATAGGTCTCCAGTGGAAGAACTGGAGGGTGGGTGGGGGATCGCCCCCTTCTATAGTTGCACTGATGTCCATCACCTGACGCTGGGGGCAGTCCCCGCTGATGATTGCTAGCTACAAGTTTGATGTGTGGTCCTGACGCCAGGGGGTGCAGTCCTATATGTGAAGACCTACTGCAGGAACCTCTCTTGAAGATCTACTGTTACATTAAGTTCTTAAGTAACTGCTGTTTCTCGGTACTGAGCCAGCATTTGCAGTACAAGGTGCTTCCGTTCGGCCTTGCAACAGCCCCTCAGGTTTTCTTGAAGCTGTTGATAGTTCTGGTGGCTCAACTACGACAAGAGGGTCATCATGTCTGCCTGTAGCTGGATGACCTGCTCATTCGGGCACCAACATTGTCCCTTGCAAGGAAGTCGGTGTCCAGGACCCTTGAGATCCTGGAATCACATGGCTGGATAGTGAACAGGGAGAAGAGCTCCTTTGAACCCTCTCGGTCCTTGGAGCACTTGGGGGCAGTCTTCAGCACGAAAGTAGGGAGGGTGTTTCTATCACCCTCCCGGGAGGAGACGTTGCTGTCTGAGATACGGTGGCTCAGGAATCGGTCCTCAGCATCAGCCCACAGTCTGTTGTGGATTCTTGGCCTCATAGCGGCAGCAATAGACTTAATTCCCTGGGCCCGCTTCCACATGTGGCCCCTTCAGAAGAGGCTGCTGATGGGCAGGGACCCATCATAAGAGGACTGTCAAGCCACGATTCTCCTCAGCTGCATCACTCCTTGAGTTGGTGGATGAATGTGCAGAATCTCAACAAAGGGGTTCCATTGGAACTACCACCAGAGGTGATTCTCACAACAGATGCAAGTCTGCACCGGTGGGGGCGGTCCTGGACCAACTTCCCACTCAGGGGATTTGGTCCCTACTGGTACAGCATCTCCACATAACTGTCTTGGAGATGGCAGGCAGTTCACTTGGCTCTGCTTCATTTTCAGTCTAGGCTGAGGAACACTGCAGCAAAGGTATGGGCAGGCAGTGCTGTCACAGTGGCATACATAAACAACCAAGGAGGCACAAAAAAGCAGCACAGTGCTTCAGGAGGCCTCTGTACTCCTGAACTGTGCAGAGGAGAACCTTCTCTCTTCGTTGGTAGTACATCTAGTAGGGGAATTGAACATTCCGGTGGACTGGCTAAGTCATGAAAGTGTTCACCCCAAAGAGTGGCAGCTGAAACCCAGAAATGTTCGCACTGTTAAGCAGTAGGGTCAGACAACTGCAGATAAATCTGTTTGCTTCAAGCCAGAATGCTCAGACCCACAGGTTCTTCAGTTGGTGTCAGTGTCTGCAGGCAGAGGCAGTGGATGCTCTGACTCGGGAGTAGTCCTTCCGTAGAGCATATGCCTTTCTTCCACTGCCTCTCCTTCAGAAAGTCTTCAGAAAAATAATACACTCAAGCGGAAAATTTCTTCTGATAGCCCCTGAGTGGCCAAGAAGACCATGGTTCTTGGGTCTAGTGAACCTTGCCAAGCAAGTACCCTTCTGTCCTCTGGTACGAAGGGACTACGTGCTGCAAGGCACCATTCTCTACCCAAACCCAGGCACAATGCAACTCACAGCCTGGCTCCTGAAAGGTGGAGGCTCCTAAAATTAGGTTTTTCACCCGTGGTAGTTGAAACCTTGATGGCATCAAGAAAAACATATACTTCGGCTGCTTACGCCAGAGTCTGGACAGTCTTTTCCTCTTGGTCCAGAGGGAAAGGTTTTAAACCTTCTGAAGCCTCTATTCCTCAAATCCTGGACTTCCTTCAGGAGGGCATGGATAAGGTGTTGGAATTGAGCACACTTAGAGGTCAGGCTTCTGCTCTTTGAGCTTTCTTGGGGTTCTTCCTAGGAACAAATAGATTATTTTTTCTAGGGATGTGGATATGATGTTCTGTCCACACTAACTTGCAATATCCTTTCCCTTTAAGATGATGCCAGAAAGTCTTCAAGCTGGCTTCTCCCACCCACCTGGGTGGTAACTCTCTCGGCTCTGCCCCATGACGCTGGATCTTCAAACAACATGAAGTCTTTTGCTATATTATGACAAGTGCAGTTTGTCCCACCACTAGAACTGCTCCGGAGGTGAAAGAGTTAACTTCCATGCAGAGCATGGAGCTTAGAGCGCGAGCTCGGTTAAAGAAGCTCTGTTAGGGTGGTTTCAAACCGAAACCGTCAGATTCTTTACTCCCCCTCACTGAACAGTCGCTCCGGAGATTCCTCCTGCTGCTCGGTTCATTTCCTCGGTTTAAAACGTTTTCTCTCGTTTGAATTTAACTGATTTATTTATTTTAACCCATAACCGATCGGTTCAAGCTCTGTCTATGGTATTGTAAGTAATAGATAGGTTTTCTGTGTGGAACTTGTAAATTTTTATCGGTTTGGTTTGAACCGATTGAATTATTTAAACTTGGTTTTAAAGCCTTTTAAGGCTTGTTAGAGTCGCAGTTCCAGTTCTTATCGGTTCTAAAAAACAGATTTCATTACGGTTTTCCGACCCGTATACGGTTGGGAACCGATAAGGTGTCTTGCCTGGCACTGCCGTTAAAGAGGCAGATTTGTTGGTTAGGCTGGCATCATGTCTGAAACCCAAAAGAAAAACTGGGCCACTGGGTTTCAACACTGTAGTGTCTGTGGGAAGCCTTTGCCAAGTGACCCACACACCACATGTGTCTAATAGTTTGAGGGTTTGACCACCTCAATTCAGACTGCCAGATTTGTAAAAATTTCCTGCAGCCACCCTGGACAAGAGGTGGGCAGGCTCAGGGAGCAGAGGCCAAAAGTCTGCTGACCCGGATGGCCAGCCCGGTTCGGTGCCAACCAACGAACCGGAGGAATCGCTCCTCTGACCAGTGAGAGACTTCCTCGGACAAATGAAAAGCTGGCTCTGAGGAGCCAGTTCCAGCAAAGAAAAATAAAAGTCAGCAGGTTTGGAGTCCAAAATTCCTTCTCCAACTGCTGCAGAGATAGCCAGGGCAATACAGATTGTCCAGTCACTGTCCCAGTTCCCTCCGAACCACCACTATCTGGCAAAAGGTCGGTTCCACTGGTTCAGGAATATGATATAGAAGAGTTTTATGAACCAGAGGAGGGGGAGGATGATTATGATCAGTGTAAATGTGACTTTGAAAGTCTGGATGTGCCCATTGAACCGGACATCTCCCCAGACAGACCTTTGGTGAATCTCCCCCTAGGCTTTCTGAGTCCCCTTCTCATTTTTTGTTTTATAAAAAAGTTGCTGAGACCTCCAGCTTCCTTTAGAAGAGGCTTTGGATGAGCAAGAGGAGCCTGACTATGTAGAGATGATGGATATCCCAGAGTCCAGGAGATTGTCCATCCCTTTGCACAAATCTTTTAGGAAACAAACAATAAAAATGTTAAAAGCTCCTAATTCTGTGCCTCCTGTAGACAGAAGGATGGACAGGAGGTACACTTTGTCAGGTCCTGATACAGATTTTCTTTCACAGCAATGCAGTCATGTTGGGGTAGTTCAGGCTGCAGCCTGTGATAAAGCTAATATTCCCCTGGCTTCACATCCTCCTGACAAGGACTCCAGGAAGATTAGCGCCATGGCCAAAAAACAATACATGGCAGCATCCTTGGGACTCAGACAAGCAAACTTTATGGCTTATGTTGCGAGATACAGAAATCTAGATGGGATACTGTCATGGCCTTAGCCAAACAGGTCCTGGCCAGCTTGCAAGGAGCTGGAGCAGGTGGCTCTTGATGGTATTGAGGCATCTAAGGTGCAATTCCATGCTGCAGTGGATTCTAATGATGTATCCTCTAGAGTCATGGCTACATCTGTGGCTTTTCGTAGATTGGCCTGGCTCAGGTGTACTACTTTGTCACAGGATACCCAGTCTAAGGCTATGGATTTTCCTGTGGTGGGAAATTCTCTGTTTGGGGAGCAGACAGAGAATTATATGAAGAAAATGGATGAATATAGAACCACTTATAGAAGTGCACAAGCCAAGGGCGGCAAGCCACTCCTCAGAGGCAGCCCCCCAGGGGTAGGGGCAGGCCTTTTCACAGGCCTTTTTACCAGACCCAGGCCTCCTCCTCTTCAGCCTATGCTCAGAGGGGGTTCTTCAGAGGGAGAGGCAGACGGTGTACGAGCAGGCCTGCTCCCACCCCTCAGCCTAAATCGCTGCCAAACAGGCACCCTGATGGGATGCCCAGGGTCGGCTCTCCATTACCTGTAGGGGGCAGGCTGGCTTACTTCGTCCAGGACTGGGAGTCTTTAACATCAGACAGGTGGGTCCTGGAAGTAGTGAGCCAGGGTCTGGTTCTCAGCTTCAAAAATTTCAAAGATGAGAGCCAGATCTTTTCCACCTGCAAACCCTTTAGAGACTCTTGCTTTGGAAACAGAAGTCTCAACCCTCCTGGCTCTCAGAGCTGTAGAAAGGGTTTCTCCCCCACACCAGGGCAAGGGTCTGTACTCCAGGTACTTCCTTACCCCAAAAAGGCAGGAGAGTGGCGGCCTATCCTGGATCTAAGATATCTAAACAAGCACCTTTTAAAACCAAAGTTCAAAATGGTGACTCTGGGAATGATTTTACCCTCCCTAAGGCCAGGGGACTGGCTAGCTTCCCTGGACCTCAAGGATGCCTACTTCCATGTTCTTATCAGAAGCTCCCATCGAAAGTACCTCAGATTCGAACTGCCCTCAGGCCATTATCAGTTCAGAGCAATGCCCTTTGGCCTCACTTCTGCCCCAAGGGTGTTCACAAAATGTCTGGCAGTAGCAGTTGCTCATCTAAGAAGGCAAAGATTGCCATTTTTCCCTACCTGGACGACTGGCTCATTGTGGGTCAGTCTCAGACCGAATCAAATCACACCTGCTAGTTACCCAGCAGCTGCTTGCCTCTCTGGGCTTTCTTCTCAATCTTCCAAGTCAGTTTGAAACCTGTCCAGGTACTCACCTTTATAGGCGCAGAACTGGACACAAAGCAGGCCAGAGCCTTCCTTCCCCTGGAAAGGGTAAGGACCTTAGTGGCCCTGGCCTCGTCCTTCACTCTGCAGGTCTCTCGACCAGCAAGGCATTTCCTGCAGCTCCTAGGAAACATGGCTGCTTCCACAGCTGTAGTGCAAGGAGCAAGATTTCAGATGAGGGACATTCGGTTCCATTTGAGAGCTTTCTGGTCTCAAAGAAGAGATCCCCTATCCAAGTTAATCCCAGTGACTCGAACCCTGATCCAGGCCCTTCAGTGGTGGCAGGATCAGAGCAATCTGAGACAAGGGGTGCCTTTCATCCCTCTGTCTCACTCCTTGATCCTTACTACAGATGCATCCCTCTTGGGATGGGGAGCTCACATGGGCGACCTCTCCACCCAGGGGTTATGGTCCCCTCAGGAATCTCTGCTCCACATCAATCTGTTGGAACTCAGAGCTGTTTTCTAGCACTTCAGGTTTTTCTGCATCTGTTCAGAACAAGGTGGTACAGGTCAGAACAGACAACACCACTACAATGTGGTACATCAACAAACAAGGGGCACTCAGTCTTGACCTTGTGCACCGAGCGATGAAGTTGTGGTCTCTGGCTTATTCCTGAACACTTCCCTCATAGCAGTTCACCTCCCAGGCAAGGACAATGTCCTGGCAGATGCTCTCAGCAGGATTTCCCAGGGCCATCACGAATGGTCACTGGATCCCCTAGTACGGGGATAGTGTTTGCCAGATGGGGCACTCCTCAGATAGATCTTTTTGCAGCCTCAGACAATCATCAACTTCCACTTTTTTGTTGCAGGCCCCCAGTGTTGGGCTCAGTCCCCTGGATGCCTTTCTCCTCGATTGGGAAGGGAAGTTCCTTTATGCCTTTCCCCTTCCTCTCCTGTTCAAAGTACTAGTCAAAATCAGGTCTCAGCCCTGCAAGATGATCCTGATTGCTCCAGACTGGCCAGGCAGCCCTGGTACCCATCCTTCTGTCCTTAGCAGTCCATCTTCCCCTGTGTCTCCCCAGGAACCACAATCTGTTAACCTGTGCTCAGGGGAGAGTTTGGTATCCGAATCTCAAATCCCTCAACCTCAAGGCTTGGCTGTTGAGCAGTTAGAGTTTGCTGATCTACAACTTTCTCAAAGTGTTCTCGAAATCCTGAAGACTGCTAGGAAGCCTTCCACCAGGGCTACCTATAACTCCAAGTGGAAAAGGTTTTCCATATGGTGTTCTGGGAAGCATATTTCCCCGGAATCTGCTGATCTACCCACTGTATTGGACTATATGGTCCATCTTAATTCTTTGGGACTGAGACCAGCTACCCTGAAAGTGCACTTGGCAGCTGTCTCTGCCTTCATTTCAGCAGGGAAGCCCTCTTCTCTTTCTGCTCACCTTGTATTTTCCAAGTTTTTTAAGGGATTGCTTCATACCAATCCTCCATTCAGGGACCCTGCCCCTGCTTGGGATCTTAATGTTTGCATTGCTCAGCTGATGCAACCCCCCTTTGAGCCTCTGTCTTCGGCAGAGCTTAAGTATTTGACTTGGAAAACTGTATTTCTAGTAGCCATCACTTCTGCCAGGCGCATAAGTGAGTTACAGGCTTTATCAGTAGAGACTGACTTTATTTCCTTTCACAGGGATAAAGTAGTCCTCAGGACTAACAGGAAGTTTTTGCCTAAGGTGGTTTCGGATTTCCACCTTAACCAATCTATTTCACTTCCAGTGTTCTTCACTGACCATTCCTCCTCTGGTGAGAGGAGGCTGCACAACAGATGTTAAGAGGCCCTAAGTTACTACATAGAGCGTACCAAGGGTCACAGGTTTGACTCCTCCAACTATTTCTCACTTATGGTGAGGTTGGGAAAGGAGACCTGCCACTAAGAGATCCATTGCCAGGTGGATGCGTCTCTTGTATCAATTTTGCTATCAAAGCTGGGTAAGGTCCCCCCTCAGGCCTGAGGGCTCACTCTACCAGAGGTACAGCTGCATCTCTAGCTGCTGCTAGAGACATCCTATCTTGGAGATATGTCAAGCAGCTACTTGGAAAACAGTACACACTTTCACCAAGCATTACTTCCTGGATATCCAGGCCAGGAGGATGCTCGGTTTAGCACAACCGTGCTTCAGAACCTATTCCTAAGTAGGTTCTGTCCCTCCTCCATGGAGGTACTGCTGTGTAGTCTGCACTTGTCATAATATAGAGACTTCATGTTGTTTGAAGAAAAAATTACTCACCTTAGTAATGTTGTTTCTTCTAATGGAGTCTTGCTATATTGACACCTCCCCCAACCTGCCCTCTCAGAACTTCTACTTTGGGTATGGGGTGGGCAGTCCACTGTTGGCATTTATTGATGCCCTCTTTCATGTTTGGGTGTTGTGTTTTATTTAGTTATTTTATTTTATTTTTCTGGTCCACTGACTTGAGTCTTGGTGTTGGGACCAGGAAAATGTGTGAATATGTTAGTAGCCAGTTGGCTAGTGTAGGTTACAGCTTCCACACAGAGCCTTAGTGAGTTTTGCTCGTAAAGATCTGACTGTTTCGGTTTGAAACCACCCTAACAGAGCTTCTTTAACCGAGCTCGTGCTCTAAGCTCCATGCTCTGCATGGAAGTTAACTCTTTCACCTCCGGAGCAGTTCTAGTGGTGGGACAAACTGCACTTGTCATAATATAGCAAGACTCCATTAGAAGAAACAACATTACTAAGGTGAGTTATTTTTTTCTTCTTTTCCGCTGGAAAAAGCAGGTTCCCTCCTAACCACTCTCGCATTGAGTAGGCCCTGGTGCTTAAATCTTTGGATTTACTTCCTAAAACTTAAAACTCTCTCGAGTTTTGTCTTCAGCTCAGTCTTCGATCACGACTGTCATGGACGATAAAACTGTTCCTGGGTTTCGCCGGTGCCCTTGCGGGCAGAAGATGTCCAGGACTGAACCATATGCCATGTGTGTCTACTGCCTGTGGCATGACCACAGTCCACAGGCCTGCGACCTTTGTCATTCTTTTCACCCGAACGTCCTGGAGGACTGTCTCACCCGCCTTAAACTGGGCCACCCGGCGCTTCGAAACCATTTGGTGAAATCCAAGGACAGCTTGCAGCATTTGAAGAGGAGGCGGTCCAGGCCGCAGATCACTGCACTTCAGCTTCTGCCTTCATGCCACTCCAGCTGGGCTCAACTTTCACGTGGTCCTTCAAGGAATTGTGTCAGTTCCTGCTGACCCTCAGTCAGGGACCATCTGGGCCCAAATCTAAATCCAAAAAAAAGAGTCCGAAAAAGAAAGGACTTGCTGTCATTTCTGGGATTGGGAGTGCTGTCGGTCGACAGCCTCTGATTCCTGCACTTCTCTGGATTTGACATTGGTCAAGTCCTTGACCCAGGCTTCCGGCTAAATGGTAACACCGTCTGGCCAGTTGGCCGAGACACTGTTTGAGATCCTGGCCGAGATTTTTCTCGAACTGACTGACCAGTTGTTAACTGAAGAGGCCGATATTTCCTTGTCCAGGACTCTGGTCCTGACTCAGACCGTTAGAGGGACGGATCAGTCCTCTGACCCAGAGGAGCCTCGTCACAGGCCAACTCCCTCCAAAACTCTCCGCCGCCGCCCCCAGCAGTTGAGGGTCTAGGTCTTCCTCCCGTGGGTCTAACGGTCTCTGCTCTTGGCACCAGGAAGCAGCACAGTCATTACTCTTCATCCTCGTCCTCCTCCTCTGTGTCAATGCTATGAGGACTTAACGTGGCAACAGTTGATGTTGACCAACGTCAAGCTGACTCCAGCTTCTATGCCAGCCATCACCTGGCTGTGCAGCCTGAAGCTGATGCCGATTCCATTGACGGAGCCGACCAAAATGGTCCCGCGACCCTGGCGTTTCCGTCAATAGTGGTGGAACTGCCGCCTAAACAGCTGCCAACCGGCGCTCCGACTAAGGAGTCTCTGCCATCTAAGGGGCTTCCCTATCAACAGTCAGTCACTGTCGCCCCTGACCATCCACAGAGAGTCAGTGGGGACTCGAGCGGTCGACAGATCTTTAACGATTCCTCGGAGTCCGAGGAATCCTCCCTGCACTCCTGTCCAGTTAACTTAGAGTCAGTGAGGGACCTCTTGATGGATGAAGGCCCATCTTCTTTCATGGAGCTTCTCCACTTGATCTCTGAGTTGATGGGTATGAAAATGGATCCTGTCCAGAAGCGGGCTCATTACCCATTAACCGAGGTGAAGGAGTATAAGACCACCTACAAAAGCCACCCTGAGATAGAGAAGCCTCTACTTCCCATAGGCCTTATGGCAGGGGAGGTAGGGGCTGGGGTTATTACCCTCGAGCTCACGTTACCTATGATTACCCTTCCCAGAGTGGCTCGTTCAGAGGCGGGGCAAAAGGGGTACCAAGCATGCAGAAACCACTGCAGTCTCCAAAGTGCAGGCTAAACAGAACCCCTGGCATGTCTGACCAGGTCGCTTAACCATTGCCAGTGGGTGGGGAAGGGGAGACTGGCTCACTACTTCCAGGCGTGGAAAAGCATTAGCACGGATAAGTGTTTCCTTGAGAGACAGTGAGTCAGGATCACTCCCTGCAGTTCAAGAGATTCCCAAAACTGCAGAAACACAGAGCATTCCCACCTCATATCCCAGCAGAAAAGCTTCTGCTGGAGTTGGAGGTGAAAAAGCTGCTGCAAGCAAGTGCAGTGGAAGGAGCCCCCCCCCTTCCCAATGTGAGAAGGGATTGTACTCGAGACAATTCCTGATTCACAAGAAAAATGGAGAGTGGTGACCCATTTTAGACCTGAGATTTCTGAACAGGCGTTTGAAGGAAAAAATATCAAGATGGTAACACTGGGCACAGCGATTAAATCATTGCAATAGGGAGATTGGGGTCACTGGATTTAAAGGATGCTTATTTTCACATACCAGTAAGACCCTCCAACAGAAAGTATCTCATACTCAGGGTAGGGAACTGCCACTACCAATTCACTGTCCTGCCCTTTGGCCTTTCCTCACCTCCCGGAGTTTTCACAAGTGCCTGGCAGTAGTAGCAGCACATGTAAAGAGGCAGAGGGTAGTAATCTTTCCTTACCTGGACAACAGGTTAACCTCAGGAGAGACACACCAGGAGGACAAAGCCTCGCTTTTACTCTCCCAGCGCACCCTAGAGGAGCTGGGTTTCCTGATAAATATTCTAAACTCCCAGACAGAACTCGTTCAGGTTATTGGACTTTATAGGAGCAGAACTGGACTCCCAATAGGGGAAGGCATTCCTTTCTCAGGAGAGGGTGGCAAATTTGATAGGCCTTGCAGGGTCTTCAGGGCAGGAGAGCTCAGACTGGTAGGAGACTTCCGTCAGTTACTAGGACACATGGCCTCCTCCACAGTAGTGGTACCAGGTTCTAAATGAGGGATATCCAGTACCACTAGGGGCTTACTGGTCCCAAAGGCAGGATCCTCTGTCAGAATTAATACCTGTGACAAAGTGCCACTTAAGGGCACTAGACTGGTGGAAGATAGAAGAGAACCTCAGGGAGGAAGCCCCTTCCCTCCAGCCGTCACTAACAGTGGTGCTCACTGTCACAAACCCACTCAGAAGGTCAGCCCTCTACTCCCAAAGTGCCAACCTCTGAACGCAGGCTTGTGAACAGTTTAACAGAACAAGGTAATCCTCTTGTCTGTTTTTGTGGGTTTGAATCAACCTTTGGTTGAGTGCGGCTACCCGCAGAAGAAGGCAGCAGTCCCTGGAGGCCCACATCCTAAAGAAGAAGATGATGTTCTCCATGGAAAAAGAGCTGAAAAAGCTCCAACAGGCTTCTATCTGGAACTTCCTCTTATTTTATTTGTGATATGGAACTTCATTGAAAACAAGCTTTGCTCAATTGAACGTATCCTTTTATTCATTACGAATAAAAAATGATTTACTACTACTACTACTACTACTACTTTGGAGGGATTCAAACTGTGAACCTCTTGCTAGCGTACCCAATGCACAGGCTCAGATATCTGTCTTCGGGGGTGCCAGATATCTTTGCCTACGTGCACCTAAGCAGGTGTACAAAAATGAACCCTTAAACTTTAATAAAGACCTCAGATTATTCTTACCTTTTTCCAGTTTGGTATCACCATTCAGGCTTATGCCCAGTGTCTGCTGTAACCATATATACTCTACTTGTAAAGGAAATAAATCAAAGACAAACCAAGTAAGCTCTAAAAAGAGTTTTACTAAAACAGATAATATGTAAAACATACAATACAGAACTATTATATCACTAGACATACACATCTTTTAAAAGAACAATGGTTTAAACAGTGCAATTCCTACTACAGTAATTAGATTTCTCTCTCTTTCTAAATACCTGTTTAAAGTGCTCACAGATGTTTCTTTGTCAGAGTTTAGATAAAAGTGTCTCTGAAGGAAAACAGAATAATCTTTAAAAGCTGGTTTTCCCCACCTATTTTGCATGAGGTCACCTAGCTCGCCCCTGTCAGAATATATAAACAAAAAATATATATACAAAAACAGGATGTCTTTCTAAGTATTAAATTCTGCAACCTCAGCATGATTCATGTTCTACAAATGACATTTCTTTGATCTATTGATCAGTTCCCCCCCTTTTACACAGCCATCACCATTTATGATTTCGCACCAGTTTACTAAACCTGATTTCCTCCTCTTGAAACGTCATAAAAGGGATGCTGATTTCCCTTTTAGCAGCTAAAGCTATAATTAACTTAGAAAAGTCTGTAATTAGCTTCTGGCCTGCCATGTAACACCTTGTATCTAAAACCTGTGTGTGTGTGTGTGTGTGTGTGTGTGTGTGATCTCACATGCTGTTTCAGCATTTTCTCATGACTTTCATCTTTCATCTGAGACCGGGGTGATGAGCAAGGTCACTCCAAGAGCACCAGATTTCTCAGCATCTCTCATGACAGACAGTCCATAACCCATTTTTATATTACAAAAAATGATACAGTGATCAGAACCAGCTGTCCAAGCGTCATACTCACTACACATACCTCCCTCCTGGGCTGGGGTGCCGATCTGGAGAACTTCACTGTAAGTGGGGTATGGACCCCACTAGAGACTCAGGAGCACATACACCTCCTGGAACTCAGGGCTGTGGCATTGCAGGATTTTTCCTCCCACATCAGGGATCAGTCTGTCCAGATAAGGACAGACACCACCACCACCACCATGTACTATATAAACAAATGGGGAGACTAAGATCTTCCAAACTGTGCTCAGAAGCAGTGACGATCTGGAGCCTGCATACACACTGGAGGTACAGTTATCTGCATTATACCTTCCAGGGAAAAACAATGTCCTTGCAGATTCCCTGAGCAGGATCAATCAAGGAAGCCACAGATGGACTCTGAACAAACAAGTGCTTTCTTCAGTGTTCAGATGGTGGGGCAAAGTATACACTTTGCAAAGCACTGCTGCCTGGAGATTCAGTCCAGAGATAGATCTGTTTACCTCCTGGCAAAACTACCAGCTCCCACTCTTTTGTGGCAGCCCCCCCCCCCCCCAATCTGTGAGGACAGCCCCAGAGAATGCCCTGGTCCTCGGCTGGACAGGGATATTCCTTTGTTTTTTGCCTATTTCCACACATACTAAGGGTACTGCTAAAACTCAGGAGAGAGCCTGCAACAATGATTCTAATTGCTCCAGACTGGGCCAGTCAGACCTGGTACTCTCTGTTCCTGTCCCTTTCCATAAAACCTCCTCTCATCCTCCCTCTGAGGTGCAATCTACTTACCTTGCCTCTAAGCAGGATAACATTTCCAGACTTAAGCACTCTGTGCCTCAGGGCTTGGTGCTTGAACAGTTAGACTTTTCTGGACTAAGCCTCTTGGAAGAGGTCATAAATGTGTTTAGGGTTTCCAGAAAGCCAGCAACCAGGAAAACCTATGCTTCAAAATGGAAGAGGTTTTCACTGTGCTCCTCCACACAGCTCAACCCGTTTTAGGTTAGCCTATGCAGCATGTTGGATTATTTGGTCCACCTGCAGGCCTTGGGCCTCTGGCCCTGATCCCTGAAGGTGCATCTGGCAACAGTTTTGGCATATCTCTCAGCTTGCAGTGATGGATCTTACTTTGAGAGGGCTCTTGCAGTAGGTTATTACATATAGGACTGAAGACGGCAGGCATCAGGACCCCACGGAAAAATTTCTAGCTAACGGTCTCTGGCCTTCCAGTTCTTTCCGGCCGTTAGCTGTCGATAGCGCCTCGCGGTTAAGTTCCACTGCTCGTCAGTTCATCGCCGGTACTTCTACCGTCGCTTTTTCGATTATTTACACGAATTTTCATCAGGATTCTTTCACCTGCCTTGTATGTCGTCCCCTACCACATCCGAGCACAAGAACAAGTGCGACTCTTGCGGCGTCCAACTCCCGCACAAGGACGGCCATTCTCGGTGCCTCATCTGCCTAGGCCCAGCCCACCCCGTGGATTCCTGTCAGCACTGCCTGAAGTTCAGTGCGGCTACCCGCAGAAGAAGGCAGCAGTCCCTGGATGCCTATATCGTAAAAAAGAAGATGATGTCCTTCATGGAAAAAGAGCTGAAAAAGCTCCGACAGGCTTCTACCTCCCCCGAGGGCTTTAAGGAGAAGAAGAAGAAGAGGAAGAAGAAGAAGAAGAAGAAGGAGAAGGAGAAGGAGAAGAAGAACTGTGACTGGGACTCCTCATCCGTGGCTGCGGCGACCTCGGCTAGGGTCGCCACCCTTCAGGTAACATCCCCTCCGGGGACCATTCCCCGACTGCCGTCTTGGTGGTGTCCGAGATGGCGTCAGTCCCCCTGGCTGGTTCGCGCTCAGGCCAGTCGGGAGCCTCCGGGACAAAAGAGTCACCCATTCCCAGTGAGGCCACACCTTCGCGACCTCCTGGTTCGAGCTTGTCCGTTAAGTCTGGCGTTGGCTCCTCCGACGTCCACCCGGAGCAGGTCGCTAAGCCGCTTGACTGTTTGGGGCAGCGCACAGCCGTCAAGCCGCCCAGCAAGGTTGCCTCTCCCGAGCGGCATTCTTTAGGTGCCGGGTCCGATCAGTCAGATGTCGGCTCCTCCGACGCCCGCCCGGACCCCGCTGGTCAGATGCCCACCCGGCAGTCGCTCGGCACCGGAGCCTACACCAGATGTCTTCGACCCATCCGGTAAAGCTGGCTTCCCGCGCCGCCGCGCTGCTGCCGAGGCCCTCGTCTCCCCAGCTGGACCCCGGGGATCTCACCGGTCCTCCCCTGGACGCCGCTGGGGACTCTTCAGCGCCTCCGTCCCGCCCCCCTCGCACGGGATTGGTTGGCCTGATGCTGGACCCTTGGACACTGGTCCCGTCGCTGGCCGACGTCCCCTTACCGGACGTCACTCCGGCACCGACGCCCGCCGGGCCACATGTCCTTGGCCCGCCTGTTGGGCCTTTGCCCTGGTGCCGGATCTTATGTTGTCTTATCCGACGCTGTCTTATCCGGCTACGCAGTATCCAGTACTGCAGTATCTGACACCGCAGTATCCGTATCCCCCTCCTCCACTGCCCCCTCAGCTGCCGGTGGACCTGAGGGAGACTCTGGCTTCTCGGGCTGAGGCCAAGGCTCAGCTCACCAAGGAGGTGGAGCGCCGCCTCACGCCGATGGTCCCCGGATCCCTCGCCGGGAGTGAGAGACCCCTCCCCTCTCAACCCCAGAGACACTGCTGCGGGTCTAAGGCTGGGAGTGGCACTTTGCCCCCTAGGGGCCATGTACCTCCCCCGAGTGGGGAAGGGTCTTCATCGGACTCCTCGGAGTCCTCCGAAGACAGCTCCGATCCGGACGAGCCTCGCACTCTGGACAAGCCCAGGCCCAGGACCCCTCCGAAGTCCCCTCCGGAGGATCTCTCGTTTATGGAGTTGCTAAGCAAGATCCAGGCTTTTTATCAGTGGAAACTTCTGGAGTCGGATCGACAAAAGCAGAAGCCAGCTGCCCATTTGGATTTGCCCGAGGTCGCTCCCATGCTAGTTCCACCCTGGATCGAGCCTCATGCCGACCTTGTTTCCACTATCTGGAAACAGCCATCGGCTTTAGCCCCCCTTCCCAGGAAGGCAGACAGGCTTTACCAGGCTCCCGAAGGGTTGACTTTCTCACGTCACACCCCAAGGCCAACTCTGTTGTCATCAGTGCCACCCACGGCCATTCGGCCAATTCTAAGCATCTGAGCTTGTCCCCACCCAATAAGGAATCCCACCTTCTGGACCAGTATGGCAAGAAGATATTTTCTTCTTCCACTCTAGGCATCAGAGCCTTGAACTATGTGGCTTACATGGGGGATTACCAGAAGGCTATCCTTAGCGAGGTGGAAGCCAAGTTGGACTCCCTTCCTCAGTCCCAGACTAAACAGGAAGTGGCAGACCTTGTCCGCTCTGCACGTTCGGCCAGTAGGCACATGTTACGTGCTACTTACGATGCGGTGGACGCTACTGGATGAAGCTTGGTGTTCGCCGTGAGTCTGCGGAGACATGCCTGACGTCGGGTGTCAGATCTGGCCTCGGACGTACAATCCGCCATCCAGGACGCCCCCTTCCGAGATTCGGTGTTGCTTGGAGGTGATGTCAAGGGCATCATTACCGCACTGAGAGAGAAGGGCACTGCTCTCAAGGAGGTTGACTCCATGTACAGAGCCCCTCAAGCGCAGCTTCGTTCCTTTCATTGTCGCTCACGGCCTAAGGCGAAACCATATGGAAAGCGGGCCAACAAACGCCGGGTCCCTCCGGCTGCGAGACCTCCCCCACCCAGATGGGCTGCGGGAGCTCCAGCCGCGGCGCTGCTGCACACCTCCTGACTCCCTCCATCTCCTGCAGCCTCTGGTCGATCCAGAGGAACTGGTAGGAGGGAGTTTCTCTCTACATCTGCCGGGTTAGGAGAGGATCACTTCCGACTCTTGGGTCCTCCAGCTCATAGCAGAGGGCCACACCATAGAGTTTCTTCAGAAACCACCAAGAACCCCAGGTTGTCTTACTCCCCAGATCATCTTCTCAGGGTCCAGGAAGAAATCTCCTCCCTTTTGTTGAAGGAGGCAATAGAACCCGTCCCTCTCCCTCTTCGGGGATGGGCTTCTATCCCCATTTCTTCCTGGTCCCCAAGAAGACAGGAGACGTGAGGCTCATTCTGGATCTCAGCTCTCTCTAAATCTGTTCGTGGAGTACAAAAGGTTCAGGATGCTCTCCCTTCAGAGTCTCCTATCTCTCCTTCAGCCGGGACTGTGGCTGTGTGCTCTGGACATGCAGGACTCCTACCTGCATATCCTTATCCACCCTTCCCACCGCAAATACCTCTGGTTTGCTTTCCAGGGGGATCAGTACCAGTTCAAGGCCCTCCCATCTGGTCTTTCCTTGGCGCTCCCAGTATTCACCAAATGCCTGTCTGTGGTAGCAGCCACCTGCGTGCTAGGGGGTACAGGTTTTCCTGTACCTGGAGGATTGGCTTCTGGTGGCTGATCAGGGAGGAACTCCTGCGTTCCCTTTGCCTTACCAGGTAGGTTTTTTCCAGCCTGGGTATTACCATCAACCAGGCAAAATCCCATTCAGACAACATGAAGTCTTGCTGTATTCTGACTATTACAGTTAGGTCCTGCCTTTCAACTGCCCCGGAGAACAAAGAGTTAACTTTCCATGGCCAGCATGGAACGTTCAGCGCAAGCTCGGTTGAAGCCTCTGTCTGCTGTTGTTTAAACTCCAACCATCAGATTCTTTACTCTGCCTCACTGAACAGTCGCTCCAGAGATTTCTCCTTTGCTCGGTTCAAAAAAGTCGGTTAAAGTTTCGTTTTTCTCGGTTTCTACCGAATTTCTGCTACTGAACCTGTTGGTTTAAGTCTCTGTCTGTGGTACCGTGAGTACTAGATAAGTTTTGCATTTAGTTTCTGTGTGGAACTTATAAACATTGGATCGGTTCGGTTTGAACCAATCAGATAGGTTTTAAAAAATGTTTTGAATTTATTAGAGTGTGGTAACCGGTCCGTATCGGTTCTAAAAAAAGCAGTTTAATTCGTTTTTCCAAGACCGTAACACGGTCAGGAACCGATAGGGTGTCTTGCCTGGCAGGGTGCGAAAAAGGTAAGTTTTGGATTGGATTGGCCATGTCTGAGAAACCCAAGAAAAAAAAACCGGGCCCACTGGGTTTCAGCTCTGTAGTGTGTGTGGGGAAGCCTTTGCTAAGGCTGATCCCCACACCACCTGTGTTTGTCTGGGGTTTGACCTTCTCGATTCAGACTACCAAATTTGTGAAAGTTTTCCCAAAGGTACCCTGGATAAGAGAGTAGGTAGACTGAGGAAAAGGGAGGCTGAGAAGTCCGCTGACCCGGATGGCCAGCTCAGTTCAGTTCCGACTGAACCAGAAGGAGTGCCCTCTGACCAGGGCGAAACTTCTTCAGGCAGAAGGAGAGCTGATTCTGAGGAGTCGGTTCCGGTTAAAAGATAGAGAAGGGAAAAATCATCCAGTTCGGATCCACGAGTTCTTTCTCCAACCGCTGGTAAAATGGCCAAAGCGATAAGGATAGTTCGGTCGCTAACTTCGGTTTCGGCCGAACCGGCACCATCTGTCAGGGGCTCGGTTTGGTCTGTTCCCACGGTTCCGGATTATACTTTAGAAGAATTTTATAAATGGGAGGAGGAGGAGGCAGAGTATGAGGATAATGATGATGATGGTGATTATGAAAGTCTGGATGTGCCTATTGACCCGGACATCTCCCCAGACAGACCTTCAGGTGTTTATCCTTCTAGGCTTTCTGAGTCCCCTTCCCACTTCATGTTTTACAAGAAAGTGGCTGAAACCCTCCAGCTGCCAATGGAAGAAGCAGTAGAGGATCAGGAGGAGCCTGTTTTTGTTGAGATGATGGACATCCCAGAGTCCAGGAGATTTTCTATTCCCCTCCATAAATCTTTTGGGAAACAGACATTTAATATTCTAAAAACTCCTAATTCCATACCTCCTGTGGACAGAAGAATGGACAAGAGGTATATGCTTTCAGACTCGGACACGGAGTTCATTTCCCAGCAATGCAGCCATGTTGGGGTAGTGCAGGCTGCTGCATGTGATAAGGCAAATATTCCCTTGGCTTCACACCCCCCAGATAAGGACTCCGGGAGGATTGATGCCATGGCAAAGAAGCAGTACATGGCAGCATCTTTGGGACTCAGACAGGCTAACTATATGGCCTACACAGCTAGATACCAGAAGTCCAGGTGGGACACTGTGCTGGCTCTGGCTAGCGGGCCCTGACCAGCTTGCCAAGGCTGGAGCAGGTGGCTGCAGATGGGATTGAGGCATCCAAGGTGCAATTTCATGCTGCTGTGGACTCCAATGATGTTTCATCTAGAGTCATGGCTACATCTGTGGCCCTCGGAGGATGGCTTGGCTCAGATGTACTAGCCTATCACAGGATACCAAGGCTAAGGCCATGGATTTCCTGTCATTGGTAATTCTCTGTTTGGGGAGCAGACAGAGAACTACATGAAGAAGATGGACGAGTACAGGATCACCTACAGGAGTGCTCAGGCCAAAGAAAGGCAAGTCACTCCTCAAAGACAGCATTCCAGGGGCAGGAGCAGGCCCTTTCAATGGCCTTTTTACCAGGCCCAGGCCTCCTCTTCTGCTTATGCTCAGAGGGGGTTCTTCAGAGGGAGAGGCAGATGGGGAATGAGCAGGCCTGCTTCCACTCCTCAGCCTAAAGCCCCTGCCAAGCAGACACCCTGATGGGTCTGCCCGGGCCGATTCTCCAATACCTGTAGGGGACAGGCTGGCTTACTTTGTCCAGGACTGGAAGTCTTTGACATCAGACAAGTGGGTCCTGGAAGTAGTAAGCCAGGGACTGGTTCTCAGCTTCAAAATATTTCCCAACATGAGAACCAGATCCTTTCCACCTGCATAACCATCAGAGACCGTCGCCCTAGAGGCAGAGGTTTCTTCCCTCCAGGCTCTCAGAGCCATATAAAGGGTTCCTACCCTACACAGGGGCAAAGGATTGTACTCCAGGTACTTCCTAACCCCCAAAAAGACAGGAGAATGGCGGCCCATCCTGGATCTAAGATATCTGAATAAGCACCTTTTAAAACCAAAATTCAAAATGGTGACTCTGGGAATAATTCTGTCCTCTCTAAGGCCAGGGGACTGACTAGCCTCCCTGGACCTCAAAGATGCCTATTTTCACATTCCCATCAGGTGCTCCCACAGAAAGTACCTCAGGTTCGAGTTGCCCTCAGGCCACTATCAATTCAGAGCAATGCCCTTTGGCCTAACATCAGCCCCAAGGGTGTTCACAAAGTGCCTGGCAGTAGTGGTTGCTTTCCTAAAGAGAAAAAAGATCTCCATCTTTCCATACTTGGACAACTGGCTCATAGTGGGTCAGTCTTCAGACCAAGTCAAGTCACATCTGCAAATGACCCAACAAGTGCTCACTTCCTTAGGGTTCCTCCTCAACCTTCCAAAGTCAGTTCTCAAGCCAGTACAGCTCCTCACCTTTATAGGGGCAGAGCTGGATACAATAAGAGCAAAAGCCTTCCTTCCCCTAGACAGGGCAAGGACTGTTATAAAACTGGCCTCGTCATTCACCCTTCAGGTGTCTCGACCAGCAAGGCATTTCTTGCAGCTCCTGGGCCACATGGCAGCCTCTACAGCAGTGGTCCAAGGGGCAAGATTCCAGATGAGGGACATTCAGTTCCACTTAAGAGCCTTCTGGTCCCAAAGAAAGGATTCCCTTACCAAACTAGTTCCAGTGACTCGAACCCTGATCCAGGCTTTGCAATGGTGGCAGGATCAGGACAATTTGAGACGAGGAATTCCTTTTGTCACTCAGTCTCATTCAGTGATACTCACCACAGATGCCTCCCTGCTGGGCTGGGGAGCCCACTTGGAGGATCTTACCACCCAGGGACTGTGGTCACCTCAGGAATCTCTGCTTCACATCAATCTCTTGGAACTCAGAGCAGTGTTTCTGGCGCTGCAAGCCTTTTCCAAATCTGTACAGAACAAGGTGGTCCAGATCAGAACAGACAATACCACCACAATGTGGTACATCAACAAACAAGGAGGCACTCGGTCTACGGCCTTGTGCACAGAAGCAATGAAGTTGTGGTCTCTGGCCTATTCCCTGCAAACCTCTCTGATAGCAGTTCACCTCCCAGGGAAGGACAGTGTCCTAGCAGATGCTGTCAGCAGGATATCCCAGGGTCATCACGAATGGACCTTAGATCCCCTAGTTTTGGAAGTGATTTTCTTGAGGTGGGGCACTCCACAGATGGATCTTTATGCAGCCCCAGACAATCACCAACTTCCTCTCTTTTGTTGCAGACCCCCAGTCTTGGGCACAGTACCCCTGGATGCTCTGATCCTGAATTGGGAAGGGAAGTTCCTGTATGCTTTTCCCCACTTCCCTCTCCTGTTCAAAGTGCTAGTCAAGATCAGGTCTCAACCATGCAAAGTGATTCTGATTGCTCCAGACTGGGCCAGACAGCACTGGTACCCACTGTTGCTGTCCTTAACAGTCCACCTTCCCCTGTCTCTTCCCAGGAATTACAACCTGCTGACATCCTCTCAGGGGAGGATTTGGTATCTGAACCTCAAATCCCTCAATCTCAAGGCATGGCTCTTGAAGAGTTAAGAGTTTGCTGATTTACACCTTTCTCAAGGGGCTCTGGATATCCTTAAGGCTTCTCGAAGTCTTCCACCAGAAAGACTTACAACTCCAAATGGAAAAGGTTCACTATCTGGTGCTCTAGTAAGCATATTTCTCCAGAATCTGCTGGGTTGCCTGCAGTCCTGGACTATATGGTTCATCTTAATGGCTTGGGACTTAGGCCAGCTACACTTAAAGTGCATCTGGCAGCTGTTTCTGCCTTCTTGTCAGTAGGCAAGCCCTCTCCCCTGTCAGCCCATCCTGTGGTTTGTAAGTTCTTCAAGGGATTGCTGCACACCAGTCCCCCCTTTAGGGACCCTGCTCCTGCTTGGGACCTTAATGTTTGCATTGCTCAGCTTATGCAACCACCCTTTGAGCCTTTGTCCTCTGCAGAGCTTAAACACTTGACTTGGAAACTGTGTTTTTGGTAGCCATTACCTCTGCCAGGCGTATCAGTGAATGCAAGCCCTGTCAGTGGAGCCTGATTTCATCTCTTTCCATAGAGATAAGTAGTCCTAAGAACTAACAGGAAGTTTTGCCTAAGGTGGTTCAGATTTCCACCTTAATCAGTCTATGTCTCGCCCTGTTTTCTTCACTGACCATTCCCTCCTCTGGAGAGAGGAGGTTGCACAACAGACGTAAAAGGGCCCTCAGCTACTACAGAGGGCGCACCAAGGGTCCTGGGTTTGAGTCCCTCAGTTGTTCCTCACATATGGAGAGGTCGGTAAGGCAAACCTGCCACTAAAAGATCTCTTGCCAGATGGATTGTCTCTTGTATGCAATTCTGCTATGAAAAACTGGGTAGAACAGCACCCTCAGGCATGAGGGCTCACTCTACTAGAGGTACAGCTGCTTCCCTGGCTGCTGCCAGGGATATTCCTATCTTAGAAATTTGTCAAGCAGCCACCTGGAAAACAGTCCATACATTCACCAAGCATTACTCTCTGGATATCCAGGCTAGGAGTGATGCTCGGTTTGGCACAGCAGTACTTCAGAGCCTATTCCCAAAGTAGGTTCTGTCCCTCCTCCATGGAGGTACTGCTTGGTAGTCTGCAATAGTCAGAATACAGGAAGTCTTCATGTTGTTTGAAGAAAAAATTACTCACCTTAGTAATGTTTCTTCTAATGGAGTCTTGCTGTATTCTGACCTCCCCCCCGCCTCCCCTCTCAGAACCTGGCTTTTGGGATGTGGGTGGGCAGAGCAGTGTTGGCACTCTAGAGGTGCCCCCTTTTTCACCCTCCTTTATATTGGGCGTGTGTTGTGTTTTGTTTTTTGGGTTTCCTGACTGAGTCTTTGCTTTGAAACCAAAAAACCCTTTTCTTAATAAATGTAGTTGCCAGTTGGCTAGTGTGAGTCTTACAGTTTCCACACAGAACTTCTAGTGAGTATTGCTCGTAAAGCTGTGACGGTTGGAGTTTAAACAACAGCAGACAGAGGCTTCAACTGAGCTCGCGCTGAACGTTCCATGCTGGCCATGGAAAGTTAACTCTTTGTTCTCCGGGGCAGTTGAAAGGCAGGACCTAACTGCAATAGTCAGAATACAACAAGACTCCATTAGAAGAAACAACATTACTAAGGTGAGTAATTTTTTCTTTCAGGTTAACCCACGTGGGTTCCAAATAGCTTTTTGCAATCATTTCAACAGTAAAACTATATACAGTTTTAAACAAAGGGATCCCAGTATCATATAGAGTTTTACACAGAGATTCACATATATTTTATAACTGCAGATATGCAAGGGGGAGGAAAACAGACAGCAAGGAAAGGGTAAAGAGATCACGAGAAGCAGAGAATTGAAAGACCGGGGTGATCAAGTCCTAGGTGTCATGAGAAAATTTGGTTGTGCAACCAGACAGAGAAGAGATAGAAAAGGAGAGAATGTAACAGATCCATGCATTTAAACTCTTTCTCCATAACAACTGGGACAGGGCCATATTCAGCCCTGACACACACTGTATGATATGTCTGATACCACAGTACGGGCACGTGCCTTGGGCATTTGCCTTCGCAGGCAATCCTGGCTTCGGGTTTCTGGATTTGTGGCTGATGTGCAACAGAAGGTCTTGGATGCCCCTTTCGTGGGCACAAAGCTTTTTTGCCCAGATGTTCAGGACATAATTAATGAACTGCAGGCCTCAAGGAGGGCCAACAAGTCGGTCCACTGCCTTTATTATACCCAACCCAGGAACCTTCCACGGTCTTCCTTTCAGAAAGTCACACAAAAGTTTGGGCATGGGTCCCATCCTCAGGGCAAATGTCTGGCTAGTGCTTCTCTGCCTGCCCCCATTGCTGCAATCCTCTTAGGGTGGAGCTGTCCCTCAGCCTGCCTCCTCCCAATTTCTTACTAACATACTAAAATGCCAGCAGAATAGGCCTAACGGTCTTTTGTGTCTGCACGTTTGGTCAGCCCCCACCCTGGGAGCTGACCTTGCTGCCCCTCTCGCCTTCTCTGTCTTCTCCCTTCCCAGTTCCGGATATTCTCGCTGCACTGGATTTTGCTTCCAGAACCCTTCCCCTGTACCTGTCCCACCCCATCTTGAACCCCTCCACCATCTCTGCCTCCACCAGCCCCCTGGGCAGCGCTTTCCATGGCTCCACCACCCTCTCAGTGAAGTAGCACCTCCTCCTTTCTCCCCTGAATCTTCCCCGCTCCAGCTTCCACCCATGCCCTCTAGTTGCCCCCCCCTTCCTTCGAAACACCCTGACTGCTTCTCCCCTATTTACCCTCTTCATGTACCTGAAGACCTCCATCATGTCCCCCTGGTCCCTTCTCTCTTCCAGTGTGTACATATTTAGCTCTTCGTGCCTCTCCCCATAGGTCCCGTTCCCCCAAGCCCCAAAGCATTTTGTTTGCCCTCCTCTGGACCCTCTCCAGGAGTTTAATGTTCCTCTTTAAGTGTGGCCTCCAAAACTGCACGCAGTACTCGAGGTTCGGCCTCACCAAGCAGTTATACAGAGGGAGTATCACTTCCCTCCTTCTGGAGGTGATCCCCCTAGCACTGCATCCCAGCATCCTGTTGGCCTTGGCTGCTGCCCTCCTACAAGTCTCTGAGTTGTTCATCTTGACATCCACCACCACCCCCAGGTCTCTCTCAGCCATCGAGACTTGTAGCATTCCCCTCCCCCAGGGTGTACATTTGGCCCGGGTTTCTGGCCCCCAGGTGCAGTACCTTGCATTTCCCTGCATTGAACCTCAGCTTCCACTTTCTAGACCATCTTTCCAGAGCCTCCAGGTTCCCCTGTAGGGTCACCCTCCTCTCCTCCCCATCCACCACCTCCCCCAGTTTTGAGTCATCTGCAAAGGGACTCATCTCACTCCTGATACCTGTCCTTATGTCAGAGACGTAGGCGTTGAACAGGAGGGGCCCAGGACTGATCCCTGTGGGATTCACTAATGACCCTCCTTGGGATGAGACTATCTAGCCCTACGACCCTCTGGGTCTGGTCCTGGAGCCAATTGTCTATCCATCTGATCATCTGGTTCCCCACCCCCATTTCTCCCAGCTTATCTAGCAGGCCCTCGAGAGGAACAGAGTCAAATGCCTTGCTGAAGTCTACAAAGAGGACGTCCACTGATCGATCCAGGTCTAAGGCACTCGTCACCCAGTCATAGTACTCCACAAGGTTTGTCTGACACGATTTCCCTGGGACGAATCCATGCTGTCTATCGTCCAGACACCCTGACTTTTCCAGGTGCCCCCCTAGACTCTCCTTGACAATGCCCTCCATCACCTTGCCCACCACCGATGTCAGGCTGACAGGCCTGTAGTTCCCTGCCACCTCCCTTGATCCCACCTTGTGGATAGGCACTATATGCGCCACCTTTCGGTCCTGGGGCACCCCACCCTGTCCCCAGATAGATAGTGAAAAGCTCTGCCAGGGGTTTCGCCAGGACATCCGCAAGTTCCTTTAGCACTCTGGGATGTGATTTATCCGACCCTGGTGCTTTCTCCATCTTAAGGGACCTGAGGGCTTCCCACACTCTCTCTGCTGTGATTTCCACCTCCACTACCTCTTCTCCCTGCTTAGCCTTCCCCCCTCCTGCCAGTGATGCCTCCCCCTCTCCCCAGACCCGCCGATCGGTGAGGGTCCCCCCCTCCTCAGTATCACTGTCTCCTCCCATGTATGATACAGCACCCCCGTTTTCCTTTGTGAAAAATTAGGTGAAGTACTCATTTAGTACCTCAGCCTGCTCCCCTGGGTCTTGTGCCCATCTCTCCCCTGTTTTAATCCTGCTAATCTGCCCCTTCACCCTTCGTTTTTCCCCAATGTATCTAAACAACCCCTTGCTCCCTCTCCTAATTTCCCTGGCCAGGTTCTGCTCCTTCCTGGCCTTAGCCGCCCTCACCACTCTAGTGGCCCTTCTAGCCATCAGTTCGTACTCCCCTCAATCCCTTTCACTCCTTGAGCTCTTGAATTGTCTGTAGGCTGCCTTCTTTTCCCTTTCACCTCCTGGTCCCTCCCTGGTCCACCAGCAGGGTTTTCGGGCCCTACTGCATTTTCCGCTTACTCTGGCACAGGTGCTGGTAGCATCCTGCTCCCCTCTCGTGATTATTTCCCACCTACTGTCAGCGTCCATGTCTGACTCAATCACATCCAAATGCTCCTTAAAGATCCTTCCCATTTCCTTAAAATTCCTTAAAATCTGCCCCTCTGAAACCCCCTTCCTCCAGTTCCATGCCCAAGGGAGGTGGTCGGGGGTCATTTCTCTTTCCAGCTACAAGAATGCAGGGAAATCACCTCAGATGCATACTTTAGAGCTCCTGGAGAGGCCACCCATCGTCTTAGTGGGGCTCGACTCTTGTTTTCCAGGCCACCTTCTGCTGTTGAGGGAGGAAATCCCATCTGTCTTGCTCAGAAGCGCCATAGAGCCAGTCCCTCCCACTCAGCGGAACAAGGGTCTTTACTTCAGGTTTTTTGTAGTCCCCAAAGAGACTGGGTAACTTCGCCCCATCTCTGATCTCAAGGAACTCAACCAGTTCATTCAGTACAAGAGGTTCCGTATGGCTACCCTCCTAGGTCTGTTGCCTCTCATCAAGCAGGGTGACTGGCTTTGTTCTCTTGACATCCAGGATGCATATCTCCACATCCTGATACATCACGGCCACCGGAAGTACTTCAGGTTTTCTTTCTGGGGGAATATTTTCAATTCAGAGTCTTGCCCTTTGGCTTGTCCTCTGCGCCACCGCAGGTCTTTACCAGGTATTTAGCGGCTGTGGCCATGGCCCTTTGAGAGGGCCTTTGTGTTCCCTTATCTGGACAATTGGCCTTTTTTTTTTTTCTTACTTACTATGCTTTTTCTTCAGACTGCTTATCCCCGTCAGTCACCCTACCACCACTGATGGACCCGGCTGCCCCCTGGATTGCCCCACAGGGCTGCACTTTTGGAGCTTCTCCCGGGGTTAGTGTCTCCAAATGTTTAGGGATTTTTAATACCGTGGCAAGAATGGACCCCATTCTTTAGCCAGGGCATATTCAAAACTCAAGAAATTAGTACTGTATTAATCTTTGATGTTTGCTGAGAGCGTTCTTCTCAGCACACGCAACGTCCCCAAAATAGCTTCCTTTTGAAGTTCATAAGGTGTCACAAGTATTGGAAGCATATTTAAATGTGCCTGAAAGTTCTTTTTGATTAGTCCCATTGCTCCAAGCACTACTGGAACAATCTGTGTGTCCTTATTCCACATCAGTTTAGTTTCTGACTGCATATCTTGGTATTTCATGATTTTGTGTCTCTCTGTACGCAGCACACTGTAGTCACTAGGAGTGGCTATTTCAATAAGTAATGCTACCTTTGTTCTCTTTTCTTGTATTACAATATCAAGTTTTCTTGCTTCCACTTTCTTGGCTGTTGGTATTGGGTGATCCCATGTGATCATTACTTCTTCATTCTCTGTGATTCTTTGAGGTTCATGTTTCCAGTGTCTCTCTGCTACCTGTATGTTATAGTGTTTGCACAGTTTCCAGTGGATCAATCTTGCTACATTGTTGTGTCTTTCAGTATACAGGCCTTCTGCCATGAGTACTTCACATCCAGCCACAAGATGTGCAACCGTTTCTAATTCTGTACTACAGAACCTGCACTTGTCTGTTTCTCCTGTTTTTTCAATGGATTTTTGTGAACCATCTTGTCGTAGCCCACTATCTTGGGCTGCCATTATTAGTCTCTATCTACGTGGCCTAAATTCACCTCTTTTAACCACTCATGGGTCAGAGCTTGATCGACCTGTAGTTGCTCAGTAACTCCTGTATTTTCCACTATAATTATGGACTTTCCAATTGTTTTTTCTTTTCTGTTGGTCTTTATCCTTATACTCCTTTTTCTGATTCTTTGCGTTTTCTGTTGCTGACAGTTCCTTATCTACTTTTGGATTGACATCAATCTCTGCTACCCTTCTGAAGGCTTCTCCTAATTTGATGAGTGAAGTCATTTTAGGCTTATTTTCTTCATGATGTAAGACCTTGGCTATATTTGGGTCCAAGGATGTCAGTATGTATGTATGCAACCCACTATTGTGGATCTATATGTAATCAATCTCAATGAGGCCCATGCCTCCTTCTGCCTTGGGATGTATAATCTTGGCATGCACTGATTTTGTATATTAATTGGTGAGCATGAAACATTTTCTTGTTTTATATCTAGCTGGTTCAACACTTTCTTGGCCAGTCTATCACACCAAAGCTGTATGATATCACTGGAAGGCGAGTTGATTTATAAGCTTGCACTTTATTTCGTGTTGTCAAGGCAGTTTTCAAAATTAGCTTTAACCTTCTAAAATATTCCTTGCTTACTTTACTCTCATTTGTTCATGTTGTGCTGTTGCTCTTCATCTATTCCCAGATATTTATACACTCCCTCTTGCTCAAGTTCTTTTATGTCACAGACCTCCCCAGATTCAAGTTTTCTTACGAGTTAACTTTCCTGCTACAAATGTTGCTTTGGCACATTTGTCTAGCTAAACGCCATCCGTATGTCATCAGAAAGGTCTTAACAATTTGTAGTTGTTCTTTCAAATGTTTGTCAGATGAACTGTAAAGTTTTAGGTCATCTACAAATAGAAGGTGAGATGTTAGCTGTTGATTATTTTTGTTTCTGGGATTCAAGCTGTATCCATAGCCTAGGTTGTTGATTAGGTTACTCAAGGGATTGAGGGCAAGGCAAAACAGAAGCGGTGACAAAGAGTCACCCTGAAATATCCCTCGTTGGGCACTTTTGGAGCTTCTCCCAGTGTGACTCAGTCGGTGCTCGTTAACTCATTGTCTCCTAGCAGACGCCTGTAGTCGTCAGTAAAATACAATGGTGTGTCCTGAGGACGTCTGCAGAAGTCGGCTACTGACTCCCAGTGTGCCCTTGGAACGTCTGGAGAAGTCACTTATATATTTTAATATATATATAGTGTAACAGAATATAATATATATTTGACTGCATAGCACCGTTGGAAAGATAATTTTATGCTGAACAACTTTGTCACTGATATTTTGTGCATATCATGTATACTTTAGGAGTTATTTGCAGTTGTTTATGGTATGGTGTGCATAGCTTATGTTGCCTGTTTTAGTGAAAAAAAATGTTTTTTGCTGTTTCAACCAGCTTAAAAAAAAAAATTACATATTATTATTTGCATACCACCATTGGGAAGGTAATTTTATGCTGAATAACTTTGCCACTGATATTTTGTGTATATTATGTATACTTTAGGAGTTATTCATATTTGTTTATGGTATGGTGTGTATGGCTGACATGTTTTCCATCAAGATTCACCTAAGCAACTTGAATAAAATTCACTTTTTTGGCACTTCAGCAGGTATAAAATAAAAACCGTATTGATTACAACTGGTTGCAAGCACCATTGGAAAGGCATTTTTGTACTCATCAGCTTTCATGCTGATACTTTGTGTGTATCATGTATTCTTTTGGAGTTATACACATTTGTTTATGATATGGTGTGTGTGGTTGAGATTTATCCCTCAAATCTCACCAAAGCACCTTGACTAAAATGGGGAAAAATTACGTTTTATAGTAAAAAGATACCTTTTTTTAACAAACATAATATTAAAACACCATCTAATGTCTGTAGACTTAATTTGGTGTTGATATTTTATATTTTCCAACAAAAAATGGCTTATGTTGCCCTTTTTTAGTGAAAAAAATATTTAGTTTGCTCTTTCGACCAGCATAGAAAAAAAAACAAAATTACTTATTATTACATGCATGCCACCATTGGAAAGGCAATTTTGTGCTGAATAACTCTGCCACTCAGACTTTGTGTATGGCATGTACAGTTATTGAGCTATTAGCATTTGTTTGTGACATGCTGACTATGGCTTGATTTTGCTTAGAAAGGCCCAGGATTCACTGTTAAAAGTATACAGGAGATTCAGGAGGCAAGTGGTGTAATCTCAGAGTGAGCCTGTGGAGGCAATGAGTTAACGGATGCGTCAGGAGGACCTGAAATCTGCTACGGCATGGGAGGCATCACTCGATATGTCAGAGGCATTTTCTCTTTGTAAAGAGGGGGCATGTCAATGTGGACACTGCGACGTGACCACGTCATGCGTCCAACACCCCCCCCCCACAGAGCTACTCGGACAGGTACTCCGGTCGTGGTGCGTCCCGAGGTCACCCGGGAGTACTGGACCAGAGTCACACACTCTTCCCCACGTGGCAGTGGAGAGCATTCTATGGCCACTCAATCTAAAGCTTTCCACTGTGCCGGTGGGCCAGCTCTGAACAATTGGCTTTTGAAAGCCCCATTCAGGGAACTTTTACTGACCACCTTGCACATGACTCTGCAGCTTTTCCACTCCCTGGACTTCAGCGTGAATCTGCCCAAATCAGTTCTCGCTCCATCTCAGCGCCTCCAGTATATCGGCACCATTCTGGATACCTTTCAGGGAGGAGCTTTTTCTGCCCCAAGATAAGGCAGACTGCCTGATGGCACAGGCTTCCTTAGTGGCCTGGGAACTGTACAGTCCAGCCCGGTCTTTTCTGCACCTGCTGGGGCAGATGGCAGCCACCATAGCACTGTTCCTCTAGCCAGGCTTCATATGTGGGTCCCCCAATGGACCCTCAGGGTCCAATGGGATCAGCACCACGATGATCTGGATCAGTTAGTCCTGGTCTCCTCCCCTGTATGCATGGTCAGTCAGTGGCGACAGAACCCCAGACATCTTTTGCAGGAGGTCTCCTTCCTCATCCCCTCTCCTGGGCAGGTCCTCACAACAGATGCCTTGGGATCAGGCTGGGAGTCTACCGAGGTCCCGTCCAGACCCAGGGGTCCTAGTCCCCAATAGAGACAAGCCTCCACATCGATGTGCTTGAGATGAGTGTTCCTCTTTACCCTTCAGGCCTTTCTGAACCATCTGTCCCCGGGTCACCTGCTAGTCCAGTCAGACAAAATCAATGTGGTGTACTATCTCAACAGACAAGGGAGGACTCACTCGTACCCTCTCTGCTGGGAGGTGATGCGGGTCTGGTACTGGGCACTGGACCACAACCATGAGCTATCGGCCGTCCATGTTCCAGGGGACAAAAACGTCTTTGCAGACAGGTTAAGCCGGTCGCATTCACGTGAATATGAGTGGGCACTGCTGCCCTCCTTGGCCGACAGCCTCTTTCGAAGGTGGGGGTGGCCACAGTTGGACCTTTTTGCATCCCCACATAACGGAAGACTGCCGCTTTTCTGCTTGCTAGATCCTGGGCCTGGAGTTTTCTGGTGAGAAGCGTTGTCTCTCTCCTGGAGAGGGAGCCTCCCCGTCTTCCCTCTAATTCAGCGGGTCCTTCTCAAGCAGCAGATGGAGGAAGCCTCCCTCATCCTGATGGTACTGTTTTGGACACAGCAAATCTGGTTTGCATTGCTGCAGTAATTGGCAGTGGAACCTCCGGTCCCACTCCGGCTTTGCCAGGACCTGCTCAGTCAGGCCCAAGGGACCCTGATCCATCCATATCTCAAGTCTCTGTGACTGTATGCCTGGTTCCTGAGGTTGTAGCCATAGCCCGCTTTGGTGTTTCCACGAGAGTGGCTGATGTGTTGGTGGCAGCTAGGAAGCCTTCCACCAGGGCCACCTATTCCATGAAGTGGAAACATTTTGCCATTTGGGCATCTACCCATCATTTGGACCCTTTCACCTGTCCAGTGAACCATGTTCTGGAGTGCTTTCTGTTTCCGTCTGTCTTGGGCCTTAAATATTCCTTCATTAAGGTACACATGTATGCCATCTCTGCTTTACATGTGCCAGTGGTCGGTCGTCTGGTAGCCTATTTAGAGGTGGTCAGTATATTTTTAAGGGGCATTCTTCACTTAAAGCCCCCAGTGCGTAAACCTGTCCCGGCTTGGGACCTAAATTTTTTATTTTGGAGAAACTGACCCTGCCTCCTTTTGAGTCGGGTGCATCTTGCAAGTTATGCTTTCTCTCCTGGAAAGTGTTATTTTTAGTTGCTATTGCTTCTGCTTGAAGGATTTCCAAGCTTCAGGCTCTCATGTGTGAGCAGCCTTATTTAATTTTTCACAAAGACAGGGTCTCTTTCTATACCAATCCAAGTTTTCTGCCTAAGATGGTGTCTGAGTTTACTCTTCATCAATCCAACCAACTTCCCATTTATTACCCAGAGCATACCAATCCAGGGGAAGCATTGCTCCATACTTCAGATTTGCATAGGGATTTTGTGTTCTGGGGACATGGATATGTTGTTCATCCACACTGTCTGGCAGGTTCCTTGCCACTTTAAATCTTGCCGAAAGGTCTTCAAGCAGGCTTCTCCCTCCCACCCGGGTGGTAAAACTCTCGGCTCCGCCCCATGATGCCAGATCTTCCTTACCGCTTGGTTCGCCCGAAACTTATTTTAAAATTTTCAAGACTTCGGTCAAGTTTCTCCCTCACGGCTGCGATGGACAAATTGACTCCCGGTTTTCGGCAGTGCCCTTGTGGGCAGAAAATGTCCAGGACAGACCTGCACTCTACGTGCGTCTACTGCCTCGGTCTAGAACATGACCCGCAGGCCTGCGAGTTATGCCATTCATTTTCGGCCAATGTCCTGGAAGACCCCGATGCCCGGTTACAACTTGGGCTCCCCGAGAATCGCTACCCACCGGTGAAGTCGAAGGAGGCCCGTTGGGCGGTTACCGTGGCGGCTGGCTCGGCTGAGCAACTCGAGCAGATGATCGCCGTCGAGGAGGAGGCGGCACAGGCCGCATCGTCCTCTTTCTCGGTCGCAGCGTTTATCCCACTCACTCTGGGTAACTCGTATTCAGCTTCTTTTAAGGAGCTTTGCCAATCCCTTTCCACGAAGGGAGAGGGGCCATCAGGACATTCCTCTCGGTCTGGAAAGAAGGACCCAAAAGGTAAGTCCCATCGTCGGCGTTCGTGGGAGCAGGAGAGGTCCCCTTCCCCGGACAGTCAACACTCTACTTCGGTCGAGGTTGCGGCTAAGGCTGCTGGCTTCATGGCATCGCCGTCAGGCCAGCTGGCCGAATCATCCGTCGACACGGTCGAGATTTTTCTCGACCCGTCGGACGGGCTATCGACTGGTGAAGCAGACAGCCCTTCTTCACCGGTTCCCCCGGTGGAGACCGAGGACTTGCCTGCGCCTCCGGTGCTGCAGTCCCGGTTAAGGCTTCGAGCGAGGGAAAGTGGTGTTCCGCCCCTCCCAGACCCGTCCTCGGAAATGCCCAGGATCTCTGTCTCGGACATCGTCTCGGTCCAGTCAATCCCGCCGACATCGGCGGTCTCGGCACTGAAGTAAGCGACGCTGCCGCTTATCCTTGTCTTCCTTCTCGGAAGAGGAGAGGCTTTGGCACAAGTTGTATCGACGCTACGAGGACCTGATGTGGCAGCAGTTACTTCTGTTCAGAACAAGCCGACACCGTCGCCTTCCCCGGCCATCAAGTGGCTGCCATCCGGCCCGGCGAAACAGCTTCGCTGTGGCGAGGGTGCCCAAACCTGGGCGGTTGTTCAGCGAAACCAGCTGCCCCACCAATTGTGGTGGAACCTCTGCCTCCACAACCGAAATTGGGGGCGCTGACCAAGAACTCTCGGTCAGGTCAGGGCCTGCCCCACAGGTTGTCGGTCACCCTCACTCCCCACCGTCCTTGGCAGGTGGAGGGTGGCTCAGGCCCCAGGCAGCTCTTCGCAGACTCCTCGGAGTCCGACGATGCCTCCTCCCTGTTCTCCAGGCTATTGACCTGAGTCCTCCGGGGGCTAGTCGATGGACAAAAGCCCATTGTCCTAAATGAGTTTGCTTTGGCTCCATCTCTGAGTCCACCAGGATGCAGCTCGAGCCCGTATCCAAGCGGACCAAGTATCCCCTGATGGAGATACTGGACTGAGGGGATTCACCCACGGAGGCCTTTCCGGTGGCTGAAGCCATTGTTGGCCCAGCCTTGGAGCTCTGGCAGCGGCCTGCTTCCTGTCCTGTGCCTTCGGCCAGGATGGCCAGGAAGTGTGTGGTCCCTACCGGCTCTTTGTCCTGTTTTTCGGAACACCCCTCTGCGAAGGGGTTGGTCATCGACAGCGTTTTCCGGTGTTCCAGAAATGCTAGGGATGTGGACAAGCCCCCCTGACAAGGAGTCCAAAAAGCTGGACTATGCAGGGCGCAAGGTGTACACTGCGTCCTCCCTTGGCCTCCACCAGGCCAGCTCTGCCGTGCTGATGGCACACTTCTCCCACGCCCTCATGGGCTCCCTGGATGAGGTGATCCCTCATCTCCCGGCCGACCTGCAGACCACGGTCCGGCAGGTGCGGGACCAGGGTAGGGCAGTGGCTAAGCAGCAGCTCCAAGCGGCTCTGGACATTGGAGACTCCTGTGCCAGATCGGTTGCGGCCGCGGTGGCCATGCGCCGCAGAGCATGGCTGAGGATATCCACCTTCACGGCAGATACCCAGCACAAACTGGCAGATGTCCCCTTCTTGGGGACCGACCTCTTTGGCCCTGGAGTGGAAGGTCACCTCCAGCGGATTGAAAAGTCTAATGCCACTCTGGACTCAGTCACCTCCGCCCAGAAGGACAAAGGCCGCCGACAGCAGCAGCACAAGTCCTTTCATCCTTCTGCGCCTGCGGCACGTCCGGCCCAACAGCACCAGCACCAGGCTCGCGCATGGCATCCCAAACCCAAGCCCGCGGCTTCCTCCAACAGGAAGCAGGGAAGTAAAGGCCCAGGAGGTCCTCGGCCGGTCCCTCCTCTAAGCCTGCCCAGTGACGGGTTGAGGGGCGTCGCCCCAGCCTCGTCACTCCCCCCCTGGGTTCCCCCCGTGGGGGGATGGCTCCGCCACTTCCTTTCCACTTGGTCCATTATCACCACGGACCATTGAGTTTTGGAGGTGGTAGGAAAGGGCCTGCCCCTGGAGTTCGAGCAGGCCTCGCCCTTCCGAGCCGTCACCCCTCTGGGGGCTACGGGGTCCGCAGCCTCTTTGTCGGCTCGCCGAGCCGATATTGCCCTGCTCCTCGAAAAAGAGGTGATCAGGAAGGTGGCGGATCCTCCTCCAGACCTGGGGTTTGTGTCCAGGTACTTCCTGGTCCCGAAACGGACAGGGGGCTGGCGCCCCATTCTCGACCTGCACGACCTGAACAGGTTCCTAAGGTCTCGGACCTTCAGGACGGTCACTCTGGCTCAGATAATCCCATCCTTGGAACGAGGCATGTGGTTCTGTTCTCTGGACTGTCAGGATGCGTTCTTTTATGTCCCAATCTGTCCGTCCCACCAGAGATTCCTCTGCTTCAGAGCGGAGGGATCCCTTTATGAGTTCCGGGCCATGCCCTTTGGCCTTTCCCTAGCTCCCAGGGTCTTCACCAAATGCATGGCAGTGGTGACAGCATTCCTGCGGCGCCGAAGGGTCTGGGTGTACCCCTACCTGGACGACTGGCTGATTGCAGCCCGCTCCAGAGCGGAGGTGGAGCGGTCCAGGGATCTGGCCCTCTAAGTTTGCTCTCAGGTTGGCCTCCTCATCAACGAGGCCAAGTTGGAACTCGTGCCAAAGCAGGTGATACAATTCATCGGGGCAGAGCTCGACTCTCTTCGAGCCAGAGCACGGCTCCTGGCGGACAGGGCCAAGGTTCTTTCCTCCTTTGCCCAATCATTTCAGGTTGGGCAGTTACACTCTGCCTGGGACTTCCTGCGCCTCCTGGGCTTCATGGCGGCCTGCACCAGCATGGTCAGTTGGGCCCGCTGGTACATGCGTCCCCTTCAATGGGGGCTGGCCAGCCAATGGTCACAGCACTTCAATCCGCTGGATCAGCTAGTGACAGTGACCCAGGGGATGTGGAACACTCTCCAGTGGTTGACCGTTCCAGCTCATCTGCAGGAGGGCATCCCATTTGTCCGCCCCGAGCCTACGGTCTCTCTATCGACCGATGCCTTTCTGATGGGTTGGGGTGCCCATCTGGGGGAGCACAGAGCGCATGGTCTCTGGTCCCCCCGGGAGTCCCGATGCCACATCAACCTGCTGGAGCTTCAAGCAGTTCGTCTAGCCCTCACTGCCTTCGCTCCGTTTCTACGGGGTCAAGTGGTTCAGGTCCAGACGGACAATACCAAGACCATGTACTACCTAAACCGCCAGGGCAGGATGCGCTCCATGCCTCTGTGCAGGGAAGCTCTCCGCATTTGGTCAATCGTGCACAGCCTGGAGGCGGATCTCCTCGCCATTCATGTGGCAGGAGCCTCCAACACCCTGGCCGGTGCCCTAAGCCGGATAGGGGCTGCGTCTCACGAGTGGTCTCTCCTGCCGGAGGTAGTACAAGATCTCTTCTCCCACCGGGGCACACCTCAGGCGGACCTGTTTGCCTCCAGGGAGAATGCGAAGCTGAGACTACTTTCATGCCCGCCCCCCTCAGCAGGGCTTGCTGCAGGGGGATGCCTTCTCGAGGCCGTGGACCCCGGGCCTCTTCTGTGCCTTTCCCCCCATTTCCCTTGATCCACAAGGTGCTTCTCAAGGTGAGGAGGGACAAGGCGCAGGTGATTCTGGTAGCCCCAGACTGGCCCCGCCAGTTCTGGTATCCAGATCTCCGCAGTCTCGGCTCCAGGCTCCTGAGGCGGCTTCCAGCCCGCCCGGACCTGATCTCAGTCAATCAGGGGAAGGTATACCATCCGGACCTTCAATCCCTGCACCTGACGACCTGGTTCCTGAGCTGCTAGAGTTCCAGGCCTTGGGTCTTTCTGACGAGGTCCTCAACGTCGTTGAGGCGTCCAGTAAGGAGTCAACCAGAAAATGTTATGCCTTCAAATGGAAGAGATTCTCCATTTGGTGTCAGGGCAATGGCCTGGACCCTTCCTCCTGTTCCTTGGCAAGCATTCTGGACTACCTGTGCTCCCTTTCTTAGCAAGGGCTGCGGTCAACGACCCTTAAGGTGCACCTGGCAGCTATCTCTGCTTACCGGGCGCAGGCCCGGAAGCAGTCGGTGGCGCAGGAGAAGGTGGTCGGGCGCTTTTTCAAAGGCCTTGATCACATATCCCCTCCAGTCGAGAACCTCCACCTCCGTGGGATCTACTGCTGGTATTGGCTAAGCTCATGGGCAAGCCATTCGAACCGATGCACAGGTGTGACATCTCTCACCTGTCGTGGAAGACTGCCTTCTTGGTGGCTATCACGTCAGCCAGAAGAATGGGAGAGCTTCAGGCGCTTTCCATAGTGTCTCCTTATCTGGCCTTCCACAGGTACAAGGTTGTCCTGCACCCCCACCCGAAATTCCTTCCAAAGGTGGTGTCGGAGTTTCACCTTAACCAGGTGTTGACTCTGCCAGTGTTCTACCCCAATCACACCTCGGAGGCCGAATATAGGCTCCATACTTTGGACCCTAGAAGAGCACTCGCTTATTACAAGGAGCAGACGGCTGAAGTTCGGGGAGATGTTCGCCAGCTGTTTGTCACCTCACGCTGAAACACACCTGGCAGACCTGCAGCCAAGCGGACGATAGGCAGGTGGGTCACCTCCTGCATAGATCTCTGCTATAGGTTGGCGGGCATGGAGCCTCCCAGAGGGATAAGAGCTCATTCTACCCGCCATACCGCTGCATCGGTGGCTGCTTCCGGGAATGTCCCTATCCAGGAAATCTGCAGGGCTGCTACCTGGAAGTCAGCACGCACCTTCATCACCCACTACCACATCGACCTTGAGTCATGCCGGGATGCTGGTTTTGGGGCCTCGGTTCTCCGGTCTTTATTTCCTAAGTAGGGGGTGTGCGCCTTGCCTCCCTCTTCCCGGAGAACTGCTAGGAGTCTGTCAGACAGTGTGGATGAACAACATATCCATGTCCCTAGAAATACAGGTTACTCACCTGTAACAGGAGTTCTAGGAATGGTATATGTTGTTCATCCCACATGACCCCTCCCGACCTCCCTGGCTTGACGCACAACCTGGCGTCCAGTGGGCCTAGCTCTGGCGTTGTGGAGACCGAGGATTTTACCACCCGGGTGGGTGGAAGGAGCCAGCTTGAAGACCTTCCCGCAAGATTTAAAGCGGCAAGGAACCTGCCAGACAGTGTGGATGAACATCATATACCATTCCTAAAACTCCTGTTACAGGTGAGTAACCTGTATTTACTATACATGTACCAAGGACTGCAAAAAGTCCAAACAGTTTGTTTCTTTTGCCCCTAGGAAAGAGGGTTCCCCAATTTCTAAACAGTGCTTGTCCAAATTGTTGGCCAACTGTATTAGTTTTTGTTATTGGAAGTACCGTAAGGAACTTCCTGGGGATGTCGAGCACCATTCTGTCAGGGGCATGGCCACGTCCGTTGCTTGCTTCAGGAATGTTTCTGCTACTGACATTTGTATTGCTGCCACTAGGAGTTCTGTCCATACTTTTACCAAGCATTACTGTTTGAACATTGTCTCTTGCAAGTGGGCAGGTTTTGACCTAGCCATGCTTCAGGGCCTCCTCTGTTGAGGTCTTCTTATCCTTTCTCCCGTTTGGTCTTTTCCGATGTCACTGCTTGGGAGTCGTTCCATAGGTGTGACCTGCTGAAAGAGATAGCTCCGATTTAAGGTAGTACAGTTACATAAGAACTTACTGTAACAGTACATCTTTGAGGGAATCTCTTTCAGCAGGTCATGCCGTTCCTCCCACCAAACTCCCTTTTGGGGTTCATTCTGTTCCCGCCTGGTTATTTTTCTTTGGTGCTCCTGCCTTATACAGGCCTAGGCACCCTTTCTCTCTCCTGCGTTCCCCCAAGGTAGGCCAGGCATGGACGTCCTCCGGCGGGAACGAACTGAGGAGTGAGCGGGGCCGTCTATGCCTTCATATGGTATGTGACATCATCATGACGACGTCGGCATGGGCAGCCCCTAACAGACTGCTACAGAAAAAGGCTTCAGTGGGGTCCTAGCGCCTAATGGCTAAGTTCCATAGGTGTGACATGCTGAAAGAGATTCCCTCGAAGATTTGTTACGGTAAGTTCTTATGTAACTGTTCTGTCTCTATCATGTCCCCCCTCTACACTCTGTTAGCCATGTTTTGGTGTTTGGTTGTAAAATCCACTTCAATTCAGGCAGTATTGTTTCTGCATTACAATAAGATTGAAGTTCCGTCAGTTTGTATCCACTTTTTTTTTTCTCTGTCTCTTTAGGTAACAGTACAGATGTGATTGATACCAGGAATGGCACTGCTAGTGCCCTCCTACACATAGAGGAATCTGGTGACATTGAAAGTCTAGCAAAACCAAAACCAAAGAAAAAGCGGAGGCTCGAAGCCAGGCAGTACCAGACAGGTGTGTATTTCTTAAACAGTAGTCTGAGGTTCTGAATCCAGCTATGCATTGTATTGGAATAAAGCTAACCCTGCTGATTGTTGTCATTTGTTGCTTCTTTTTCACACTAAGCACAAATCCTACCCTTAGTTTCTTTTGTTCATCACATACACGTTCACATATTTTAAGTCTGGCTGGAACCTCTTGTTCCTTTTTCCAATGCCACTCATGTCCTAGGAGCCTCTTGAAAAGCTGTCCAGGGTCCTCAGCCACAGTTTGCCCTGCTTGCTGCTGCATTTTTACCACTCCCCTAAGTCAGGGTCCTGCCTGTATCGTCATGGACATTGTCCCCCTGTATGCAGCTGGCCACATTGAGTGGGAAGATACAATCTTCCTAGACTTAAGTCTTCGCCATTTATTCATATTGCTGGGTTCAAGCCAGAGGTGCTGGGACCCCGTGTGAACCAAACATCTTCTGGAGGGCCAGCGCTAAGGTAGGACTACACATGCGCAGCACCACGAGGCTGGCTTGTGCTGTGTAGGCTATCTCTGTGTCAACCTTCCAACCACCTCAGTTCCTTTTTTCCCCGTCGCGTGCGCCTCAGTGACGTCGTTCACCCACCAGTGGCAGGATCTTCACAACAGCAGTGTTTAGTTTTGACCAGTTTAGCTTCATTTTATTTTTATTGTCCTCAGTAATTACAAAGAAAAAAAAGTGTATTCTGTTTTTATTTAGTATCTTTATCGTATTCTCGATTGCAGGTCTTCAGCCCTACTGAACAACAGAGTCAACCATGGACGGTAAAGGTAGGGAGTCTCCTTTGGAGGCTGCTCTGGCAGCTGGGCTGTCTGGTCCACCACCCTCTCGGTGGGGTTGGGGGGGGGTCCGACCTCAGGCAGTCCAGTGTACAGGAAAGACAGCATTCCTACTGTAAACACAAAAAGAAGCAGTCCCATTCTTGATCCAGGTCAGGGACTCTGCACTGCTTGAACTCAGGTTCTTCCTCTTCCTGTCAGAAGGGGAAGAAATGGTACCGTTCGAGATCACCCTCTGGTATATCTGCCAAAAGGTTTTCTACATGACCAGGAGTCCTTCCCTGGCACCGTCTGTTTCCCCAATGGCTTCTGTTCATGGTCGTTCCAAGATCTCTGGACCGGAGTCCTTCTCTGTCCTTGTGGGGTTTCTGGTGGGCAGTTTCAGCACTGGGCAGCTCTTATGGAGCCATGGATACATCATCTGGCCAAGTTGCCCATTTCTACAGATCTGGTACCGGGCCTTCAAGCCTAGGTGCCTCGCGGCCGCGGTTGGGGCCTTCGGACCAGGTAGAGCGTTTGGCTCCGCCAACGGATCCTGATTCCTTGACTATGACCACGCCACCAATGCCGGTTCCACGTGCCAACCTCCCTCTCTGTTTCTTCGCAGGGACTGGCACAGGTACCTTTTCAAGTCACTTTGGTGCCGGTTGCACCTACTAGGCCTGGTTTGGGTTTTTGGGTGGTGCCGATGTTGTGAGGCTCGGTGCCTCTTCCGCTGCCAATTTCTGTTCCTGTCATGGTGTCGCCTGTCTACAGACTTCCTAGTCCCGGACTCTGCCTTGCTGGGTCCACAACCCTTCTGGCTTCCCCTTCCAAGGGGGACTTGAAGGGGGACGGATCTGACCCCAACCTCATCATTGCTGAGGACAGTGATGATGACACTTTTCATAGCCTGGAGAATCAACCTACAGTTCCTACTTCTGTCCCTTAGGAAGACCTCTCCTTTCAGTCGTTACTTGGAAACATGCTGGCAAGTCTGGCTCTTGATCCAGGTAAGCTGATGCATCTTGAGTGGCTCCATGTTCTTAACATTCTGGTTAACCTCATGCCTCATGTTCCCCCAGCCTTTGAAACCCTTTTTGAGGCTGTGTGGGTTAGACATACATCTACTCCCTTGGTATGCAAATCCATGGATTGGAAATATGTTCCTCCTAAAGAGGAGACATAGTCTAGCCTGCCAGCCTATTGCAGATACACTAGATCTTACTTCGAGAGGGCTCTTGCAGTAAGTAATTACATATAGGACTGATGCCGGCAGGCGGCAAGACCCCACGGAAAAATTTCTAGCTTCTTGGTCCCTGGCGAGGGACCGTCCCCACGTCAGGTGACCGGTGTCAGGAGACGGTATAAAGGAGCGGTCCCTGATGCCCGCCTTCCAGTTCTTTCCCGCCATTAGCTCATTCAGCGCCTCACGGAAAAGTTTGTGCTTCGTCAGCTCTATTTTCGTCGTTTTTTTTACCGAAATAATTGATTTTTATCGACTAACGTCAGTACCATCGTCAGTGTATGTCATCCCCTACACCCTCCGAGTACAAAAATAAGAGCGATTCGTGCTTCGCCCAACTACTGCACAAGGACGGCCATTCCCTGTGCCTGTTCTGCCTAGGTCCCGATCAACCGGTCAAGAAGTGCCAGCACTGCCTCAGTTTCAGTGCGGCTCCCTGGAAGCCCGTATTCTGAAGAAGAAAATGAGTTCAATGGAAAAGGAGCTCAAAAAACTGAGTCAGGCGTCCACTTCCCCTGAAGGCCATCGGAAGAAGAAGGAGAAGGAGAGGCACCGGGACAAGGGTTCCTCTACAGTGTCTCCCTTGGGAGTCGCTGGGACACAGAGTAACGTCCCTCCGGGGACTTCCGTTCCTCTGGGCGACGCCTCGGAGGTTTCTGAGGCCTTGGCCCGCCCGTCTAGCTCACGCTCGGGCCTTGCGGGGTGCCTCTGGGCAGTGGAGGCCTCCGGCCCTGGATTCTACGGCCACAGGCTTGCGGCCTACCACTGCGAAGCTCCACATTAGAGTCGGGGCGTCGGCTCCTCCGGCGTCCGCGAGAGGGCGGTAAGGCGCCCGACCACCGAGGCCGCGGCCCTCCACTCACGGACCAGGCCTATCCTCTACCGACCTGCCTCCGGTGATAGCTCTCATAAGTCGGACGCCCGGCTCCTCCGGCGCCATGAGAGCTTCGCCTTTAAGCCACACATCTGCTGCGTCTGATGTCCAGGCTGCGAAGAAACGACGATGGACCCCGCCACGTCCGTCGTACCCGGTTCCCCACAGCCTTCGCTGCCATCTGGGGACCCAGAGTCTCCCCAACACGACCCCAGGGATTTCTCCCCTCCATCCCCGGTCGAAGCTGGGGACCTTCCTCCTCCATCAGTCCTTCCGCCATGTGGTGCGCTGGATCTGACATCGGCTCTCCGGACGCCGGCTCCGATGCCGGCTCCTCTGACGTTGGTACCTCCGACGCCAGGGCCTCCGACGTCGGCCCTGACACGGCCCTACTGACTCGGGAGACATTCCGCTCCGTAGACCTCAATGTGGACCATCCGGCGAGGCCACCGGCGGTCGTCTGCTCCGGCAGCCCCGGCTCCCGGTACCCTCTATCCTATCCGGCTGGCGTGCCAGGACCACAGTATCCGGTGCCACAGTACCCTATGCCGGGCTTCCCGATGCCGCAGTACCCGACACTACAATACCCGATGCCGGGCTTCCCGCAGCTGGGTTTTGCATACGCGCCATATGATTATAACCTGTAGCCTTATCCCCTGCCTCTTCCTCCTTCACCACCCTTGCGGCCACCGGTGGACCTGCAGGAGACTCTGGCCTCCTGGTGAGCTGAGGCCAAGGCTCAGCTCACCAAAAAGGTCGAGAGCCGCCTTCCAACGACGGTGCCGTCCCAGATTCCCATACGTCCGAAGCGGCACACTCCCTCACCACCTCCAGATTCCAGGGTTCTTCCATCTGGATCCAGAGAGGGGCAGGACACGCTTCCCCAGGGACTTCCCAAGGGGTCCGTTCCTCCCCTGGGTCGGGAGAGGGAGTCTTTTTCCTCTTCATCCTCCTCTTCACCCTCGGACTCCTCGGATTCTTCCGACTGTTGCTCCAAGAGAGATGACGAGCCACGCTGTCTGTCGAAGCCCAGGCCAAGAACTCCTCCGAAATCTCCTCCAGAGGATCCTTCTTTTACGGAGTTGCTTAGGAAAATCCAGGAGGTTCATCAGTGGCACTCCCTGGAACCAGATCCTCAGCGTCTGGAACTCACTGAACATCTGGATCTGCCCGTGACAGCTCCTACCTTGGTGCCACCCTGGATAGAACCTCACGCCGACCTCGTTACCACCATATGGAAACAGACGTGGGCTTTAGCCCCTCTACCCAGGAAGTCGAACAGGCTATATCAGGCTCCAGAGGGTGTTGATTTCCTGGATTCTCACCCTCGTGCCGACTCGGTCGTGATTAGTGCTGCTCACGGCCGGTCGTCCAACCCAAACCACCTTAGCTCGTCGCCACCTGATAAGGAATCACGCCTTCTGGACCAGTATGGGAGAAAGATCTACGCTTCCTCCACGCTGGGGATCAGGGCCCTGAACTATGTCGGCCATATGGCGGTCTACCACAAGGCCATTCTGACTCGGGTGGAAGCCAAATTAGACTCCCTGCCTGACTCCCAAGTCAAGCAGGAGTTGGCTGTTCTTGTTCGCTCTGCTCATTCGGCCAGTCGACACATGCTTTGTGCAACATAAGATGCAGTGGATACTGCTGGACGGAGCTTAGCTTTCGCTGTATGCTTACAGCGTCACGCTTGGCTCCGTGTGTCAGGGTTTGTCCTGGAGGTGCAATCTGCTATCCAGGAAGCACCCTTCCGGGGGTCGGTGCCTTTCGGGAGTGATGTCAAGGACATCATCACCGATTTGCAAGAGAAAGGGACGGCACTGAAGTCAGTTGATTCCATGTATCATCCACATCAGCAGCAGCCTGTCGCTTCATCAGAGCGGAGTCGGCCCAAAGGGAAACCCCAGGAAGGCAGGCCACAAACGCCGGGCCCCCATAGCTGTCTGCCCCACGCCAAAAAGCAGCGGGTGCTTCAGCCGCGGCGCTGCCCACACCACCTGACTCCTTTCCTCTGCCACAGCCTCCGGACTCCCCGGAGGAACCGGTAGGAGGGAGGTTTTCCCTCCACCTTTCGGGCTGGGAGAGGATAATCACAGATTCTTGGGTGCTCCAGCTCATAGCAGAAGGACACTCGATAGTTTCTTCAGAAGCCACCTCGCCACCCCCCTCTGAAGTCGTCATATTCAAGGGAGCACCTTCTCTTGGTCCAGGAGGAAATTTCAGCTCTCCTGCTGAAACAAGCAATAGAACCCGTCCCCCTGCATCTGCACGGGACGGATTACTATTCCCATTTCTCCCTGGTCCCAAAGAAGACAGGAGATCTCAGACCAAATTTGGATCTCAGTTCCCTGAATCTTTTCGTAGAATACAAAAGGTTCAGGATGCTCTCTTTGTAGAGCCTTCTGCTCCTCTACAGCTGGGTTTGCAGTGTCAGTGGCTCAGTAGGTAGCACACTCGCCTCTGAGGCTGGGACATCGGAGGGCTGTGGGTTCAGTTCCCACATCTGGCACTTGGGTTAATATCCCAGTACTGACACTGTAGTGCAGCATGAGAGGGGTGCTGCACTTCTGAGGTGCCGTCTTTCGGATGAGACGTTAAACCGAGGTCCCATCTGCCTGGATTGGTGGTAGTTCAGGTGGATGTTAAAGATCCCATGGCACTTATCGAAAAGAGTAGGGGAATCTCCCCGGTGTCCTGGCCAAATTTCCCTCATTCACTAAAAATACCACCAACAGCTTAATCTGGTTCAAAGTCAGTTGGCATTCATCTGTATCCCCCTCCCCCGTGCCTGAAAATAGGCAGGATTTGTCTAGTGCACTTACCTGGTCAACAAAAACTAACTTAAAAATAAATAAATAAATAAAATAAATGGCTGTGTGCCCTGGATATGCAGGATGCTTACCTGCACATTCCCATTCAGCATCCCATTGCAAATACCTTCGTTTTGCGTTCCGGGGGACCACTACCAGTTCAAGGCGCTCCCGTTTGGTCTATCCTCAGCCCCAGTGTTTACCAAATGCCTGGCAGTGGTGGCGGCCCACCTGCGTACCAAGGGTGCAGGTTTCCCGAACCTGGATGATTGGCTCCTGGCAGCCTCGTCCCAGGAGGAACTCCTGCGTTGCTCTCCCTTACCTAGCAGGTTTTTGCCTGCCTGGGCATTACCATCAACCATTCCAAGTCTCATCTGGTCCCATCCCAGAGACTACAGTTTATTGGGGCGATTCTCGATGCGACAACGGGCAAGGCCTTCCTGCCTCCGGTCAGGGCGTCCACCCTCCAGACCCAAATAAGTCTGCTGTCCGACCTCAGGACGGTCTCTGCAAGGTCGGTCCTTCGCCTTCTCGGGCTCATGGCGGCTGCTATCCCGACAGTTCCTTGCGCTCGTCTCCACATGAGAATCTCTCAGTGGATTCTACGCTCCCAATGGGACTAGCTAGAGGATGACCTAGATCACCCAGTTCTGGTCTCCTCGCTGATGCTTCGAGACTTGCAGTGGTGGATGGTTCGAGAGAACCTGTTTCAGGGAGTTCCTTTCTTTCATCCTCCCCCCTCCCAGACTCTAACCACAGACACCTCGGGCGAAGGTTGGGGAGCCCATCTAGGCCCTCATCGGACCCAGGGCTCCTGGTCCAAGCTAGAACAAGCTCTCCACATCAGTGTGCTCGAGCTTCAGGCTGTGTTGTACGCTCTCCAAGCCCTTCACCAATACATCCTTCCTGGCCACCTAGCCATCCAGACGGACAACATGTGCGTGGTGTGGTACATCAACAAACAGGGAGGGACTCGGTCCTACCCTCTTTGCAGGGAGGCAATGAGGGTTTGGGATTGGGCAACACAACATGACCTTCGCCTCACGGCAGTTCACGTTCTGGGAGTCAACAACACCCTGGCAGACGAGCCATGTCGCTCTTCTGCTCTGATTCACGAGTGGGAACTGGATCAAGGGGTCCTAGACAACATCTTCCAACTTTGGGGAACACCACAGGTCAACCTGTTCGCATCCCCTCTAAACGCAAAACTTCCTGTCTTCTGCTCACTCGTTCCAGATCGAGGCACTTTTTGGAAAGACGCTCTATCTCTAGACTGGAAGGACAGATTCGTCTATGCCTTTCCCCCAATTCCACTCATCCCACGAGTCTTGCAGAAACTAGCTTCAGAAGGAGTTTGAATGATTCTGATCGCTCCTTTCTGGCCCAGGCAAGTTTGGTTCTCTCTTCTACAACAATACTCAGAGGATCCTCCTCTTCCTCTTCCTATATCTATGACCCAGGATCAGGGGACCCTGGTCCATCCAGGCCTCAAATCCCTTCAACTGCATGCATGGATTCTGCAGACTTAGCCCAATCCCTTTTTGGAGTGTCTCCCAAAGTGGCGGAGATTTTGGTGGGGGCCAGAAAACCCTCCACCAGATCCACTTATGCCATGAAGTGGAAAAGATTCACTATCCGGGCTGTGCTTCCAAGAACGTGGAACCCTTCTCCTGTTCAGCGGAACTTCTGCTGGAGTAGCTACGTCATCTGTTTGACCTGGGTCTCAGTCATTCTTCTCTGAAGGTACACATGGCAGCCATTTCGGCCTATCATGTTCCCTTCGCAGACAAAACTTTCGCTCAATTGGAGGTCTCCAAGACCTTTCTCAGAGGGGTCCTCCATCTGAGGCCCTCCATTCGTACTCAGGCTCCCCCTTGGGACTTGAACTTTGTTCTCGAGAAACTTACTCTCCCTCCCTTTGAACCTGCAGCTTCTGTGGATTTGAAGTTCCTTTCGTGGAAGACTCTCTTCCTGGTGGCCATTACTTCTGCTCTGAGAATTTCCAAGCTCCAGGCCCTGATATGTAAAATCCCATACTTGATTTTTCACAGGGAACGTCTTGCTCTTTGCAAGAATCCTAAGTTTCTCCCTAAAGTAGTAGCTGAGTCTACTCTAAATCAGTCCATAGAATTACCTGCCTTTTTTACGCAGTACTCTAATCAAGGGGAGTATTTACTCCATACTATGGATGTTCACTGGATTCTGAGATACTTCACCAACAGGACGAAGGATCTCAGAAAGACTGATCAATTGTTTCTCTTTTGCTCATAAAAGGGAAGGCAATGCTGTTTCCAAGCAATGCCTATCTAAGTGGTTGGCTCATTTCATCACTTTCTGTTATGACAAATATAACAAGACTCTCCCAGGTCAAGTAAGAGGCCACCCCACCAGAGGAGTAGCTGCCTCTGCGGCTTATTTCAAAAATGTGTCTGCAGCAGACATCTGTGCTGCCGTCACCTGGACTTCCATCCATACTTTCACTAAACACTACAGTTTGGATGTTGCCTCTTGCCGTAGAGCAGGCTTTGGGTTGGTTGTTCTACAAGGTCTCTTATTCTTGAGGCTTGCACAGCTAGAACTGCTTTCTGGAGTAGTTTTCCTCCTCCTCCCGGTACCTCTCTTTGTTCCAGACTGCTTGGGATTCAGTCCTATATGAAATTACCTACTGCAAGAGCCCTCTCGAAGTAAGATAGCACAGTTACGCAAGAACTTACCGTAACAGTAGACCTTCGAGAGAGGCTCTTGCAGTAGGTAATACCTTCCCGCCCTCCATCCCACTAGGCTTTTTCAGCTCCTTTTCCAGTGGTGGAAATATCCGCTCCTCTCTCGTCCAGCCTTTCTGTGGCCTGTGGCGGGAAAGAACTGGAAGGCGGGCGTCAGGGACTGCCCCTTTATATTGACGTCTCCTGACGCCGGTCACCTGACGTGGGGGCGGTCCCTCGCCAGGGACTGCTAGCTAGAAATTTTTCCGTGGGGTCCTGCCGCCTGCCAGCGTCAGTCCTATATGTAATTACCTACTGCAAGAGCCTCTCTCGGAGATCTACTGTTACGGTAAGTTCTTATGTAACTGTACCGTCTTCAAGAGAGGTTCCTTCAGTAGGTCATATTTTTCCCTCCCTCCTTCCCCTCATTTTAATTTTTACAGGGTCTTCAATCCTGTTCGCGTATGCTGTTAGGCCTCTTCCACTGGCTCTGGGCGGAGAACTGGAGGCGTAGCGGTAGGGACCCACTATATACCAGCACGCTGAGCGTCAGTCACGTGACGCCGGGTGGGCGGTCCCCCATCAGAGATTGCGGAAAAGCGCTGTGCGGCCCCACGTCAGGCGTCGTCAGTCCTACTTGTGATGACCTACTGAAGGAACCTCTCTTGAAGATCTGCTGTTACGGTAAGTTCCTACATAACTGTACTTTTTTAAACAATCATTCTACAGCATATGAAAGCATATACTTATAGCGCTCAAACAAAAGCCTGATACTTGTAGTCTTTATGTAAAAACGAAAATTGTAAGTCCCAAACAGTTCAGGTTTCTTCCTCCTCTGAATCAGACATCTCCTTTGTTTGAGTGAATTCCTTGGCTATAGCCTCCACTTTCCATCCTGTTTCTTCAGGGTCAGTATATTGATATGTATGACCACCGTAGTGTACCCTCGGTTTGGCTGGCATCAGTAACAAGTGGGCCACTCCTAAACTACAGAGTTTAGCCCTTACCCCATCATATTTCTTGGGTCTGGTCTTGGTGGCATAAGAGAAGTCAAGAAATAAGTGTAAAGTGACACCCTGAAAGTTCAGTTTGTCATTGTCTCTGACCACTTGCAAGATCCGATCCCAGACCCCTGGACTGTGTGATAGGGTTGAATAGGGCCCTGTCCCAGTTGTTCTGGAGAAAGAGTTTAAATGAAAGGGTCTGTTCTAGTCTCCCCTTACCTGTCTCTTCTCTGTCTGGTTGCACAGCCAAATTTTCTCGTGAGACCTAGGACATGATCACCGCCCCATGGTCTTTCAATTCTCTGCCTCTCGCTATCTTTCTACCTTCTCTTGCGGTTCTGTCTTTTCTTCCCCCTTGCTTATCTGCTGGTATAAAATATATGTGAATCATTATGTGGAAATGTAACTGATACTGGGATCCCTTTGTTTAGAAATGCATTTAGTTGTGCTGTTGAAATGTATATAGTTATACTGTTGAAAGGATTGTGAAAAGCTGTTTGGAACTCAAGGGGTTAACCTGAGAAGCTAGTTTGCAAACTCTCTGAGAAGTTGTAAGCAAGAGGTCAGTTCTGGGTCACAGTGCTCTTTTTGCTGCACATGTTGAAACTTAAAAGTCACTGTATGAGAAGCATGCTGTTTTCTTAATGAGCGGGGGTTGCAAAGACTTATAAAAACAGAGCTGCAGTTTTTCTAGCAAGAGAAACACAGAAATTGAGATTGGAAATTGAGAAGAAACTCAGATGGACTTTCTCAGTTTATACTGCCTTTGTAAATATTTATACTGAACAATTTTATTTTACTATTAATAATAAATCACTTGTTGCAAATTTTTCAACTGCTCTGGTTTTCCTGAGTTTCCTGACCTGTGCCTCGAAGACAGATGGTGTCAGCCTAAGTGGGATGTACGCCATGCATACTCTTAAGCCAGGAGTTTTGTTTGTAGGTACTGGACCTGGTACCAGGGAAGCATAGAGGAAAGGTATGGATTCTGGAGCAGCAAGCCCAGGAGTGGTTACCAGGAGAATGGCAGCCAAACTAGCAGAGACAGAAGTCCAAGCTGAGACTGTACAGCTAGCACCAGTTATAGAAAAAGAACAGGCAGTGACAGAACCTGAAAGCCTGACTGCCTTTTTCAAATGGTGGGCTATACAACAAAAAGACATGGAGAAGCAGAGAGAAAAAGAGATGTAATGTTTAGAAGCACAGAGAAAAGAAGAAATGCAACAACTCGAACAACAGAGAAAAGAAGAGATGCAGCGGTGGCTGGATGCCTTGCAGGCTATCAAAGGCGAGAATATGGCACAGATACAGATGAGCAACAGGACACAGGCAACTTGAAATGCATTAAACTTACAAAGTTGTGTCCCTTGGATGATATCGAAGCATACCTGCCAACTTTTGAATGGGTTGCCGCAGCATGCCAGTGACCAAAGCAGCAGTGGGCAATCAGACGGGTACCTTACCTGACAGGGAAAGCTCAACTTGCCTACAGCAGTACGGACACTGCACAGTCAGAAACGTATGACCTGGTGAACAGTGAAATCATGAAAAGTATAACATCTCTGGAGAGACCTATAGGAGAGATTTCGATCTCTGAAGTACAACTCAGTCGACAACCCTCGAGAAGCCTTCACCTGACTTGAACTCCTGATAAAATGACTCCAACCAGAGAGCAATACAGTCCCACAGATCATTGACACATTTGCAATGGAGCAATTCATCAACATCCTGCCTACAGATGTGCAGCTTTGGGTAAAGTAACACCAACCAGAAAATGGGGAAGAAGCTGTTTCTTTGGCTGAAGACTACCAAATGGCCAGACAAATGCCACAACAGCGAGGTAACAGCCAAGACACTATTTTTCCCATTTAAACTCCAAGTCTGATAAGAACTCTGGTGGCGGTAACAAATCTGTGCCCAAAGACGTTATTTGCTATAACTGTAATAAGCCAGGTTGTATTGAAGACATTGTCATAAGAAGAGTGACACTGGAGCAGATTTGTCCTTAGCAAATTGGGGCAAGTACTTAACAGATGTGAAGGTGGGAGACAAGACTGTGAAGAGACTTATACATTCGGGAAGCAGACAGGCTCTAGTGCATTTTGAAGTGCTTGGAAAACAGTGTCCAAAAGGACCAGTTACTGGTGTCCTCTGCATCCATGGGAACACTCGCTACTATCCCACCAGCCAAGTGACTCTCACTATTAATGGGGTGTTACACCAAATGAAAGTGGGGGTAGTACCTAAGTTACCTGTACCTGTGATTCATGGAAATGACTTTCCAGGATTTACTGAGTTAATCGAAGATAGAGTAAATCCTGATGTTTCAGCAGCTGTGGTGACAAGAGCTCAGGCAAAGAAAATCTCAAATGGTGGGGACTCTTTTCCTTTTGCTGAGTTTGATTTGGACTTGTTTGAGCACAGCTCCAAGATCTGGAAGTCCAGGAAAGAAGGAAGACTCCTGAAACAACAGTGGCAACAAAACACTAATGGACATAAGGGGTTAAAATATGAAAATGCTGAAGCTAAACTGACAACTGATTATGATTTTCTTTCTGAGCAAGCTAACGATGTTTCTCCCCAGGGTTATTTTAAGCAGCTGGGGGTGAAACCAAAACAGGGTGAACCAGTGTTGTTGAAAAAACATAATGGGCTGCTGTACAAAGTTTGGGTTAAACTTCAGACACAGGAACAGAGGGAACAATTGATTATACCACAAAAGTATAGAACAGAGTTATTACAGGTAGCACATCATAATCCCATGGCTGGTCACTCAGGTAGGGATTGCACCCTTTCCAGATTGCTGTACAGATTTTACTGGCCTGGAATTCATGAAGATGTTGCTACCTATTGCAGTTCTTGTGCTGTCAGGAAGCCCCAGTGACTAAAAAAGACAAGGTGCCCCTGGTGCCCCTACCCTTGATAGATGTGCATTTTGAGAGAATTGCAATGGATGTGGTTGGCCCCTTAGACAAAAGTAAAAAGGGTAATAGATTCATTTTGGTAATATGTGACTATGCTACTCGATACCCAGAGGCAGTTCCAATGCATACTGTCACAGCCCCAAAATTGGCAGCAGAGCTTGCCAAAATTTTCAGCAGAGTGGGCATCCCTAAAGAAATCATTATTGATCAGGGTAATAATTTTGGTGCTTCATTACTTAAGGAGCTGTACCGACTACTAGGTATCACTGCTGTAAGAACCTCTCCTCATCACCCTCAGACAGATGATCTTGTTGAGCATTTTAATCAAACTCTAAAACACGTGTTAAAAAGGTTTGTAAAAGGGGAAGGGAAGGATTGGGTCTAATACTTACCTTACCTGCCTTTTGCTTACAGAGAAATGCCACAGGCATCAACAGGTTTTTCACCATTTGAAATGCTGTATGGTAGACAACCTAGAGGGCCACTAGATGTAATAAAAGAAACGTGGGATGATAACCACAATCAGAAACAATCTATTACATTTTACATGTGTACCCTGAGAAAGAAGCTGGCAAAATATGTTGAAATCGCCCATAATCAGGAAGAGGTCCAAAATTAGCAGAAGGTGTATTATGACCATGGGGTAAAAGAAAATGTTTTTGAGCCAGGTGAAAAGGTTTTGCTACTGTTACTCACTGCAGAAAATAAACTTAATGAAGTGGCAAGGGCCTTATAAGGTTCTTAGATGTGCTGGCACAGTTAACTATGAGACTGAGACCCCTGGTAGGAAAAATCCTAATAAGATATACCATGCTTATGTCCTCAAGAAATGGGTTAAAAAAACACTAAAGGCTGCTTTGCTAGTTTTACCAGAAACTGATACAGAAGATATTGATGTAGCTTATGATAAATTGGAGCAAACTGTAACTGTTGATGCTGTAAAGGTAAATGCTTCCTTAACCTCTGAACAAACTGCAGAAATTTGTAACTTGCTAAAGACATTTAACAGTACTTTTAGCACAGTGCCAGGCCCCGATAAAGGTGTCAAGCACGTAATAGAGACAAGGAATGCTTACCCTATTAGACAAAAGACATACAGATTACCAGAGGAAATACAAAAATGAAAGAATTGGGTATCATAGAAGTGTCTAGAAGTGCTTGGTCATTGCCAGTGGTGATTGTAAACAAAAAAGAAGGTGGTGTAAGAATATGCCTTGATTTTAGGAAACTTAATCAAGTGTCAGAATTTGACAGTTATCCTATGCTCAGTATAGATGATTTGGTGGACCGACTGGGGAGTTCCAAATATATCAGTACCCTCGATCTCACCAAGGGTTACTAGCAAATCCTCCTAGATAAAGAATCCAGAGACAAAACTGCATTTGCCACTCCTATAGGATTCTGTCAGTTAACCACCATGTTGTTTGGTTTACATGGTGCACCCGCTACATTCCAACGGTACACGGATGTAATTTTATCCCCTCACACTGGTTATTGTGCTGCATACCTGGATGATGTCGTGGTGTACAGTCCAGACTGGAAAAGCTACCTGGATCACCTAAGAGCAGTTATCCAATTGATCAAAAAGGCAGGTCTGACAGTTAATCCTAATTGTGCATTAGGCATGCAAGAAACCAGATATTTGTGCTATGTTTTGGGAAATGGAAAAGTCAAGTCAGAGGTTTCCAAGCTAACAGCCCTGTCCCCAAAACCAAGAAACATGTCTGGTCATTTGTAGGGTTGGCTGGTTATTATCGGAGATTTGTTCCCAACTTTGCAGAGTTAGCTACTCCCCTCACTGAATTTACAAAAAAGGTACCCAAATAATGTGAAATGTTCCCCAGAGTGTGGTGAGGCTTTTCGAGCCATTAAGGCTGCATTATGTTCAGCCCATGTTTTAAGAAGCCCAGACTTTGAGAAACAATTTCTGTTAACATAGAAACATAGACTTTGACGGCAGATAAGGACCACTTGGCCCACCCAGTCTGCCTATTTCCCTACCTACTGGATAAGCTGCAGATTCTAGTTAACCAACAGCCTACTTCCTGCAACCCCCCACTATAATTGCCTTATGTCTGTCCCATGCATGTTTGAATTCCCCCACTGTTTTAGACCCAACAACCTCCCCAGGAAGGCGGTTCCATGCATCCACCACTCTCTCCGTGAAAAAAAATGTCCTCACATTACCCCCTGAGCCGTCCCCCCTCTATCTTTAAATTGTGCCTCCTTGTTCTTACACATTTCTTTTTCTGAAAGATGCTACCCTCCTGGACTTTGTTGATTCCCTTGAGGTACTTAAAAGTTTCTGTCATTTCCCCCCATCCCTCCTTTCATCAAGGGTATACATATTAAGCTCTCTCAGTCTGTCTTCATATGGTTTCTGATGCAGACCCTGCACCATTTTAGTTGCCCTCCTCTGGACTGCTTCCATCCTGTTTATGTCCTTGCATAGATGGGGTCTCCAAAACTGCACACAGTATTCCAGATGGGGTCTCACCAACTGTCTGTACAGAGGGATAACCACTTCCCTTTTTCTACTTGTGATGCCCTGTCCTGTGCATCCCAGTATCCCCCTGGCTCTTCTTACTGACCTCTCACATTGCTTACCCAACTTTAGGTCATCTGATATGACTATCCCCAAGTCCCTTTCCATTTTTGTTGTTGTTAGTACCTCCCCTGCCATTGTGTACTCTTCTCCTGGGTTTTTGTTTCCCAGGTGCATTACTTTGCACTTTTGCATTGAATCTAAGTTGCCATATGTCTGACCATTCCTTCAACCTTGCCAAGTCCCTTCTCATCCTTTCTACCCCTTGTGTATCAACTCTGTTACAGATCTTTGTGTCATCTGCAAAGAGGCATACCTTTCCTCCAGACCCTTTGCAATGTCACCTATAAAGATGTTAAAGAGGACTGGACCCAGTACTGAGCCCTGAGGTACTCCACTAGTAACCCCCTCTTCTTCGGAATGTGTTCCATTCACTATTACCTTCTGTGTCCTGTTGTGCAGCCAGTTTGTTACTCGAGGCTACCACCCTGGAACCCACTCCCAGGCTGGCTAACTTGATTATTAGTCTTTGTGTGGACTGTGTCAAATGCCTTGCTAAAGTCTAGGTAGGCCATATCCACAGCTCCTCCCTGGTCTATTACTTTGGTCACCCAGTCAAAGAAATCAATTAGATTCGTCTGACATGACCTTCCTGCTGTAAATCCATGCTGCTTTGGGTCCTGTGCCCCGCTGCCCTCTAGGTACTCAACAGTTCATTCTTTCAGAAGTGATTCCATCATTTTCCCTACCACTGAGGTCAAACTTACAGGTCTGTAGTTTCCAGCTTCTGCCTTGCTCCCACTTTTGTGAAGGGGAATCACATCCACCCTTCTCCAGTCCTCAGGTACCACCCCATCCTGCCATGATTTGTTAAAAAGTGTGGTTATTTGTGTCACTAGGTCCTCCCTTAGTTCTTTTAGGATTCTGGGGTGAATCCCGTCAGGCCCCATTGCTTTGTCCACCTTGAGTTTTAGGAGTTCTTTCAAGACTCTTTCTTCTGTAAATGGACTGGTGTCAACCCCTACCCAGAGTGCTTCTATTGTCTGGTTTAGGTAACTCCTCCTCATCTTCTTTTGTGAATACTGAGCAAAAGTATTCATTCAGTATCTCTGCCTTTTCACTGTCTCCTCTGCCCACCTCCCTCTCCTTTATTAATTCACTATTCCTCCTTAACCTTTCTATGTTCCTAATGTACCTATAGAAGGTTTTATCCTCCTTCTTAACTAAGTTGGCTGTTTTTTCCTCGGTTTGGGCCTTTGCTATTCTGACTGCCTTCCCCACTTCTTTCTGCTTTAATTGATACAGTTCCCTGTCGTGCTCCTTCTATGATTCCTTATACTGTTTGAATGCAGCCTTTTTCTCCTTAACCTTCCCTGCCACATCTTTTGAGAACCATAGTGGTTTTTTACTCCGCTTTTTCTTTATTTGTTTCACACAAAGGCTTATTGCCTCTATGATAGCAGTTTAGATTTTTCTCCATTGTTCTTCCACCCCCTCCTTTTTGGCCATTTGCTAGTGCATTCCTCAGATATTCACCCATTTTGCCAAAGTCGGCCCTTCGAAAGTCCACTGTCCTTGTTTTTGTATGTGAGCTGTCTCCATGTGGTGTTATTGTGAAGCACACTGTGCAGTGGTCACTTGTTCCCAGATGTCTACTGACTTCTAAATTTGTGATCCTCTCTCCATTCGAGAGTACCAGATTTAGTATTGCTTCCTCCCGAGTGGGTTCCAACGCTAGCTGTCTAAGGCCTGCCCCCTGCAGGGCATCGAGAATGACCCTGCTGTTGGATGTGGCTGCAGTACATGTCATCTAGTTAACATCTGGCATATTCAGGTCCCCCATCAACAGTATCTTCCCCCTTTTCAGCCATTTTGAGAATGTCCTCCATCATTTTCTTTTCCGTTTCCTCCCCTTGAGACGGGGGTCTGTATACAACCCCTGTGCGGATTGTGATGCCATTCCTTGTCTCCAAGGTGACCCAGAGTGCCTCTTGTCCTCCACCTTTACTTTTTAGTTCTGTAGCTTTGATCCCTTCCCTTACGTATAGAGCTACTCCACCTTCTCTTTTACCCTCCCTGTCCCTTCTGTAGACTGTGTACCCCGGTATGTTAACATCCCAGTCATGGTTCTCCATGTACCATGTTTCTGTGACTGCCAGAATATCCAATTTTTCATCTTCCTTCAGGGCTACTAGCTCAGGAAGCTTGTTTCCCAGACTACGGGCATCGGTACTCATTGCCCTCCATTTAATGTTGGCTTTATCCTTTTTCCCCCCATCCCTGCTCTTATTGCCCTTGTCTATTTTTCCATTTACCCCTGTCCTGCCCTCTGTTGAGCTCTGTACCTTAGTGTTTACCTTACTACCTGCCATGTTTTGTGGGGAGGCTTGAAATTTCCTGCCTCTTATCAGCACCTCTCTCCTTGGCTAGTTTAAAAGCTTGCCAAGGAAGCATTTAAACCTGTTACTTACGAGCTTGGTTCCCTTCGTGGACAGATGCAGACCATCATGCCAGTATAGACCTTCATCTCTCCAGGTGTACCCCCAGTCCCCAATGAAGCCAAAGCCCTGTGCTCTGCACCAGTTTTGCAGCCATTCATTAAACTGCATGGTGTGCAGTACCCTAGCCTTACCCCTGCCATGGACTGGCAGAACCTCTAAGAAGGTAACCGTGCTTGCTACCTGTCTGAGGCCCCTCCCCAACTCCACAGATTCATCCTGCACTGCACTGATTCCATGCCTAGCTAGGTCATTTGTCCCAAGGTGGACAATGATATCTAGTTCCCTCTCCTGTGATGCTGCTTCTGCAATTGTGAGGATTCGCTTCTTGTCCCTCCAAGCCATGGCACCAGGCAGGCACCTTACTTCCCTCTCCTCTCCCTTCCCCAGTTCTACCCCCCTAACAACTGAGTCCCCTATCAGAAGCTGTTTCCTTCCCCTGTGGTGTCCCGTGCCACCCATTTGTGGGTCTCCCTTTTAGATGTCCTCAGCATTCTTCTTGGTCTCCACTGAGGGTGCCATCATAGAGGAACCTTGCTCTGCCAGACTGGCATATGATTTGTGTAGAAGTACAACTAGGGGGCTTCGCCTCTGTTCCATCACTCGCACCCTCCCAGAACCCACTGTGGTCCAACTGCTCTTCATACTTGGCAACCTCTGAGGCAGTAGTGCTCTTTGGGTGGGGGAGGCCTCCTTAGTCCTTGCCAGTTCAACCTGGAGGTGGGCAGTCTTCTCCCTCAGAGCTGACAGTTGCCTGCAAATAGGACAGCAGCGCAGTTTCCGGAATGTCTCCCAGAAAACTGCTGCCCCACAGCCAGTGCATTGCACCACTCCCCACATGCCCCACTCCCTTATAATATACAATATGTAATATATATAATTTTTTATTTTTTTTGGTGGTGTGTACTTACCCTTTATGCACTGTGATCGGTTATTAAGAATATGACAGTTCTGCCACAAGACCTGTTGAGGAAGTGATGTCAGAACTTTGGCTATAAAGGAAATGCCACACCTGGGGGTGTGGGTGTGGGGAAGGGGGGTAGTCCACAGCCACAGGTGACTGTTAGAAATAATCAAATACACCACTGCCCCACCACCCTGGTGAGTACTGCCCTTTATAGTAATTCAACTAATCTCCAGTAACTTATTTAAAAATAGTTCAACTATCACAAACTCCTACACACCAGTAAATTATTTAAAAATAGTTTCTGTCCCAAAATCCTAGTAGTCAATCCAGCTACCCCCAAGGGACAACCAAATGCAGTATTCAAACCCTTGTGAAGTTACTTCCAAGATAAGCAGAGTTTGCAAGCTCCTTTTTCAACTCCTCAGCCACCTGTAAATTTAAAAATAGTTTAACTGTCAGAAAATCCTAGTAGACAATCTAGCTACATCCAATGGGCTACCCAAATGCAGTATTTAAATCCTTCTGAAGTTACTCACCAGATAAACGGAGTTTGCAAGCCCCTTCTTGGTTAAACACTAAATAAATATGTAAATAAAAAGCAATTACCAAGGGTAGTTAGTTTCACCTCCCACAAAATTGAGCAAAAGTGCACGTTGTTGCAGATATCAAGTGCAATATAGAATTTCTCACACAGCTCACAGCTGAATAAAGAAGTAGTGTCCTTCAAACAACATGAAGTCTTGCTATATTATGACTATTGCAGTTTGTCCCAGCCTTAGAACTGCTCCGGAGGTGAAAGAGTTAACTTCCATGCAGAGCATGGAGCTTAGAGCGCGAGCTCGGTTCAGAAGCTCTGTTAGACTGGTTTCAAACCGAAACCGTCAGATTCTTTACTCCGCCTCACTGAACAGTCGCTCCGGAAATTCCTCCTGTTGCTCGGTTCATTTTTTCGGTTTAAAGCACTATTTCTCGGTTTAATTTAACCGCGATTTAATTATTTTAACCGCAAAACCAATCGGTTCAAGCTCTGTCTATGGTAATCGTAAGTAATAGATAAGTTTTTTCTGTGTGGAACTTGTAAAGTGTTATCGGTTCGGTCGAACCGATCAAATTGTATAAAAATTTAAGTTTCAAGCCTTTTAAGCCTTCTTAGAGTGCGGTTCCTGGTTCTTATCGGTTCTAAAAAAACGGATTTCATTACGGTTTTTTCCACGACCCGTGACACGGTTTGGAACCGATAAGGGTGTCTTGCTCAGTACTGCCATTAAAAGGGCAAGTTTGTTGGTTAGGCTGGCATCATGTCTGAGAAACCCAAAAGAAAACCGGCCCACTGGGTTTCAACACTGTAGTGTCTGTGGGAAGCCTTTGCTAGGCTGACCCACACACTATATGTGTCTATTGTCTGGGGTTTGACCACCTCAATTCAGACTGCCAGATTTGTAAAATTTCCTGCAGCCACCCTGGACAAGAGAGTGGGCAGGCTTAGGGAACGAGAGGCCAAAAGTCCGCTGACCCGATGGCAGCCCGGTTCGGGTGCCTACCGAACTGGAGGGAGTGCCCTGACCAGGGCGAGCTTCCTCGGGCAATGAAAGCTGGCTCTGAGGAGCCAGTTCCAGCAAAGAAATCTAAAAATCAGCAGGTTTAGAGTCCAAAATTCCTTCTCCAACTGCTGCTGAGATAGCCAGGCAATACAGATTGTCCAGTCCCTCGCCCTCCCTCTGAACCGCCACTGTCTGGCAAAAGGTCGGTTCGGTCGGTTCCAGTGGTTCAGGATTATGATATAGAAGAGTTCTATGAAATAGAGGAGGGGGATGAGGATTATGATCAGTGTGAATGTGACTTTGAAAGTCTGGATGTGCCCATTGAACCAGACATCTCCCCAGACAGACCTTCAGGTGAGTCTCCCCCTAGGCTTTCTGAGTCTCCTTCTCATTTTTTGTTTTATAAAAAAGTTGCTGAGACCCTCCAGCTTCCCTTAGAGGAGGCTTTGGATGAGCAAGAGGAGCCTGACTATGTGGAGATGATGGATATCCCAGAGTCCAGGAGGTTGTCCATCCCTTTACATAAATCTTTTAGAAAACAAACAATAAAAATTTTAAAAGCTCCTAATTCTGTGCCTCCTGTGGATAAAAGATGGACAGGAGGTACACTTTGTCAGGTCCTGATACAGATTTTCTTTCACAGCAATACAGTCATGTTAGTAGTTCAGGCTGCAGCCTGTGATAAAGCTAATATTCCACTGGCTTCACATCCTCCTGACAAGGATTCCAGGAAGATTGATGCCATGGCCAAAAAACAATACATGGCAGCATCCTTGGGACTCAGACAAGCTAACTATATGGCTTGTGTTGCAAGATACCAGAAATCTAGATGGGATACTGTCATGGCCTTAGCCAAACAGGTCCCTGGCCAGCTCGCAAAGGAGCTGGAGCAGGTGGCTCTTGATGGTATTGAGGCATCTAAGGTGCAATTCCATGCTGCAGTGGATTCTAACGATGTATCCTCTAGAGTCATGGCTACATCTGTGGCTTTTCGGAGATTGGCCTGGCTCAGGTGTACTACCTTGTCACAGGATACCCAGTCTAAGGCTATGGATTTTCCTGTGGTGGGAAATTCTCTGTTTGGGGAACAGACAGAGAATTATATGAAGAAAATGGATGAATATAGAACCACTTACAGGAGTGCACAAGCCAAGGAACGGCAAGCCACTCCTCAGAGGCAGGGGTAGGCCTTTTCACAGGCCTTTTTACCAGACCCAGGCCTCCGCCTCTTCAGCCTATTTACAGAGGGGGTTCTTCAGAGGGAGAGGCAGACGGGGTTCGAGCAGGCCTGCTCCCACCCCTCAGCCTAGAGCCCCTGCCAAACAGGCACCCTGATGGGATGCCCAGGGTCGGCTCTCCACTACCTGTAGGGGGCAGGTTGGCTCACTTGTCCAGGACTGGCAGTCTTTAACTTCAGACAGGTGGGTCCTGGAAGTAGTGAGCCAGGGTTTGTTCTCAGCTTCAAGAAATTTCCGAGATGAGGCCAGATCTTTCCACCTACAAACCCTTTAGAGACTCTTGCTTTGGAAACAGAAGTCTCAACCCTCTTGGCTCTCAGAGCTGTAGAAAAGGTTTCTCCTTCACCAGGGCAAGGGTCTGTACTCAGGTACTTCCTTGCCCCAAAAAGACAGGAGCGTATGCCTATCCTGGATCTAAGATATCTAAACAAGCACCTTTTAAGCCAAAGTTCAAAATGGTGACACTGGGAATGATTTTACCTCCCTAAGGCCAGGGGACTGGCTAGCCTCCCTGGACCTCAAGGATGCTACTTCTTTCTCATCAGAAGCTCCCATCGAAAGTACCTCAGATTCAAACTGCCCTCAGGCCATTATCAGTTCAGAGCAATGCCCTTCGGCCTCACTTCTGCCCCAAGGGTGTTCACAAAATGTCTGGCAGTAGCAGTCGCTTACCTAAGAAGGCAAAAGATTGCCATTTTTCCCTACCTGGACAACTGGCTCATTGTGGGTCAGTCTCCAGACCAGGTCAAATCACACCTGCTAGTTGCCCAGCAGCTGCTTACCTCTCTGGGATTTCTTATCAATCTTCCAAAGTCAGTTTTGGAACCTGTCCAGGTACTCACCTTTATAGAGCGAGAACTGGACACAAAGCAGGCCAGGCCTTCCTTCCCTTGGAAAGGTAAGGACCTTAGTGGCCCTGGCCGCCTCCTTCACTCTGCAGGTCTCTTGACCAGCAAGGCATTTCCTGCAGCTCCTAGGGCACATGGCTGCCTCCACAGCTGTGGTGCAAGAGCAAGATTTCAAATGAGGGACATTCAGTTCCATTTGAGAGCTTTCTGGTCTCAAAGAAGAGATCCTCTATCCAAGTTAATCCCAGTGACTCGAACTCTGATCCAGGCCCTTCAGTGGTGGCAGGATCAGAGCAATCTGAACAGGGGTGCCTTTCATCCCTCTGTCCCATTCCTTGACCCTTACTACAGATGCATCCCTCTTGGGATGGGGAGCTCACATGGGCACCTCTCCACCCAGGGATTATGGTCCCCTCAGGAATCTCTGCTCCACGCCAATCTGTTGGAACTCAGAGCTGTTTTTCTAGCACTTCAGGTTTTCTCTGCATCTGTTCAGAACAAGGTGGTACAGGTCAGAACAGACAACACCACTACAATGTGGTACATCAACAAACAAGGGGGCACTCGGTCTTCGGCCTTGTGCACCGAGGCGATGAAGTTGTGGTTTCTGGCTTACTCCCTGAACACTTTCCTCATAGCAGTTCACCTCCCAGGCAAGGACAATGTCCTGGCAGATGCTCTCAGCAGGATTTCCCAGGGTCATCACGAGTGGTCACTGGATCCCCTAGTACTGGGCATAGTGTTTGCCAGATGGGGCACTCCTCAGATAGATCTTTTTGCAGCCCCAGACAATCATCAACTTCCACTGTTTTGTTGCAGTTCCCCTGGATGCCTTTCTCCTCGATTGGAAAGGGAAGTTTCTTTATGCCTTTCTCCACTTCCCTCTCCTGTTCAAAGTACTAGTCAAAATCAGGTCTCAGCCCTGCAAAATGATCCTGATTGCTCCAGACTGGGCCAGGCAGCCCTGGTACCCACTCCTTCTGTCCTTAGCAGTCCATCTTCCCCTGTGTCTCCCCAGGACCCACAATCTGTTAACCTGTGCTCAGGGGAGAGTTTGGTATCCGAATCTCAAATCCCTCAACCTCAAGGCTTGGCTCTTGAGCAGTTAGTTTGCTGATTTGCAACTTTCTCAAAGTGTTCTCGAAATCCTGAAGGCTGCTAGGAAACCTTCCACCAGGGCTACCTATAACTCCAAGTGGAAAAGGTTTTCCATCTGGTGTTCTGGGAAGCATGTTTCCCCAGAATCTGCTGATCTACCCATTGTATTGGACTACATGGTCCATCTTAATTCTTTGGGACTGAGACCAGCCACCCTGAAAGTGCACTTGGCTGCTGTCTCTGCCTTCATTTCAGCAGGGAAGCCCTCTTCTCTTTCTGCTCATCCTGTATTTTCCAAGTTTTTTAAAGGATTGCTTCACACCAATCCTCCATTCAGGGACCCTGCTCCGGCTTGGGATCTTAATGTATGCATTGCTCAGCTAATGCAACCCCCCTTTGAGCCTCTGTCTTCGGCAGAGCTTAAGTATTTGACTTGGAAAACTGTATTTCTGGTAGCCATCACTTCTGCCAGACGTATAAGTGAGTTACAGGCTTTATCAGTAGAAACTGACTTTTATTTCCTTTCACAGGGATAAAATAGTCCTCAGGACTAACAGGAAGTTTTTGCCTAAGGTGGTTTCAGATTTCCATCTTAACAAATCTATTTCACTTCCAGTGTTCTTCACTGACCATTCCTCCTCTGGTGAGAGGAGGCTGCACAGCTTAGATGTTAAGAGGGCCCTAAGTTACTACATAGAGCGACTAAGGGTCACAGGTTTGACTCCTCCAACTGTTTCTCACTTATGGTGAGGTTGGGAAGGGAGACCTGCCACTAAGAGATCCATTGCCAGGTGGATCGTCTCTTGTATCCAATTTTGCTATCAAAAGCTGGGTAAGGTTCCCCCCTCAGGCCTGAGGGCTCACTCTACCAGAGGTACAGCTGCATCTCTAGCTGCTGCTAGAGACATCCCTATTTGGAGATATGTCAAGCAGCTACTTGGAAGACAGTATACACTTTCACCAAGCATTACTCCCTGGATATTCAGGCCAGGAGGGATGCTCGGTTTGGCACAGCCGTGCTTCAGAGCCTATTCCCTAAGTAGGTTCTGTCCCTCCTCCATGGAGGTACTGCTGTGTATTCTGCAATAGTCATAATATAGCAAGACTTCATGTTGTTTGAAGAAAAAATTACTCACCTTAGTAATGTTGTTTCTTCTAATGGAGTCTTGCTATATTATGACCTCCCCCCCAGCCTGCCCCTCTCAGAACTCCTACTTTGGGTATGGGGTGGGTAGTCCTCTGTTGGCATTTATTGATGCCCTCTTTCATGTTTGGGGGTTGTGTTTATTTAATTACTTTATCTTATTTTTTCTGGTCCACTGACTTGAGTCTTTGTGTTGGGGCCAGGAAAATGTGTTACTATATTAGTGGCCAGTTGGCTAGTGTAGGTTACAACTTCCACACAGAACCTTAGTGAGTTTTGCTCAGAAGATCTGACGGTTTCGGTTTGAAACCAGCCTAACAGAGCTTCTGAACCGAGCTCGCGCTCCAAGCTCCATGCTCTGCATGGAAGTTAACTCTTTCACCTCCGGAGCAGTTCTAAGGCTGGGACAAACTGCAATAGTCATAATATAGCAAGACTCCATTAGAAGAAACAACATTACTAAGGTGAGTAATTTTTTCTTCCAGGTCAAGAAGATGGGCTTTGTGTCTCTAAATATTGCAGCCACCAGTGATTTAGAGTAATCTGATCTAGTCTGGATATCTCCACCCAGGGCAATTTGTTGACAGTGGTTATGATGCAGCCTTTCCTGTTCCAATACAACACTTTGTGGTCTGAAAACAATGAGGGGCATTTTCCTGCACCTGAGGCTGTCTGTGTTTCAGTTCACACTGCAGGTTTTGCTATGACAACTCCTTAACCACAGTAACTTATTTAAAAATAGTTTAACTATCACAAACTCCTACACACCAGTAAATTATTTAAACATAGTTTCTGTCTCAAAATTCTAGTAGTCAATCCAGCTACCCCCAAGGGACAACCAAAATGCAGTATTCAAACCCTTGTGAAGTTACTTCCAAGATAAGCAGAGTTTGCAAGCTCCTTTTTCAACTCCTCAGCCACCTGTAAATTTAAAAATAGTTTAACTGTCAGAAAATCCTAGTAGACAATCTAGCTACCTCCAAGGGTCTACCCAAATGCAGTATTTAAATCCTTCTGAAGTTACTCACCAGATAAACAGAGTTTACAAGCCCCTTCTTGGTTAAACACTAAATAAATATGTAAATAAAAAGCAATTACCAAGGGTAGTTAGTTTCACCTCCCACAAAATTGAGCAAAAGTGCACATTGTTGCAGATATCAAGTGCAATATAGAATTTCTCACACAGCTTACAGCTGAATAAAGTAGTAGTGTCCTTCCAAGTCAAGAAGATGTAGGCCTGGGTGCAGTCTTGAGTCAGCATATGATGGGAAAGAATATCCCATCCTATACATAAGTAGGAAATTGCATGACAGAGAGAAAATATACTCCACCATTGAAACGGAATGTCTTGCAACAGAGTGGGCCATGGGGTCTCTGAAGTTTTACTTACAAGGAGCTGATTTTGTACTTGTAACAGATCACAATCCCCTGTGTTGGCTTAACCAAATAAAGGATGACAATTCTAGAATCACACGGTGGTACCTGGCACTGCAGCCATTTAAATTTAAAGTGATGCACAAATCTGGGAAAGAGAATGTCAATGCTGATTTTCTGTCTAGATATGGCTCAGGAATTGAGAATTCCGAAGATTGAAAAAAAAAATGCACGAGTTGAAACTTGTCTGTTTGATATGCTGCATATGCACTGACCTATAAAGATTTTAAGCTACTGTTCATGTTAAAGGAGAAAGTTTAGGAAACCTATTTTTGTAAAACAGGTTCTCTCTTGGGGGGGGGGGGGTTGTGACAGGATTGAATAAGGCCCTGACCCAGTTGTTCTGGAGAAAGAGTTTAATTGCAAGGATCTGTTCTATTCTTCCCTTTTCTGTCTTGTTACACAACCAGATTTTCTCGTGAGACCTAGGACTTGCTCACCCCCATGGTGTTGCAGTTCTCTGCCTCTCGCTGTCTCTCTGCCTTCTCTTGCTGTTCTGTCTTTTCTTCACCCTTGCATATCTGCTGGTATAAAAATATATGTTAATCATTATGTAGAAATGTAACTGATACTGGGATCCCTTTGTTTAGAAATGTATATAGTTTTACTGTTGAAATGTATATAGTTATACTGTTAAAATGATAGCAAAAAGCTGTTTGGAACTCAAGGGGTTAACCTGAGAAGCTAGTTTGCAAACTCTCTGAGAAGCTGTAAGCACAAGGTCAGTTCTGGGTCAGAGTGTTCTTTTTGCTGCACTTGTTGAAACTTAAAAGTCACTGTATGAGAAGCATGCTGTTTTCTTAATGAGCGGGAGTTGCAAAGACTTGTAAAAACAGAGCTGCAATTTTTCTAGCAAGAGAAACACAGAGACTGAATCTGGAAATTGAGAAGAAACTCAGATGGACTTTCTCCATTTATACTGCCTTTGTAAATAGTTATACTGGACAATTTTATTTTTTTATTTTACTGTTAATAATAAATCACTTGTTGCAAATTTTACAACTGCTCCTGGTTTGCCTCTGCTTCCTGACCTGTGCCTCGATGACAGACTGAAAGTAATCAAGAGGACCATCCTAGGCATGTCTCCATGAGCTACCATGGAATGCGGGGAAATCCTCTAGGCTCGGATAAAGCTCGCTACATTGCGCTCCAAGCCCAATTTCAGAGCATCCGGCAGCCATCCTTGGAGAAAGTATAGCAGACTGTCCCCCTTGCAGTTCTTAGGTAGGCCCATGATCCTCACATTTAAAGCCCTCTGTAAATGTTTGAGGGCCTCCAGACGATATCAGAGCTGTGCTCCACACCGCCTCCCCAGGTGCCACTCCTCTTAATAACCACAACCGCGCCTCCTGGGTCTGTGTGGTGGCTGCTTGTCTGTGTCTGTAGCTTAGTTTTTGTGGATTTACATGGTTTTCTGCTTGGAGTAACTACACCATTCTTGCTCACTACATCAGTGAAAGTCTCCTGAACTGGATTTCTGCAAAACATCATCACCAGGTATCTGCATTTTTCATTTAAAAATCAATTTTTTGGAAGCCATACCAAGCAAAACATAAGTCAAGCAACTAAGTCTGACAAACTCAGTGACTCTAGGTCCTGCTTGAATCCACACTTTCATCTGACCTGCTCCATGATCTGTATGTGGGCTTTTCAACAACCTCTTTGAATGACAAAGAAGCATGCAGACAAAAGGATTTCACATCCTGCATATGCGCAGGCGCAGTTCATCACCTTCAGGAATTCTAACACTTTCTGTGACTCTGGACTTCAGCTGTGGATAATTTCTTTTGGCTTATGACTTAACCACCAGGTATCTACAAGATGCTGAAATCCTTTCTCCTACAAATTCTCCTTATGCTGCTCCCGCTCTCAGGAAATGTTCACCCCAACCCATGACCACCTGGGCTGCCAGCAGTGGCACCAAGCAGAAGGACAGGGACACTCACCATGCATCCATCAACGCCTGCAGCATCCTCAACAAACTTGATTCCCTCCAAACATGGATCCTACAGCACAACCCTGATGTCCTCTCAGTTGTGGAAACATGGCTAAACCCTAAAATCCCTGATACCTCAGTCTCTATCCCTGGCTACTGCTTTTTCAGGCAAGACAGGATTGCTAAATGGGGCGGGGGCTGCGCCATCTAGCTTAAGTATACCCTTATGGGTCACATCATCCCATCCCCTAGCCTGAGCAACTCCTCTCAGGTCCTCACAATCAAAATCCTCCTTGGTGCACATAACAAGAAACTCACTGTCATCTCAGTTTACCTACCCCCAAGAGACCAGGCTGCTGGCTTCCATAGCATCATGGAATATCTAACGGTCCAGCAACATAATTCTGAAATCATAATCATGGGTGATTTTAACATTAACTGGCTCTCCGCTGAGGCCGCTACCTATAAGGATGCAGCAATGGCGCATCACCTCACTCAACTGGTCAATGCCCCCACTAGGTGTAACTATAGGACAGCCTCCCTTACGCTTCTAGACTGGATTCTATCTAACCGCCCTGAACGCATCTCCAGTGTTCTGTGCTCCTGGATACAATAAGTGACCACTCGCCTGTCATCTGCTCCTGGTCAAACAAATACCACAAGCCCCCTCCCAAGCTTATCTATGCCAGGGTTATAAACAAGGGCACCTCCAGCTGTTAAAATCCCATCTAACCAGGCTGAACTGGGCAGTGCTTGACTCCCTCAGTGACACCAACAAAGCTCTGGACCTATTTATCAAATGTTTCAACGAAGCCTGTGACATCTATGCACCAGTGAAAAAGATGAAGGTCAAAGGACAGACCAACCCTGGTTACTACTGACCTTTAACTCAACTCAAGCACAGAGACTACCTCTGGCATTGTGCTCGTGCAACTCTGACGCAAGTAAACATACAAATATACAAAGCAGCTAGAAATGATTGCACTAGAAAAATACGGAATGCTAAACGCAGCTATTACAAAGAGGATCTGACCAACTCTTGGGGCCAGGGAAACAAATTCTGGAACAACATGAAAGAACTCACAGGCAAGGATCCTAAAGAACCACCCACTATGCTCAACCTTCATGGCACTCCTACACTCGACCTAAGTACCATCACCAGCACTTCTAATAATGCATTTACAAACCTGGACAGTGTCCTTCCACCAGATTTTTTCGACGACCTCCCCTCCAGCTCCTCCCAAGTTACCCCCCAACTAGAACGTACAACCCCAAAGTTGTTTTTTTTTTAAGGAGGACCCACCACAAGTAGCTAGAAAATACATTCAAAAGGCCATCGGCAAACAAGGGTACAGTGGTGACTCCCTTGACCTGAAACTGCTGCCACAAGTCCTCGATGAAATCTTAGAACCACTTACAAAGATCTTCAATCTCTCGCTTAGATTGAGCCATTTCCCCTCTCTCTGGAAGAAAGCCACTGTCACACCAGTTCACAAAAGCGGAGATAGGACGCTGCACACCAATTACAGACCTATCTCACTCCTCCCCCCCACTATCTAAAACGCTGGAGCGAATAGTGTCGGACCAACTAGTTGAATTCCTGGATAAGTACAATGTACAGTGCCCAGAGCAGCATGGCTTCAGTAAAGGGCACAGCACCACCACTGCACTACTGGAATTTACAACCTTCATCCATGCCATGCTTGACAAAGGAAATTGTGGAGGAGCAGTATTTATAGACCTTACCAAGGCATTTGACACAGTTAACCACCCTCTACTGCTCAAGCAGCTGTCCTCCATTGGGATCTCCAGCGATGCCCTTCCATGGTTCACCAGCTACCTTGATAATCGGATCCAGCGTGTAAGGATTGCAGAGATCTCTTCGGATGAGAAACCGGTCCGCTCCGGAGTCCCCCAGGGGTCTATTCTGGGCCCTCTACTCTTCTCCCTCTTCATCAACAATCTCCCCAGTGCCTGCCACCAAAAAATATTATTATACGCAGACGATGCAGTCCTGTTTTCCAGCCACCATGACATTACAGTCCCTGAATCCCAGCTGCAGCTCGACTTCAAGCGCATCGAAGACTGGTTCAATTCTCATAAACTTGTCCTGAACCACAGCAAGACTAAAGCCATGTCCTTCTGTAACCGACGGAGCAGGCACAACTCTGTGTCTCTCACCATCAAGAACCACGCTGGGAACCCACTCAAACATGTCAAGGAGTTCAAGTGCCTTGGTATTACCCTGGATAGTACCCTCTCCTACACTCGGCATATTGACACTGTTGCCAAGACCGCCAATATACGGATTGGACTACTACACAAACACAAGCACTGTATGCCTGCGGATGTCCTTAAACTAGCCATCTACAGCTCTGTCACCTCTATCATTGACTACGGCCTTGCCATCTATGGCTCTGCCTCAACAAGTGCCCTCCGCAGGATCTCAGTTTCTCTCAACAAGGCCTGTAGACTACTAACGGGTGCGTCCCGACAAACTCACACCTGTGACCTCTATGCACAGGCCAGCTGGCTACCCCTACTCAGCAGAATACAATACCAGACCTGCTTACTTACCAAAAAGATTCTCCTCAGTCTCATGCCACCTGGTGTTAGCTCACTCCTTACTACCTACAGTGGCACTCAAAAAACATGTGGTGCCCAATCTCTAACCTTTCAGGTTCCCAGATGTCGTACCTCCATGGGTCAGCGGTCCTTTATCTATAGAGCAACTCAATGGTTCAGTTCCCTCAATAAAGAAGCACTTTCCTCTACTACACTTGGACCCTTCAAAAGGAATCTCAAACTTTACCTCACCTCTACCACTCAATGTGACTGCTTCTCTGAACAGAGATCTCTCTAAACACCTCCCAGCTCACTCATGTCTCACAGCCCGCCCTTTCCCAGTCTCATTCCCTCTGGCACCGGGCCTTCCTTGTGACTCCTTTCCTGCTTTGCATGTCCACTGGTACAAGACATTTTCCACCACCATCGGACAGTGGCCCATTAGCCTGCCAACTTCCTCTCCCGGTCGCACGCCTGCAATACTAACTGCCTATGGTGCCCTCTGTCTCTTATTGTTACCACAGCCAGCTGCCTACTCAAGCTGCTCGTTATATGAATATTATCTCAAAGTATGTTATAACTGAGTATCTTTGTTTTTTCTTTTAGTTGTTTTGATTGTTTATTATGCATTCTTTTACTACCTCTGTATGTATGTTGACCCTCATCCTTTGACGTGGAACTTTTGTAAACGAGCAGTTTCTACTCAAAGGTATTTGTAATCCGAGAATTTAATAAATAAAAAAATAAATAAAAAATGGTATCCATCCTATGCTTCTTGATATTTTTATGGAGGGAAAAACATTGAACTTATCCATAGTGAATTATATTGTGAACTGATAAGTCCATTAGCTGCATGGTCCTTGACTAAAAAAAGTCTGATAGTCTCGATACTATTCACCTGCAAATGAGGTGAGTAGTGTACCATGCATTTCCAAAGTTGTGCACCTGAAGTGCCAACAGATATATGCAATACTGCTACTGTTACATAGATTTTCAGAATAGAAACTAAGCTAACTCTTATATAGCGCTTTAAAACAAGATTACAAATCACCATTGAAGGAACAATAAGTAATACTACTTGCAGCGTTTATATGACATGTAACTGTGAAGGGAGCATAATTGAGAAAATAGCATACAGAAAGAGTACCCCCCAGCTGTTAAACTGCCAACTAAGGCAACAATATCTGCAACTTTTAATAAAAACAAGAGGCTAATGACCGTTTTGATTTAAAATGGGGAAACAGAAGTCCATCAGGAGCAGAAAGGGTAAACTGAAACCCCCTAGATTTGGTGGCTCACTGTCCCAGGTCAAAAAAGCACAAAAACTCAACTAATAATAGTAAAATATCCAGTCTTACCTAGGGACAGTGAAACTGCCCACCAAAATATTAAAGCAGAAACTAATTCAAATTGAATCAGGTATGTTTGTCTTCAAGGTATGATCCTCCTGTGCAGCCACTTGAGTCTGCAATACCGCATGTTTCTGGACCCACTTCAGGGCTTCAGCAAGATCTGTAAACAAATAGTTTGCCTTAGTGTGCTATCCTCAGGCGAGCTGGAAAAAATTATACCATGTGGGATGTAGGCCTCTCGGAGCATGGCCCGAACACTGTCAAACCTATTACACTTTTGCCGCATGGCAAAATTGTTATCGGGGAATAGGCGTACTTGTCGATCTTGTAGAAGAGTTCCTTTTTGCCTCGCAACTGCTAATAAGAAATCCCGGGTGCCCATGCTGTCTCTGACAAGCACAGTTGTCTGCAGGGCATTTGGGTTGTCCTGTCGGCCCTACGGTGTGATGCTGTAGGCCTTTTGTAGGTGTTTGACTTTATGGGACTCCTCTTCTCCCAACGGTTGCATTAACCATTCTTGTAAAAACAGTAAAAGGTAATCCCCTTCTGAACCTTCCAGCATTTCCAGGAGACGAATGTGACCTCTTAGTGGCTTCGACAGTAGTCGCTTGAATTGCCACACGGTTTGTGAAACGATCAATTTGTCAGATAGTCCAACCACTGTACTGATGAGCCCATTCATTTTTATACCAGTCGTTTGAAGAGTCTCTTGCCCAGACTCCGTCGTCAGTTCCTCAGCACGGCCATGCGCTGACCTCATGGTTGGAGCCATTGGAGTGTTTTTCAACTTGGCTCTCATATCCTGTTCTTGTTCTTTGCGAGGGGTTTCCCATCTTAATCTTGGAACCTTCCAACACCTGTTGATGTAGGTTGCAGTGTAATAGCCTCTGAAAACTTAGCGATCTGAGAAAAAAAGTGTTTGAATCTTGGTGCTGCATGCAGTCAGTAAGCAGCCATTTTACTCGGACTCCACACTGTGCCCCCAAAAAAAAAAAAAAAAACATTCCTGGGGTTTGAAGAAAAGATTACTTACCATAGTAGTATTGTTTCTTCCAAGGGATCCCTCACTATGCTTAAAGCGACCTAGTCACATTCCGTAAATGCCTGTTTCACATAGTATGCCATTGCCATCCATGCTTCAGCTGCTGAAGCTGCAGTTTGCTTTGTAAAAAAAATCTGTCCTAGTGATTTTTTTGGCATGTTTTTGTTTCTGCCCGCCCTCCAGTTTTCTGTGTGCGGCCACACCCCCAGAATGATGTCATGCAAGGAAACTATCAATGTTTTACATACAGCAACACGGAATTCTTGGTAAATTATAAAGTTGACTTAAATGTTCGTTACTTAGAGGTGCAGACCCTTATTTTGGTAGTGGATACTGCAGAATAGCACTTAATATGTAGACATACAACCCAGTTCAAGAGAAGTTTGAAGAAGCTGAGTACATGCGCACATGGACTGACTAGGTGGGCCCATAGGCCCTTATCTGCTTTCAACATCTATGTATCTATATGTGTGTGTGTGTGTGTGTGTGTGTGTGTGTGTGTGTGTGGCAAGGCATTGTGGGTACATTGCATAACTGATTTTTCTGTCTCCATTATCAAAGTGCAGTCTCCTATGTCGGTAGTGTTTACAGCACAACAGTCTGTAGAAAATTTCTGGAAATCTGTTTTTGTGATGCAGATAGGCCAAAAAGATAATTTGCTAGTCTGTGTTGATGTTTGACTTTTACTGACTGCTGGTGAAGTGACAGGCCTGAAGTGGCAGCTCCTGTCAGAATGTGGGAGCGTGATCATTCTTTTCCATGTTTGTGTTATAGAGCCTGAATGACTATAACTAGTTCAGGAGTGTAATTATGGGTCAGACTACTTTTCTTTTTCTTTGGTGTCCAGCTTCTGCTATGAGTCCAAAATTGTAAAAAAAAAGGATGTCTGCAATACCATGACTGACAAACAGAGGTCTCTGTTTCAACACAGTGCTTAAAAACTTTATTTCCTTTGCATGATGTCATGGTTGGGGGTTGCAGCACTGAGGAAAAAAGGGGCAGGGTTATGCAAATGAAGCAGAGCATAGAAATAAGAGATTTGTTTTCATGGCAGTTTGAATAGTAAGACATTGATTCACAACTCCTACAGGTTACTACTACCACTTGCTGTGGCAAACATGACAAAATCACTTTAAATCTTCCACCCTGCCTCCCTTTCCAGAACATGGAAAAGATTCTCCAAGAATCGTGGATATTTTTGGGGGGCTTCTGTCATCGGGTCACACCATCACTGTTGGTGAAGCAGGATCCACACAGAAGATTTTAAGCAGTACCACTGGGGCTGCTCACACCGACGTCATCAACCCTATAAAGGCATGAGCGGCCCCACTCCCTCCTTGGTTCTTTCCCACTGTTGACAGTGTTCGCATGGGTCTCCGCGAAAGCTCCGATGCAGTTTCACGCCATTTTGCCTACAATTTTTTCTTTTACTTTAGGCTTTGAATCTCTTTTAAATAATAGATTTCTTTACCTTGTTTTTGTCAAGAGTTACTTCCTCCACTTCTCTTTTCCGTCACTGCCACTGTGGGAAGAAGATTGCCACTTCAGACGACCATAGCCTCTGTGTCTGCTGTCTTGGGCCTGACCACGACGCTTCTGTGAGCTCTGCCAAAAATTCAACCAAACAACCCTTGGGCAACATTAAAAGGCTTTGAAGACATTCCTCATAGAGCAACAAGTAGCCATTTCAGGGCAGGGGTCCTCCAGGATTCCTCTTTCCCAGTCGCTGGTGGGTTCGTCAAGCTCCCAGGCCTCTAAGGCCCGAAACAAGTCCTTGGGGAAAAGTCACAAAAAGACCGTGAATGGAATCGCTCACCCTGGTGGCACTGTCAGCTTCTTCTTCGTCCTGCAGTGGTACTCCGTTGGTTGTGTCTGCTCCAACGTCCTCTGCTGCCCAGGCCTCTGCCCTTATCAGGCCCCCACCGGCAGCACCGACTCCAGCTGTCCAGGGAATCCATCCATCTGCCCCAGTTCATCAACCCTTGGGTCATCTATGTCAGCCCCTTTGTCGAGGCCTGATGCTTCCCCAGGCCCACGGCTGTCAAGCCCCGATGGGTGATTCTTCGTGCCGTGTGCTGATGACACCTCCAGAGTTGATGCAACCCTCTCTTGTTATTAGCCTTAATTCAGTACTGACCCAGATCACTACAGCCCTGGTGCACCAGTTGGGGTCATACAGATCTGGGTCCCTGGCGCTGTGGACTGCCCGTCACAGTTGATGCCTCTTGGACTTCCTTGCTCTGTGCCTTGTAGGGCAGCATTGGTACCTCGCTCATCGGACCTTGAGTTGGAGCAGGTGGAGTTCGCGGAGGAACAGCACCCAGACCTGATTCTGCCTGAGGAAGAGGAGGAGCTTCTTTCCTCAGAAAGGTCCAGTGCATCTTCAGTTAGCAAGGACTCAGTCAAACATATTCCTAGGTCCCTCTCTTGAAGATCCTACATTCTTCAGTGTGATGAAGCATTTGTCCTTAGCCCTAGGCTTTCATACCGAGGAGGAAGATGTCACCAGACAGGGCCTGGTGGACTTCATGGAGATCACAGAGTCTCCCCCTAAGGTCATTCCTCCTATCCTTTCTGCCGTGAGGAATGCCACTACTGCAGCCTGGCACAGGCCAGACATGGTACCTGTCATGCCCCGCCAGGCGGATAAGTTTTATCATGCCCTCCCCGGCCTTCCATTCAAATAACATGAAGTCTTGCTGTATTCTGACTATTGCAGTTAGGTCCTGCCTTTCAACTGTCCTGGAGAATAAAGAGTTAACTTTCCATGGCCAGCATGGAACGTTCAGTGCAAGCTCGGTTGAAGCCCCTGTCTGCTGTTGTTTAAACTCCAACTGTCAGATTCTTTACTCCGCCTCACTGAACAGTCGCTCCGGAGATTTCTCCTTTGCTCAGTTCAAATAAAAGTCGGTTAAAGTGTCGTTATTCGCTCAGTTGCTACCGAATCTGTCGGTTTAAGTCTCTGTCTATGGTAGCGTGAGTATTAGATAGGTTTTAGATTTAGTTTCTGTGTGGAACTTGTAAATTTCGGATCTGTTCGGTTTGAACCAATCAGTTTAGTCTTAAAAAGTTTGTGAATTTATTTAGAGTGTGGTAACTGGTCCATATTGGTTCTAAAAAAACTGATTTAATTACGTTTTTTTCCAAGACCCGTAACATGGTCAGGAACTGATAGGGGAGTCTTGCCTGGTGGATTGCCGAAAAAAGGGTAAGTTTTGGATAGGATTGGCCATGTCTGAGAAACCCAAGAAAAAACCGGGCCCACTGGGTTTCAACACTGCAGTATGTGTGGGGAAGCCTTTGCTAAAGCTGATCCCCACACCATCTGTGTTTATTGTCTGAGGTTTGACCACCTCGATTCAGACTGCCAAATTTGTAAAAATTTTCCCAAAGCTACCCTGGATAAGAGAGTAGGTAGACTGAGGGAAAGGAAGGCCGAGAAGTCCGCTGACCCAGGTGGCCAGCCCGGTTCGGTTCCGACCAAACCAGAAGGAGTGCCCTCTGACCAGGGCGAAACTTCTTTGGGCAAAAGGAGAGCCAATTCTGAGGAGTCGGTTCTGGTTAAAAGAAAGAGAAGAGAAAAATCCATCCAGTTCGAATCCACAAATTCTTTCTGCAACGACCGATGAGATAGCCAAAGCGATAAGGATAGTGCAATCGCTAACTTCGGTTCCGGCCGAACTGGCACCATCTGGCAGGGGCTTGGTTCGGTCGGTTCCCCCGGCTCCGGATTATACTTTAGAAGAATTTTATGAACCGGAGGAAGAGGAGGGAAGAGTATGAGGATGATGATGATGGTGATTATGAAAGTCTGGATGTGCCTATTGACCCGGACATCTCCCCAGACAGACCTTCAGGTGTTTCTCCTCCTAGGCTTTGAGTCCTCTTCCCACTTTATGCTTTACAAGAAAGTGGCTGAAAACCTCCAGCTTCCAGTGGAAGAAGCAGTAGAGGATCAGGAGGAGCCTGATTTTGTTGAAATGATGGACATCCCAGAGTCCAGGAGGCTGTCTATTCCCCTCCATAAATCTTTTGGGAAACAGACATTTAGAATTCTAAAGACTCCTTACTCCATACCTCCTGTGGACAGATGAATGGACAAGAGGAACACCATTTCAGGCTCGGACACGGAGTTTCTTTCTCAGCAATGCAGCCATGTTGGGGTAGTGCAGGCTGCTGCCGGTGATAAGGCAAATATTCGCTTAGCATCACACCCCCCAGATAAGGACTCCAGGAGGATTGATGCCATGGCAAAGAAGCAGTACATGGCAGCATCTTTGGGACTCAGGCAGGCTAACTGTATGACCGACACAGCTAGATATGAGAAGTCCAGGTGGGACACTGTGCTCGCTTTGGCTAAACAGGCCCCTGACCAGCTTGCCAAGGAGCTGGAGCAGGTGGCTGCGGATGGGATTGAGGCATCCAAGGTGCAATTTCATGCTGCTGTGGACTCCAGTGATGTTTCATCTAGAGTCATGGCTACATCTGTGGCCCTTTGGAGGATGGCTTGGCTCCGATGTACTAGCCTATCACAGGATACCCAGGCTAAGGCCATGGATTTCCCTGTCATTGGTAATTCTCTGTTTGGGGAGGAGACAGAGAACTACATGAAAAAGATGGATGAGCCACTCCTCAAAGACAGCACTCCAGGGGCTGGGGCAGGCCCTTTCAAAGGCCTTTTTACCAAGCCCAGGCCTCCTCTTCTGCTTATGCTCAGAGGGGGTTCTTCAGAGGGAGAGGCAGACAGGGATTGAGAAGGCCTGCTTCCACCCCTCAGCCTAAAGCCCCTGCCAAGCTGACACCCTGATGGGTCTGCCCGGGCCGATTCTCCAATACCTGTAGGGGGCAGGCTGGCTTACTTTGTCCAGGACTGGAAGTCTCTGACATCAGACAAGTGGGTCCTGGAAGTAGTAAGCCAGAGACTGGTTCTCAGCTTCAAAAAATTTCCCAAGATGAGAACCAGATCCTTTCCACCTGCAAATACATCAGAGACCCTTGCCCTAGAGGCAGAGGTGTCTTCCCTCTTGGCTCTGAGCCATAGAAAAGGTTCCTACCCTACACAAGGGCAAAGGATTGTACTCCAGGTACTTCCTAACTCCCCAAAAAACAGGAGAATGGTGGCCCATCCTGAATCTGAGATATTTGAACAAGCACCTTTTAAAACCAAAGTTCAAAATGGTGACTCTGGGAATAATTCTACCCTCTCTAAGACCAGGAGACTGGCTAGCCTCCCTGGACCTCAATGATGCCTTCTTTCACATTCCCATCAGGTGCTCCCACAGAAAGTACCTCAGGTTTGAGTTGCCATCAGGCCATTATCAATTCAGAGCAATGCCCTTTAGCCTAACATCAGCCCCAAGAGTGTTCACAAAGTGCCTGGCAGTAGTGGTTGCTTTCCTAAGGAGAAAAAAGATTTCCATCTTTCCTTATCTGGATGACTGGCTCATAGTGGGTCAGTCTCCAGACCAAGTCAAGTCACATCTGCAAGTAGCTCAGCAAGTGCTCACTTCCTTAGGATTCCTTCTCAACCTTCCAAAGTCAGTTCTCAAGCCAGTACAGCTCCTCGCCTTCATAGGGGCGGAGCTGGATACAGTACGGACAAGAGCCTTCCTTCCCCTGGACAGGGCAAGGACCCTTATGGAACTGGCCTCTTCATTCACCCTTCAGGTGTCTCGACCAGCAAGACATTTCCTTCAGCTTCTGGGCCACATGGCAGCTTCCACAGCAGTGGTTCAGGGTGCAAGATTCCAGATGAGGGACATTCAGTTCCACTTAAGAGCCTTCTGGTCCCAGAGAAAGGATTCCCTTACCAAACCAGTCCCAGTGACCCGGAACCCTGATCCAGGCTTTGCATTGGTGGCAGGATCGGGACAATTTGAGACAAGGAGTTCCTTTTGTCACTAAGTCTCATTCAGTGATACTCACCACAGGTGCTTCCCTGCTGGGATGGGGAGCCCACCTGGGGGGATCTTACCACCCAGGGACTGTGGTCACCTCAAGAATCTCTGCTTCACATCAGTCTCTTGGAACTCAGAGCAATGTTTCTGGCACTGCAAGCCTTTTCCAACTCTGTACAAAACAAAGTGGTCCAGATCAGAACAGACAACACCACCACCATGTGGTACATCAACAAGCAAGGAGGCACTCTGTCTACGGCCTTGTGCACAGAGGCAATGAAGTTGTGGTCCCTGGCCTATTCCCTGCATACCTCTCTGATAGCAGTTCACCTTCCAGGGAAGGACAATGTCCTAGCAGATGCTCTCAGCAGGATATCCCAGGGCCATCACGAATGGACCCTAGATCCCCTAGTTTTGAAAGTGATTTTCTCGAGATAGGGCACTTCACAGATGGATCTTTTTGCAGCCCCAGACAATCACCAACTTCCTCTCTTTGGTTGCAGATCCCAAGTCTTGGGCTCAGTCCCCCTAGATGCTCTGATTCTGAATTGGGAAGGGAAATTTCTGTATGCTTTCCCCCCCTTCCCTCTCCTGTTCAAAGTGTTAGTCAAGATCAGGTCACAACTGTGCAAAGTGATTCTGATTGCTCCAGACTGGGCCAGACAGCCCTGGTACCCACTGTTGCTGTCTTTAGCAGTCCACCTTCCCCTGTCTCTTCCCAGGAATTACAACCTGTTGACGTCCTCTCGGGCGGATTTGGTATCCGAACCTCAAGTCTCTCAATCTCAAGGCATGGTTCTTGAAGAGTTTGCTGATCTGCACCTTTCTCAAGGGGTTCTGGATATCCTTAAGGCTTCTCGAAAGCCTTCCACCAGAAAGACTTACAACTCCAAATGGAAAAGGTTCTCTGTTTGGTGCTCTAATAAGCATATTTCTCCAGAATCTGCTGGGTTGCCTACAGTTCTGGACTATATGGTCCATCTTAATGGCTTAGGACTTAGGCCAGCTACACTTAAAGTGCTTTTGGCAGCTGTTTCTGCCTTCTTGTCAGTAGGCAAGCCCTCTTCCATGTCAGCCCATCCTGTGTTTTGTAAATTCTTTAAAGGGATTGCTGCACACCAATCCCACCTTTAGGGACCCTGCTTCTGCTTGGGACCTTAATGTTTGCATTGCTCAGCTTATGCAACCACCCTCTCAGCCTTTGTCCTCTGCAGAGCTTAAGTACTTGACTTGGAAAACTGTGTTTTTGGTAGCCATTACCTCTGCCAGGCGTATCAGTGAATTGCAAGCCCTGTCAGTGGAGCCTGATTTCATCTCTTTCCATAGAGATAAAGTGGTCCTAAGAACTAACAGGAAGTTTTTGCCTAAGGTGGTTTCAGATTTCCACCTTAATCAGTCTACGTTTCTCCCTGTTTTCTTCACTGACCATTCCTCCTCTGGAGAGAGGAGGTTGCACAGCTTGGATGTTAAAAGGGCCTCAGCTACTACATAGAGCGCACCAAGGGTCACAGGTTTGAGTCCCTCCAGTTGTTCCTCACATATGGAGAGGTCGGTAAGGGCAAACCTGCCACTAAAAGATCTATTGCCAGGTGGATTGTCTCTTGTGTACAATTCTGCTATGAAAAACTGGGTAGAACCCCACCCTCAGGCCTGAGGGCTCACTCTACTAGAGGTACAGCTGCTTCCCTGGCTGCTGCCAGGGATATTCCTATCTTAGAAATTTGTCAAGCAGCCACCTGGAAAACAGTCTATACATTCACCAAGCATTACTCTCTGGATATCCAGGCTAGGAGTGATGCTCAGTTTGGTACAGCAGTACTTCAGAGCCCATTCCCAAAGTAGGTTCTGTCCCTCCTCCATGGAGGTACTGCTTGGTAGTCTGCAATAGTCAGAATACAGCAAGACTTCATGTTGTTTGAAGAAAAAATTACTCACCTTAGTAATGTTGTTTCTTCTAATGGAGTCTTGCTGTATTCTGACCTCCCTCCCGCCTCCCCTCTCAGAACCTGTTTTTGGGATGTGGGTGGGCAGGAGCAGTGTTGGCACCCTAAAGGTGCCCCTTTTTCACCCTTCTTTACTTTGGGTGTGTGTTGTATTTTGTTTTTTTGGCTTTCCTGACTTGAATCTTTGCTTCAAAACCAAAAAAACCCTTTTTAATAAATTTAGTTGCCAGTTGGCTGGTGTGAGTTTTACAGTTTCCACACAGAACTTCTAGTGAGTATTGCTCGTAAAGATCTGACGGTTGGAGTTTAAACAGCAGCAGACAGGGGCTTCAACCGAACTCGCGCTGAACGTTCCATGCTGGCCATGGAAAGTTAACTCTTTGTTCTCCAGGGCTGTTGAAAGGCAGGACCTAAGTGCAGTAGTCAGAATACAGCAAGACTCCATTAGAAGAAACAACATTACTAAGGTGAGTAATTTTTTCTACTGTGCTGCCCAGCCGGAGATCGATTCTGTGGTTATTAAAGCAGCACACGACAGGTCCAAGGTGCCCAAGCACCTAGGTTCCCTCCCCCCCTGACATGGAATTCAGGCGGATTGAACTTTGGGGCAAGGGGGTTTATGCCTTCTCCACTCTGGGGCTTCAGATTGCTAACTATCTTTTGCATATGGTCAAGTACCAAAATACCATCTGGAAGAAGGGCAGGGCGGCTGCCCAAGCCCTCCCAGGCTATTTCCAGAAACAGGAGGTTCTCAGATGCTTAAAATCTGCTGAGGACATTAGTAAGCATCTCCTTAGGGCCTTAAACAACAGTTCCGACACTGGGGCCAGGGCTGCTGCCGCAGGCATTTACCTTCGTCGCACTCCTATCTGAGTGTCTTGTGGTTTGCAGCAGATGTCCAGAACAAAGTGCTGAATGCCCCCTTCAGGGGCTCCAAGGTATTTGGGCCAGATGTCCAGGACATCATCAGTGACTTGCAGGCATCTGGCAGGGTTATCAAGTCTGTCCATTCGCTTTACCATATGCAGCCTAGGAGCAGACAGTGCCCACCCTTTCATAAGGTGTCTCAGAAGTCCAGAGCAGGCTCCCACCCCCAGGGCAGGAGAAAGGTTTCCTCCACCCTGCCCACCTCCTTCTCCTTTGGCGCTGCCACAGAGTGACTCAGAACGACTGATAAGCCCCAGCAGCCGGATTCGCCTCTGCTTGACTCCTTGCCAGACCCCCATCTTCCTGTTCTCAACCAAGAGGTGGTGGTCAGAGGTTGGTTCTCTCTCCATCTCAATCAACGAAGAACCATCACTTTGGATGCCTGGATTCTTCAAATTACAGGGAGTGGTCACACTCTGGAGCTTGTAGAGATGCCTCCAGAGACTCCTCCAGTGCCCTCCACCTACCCCTCGGCCCACCTAACAGTTCTCCGAGAGGTGGTACAGTCCCTCCTGCGGAAAAAAGCTATAGAACCAGTACCCGGATGCCAAAAGAACTGGGGATTCTGTTCAAGGTTCTTCCTGGTTCCGAAAAGAACCAGAGATGTGAGGCCTATTTTAGAGCTCAAGGACTTCAATCTTTATATCCAGTACAAAAAATTCTGCATGGTTACTCTGCCAGGTGTGCTGTCCCTACTCAAACAGGGTGACTGGTTGTGCTCCCCGGATATGCAAGATGCTTACCTGCATATGTCAGTGTGTCCCCCACACAGGAGGTTTCCCCAGTTCCTTTTTCAGGGAGAGCATTATCAATTCAAAGTATTGTCCTTTGGCTTATCCTTTGCGCTACGGGTCTTTGCAAAGTGCTTAGCAGCAGTGGCTGCAGGCCTCCAGAGAGAAGGGCTGTATGCTTTCCCCTACCTGGACGAGTGGCTTCTCAAGGCTTTGTCTAGTGGTCAGCTTCTCCGAACCCTACAGAAGATGGTATAACTGTTCCTGTCCCTGGGCATCATGGTCAGTCTGTCCAAGTTCATCTTGACCCCATCCCAGAGGCTGCAGTACACAGGGATGGTTCTGGACTCGTCACAGGGCAAAGCCTTCCTGCCTCTCGACAGGGTGGGGTGTTTCATTGCCCAGGCTCAGGAAGTTGCCGAAAGCCATTATGTTCCTGCAAGGGGGGTGCCTGAGGTTATTGGGCCTTACAGGTACGGTCATTGCCATGGTCCCCTTGGCCAGACTGCACATGTGGGTGCTGTAGTGGACACTCGGGGTGCAATGCGATCAATGCAGAGATGACTTAGATCAACTAGTGTTGGTCTCCTCTTCAGTATGCAGGGTGCTCCAGTGGTGGATGGACCTACGAAACCTATTACAAGTGGTTCCTTTTCAGATTTCTTCTCCCCAGCAGATCCTCACCACAGATGCCTCTAGTTCAGGCTGAGGTGCGCACCTGGGTCCCTTTCAGACTCGGGGGGGGGGGGGTGGCATGGTCTCAGACAAGTGTCTGTGCATATCAACATCGTGGAGACTAGGGCAGTCCTGTACGCCATGCAGGCTTTTCAGAACCACCTCCTTCCAGGCCACCTGTTGATCCAGTCAGGCAATTTGAGTGTTGCCTACTACATCAGCAAGCAAGGGAGGGAATGTATTAGTACCCCCCTCTGCAGGGAGGCCACAAGAGCTTGGTGCTGGGCCTGGACTACAGTCTGGTTCTCACAGCCGTCCATGTCCTAGGCACGAAAAATACCCTGACGGACAGCTTCAGCTGAACTCAGTCCAGCATGCATGAATGGGAGCTTCTCTGATCCATCGCAGAAGAGCTGTTCATCAGTTGGACGTTTTTATATCCTCAGTGCAAAACTGCCTAGTTTCTGCTTTGCTAGATCCAAGGCCTGGAGTTTTCTGGTGAGATACGTTGTTCTTCTCTTGGAGTGGGAAGTTCCTTTATGCCTTCCCTCCATTTCTCTAGTTCAGAAGGTGCTAATCAAGCTGCAGATGGAGGGGGCCAGCATGATCTTAGTCGCACCATTCTAGCTACGGCAGATATGGTTTCAATTACTGCAACAGTTAGCGGAGGAGCCTCCGGTTCCTCTGCCTGTCTGCAAGGATCTGCTGAAGTGGGCTCAGGGGACCCTGCTCCAACCAAACCCCTTTGTCTGCATGCTTGGCTCCTGAGGACATAGCCTTCGCCCGGTTCGGAGTATCCCAAAGGGTAGCGGGTGTCCTCTTAGCAGCTTGAAAGCCCTCCACCAGAGCCACATATGCCATGAAGTGGAAGAGGTCTGCCATCTGGGTTGCTAAACATCATCTGGACCCTTTCACCTGTCCAGTGAGCCAGAGTTTGGACTACCTGATCTCCTTGTCGGACTCGGGCCTCCAGTACTCCCCCCTCAAGGTGCACTTTTTGGCTACTTCTGCCTTTCATAAGCCCGTTGGCAGCCATGCCGTGGCTCAATTAGAGGTATCTTGTACTTTTCTCAGGGGAATCCTGCATTTGAAACCTCCAATCTGCTCTCCTGTCCCAGCTTGTGATTTAAATTTTGTTTTGGAGAAATTTACCCTGTCTCCGTTTCAGCCAGTTGCATCTTGTGAGCTACGGTTTCTTTCTTGGAAAGCATTATTTTTAGTTGCTGTTACTTCTGCTCAAAGGATTTCCGAGCTTCAAGCTCTCTGGCGTGAAGAGCCTTATTTGATTTTTCACAAAGACAGGATGTCTTTGCCCACAAATCCTAAGTTTCTCCCTAAGGTGGTGTCTGAGTTTATCCTGAACCAATCTATTTACCTACCAGTTTATTTTCTGGAGTGTGCTAATCCAGGGGAAGCACTGCTCCATACTTTATATGTGCGCAGATTTCTGAAATACTATCTGCTCTGAACTAAGGACTGCAGAAAAACAAAATGGCCTTTTGTTTCTCTTGCCCCAGGAAAAGAGAGCACCAGGGTTTCCAAACGGTGGGCCCTATGCATGATGCCAACGCACCACAGAAATGGGGCAAATTGGCATTGATACATGGGAGTGCCATGGAGCGGGGTCCCGTGGACCCCGCGCGGCGATCGCAAACCGGGCATAAGTCAGTGACACACCTTATCCCTCTGCTGCACGGATAGCAGAAAAGCCAGGGCAGTCGGGGGGCAGTACGCCATGCATTATGGCTGTGAGTGCCAGGCACAGGAGCGAGGTTACAGCAGCTGGAACCCTGCCGTAACCTGCACGCACTCCCAAACAACCCCTGCCCACAGGACTGATGGGGAGGGCAGAGGCAGTTGTTCGGGCAAGTATACGTCCACTTGTGTATTGCCTGCACGGCCAATTCGCAAATGCCCCATGGGCGCGAGTGATACACTGTGGGACTTGGGATGCCTGCCCGGGTCCTCCCTTCCCCTCCCTCTGCATTGGCCCGCCCCCAGCAAACCTGCACACCGGGGATTGGGGCCATAGACAGGTGCCCCGTGGGTGACAGCAGTAGTGCACCCTGCAGCCTGTCCTGGGCTACGGAGCTATGCTGGTGGGATATGTCCCTCTGATGCGTAATTCCCAACCTTTCGTGTATAGCATCCGTTGTTTGCCTAAATGGTTGGCTCATTGTATTGTGTTCTGCTACAACAAGCATGGCAAAGAGTTGCCAGGGGCAGTGAAAGCCCATTCCACCAGGGGCATGGCTACTTCTGTGACCTGTTTCAAAGGGGTCTTAGCCACTGACACTTGCGCTGCTGCTACCGGGGGTACCGACCATACTTTTACCAAGCATTATAGTCTGGACATTGCTTCTAGAGCCTGAGCAGGCTTTGGCTGGGCTGTTCTACAGGGGCTTCTTTCTTAGGCTTTGGTTGGCCTTCCTCCCAGACTGTTCTTGCTGCACCCGTAGCTGCTTGGGACCCATTCCTATGGTGTGATCTGGTGACTGAGATACTCCAAAGAAGACAGAGCAGGTACATAAGAACTTACTGTAACAGTAGATCTTCAAGGGTATCTCAGTCATAAGGTCTGCCTTCCCTCCTACCATTTTCCTCTTATGGGATTCTCTTCTCAAAACTGGCTAACTGGTGTATCCAGCCTTTTATTTTGGCCTGTGCATCTCTCTCTCTCTCTCTCTCCCCCCTCTCCAGTTCCCCATGGCACGGGTTTGCTCCTTTAGTCTCCGGGGGAAAGGACTGAGAAGGGAGCAGGGCAGCTCACGCCTTTATAGGGTTGGTGACGTCAGCAGGTGACAGCCCCAGTGGTACTGCTGAAAATCTTCTGTGTGGATCCTGCTTCACCGACAGTGAAGTTCCTGCAGTGTGACCTGATGACTGAGATTTCCTTCAAGATCTACTGTTAACTGTAAGTTCTTATATAACTGCTCTTTGCTTGGTGTTTACTTGCTTGAGCATTACCTGTTGTTTGGTCTACAGTCAGTTTTGTGGGTTTTTTTTTTTTTTTTTATTGTGTCATAGCTTGGCCTGTGGGACCAGCCTTTAATTGTTTTTTTTTATTTGTTTGTCTGGTTTTCTTTTGGTAGTTTTTCATTTGGGTACTGTTAGGGCTAGATTAGTCATATCATATCATATCAAACTTTATTTATAAGCGCAATTCCAGAATGATCAATGCACTGTACATTAACAGTAAAATCCATATAAACAATAAACACATTAAAAATTAAGATTTACACATAATCCTAAATAAAATTAAAAACGATACACTAAATAATACTAGAATTTGGGAACACTAAGCAGAAAAGATGCATTTTCAAAGCAGTTTTAAAACGATAGATGGTCAGGCACTCTCTAATCCGATGAGGTAGAGAATTCCACAGGGTAGGGGCCACAAAAGCAAAGGAGCAGCCCCAGAGGTCTTTATTCAAACCCTGGAAATCTCTAGGAATCCCGCGTTGGAGGAATGGAGTGAGCAGAGGGGGGGTGGTAGGGGCGCAGAAAATCTTGCAAGTAGCGAAGTTCGTGTAGAGCCTTATAGGTTAGTAACGCGACCTTGAAGGTGATCTGCCAATGTACAGGCAGCCAATGCAGGCCACAGAGCACAGGAGTGACATGGCAAGATCTCAGTAAGCTAGTCAACAACCTGACCGCAGCATTCTGCACAAGCTGCATTCAGCGGATATCAACTCCCGGTAGCCTTAGGTAAAGGGCTTTTTAGTAATCAAGGTGTGAGGTCACAAAGGCGTGGACCAACGTTGGAAAATCGCCAGGCGGGACCAGGCGCTTAATCTGGGCGATGTTCTTCAGATGGTAAAAAGAGGTCTTAAGTATGGCAGACACCTGAGATTTTAATGTCAGGCTGCTATGAAGACAATGCCCAGATTTCACGCCCTGTCTGAGGTAAGCAGCTGGTCTCCCCGAGCAAGAGCCCAGACCGTTGACCACCGACAACCCCACACCTTGGCGACCTGGGTCCACCACCAACACCTCGGTTTTGCCTGAATTCAACTTCAGCCAATCGGCACTTGTCCAGCCCTGGATCTCGGAGAGGCAGCTGTTAAAAAATGAGATTGCTCCACTCTGCTCCGCCACAGAGGACATGTAGAGCTGAGCATCATCCGCATAGCAGTGAAAACTCGGCCCATACCACTTTATGATGTCTCCCAACGACAGCATGTACTCTACAAACAACATGGTAGTACGAAGCCCTGCGGAATCCCACATGATGGGGAGAGGTGCCAAGGAATAAGTCCCCGACACCACTCTCTGAATCCTGCCAGTGAGGTATGATCAAAACCACCTGAGGACTGTACCAGACAGTCCACAGAGAATCTGCAGGCGCTCCAACAATACCCGATGGTCTGCAGTGTCAAATGCTGCAGAGAGATCAAGGAGAACCAAGATGAAATGGCTCCCCGATCTCTCGATTTCAGGAGATCATTCAGTACCGAACCAGGGCGGTCTCAGTACTATGCCTCTTCCTGAACCTGGACTGGAGAGGATCATAGACATCATGGGTGGTTAAATGGTTATCCAGCTGCGCCACAACCACCTTCTCAATAACCTTGCCCACAAAGGGCAGGTTAGAGACAGGTCTGTAGTTGGCTAGGCAGTCCGGGTCGAGAGGATTTCTTTAGGAGAGGTTCCACTACTGCCCCCTAGTAAGGTTCATGGGTAGTGTTCTCCTGGCTCTCGAAGTAAATCTGATGTTGGAGAGCAGAGTAGAACACCACCACAAGGCAGAGATTTGAAAATGCATTCTGAGTTCCATAATTTACATACATTCCACCCTTTCCGGGGCAGCTCTATCCTTCAGGCTGATTGCACTAGTAAGCATAACGACGGATCCCTTGGATAAAATAATATTACTATGATAAGTAATTTTTTTTCTTCTTGGGAGATATGAAAGTTATGTGTTTACTGTAACTGTTGATCTTCCAGAATATCTTCACCACTGATTACTACGTCTGCCCACCATCCTGCTGTAGCAGAGCCAGAGCATCTGTGCGGCTCACCAGTAGTGCTGGCTGGCACCATCTAGTGCCATGGCATCTCCCCAGTTGTACTTCTAATGGAGTAGTTGTTAACAGGGGTGAGGTGAGGGCTCCTTTCAGGGCCCTCATACCAACCAAAAAGAGAGAAGGCAGCCTCCTTCCTCCCATTTTCTGTCTTGTCTTCCTCCCTTCCCTGGGTATATCCCTTTCCTGGGGTGTATCCCTATTAGTTGCTAAATACACTCTGTGCCTCTGGGCACTATGCAGTCTAACTCCACTTGCCATTTGCACTGTCTGGAAAAGTACTATGCATTGGCCTGGATCCAGTACACATAGAAACATAGACATTGACAGCAGATAAGGACTGCAAGGCCCATCCAGTCTGCCCATTTTTTTTCCCTGCCTTATGAATGTGCCATCGGCCTTTGCTCTGTCAATTGCCTATCTATTCATACTCATCTGTATTGCTCCCTTATGCCTATCCCATGCCTGTTTGAAGCCCTGCACTATATTCATATCCACCACTTCCTGAGGTAGGCCGCTCCATGCATCCACCACCATTTCTGTGAAAAAAAAGTCCTTACATTACCCCTAAATCGGCCTCCCCAATCTCATGCTGTGTCCTTTTGTCCTGCTGTTTTTCTTATATTGAAACATGTTAGACTCTTTCACCTTGTTAATGTCCTTAAGGTGTTTGAATGTTTCAGTCATATCACCTGTCTCCCTCCTTTGCTCTAGGGTATACATATTGAGCTCCGTTAGTCTGTCCTCATATGTTTTCTGATGCAGTCCCTGTACCATTTTGGTTGCCCTTCTCTGGACTGCCTCAGTTTGGTTAATGTCCTTGTGAAGTTGTGGCCTCCAGTACTGCATGCAGTACTCCAAATGGGGCCTAACCAGTGTCTTGTAAGGAGAGATTATTACCTCCCTCTTACAACTTTTGATTCCCCATCTAATACACCTCAACATCCCCCTAGCCTTACCTACTGCTTTAGTGGTCTGCTTGGATGATTTCAGGTCATTTGTGATGATGATGCCCAAGTCTCTTTCTTCCCTTGTGACTGTCAGCAATTCCCTTCCCAGCCTATAGGTGGCTTCAGGGTTTCTCTTCCCTGTGTGCGTGATCTTGCACTTCTTTGCGTTAAACCCCAGTTGCCACTCTTCTGACCATTTTGCCAGTTTATCCAAATCTCTTCTCATTTTGCCCACCCCATCTGGATCATCTACTCTGTTGCAGATCTCGGTGTCATCTGCAAGCAGACAAACCTTACCCTCCAGTCCATCTGCAATGTCACTGATGAAGATATTGAAGAGGACTGGCCCCAGGACTGATCCCTGAGGTACCCCACTTGTGACTCTCATCTCTTCTGACTGTATACCATTTACCACCACTCTTTTTTTCTGCCCATCAACCAGTTTGCCACCCAGTTGACCAACTTCTGATCCACCCCGAGCCTACCCAACTTATTAATCTTCTGTGTGAAACAGTATCGAAAGCTTTGCTGAAGTCAAGGTAGGTGACATCAACTGCTCCCCTTTGGTCCACCACTCTGGTTACCCAGTCAAAAAATCTATGAGATTAGTTTGACAGGACCTTCCTGTTGTAAACCCATGCTGTCTTTGATCCTGTGCTCCTATGTATTCCAGGTGTTGCACTATCCTTTCCTTAAGGAGTGCCTCCATAATCTTGCCCACTACTGAGGTAAGATTGACTGGTCTGTAGTTCCCTGCCTCCTCCCTGCTGCCACGCTTGTGAAGTGGGATCACATGAGCCCTTCTCCAGTCTTCTGGGACCTTTCTTGTACTCAGAGACTCACTAAACAGTTCTAATAATGACTTTGCTAGTTCCACCCTTAGCTCCTTTAGTACCCTGGGATGTATGCCATCAGGTCCCATTGCCTTGTCCACCCTGAGCTTATCAAGCTCTTGTAGGACCCTTTCTTTTGTGAAGGGACTAGTGCACACCTCTCTCCTCCCTGTGTCCATGGTGCTGAGCTGTGGGCCCTGCCCTACGTTCTCTTCAGTAAATACTGAGCAGAAGTATCTATTTAGGATAGATGCTTTTACATGGTCCTCCTCCTCCTCCTCCTCCTCCTCCTCCTCACACGCACCCTTATCCCCTTTGATCTTAGCAATCCCCACTCTGGACTTTCTCCTTTTCCTAAAGTATCTATAGAAAGTCTTGTCATCTTCTTTTACTGTTTGTGCTAGTGTTTCCTCAGTTTGGGCCTTTGCCTGCTTTACTTCCTTCCCTGCTTCTCTTAGGAAAGTTTGGTATGCCTCCCTGTCTTCATCCCGCTGCGTTCCCTTAGATTTCCTGAAGGCCAGTGTTTTGGTTCTGACCTTTTCTGCTACTGTTTTTGAGACCCAAAGTGGTTTCCTTCTTCTTTTGCACTTCCTTTTCTCTCTAACACAATGGGATGTTGCTTCAAGTATTGTATCCTTAATGCTTGCCCACTTTGCCTGTACCCCCTCACCTGTATTTCTTTTTGCCAGGGCTAGCTTAACTCTGTTGGTCATCTTATCAAAGTCAGCTCCTCTGAAGTCCCATATTTTTGCCTTGGAATGGAATGATTGTTGTAGTGGCCAAATTGAACCATACCATGTGATGGTCACTGGCCCCATGTGACCTTCTACCTGGAGATATGTGACCCTTTCCCTGTTAGTACTAGATCTAGGATAGCCCTGTCTCTTGTGGGTTGTTGTACCAGTTGTTTGAGGCTCTCCACCTGCAGGGAATCCACTATGTGTCTAGTTCTGGCAGGTGTTCCTGCTGGTATTGACCAATCTGTATCTGGCATGTTGAAGTCCTCCCATTATCAGAACCTCCCCTTTAGCTGTCATATTTTGTATATCTTCTAACAGTAATGTGTCTGTGTCCTCCTCCTGGTCTGGAGGCCTGTAGACAACCCCAGTTCGTATGGCTGTCCCATTTCCTGTTTCCAGGGTGACCCACAGTTCTTCTGGCTCCTTATGTGTATTCTGAATTTCTGTAGCTTTGATATTTTCATTGACATAAAGGGCCAATCCACCCCCCACCCCTTTTTGCGCCTCGGTTTCTTCTAAATAGTTCATATATAGCTCTTACATTAGGGTACATCCCTGTTGTTGCAGGAGAAGCAGGTCCTTTTCTGTGCTGTTTTTTCTTCTGTGCCAGACTATCCTTTTTTGGGTGGTATGCCGTTCTTCTCTTATGCCAGCTGCACTTTTAGCCCACTACCCTAGAGGTGCCTGGGGAGAGGAACACATCTTGACTCATTTGGGCTGTTCAGCCATACAGCTGTACGTGCACCTGAGATGTCTTCCTTTTATCCTGATAGGAAACTAGAGGTATGTTCTGATTTACTACTCAGTCATTTTGGGAGATAGCATAGCATAGTGGTTAAGGTTAAGAGCACCGAGCTGCAAACCTGGAGAGCTGGTTTTGAATCCCACAGCCACCATTTGCATACTGTGTGACTTGAGCAAATCACTTAACTTCTCTGTGCTCCCAGGACACATGGATTAATGTTTTTTTTTTTTTTTATCACAACTCTTTTAACCACACGCGGCAGTGTGTACTGGCTTGGGGCATCCAGCCGCCGTCCCTGCCTGCCCAGAGAGCTGAGTGGCTCAAACCGTACCCAGGAGGATCCGGGGCGGCTGTCTTGCAATCCTGCTGGAGGGCCCCACTATGCCTCTTCCAGCCAGGCCAGCCCCGAACCCTCTCTGACGGAACTCTGCATCAGTCCTCTAGGCATCACAGAGCATGGCCATCAAGCTGCACGGTCGCGCCCAGCCTTTTTTCCACAGTAGCTTCCACTAGAGCACGAATGTGCAATGATGTCCTGGCACAGTGTGCTGACATCCGCTGCGCTCCCCACCTAAGCTGGTAGTACTCTGGCCATCCCCAGGGGTCGCTATAGCGAGGTGGATGTTCCTAACCCACCCAGGACTGGGAGAGCAGTCTACAGATGCTTGATCCTAGTCCTTCCCTTGCCAACCCCCGCTGACCCGGGCTCATTCCCAAACCCGGGTCTCTGTCGTGGCGCGAGGTGTGGCGTTCAGCACCTCAACTCTCAGCGCCACCGGGCCGGCTTAGTGTGCTTTCCTTCCCAAACATTGCACAAAAAAATTGTAAAATATCCTTTATCGAGTAGCCTGGTGTTTATTTTTTTGCAAGAGTCTATGTGATTCATTCCTGTTTTAGTACATTGTGCCATCTCAAACTGCAAGGTGGTCCCAATTCAGGGCACCCCTTCTTGCTTTTCTGCCACAGCCACATGCTTCAGGGCTGCTGCATTTTAGATTACTATCCATCTCCTGTCAGGCTAGTGGTGTAAGGTTTGGTCCCATACCCAACTACTCCTTTAAGCCACATAGTGTGTCCCTTTTTCCTTTATTCAAAGGTTGGTAGTCTGGTTTTATTTTATTTTTCAGTTATATTTCCTGTATCCTTTTTGTATCCCTTTGGGATAGGAAAATTCTTAGCCCCCTTATTTTTCCCCCACTTGTTTCTGTCTTGGCAAAAAGAGTTGAGGTTAGTGAGGGAACCAGCAGCGATTATTGGCTGGTGCATAGCAGGATGTGGGGTGCATGCACGTGCCATACCCAATATCTGGCTGTCCACCTGGCCTAAGCTTTGCTCCCATGGGATCCTAGTGCCTCTGGCCCAGACCCATAAGTGGTAATCAGTGGCAAAGGTATTCTGAAAGATCAACAGTTTTGGTAAAGTACGTAACTTTCACTGTGATGGACTGGAAACAAGAATGTCTTGAAATATTTAGATTGGAAATAATGGCCCATTTTGCATTGGGTCTAGGTAACTCATTTCAGACAAAGTGGGGTGCCATCTATAACCTATATGCAGGTTTGTCAAGTAATCCACAATCTCACATGGATAATTAAATTAAGCTTTTCAGTTCTTTAATATAAAATGTCATAAATGTGGTAGTCTCGGAGTTACTTCGTAATTCTTTTTTGTGTCTGTACTTTCATTCCAACCTCAGCTTGTTCAGCTACATATTGTTTATTCTGTTCTTTTCACCTTCTTCTCACTTTGCTTTTTTCCTCTCCTCTCTAAAGGAAAGAGAAGGAGAAAGTTATACCAGGACTTAAATATTGTAATGTGTTAAATATGATGCATGTGAATGGTTGAATGATATTTAGTTATAAAAAATGTATATTTTATTTATAGTTCAGTTATCTTTTTGAAATTACATTCTCCAACTTATTTTTAATACGTGTGTGTATAGTTATTAATGATTTAGGAAATCTGACATATTTTGTATTGCATTTTAGTAAAAAAAAATTTATTGATAAAAAAGTATGCAGCTTTCATTTTTGTTGTTGCTTCTGTTTTATTTTTGTTTGTTTTGTTTTTCTGGACATGTCCCTCTGTGATGAATTTTGAATTCTTGTATATGAAAGATGCTGTGCAAAAAAGTACTATTGCTTTTCAATAAATGCACTAGTGTATAGGTTATATTCTATTGTTTTTGAAGATTGTATCATTACAGTAGAGAGAAAAACTATTACTAATTTAAGATTTTTTTTTTAATATTCCAATGTAGCAATAATCATTGGCCCTGATGGACATCCCTTGACTGTCTACCCCTGTATGATTTGTGGGAAGAAGTTTAAGTCCAGGGGTTTTCTGAAAAGGCATATGAAGAACCACCCAGAACACTTAACCAAGAAGAAATACCAGTGCACAGACTGTGATTATACCACAAATAAGAAAGCAAGTCTACATAACCATCTGGAGTCTCACAAACTGACCAGCAAAACTGATAAGGCCATTGAGTGTGATGAGTGTGGGAAGGAGTTCTCACATTCAGGAGCTTTGTTTACCCATAAAATGGTACATAGAGAAAAGGGAACCAACAAAATGCACAAGTGTAAATTCTGTGACTATGAAACGGCTGAGCAGGGTTTATTAAATCGCCATCTTCTAGCTGTACATAGCAAAAATTTTCCCCATATTTGTGTGGAGTGTGGCAAAGGTTTCCGTCATCCATCAGAACTAAAGAAACACATGCGTATCCACACTGGCGAGAAGCCCTACCAGTGCCAGTATTGTGACTACAGATCGGCTGACTCCTCCAACTTGAAAACTCATGTGAAGACGAAGCATAGTAAGGAAGTTCTCTTTAAGTGTGAGCATTGTTTTCAGAAATTTTCAGATACCAAAGAACTACAGCAGCATGCTGCTCTACATCAAGAAAGCAAAACACACCAGTGCTTGCATTGCGATCACAAGAGCTCCAATTCCAGTGATTTAAAGCGTCATATAATTTCAGTACACACTAAAGATTACCCTCACAAATGTGATATGTGTGATAAAGGCTTTCATCGGCCCTCAGAGCTCAAGAAACATGTGGCATCTCACAAGGGTAAAAAAATGCATCAGTGTAGACACTGTGACTTTAAGATTGCAGATCCATTTATCCTTAGTAGTCATATTTTGTCAGTTCATACAAAAGATCTACCCTTTAGGTGTAAGCGATGCAGAAAGGGCTTCAGGCACCAAAATGAGCTTAAGAAACACATGAAGACCCACAGTGGTAGGAAGGTATACCAGTGTGAGTACTGTGAATATACCACTACAGATGCCTCTGGTTTCAAACGGCATGTTATTTCCATTCATACAAAAGACTATCCTCACCGGTGTGATTACTGCAAGAAAGGTTTCCGAAGACCTTCAGAGAAAAATCAACATATAATGCGACATCATAAAGATGCTGTATTGTCGTAAGCATTTGTTCCCATAGACTGCGATGGAGCAGAGTAGTACACTGTCTTGAGGCAATCGGCCATTTGTCTTGAAAGCCATTTAATTGTGTTAGAAACATAGAAACAGAATATGTCGGCAGAAAAGGACTGGTAGGCCCATCTAGCCTGCCCTATTTTTGGTAACACAGTATAGAGCATTTTGATTTTTTTCTTTTTAACAGTTAGGCAAATTATCTGATTGGGTATGTGTATTGCACTTTTTCATCTTCGATAAGCCAAAGTAGGTGAACATACCTGATGAATTGCTAACTGTAAAACTCTATTGTGGTGTTTGTTGCAACATAGCAAAATATCATTTAACACCAACAGCACTTTTTGTTTGTCATTTGCATTTCTGTTTCATCTGATACATATACAATATTTAGTTACTTTGTGACCAGTCAAGGTTAATTTCCATGTACTACATCTGCTGCACACATATACTAGTCTAGCACTACCATGCTTAGCTGTTGGTTAAAGCAGCAGTATTTGTTAGTCACCATGTATTTTTTTTTTTTTTCAGCAATATTGTTTTTTCTAGCAAAAACATAAATGTATCCCTTTTATATTTTCATTCATTCCTGAACTAAGATGCAGGAGTTTGAGGTTTTTAAAGTTCCCACTCCCATGCCATGCCCACCATGAAAAAATTTAATATTTTGGAACAGTGCTGTTTACCATCAGAAACCCAGACACCATCCTTATGCATCCACTGTGCGAATCTAGTATATACATTAAAGAGATAACCTCAACAGAAGAGATTTTCAACAACTGCCATCTTTAATGACTTGAGTCATTAATTATAAAATTAACCATAAAAGTGGATATAAAAATACCTGACAAATTAAAAAAATATATGTTTAGGATAACTCTAAGGATGTCAGAAATACATTTTTGCTAAAAAAAAAAAAAAAAAGGATTTTTTTTGTCAACTAACAAATACGCTTTAAGCTGAAAAAGTCCTCTTGATACATAGCTACTTGTTCTAGGAGCGTGGATATGTTGTTCATCCACACTCTTTGGCATGTCCCCCTCCACTTTAAGATGAACCGGAAGTCTTCAAACTGGCTTCTCCCACCCACCCAGGTGGTATATACCTCGGCTCCGCCCCATGACGCCAGATCTTTCTTTCCACTGGAAGATTCAGGTTGCCTCCCTCGTGCTCATGCATTTTGTAGGCCCTGGCTTTCAAGCTTCAGTTATTCTAAAAATTTGCATTGTTCACATTAACGATTGCAAGTTTACCGCCTCGATTATGGAAGACAAGTCTTTCCCTGGATTTCATCGGTGCCCCTGTGGCCAGAAAGTGGCGCTCACCTATCCCCACACCGCGTGCGTCTAGTGCCTCGGTGTCGACCATGACACCTTGAAATGCGATATGTCTGTCACCTTTCATCCCAGCGTCCTCGACGACCGTCTCACTTGCCTGAAACTGGGGAGGCCGGAGTAACAGAACCCTTCAGTGAAATCCAAGGAGGATCTGTGGGTGGTTTCCACGGTCACGGGATCCGCCGAGCAATTGGAACGCATTCAAGCGTTCGAGAAGGAAGCAGCTCATGCTGCAGAGACTTCTCGGGGCTTCTTTGTTCCGCTCAACCTGGGCTCCACCTTCTCGGGCTCCTTACGAGAGTTGTGCCAGTCTCTCCCGACCAAGGGAGAGGCGCCTTCGGGCTCACACTGCCCTCAATCCCATAAGCGGGAGAAGGATCTGGAATCATCTTTGTCTTGACAGAGACGTTCTTGGGAGTGGGAGAGATCTCGATCCCAGGAACATGTGGTCTCGATCTTGGTTGAGATCACTTCTTCAGCCGCTGGCTTTTCATCTTTGCCGTCTGGTCAGTAAACCGAATTGTCAGTCGACGATGTTGAAATCGTGATCGATCCAATATCGCCGACTCCGGGCGATGATTCCCTCAATCGAACCCCTAACTTGGCCTTCCCAGATGACTAGACCCATCGTGCTGGGACTTCCATTGAAGAAATGGTCCCTGATCCCGGGAAAATCACTGGTCCCGCCAGTGTCTCTCGAGCGACCGAGTTGGCCTGTCCAGTCTTGATCGAGGTCTCGGACCCCCTCAACCGACAGGCCGAGGAAGAGCCACAAACACTCAAAAAAGAGGCGACGCCATCGGTTGTCCTCGTCCTCCTTGGATGAGGAGAGGCTCTGGCAGAAACTCTGGCGCTATGAGGACCTCGTGTGGCAACAGCTAATTTTGACTGAGCACAAGCCAACTCCAGCTTCCACTCCAGCCATTACCTGGCTTTTGCCTCCTAGGCTGAAGCCGACTCCTTCGGATCCGATTAAGTTGGTTCCTCCGCCCACGAGCCGGTAAAACCATCAGTTCAGCCCAAAACGGTCTCTCCGCCGATTGTGGTGGAACCAACCCAAACAGCCTGTGGGAGGGGGGTCGTTCCAAGGAAGATAGACCGGACACCGGGCTTCCCCGGCGTTTGTCGGTCACGGTCACTCTGGACCGCTCTCCGCGAGTCGAAGGTGACCTGGGTGGTCGGCCATTATACCCGGATTCCTCGGATTCGGATGTCACCAGCTTGCATTCTCATCCAGGTGATGATTCAACCATTGGTTTAGAGACGGAGGAAGGTCCCTCGTTTTTTCAGGGCATTCTCTGCCTCATCTCTGAGTCTGCAGGGTTGCCCCTGGAGCCAATCCAGAAAAAGGCGGAGTACCCTCTTATGGACATCCTTAAGAGAGGGGATACCATGGCTGAGTCTATTGTTGGCCTGGCTCTAGAACTTTGTCTTCCCACATGGCCCACAAGTGTGCGGTGCCAATGGGGTCCCTTGCGGGATTCACAGAGCACCCTTCAGCCGAGAGCCTGGTGACCACCTCTCTGTTGAAGTCCTCCCACATCTCCCCGCGGACATGCAGACCACGATCAAGCAGGTCCAGGATCAGGGCCGAGCTGTCGCCAAACAGCAGCTTCAGACAGCCCTGGACATTGGTGATTCTTGTGCCCGTTCGATGGTAGCCACAGTTGCCTCTCGTCGCAGGGCTTGGCTGAAGCTCTCCTCATTTCCAGCGTATACCCAGCACAAACTAGCTGATGTGCCCTTCCTCAGGACTGATCTGTTCGGCCCAGGAGTGGCTGGTCACCTTCAGCGCATTGAGCAGTCCAGTGCCACCATGAACGCTACTTCTGCCAAGGGTTCTTTGGGCAAGAACCAACAGAAGAAAAAGAAGCCTTTTCGGCATTCTTCCCCTGTGGCTCAGCAGTCCTCCTTTCAAGGTGGACAGTGACACTAGCAACAGCAGCAGGCTCAAGCTTGGCACCCCCAGCCCAAGCCCGGACCCCAACAGGCCTATAAAGGAGGCCGAGGTTCAGGTCCTGGAGCCTCCTCCTCCAAGCCTGCTCAGTGACGGGGTGGGGGCTGTCAACCCCTCTCCCATCACCCCAGCTCTGGGTCCTCCTGTGGGGGTCTGGCTCCGCCACTTCCTTCCACCTGGTCCATTGTCACCGGACAGGTGGGTTCGAAAGGTTGTTAGGGACTGCCTCTGAATTGAGCAGTACCCCCAAGTCAAGCCAGCCCTCGGGAGGAAAGAGTATCTGCTCAGACCCAGTCAGCTCTCTGAGACGACATCGCTCAACTTCTCCTCAAGGAGGCAGTAGCTTCAGTGGCGGATCCTCCAGCAGACCCAGGCTTTGTCTCCAGGTACTTCTGGTGCCCAAGCGGGGGGGGGGGGGGCTGGCGCCCCATTCTAGATCTGTACGACCTGAATCAATATCTAAGGTCACACACCTTTCGGATGGTCACTCTGTCCCAGATCATACCATCCTTGAAGCAAAACATGTGGTTCTGTTCACTGGATCTGCAGGACGCGTTCTTTCACGTCCCAATCCATCCATCCCATCAGCAGTTCCTCTGCTTCAGGGTTGAAAGGACCCTGTACGACTTCCGAGCCATGCCGTTCGGCCTGTCATCCGCCCCACGAGTGTTCACCAAATGCATTGCAGTGGTGGTGGCCCATCTCGGGGGGTTCTCCTTACCTCGACAATTGGCTCCTAGCAGGTTCCACCCTACAGGAGGTGGAGCGGTCCAGGGACCTGGGCCTCCAGACCTGCTCTCAACTTGTCCTCCTGGTCAATGAGGCCAAGTTAGAACTCATGCCTTTTCAGGTGATGGGCTTCATCGGGGCAGAACTCGACTCTTGTCAAGCCAGAGCTTGGCTCCCAGTGGACAGGGCGGAGGTTCTTTCCTCCTTTGCCCAATCATTTCTGGTTGGGCAATTGCACCCTGCCCGGGACTTTCTGCGCCTTCTGGGTTACATGGCAGCATGCACCTCAGTGGTCCGTTGGGGTTCGCATGCACCCTCCCATGGGTTGGCACATGCACAGGCCACGGTCAGCCGATGGTGGCGCAGGAGACAGTGGTCGGGCACTTTTTCAAAGGCCTGGATCACATATCCCCTCCAGTGCGTGAACATCCACCTCCGTGGGATCTACTGCTGGTACTGGCAAAGCTCATGGGCAAGCCATTTGAACCAGTGCAGAAGTGTGCCTAGTCACACTTGTCGTGGAAGATGGCCTTCCTGGTGGCTATCCTGTCTGCCAGAAGGATGGGAGCTCCAGGTGCTTTCGGTGGACTCCCCTTATCTGGTCTTCCACAGGGACAAAGTTGTCCTATGTCCCCACCTGAAATTCCTTCCGAAGGTGATGTCAGAGTTTCACCTTAACCAGGCGTTAATTCTGCCGGTTTACTACCTTTATTATACCTCGGAGGCAGAGACAGGCTCCATACATTGGACCTGAGCCAAGCCCTCTCCTATTACAAGGAGAGGATGGTGGAAATTTGGGGAGAGGTTCGCCAGCTGTTTGTCACCTACGCTGAAGCCGCTTCTGGCAGACCTGCAGCCAAATGGACTGTTGCAAGATAGATCACATCATGCATAGGTCTGTACTACGAGTTGGCGGGCAAAGATCCTCCCAGAGGGATAAGAGCTCATTCTGCCCGTCATAGTGCTGCATCGGTGGCTGCTTCCAGGGACAAACCTATCCAGGAAATCTGTCGGGCTGGTACCTGGAAGTCAGAAAACACCTTCATCACCCACTACCACATCGATCTTGAGTCACGCGGGGATGCTGGTTTTGGGGCCTCAGTTCTCCAATCTCTGTTCCCTAAGTAGGGGTGTGCACCTTGCCTCCCTCCTCCCAGAGAACTGCTAGGTGTCTGCCAAAGAGTGTGGATGAACAACATATCCATGCTCCTAGAAAAACAGGTTACTCACCTATAACAGTAGTTCTAGGAGTGGTATATGTTGTTCATCCTCACGGACCCACCCGACCTCTCCGGCTACAGACGCACAACACCTGGCTTCCAGCAGGCTAAGATCTGGCGTCATGGGGCGGAGCCGAGGTATATACCACCTGTGTGGGTGGGAGGAGCCAGCTTGAAAACTTCCGGTCCCTCTTAAAGTGGAAGGGGACATCCCAAAGAGTGTGAATGAACATCATATACAACTCCTAGAACTACTGTTACAGGTGAGCTACCTGTTTTTAATAACCTCCATGGATCATTGTACCTGATTTTCTTATGTACAGTTTCAAACCTTATGTATTTGCAACAGAATTATTGGTCCTCATACCTTCAAGTTAAATGATATAAACAAGCATTGTTTAGGATTGGGAAGCAAGTGTGTCTAGTGAATGGAGCACTAAACTGTAAAAGAGTAGATAACCTAAAATCCCACCACAGACACTGGCTCACTGTGTGGTCTTGAGCAGGTTACATGTCTACCATGTGCTTTAGTCTTACCCACTATAACATTCTGCGAATTAGGCTCCACTATTGCAACTCAGTTGGACTGTCCTTTGATTCAGTCATAACTGCTGTAACATTCAGGAGAATTAAGACTCCACTAGTGCATCTGAATTTAATAATTCTAGATAAATAAATTGTAAGATTATATAGTTATATATATATATATATCATATGCCATACCTGTTAAAATAAAATAAGGCAAATATCAGTAATAGTTTTGCCACTGTGGAGACCTAGAGTGAGAATATCAGTGTTATTCCCAGTCTTGGTTCATTTATCCACACACTACTTGCCATTGTTTAATAAAAGGCATGGCATAAATCAAATATGCCGTGGCCCTAATGAAAATATGACTGATATTTTCCCTCAAGCAGTTTGCCCTTTTTTGACATCACTTGTGGTTTCACCACTCTTGATGGCATAAGGTCAAGCTGCACTCAGGAAAAATATCAGTGACATTTTCATTAGGGCCATGCCATATGGGTAGGAAAAATCCTGTTTACTGATTGGTGAAGGTTTCAGACCTATGCAGTTTAGAATAGTAACAGCACTGCTTTGCACTTTTCTTGATTTTTATTACAGTGGACCCATTTTATAAGCACAGTAAGCTACTCCAGTGTGTGGGTTACTTATTATTGAACTGCACTTCCAGGTGGTTGAAGGCACTCGGCTCAAGCGCCTCGTGCCTCAACCCTTCTGGATGTGGTGTGCGGTTCAGGAATAGTAACCCACACCTGGTCATGGATTATTGCTTACGTATATCTTTGTTAAACTCTTACATTGTTGTCACAGTGTAGCCCTGTGTTATTATACAGTAGAACTGGGGTTGAAATGAACATAAACTGCATCACATAATTATAGAACAGTACCTACCACTGGTGTTTATATCAGTAATACCCATCTAGTTAGCGAAAAAGCCAGTAAAAATTGAAAATAACAGAACTGGAACCAGTACTGGGAAAAAAAATATTCTACAGGACAAATACATTACAGGTTTAGCTTGGTTCTCTTTAATGGCATTTCCTGCTTTTAAAGGTTCATGATTATCTCAAGTACTTTTTCTTTTGCCTGTTAGATTTTCTGCTTGGTAGTGCAAGGTATTGTAGTATGTTTAGAACAGTGCTTTGCCTAAAGGTTAGCATGTGTACTGCTATTTCCCTTTGGATTCATCAGTATTGGGACCATACTCACTATACAGGTGACCAGGAAAGGCCATTTAGTCTGCCTGATTGGTTGCTTATGATGTCACAGGTCGCTGTTGCTGATTCTTAAGGAGAGTAGTACTAAAGATGTTAACCTTCAGGTAAAGTGTTGTTCGATACAATATGCCCCCTATGGTTTCAGGCAATGAATTTTCTGTGTGGCAAAAGAACAGGTATTCATATATGAAACTTTACTGTATTAGTGTTCTGTTTAAGGGTTTTTAGACCTTTATGATATTTTCTATACCAAACAAATCTGAAAATCTCTGAATATTTTATGTGGAGTTGAAAAGCATATTGCACCCACTTAAACTGAATATGCAAAGCAGTGCAGGTTGACTTGTGGTCTAAGAATACGGGGATACAGTTTTGTAGCACAGTGCACATTAAAGGGAAATACAGGTTTATAGAATAAATAGTTTAGGTGTTTAATTTGTTTCTTATATTAGAACAATTCCAGGGGACTTTAATTGACGAGATCTTTTTTCGTGACTCACTGTATCTGGAAAAATAAAATTATTGCTTACATCTGGAAATAATATATTTTGTCTGACAGATTTTGTTTTGAATGGTCATTTTGTCAACTGAATAAAAGCAAATGGCAACAATAAAGTTGCATCTGTAAAATAATCCCTGCTTGTTGCTCAGTTTTCTAATGCATAATTGTTCCACGTGTTACTGTATTTCAGTGTTTTAATCTTTTAGTCATCTACCAGATTTAACAATAGCTCCTAGATACAATTAATTCGCAGACACGTATTCTGTTTTTGAACTTCACCTTGAATTTCCGTTTCTAGTTTCAAAAAAACAATAGCAAAACCATTTTGGGATACTGGACCTTAGAGACTGTGAAAGCAAATTAAAGTCTTCTGACGTTATATAGCTTCTGTATATTTTTTGGTTTTGTGAAACTGCGCCTTTAACTTGTGGAAGTTCCACTGTCATCCCAAGCCGAATTCCTGCACAGTCGATAATGAGATTGCAGCTGGTTAATACTAGTGCCATTTTTATTTAACATGGTAATGACAGTCATCTAAAAAGGCTGATTTTGTTTGTTTTACAAGATGAAAGGCCATGTGTACAACACAGCCATTGGGAGGGATGATGGGACATAAGCCATCCCAGTGGAAACTCACCTTTTGAATCCTGCAGTTGCGTTTGACTTCCCTTCAAATTTTAATACATGGTTGCATCTTTAATTATATGCTGTTTGGAGATGTTATCTGAATGTTGCTAGTTTGGCGCAGAGGCATATTTTGTCTTTTAATATTGTTCAGTGCTCACCTTCAAATCTCTATTTTGTTTTATCTGTACAATACACGCATTAATGCTTAATAACCGTTTTTATCTCGCATTTACTAGTTTTATCAGTCTTTAATGATGTAACAGTTGTTAAGGAGTGGTAAAACGGCACAGTACTACATGTAGATTGTTCCGAGCAGTCTTGACAGTCAGGTTATACATAAAGTAAATGATTATTCAGTACAAATAATAGTCTGTATCATTAAGATTCTGCCATAGTTATAGGGATATGCAGTGGCCTGACTCAAAATGTGCAGTTTATCTTCATGTGAGAGGAAGCTGGATTGTAACTCGTCAAGTGGCAGAGCCACGAGAGAGTTAATGAAAGCCCTGTCCACTTGCTAGTGACAGTAAACTGCGTATTTTGAATCTCATGCCATTGTGTATTTGATTTATACAGTGCCAGTTAACTAGCTACTATAACTTTCTAATCAGTTGTACATTTTAAAATGTAAATGTTGCTCTGATTTCAGCTGCTGGCTTCAGAACTGCACTAGGCAGCTGTGATATTTGCATTGTGAAAGCTGCTCTCCAATTGGTTCAGTATTCTTTTGTGATGGTACTAACCTTTAAGATATCAATTATGGCAACACTTACAGCAACATATTTTCTGTCATTTTTACCCCCACTTCTGTTGTACAAATTGTTACTTTTTATGTCTCATTTATAAACTGATTTAAAGGAACACATAGTAGCTACCATTACCTTCCACTTCCTTTTATCATAAATCATTTTCATTTGAAAACAGCAGTTTATGATAATGAATAGTAAAATAAACTAGTCAAAAGTTATAACACATTTTTTTTAAAACTGTAATTTGCCTTACTTGTCGCTGACCCACTCTAATTAGAAAACTAATACTAAAAAGTAAAATTGCTAAATGCACTGAAGTATTACAGTACAGAATCTAAGACTGTCAGGAGTACATAGCTGCTGGAAATGGTATGGTGGTAATTTTTCCCAGTCAGCATTAACTGCTGCTTTAAGCACAGTGTTGCAAATGACAACTTGAAAAAGTGAGGATTTGCTCAGGTCTTTTACCTGTATGTTTTTTTAATGACTTTTGTCTGTATAAAGAGAGAGAATAAGAGATTGTTTTGATTTTGATTTATGTGCTGTTTCTGAGTTGCTTGTTCAAGAGATACATTTTTATTAAGACATAATACAAGTTATCCCTTTGTACAAAGTACCTGAAAACAAATATTTTAAGACCCTCCCTCTGTACAAATTGTAAAAAGGAAGGAATTGTTAAGAGATGCATATGATTATTGTAATAAGTGGTGTACTTGATATAACCTGCAAAAATGAATAAAATTCAGAGTATTTTCCTGTTGATGAATGTGTTTAGTGTATTTGGTAGTACTCGAGCAGATTTTTAAACAATAGTTTTATGCCTCTGGAGACCAATGTACAGGTTTTACCCCCTTATAAACATCATGTGAGTTCAAGTACCAGTTTGTAAATTTCCAGTTTGTAGCCAATATTGTGGAGCATGAAGAACCAGCTATTCATCAATACGTGTAGTTTTTTCTTATTTATTTATTTTTGTCAGAAAAACATTCAGAGGGTTACATTATATCGTTTCACAGTTTGGAATTACATTTAGAAACAGTACATTTACATATTGCTGTAGAGTTTGCCAGGGCATTCATTTATACAATACAGACTGTGTAATATAGATAAGGCATTTAGATTTCAGCTTATACTGTCTGATTTTCTTATAAAATTGTCATTGGTTTATGCTTGGTCAAGTGCACACTAGGACCTGATAAATGTGGCTTCTTCAATCTAATATATTTATTTGAGGGGATCGCCAGCCGTAATAAGTATAAAAATGTTTCAGTAATGTGTTCCTTCAACTGCATTGACATTGTTCATAACTCAGGGGATAATCAGGGTATTTTTCCAATTGGTGGAGAACCCATTTCCTCCAACTGATCTCAAATGACTGCTGTCTATCCACTATTCTAGCTGAGAGTCTCTCTAGAGCGTATACCTCTCTTATCACTGTCACCCATGCTTCCCTTGTAGGTTCATCTTTGGTCAACCACAGTCGAGTGATTATTTTATGTGCTGCCAGAATCAAGATAGCGGTTTGCCTATAAGTATTGCAGTCTACTTTGACTTTTCCTGGGGGGTCAAATATATGTTGGTATAAGTAGTTTCAAACAACATGAAGTCTTGCTGTATTCTGACAATAGCAGTGAGTCCCAACCTTCGAACTGCCCCGGAGATGAAAGAGTTAACTTTCCATGCCAGGCATGGAACGCTGAGCTCGAGCTCGGTTGAGACTCTGTCTGTTGCTGTTTAAACTGAAACCATCAGATTCTTTACTCCGCCTCACTGAACAGTCGATCTGGAGATTTCTCCTTCTGCTCGGTTCAATTTGTCGGTTAAAGTACCGCTTTTCTTGGTTTTTGACTGAATTTAAACCGTAACCTGTCGGTTCAGTCTCTGTCTGTGGTATTTGTGAGTACTAGATAGGTTATATTTATTTCTATTCTGTGTGGAACTTGTAAACAGTTCATCGGTTCGGTTTGAACCGATCAAGCTGTTAAAAAATCTTTATTTGTACTTTTAGTGTGTGGTTACCGGTTCTTATAGGTTCTATAAAAAACAGATTTTATTACAGTTTTTTCCATGACCCGTGACACGGTCAGGAACCGATAAGAGGGTGTCACTGGCGGATTGCCATTAAAAGGGTAAGTTTGGTTAGGGACTGGCATAAATGTCTGAGAAACCCAAAAGAAAACTGGCCTACTGGTTTCACACTGTAGTGTGTGGGGAAGTCTTTGCTAAGGCTGACCCCCACACCACCTGTGTTTATTGTCTGGGGTTTGACCACCCCAATGCAGACTGCCAGATTTGAAAAACTTTCCTGCAGCTACCCTAGAAAAGAGTTGGTAGGCTCAGGAAAGGAGGCCAAAAGTCCGCTGAACCGATAATAGTCCGGTTCGGTTCAAACCGAACCAGAATGAGTGCCCTCTGACCAGGCGAGACTTGGCAAAAGGAGAGCCGATTCTGAGGAGTCAGTTCCGCTAAGAGAACTAGAAAGGAAAAATCAGCTGGTGGAGCCAAACTTTCCTCTCTAACCATGAAGAAATAGCCAAAGCGAGCAAAATTGTGCAGTCGCTTCCCGGTTCCGACGAACCGCACCACCAGGAGGTGCCGGTTTGGCCAGTTCCACCAGTTCAAGATTATAATTTAGAGGAATATTATGAACTGGAGGAGGAGGAAGAGGAGTATGAGGAAAGTGAATGTGGTTTTGAAAGTCTGGATGTGCCCATTGACCCGGACATCTCCCCAGACAGACCTTCAGGAGTGTCTCCTCCTAGGCTTTCTGAGTCCCCCTCCCATTTCATGTTTTATAAAAAAGTGGCTGAAACCCTCCAGTTTCCTATGGAAGAAGCTGTAGATGACCAGGAGGAGCCTGACTATGTGGAAATGATGGATATCCCAGAGTCTAGGAGGCTGTCTATTCCCTTACACAAATCTTTTGGGAAACAGACATTTAAGATTTTAAAGACTCCTAATGCTATACCTCCTGTGGAGAAGAGAAGGGACAAGAGGTATACATTGTCAGGCTCAGATGCAGAGTTCCTTACACAACAATGCAGCCATGTTGGGATAGTGCAGGCTGCAGCCTGTGATAAGGCAAATATTCCCTTGGCTTCACACCCCTCAGACAAGGACTCCAGGAGGATTGATGCCATGGCAAAGAAACAGGCCATGGCAGCATCCTTGGGACTCAGACAGGCCAACTATATGGCCTATACTGCTAGGTGTCAGAAATCCAGATGGGACACTGTCATGGCTTTAGCAAAACAGGTCCCTGGCCAGCTTGCCAAGGAGCTGGAGCAGGTGGCTGCTGATGGTATTGAGGCATCCAAGGTGCAATTCCATGCTGCAGTGGACTCCAATGATGTGTCATCTAGAGTCATGGCTACATCTGTGGCTCTTAGTAGAATGGCTTGGCTCAGATGTACTAGCCTGTCTAGGATACCCAGACTAAGGCCATGGATTTTCCTGTTGTGGGTAATTCTCTGTTTGGGGAGCAGACAGAGAATTACATGAAGAAATGGATTAATATGGGACCACCTATAGGAGTGCACAGGCCAAGGAAAGGCAGGCCACTCCTCAGAGGCAGCACCCCAGGGGCAGGGCAGGCCTTTCACAGGTCCTTCTACTGCTTCCAGACCTCCTCTTCTGCCTATGCTCAGAGGGGTTCTTAGAGGGAGAGGCAGAAGGGGTACAAGCAGACCTGCTTCCACCCCTCAGCCAAAACCCCGTGCCAAACAGGCACCCTGATGGGTTGGCCAGGGCAGATTCTCCACCACCTGTATGGGGCAGGCTGGCTTACTTTGTCCAGGACTGGGAGTCTGTAACATTAGACAAGTGGGTCCTGGAAGCAGTAAGCCAGGGACTGGTTCTCAGCTTCAAAAAATTTCCAAAGCTGAGAGCCAGATCCTTTCCACCTGCAAATCTCTCAGAGGCACTTGCCCTAGAGGCAGAGGTCTCTTCCCTCCTGGCTCTCAGAGCTGTGGAAAGGGTTCCACCCCTACACCAGAGCAAAGGGTTGTACTCCAGGTACTTCCTTACCCCAAAAAGACAGGAGAATGGCGCTCATCCTGGATCTCAGATACTTAAGCACCTTTTAAAACCAAAATTCAAAATGGTGACTCTGGGAATTATTCTACCCTCTCTAAGGCCAGGGGGCTGGCTAGTGTCCCTGGACCTCAAGGATGCCTACTTCCATATTCTCATCAGAAGCTTCCATCGAAAGTACCTCAGGTTCGAGCTGCCCTCAGGCCATTGCCAGTTCAGAGCAATGCCCTTCGGTTTACCCTCTGCTCCAAGGGTATTCACAAAATGCCTGGCAGTAGTAGTTGCTTCCCTAAGAAGGCAAAGTATTGCCATCTTCCCATACCTGGACGACTGGCTCATAGTAGGCCAGTCCCCAGACCAAGTCAAGTTACACCTACAGATAACTCAGCAACTGCTCACCTCTTTGGGTTTCCTTCTGAATCTCTTAAAGTCAGTTCTAGAGCCTGTTCAGCTCCTCACCTTCATAGGCACAGAGCTAGAAACAGAAAAGGCCAGAGCTTTCCTTCTCCTGGACAGGGCAAGGACCCATATCTCTCTGGCCTCCTCATTCACCCTGCAGGTGTCTCGACCAGCAAGGCATTTTCTACAGCTCCTGGGGCACATGGCTGCTTCCACAGCAGTGGTGCAGGGAGCAAGATTTCAGATGAGGGACATTCAATTCCATTTGAGAGCCTTTTGGACTTAAAGGACCTTCTGACCAAATTGATCCCAGTGACTCGAACCCTGATCCAGGTCTTACAGTGGTGGCAGGATCAGAACAATCTAAGGCAGGGAGTTCCCTTTGTCACTCAGTCCCACTCCTTAATCCTTACTACAGATGCCTCCCTCTTGGGGTGGGGGGCTCACTTGGGCGACCTGACTACCCAGGGGTTGTGGTCCCCTCAGGAATCTCAGCTTCACATCAATCTATTGGAACTCAGAGCAGTATTTCTAGCACTTCAAGCTTTTTCCAAATCTGTTCAGAACAAAGTTATCCAGGTCAGAACAGACAATACCACCACAATGTGGTACATCAACAAGCAAGGAGGCACTCGGTCTACGGCCATGTGCACAGAAGCAATGAAGTTGTGGTCTCTGGCTTATTCCCTGAACACCTCCCTCACAGCAGTTCACCTCCCAGGCAAGGACAATGTCCTGGCAGATGCTCTCAGCAGGATATCTCGGGCCATCACGAATGGTCACTGGATCCTCTGGTCTTGAGGTGTTATTTTCCAGATGGGCGCCCACAGATAGATCTTTTGCAGCCCCAGACAATCACCAACTTCCCTTTTTGCTGCAGGCCCCAGTGTTGGGCTCAGTCCCCGGGATGCCTTAGTTCTCAGCTGGGAAGGGAAGTTCCTGTATGCTTATCCCCCCCTTCCCTCTCCTGTTCAAAGTGCTAGTCAAAATCAGGTCTCAACCTGCAAGGTGATCCTGATTGCTCCAGACTGGGCCAGACAGCCCTGGTATCCACTCCTGCTGTCCTTGTGCAGTCCATCTTCCTGTGTCTTCCCAGGAATTACAACCTGTTAACCTGTGCTCAGGGAGGGTTTGTACCAATCTCAAATCTCTCAATCTCAAGGCCTGGCTCTTGAAGGGTTAGAGTTTGCTGATTTACACCTCTCCCAAGGTGTATGGATATTCTGAAGGCTTCTAGAAAACCTTCCACCAGGACTACTTATAATTCCAAGTGGAAAGATTTTCCATATGGTGGTCTGGAAGGCATATTTCCCCAGAGTCTGCTGATCTGCCCACAGTCCTTGATTATATGGTCCATTTAAATACTTGGGGCTTAGACCAGCTACACTGAAGGTGCATCTGGCAGCTGTTTCGCTTTCATTTCAGCAGGTAAGCCCTTTCTCTTTCAGCTCACCCTGTATTCTCAAGTTTTTCAAGGATTGCTTCATACCAGCCCTCCATTCAGGGACCCTGCCCTGCTTGGGACCTTAATGTTTGCATTGCTCAGCTTATGCAACCCCTATTGAGCATTTGTCTTCAGCAGAGCTTAAGTACTTGACTTGAAAACTGTGTTTCTGTAGCCATCACTTCTGCCAGATGCATAAGTGAGTTACAAGCCTTGTCAGTGGAGCCTGATTTATCTCCTTTCATAGAGATAAGGTGGTCCTCAGGACTAACAGGAAGTTTTTGCCCTAAGGTGGTTTCAGATTTCCACCTTAATCAATCTATGTCTCTTCCTGTGTACTTCACTGACCATTCCTCCTCTGGCGAAGGAAGCTGCACAGTTTAGATGTGAAAAGAGCCCTTAGCTACTACATAGAGCATTACTAAGGGTCACAGGTTTGACTCCTCCAACTGTTCCTCACTTATGGTGAGGTTGGTAAAGGAAACCTGCTACTAAAAGATCCATTGCCAGGTGGATTGTCTCTTGTATCCAATTTTGTTATGAAAACTGGTAAGGTTCCACCCTCAGGCCTGAGGGCTCACTCTCTACGAGAGGTACTGCTTGCTTCCTGGTTGCTGCCAGGGATATCCCTATTCTAGAGATATGTCAAGCAGCTACCTGGAAAACAGTTCACACTTTTACCAAGCATTACTCCCTGGATATCCAGGCTAGGAGTGATGCTCGGTTTGGCACAGCTGTGCTTCAGAGCCTATTTCCTAAGTAGGTTCTGTCCCTCCTCCATGGAGGTACTGCTTGGTAGTCTGCTATTGTCAGAATACAGCAAGACTTTATGTTGTTTGAAGAAAAACTTACTCACCTTAGTAATGTTGTTTCTTATAATGGAGTCTTGCTGTATTCTGACCTCCCCCCTGCCTTCCTCTCTCAGAACCTCTGTTTTTGGGATGTGGGTGGGCAGTGTCAGTGTTGGCACTCAGTAGGTGCCCCACCTTGTTGTTTTCACCCCTTTTCTTGGGTGAGTGGGTGTTGTGTTTTCTCATTTTTTGGGTCTCCTGACTTGAGTCTTTGTTTTGGGACCAAAAAATTTGTTTTTATGGTTTAGTAGCCAGTTGGCTAGTGTAGGTTTACAGCTTCCACAGGACCTTAGTGAGTTTAGCTCAGAAGATCTGATGGTTTGAGTTTAACAGCAACAGACAGAGTCTCAACCGAGCTCGAGCTCAGCGTTCCATGCCTGGCATGGAAAGTTAACTCTTTCATCTCCGGGGCAGTTCGAAGGTTGGGACTCACTGCTATTGTCAGAATACAGCAAGACTCCATTAGAAGAAACAACATTACTAAGGTGAGTAATTTTTTCTTTTCGCATTCGTAGATTTCCCTGATCTCCTCTAGTATCCCTTGCCAATATGGAATCAGTTGTGGGCATGCCCACATAATATGACTATGATTTGCTTGGTCCATGCCACAATCCCTCCAACACCTCCCTAGTGGAACCACCATGAAGCTCAGTGTCACAGCTGGAGTTCGAAAGAAGTGTGATCTCAGCTTCCATGCATATTCTTTCCAATATGGGGCAGTGGACACTTTATATAAAGGTAGAGAGGCCCCCAACCACCATTCATTAGATAGATCTGCTTTTATCTCCTGAACCCATTTTACTCTTAATTGATTCTGTTGAGTCCAGGGGTTTTTCCCAGACTGCTTCATCTATGTTACTGATAAGATGCTTGGGTGATGCCCTCTCCATGTGACTGCAGCTCAGCTGTATCAGCTGGGGTGGCCTTTCTAGTAATGTTGCCAGTCCCTCCTCATGTATTTGTAAGTATGATTTTAGCCGTAAATAACTAAGAAATTTGCTTCTGGGTAGGTTATATGTAGTTTGCAGCGAAACAAAAGGAAGTAGACCTGTTGCTCCAACTACTTGGAATACATGTCTCATTCCATGTTGTTGCCAAAGGAATATTCTCCCATCTATTCGATTTGGTCAGAATGAGTTCTCTTGTGCAAGTGCCCTCAGATATAACCTCTCATGCCAACTTAAGCAGTGCCTGAGTGTCCACAGACAACTGCGGAAAGGCTCCCAGGTGTACTAGAAAAACCTACTTAGTGGGAGGCATTGTGGTGGCTCTCCGAATAGATATCCTGAGGGGTCAAACAGGTCATTTAGGGTTAGCTCTATTAATTTCCAGTGTGCTACATATTGGGGGTTTAGCCAGTTTAAAAGGGTTTGCAGTTGTGCGGCCAAGGCGTACGTTTTGAAACTAGGTAAGTTCAAACCTCCTTTATCCCAGGGGAGCTGAAGTATTGTATAATGGATACGTGGGGGGCCCCCTTTCCATATAAACCTTGAAATTAGTTTGTCCCAGACTCTAAAATACATCGCACTAGGGGTAATGGGTAATATTTGTAAGAAAAAAAGAATTCTGGGAAGTATGTTTTGTTGAATCACTGCAACCTTGTTTAAAAAGCTCATTGGCATTTGTGACCATGTTGACAGGTCCACCATAATTTACTGTGTTAGGGGTCCTAGTTAGCTAGTTCTATTTTTATAGGCACAGGATTTGACTGACAACAGGAACTTCCTGTTTAGGGGCAGGAAGTGAGTGATCACAGAACCACCAAGGACCCACCATCCTAGAAGGGCAAGAGTAGCTCTCTGGCCCCCTCTAGCTGCTGGAGGTCTGCCTCTGAGCAAGTAAGTGGTCTACTGAGAAATATAGGATATTCTTGTCTCAGAACAGGACAATCAGGAGCTTAAAGGGCACACAGGCAGAAAGTAAGGAGAGAGAGAAAACAGAGGAAAGAGTAAGGATTGCAAACAGTTAAGGGACAGAAATAAGACATGATTGAGTGGTGAGTGCAGTGGCTGTGGGCAGCAGTCTTCCAGGAGATGTTCTGGAGGATGCGATGTCCCATCTGCAGGCACCTCTCTGGGCTAAGGGAGGAGGTTGCTCATCTCCAGGCTGAGTTGGCCAGGATTTGTGGGACCTCCTCTTCCATCCAGGGACCACCAGTGCCACTGCCGTTGCCTCAGAGGTTGCCAAGAAAGAGGAGCGGTTGGACCACAGTGGGCTCAGGGAGGGTGAGGGTGGTGGAACAGAGGCGCATCCCTCCAGTTGTACCTCTCCACAATTCCTATGCCGTTCTGGCAAAGTGTGGTTCCTCTATGGAGGCACCCACAGTGGAGACCAAGGAGGATGCTGGGAACCTCCACAAAGGAGACCCAAAGGAGGGTGGCAGGGGAAGGAAACAACTCCTGGTGGGGGACTCCATTGTTAGGAAGGTAGAACTGGGGGAGGAAGGGGAGAGGGAGGTAAGGTGCCTGCCTGGTGCCACGGCTTGGAGGGACAGGGAGCGAATCCTCAGGATTGCCGGAGCAGCTGCACAGGGGAGGGAGCTGGATGTCATTGTCCACCTAGGGACAAATGACCTGGCTAAGAAAGGGATTAGAGAAGTGCAGGAAGAGTTTGTGGAATTGGGAGGGCCTTAGTCAAGTAGCTACTGCGGTAACCTTCCTGGAGGTGCTACCCATCTATGGCATAGGAGAGGCTAGGGTGTTCCGCACCATGGGATTCAATCAGTGGTTGAAAACTGGTGTGGAGCCCAGGGATTGGCTTCATTGGGGACTGGGGTCCACCTGAGTGATGCAAGCCTATACTGGCATGATGGGCTGCATCTGTCCGGGAGGGGAACCAGGATCCTAGGTGATAGGTTTAAATGCTTCATTGGCAAGCTTTTAAACTAGCCAAGGGAGAGCACTGGAAAGGAGCAGGAAAATCCTAGCCCCCAAATAATCACGGTAGTAAGTGACAAACACCAACATAGAGATGTCGATAGGGAGAAGGAAGGGGTAAATGGAGAAAGTGACAAAGGCAAGAAGGACAGGGATGGGGCAAAAGGTAAGGCCATCAGGAAATGGAGGGTAATGAGTACCAATGCCCGTAGTCTGGGCAACAAGCTCCCTGAGCTGATGGCCTTAATGGAAGATGGATGCCTGGATATCGTGAGCAGTCACAGAAACATGGTACACAGAGAACCATGACTGGGATGTTAACATACCAGGGTACATAACCTACAGGAGAGACAGGCAGGGGAGAAGAGGGGGAGGAGTAGCTCTCTATGTAAAGGAAGGGATAAAAGCAACTGAACAAAAGAGTAAACAGGGATGAGAGGAGGCACTGTGGGTCACCTTGGAGACTAGAAAGGGCACCACAATCCGCACAGGGGTTGTGTACAGACCCCCATGTCAGGGGGAAGAAATGGACAAGGATATGATAGAAGGCATTCTTAGAATGGCAGAGAAGGGGGAGACACTGTTAATGGGAGACCTGAATATGCCAGATGTTAACTGGAGCACATTTGCTGCAGCCACATCCAAGAGCAGGGCCATTCTTGATGCCCTACAGGTGGCAGGCATTAGACAGCTAGTTTCAGAACCCACTCGTGAGGGAGCAATCTTAGACCTCGGGACTCCTCAAATGGGGACAGTGAGAGGATCTCAGATCTAGAAGTGGGTTGCCATCTGGGGACAAGTGACCATCAAACAGTGTGGTTCACGTTAAACTCAGCTACAGAGTCAAGCCATACAAAGTGAGGGTACTGGACTTTAGGAGGGCTGACTTTGCAAGATGGGAGAGTGCCTCAGAAAAGCACTAGCAAACAGGCTAGAAGGAGGTGTGGAGCAACAATGGGGAATTATCAAAACTGCCATCACAGAGGCAACAAGCCTTTGTGTGAAGCAAATAAACAAATCAAAACGAAAGAAAAAGCCACTATGGTTCTCAAAAGAGGTGGCTGTGAAAGTCAGGAAGAAAAAGATAGCATTTCGGAAGTATAAGGAAACACAGAAGGAGCAGGACAGAGAGCTGTACCAGTTAAGGCAGAAGGAAGCAGGGAGGGAAGTCAGAATAGCAAAGGCCCAAACTGAGGAAAAGATAGCCAACTCAGTTAAGAAGGGAGATAAAACCTTTTATAGGTACATCATGGACGAAGAAAGACAAAGGGAGGGATAGTGAGGCTGAATAGAATGAGCAGTGGGTGGGCAGAGGGACAGTGAAAAGCAGGAATACTGAAAGAATATTTCTGCTCAGTATTCTAAAGAGGAGGGAAGTGCCTAATCCAATTAACAGAAGCACTCTTGATAGGAGTGCATCCCAGTCCTTTCACAGAAGAAAGGGTTCTGCAAGAACTCCTAAAACTGAAGGTGGACAAAGCAATGGGTCCTGATGGAATTCACCCCAGAATTCTAAAAGAATTAAGGGAGGAACTAGTGAAACCACTGGCTACTCTTTTTAATAAATCATGGGAGGATGGTGTGGTACCCGAGGACTGGAGGAAGGCGGATGTGATTCCCTTCACAAAAGTGGGACCAAGACAGAGGCAGGAAACTACAGACCTGTCAGTCTGACCTCTGTGGTAGGGAAAGTGATGGAGTCACTTCTGAAGGAAAGAATAGTTGAGTATCTAGAGGCCAGTGGAGCACAGGACCCAAGGCAGCATGGGTTCTAGCGGGAAGGTCATGTCAGACAAAATAGATTTCTTTGACTGGGTGACCAAAGTAGTAGACCAGGGAGGGCTGTGGACATGGCCTACCTAGACTTTAGCAAGGCATTTGACACAGTCCCACACAAAAGATTAATAGTCATATTAACCAGCCTGGGAGTGGGACCCAGGTGGTAGCCTGGCAAAACATTGGCTGGACAACAGGACACAGAAGGTAATTGTAAATGGAGTCCACTCTGAAGAAAGGGGGTTACTAGTGGGGTACCGCAGGGTTCAGTATTGGGTCCAGTCCTTTTTAATGTCTTCATGAGTGACATTGCAGAGGGACTGAAGGAAAAGTATGCCTTTTGCAGATGACACAAAGATCTGCAACAGGGTTGATACACAAGGAGGCGTGGAAAGGATGAAAAGGGACTTGGCAAGGTTGGAGGAATGGTCAGAAGTATGGCAGCTAGGATTCAATGCAAAGAAGTGCAAAATAATGCACCTGGGAAACAAGAACCAGGGAAGAATACATAATGGTGGGGAGGTAGTAACAACAACAAAAAGGAAAGGGACCTGGGGTAATCATATCAGATGACCTTAAGGTTAGCAAGCAATGTGAGAAGGCAGTAGGGAGGGCTGGGGGTATACTGGGATGTATAGGGAGAGGCATCATCAGCAGAAAACAGGAAGTTGTTATCCCTCTGTACAGACAGTTGGTGAGACCCCATCTGGAGTACTGTGTACAGTTCTGGAGACCCCATCTCGGCAAGGACATAGGATAGAGGCAGTCCAGATGAGGGCAACTAAAATGGTGCAGGGTCTGCAAGAGAAGCCGTATGAGGAGAGACTAAAGGAGCTTAATATGTATACCCTTGAGGAAAGAAGGGAGAGGGGGGACATGATAGAAACTTTTAAGTACCTCAGTGGAATCAACAAAGTCCAAGAGGGTAGCATCTTTCAGAAAAGAGACTTGCAAGAACAAGGGACACAATTTAAAGATAGAAGGAGGGCGGTTCAGGGCAATGTGAGGAAGTATTATTTCACAGAGAGGGTAGTGGATGCATGGAACAGCCTTCCTGAGGAGGTTGTGGGATCTAAAACTGTGGGAGAATTCAAGAATGCATGGGACAGACATAAGGCAATTCTTGTGGGGGGTAGGAAGAAATAGGCTGTTGGTTAACTAGGATCTGCGGCCTATCCTGCAGGTAGGGAAGTGGGCAGACTAGATGGGCCTAGCGGTCCTTATCTGCCGTCAAAGTCTATGTTTCTATGTTCATAATTTAGTATATCCATAACTATTAAACTTTTCCCCAGTTTTATACCTTTTTTATGCCCCAGTTTTTATGCCCTTGATGCCTCTCTCCGCACTCATCATTGCGATCTCTACCATGCCTTATCCTTCCCTTCACTGACAAACCGACGTCTCTCTCACTGTGCAAAATTCACCTCCAAGCACTGGCTGGGTGAACTTCCATCCTATCTCTCCCCTGCCTTTACAACCGCCCCCTCCTTCCCACTCCCTAAGATCTACTGACTCACGAACCCTGGTGGTCCCACGCTGCTCCACCCTTATTTGCCAATCGGGTTATTCTTATCGCCTCCCAAAAATCTGGAATTCACTTCCCCTTCAAATTCGCCACTCATCCTCTTGTTACTCCATTAACTCTGTCCTCAAGAACTTCCTTGCCCCTTCCTGTGCCTGCCATGACCCTCCCTAATCTCCCCGCCATCTCCCCTAAGCCCATATTACCATATGCCTACTCCCCACCACTTCTACTTCCCTCAGAGCGTGCTCCTCCTTGTCCCCTACTCTCTCTCCTCCTAAAGTGTTCCTGCCCCTTCTAACCCCAGTAATGCTCAGAGTATTCCTAACTTTATGCAGTAAGCCTGAAGGGTTGGACTGCCCGGAGAGATAGAACACATGCAATGATGGAACTCTTTGCACATAACCATCTTTCGAACACTGCCTCTACTAACTGCCTGTGTTCTAAACCTCTTCAGATTTTTCTGTCCGCTTGAAAAGTCTGGTCGCTCGGAGTTTAGCTCGTCCACTCCTGCGTGAAGAAAACTACAAAAAATATATTTGCTAAGTATATTTTTGTTTTTCATTTACTGCCTCTACTAGTTGTTTAGTTATAGTTGCCTAATTTACATTTAAATTCTTTGTTTTGCCGGTTCCTCTTGGTTCGGTATAACTGGGGGGGAACCGGGTTAATTTCTATTAAAATCGGGGTTCTCTGATTAAAGAAATGCCTTTATTTTACTTAAAACTTGTGTTTTATTTAATTGTTTGTAACTGATGCTTCTCGGTTACCTGAATCGTTGACCCAGTTCCAGACCGCTACATCGGTTCGGTTTCTCCGGTTCCTTTTGAGTTCCGGAACTAACCGTCTTTAAAAAAAAAAAAAAAAAGACTTTAGCGGTTGGGTTTTTTACTGTTTAAAGCATTATGTCTGAGAAACCCAAGAAACGAACCAGTGAACCTGGTTTGAAAAACTGCTCTCAGTGTGGGGAAGTGTTTGCCAAAGCAGACAAACACACTATATGTGTTATATGTTTAGGTTTTGATCATCTTAAGGAGGAATGTGAGATTTCTAAGATATTCCCGGACAAGACCTTAGAAAAATGCCTTGAAAGGCTTAAGAAAAAGTCTGCTAAGAGTCCCTCTGGCTCTGACCAGCCGATACCCCATGATTCTGTGGTTGAACCCACATCTGGCTCTGTGCCTGCCCCTGATACGGGCGATAAGGGCACAAAAAGGACAAGTGAACCAACTGACTCCCCGGTTCCTTCAAAAAAGAGCAAAAAGCTCAAGCACACAGAACCCCCAGCTGTCACACAGGGGACTTCTGTGTCTGCTATGCCTGTTCCAATGGCCTATGAGATTGCTGAGGCCTTAAAAGTTATACAGTCTTTACAGGCAATAATCCATCCTCAGCCTCCTGTCCCTGCTCAGGGTCCCCAGGCTGGCAGTGTTGTGCATCCTACCCTTCTAGAAGAAGGGGATATTTTTGGTGATGGTGATGATTACAGTGAAGATGAGGGACCAATTGAACCAGAAGTGTCCCCTGAACAGGACTTTGGTTCGCCCCCAAGGGTGACTAAGGATTTTCCATCCCATTTTACTTTTATCAGGAGGATGGCAGATGCTCTTGACATCTTCACCACCGAACAAGTCGAGGATGAAGAGGAGGTAGAGTATTTAGAAATGATGGGACTGACACCCACCAAAGCTCTACCCGTACTGGTGTATAAGTTCTTTAAGAAGGATGCCTTAAAGATTCTTCAGACACCAAACTCCACACCTCCCATAGATAGGAGGATGGATAAAAAATACCAATTAGAGCGGGAGGGAGCAGATTATCTTCAAACAACATGAAGTCTTGCTATATTATGACTATTGCAGTTTGTCCCACCATTAGAACTGCTCCGGAGGTGAAAGAGTTAACTTCCATGCAGGGCATGGAACTTAAAGCGCGAGCTCGGTTAGAAAAGCTCTGTCTGGAATATTTCAAACTGAAACCGTCAGATTCTTTACTCAGCCTCACTGAACAGTCGCTCCGGAGATTCCTCCTACTGCTCGGTTCATTTCTCGGTTTAAAGAGTTTTTTATCGGTTAAAGTTAACCGCGATTATTATTATTTTAACCGCAAACCGATCGGTTCAAGCTCTGTCTGTGGTATTGTAAGTAATAGACAGGTTTATTTCTGTGTGGAACTTGTAAATGTTTATCGGTTCGGTTTGAACCGATCAGGTTGTCTTAAAACTTTATTCTGAAGCTTTTAAAAGCTTTTTAGAGTGTGGTTCTCGGTTCTTATCGGTTCTAAAAAAACGGTTTCATTCACGGTTTTTCCACGACCAGACACGTGTTGGGAACCCATAAGGGTGTCTTGCTCAGTAATCGCCGAAAAAAAAGGGCAAGTTTTTGGTTGGGTTGGCATTATGTCTCGTGAAACCCAAAAGAAAAAACCGGCCCACTGAGTTTCAACACTGTAGTGTCTGTGGGGAAGCCTTTGCCAAGGCTGACCCACACACCACATGTGTATTGTCTGGGGTTTGACCACCTCAATGCAGACTGCCAGATTTGCAAGAATTTCCCAGCAGCTACCCTAGATAAGAGAGTTGGCAGGCCTCAGGAACGAGAGGCTAAAGTCTGCTGACCCGGAGGAGCAGCCCGTTCCGTGCCAACCGGACCGAGGGAGTGCCCTCTGACCAGGGCCAGACTTCCTCGGCAAACGTAGCTGATTCTGAGGAGCCAGTTCCAGCAAAGAGAACTAGAAAATCAGCAGGCGGAGTCAAAATTCTTCTCCAACTGCTGCAGAGATAGCCAGGGCAATCCAAATTGTCCAGTCACTTTCCCCGGTTCCGTCCGAACCGCCACTATCTGGCAAAAGGTCGGTTCGGCCGGTTCCACCGGTTCAGGAATATGATATAGAGGAGTTTTATGAACCAGAGGAGGGAGGATGATTATGAACAGTGTGAATGTGACTTTGAGCGCCTGGATGTGCCCATTGAACCGGACATCTCCCCAGACAGACCTTTAGGAGAATCTCCCCCTAGGCTTTCTGAGTCCCCTTCTCATTTTCTGTTTTATAAAAAAGTTGCTGAAACCCTCCAGCTTCCTTTGGAGGAAGCTGTGGATGAGCAAGAGGAGCCTGACTTTGTAGAGATGATGGATATCCCAGAGTCCAGGAGATTGTCTATTCCTTTACGTAAATCCTTTAGGAAACAAACAAAAATTTTAAAAGCTCCTAATTCAAACACCATGAAGTCTTGCTATATTATAACAATAGCAGTCAGCCACTGCAGCTGAACTGCCCCGGAGAGGAAGGAGTTAACTCCAGAAGATCTGGAGTTCTACAGCGCGAGGGCGCTGTGCCCAAAGCTCTATCTGGCAGTTTCGAATGAAACTGTCAGATTCTTTACTCTCCTTCACTGAACAGTCGCTCGGAGATCAGCTCCTTCAGCTCGGTTCATTCTCGGTTCAAGCGTAGTATTTTCAGTTCATTTGAACCGCAAAAGTTATTATTTTTACCCATTTCGTTTTAAAGCTCTATCTGGTAACCGTAAGTACAAAAATTTAAGTCTGTGTGGAAAATTAATTATCGGTTCGGTTTGAACCGATCGGTTGTTTTTTTCTGTATTTTAAAAGTGTACAGTGGGTTTTAGAGTGCGGTTCCCGGTTCTTATCGGTTCTAAAAAAACGGAATTATAACGTTTTTTTCAAATACCCGTGACACGGTTAGGAACCGATAAGGGTGTCTTGCTTGGCACTGCCATCAAAAGGGCAAGTTTTGATTAGGCTGGCATTATGTCTGAGAAACCCAAAAGAAAAACCGGGCCCACTGGGTTTCAACACTGTGATGTTTGTGGGGCGCCTTTGCCAAAGGCTGACCACACACCACTGTGTTTATTGTCTGGGGGCTGACCACCTCCGTCAGACTGCCAGGTGTGTAAAATTTCCTGCAGCCACCCTGGAGAAGAGATTGGGCCGCCCAGGGAACGAGAGGCCAAAAGTCCGCTGACCCGGATGGCCAGCCCGGTCCAGTACCCACTGGACCAGAGGGAGTGCCCTCTGACCAGGGCGAGACTCGGCAAAGGAAGGCTGGTTCAGAGGAACCAGTCCCAAGTAAAGACAAGGAAATCAGTAGGTCTGGAGTCCAAAATTGTGTCTCCAACTGCTGCAGAGATAGCTAAAGCCATTCAGATTGTCCAGTCACTGTCTCAGGGATCTGTAGAACCACCAACAGCTGGTAAAAGGTTGGTTCGTTCAGTCCCAGTGGTTCAGGATTTTGAAGTTGAGGATTTTTATGAAGCACAGGAGGGGGAGGAGGAATTTGATCAGTATATGTGTGGCTGGGGGGGTCTGGATGTGCCCATTGAACCGACATTTCTCCAGACAGACCTTAGAATCTCCTCCATTCTGTCTCGAGTCCCTTCTTTCTTTATTTTTTACAAAAGGTTGTAGAAACCCTCCAGCTTCTTTTAGAGGAGGCTGTGGATGAGCAAGAGGAGCCTGATTATGTGGAAATGATGGATATTCCAGAGTCTAGGAGGTTGTCTATTCCTTGCATAAGTCATTTAGGAAGCAAACAACAAAGATTTTAAAATCCTCATTCTGTCCCTCCTGTAGATAAAAATGGACAGAAGGTATACTTTCACAGGCTCGGATACAGACTTCCTTACTGAGCAGTGTAGTCATGTAGGTGTGGTACAAGCTGCAGCCCAGACAAGGCTAATATTCCTCTGGCCTCACATCCTCCTGATAAGGATTCCAGGAAGATTGATGCCATGGCGAAGAAACAGTATATGGCAGCTTCTTTGGGGCTCAGGCAGGCAAATTATATGGCTTATGTAGCTAGATATCAGAAATCTAGGTGGGACATAGATAGCAGTTAGCTAGCAGGCCTAATGCCAGCTGGCTAGTGAGTTGGACCAGGTGGCTGCTGATGGCATTGAAGCCTCTAAAGTTCAATTTCATACTGCTGTTGATGTTAATGATGTTTCTTCTAGGGTCATGGCCACTTCTGTAGCTTCCTGTAGGTTGGCATGGCTCAGATGCACTAATCTGTCCCAAGATACCCAGTCAAAGGCTATGGATTTTCCTGTAGTGAGAAATTCTCTTTTGGGGAACAAACAGAAAACTATATGAAAGATGGATGAATACAGAACTACCTACAAAGTGCCCAGGCTAAGGAGAAGCATGCCATGCCACAAAGGCATGCTCCCAGAGGTAGGGGCAGGCCTTTTCAGGCCTTTTACCAATTTCAAGCCTGCCTCTGCTGTCCTACTTGGAGGGTTTCTTCAGAGAGCAGGGGTGAGCGAGGCTCAAGTAGACGTCCCCCTCCTCAGCCTCAGGCTGCTGCTAAGCAGGCCCCTGATGGGGTGCCCAGGGCCGACTCTCCTGTACCAGTGGGGGCAGGTTGGCTATTTCAGCGGAACTGGCTGTCCCAACTTCGGACAGATGGGTTCTGGAGGTACAGGCCAGGGTCTGTTCTCAGCTTCAAACACTTTCAAAGATGAGAGCTAGGCATTTTCCACCTGCAAATCCTTCAGGAGCCCTTGCTTTGGAAGCAGAGGTTTCGTTCTGCTGGACTGCAAAGCAGTGGAAAGGGTTCCTCCTTGCCATCAGGGCAAGGGCTTTATTCAAGATACTTTCTTACCTCCCAAAGACAGGAGAATGGTGGCTATTCCAGATTTAAGATACTTGAACAACATCTGTTGAAACCAAAGTTCAAAATGTTGGACTCTGGCAATGATATTGCTCTTCCCAAGGCCAGGGGACTGGCTAGCTTCCCTGGACCTCAAGGATGCCTATTTTCATGTTCTGATCAGGCCTTCTCACAGAAAGTACCTCAGGTTCGAACTGCCCTCAGGCCACTACCAGTTCAGGGCAATGCCCTTCGGCCTTACCTCTGCGCCGAGGGTATTCACAAAATGTCTCGCTGTAGTAGTGGCTCGCTTAAGAAGGCAAGGGGTTGCTGTGTTTCCCTACCTGGACGACTGGCTCATTGTGGGTCAGTCTCCAGGTCAGGTGAAATCCCACTTGCAAGTCACCCAGCAGCTTCTCACTTCCCTGGGATTCCTGCTAAACTTACCAAAGTCAGTTCTGGAACAGTTCAGGTCCTAACTTTCATAGGCGCAGAATTGAACACAAGGTTAGCCAGGGCTTTTCTTCCCCCGGAAAGGGTGGACAGACTCATCGCCCTGGCATCCTCCTTTACCCTGCGGGTCTCTCGACCAGCAAGGCATTTTCTGCAACTCCTCGGGCACATGGCTGCTTCCACGGCTGTCGTGCAGGGAGCAAGATTCCAGATGAGGACATTCAGTTCCATTTGAGGGCCTATTGGTCTCGGGACCCCTTACCAAGTTGGTCCCAGTTACTCAAACTCCTGATCCTAGCCTCCACTGGTGGCAGGTCCAGAGCAATTAAGACAGGGGTTCCTTCATTCCATTTCTCACCCTCACCCTCACCACGGATGCCTCCCTGTTAGGGTGGGGGCTCACCTGGCGACCTTGCCTCTCAGGGGTATGGTCTCCTCAGAGTCTCTGCTCCACATCAATCTTTTGGAACTCAGAGCTGTCTTTTTAGCTCTTGGTGTTTTCAGATTCTGTCCAGAACAAAGTGGTTCAAGTCAGGACAGACAATACCACCTACAATGTGGTACATGTCAACTGTTAAAAGGGGGCATCGGTCTTCAGCCTTGTGCACGAGAGCAATGAAGTTGTGGTCTCTGGCTTACTCCTAGACACCTCCCCTGTGGCGGTTCATCTCCCAGGAAGGACAATGTCCTGGAGGCCTCAGCAGAATTTCTCAGGGCCATCACGATGGGCTCTGAATCCACAAGTGCTGGGGTCTGTCTTTGCCAGATGGGCACTCTCAGATAGATCTTTTCGCAGCCCCAGACAACCACCAACTTCCTCTTTCTGTTGCAGGCCTCCAGTTCTGGGCTCAGTCCCTCTGGACGTCTTTCTGTTGGACTGGAAAGGAAGTTCCTGTATGCCTTTCCCCCCTTTCCTCTCCTTTTCAGGGTACTAGTAAAAATCAGATCTCAACCTTGCAGAGTGATTCTGATTGCCCCAGATTGGGCCAGACAGCCCTGGTACCCTCTGCTCCTGTCCTTGGCAGTCCACCTGCCTGAGCCTGCCCAGAGTCCACGACTTACTGGGCCTGTGCACAGGGAGAGTGTGGTATCCGGACCTCAAATCTCTCCACCTCAAGGCTTGGCTCTTGAGGAGCTAGAATTGCTGACTTACACCTTTCTCAAGGTTTCATGGATATTTTAAAGGCTTCAAGGAAGCTTTCCACTAGGGCCACTTATAATTCTAAGTGGAAGAGGTTTTCCATCTGGTGCTCTGAGAGGCAGATTATCCCAGGATTGCTGATCTTCCCATTCTACTGGACTATTTGGTCCATCTGAATTCCCTAGGCCTTAGACCAGCTACCCTGAAGGTTCATCTGCGCTGTCTCTTGCTTTTGTGTCAGCAGGAAGCCTGCCTCCCTTTCTTTCTCACCGGTGTTCTCATGCTTTTTAAAGGTTTACTTCATACTAACCCCTTTTCGGGAACCACCTCCGCCTGGGACCTGAATATTTGCATTGCTCAGTTAATGCAACCCCCTTTGAGCCTCTGTCTTCTGCAGAGCTCAAGTATTTAACTTGAAAACTGTTTTCCTGGTAGCTATCACCTCTGCCAGACGCATAAGGAGCTACAGGCCTGTCAGTGGAAGAAGATTTTATCTCTTTCCATAGAGATAAGGTAGTCCTTAGGACTAATAGAAAGTTTTTGCCTAAGGTGGTTTCTGATTTCCACCTGAATCAATCTATCTCTCTCCTCAGTATTTTCACTGAGCATTCTTCCTCAGGTGAGAGGAGACTGCACAGCCTGGATGTCAAAAGAGCCTTAAGCTACTATTTAGAAGCGCAGCCAGAGGTCCTAGGTTCAATCCCTCCAACTCTTTCTTACCTATGGCGAGGCTGGCAAGGAAACCTGCCACTAAGAGAACAATTGCAAGGTGGATTGTTTCTTGTATCCAATTCTGTTATCAGAAACTGGGTGAGACTTCTCAGGATTGAGGGCCCACTCACCAGGGGTACAGCTGCATCTCTAGCGGCTGCTAGAGACATCCCATTCTGGAGATTTGTCAAGCTGCTACCTGGAAGATTTGTTCACACTCTTTACAAGCATTATTCCTGGATGTTCAGTCCAGGAGAGATGCTCGGTTTTGCACAGCTGTGCTTCAGAGCCTATTTCCTAAGTAGGTTCTGACCCTCCTCCATGGAGGTACTGTTGTGTAATTGTTATTAAAGAGTAATATAGCAAGACTTATGGTGTTTAAAGAAAAATTACTCACCTTAGTAATTGCTTTCTTCTCATGGAGTCTTCTATATTATAACCACCTCCTCCTGCCCCTCTCAGAACTTCTACTTGGGTAGGTGGCGAATTGGTGCAAGCACTGTGTCATGCTATTGTAGTTTTTCTTTACCTCTTTTTCCTTTGGGTTAGGGATCTAGATTGTTTCATTTAGGTTATTTATATTGCCCCTTCCTGGACTTGAGTCTTTTGGGGAGGGGGTTCATATGTGCTTGTCAGAGGGTGGTAAAACGAACCATAATACCATCAATTTTTGTTATTATGGCTCTGAGTGTTTTTTGTTCTTTATATTGTTGTTACTACTATTAGTAGGTAGCCATGGGCTAGTGTAGTTTTTTCCACACAGACTTTCTGTCCTTTGATGTTAGTTTATAAAGATCTGACAGTTTCATTTGAAACTGCCAGATAGAGTTTAGGCACAGCGCCTCGGCTGTAGAACTCAGATCTTCTGAGTTAACTCCTTCCTTCTCCGGGCAGTTCAGCTGCAGTGGCTGACTGCTATTGTTATAATATAGCAAGACTCATGAGAAGAAAAGCAATTACTAAGGTGAGTAATTTTTTCTTCTGTACTCCTGTGGATAAAAAGATGGACAGGAGGTACACTTTGTCAGGTCCTGATACAGAATTTCTTTCACAGCAATGCAGCCATTGTTAGTAGTTCAGGCTGCAGCCTCAGATAAGGCTATATTCCTGACTACATCCTCCTGACAAGGACTTTTAGGAAGATTGATGCCATGGCTAAAACAGAATACATGGCGCAGCGCCCTTGGGACTCAGACAAGCAAATTATGGGCTTATGTTGCAAGATACCAAAAATCTAGATGGGATACTGTCTGCTTTAGCCAAATCAGGCCCCTGGCCAGCTTGCGCAAGGAGCTGGAGCAGGTAGCTGCTGATGGTATTGAGGCATCTGAGTGCAATTCCATGCTGCAGTGGATCCCTAATGATGTATCCTCTAGAGTCATGGCTACATCTGTGGCTTTTCGTGAGATTGGCTTGGCTCAGGTGTATTAGTTTTTGCCCAGGATACCAGTCTAAGGCTATGGATTTTCTAGGGAAATTTCTGTTTAAGCAGACAGAGAATTATATGAAGAAATGGATGAATATAGAACCACTTATAGGAGTGCATGTCATGTGAACAACGGGTAAGCTCACCTCTAGGGTAGAGGGCAGGCTTTCACAGGCCTTTTACCAACCCAGGCCTCCTCTTCAGCTTATGTTCAGAGGGGGTTCTTCAGAGGGAGAGGTAGACGTAATAGTAAGCAGGCTTGCTCCCCACCCTCAGCCTAAAGCCCTGCCAAACAGGCACCCTGATGGGATGCCCTGGTGTGTCCTGCCTCCATTTCCTGTAGGGGGCAGGCTGGCTTACTTTGTCCAGGACTGGGAGTCTTTAACATCAGACAAGTGGGTCCTGAAGTAGTAAGTCAGGGTCTGGTTTCAGCTTCAAAAATTTCCAAAGATCAGAATCAGATTCTTTCCACTCTGCAAACCTCTAGAGACTTTTGCTTGGCAACAGAAGTCTCTTCCTTCTGGCTCTCAGACCTGTAGAAAGGGTTTCTCTCCTACACCAGGGCAAGGGTCTGTACCCAGGTACTTCCTTACCCCAAAAAGATAGGAGAGTGGCGGCCCATCCTGGACCTAAGATATCTGAACAAGCACCTTTTAAAACCAAAATTCAAAATGGTAACTCTGGGAATGATTTTACCTCCCTAGGCCAGGGACTGGCTAGCTTCCCTGGACCTCAAGGATGCCTACTTCCATGTTCTTATCAGAAGCTCCCACCGAAAGTACCTCAGATCTCAACTGCCCTCAGGCCATTATCAGTTCAGAGCAATGCCTTTCGTCCTTACCTCTGCCCCAAGGGTATTCACAAAATGCCTGGTTGTAGCAGTGTTGCTCATTTAAGAAGGCAAAAGATTGCCATCTTTCCTACCTAGACGCACTGGCTCATTGTGGGTCAGTCTCTGTGACCAGCGTCAAATCACACCTGCAAGTTACCCAGCAGCTGCTTACCTCTCTGGGCTTTCTTCTCAATCTTCCAAAGTCAGTTCTGAAACCTGTCCAGGTACTCACCTTTATAGGTGCAGAAATCTGACAAAAGCAGGCCAGAGCCTTCCTTCCCCTAGAAAGGGTAAGGACCCTGGTGGCCCTGGCCTGCCCTTCTCTCTGCAGGTCTCTCGACCAGCAAGGCATTTCCTACACCTCCTAGGACACATGGCTGCTTCCACAGCTGTAGTAAGGAGCAAGATTTCAGATGAGGGACATTCAGTTCCATTTGAGAGCCTTTGGTCTCAAAAAGAGATTCCCCTTCCAAGTTGATCCCAGTGACTCAACTCCTGATCCAGGCCCTTCAGTGGTGGCAGGATCTGAGCAATCTGAGACAAGGGGTTCCCTTCATCCCTCTATCTCACCTTGACCCTTACTATGATGCCAAGGCCCTCTTGGAATGTGGAGCTCACATACTGAACTCTCCACCAGGGATTGTGGTCCTCAGGAATCTCTGCTCCACATCAATCTGTTGGAACTCAGAGCTGTTTTTCTAGCACTTAAGGTTTTTTTCCATAACTGTCTGAGAACAAAGTGGTACAGTGTCAGAACAGACAACACCACTATAATGTGGTACATCAACAAACAAGTGGGGGGTACCTGGCCTGCCTTGTGCACCGAGGCGCATGAAGTTGTGGTCTCTGGCTTATTCTCTGAATGACTTCCCTCATAGCAGCCACACCTCCTAGGCAAGGACAATGTCCTGGCAGATGCTCTCAGCAGAATTTCCTAGGGCCATCACTTAATGGTCACTGGATCCCGAGTACTGTGGGATAAGTTTTTGCCAGATGGGCACCCTCAGATAGATCTTTTTGCAGCCCCAGACAATCATCAACTTCCACTTTTTGTTGCAGGCCCTCAGTGTTGGGCTCAGTCCTCTGGATGCCTTTCTCCTCGATTGGGAAGGGAAGTTTCTATGCCTTCCCCTTTCCTCTCCTCCTGTTCAAGGTGCTAGTCAAAATCAGATCTCAGCCCTGCAAGATGATCCTGATTGCTCCAGACTGGGCCAGGCAGCCCTGGTACCTACTCCTTCTGTCCTAGCAGTCCATCTTCCCTGTGTCTCCCCAGGAACCACAATCTGTTAACCTGTGCCTAGGGAGAGTCTAGTATCCGAATCTCATTCCTCAACCTCAAGGCCTGGCTCTGAGGAGTTAGAGTTTGCTGATCTACAACTTTCTCAAGGTGTTCTCGAAATCTTGAAAGCTTCTAGGAAGCCTTCCACTAGGGCTATTTATAACTCCAAATGGAAAAGGTTTTCCATATGGTGTTCTGGGAAGCATATTTCCCCGGAATCTGCTGATTTGCCCGCTGTTTTGGACTATATGGTCCATCTTAATTCTTTGGGTCTGAGACCAGCTACCCTGAAAGTGCATTTGGCAGCTGTCTCTGCTTTTATTTCAGCAGGGAAGCTCTTCTCTTTCTGCTCACCCTGTATTTTCCAAGTTTTTAGGGATTGCTTCATACCAATCCACCATTCAGGACCCTGCCCCTGCCTGGGATCTTAATGTATGCATTGCTCAGCTGATGCAACTCTTTGAACCTCTGTCCTCGGCAGAGCTTAAGTACTTAACTTGAAAACTGATTTATGTAGCCATCACTTTGCCAGGTGTATAAGTGAGTTACAATGCTTTTTGTCAATGGAGACTGACTTTATTTCCTTTCACAGGGATACAAGGTAGCTCCTCAGACTAACGGTGGAAGCTTTTGTCTAAGGTGGTTTCAGATTTCCACCTAATCAATCTATTTCACTTCCAGTGTTATTCACTGAGCATTCCTCCTCTGGTGAGAGGAGGATGCACAGCTTAGATGTTAAGAGGGCCCTAAGTTACTACATAAAGCATACCAATGGGGTCACAGGTTTGACTCCTCCGAATCTATTTTCTCACTTATGGTGAGGTTGGGAAAGGGAAACCTGCCACTAAGAGATCCATCGCCAGGTGGATTGTCTCTTGTATCCAATCTTGCTATCAAAAACTGGGTAAGGTTCTCCCTTCAGGCCTGAGGGGCTCACTCACCAGAGGTACAGCTGCTGCGTCTCTCTGCTGCCAAAGACATCCCTATCTTAGAGATATGTCAAGCAGCTACTTGGAAAATAGTACACACTTTCACAAGCATTACTCCCTTGGATATCCAGGCCAGGAGGGATGCTCGGTTTGGCACAGCCGCGTTTCAGAGCTTATTCCTAAGTAGGTTCTGTCCTCCTCCATGGAGTGTACTGCTTGTGTAGCGCCATAGTCATAATATAGCAAGATTTCATGTTGTTTGAAGAAAAATTACTCACCTTAGTAAAGTTGTTTCTTCTAATGGAGTCTTGCTATATTATGACCTCCCCTAGCCTGCCCTCTCAGAACTTCTACTTTGGGTATGGGTGGCAGTCCACTGTTGGCACTTATTGATGCCCTTTTATGTTTTCCAACCTTCTTTTTGGGGTGTTTGGGTGTTGTGTTTTTTTTATTTTATCTTTCTTTTTTCTGGTCCCCTGACTTGAGTCTTGGTGTTGGGACCAGGAAATGTGTTAATATTTAAGTAGCCAGTTGGCTAGTGTGTAGGTTGCTTGCTTCCACACAGAACCTTAGTGAGTTTTGCTCAGAAGATCTGACGGGTTTCAGTTTGAAATATTCCAGACAGAGCTTTTTTAACCGAGTCAAGGCTTAAGTTCCATGCCCTGCATGGAAGTTAACTCTTTCACCTCCGGAGCAGTTCTAATGGTGGGACAAACTGCAATAGTCATAATATAGCAAGACTCCATTAGAAGAAACAACATTACTAAGGTGAGTAATTTTTTCTTTTCTCCCATCCAGACCATCAGGGGGTAATTCAGCAAGCTGCTTGTGATAAAGCCAAGGTCCCACTGTCCTCACACCCTCCGGACAAGGACTCCCAGGAAAATTGACAGCATGGCCAAAAAAGGGTACCTGTCAGCCTCTTTGGCTATTCGCCAGGCTACCTTCCAGGCTTATGCTGCCCAGTACCAGAAGTCACTGTGGCAGTCAGTCCTGGCTATGTCCCAGAAAGCTCTCTCTCCCTTGTCAGATGACCTGGCTGAAACTGCCAGGTTTGGGTTAGAGGCAGCTAAGTATCAATTCCAGATGGCTGCTGACACCAATGATACGTCTCGGAATTGGCTCTCCTTTTGCCCAAGAAGTATCGCCCTGGTCAGAGGGCATTCCTTCTGGTTCGGTCGAAACCGAACCGGCTGGCTCATCTGGGTCAGCAGACTTCTCGGCCTCCTTTTCCTCAGTCTACCTAATCTCTTCTCAAGGGTAGATTTGGGAAAGTTTTACATATTTGGTAGTCTGAATCGAGGTGGTCAAACCTCAGACAATCAACACAGGTGGTGTGGGGATCGGCCTTGTGAAAGACCTCCCCCACTCACTGCAGTGTTGAAACCCAGTGGACCCGTTTTTTTCTTGGGTTTCTGGACATGGCCAACTCTAACCAGATTTACCCTTTTTGTAACTGCCAAGCAAGACTCCCTTATCGGTTCCTAACCGTGTCACGGGTATTGGAAAAAAACGGTTAAAAACACATTTTGGTTTTAGAACCGATAAGAACCGGTAACCACACACTAAGTATACCAATAAAATTCACAATAAAATGGCCGGTTCAGCCGAACCGACCACACTTTTACAAGTTCCACACAAAAAAACAGAACAATTCCTATCTAGTACTCATGGCACCACAGACAGAGACTGACCCAACTATGCGGATACTTTTAACGGTTTAAAACCAGCGAAAACTGAAAACTTTAACCGACTTTCGAACCAAGCTGAAGGAGAAATCTCCGGAGCGACCGTTCAGTGAGGCGGAGTAAAGAATCTGACGGTTTAAGTTCAAAACACTCCAGACAGAGACTTCAATCGAGCTCGAGCTCAGCGTTCCATGCCCTGCATGGAAAGTTAACTCTTAGTTCTCCGGGGCAGTTCAAAGGTTGGGAATCACTGCAATTGTCAGAATACGCAAGACTTCATGTTGTTTGAATACAGGTTACTCACCTGTAACAGGAGTTCTAGGAATGGTATATGTTGTTCATCCACACTTGTTGGCAGGTCCTTGCCGCTTTAAATCTTGCCGGAAGGTCTTCTGCTGGCTCCTCCACCCACCCGGTGGTAAAACTCAGCCAGCCTCTATGACGCCAGATCTAGCCCGCTGGAACCAGGTTGTGCGTTGTCCGAAACTGGGAGGCCGGGTGGAGTCGTGTGATGAACAACATATACCATTCCTAGAACTCCATGTTACAGGTGAGAACCTGTATTTCTAGGACATGGATATGTTGTTCATCCACACTTATTGGCAGACTCCTAGCAGTTCTCCGGGAGGAGGGAGGCAAGCACAACCCTACTTGGGTAGGAAAGACTGGAGAACCGAGGCCCCGACCAGCACTCTCCGGGCCACTCCAAGGTCGATGTGGAAGGGGAACGGAAGTTGCTTCCGGCAGAAGCCCTGCAGATATCCTGGACCGGAGAGTCCTTGGAAGCAGCCACCGATGCAGCGGAAGGACTGGTAAAATGAGCGCTTATCCTCTGGGAGGCTCCATGCTCACTGCCTATAGTGGAGACCTTTGCAGGGGTGACCCGCCCGCTTGTCTTCCACTGGGCTGCAAATCTGCCAGATGCGGCTTCAGCGAAGATGATGATGAACAGCTGGCGAACCTCTCCCAAACTTTAGCTTTATGCTCCCAAGAGGTGAGCGTTAAACCGGTTCCTACGGAACCTGAATACGGCCTCCGAGGTGTGAATAGGGATAAACCCAGCAGAGGCAATACCTCAAGGGAAGACTCGCCACTGGAGGGACTTCGTGTGGGGCGAGGACAACCTAGTCTCGTGGAAGACCGGATAGGGAAGTTAAAGGAGCGCCTTGAACTCTCCCTGCCTTCTGGATGGCTGGAGTGGCCCCAAGAAGGTGTTCTTCCACAACAGGTGGGAGAAACTGCACCTGTGCAAAGGTTCGGATGGCTTGCTCATGAGAGCCCATACCAGCAAGGATCCCACAGAAATGGGATACTCTCCCCAAAAGGGAGGCGTGATCGAGGCCTAGAAGTGCTAGACCACCTTCCTCCGGTGACACTAGCTGCCCCCGGCCCGCGCCCGAAGACAGGGTGACCCAAGAGAAGCACCTAGAGGGTCGCCGGTCAAGCCCTGGGTTTAAGGATGGCAGAGGTCCGGAATGTCACCAGGATGGGGAGGGCAATGCCCTATCCCATCAACAAAAAGGAGAACTTCTCCCAGAGAACGAGTATCTTGGCCATTTCTGGCAGGACGCTCAAGGTCGAGGACCTGGCCAAAGACCCAGGCTCTGGGCCCCAGCCGTACAGGGTCGGCCACAGGCAGGGATTGAAGGTCCAGATGGATAACCTTCCTGAAAAGGAAAGAGAGGACCGGGCGGACTGGAGCCGCCTCGGGAGCCTGGGGCTGAGACTGAGGAGAGAGCTGGATACCAGAACTGGCAATCCAGTCTGGGGCTACCAGCATCACCTGGCCTAAGTCTCTCTCCTCGCCTTGCCCGTAGGGTCAAGGAAACAAGTAGGCACTGAGGGTCGGGTCCGAGGTCCCTATGGCATCCCCTGCAGCAGACCTTGCTGCGGGCAAAAAATAGTCTCGGCCTCGTATTCTCCCCGGAGGGAAGAGGGAGAAGATCCTGTGCTACCTCCGGCAGGGGAGACCAAGCATGAGGCGCAGCCTATGCCCGGCTCAGGGCAGCAGCCAGGGAATCGGGGCCCTGCCATCAATGGCTGGGAACCCTCGATCTGCTAACAACCCAATGCGGAGAACCTCCTGCACCGAGACAAGGGATCTAATCAACCTGGCAGAGTAGGTAGCACATGGTCTTGGTATAGTCCCACTTGGACTTAGACCTGTAGACCCGTGTACAAGCGGAGCGAGCGGTGCAGGCTAAGCGGACCGCCTGTCTCCAGCGAGCAGGAAGGACATCGGGACTCATGAGAGGACCAGAGGCGAAGCACTCTGTATTCCCAAGATGGGCACTCTACCCAGAGAAGCATCGGTCGGAGAAGACGCACGACCAGGCGTAACGAAAGCAGGATGTTCTCTCCCGTTTGCTGGAACGGTCCAAGGGAGTGTTCTCAACTCCTGGGCTGTAAGTCACGAACTGGTCCAAGGGACGCAGCACTATGACCTCTGCCTGGCCCCTCCCACTAAGGGAAGGCCGCCCTGAGGCCCAGGAGGAGCAGGAAGTCCTGGCAGGACGTCATTTCCCAGCCAACCCGACCGGCAAAGAAGGAAGAACCTCAGCCCTGTTCGCCTGGAGCCGAGCTCGGACTCAAAAGTCGAGCTTAGTCCCGAAGAAGCTTCACCGCAAAGGTACGAGTTCTCACTTGGCTCCTGAAAACGGGAGACCAGTCTGCCTTCTGGGTGGGGTGACATCTGGACCCTTCAGTGCCGCAGAGACTGCTGAGCAAAGAAGTGCTAGGAACTTGTAAGGAGCTCCCCCACAAGAAGGGGTGGAGCCTCCCCAGAAATGGACGGAACGAGGGGTAGGTACATCCTGGAGACCAGGCAACAGCTACACGCCACGTTCTGAGGATGGGATATCTGAAGTAGAGAGACCATCCAGGTGTGCGGGAGAATGGGCGCAAGCCCCCGTCCGTTTGAGACCAGGAATACCTGGACACGAACCCAGGGTTGAATGGGGGAATCCACAGCCTTCCTGATAACCTCTAACTAGAGAGCCAGGCATGTCGGACGACCGACACAGGAGCAGTGAACTCAAGATCCCCATGGGGCAACGGCTCAAAAGGGGAACCGCTCGCAACCTGCGATAAGATCCGCCTACACTCTCCAGAACGAAGGTGCGGAGCCGCCTCCCCATGGGGAAACTTGGCTGGGACGACGGAGCCGGGCAATGCCCTGGCCCGCCACTGAGCAGGCTTAGAGGGGGAAGGAGCCGAGGAGCCCCTCGGTTTCCTGCCTCCCTGCTTCTTTTTGGAGGAAGACGCTGGACTGGCAACAGGCCACCCAGCGCATGCCTGCTGGCCCTTATGCTGGGCAGGGGGGGCCCCAGGGCTCAGGGGGCAAAGGGGCTTACGCAAAGGCTGACGGCTGCCCTTGTCCCTCCAGGCAAGAGGACCGAGTCCGAGTGGCATCGACTTCTCGGGCCCATGGATGTATCCCTCCACCCAGGGCCGAAAGGTCAGTCCCCAAGAAGGGATGTCCGCAAACTCGCTGGGTTTCCAAAGAGAAGGAGGATAACCTCAGCCACGCCCTGTGGCGCATGGCCACCGCGGCCGCCACCGATCTGGCACAGGAGTCACCTAGATCCAGAGCTGTCTGAGCTGTTGCTCGCCACCGCCTACCCTGGTCCCGCACCTGCCGGACCGTGGTCCGCAGGTCACTTCGGGAGAATGAGGGAGAACCTCGCCCAGGGAGCCCAAAAGGGTGTGGGAGAAATGTGCCATCAGTGCAACTGAGCTGGCCTGACGGAGGCCTAGGGAGGACGCAGCGTAAACCTTACGCTCGACATAGTCCATCCTTCTGGACTCCTTGTTGGGGGGTCTGTCCACATCCCCAGCGTTTCCAAGACATTGGAAAATGTCGTCGGTGATTACCCCTTCAGCCGAGGGGTGCTCCGAGAAACCGGGCAGAGAAACGACAGGGATAGGGTACCTCCGAGCCACCCTCGCCGAAGGCGCAGGGCAGGAAATAGGCCGCCGCCACAGCTCCAAGGCTGGGCCCACGATAGCCTCAGCCACTGGGAAGGCCTCCGAGGAAGAACCCCCTCGATCCAGAATCTCCGTAAGGGGGTAAGGTTCCCGATTGGAGACGGGCTCGAGCTGCATCCCAGTGAATTCTGAAATAAGCTGAAGTAGACCCTTCGAATACGATGGGCTGTCGTCTACTGGATGTTCCTGGGAAGACCCCGGGTCCTCCCTGTTAGGAAACATGGCAGAGCCTGCTTCAGGCTCCGAGGGATCTGCAAAAAGCTGCCGCAGGCCCGAGGCACTCTTCGTCCGCCGGGGGCGGGCAGGAGTGAGGGGACCGAGTGACCTGAAGGACAGGCCATGGCCTGGCCTGAACTCTGCCGAAGGCGGACGGGCAGCGAGGGTCGGACGAGCAACTGGCCCTGGAGAAAGCTCTTCGACCGATTCGAACAGCTGCCGACCAAGCGGCGGCTGCTTGCTATCCGGAGAATGAATCGGGGTTGATTGAAACCCAGACAACAACTGCTGCCGCCACATAAGTTCCTCGTAACACCGACACCAATGGCATTGAAACCGCTCCTCATCCGAGGAGGGGGACAAGGAAGAACGGCAAAGCCACTTAACTCTGTGCCTCGACTGAGAACGCCGAGAACGGCTAGACCGAGAGGTTGACCGAGACCGAGACCCAAATCCTCGGGGGGACCGAGGGCGGGCCTGGGAAGAAGCAGGGCGCACCCGCTCCTCCCTCGGCTCGGAAGAAAGGACCGAGGGCTGTCGACCCGAAGGGGAGGACAGAGTTTCAGCCTCGCCAAGGCGGAGGGAAGACGGCACCAGCAGACCCCTCAAAAAGACAGGTCAGAGACTCGACAACGCCGACTGGGAACCTGGCCGGCTGACCTGACGGGATACCGTGGAGGCCAGTGGTCGAGTCGAATCCTCGATCAAGTCGAGCGGCCTGCTGATAAGGGAGGGGAGATCCGCTCCCGCCGAAGAGAGACCTTACCTGGCGGCCCTTTAGCTACAGGGCCGAGCGACAGGGTTTCCAGGTTCCCTCTCCTTGGAGGAGAGGGAATGACGAAGCCCCTGAACGAAGCTGCATGAGATGAATCCAAGGAGAGCGGGATAAGCCCGCAACTGGGCGCTTCCTCGGCAGGATCAGACTGCAGAGAAACAGTCGAAGCGGACACCCGCCGGTCCGATGGAATCTCCGGAGCGGGGAAAACTACCGGATGTCTGAGCCCCGAATGGGCTGCGCGGCCCTCCAGAGAGCTGACCGAAAGGGCAGAACAAAAGTTGCAAGCCTGAGGATCGTGATCCAGGTCCAGGCAAAAAATGCATGTGGAGTGCGAGTCCCTCCTGGAGGAACTAACCGTACGCCTCTCGGGGCCGGAAAAAGCCATCGCTGTAGCGAAGAAGAAAAGATCGAAGATTCAAAGGACACTTCAATAAATTCGAAGACCGAAATTTTCAGTAACCAGTCGAAAACGCAGAGCGCTAAGGAGGGAACCTGAGCTTCCAAGCGGTAAGGAAGATCTGGCGTCATGGGGCGGAGCCGAGAGTTTTACCACCCGGGTGGGTGGGAGGAGCCAGCTTGAAGACCTTCCGGCAAGATTTAAAGCGGTAAGGGACCTGCCAATAAGTGTGGATGAACAACATATCCATGTCCCCAGAACCTGTATTTCTAGGGACATGGATATGTTGTTCATCCACACTTATTGGCAGACTCCTAGCAGTTCTCCGGGAGGAGGGAGGCAAGGCGCACACCCCTTACTTAGGTAGAAAGACTGGAGAACCGAGGCCCCGACCAGCACCCCGGCGCGACCCAAGGTTGATGTGGAAGGGGAACGGTGAAGCCTGCTTCCGTGTGGAAGCCCTGCGGATATCCTGGACCAGAGTATCCTCGGAAGCAGCCACCGATGCAGCGGAAGGACAGGTAAAAATGAGCACTTATCCCTCTGGGAGGCTCCATGCCCGCCCGCCTATAGTGGAGACCTATGTAGGGGGTGACCCTCCCGCTCATCGTCCACTTGGTTGCAGGTCTGCCAGATGCAGCTTCAGCGTAGATGACAAACAGCTGGCGAACATCTCCCGAACTTCAGCCTTACCCTCCCTAGGTAGGTGAGCGTTAAACAGGGTCCCATGGAACCTGTATACGGCCTCCGAGGTGTGAATGGGGATGAACCGCGGCAGAGGCAATACCCCCATAGGGAAGACTCCGCCACCGCCTTCGGAAGGACTTCAGGTGGGGCGCAGAACAACCTAGTCCCTGTGGAAGACCAGATAGGGAGATTCAAAGAAGCGCCTGAAACTCTCCCCTCCTTCTGGATGGCAGAGTAGCCCCAAGAAGGTGTTCTTCCACAACAGGTGGGGGAACTCACACCTGTGCAAAGGTTCGAACTGCTTGCCCGTGAGCTAAGCGCATACCAGCAAGGATCCCACAGAATGGGGATACTCTCCCCCAAAGGGGAGGCGTGATCGCGAGCATTTTTGGCCGACTTCTAGCAGGACGCCTCAAAAAGTCGAGGACCTTGCCGAAGGACCCTAGGCCTGGCCCCTAGCCGCACAGGGACCGGGCCTACAGGTGTAGGAAATTGAAGGTCCAGATGGAAAACCTTCCCCTGAAAAGGAGATCAGGACCGGGCGGACTAGAAGCCGCCTCGGGAGCCTGAGGCTGAGACTGAGGAGAGCTGGATACCAGAGCTGGCAATCCAGTCTGGGGCTACCAGCATCACCTGCACCAAGTCCCTCCTCGCCTTGCCTGTAGGTCAAGGGAAATGGGGGAGAGGCGCAGAAGGGCCCGGGGTCCGTGGCCCTGATGGCATCCCCTACAGCAGACCTTGCTGGGGGGGGGGGCAGGCATAAAACAGTCTTGGCCTCGTATTCTCCTTGGAGGGAGGAGGGAGAAGATCCTGTGCTACGTCCGGCAGGAGAGACCACTCGTGAGGCGCAGCCTATGTCCGGCTTAGGGCAGCAGCCAGGGAATTGGAGGCTCCTGCCATCAAATAGGAAGAGGTGCGGAGCCGTCCCCCCCACGGGGAAACCCGGGCAGGGGCGACGGGGCTGGGGACAGCGCCCCTTAGCCCGTCACTGAGCAGGCTTGGCGGAGGAAGAGGCCGAGGGGGCTCTCGGATCCCTGCTTCCTTTTGGAGGAAGACGCTGGTCTGGCGACAGGCAGCACAGCGCATGCCTGCTGGCCCTCGTGCTGGGCCGGTCGAGCCACAGGGGCCAGGGGGCAAAGGGGCTTACGCAAAGGCTGACGGCTGCCTTGTCCCTCCGGGCGGGAGTGACAGAGTCCGGAGTGGCATCGGACTTCTCGGGCACCTGGATATGTCCCTCCGCTCCAGGGACGAAAAGGTCAGTCCCCAAGAAGGGGATGTCCGCCAACTCGTGCTGGGTTTCCAAGGAGAAGGAGGATAACCTCAGCCACGCCCTGCGGCGTATGGCCACTGCGGCCACCACCGATCTGGCACAGGAGTCGCCCAGATCCAGAGCCATCTGGAGCTGCTGTTTTGCCACCGCCCTACCCTGGTCCGCAGGTCGGCCGGGAGATGAGGGAGGACCTCGTCCAGGGAGCCCAAAAGGGAGTGGGAACAGTGCGCCATCAGTGCCGCCGAGCTGGCCTGACGGAGGCCTAGGGGGGACGCGGCGTAAACCTTGCGCCTGACGTAGTCCATTCTTTTGGACTCTGTCAGGGGGCCTATCCACATCCCTAGCGTTTCCAAAACATTGGAAAACATTGTCGGTGACTACCCCTTCAGCCGAGGGGTGCTCCGAGAAACCGGGCAGAGAACCGACAGGGACAGGGTTTTTCCTGGCCACCCTGGCCGAAGGCGCAGGGCAGGAAGTAGGCCGCTGCCAGAGCTCCAAGGCTGGGCCCACGATAGCCTCAGCCACCAGGAAGGTCTCCGAGGGAGAGCCCCCTCAGTCCAGAATCTCCGTAAGGGGGTAAGGTGCCTGTTTAGAAACGGGCTCGAGCTGCATCCCGGTGAATTCCGAATATAAGCTGGGGCAGACCCATAAAGGACGATGGGCTGTCGTCCACGGGATGTTCCGGGAAAGACCATGGGTCCTCCCTACTAGGAAACATAATGGAGCAGACTTCAGGCTCCGAGGGGTCTGCAAAAAGCTGCCGCAGGCCAGAGTCACTCTTCGTCCGCCGAGGGCGGGCGGGAGTGAGGGGACGGAGAAACCTGGGGAACAGGTCATGGCCCGACCGGGTTCCGCCGAGGTGGAGGGCACAGGATGGGACAAGCAACCGGCCCTGAGAGGGCCTCGACTGCCCGGAAGTGGGTGGCGGTTGCTTACTAGCCGAGAATGAATCGCTGATTGATTCTCGGACAACAACAGCTGCCGCCATATAAGTTCCTCGTAACGTCGACGCCAATGGCATTGAAGCCACTCCTCATCCGAGGAGGGGGACGATGAAGAACGGCAAAGCCACTTGACTCGGTGCCCCGACCGAGAACGCCGAGGTCGGCTAGACCGAGAGGAGGACTGAGACCGAGACCCGAATCCTCGGGGGAACCGAGGGTGGGCTTGGGAGGGAGCGGAGCGCGTCCTTTCCTCCTTTGGCTCGGAGAAAATGGCCGAGGACTGTCGACCCGAAGGTACCGGCAGAACCTCAGCCCCCGCCGGGGAAACCAGCGAAGGGATTGCGGCACTAGCAGGAGACAGCCCAGATGACGGTCCGAGAGGCTCGGCCACGTCGACGGGGGTCCTGACCGGCTGACCCGACGGGGACACCGTGAGGCCAGTGGCCGAAGCCGCATGCTCGACTGAAGCCGGGCCGGCCGGGGAAAGGGGATTTTTCCTGCTCCCCACTGGCCGATCGAGGGACCCCGCCTGGCACCTTGGAGTTGGGCCGAGAGGCAGGTCCCCAGGGTCCCTCTCCCTTCGAGGAAAGGGACTGACGAAGCTCCTTGAACAAAGCTGCATGAGTAGAGCCCAAGGAGAGCGGGATAAGCGCCGCAACCGAGGAAAAGGGAGGCGGAGCCGCCCCCTCCCCGGAATCGAGCTGCTCAGAAACAGCCGAAGCGGACGCCCAATGATCCGAGGGATTCTCTGGAGCGGGAAAAACTACCGGATGCCCGAGCCCCGCGGTCCTCCAGAGAGCTGGCTGAAAGAGCACAACAAAACTCGCAAAGCTGAGGATCATGATCCAGGTCAAGGCAGTAAACGATGTGGAGTGCTGAGCCCTCCTGGAGGAATTAAGCGCCTCCTGTGGCCGAAAAGGAATGAGCCATCGCCAGCAAAGAAAATAGATCGAGTTTCAGAAAACTTCAATTGATTTCAAGACTGAAATTTCCAGGAACCAGTCGAAAACGCAGAGCTTATGAGGGAACCTGAGCTTCCAAGTCAGAAGGAAGATCACGCCTGGGCTGAGCCGAGAGTTTCACTATTCGAGGACAGCTTGAAGACCTCCGCAGAGCGGCAAGTGAACTCTGTTACTGAGAGTGAATGAACAACATATCCCATGTCCCTAGAATACAGGTTACCACCTGAAACAGGAGTTCTAGGAGTGGTATATGTTGTTCATCCACACTGTCTGGCAGGTTCCTCGCCGCTTAAGATGGGCCGGAAAGTCTTCAGTTGGCTCCTCCCACCCGTCTGGGTGGTAAAACCCTCGGCTCTGCCCCATGACGCCAGATCTAGCCCACTGGAAGCCAGGTTGCATGTCGAAGCCAGGGAGGTCGGGTGGGTCGTGAGGATGAACAACGTATACCACTCCTAGAACTCATGTTACAGGTGAGTAACCTGTATTTCTAGGGACGTGGATATGTTGTTCAATCCACACTGTCTGGCAGACTCCTAGCAGTTCTCCGGGAGGAGGGAGAGAGAGGGAGGTAAGGTGCGCAATTCCGATACCTACTTGGGGAATAAGAACTGGAGAACAGAGGACCCAAAACCAGTGACTCTAGGTCAGTGTGGTAATGGAAAATAAAGGTGTGTGCTAACTTTCAGGTAGCAGCCCTGCAGATTTCCTGGATAGGGACGTCCCTAGAAGCAGCCAGCGAAGCAGCAGTATGACGGGTAGAATGAGCTCTTATCCCTTTGGGTGGCTCCATGCTCGCCGATCTATGCAGAAGGTGACCCACCTGCTTATCGCCCGCTTGGCTACAGGTTTCCCAGGTGTGGCTTCAGTGTAGGTGGCAAACAGCTGGCGAACCTCTCCCCAAACTTCAGCCGTCCGCTCCTTATAATAAGCAAGCTCTCTTCTAGGGTCCAAAGTATGGAGCCTATATTCGGCCTCTGAGGTATGATTGGGGTAGAACACTGGCAGAGTCAACACCTGGTTCAGGTGAAACTCAGACACCATCTTCGGAAGGAATTTCGGGTGGGGGCGAAAGACAACCTTGTCCCTGTGGAAGACCAGGTAAGGAGACTTGATGAAAGCACCTGGAGCTCTCCCATCCTTCTGACTGATGTTATAGCCACCAAGAAGGCGGTCTTCCACAACAGGTGGGAGATAACGTACCTGTGCATCGGTTCGAATGGCTTGACCATGAGTTTAGCCAATATCAGCAGTAGATCCCATGGAGGTGGAGGTTCTCGCACCGGAGATATGTGATCAAGGCCTTTAAAAAAGCGCCGGACCACCTTCTCCTGCGCCACTGACTGTTTGCTGGACCACGCCTGGTAAGCAGAGATGGCTGCCAGGTGCACCTCAAGGGTCATCGACCGAAGCCCTAGCTTAGACAGGGACCACAGGTAGTCCAAAATGCTAGCCAATGGACAGGCAGAGGGATCCAACCCCTTGTCCTGACACCAAATGGAGAATATTTTCCATTTAAAGGCATAGCACTTCCTGGTCGACTCCTTACAGGTCGCCTCAACAACGCTGAGGACCTTGATGGAAAGACCCAAGGCCTGGAACTCTAGCCGCTCAGGAACCAGGCTGTCAGGTGCAGGGATTGAAGGTCCAGATGGAGAACCTTCCCCTTGTTGATGGAGATCAGGTCTGGGTGGGCTGGAAGCTGCCACAGGAGCCTGGAGCAGAGGCTGAGGAAATCTGGGTACCAGAACTGGTCAGGCCAGTCTGGGGCTACCAGAATCACCTGCACCTTGTCCCTCTTTGCCTTGAGAAGCACCCTGTGGATCAAGAGAAATGGAAGGAAGGCACAGAAGAGGCCTGGGGTCCACGGCCTCGAGAAGGCATCCCCCTGCAGCGAGCCCTGCTGAGGGGGGTTGGCATGAAACAGCCTCACCTCCACCTGAGGGGTGCCCAATGGGAAAATAGGTCTTGAACTACCTCCGGCAGTAGAGACCACTCGTGAGATGCAGCGCCTATCCGGCTGAGGGCATCGGCCAGACTGTTCGAGGCTCCTGCCATATGAATGGCTAGGAGATCCGCCTCCAGGCTGATCACAAGAGACCAAATGCTGACAGCTTCCTTGCACAGATGCAAGGAGTGTGTCCCGTCCTGCCGGTTGAGACAGTACATGGTCGTGGTGTTGTCTATCTGGACCTGAACCACCTGACTCCATACAAACGGAGTGAAGACGGTGAGGGCTAGTCGAATGGCTCGAAGCTCCAGCAGGTTGATGTGGCATCGAGACTCCTGAGGGGACCAGAGGCCGTGGGCCCGGAGCTCCCCCAGATGGGCACCCCAACCCATCAAAGAGGCATCGGTCATCAGAATGACCGTCGGCTTGGGGCGGACAAAGGGGATACCCTCCTGCAGATAAGCTGGGACGAGCCACCACTGCAGGCTGTCCCACATCTTCTGGGTCATGGTTACTGGCTGGTCCAAAGCGGACCGGAGCACTGTGACCATTGGTGGCCAGCCCTCATTGCAGGGGACCGATATGCCAGTGGGGCCCAACGGACCACGCCAGTAAGCCGCCATGAGACCCAGAAGGTGCAGGAAGTCCCGGCAGGGTGCAATTGTCCAACCAGAAATGATTGGGCAAAGGAGGAAAGGACCTCTGCCCTGTCCGCCGGCTCTGGCTTGAAGAGGGCCTGAGCTCTGCCCCCGATGAACTGAATCACCTGCGACGGTACGAGTTTCGATTTGGCCTCGTTGATCAGGAGACCAATTTGAGAGCAGACCTGGAGGGGGCTGCTATCAGCCAGTCGTCCAGGTAAAGGTACACCCGGACCCCTCGGCGTTGCAGGAATGCTGTCACCACTGCCATGCATTTGGTGAAGACCCTGGGAACTGGAGAAAGGCCGAAGGGCATGGCCCGGAACTCATACAAGGATCCCTCTGCTCTGAAGTGGAGGAATCGCCGATGTGACAGATGGATTGGGATGTGAAAGAACGTGTCCTGGAGATCCAGGGAGCAAAACCGCATGCCTAGTTCCAAGGATGGTATGATCTGAGCCACAGTGACCATCCTGAAGGTGCACGGCCTTAGGAACTTGTTCAGGTCATGCAGATCGAGAATGGGGCGCCAACCCCCCCCCACCCCCGTCTGTTTTGGGACCAGGAAGTACCTGTACACAAACCCTGGGTTTGGAGGAGGATCCGCCACCTTGCTGATCACCTCCTTTTGGAGGAGCAGAGCTATGTTGGCTCGACGAGCCGACAGAGAGGCTATGAACCGTAGCCTCCGAGGGCGACGGCCTGAATTCAGGAAGGCAGACCTCTGCTCGACCACTTCCAGCACCTAACGGTCCGTGGTGATAGCAGACCAGGCGTAGAGAAGTGGCAGATGCCTCTCATGGGGGACCCAGGGGAGGAGTGACGGTTGGGGAAGGCTTGGAGGAAGGGCCGGCCGAGGAGCCCCTGGACCTTTCCCTCCAGGCTTCTTGCTGGAGGAAGCAGCAGGCTTGGCCTTGGGATGCCAGGCGTGAGCCTGCTGGCCCTGTTGCTGGTGCTGCTGAGCCGGATGTGCCGCAGGGGCAGAAGGGAGACAGGGCTTACGCTGTTGCTGGCGGCCCTTGTCCTTCTGTGCAGACGTGACCGAGTCCAAGGTGGCGGACTTCTCGATCCTCTGGAGATGGCCCTCCACCCCAGGCCCGAACAAGCTGGTGCCCAAGAAGCGGATGTCTGCCAGCTTGTGCTGGGTATCAGCCGTGAAGGTGGAGATCCGCAGCCAAGCTCTGCCGTGCATGGCTACTGCGGCTGCTACTGACCGAGCAAAAGAGTCTCCAATGTCCAAGGCAATTTGGAGCTGTTGCTTGGCAACTGCCCTTCCCTGATCCCGCACCTGCTTAACTGTCATTTGAAGGTCAACCGGGAGAATGAGGAAGCACCTCATCTAGGGAACCCATAAGGGCGTGTGAAAAGTGTGCCATCAGTAAAGCCGAGCTAGCCAATCGAAGACCTACGGCCGAGGCGGCAAAAACTTTACACCCGGAGTAGTCCAGCTTTTTGGACTCCTTGTCCGGGGGCTTTTCTACATCCCTAGCATTTCCGGAGCGCCGGAAGACTATCGGTTACCAGCCCTTCAGCCGAGGGGTGCTTCAAAAAACCGGAGAGGGAACCGGTCGGGACTGCGTACCTGTGAGCCATCCTGGCTGAAGGCGCAGGACAGGATGCAGGCTGCTTCCACAACTCCAGGGCTGGACCAACAATGGCCTCGGCCACTGGGAAGGCCTCTGTGGGGGAATCCCCTCGGTCCAAAATCTCCGTGAGGGGATATCTGGCCCGTTTCTGTACGGGTTCGAGCTGCATCCCAGTAGACTCTGAGATGAGCCGAAGAATTCCCAGGAATGAGAATGGGCTCTCGTCCACCGACAGACCCCCCCAGAGGATTCCAAGTCGAGGGGCCTGGAATACAGGGAGGAGTCATTGGACTTCGAGGAGTCCACAAACAGCTGTCGAGCGCCTGAGCGACCCTCCACTTGCTGAGGCCTACTGGGGGTGAGGGTGACTGACATCATGTGGGGCAAGCCCTGACCCGACCAAGAATCCTTGGTCGGGACCCAGGTCTTCGGTTGTGGGGGCGGTGGTTCCACCACTATGGGTGGAGCAGCCGGTTTCGGCTGAGCAATTGGTGCCGGAGTCGGCTCCTCAACTAAGGAGCCGATGGCAAGAGGTTGCTTCGGTCGTTCGGGCGACAGCCACTTAATGGCCGGTGAAGGCGACGGAGTCGGCTTGTTGCCAGCTAATAAGAACTGCTGCCACATCCTGTCCTCATAGCGCCAACGCAACTTGCGCCAGAGCCTATCCTCTGAAGAGGACGAGTGGCGACGCCGCTTTCTGTGATGCTGGGACCAAGACTGCTGAGGTTGGCTGGACCAACCCGACACGGAGAAGGACCGAGACCTTCAGGGTCGCCGATGGTGGGTCGGGGAAGAGAAACCGCCATCCCCCGTTCAGGGTCTTTGACCGGGGACTTCGGCACTGGAGGCCAAGGCAAGTCTCAGTAACCACCGGGGTACCGTGAAGAAGGGTTATCGCTTTCCAGTAGACAACCCGTCCAACGGGTCGAGAAAAATCTCGACCGCATCGACGGTTGTCTCCTCCGGCTGACCTGATGGGGACACCGTAAAGCTAGCGGCATTATAATTTAATAATAATTTTTATTTATAGGGCGCCTTTCAATTGCCAAGGCACCATACATACATAAATCAAAACAAAAATCATAAAAAAATACTGCTGGATCAAAGCAGTCATTTCAGTCAATGTTCTAAAAATGCAGTTTCCCATAAAAAAAGTCTTCAAACCTCTCTTGAAGCCCTCCACAGAAGAGCACTCCCGCAACCGACGGGGTAGAGAGTTCCAAAGGGTGGGGGCCACATACGCAAAAGCCCGAGCGCCCGAAGATTTTAAATTCACCCTTGGAACATCTAGCAACCCCTCGTCGGCCGAGCGGAGTGATCGATTAGGGCGATAAGGAACCAGAAGTTCTTTCAGATAGACTGGGCCCAGATCATGTAGAGCTTTGAAAGTCAGCAATCAGACTTTAAAGGTGATCTGCCACCGAATTGGCAGCCAGTGCAGTTTGCGCAGCACTGAGTAATGTGACAGGATCTACTAGAACCCATCAAAAGCTGGGCTGCGGCATTCTGCACTACCTGCAGGCGACGGGTTTCAACCCCAGAAAGCCCTATATAAAGGGAGTTGCAATAATCCAAGCGCGAGGACACGAAGGCATGGACTAACGTTGGCAGATGGAACAAGATGCCGAATCCTGGCGATGTTCCTAAGATGGTAAAAGGAAGTCTTGACGACTGCCGACACCTGCAAATGCAGTGTCAACCCGTCATCAAGAACTGCCCCCAGGTTCCGCACCCGTTCAGAGGTCGGGAGAGAAACGCCTCCAAGAAAAATTCCGGAAGACGCACCAGCACCCGACCCCCCCATCTGTCGACCGCAAATAACAGGGGTGACAGTACTGAACCCTGAGGCACCCCACATGATAAAGTCGTTGAATCTGAGGAAAAAACCCCGGACAACCCTCTGTATCTCCCAGTGAGGAATGATGTGAACCATCTTAAGACGGTTCCAGATATTCCACAAAACAGCCTCAGGCGTTCTATCAACACAATGTGATCTACAGTGTCAAAAGCTGAAGAAAGGTCGAGGAGAACCAAAATGGAACGACTCTTCCGACCTCTAGCCATCAAGAGATCATTGAGCACCCGAACCAGCGCTGTCTCGGTACTATGTCTTTTACGAAAACCAGACTGGAGGGGTTCTTAGACGTCATGGATGGTCAAATGGTCTTCCAGTTGTGCAGCCACTACTTTCTCAATCACCTTCCCAACAAAGGGAAGGTTAGAGATAGGTCTGTAGTTTTCAAGACAGTCAGGGTCCACAGTAGCTTTCAAGAGGGGTGTCACCACCGCCTCTTTCAGGGAGCTGGGAAACTCACCAGATTCCAGGGAGCACCTGACCATCTGCATAAGGACCGGACTAATGATGTCAATACAACCCAAAATTAGGGAGGTTGGTCCAGGGTCCAAACTACAGCACGTAGGGCGCATGTGCTGGACGATCCTGATGACATCAATGAACTCCAGCTGACTGAAGGAACTCCAGGAAAACCGAGGCACCGTGATCTCACCCCGGTTCACGGCAACCCCCATAGAGCGTGATGGCAGCAGCTCAGCCCTAATGTCGGCCACCTTGTTTAAGAAGAACCGAGCAAGCTCATCGCACTCCAATTGCGAAAAGACTTTCCGAACTTGCAGACAGGCTGGGTTGCACAGTCTGTCCACAGTTCGAAACAGCTGAACTGGTCGATTCCAAGCAACCGCAATCTCCCTGGACAGGAACTCTGCCTTCTTACGGGTGATTGCAGATTGATAGACCAAATAATGATCCATCAATGTGATCCATCAATCTAAGGTGGTCGGCATCGAGGGCAGACTTTCCCCAGCAACGCTCTAACCTTCGCCCCTGTCTCCGCATCTCCCTTAACGGCCCATCAAACCAAGGGGACTTGGCGCGAAGGCAGAGGGGCCGAACACGAACTGGAGCAATGAAATCCAGAGCCCCCGCAACAGCTGTATTATAGGCCGACACGAGGGCCTCTGGATCACTGCTTGCCAACGCAGTGGATCAGAGGTCAAGTACTGCCGCAAGGCCTTGGGGATCTATATCTTGCAAAGGGCGGTACCTAACCAACTCCGTAGGGGCAGGCCCTCTAGAAGGGGAGCAAAAACTAAACCCCACGGTGTAATGATCTGACCACCCGACGGGTTCCACCCCCACATCGGATGTCCCAACCCCTAGAAGGAAGATTAGGTCCAAAGAGTGTCCACATTTATGTGTAGCAGAGGAAACCACCTGTGTAAGGCCCAGCGTTGTCATTAACTGGAGGAAGTGCTGACCAAATTGAGAGAGTTCGTCGTCGACCCAGGCGCTGAAGTCACCCAGAACCATCAATCTGGGTGACTCGAGCGCCATATCGACGACGAAGTCTGCTACTTCCTGAAGGAATCGCTTCTCATCACCGGGTGGATGGCAAATGAGGGCGAGTCGAATGCCTACACCTGCTACAACTATACACTCAAAGGACTCAACCCTCCCCACTAGTACCTCCGTGACGCCGAGTTCGTTCTTGAAACAGACCGCAAACCCTCCCCCCTATGATCCAATCTTGGGCGGAGTAACACCGAGTACCCGGCTGGAGTCATAGCCTCCAAAATGGGGCCAGAATTATCATCCAACCAGGTCTCAGTAATGCAAGCCAGGTCCACCGTTCCAACAAGATCAGCAATAATTGTGGTCTTGTTTTTAATGGACCTGGCATTGCACAACACTGCCCGAGTTGGACGAACCTTGCGGGCCACACAGGCCATCTGCCCACTGTAATCGGTGATGCCCTTGGGTATGGGCACCAGACATGGAGACCAAGATTCCATTTCGCCCCAGGGCGCCTTTTGGTATTAAACCACCCCAATACGATGACCCCCCTCGATCATCCTCCCCTGTTCGCAACCCCACACCCTTCTCCCCCTCCTATGCACAACACCCAGCGCTCTACAATGCTGGTAGATCTCAAACTGAAGAGGGGGAGAGTAAAAAGGGCGAAGGGCACAAAGAAAGGAGGATGAGTAGCGCACCACTGTGGGGGCTGAAGACCAACACATGCTGTAAACTAAGCTATAAAATACAATAAACAAAACCAAACTAATAATACCTCCCTAAGAACAAAAAATGGTTTAAAAACCCAGCTTAACTCCCAGGTTAACCAACATCAATCCAGAGCCTGAAATTAGAGCCCTGACAACTCCCCCTTAGTACAAAATAACCCACAAAACAAATAAACAACAAAGCTTAAGGACTCTCACCCCCTAGCCCAACACATCATATAACAAAAAACAATGAATAGTTTATCTCTCCCCCCGGCCCCAGTCCTCTCACCACTGGGGAAAGAGGATAGACAGGCACGCTCACTGCCAAACAGTTAAACCAAATTAAAATAATATAACGGCAAATAAAAACAAAACTAAATTTTTCCAGTCCAAGTAAGGGAGAAATAAAACTATAAAAATCACCCCCCCCCCCGATCTCTCACAAACGGTGAGAGGGAAAATTACAATTTTCTTCACTGACCAGGAAAGGAACTATAACTTTCAACAAAATAAAAATAAATAAGTAAAGTACGTGGACGCAGGGTCTTCTCACCACCCCATCGTCCAGGCAGAAAATAATACACAAAAAAGTAGGAGGTCCGCAGTCTCTTTTAATCCAGGCCCAGAATTAAATACAGTCAACACCAGGAATCATCAGAAGTCCAAAGGCTGAAAGAGGATACAGTGTTGCCAGTTGCACCAGGGAAAACCACAGGAAGGACACTCACTATCTGGAGTAACACAATTCCAGATCCAACTGTAAGACCTGAGCAAAAAAGAGAATATTCCAAAATAATGCAGGTAATCAATGAGAAGAGTCCAATTCGATTTAAAAACAGTCTAATCGAATGCCACATGCAGATACTGTTTTTCAGCAAAATATCCCAGATCAGTAATCTTGAGCAAACAGAACCCACAAGTCCAGGTAACAATTGGGACACAGCTCAAGAGGGCACCAGCACAGCAGTGGGTTGGGGCATGCAACTCAATCTCAAGAGAAGCCCCCCCAACGCACCAGACTCACAGGCCCCCACCTGGCCACCCGCAGCTACAAACCCCGGGAGGTAGGCTGCACGGACTATCCCCTAGGAGGTTTTAGAAGAGTCCCAGTCACAACTTCGACTCCTCTGAGAACACGGGGACAACTCCTGCTTGGTCGCAAAGAACCATTAGCCGCAACCTTGGCCGAAGTCTAATGCAGACGCTCTGGGGAACGAGATCTCTCCCGCTCCCACGAACGTCGATGGTGGGACTTACCTTTCGGTTCCTTATTTCTTTCGACCTACTCATGCGAGTCCCTGAGGGCCCTTCTCCCTTGGTGGAGAGGGACTGACAAAGCTCCTTAAAAGAAGGGGTGTAGGAGGAGCCTAAGGAGAGTGGGATAAACGCTGAGGAAGTATAAGACGTGGCCTGGGCCACCTCCTCCTCAAGGGCAATTAACTGGTCCAGCTGCTCCGCGGAGCCCGCAGCCATGGACACCGCCCAATGGGCATCCTTCGACTTCACCGGTGGAATCTGTTTCTCGGGGTGTCCCAGTTGAAGTCTGGCAGCACGGTCTTCCAGTACCAAAGCCGTAAAAGACTTGCAGAGATCTCAGGTCTACGGATCATGGGCAAACCCCAGGCAGTAAACGCATGTGGCGTGCGGGTCGGTCTGAGACATCTTCTGCCTGCAAGGGCACCGATGGAAGCTGGAAGTAGATTTTAAATCCATCACAGCCGCGAGGGAAGTAGAAGACTTAAATCTTGTAAATTTTAAAACAATTTTTGGAAAAAACAAAGGATTAGGATCCAGGCCTAAAGATGTAAGAGCGCTAAGGAGGGAACCTGAGTTTCCAAGCGGTAAGGAAGATCTGGAGTCATGGGGCGGAGCAGAGGATCTTACCACCCGGGTGGGTGGGAGGAGCCAGCTTGAAGATTTTCTGGCCCATCTTAAAGCGGCAAGGAACCTGCCAGACAGTGTGGATTGAACAACACAGTCACATCCCTAGAATTGGTCTTTCTCCTGAGATGGAGGGAGTTTACTAATTCTATAGCAGAGAACCAGATGGTACATTGGTATTTGACCATGTTTCCCATATAATTTAGAATTCTGAGATTCATTGTGCCCACCTGAAACACCTTTTCCCCCAAGCTAGTCCAAACAGCAGGATTCCTTATCAGGAGGTAAGAAGCTAGTGTGTTTTGGGTGCTTTGTGTGATCATGAGCTGCAGTAATAACCCCCTAAATCTGCTTCAGGGTTAGAGGAGAAAAAGAGATGGTCAAGGGGAGCCTGGTGAAGGCGATCTGCCTTTCTAGGTATGGCTGAAACAGCAGAAGGTTGGTTCCAGGCTGCCAATACTGCATTTTGGTAGGTTTGTACATGTGGGGGTACCACTACTACTGGGTTCTCAGGTAATTCAAAGTAATCTGCCATATCCTTTATCATGTTCCGTGGTTAAAAACTCCATGATTTATTGTATTTGGACCATTATCTCATGAAAGGATGGGTTGTCTGGAGGAGAAGCAGCTGCATGGCAGGAGACATCCTCATGCAGGGAAAAAATGGTGGAAAGAGGACGGAAGACAAGACTCCAGGTCCTGAAATTCAATATCCTCCAGATCACCCGGATAATCGTCCAGGAAATCAAAGTCCTCTGAAAAATAGTCTTCCTCATTTTGGGGGGGGGGGGACTGGGCGGAGAAATAGCCCTGTCGCCCAAAAAGCATTTAGGTGGAGGGATCGGAGACCAAGGTCTCCCAACATAACCTTCAGTGGGAGGTTGAGAATACCTCCTCACTTCCAGAACCTGTTGTACCACTGTGTCTGGGGCACCGATGGAAGTAGCATAGGGTTCTATACAAACTACTAAGAGAGCGCTGGAAAGCGCAGTCGACAAGAGGGAGTAAACTCCCGCTGATGATGAAGCAGTTCTAGAAGGCATCGTTGAAGGTGTGTGACTAGGAACGGTCGATGAGGGCTTGTCAAACGATGACGAGGATGATTTGTCCTCATCATATTTATGCTTCTTATGTGAAGCAGTAGTAGGAGGGTCCTTGGGACGGCCCCCTGCTTTTCCAAGAAAGACACTTTCTGCTCCATGAGATGTGCTTGAATCTCCCGCAGTCATCGACAATGAGTAGCCTGGTTGAATTCCTGGCAAAGCGTGCAGGAGATGGGTGTCGTGTGTGGGTCCCAGACACTGAACATAAACAGTGTGACTGTAGTAGCGGTAGATCTTCCTACTGTAATGACAGGGGCAAAATAATGATTTGTAGATCCTTCTGACATTCGGGCCATGAAGAATGGAAACTGAGAAATCCATTCCCTAGCTCAGTTTCTTGTCGATGACAGCTACACTAGTGCTAGGTGCTGCGTGTGAGCTGAAGACGGTGGGAAAATGAACTGAGGATACCAGGGACTGCTCACTTATACAGGAAGCAGGACGATGATGTCATGTGTGGGTGGCCCCTGGAGAAAGACTGCTAGAAAAGAGCTGCTGTGCACCACAGTGCCCTCTGGCGATTTACCCAAGTGTATTACCTGCTGCAAGAGATCATCCCCGTGGAAGATCTACTGTTACGGGTGAGTAACCTGTTTTTCTAGGGACATGGATATGATGTTTGATCCACATGTCTTGGCAGACTCCTAGCAGTTCTCCTGGAAGGAGGGGGCAAGGTGTACACCCTCTACTTGGGGAACAGAGATTGAAGAACTGAGACCCCAAAACCAGCATCCCGGCGTGACTCAAGGTTGATGTGGTAGTGGGGAAATGAAGGTGTGTGCTGACTTCCATGTCTGACAGATCTCCTGGATGGGGACGTTCATGGAAGCAGCCACCAAGGCAATGGTATGACTGGTTCAATGAGCTCTTAGCCCTATGGAAGGCTCCCTACCTGCCAACCTATAGCAGAGTTCAATGCAGGATACAATCCATCTGCCAACTGTCTGCTTAGCTGTCAGTCAGCCAGGTGCGGCTTCAGCGTAGGTGACAAATAGCTGGAGAATCCCTCTCTGAACTCCAGCCGTGCGCTCCTTATAATAAGCGAGTGCTTGCCGCAGGTCCAAGGTATGGAGCTTGTGCTCAGCCTCCGAGCTGTGGCTGGTGACGTACACCAGGAGATTAATCACCTGGTTAAGGTAAAAATCCGACAAAACCTTCAGGAGGAACTTTGGATGGGGCAAAGGACAACCTTGTCTCTGTGGAAGACCAGATAAGGAGACTCCACAGAGAGCACCTGGAGCTCACTGATCCTTCTGGCTGACATGATAGCTACCAAGAAGGCAGTCTTCCACAACAGGCGTGACATGTCACACCTGTGCATCGGTTTGAATGGCTTGCCCATGAGTTTTGTCAAAACCAGCAACAGATTCCAAGGTGGTGGCGGTTCATGCACTGGAGGGGAAATGTGGTCAAGGCCTTTGAAAAAGTGCCAGACCACCTTCTCCTGTGCCACCTATTGCTGATCAGCTTGCGCTCAGTAGGCAGAGATGGCTGCTAGCTGCATCTTAGGGGTCGTCGACCTAAGGCCCGACAGAGAGGGATCAGAGGTAGTCAAGGATGCTAGCTAATGGACAGGACAAGGGTCCAGCCCCTTGCCCTGTCATCTAATGGAGAACCTCTTCCATTTAAAGGCACAGCATTTCCTGGTCGACTCCTTCCAAGAAGCCTCTACCACACTGAGGACATCTTCACAGAGACCCAAAGCCTGGCTCTCTAGTCGCTCAGGAACCAGGCCGTCAGGTGCAGGGTTTGAAGGTCTGGGTGGAGTACCTTCCCCTGACAGATCGAAAGCAGGTCCGGGCGAAGAGGAAGACACCTCAGGGGCCTGCTTCTGAGGCTGAGGAGATTGGGGTACCAGAACTGACGTGGCCAGTCCGGAGCCACCAGGATCACCTGTGCCTTGTCCCTCTGCACCCTGTCCCTCTACGCCTTGAACAGCACTTTGTGGATCAAGGGAAATGGAGGGAAGACATAGATGAGGCCTGGGGTCCAGGGCCTCGAGAAGGCATCCCCCTGCAATGTTCCCCGCAGAGAAGGGTGGGCACAATACAGACTCAGCTTTGCGTTCTTCCTGGAGGCAAACATGTCCACCAGAGGGGTGCCCCATTGGGAGAACAGACTGTGCACTACCTCAGGATGGAGAGACAACTCGCGAGAAGAGACGCCTTGCCCACTCGGCTGAGTGTGTTCGCCAACTGGTTGTAGACACCGGCCACATGTATGGCCAGGAGATCAGCATCCAAGCTGTGCACAAGGTTCCAGAAGCAGACAGCTTCCTTGCACAGCGGAAGGGCATGCGTGCCACCCTGCTTGTTGAAGTAGTAAATGGTTGTGGTGTTGTCTATCTGGAGTTGAACCACCTGACCCTTGAGATGAGGAGCAAAAGCGGCCAGCGCCAGCCAAACTGCCCTTAGCTCCTGCAGGCTGATGTGGCATCAGGACTTGATTTGTTTATTTAAAATCTGGAAAGGTTCATGGGCCAAAGACCCATTTAGATGAGTGACCAGAACACATAAAAAAAAAAAAAAAAAACATCAAACAATGAATATCAGCATACACAATCTTCCAGGGATTCCACAGCCCGTGGACTCTGTGTTCCCCCAGATGGACTCCCCAGCCCATAAGAGAGGCATCCGTTGAAGGATGACCACTGGCTCTGAGCGGACAAACAGGATACCTTCCTGCAGATGATCTGGGACTAACCACCACTGGAGTGCGTCCCACATTCGCTGGGTCACAGTGACCAGCAGGTCGAAGTGATCCCTGTGCTGAGACCACTGGCTGGCCAGCTCCCACTGCAGGGAGCGCATTCTCCAGCGGGCCCAAAAGACCATGCTGGAGCAGGGCGTCATGTATCCCAATAGACACAGGAAGTCCCATGCGGGCTGCAACTTCCCAACCTGAAATGATCAGATAAAGGCGGTAAGAACGTCCACCGTGTCTGCTGGGAGCCGGGCCCTGGCTCAGCAAAAGTCAAGCTCTGCCCCAATGAAATGGATCACTTGTGAGGGCACGAGTTCCGGTTTGGCCTTGCTGACCAGAAGGCCAAGAGAGAGACAGGTCTGGAGGGCCAGGTCCCTGGACTGCTCCGGGATGAGACAGTTGTCCAGGTAGGGGTATACCCGGACTCCCCGGCACCTCAGGTGGGCAGCCACCACTGCTACGCATCTGATGAAGATCCTTGGGGCCAAGAACAGGCCGAATGGCATGGCATGGCCTGGAACTCGTAAAAGGGTTCCTTCCACTCAAAAGCGGAGGAACTGCCAGTGAGATGGATGGAGTAGAACTTGGAAGAACACGTCCTGGAGCTCCAGAGAGCAAAACCACGTTTTGCTCAAGAGATGGTATGATCCGATACAGAGTTACCATCCTGAAGGTGCATGACATGAAGAACTTGTTCTGATAGTGCAGATCCAAGATGGGGCGCTTGCCTCCACCCCGGTCTGTTTCAGTACCAGGAAGTAGCTGGAGATGAAACCTGGTTGAGGTGCAGGGTCCGGGACGGGAGCCACTACCTCCTTGCAAAGGAGCTGAGCGATGCTGTCCTGAAGGCCAGACTGAAAGTCAATGGACATCATGTCCTCCTGTGGGGCGTGGGCTCAGCTGTGTGGGTAAGCCTCTAATTCCAGAGGCAGACCTGGCCGACCACCTCGAGAACCCACCTGATCTTGGTAATAGCGGACCAGGTGGAAAGGAAGTGGCAGAGCCTGCTAACCCATGGAAGGACCCCGGGGGGGGGGGGGTGCAGGACGGGAGTGGGAGTGCATCCTCCCCATCCAGTCACTGGGCAGGCTTGGAAGTGGAGTAGAGCCCAACTGCAGGACCATGACCTCCAGGCTTCCTGACGACAGAGGCCACGGACTTGGGCCATGGGCGCAAAGCCTGCTGCTGACCAGCATGGGACTGGGCAGGCTTGGCCGCAAGGGCAGAGGCAGGTCGAAAGGGTTTCTTTTTAAGAGGGTTTGGAGCCCTTAAGGGTCCTTCTGGGCAGAAGTCACAGAGTCCAAGGTGGTGATGGACTTTTCAATCCTGGTGAAATGCCCCTCTACCCCGGACCCAAACAAGTCTGTCCCCAAGAATGGCACATCTGCTAACTTGTGCCGAGTATCCGCTGTGAAGGTGGAGATGCGCAGCCAAGCCCTGTGGCACATGGCAACTGCCACAGCAAGAGTCCCCAAGATCCATGGCCGTCTGTAACTGTTGCTTTGTGACGGCACAGCCCTGGTCCCGGACCTGCTTGACGGTGGTTTGCAGGGAGGTGGGGGAGCACCTCGTCCAGTAACCCCAAGAGGGCATGTGAGAAATGGGCCATCAACAGCAGATCTTGTTGTCAAGGCTGAGCTAAGAGCAACACACAGTATATTTTTTCACCATATGATCCAACTTGGACTCTTCGCCAGGGAGGTTTGTCCATGCCTCGATGCTGCCAGTGCGCAAAAATCTGAGCTGGCTCGTGAGCCACTCAGCTGAGGGATACTCCTTGAATCCTGACAGGGAGCCGGTGGGGACTGCAACTTGAGGGCCATGCAGGCCAACGGTGCAGGGCAAGATGCTGGATGCTGCCACAGCTCCAGGGCAGGACCAAGAATGGCATCCTGCACCGGGAAAGCCTCCACAGGCATGTCACCCTGGTCTAGGATCTCGATAAGCGGTACCATTCCCACTTTTGAAGAGGCTCCAGCTTGAGACCCGTTGACTCGGAAATCAAACTGAGCAGGCCCATGAATGACATGGGACCCTGATACGTTCATAAGTCCCCCGCCGACTCCACATTCAGGAGTGGAGAAAGGACCCCTCTGATTCCGAAGAATCGTGAAAAAAAAAGGTCACCTGCCCGAGTCCCCACTCACTCAGTAAGGACGGTCTGGGGTGACGGTGGCAGACAGCTGATGGGGCAACCCTTTGCCCAGCCAGACAACCTTAGTCAGAGCGCCGGTCCTTGGCTGTTTAGGCGGTGGCTCCACCAGGATTGGCAGGGAAGCTGGAGGGGCCACGCTAGGATTGAACGAGGCAGCTCCTGCTGGGGCAGGTCTGCTGCTGCTCTGGTAGTTGCACCGAAGGATGGGATGGAGAAGCCAGGATCGGCATGATTCGGGTCAACCAGAGTTGCTGTCATATAATATCCTGGTAGCGCTGATGCAACTTGAGCCGGTGCCTCTCCTTGCCAGAGGAGGACGAGGAATAGTGTTGGCACCGCTTGCCAGAGTGTCTGGAGCTCAAGTGTTGTGAACGATGTGGGTTGCCTGAGTCTGGGTGTCTGGAGCGGGACCTCAACCAAGACCACCGGGGGGACCAGCGGCCGGTCTCAGAGAGTGCCGGTGAAGACTGAGCCCTCTCCAGATCCTGAGGCTCTGGAATGGGGACTGGTGGAACAGTGGGCTGCCGCCCCCCCCCCCCCAGAATGTCAGAACTGAAGTCCCAGACAAGGAGGTGTCAACCTCCTTGGTGGACAAAGTGTCGACTGGTCAAGAAAAATATCGACGGCAGCGATGACCTGAGTGTCAGTTAACTGGCCGATGGGGAGACTGTGGAGCCGGTGGCCAAATCTGAAGCACCGCCAGTCGAGTACCCAGCGGCAGAAGTCGGAAGCCAAAAAGCGCTCCCGATAACACGAATGTTGGCGAGACTGCTTCTTGGCCTCTTTCTCCTTGTCCTTTCTCTGCTTCTTGGAGTTGGTGCCCTTTGCATCCTGCCCAAGGGAGGGCAGGGACTGGCATAATCCTTGAATGCCCCCGAGAAGGAAATGCCCAAAGGGAGCAGCAAAAAGGCCAAAGCCGAGGAGGACTGCGCTGAGGCCTGGGCTGCAGCCGCGGAGACCATCTGATGAGCATCCTTTGAACGAACATGTGGATCCCTGTCGTCCAGGCAGCCAAGGAGTAAGTAGACTGGTGAGGCGATCTTCCAAAGTAGTCAGTAAAAACGAATGGCAATGGATAAAGGCCTGGACATCATGCTCATGGCCCAGGCAGTAAACACACGAGGTGTGCATACATGATCGCAACATAAGTTGCCTGCAACCGCAGTTCCGGAAGCCCAGAGCGGACTTCACGTCATTCATAGTGGCGGCCAGAAGAATAAATGAAGACAAGTTCGTTTTTAATGAACTAGCAAAAGTAGCAAAGGGCCTCAGTATACACGACAGCAATGAGGGAATCTGCTTCTTCCAGCAGAAAGGAAGAACTGGCATCACAGGGCACTACTAGTGGAGTTACCACTTGGGTGGGAGGGAGGAACCAGTCTGAAGACTTTCTGGCACATCTTATAGGGGGAAAAGACACTGCGAAGACGTGTGGCTCGAACACCATTATCCACATCCCTAGAAACACGGATTCGATTGACCTTAAAGACATTTTAAAGACTTGAAGGTCTCTTACTTTGTCTTCTACATTGATGGCCAAATATTTTGGTGTCTCTAAAAAGTGGCATTCAAAATCGTCTGCTGTACATCAGTTGCAAACCCAGCCACCCCAAGCCAAGAATACCTTCTCATGCAAATCCCCGTGGCAACTGGCCGGGCAGATGCATTAAAGAATCAAAGACATCATACGCTAAGCATAGCAAGTGTTTGCTAACAACAGCCCCAGCAGTAAGATTTTTAATTAACTCATTCTTGGCATTTCCTTCTATAGGAGCCAGAGTTGCAGCTTTCACAGGCTTCCAAAGGCTGTTCTGATACTTTAGCATGTGAGCCTAGTAATAATAACAACTATTTTTAAAGCGCCTTTCAATATATCAAGGTGCTGAACATATCAAAACCACAACATACAATACCAATTAATAAAACATATAAATAAAATAATTTCATAACATCACATATTAAAATCAAGCAATAAAATATCTCATAAAATCAAAACACAATATTTGCATTCAAATTGCATTAATCCTCCAAGTAAGCCGTATGCCACAGGTACGTTTTTAAATCTTTCTTAAATACCTCCAGGGAGGTGCAATCCCTTAACCGGCGTGGTAGAGAATTCCAAAGAGTGGGTGCAGCATAAGAAAATGCTCTACTGCCAGAAGATTTTAAACTCACTCTTGGAATCTCTAACAACCCCTCGTCGGCCGAGTGGAGCGACTGGCCGGGGCAGTAAGGCACCAGTTCTTTCAGATAGGTCGGAACCTGATCATGAAGGGCTCTGAAAGTCAATAAAATGACTTTAAAGGTGATCCGCCACCATATAGGAAGCCAGTGCAGTTCGCGCAGTACCGGGGTAATATGACTGGATCTCCTTGTCTCAGTCAAAACCCGGGCTGCAGCGTTCTGCACCAGCTGAAGGTGATGGATAGTTTGCAATATAAAGGCCTAGTGTGGCCTAGGCATCTGTGTGCTTGCCCATCACATCTAGCCTCCTGGATTCCTTATCAGGGGGCAGAGTGCACATGTGTTTAAGTAGCCTGGCTGTGTCATGAGCAGCCATTCTAACCACTGAGTCTGTCTAAGGCTGGTTAGCATATGGCTTGGTAGAAGGAGCACGGTATCTTGTCAGTTTTTCCAGGTACAGCTGGTACTGAATACGACCTGTATCATGCAGCAAATGTGGCATACTCCAATGCAAGATAAATTGGAGGTACAATGATGGAGGAAGTACATAGTACCTCCAAGAAATCCATCAGGTTCTTTATAGTGGAATCCTCTTCCACAGCAAACCCACTGCATTCTGCATTTGCTGCATCACAAACTGGAAGGTAGGGTCTTCAGGAGAAGATCTGGGTGCGTACACCACAGAATCCTCACTACAAGAAGACAGAGCGGAGCCAGAATGTGTTACATATTGATTTCCATATCCATTCACCTCTTCATAATCCTCCTGCATTATGAGATCTGGATTATATTACTCCTCGCTGACATCCCTGTTGGTGACAGGAACAGACGTCACTAGCGATGCCAGAGTCCGCTGCTCAGGAGGTATATGCTGTGAACCAGCGAATGATATTGATGGGGCCGGAACACCTGTCAATGGCAGTGCTGGCTGCATACGTAACCCTAGAAGTATGTGCCGTACCACATCTGGAAACAACGCCAGTACTGCCTACATGTCAGCGACACCCTGGCCAGAAGCTGTGACCGCTACAGTCTATGGTGGGCCGGAACTCGTTAATGACAACATACCGTCCGCAGTGGGTATGAAAGTGCCCAAGACATGCCCTGGACTTGATGTTTGGTTGACAGTGGGTGTGTGTGTGCTGGCATCATCACCACAGAAGTAGATAATGAAGTAGTAGTTAGTATCGGAAGGCCGCAATGGCGACTTAGACCTCACCAGGGAAGCAGACTTGTCTTTGTCCCTATACTTATGGTTGTGACCCGACAACCAGTCTTTTTCTCATTTTTCTGATTTAGATATCCACGAGTCGCTGGATGGGTCTGGCAATGTTGCTTTCTGACCCTGGGCTTTTTCCATGCTGCTAGCTTTCCAGCAAACACTTCTCCGGTGCCCTCCTTGTTTTGCTTGGTCGCTTGACCGAAGACCTGGCAAATCTTTTAAGTCCTGACGTTGTGAGAGGCCTAAATTGCAGACACAAACTTAGTGTGCTTCATCTTTATAAATCTTTTCACCGCATTCACAATACCACAACATTGGTTTTGCAGCATGCAGAGGCAGCGATATCACTAAAATTTAGTGATTCACTTAGATAAAAACTAATAAATGACAATGGCTAGTTGGTCGGAGTTTCCACAGTAGGTTTGATGAGTATGACTGACGGCAGGAAGAGAACTGAGAAGAGATGGGGCTGCCCACGTTTATGTAGACGCTGATGCATGATGTCATGGGCGGCCTCCAGCCATCAAAAGTTTCCGTGTGGTCCTAACGCTGATGTGGGTATAGCTCCAAAGGTGTGACCTAATGCATGGGTGTAGGCAGGCATACACCATGGTGTGCAATTTTATTTAAGGGAGGACAGCAAACAGGCTCTGGACTGCTACCTTACTCCATGAAAACATAACACTGAACCAGCTAAACCTTTCCGTATTTTTAGTCACGGGAGTCAAAAAGTACAGTTATGTAAGAACTTAATCGTAACAGTAGATCTTCGAGAGAGGCTCTTGCAGTAGGTAACTACAAATAGGACTGACGTTGGCAGGCGGCAGGACCCCACAGAAAAATTTCTAGCTAGCAGTCCCTGGTGAGGGAGTCGTCGGTATAAAGGGGCGGTCCCTGACGCCCGCCTTCCAGTTCTTTCCCGCCACAGGCCGGAAGAGGCCAGATGAGAGAGGAGCGGATATTTCCCTCACTGGAAAAGGAGCTGAAAAAGCCTAGGGGGATGGAGGGCGGGAAGGTAGTACCAACTGCAAGAGCCTCTCTCACAGATCTACTGTTACGGTAAGTTCTTACATAACTGTACTATCTTACTTCGCGAGGGCTCTTGCAGTAGGTAATTACATATAGGACTGAATCCCAAGCAGTCTGGAACAAAGAGAGGCACCGGGAGGAGGAAAACTACTCCAAGAAGCAGTTCTAGCTGTGCAAGCCTCAAGATAAGAGGCCTTGCAGGACAGCCAACCCGAAGCCTGCTCTACGGTGAGAGGCAATATCCAAACTGTAGTGTTTAGTAAAAGTATGGACGGAAGTCCAGGTGGCGGCAGCACAGATGTCTGCTGCAGACACATTTTTGAAACAAGCCGCTGAGGCAGCTACTCCTCTGGTGGAGTGGCCTCTTACCTGACCCGGAAGGGTCTTGTTGTATTTTTCATAACAGAAAGTGATGCAATGAGCCAACCACTTAGATAGGCATTGCTTAGAAACAGCATTGCCTTCCCTTTTATGAGCAAAAGAGACTAACAATTGATCAATCTTTCTGAGATCCTTCGTCTTGTTGGTGTAGTATCTCAGAATCCGGGTGAACATCCATAGTATGGAGTAAATACTCCCCTTGATTAGAGTACTGCGTGAAAAAGGCGAGTAACTCTATGGACTGATTTAGAGTAGACTCCGCTACTACCTTAGGGAGAAACTTAGGGTTTGTGCGAAGAGCAACACGTTCCTTGTGAAAAATCAAGTATGGAATTTTACACATCAGGGCCTGGAGCTCGAAAATTCTCCAAGCGGAAGTAATGGCCACCAGGAAGAGTGTCTTCCACAAAAGGAACTTCAATTACGCAGAAGCTGCCGGTTCGAAGGGAGGCAGAGTAAGCTTCTCGAGAACAAAGTTCAAGTCCCAAGGGGGAGCAGGAGTACGGAGAGGGGATCTCAGATGGAGAATCCCTCTGAGAAAGGTCTTAGAGACCTCCAATTGAGCAAAAGTTTTGTCTGCAAAGGGGACATGATAGGCCGAGATGGCCGCCATGTGTACCTTCAGAGAAGAATGACTGAGACCCAGGTCAAACAGATGACGTAGATACTCCAGCAGAAGCCCCGCTGAAAAGGAGAAAGGTTCCACGTTCTTGGGAGCGGCCCAGATAGTGAATCTTTTCCACTTCATGGTGTAAGTGGATCTAGTGGAGGGTTTTCTAGCCTCCACCAAAATCTCCGCCACTTGGGGAGACACCCCAAAACGGGATTAAGCTAAGTCTGCAGGAGCCATGCGTGCAGCTGAAGAGATGTGAGACCTGGATGGACCAGGGTCCCCCTGATCCTGGGTCAATAAACCTCGAGATAGAGGAAGAGGAAGATACTCTGAGTATTGTTGTAGAAGAGAGAACCAAACTTGCCTGGGCCAGAAAGGAGCAATCAGAATCATTCGTGCTCCTTCTGAAGCTAGTTTCTGCAAGACTCGTTGGATAAATGGAATTGGGGGAAAGGCATAGACGAATCTGTCCTTCCAGTTTAGAGACAGAGTGTCTCTCCAGAAAGCGCCTTGCTCTAGAACGAGCGAGCAGAAGACAGGAAGCTTTGCGTTTAGAGGGGATGCGAACAGGTCAACCTGTGGTGTTCCCCAAAGTTGGAAGATATTGTCTAGGACTTCTTGGTCCAGTTCCCACTCGTGAATCAGAGCAGAAGAGCGACTCAGCTTGTCTGCCAGGGTGTTGTCGACTCCTGGAACATAAATTGCCGTGAGGTGAAGGTCGTGTTGTGTTGCAAAGTCCCAAACCCTCATTGCTTCCCTGCAAAGAGGGTAGGACCGAGTCCCCCCTTGTTTGTTGATGTACCAAACCACGCACATGTTGTCCGTCTGGACAGCTAGGTGGCAGGGAAGGATGTATTGGTGAAGGGCTTGGAGAGCGTACAACACTGCCCGAAGCTCGAGCACACTGATGTGGAGAGTTTGTTCGAGCTTGGACCAGGAGCCCTGGGTCCAATGAGGGCCTAGATGGGCTCCCCAACCTTCGCCCGAGGTGTCTGTGGTTAGAGTCTGGGAAGGGGGAGGACGAAAGAAAGGAACTTCCCGAAACAGGTTCTCTCGAACCATCGGCGAGGAGACCAGAACTGGGTGATCTAGGTCGTCCACTAACTGATCCCACTGGGGGCAGAGAGTCCACTGAGAAACTCTCATGTGGAGTCGAGCACAAGGAACTGTTGGGATAGCAGCCGCCATAAGCCCGAGAAGGCGAAGGACTGACCTTGCACAGACCCGCCTGCGGCCGGACAGCAGACTTATCTGAGTCTGGAGGGTGGACGCCCTGTCCGGTGGCAGGAAGGCCCTGCCTGTGGTCGTGTCTAGAATTGCCCCGATAAACTATAGTCTCTGGGATGGGATCAGGTGAGACCTGGAATGGTTGATGGTAATACCCAGGCAGGCAAAAACCTGCTGGGTAAGGGTGAGGCAGTGCAGGAGTTCCTCCATGGACGAGGTCGCCAGGAGCCAATCGTCCAGGTACGGGAAAACCGGCACTCCTCTGGTATGCAAGTGGGCCGCCACCACTGCCAGGCATTTGGTAAACACTCGGGGCACCGAGGAAAGGCCAAACGGAAGTGCCTTGAATTGGTAGTGGTCCCCCTGGAACGCAAAACGAAAGTATTTGCGGTGAGACGGGTGAATGGAAATGTGCAGGTAAACATCTTGCATATCCAGGGCACACAGCCATTGACCCAGCCGGATGAGGGGTAGAAGACTCTGCAACGAGAAACGAGAGCATCTTGAACCTTTTGCATTCCACAAAGAGATTCAGGGAACTGAGATCCAGAATTGGTCTGAGATCTCCTGTCTTCTTTGGGACCAGGAAGAAATGGGAATAGTAACCCATCCCTTGCAGATGAAGGGGGACGGGTTCTATTGCTTGTTTCAGCAGGACAGCTGAAATTTCCTCCTGGACCAAGAGAAGGTGTTCCCTTGAATACGACGACTTTAGAGGGGGGTGGCGAAGTGGTTTCTGAAGAAACTCTATCGAGTGTCCTTCTGCGATGAGCTGGAGCACCCAAGAATCTGATGTTATCCTCTTCCAGCCCGGAAGGTGGAGGGAAAACCTCCCTCCTACCGGTTCCTCCAGGGAGTCCGGAGGCTGTGGGAGAGGGAAGGAGTCAGGTGGTGTGGGGCAGCGCCGCAGCTGAAGCACCCGCTGCTTTTTTGGGCGGGGGGGCACTTAGCAGCTGTGGGGGCCCGGCGTTTTGTGGCCCGCCTTCCCTGGGGTTTCGCCTTGGGCCGATTCCATCTGTGAAAGGGACAGCGCTGCTGCTGTTGGGGGCGGTACATGGAGTCGACAGACTTCAGTGCCAACCCCTTCTCCTGCAAATCGGTGATGATGTCCTTGACATCACCGCCGAGAAGCATCGACCCCCGGAAGGGCGCCTGGATAGCGGATTGCACTTCCGGGACCAACCCTGACACACGGAGCCAAGTATGACGACGTAGGCCTACGGCGAAAGCTAAGCTCCGGCCAGCAGTGTCCACAGCATCATAGGTCGCACGAAGCATGTGTTGACTGGCTGAACGTGCAGAGCGGACAAGAACAGCCAACTCCAGCCTGACTTGGGAGTCTGGCAAGGAGTCCAATTTGGCTTCCACCTGAGTCAGAATGGCCTTCTGGTAGTCCCCCATATGGCCGACATAATTCAGGGCCCTAATCCCCAGTGTGGAGGAAGCAAAGATCTTCTTTCCATACTGGTACAGAAGGCGGGATTCTTTGTCAGGTGGCGACGAGCTGAGGGGTTCTGAGTTGGCCGACCGGCCGTGAGCGGCGCTAATCATGACAGAGTCGGCATGAGGGTGAGAATCTAGGAAATCAACGCCCTCGGGAGCCTGATATAGCCTATTCGACTTCCGTGGAAGTGGGGCTAGAGCCGACGGCTGTTTCCATATGGTGGTGACGAGGTCGGCATGAGGCTCTATCCAGGGTGGCACCAAGGTAGGAGCTGTCACGGGCAGATCCAGATGCTCAGCGAGTTTCAAATGCTGAGAATCTGATTCCAAAGAGTGCTACTGATGAACCTCCTGGATTTTCCTTAGCAACTCCGTAAAACAAGGATCTTCCGGAGAAGACTTCGGAGGAGTCCTTGGCCTGGGCTTCAACGGAAAGCGTGGCTCGTCATCCCTTTCGGAGCAACCATCGGAGGAATCCGAGGAGTCAGAAGGTGAAGAGGAGGAGGAAGAGGAAAAAGACTCCCTTTCCCAACCAGGGGGAGGAACGGACCCCTTGGGAAGCCCCCGGGGGAAGAGTGTCCTGCCCCTCACTGGGCCCAGACAGAAGAGCCCTGGAGTCCGAAGGTGGTGAGGGAGTGTGCTGCCTAGGATGTATGGGAACCTGTGACGGCACCGTCGTCGGCAGGCGGCTCTCGACCTCCCTGGTGAGCTGAGCCTTGGCCTCAGCCCACCAGGAGGCCAGAGTCTCCTGCAAGTCCACCGGTGGCTGTGGGGGCGGTGGAGGAAAAGGAGGCGGGGGATAAGGATACGGGTTGTACCCATATGGAGAGTATCCAAAACCCAGCTGCGGATAGCCCGGTGTCGGGTACTGCGGCGTCAGAAAGACCAGTGTCAGGTACTGCGGCACTGGATACTGTGGTCCCAGGTGCGTTGGCGTCGGATAGGATGCAGGGTACCTGGGAGAGCTGCTGGAGACAGGCGGCCTGGCGGCGGCCTCAGCCCGGATCCAAATTGGAGGGGCCCAGGCGGGGGGACATCTGGAAGCTGACTGTCTGAGTCGGTAGAACCGGCATCTGGGCCGCCGGGGCTAGTGTCCGGGGAGCCGCCAGATCCGGCGCACTCCACAGGAGGATGGTCCGATGGAGGAAGGTCCCCAGCGTCATCCAGGGATGGAGGGAAAAATCCCGTGGTCAGGCTGGGGACTCTGGGTCTCGAACAGCAGCGAAGACTACGGGAACTGGAGCGACAGACGTAGGGAGGTTCGTTGTCAGTTCAGTCGCCGACCGGGCGTCAGGTGAACCGACGTGTGGCTTTATGGCAAGCGCCGGAGGAGCTGGCGTCCGGCTTATGGGAGCCTTCACCGGAGGCAGACCGAGGCGAAGGATCAGCCTGGTCTGATGGGAGAGTGGCCGCGCACCGTTCCGAGGGGTCGTACGTCTTACTGGCCTTCTCCGCGCGGACGTTGGAGGAGCCGACGCCCGGCTTACTGAAGTCGCCCACGCCAGTAGGCCGCGAGCCTGTGGCTGAACCGGGGGCGGAGGCCTCCAATTGCCCAGAGGCGCCTGACGGGCGGGCCGACACCCCCTCGGAAACCTCCGAGGCGGCCGTTGAGGAGCGGTCCCCTGGAGGGGACGTTACCTGTGACCCGGCAGCTCCCGAGGGAGACGCGGTAGAGTAGCCCTTGTCCCGGTGCCTCTCCTTATCCTTCTTCTTCCAATGGTCTTTGGGGGAAGTGGACGCCTGCCTCAGTTTTTTGAGCTCCTTCTCCATCAAACTCATATTTTTCTTCAAAATATGGGCTTCCAGGGATTGCTGCCGTCTTTTCCGGGTAGCCGCACTGAACCTGAGGCAGTGCTGGCACTTCTCGATCGGAGCCTAGGCAGAACAGGCACAGGGAATGGCCGTCTTGTGCGATAGTGGCCGCTTGAGTCGACTTTTTTTGTGCTCGGAGGGTGGAGGGGACGATACACAGACGATGACCTGACAATCGAAAAAATCTAATTATTTCAGTAAAACCGGCCAGAGGATAGGCTGGCGAAGCAACATGCTTTTCTGCGGTAGCTGCACCAGCCAACGGTGGGAAGAACTGAAGGCAGGTTTGGACCGCTTAGCTAAAAATTCTTCAGTGGCCCGCCCGCCGACGCCAGTCCTATATGTAATTGCCTACTGCAAGAGCCCTCTCAAGTAAGATCTAGAATGACTGGTCACTGATACTGTCTTTGCATCCCAAGGACTATACAGCTTACAGGTTCTAGGGTGGTTTGTGGTGTCCGAGGGAGCAATGTATGGCATCTGTAATTACCCATGCATGGGGGGGGGGGGTAACAACCAGTGTCATGGGGTACAAAAGTTGTATTTATTGTGCGAAATGGGGCAACAAACATGGACCCCGGTGTATATATTTATACTGTCTGGATATACCCCTGGCTTAATGAAAGATATCCTTGAAGATCTACAAAACAACAAACAGATAAAACTTTAAAGGTGTTGACCAGAAGGCTGGAGCTGACTTTGGGGTGACTGCTCTCTTCAGTGGAGAAACAAATCTGACGTTAGAACAGTGTGATCGCAGTGCAAAGATTGAACTTGTATTCCAAATTCTGTAATTTACATACAGTTCTATCTCCGGGGCAGCACACTCCCACAGATTGATGAAATTTGTAAGGTATCTCATTGATAGATTCCCATTTGAAATAGATTTTTCTTGTGTATTTGTCCATTTTAGCTTTTTTTTTTTCTTTTTTTTATTTTTGGTGCACTTGTGATGTCTGCTTTGCATTGTTCACTGCATAGAGGTTCTTCTGGCTAATGCTTCTGTACTTTAAAGTAACATTCCGTTTTAAGACTTAGATGCTTTCTGAAGGCTCAAAGCAGCTTTTGAATGAACAGGTAAGAAAATGGACATACACAAAATGCTTTTTTCAAAACTCTTTAATAGTTTTTGATGATCACTTCACAAGCTGTAGCGTGAATCTCCCATCTGCCTCAAACTTGACCTCTATTCTTGTAGCAGTTAGATGTCTCTGTAATGGGGATATGTGATGAACCTGCTAAAATATGGAGTCCTGGATTAAATCAGATTGACCGGATGTCCTTTGCAGATTATGAATATTGATCTGGACTGCCTGCAGAGATACAAACACCTTCTTTTATGACAGAGTTCTTGCTCTTCTTGTTTAATCGTCATCCACGGTTGGCTTGATTGTCACACCTCTTCTTATCTGTCCCCAGCCAATTAAACGCCAGTGCATAAGAGAGAAAAAAAAACACAAAAAGAAAATTACATACCTACTGTAATTCTTGATCTTCTTGGACGGACTTCACCTTTTGTTCACACACTGCTGGGTTTTAAGCCGGAGGTACTGGGACACTTCGGGAGCCAAATATCTTCAGGAGGGCTGCTGCAGAGTAAGGACCGTGCATGTGCAGCACCACGAGGCACGCTTGTGCTATATAGGCTGTCTTGGCGTCAACCTGCCAACTGCCTCAGTACCTTTTTTACTGAGGAGGTGCAGTGTTACCTAACTTAAGTAACACTAAATTAAGGAGGGCATAAAGTAGCCCTTTGGACCCGTCTAAGAAGGGTCAACAAGAACAAGCATATCTTCAGAGCCTCAACCGAACAAGGGAGATGAAGACTAGGAAACTGTGAGAGTGAGCGCGGGGGATGGCAGGTGAGTGTGTGAACAAATGGTGAAGACTGTCCAAGAAGATCAAGAGTTACAGTAGGTATGTCATTTTCATATCTTCCTGGACTTGGTCTTCACGATTTGTTCACACTGCTGGATTAGAGCACAAAACTCAGAAAAAGTCCACCCAGAAGGGTGGTAGGAAATCGAGCTCACTCAAGACAGAAGACCATTAAAGACTGTCCCGCCAAAAGAGGCGCGCTGTCTGGCATGGACATTCAATGCGTAGTGCTTCACGGAAGTGTGCACTGTGCTCCAAGTTGCTGCTTTGCAGAGTTCACCGATGGGAACAGAACGGATTTTTGCCAAGGATATTGCGATTGCTCTGGTGGAGTGGGCGTGAACTTGTCCTTTCAACTTGACCTGAGCCATGGAGTAACAATGGCGCTAGCAAGCCACTGTTCAAGTGGAGATACATTTAATCGTAACTGGCTGACCTGACTGGTTAGGACTGAAAGAGAGAGTTGCGTGGCTGTTGGATGCCGCTGGTTCTAGCTTTGTAAAACCTGAAGGCTCTCTCTACATCCAAGGAGTGGAGAGAGCTCTCTCCCTCATTCTGGAAGTTAGGAAAGTACGTGGGAAACACCAAGGGCTGGTTTAGGAGGAAGTCTGAAATCACCTTGGGCAAGAATTTAGGGTGTGTGCGAAGAAGCACCTTGTCTCTGTGGAATACAGTGTACGGAGGATCTGTGACCAAAAAGTGTATCTCAGAGACCCTTCAGGCTGAGGTAACAGCCACCAGAAAGCTACTTTCAAGACAGAAACTTTAAGTCACATCTAGGCAGAGGTTCAAAGGGCTTACGAGTGAGTACATGTCTAATACAAGGTTGATATCCCAAGGCACAACAGGTTTCCTGACAGGGAGCTCTGTGTGCAGAATGCCCTTCAGGAATCTTCTGAAAAGGGGAAGTTGAGCCAGTGTAAGGTTCTGGACTGGCTCGTGAAATGCTGAAACCGCACAAAGGTGAACCTTCACTGATGAGTACTATAGTCCTGCATTGGAGAGATCTAATAAGTACTCTAATACTTTATTTGGCGGGCACTGGAATGGGTCTAAAACGAGACTTCGCACAACATTCTGAAAAACATTTCCACTTGGCTGTGTATGTCTTCCACATGGAAGGCTTACAAGCTACCAAGAGGATTTCAAAAACCCTCTGAGAAACCTTGAACCTGCCAACTTCTATATCTTTACAAGCCAAGCATGAAGATGGAGGGAGCGAAGGTTGGGAAACACCAGGGATCCTTGTGACAGCAGGTCTGTCCGTAGAGGTTTTGGAGGAACCACAGACAATCTGTTGATTAACAGAAACCAAATCTGCCATGGCCAAGATGGGGTAATCAGAATCATTTTGCCCCCCCGTGGGCCTCTAGCCTGAGCAGGGCCCTCTGAACCAATGGAAGAGGAGGAATGCGTACAAAAAGCGATCTGTCCACCGCAGCCTGAATGCATTCTGACAAAAAACGCCAGGTCCTGGATTTTTGGAGCAGAATTGAGGCCATTTTGCATTACGTGGGGATGCAAAAATGTCCAGGTCTGGGGTTCCCCACTTGTCGAAGAGCAACTGTATGATGTCTGGAGCCAATGACCACTAGTGAGATCTGCTTCTGTCCAACTGAGTTGGTCCGCCAGATCATTCTGATCTCCTGGCAGATAAATTGCCTGAATCAGAGCATTCTGGGCCAAACACCATTCCCATACTCTCACCGCCTCTCTGCAAAGCGGGTATGAATGAGCTCCATCCTGTTTTGTAGTACTTCACTGACTTGTCTGCAGAAGGATTACCTTATGACTGACCAAGTTTATTAGGGTGCTAAGTGCATAGAGGACCACTCATCTCCTGAACACTGATATGGAGGTGAGATTCTGTTTGAGTCCATACTCCCTGGGTGAGACAGCCCTGACAATGGGCTCCCCACCCCAGAAGAGATGCATCCGTGGTGAGAGTTATCTGTGATTCTGGTGGAGCGAAGGGGAGACCTTGAAAATGGACGTCCTCCTGTGTCCACCATACTAGTGAGCGAAGTAGGGGTTCTGTCACTTTTATGGAGTAATGCTGAGGATGCGTCACCGGTGACCACTGGGTACTGAGCATCCACCGAGTTGTTCTCATGTACAGTCGAGCTAGTGGTACTGCGAAGACTGAAGCAGCCATGAGGCCAAATATTCTTTGCATGTATCTGGCTTGTACAGAGTCGTCGTCCATGATTAATTGTGCCATATGGAGGATGCCTTTCCTTCTGTCCTCTGGAAGAATGGCCCTTTGCCCCAGTGGTGTCAAGGAGGGCCTCTATGAATGGGAGCTGCTGCGAGGGGTGAAGCTGTGACTTTCTCCAGGTTCAGCAGAACCCCAATGGAGGTTAGAAATTGAGTAGCTGTGTTCACTGCCGCCTCCGTACCCTGCCTGGATGAAGCCTGAGCTTTAGAAGATGCGCTGCAAGAACTGCAAAACACTTTGTAAAAACTCGTGGCGCCGAGGACGGTCCAAAGGGTAGGGACCTGGAAGTGATGGTGCTGACCGAAGGCCAAAAACTGTAGGAATTTGTGGTGACTTGGGTGCACCATAATGTGTTGGGAAGTGTCCTTCATGTCCAGAGAGACCAACCAGTCCTGAAGTTGTAGAAGAGTCCCTAAGGGAACCATCTTGAACTTCTCTCAGTGCAGAAGCTTGTTTCGTTTTCCAAAGTCGAGGATGGGGCGCATGCCCTCTGTCTTTTTCGGCAGCAGGAAGCAATGGGAGTAGAAGCTTTTGTTGCGTTCCGCTAGAGGCACTACTTCCACTGCCCCGTTTCTCAAAAGGCCCGCAATCTCTTAAGAGAGCATGTCCAACCTGGCAGCCGAGTGTGTGTGCTGCCTCTTGAGCGGACAATCTGGGGATTTCTGAAAGTTCAGCAAGTACTCTGGATGATTTTCAAGACCCACTTGTCTGTGGTGATGGAGCTTCACTGATGGTAAAATTGGGTCAGATGACCCCTCACTGGACAGGAGGGATCTGCTTCAGGCAGCTGAGGCAGAACCGGGGCCAGAGACTCAAAAGGGTGGCACTGGGCGCTTCTGGAGCCTGTTCCTTGTTTTGCATTTTCTTTTGTGGCTGAGGAGGTTGCTGTCTGGCTGGTGCTCCTCTGCTCTGGCCATGAAAGGACTGCTTATTATGAAAAAAACTGACTACCCCTTCCTCACTGAGGCTGTGAAGGGGCCGGCCTGGCAGACTATCACAGGTTATGGCAGTGCTAGTCTTCGGAGAATCCTCCAAAGACTGTTCCACCTGCTGGCCAAACAAGTAGGTGCCAACAAAGGGGACATTCATAACTTGCTGCCAGGTGTCAAGAGGAAAATCCTGATGTCCAAAGCCAGGAACGCCTCCTAATGCAGATTCCAGCAGCGGCAGCTCGAGAAGCAGTGTCAAATGCATCCATGGCTGCTTTCAGCTGATGATTGTTCAACTCTATACCATGGGTAACAGTCTGAAGGACTGTCTGCCTGGTTTCCAACTCTGACAGAGATTCTGCTAGAGATTTAAGAGAAGTCCAGAGGACATACTCATATTGGGAGAAATGACCCGATAACTGGCTATTTGCATCCCCAAAGTGGCCGCTGCAAAAGCTCTCTTACCCACAGTGTCAGTAATACAGGGAATCCTTATTAACAGGGTGCGTCATAACCTCCTATGGAAGTATGGTCCTGTCATTTTCCACAAGGATGACAATTTTGTCCACAATAGGCTGGGAGGCTAAAATTGGTCTAGCCTTAGGGGAAGCATACTTCCGATCCATGGACTTACAGATGAAAGTAACAGTGGCAGGCCTGGTCCACACTGCCTCCAAGAGGGTTTGGAAAGCTGGAGGTATAGGAGGTGTGAGGTTAACTGGGATATTTGGCACATGGATCCACTACAGACATAGCAGTTTACCTGGGTCGGGGCAGAGGTCTTGCTGGCCAGGGCGGCCTGCATGTTTTTCAATAAAGTCTGAAAGGAAAGATCTTCCGGAGGAGCTTCAGGAGCAGGAAACTTGTCCTCCAGACTGCAGAACGTGTCATTATCCCCACCCTCCGAAAGGATGAGGTTGGGATCAGATTTATCCTCTTCCAGTTCTCCAGAAGAAGGAAGGGGGGTGAATCTCAGAAGACCTGGGTGTAGGAGAAATAGGTGACACCAGCACCAGGCGAGAAGTCTGTGCCAGAGCCCTCCCAGAGGAACCCAGCATTGGAGGCGGTCAGCCAGGTCAGGAGAGGCCAGAGTAAAGCCTGGTCACGACGCTGGAGAAGGCTTTGGAAGGCTTAAGTTCGAAGCCATGCCCGAACCAAACTGACAAGGGCATACCGTCACAGCAGTGAAACCATTAGGGCGCGTAGAGGGCAGAGATGCTGGACACCACACCTTGAACCACGCTGGCGACCCGTGTTCGGGAACAGACTCTGGTCGTTGGGGGTTGGCCGGGGAAGGAGAGGATTGAGCGTCCTGAGGCTGCTCTCCTCTCCTGGGGTGGGTAGCCCGCTCCTGTGTGGCTGATGTGAGACCGGGGACATTATTACACAGCCAAGCGCAGGAGGGACAACCAAGGAAAAGCGAAAACAACTTTACAGCTGCTGGATGACGGCTTCACATTCTCCACACCCCCAGAACCTCCGGGAGTCGCTCTTCACAGCAGCACCGCAAGTCAGTAAACGGACAATAGAGTGCTGAGTTTCTTCCCGTGCCTTCCCCTGGAGGGACCCACCCGAGATGGGTTACTCTGGGATGACTCGGAGGGTTGGCTGCGATATGTGGTGTGTAGGCAGCGCTCAGGAAGAGGATGGCTGGGGAGTGGAGAAGGCTAGGAGGGCCCGAAGGAGAGGCAGACGCCGGAGCACTGCAGGAGGGTAAAAAGATAACACAAAAAGAAACCATTAGGGCAATGGCAATGTGGGTGTCTCAACCAGTGCGACAGTCATTCCGGCGACGGGATTTCACAGCACCCGATGTGACTGCTGCCCAAGGGGTGTTGCGCTCTCCCCCCCACCTCGAGGTGATTATATTATTTTATGGGGGTTGCAGGGACGCTGCCCCTTGAAGAGCCAGCATGTGCCCCAGTGCATGGAGTGCGACTAGAGTTGGGTGTCATATCTGCCAGCGGCGTGAGCTGTCAGCATTTTGGCCGCCCCTCAATCGCATCGCTTGTTGGGTGTCACAGGGAAGTGGGTAAACCACTGCTGGCACGCAGCCGCCCTGAACGTAACAAGAGAAGGTACTGCTGCCAGTCCCTGCAAGGAAGAGGAGGAGGAAAGATGACACGTAACTAGCATCAGCGGCCCCCACCAAGGAAAATTTTCCATTGGTGGGGAAGCGAATGGCCCTGACTTTAACCCAATGCCTCGGTCTCGAGGGGCCTAGGCCCGAAGACTCCCCGGCACCGGGTCCGCAGGCAAAGGAAGACAAGCCAGCTGTACCCACTGCTCCATAAGGGCTGCCTAATGATGAAACTGCCCCCCGAAGGACAGAGAAGGGCTCCGGGTCCAAGACCTCAAACTGCCACGAACAGATGGCGATGGGGAAAGCCCCCCGTTTGCAGTCCTAGAAGACCTCTTGGCCGACATACTAGCAGGCCACCTTGAGCAGTACTGTTTCTTCCCCTTCTGGCAGGAAGAGGAAGAACCAGAGGCCAAGCTGTGTCAAGTCCCCGACTAGGATCAGGAACAGGCCTGCTTCTTTTTTTTTTTTTGTGTTTATGGGAGGGCTGTCCTCCCTCTGGAACAATGGACTGCCAGTTGTCGGACCCTCCCTCTGTAGAGGGTGGCGGACCAGACCCAGTCCAGCTGCCAAAACAGCCTTCTAATGGAGACTCACTACCATCATCACCCACGGTTGATTCCATTGCTCGGCAGGGCTGAAGAAAATCTTTTTTGTTTTGTAAACTGAAGAAAATAAACGTTAGAACGTACCAACGCTGTTGTCGTACAGACATGAAGATCAGACTCCTGGTGGGTGAGCGATGTCACTGAAGCGCATCTAGACAGCTGGGGAAAAAGGGACTGAGGTGGTTGATGCCGAGATAGCCTATTCGGCGTGAGCGTGCCTCACGGTGCTGTGCATGCGCAGTCCTACCTCCGTGCTGGCCCTCTTGAAGATTTTTGGCTCCAGCAGGGTCCCAGCACCTCCAGCTTAAAACCCAGCAGTGTGAACAAATGGTGAAGACCAAGTGTAAAAAGATCAGCAAGATCTCACACTGTTAAAATCATTTGCCATAAAACAACTGATTGACTTGATGTTTAATTACAGAACTATACAGGCACTGACTGTCAACAATTTGCCAATTATACTGCATGTGGACCCTCTCCAATCATAAGCCTGAGTTACAGACAGTTTACTCCATTGCAAGCTCACAGCCATATTATTCTCAATAAAATGACTGCTGACAACTCAGAACAGTCATTTTATTTTCAATAAAAAGACAGTAGTGACAACATCCCCCAATCATATATTCCTATTGGTCTGCACTTACTGCAGCAACTGTAAACAAGTGCAGAGCAGGGAGAAATAAGTGGTTACCACAAATTTACTCAGGGGCTAAAAACAGTGCCACTAGCTTTTTTCAAACACATGAAGCAAAACAGTGATAACATGTTAGCTGGCTCACTATCCTCTGCAATAATGTGATCGTCTCATAAGGATAAAGTACTCTGCCTTCGGCCTCATACTTTACTCACTCAACAATCTCATTATTACCTCCTACAGTGTGCCAATTAGCACATTACCACTTAAATATAATACATACTTTCTTTACTTTATATGAAACTGCATGGCTTTGTAAGAAGTGAAGCTATTATGTAATGTTTAATTTAGGTCTGCAAACCAATATATTACAGAACTCCATCATGACCACATATGGACCTTCAACACCCAAAGGACTCCTGCTCACATTTCTCTGTAGTTTTACAAAGACACATGTATCTGGACCCTGACAGCAATCCACTGTCATCCAACAGTATGTTTTCTTACACTGGTTTTTACTGCAGCTAAAGTGAAATCTATTTCACTGGACAGTGAAGGGGGCCAGGCTTTCTACAAATATCACACATTTTGAGGGACTCACTCACCCAGGGTCAACAATCTCGCAAACTACACTGGTTCTGCTGCAAACAAAGCAAGTTACTTACCAGTACTCTAGATCTTCACAAATATCTTCTCCAGATTGCATCACAATTTTTGTCTTACAGCCAAAGGCGAGAACACACCATGGGAACCAGAAGTCGGCCCACCAGTAGCACTACCGCCTGTGGCACTGACGACCTATGTTCAGCTGCTCAGTTCCATTAACAGCTCTCCACCTCTGGGGGTGGGTTGGTGGCTTCCCCGGCATACTAGTGACAGCCAGCGGAGGCTGGGTGTCCAGCAGCTGGGACTGCCAGGCACTATGGAGCGACAGTGATAATAGGTGTAGTCAACATCGGAGGAGAGGTGGACAGAGGAGTCCTCTTCCTCAGTGGAAGAAGACAAAGAAGAGGAGCTGGACTCAGGGGGTGGCTGTGTCGGGGTTTCAGGATGAAAGATGGCCTAGTCCAGCACCCTCAGGTAGGTTGAGAAGTCACTTGTTGAAGCCCTGAACAACTCCCAGGAAGGGTCCCTCGTAGTACCAAAAATGCCCGAAGAGGAGAGACAGGCAGAGGAGGAGGAGGAGGTAGGTCATGAAGGACCAGGCTAGGTCCTCTGCTAGCACTAAGAGAGCAAACAGGTGACCTACCCTGAAGGGAGGGGGCTCTGCATCTCACAATCTGCGAACGCTTAAACGTAGAGGGACGATTTGGATGGTGCCCGGGAGACCCAGAGGTGGAGAGATCGGAGCCGTAGAGGTCCCACAGGGCGGCCTCTATCCCCACCTACCACAGGCCCAGATAGTTCAGGGGGGCCAGAAAGACCAGAGTCTACACTAATACTTCTGCCAGAGCCCGCAGCCACTCTAGACATGGAGCGTGGCAATAACCAGGACCTACCAACTCCCACCTCACCTGAGTAGCTCTGCCCCTTGGACTAGCCTAGAAGCATCCCCACCAGCAGAATCCTGCAGCAAGGGGGATCCGGTGCCACAAGCGACCACAGGGACCCCCCAGCACTGGAATCTAATTCGATGCCAGGGGTGGTGCCAGAAGAACAGGTTACTCACCTGTAACAGTAGTTTTAGGAGTGGTATATGTTGTTCATACACACTTCTTGGCATGTTTCTTTCCCCTTTAAATCTTGCCGGAAGTCTTCAAGCTGGCTCCTCCCACCCACCCGGGTGGTATAAACCTCGGCTCGCCCCATGACGCCAGATCTTAGCCCGCTGGAAGCCAGGTTGTGCGCTTAAAGCCGGGGAGGTCGGATGGGTGTGTGTGGATGAACAACATATACCACTCCTAGAAATACAGGTTACTCACCTGTAACAGGAGTTCTAGTAATGGTACATGTTTTTCATACACACCTTACTGGCAGGTTCCTTGCTACTTTAAATCTTGCTGGAAGGTCTTCAAGCTGGCTCCTCCCACCCATCTGGGTGGTAAAACTCTCGGCTCCACCCCATGACGCCAGATCTAGCCTGCTGGAAGCCAGGTTGCGTGTCGCCGGGAGGTCGGGTGGTTGTGGATGAACAACATATACCATTCTTAGAACTCCTGTTACAGGTGAATAACCTGTATTTTAGGGACATGGATATGTTGTTCAATCCACACTTACTGGCAGACTCCTAGCAGTTCTCTGGGAGGAGGGAGGCAAGGACCCCTACTTGGGAAATAAGGACTGAGAACCGAGGTCCTAAAACCAGCATCCCGGTGACTCAAGGTTGATGTGGTAGTGGGTAATGAAGGTGTGTGCAGACTTCCAGGTAGCAGCCCTGCAGATTTCCTGGACAGGACGCCCTGGAAGTAGCCACCAAAGCAGCGTATGGTGGGTAGAATGAGCTCTATCCCTCTGGGTGGCTCCATGCCCGCCAACCTATAGCAGAGATCTATGCAGGAGGTAACCCACCTGCCTATCGCCTGCTTGGCTGCAGGTCTGCCAGGTGTGCAGCGTAGGTGACAAACAGCTGGGCGAACCTCTTCCCGAACTTCAGCCCACTCTTATAATAAGACAGCTTCTAGGTCCAAAGTATGGAGCCTATATTGGTCTCAGAGGTGTGATGCGTAGAACACCAGCAGAGTCAACACCTGGTTAAGGTGAAACTCTGACACCACCTTCGGAAGGAATTTTGAGTGGGGGCGCAGGACAACCTTGTCCCTGTGGAAGACCAGATAAGGAGACTCGATGGAAAGCGCCTGGAGCTCTCCCATCCTTCTGGCTGATGTAATAGCCACCAATAAGGCGGTCTTCCATGACAGGTGGGAGATATCGTACCTGTGCATCGGTTCGAATGGCTTGCCTGTGAGCTTAGCCAATACCAGCAGTAGATCCCACGGAGGTGGAGGTTCTCGCACCGGAGGGCATATGTGATCAAGGCCTTTGAAAGAGCACCCGACCACCTTTTCCTGCGCCACTGACTGCTTTCCGGCCTGCGCCCAGTAAGCAGAGATGGCTGCCAGGTGCACCTTAAGGGTCATCGACCGAAGCCCTAGCTGAGAAAGGGACCATAGGTAGTCCAGAATGCTGGCCAAGGAACAGGAGGAAGGGTCCAACCCCTTATCCTGACACTAAATGGAGAATCTCTTCCATTTGAAGGCATAGCATTTTCTGGTTGACTCCTTCTGGGATGCCTCAACGACGTTGAGGACCTCGTCGGAAAGACCCAAGGCCTGGAACTCTAGCCTCTCAGGAACCAGGCCGTCAGGTGCAGGGATTGAAGGTCCGGGTGGAGTACCTTCCCCTGGTGGACTGAGATCAGGTCCGGCGGGCTGGAAGCCGCCGGAGCCTGGAGCTGAGGCTGAGGAGATCTGGATACCAGAACTGGCGGGCCAGTCTGGGGCTACTAGAATCAGCTGCGCCTTGTCCCTCCTGCCTTGAGAAGCACCTTGTGGATCAAGGGAAATGGAGGAAAGGCGCAGAAGAGGCCCGGGGTCCACGGCCTCGAGAAGGCATCCCCTGCAGCGAGCCCCACTGGGGCATAAACAGCCTCAGCTTTGCATTCTCCCTGGAGGCAAACAGGTGCACCTGAGGTGTGCCCCAGTGGGAGAACAGACTGTGTACTACCTCTGGAGAGACCACTGTGAGATGCAGCACCTATCCGGCTTAGGCATGGGCCAGAGTGTTGGAGGCCCCACATGGATGGCTAGAGATCCGCCCAGCCTGCTCACTGAGAGACCATGCAGAGAGCCTCCTTCACAGAGGCAAGGAGTGCGCCCCGCCTGGCGGTTTAGGTAGTACATGGTCGTGGTGTTGTCCGTCTGGACCTGGACCACTTGACCCCGTATAGACGGAGCGAAGGCGGTGAGGGCTAGTCGGACCATTCGAAGCTCCAGCAGGTTGATGTGGCATCGAGACTCCTGAGGGGACCAGAGGCCATGCGCTCTGAGCTCTCCCAGATGGGCACCCCAACCCATCAGAGAGGTGTTGGTCGTTAAAGTGATAGTCGGCTCTGGACGGACAAAAGGAATACCCTCCTGCAGATGAGCCAGAACGATCCACCACTGGAGAGCATTCCCCATCTCCTGGGTCACTATCACTAGCTGGTCCAGAGGACTGGGGCACTGTGACAATTGGCAGGCCAGCAACCATTGCAGGGGACGCATATGCCAGCGGGCCCAACGGACCACGCTGGTGCAGGCCACCATGAGGACCAGGAGGTCCTGGGCAGGGCGCAATTGCCCAATCAGAAATGATTGGGCAAAGGAGGAAAGAACCTCGGCCCTGTTCGAGGGGAGCCGTGCTCTGGCTCAAAGAGAGTCGAGCTCTGCCCCGATGAACTGAATCACCTGCTTTGGCACGAGTTCTGATTTGGCCTTGTTGATAAGGAGGCCAATCTGAGAGCAGACCTGGAGGGCCAGATCCCTGGACCGCTCCACCTCCAGCCTGGAGGGGGCTGCAATCAGCCAGTCGTCCAGGTAGGGGTACACCCTGACCCTTCGGTGCGTCACCACTGCCATGCATTTGGCGAAGACCCTGAGAGCTTGAGAGAGGCCGAAGGGCATGGCTAGGAACTCGTAAAGGGATCCCTCTGCCCTGAAGCGGAGGAATCGCTGGTGAGATGGACGGATTGGGACATGAAAGAACGTGTCCTGGAGGTCCAGAGAGCAGAACCACACGCCTCATTCCAAGGATGGAATGATCTGAGACAGAGTGACCATCCTGAAGGTATGAGACCTTAGGAACTTGTTCAGGTTGTGTAGGTCTAGAATGGGGCGCCAGCCCCCCGTCCGTTTTGGGACCAGGAAGTACCTGGACATCTTCTACAAATGTGAGAGTGCACACTTGTGCATAGGTTCAAATGGCTTGCCCATGAGATTTGCCAAAACCAGCAACAGATCAAACGGACGTGGAGGTTCACACACCGGAGGGGATATGTAATCCAGGCCACTGAAGAAGTGCCCGACCACGGTCTCCTGCGCCAGTGTCGGCTGACCGGCCCACGCGCAGACCCCCTTTGGAGAGAGACCAAAGGTAGTCTAGAATGTTAGCCACGGAGCAGGATAAGGGGTCCAACTCTTACCCTGGCACCAAATGGAAAACCTTTCCGATCTGAAGGCATAACATTTCCTGGTTGATTCCTTACAAGATGCCTCCACCATGGTGTAGACATCCTCGGAAAGACCCAGAGCCTGGAACTCTAGCCGCTCAGGTACCAGGCTGAGGGATGCAGGGATTGAAGGTCCGGATGGAATACCTTCCCCTGGTTCAGTGATATCAGGTTCGGGCGTGTACAAAGCGTCCGGGGGCCTGCAGCTGAGGCGATCTGGATACCAGACCTGGCGCGGCCAATCTGGGGCTACCAGGATCACCTTCACCTTGTCCCCTCCTCACCTTGAGTAGCACCTTGTGGATCAAGGGAAATGGAGAAAAGGCATAGAGGAGGCCTGGGGTCCACGGCCCCGAGAAGGCATCCCCCCTGCAGCGAGCCCTGCTGAGGGGGGCAGGCATGGTACAGCCTCAGCTTGTTGTTTTCCCTTGAGGCAAACAGATCTCCCACTGGGGCAAACCATTGGTGGAACAGACTGTAAGCTACCTCTGGATGGAGAGACCACTCATGGGATGTCTGGCCTATGCAGCTGAGAGCATCCGCCAGCTGGTTCGAGACTCCTGCCACATGAATGGCTAGGAGATCCGCCTCCAGCTGACTTATGAGGGTCCAGATGTGGAGCGCCTTGCACAGCAGACGGGAGTGCTTACCGTCCTGTTTGTTGAGGTAGTACATGATCGTGGTATTGTCCGTCTGTGCTTGAACCACTTGACCCCAGGGCTGAGGAGAGAAAGCTGACAGTGCCAGTCTGACTGCTCTGAGCTCCAACAGGTTGATGTGGCATCGGGACTCCTCGGGGGTCCAGAACCCATGGGCCCTGTTGTCCCCCATGTGGGCTCCCCAGCCCAGGAGAGGCGCATCGGTCGTGAGTACGACCTTCAGTTTGGGGCAGACAAATGGGATCCCTTCCTGCAACCGTTCTGGGGCAGTCCATCATTGGAGAGTGTCCCACATCTTCCGGGTTACAGTCATCAGCTGGTCGAAATGACCATGGCACTTAGTCCACTCGGCTGCCAGCTCCCATTGGAGGGAGCGCATGTGCCACCTGGCCCAACGGACCACCGAGGTGCACACCGCCATGTAACTCAGAAGGCGCAGAACGTCCCAGGCAGGGCGCAAGTGCCCAACCAGAAATGATCGAGCAAAGGAGGAGAGAACCTCTGCCCTGTCCGCCGGGACACGAGCTCTGGCTTGACAAAAGTCTAGCACTGCCCCGATGAAGCCCATCGCCTGAGCAGGCACGAGTTCCGACTTGGCCTCGTTCATCAGGAGGCCGAGTTGGGAGCAGGTCTGGAGAGCCAGATCCCTGGACCCCTCCACCTCCTGAAGGGAGGATCCTGCCAAGAGCCAGTCATCGAGATAAGGGTAGATTCGTACTCCTCGACGCCGAAGATGGGCTCCCACCACTGTAACGCACTTGGTGAAGACCCGCGGGGCCGATGACAGGCCGAAAGACATGGCTTGGAACTCGTATAGGGTCCCTTCGACCCTGAAGTGGAGGAACTGCTGATGGGACGGACGGATTGGGATGTGAAAGAATGCGTCCTGTAGATCCAGTGAACAGAACCACATGTTTCGCTCCAGGGATGGTATGATCTGGTTCACAGTTACCATCCGGAAGGTGCGGGACCTGAGATATTGATTCAGGTCGAGGAAATCTAGGATGGGGAGCCAAACCCCTGTCTGCTTGGGCACCAGGAAGTACCTGGACACGAAGCCTGGGTCTGTAGGAGGATCCGGCACTGGAGCTACCGCCTCCTTGCGGAGGAGCTGAGCTATGTCGTCTCGGAGAGCCGACTGAGTGCAAGCTGAGATCCTTTCCTCCTGAGGGGCGCGGGCTCGGCCGAGTGGGTACTGCTCGAACTCTAGAGGCAGTCTGTGACCAATCACTTCGAGGACCCACCTGTCCGAAGTGATATTGGACCAGGTGGAATGAAAGTGGCAGAGCCGGCCCCCCACGGGAGGACCCAGAGCTCGCATCACAGGTGTAGGGGTGACAACCTCCAACCTGTCACTAGGCAGGCTTAGAGGAGGAGAAGGCTCCTGGACCTGCGCCTCGGCCTCCTTTACGGGGCTGTTGAGGACCCTGCTTGAGCCGTGGGCGCCAAAGCTTGAGCCTGCTGTTGCTGCTGGCCTCCTTGATAGGAGGGCTGCCTGACTGCAGGGGAAGAATGCCGAAATGGCTTCTTTCTTTTCTGCTGGTTCTTGCCCGAAGAACCTTTTGCAGAGGTAGCATCCAAGGTGGCACTGGATTGTTCGATGTGCTGGAGGTGACCAGCCACTCCTGGACCGAACAGGTCGGTGCCAAGGAAAGGAACGTCAGCTAACTTGTGCTGGGTATCCGCCGGGAAGGAGGATAGCCTCAGTCAGGCCCTGCGGCGAATGGCCACTGCAGCTAAGGAGCAGGTACAGGAATCCCCGATGTCTAGGGCCATCTGGAGCTGCTGTTTTGCAACAGCACGGCCCTGATCACGGACTTGCTTGACCGTGGTCTGCATGTCTGCCAGGAGATGAGGGAGGACTTCATCTAATGACCCGAGGAGGGCATAAGAGATGTGTGCCATAATGACAGCCGAACTGGCCTGAAGAAGGCCTAAGGAAGAGGCTATGTAGACCTTATGGGCAGAGTGGTCCATATTTTTGGACTCCTTGTCCAGGGGTCAGTCTGTGTCGGCCGAGCTACCAGTACGTCTAAACACAGAAGCGGTCACCAGGCTCTTGGCCGAATAGTGGTCTGTGAATCCCGGTAGGGACCCCACGGGCAGACGGTGCTGGGCAGAAAGCTGGGCGTTGTCAGAGCTCGAGGGCTGGGCGAGTTTTGGCTTCAGCCACTGGAAAGGCCTCCGTTGGGGTATCCCCTCTTTTTAGGATGTCCTTAAGGGGCTACTCTGCCTTTTTCTGGATAGACTCCAGAGGCATTCCAGTGGATTCGGAGATCAGGCAGAGGATGCCATAAAAGGAGGAAGGACCCTCCTCTAAACCCGCCACGGAGGACTCATCATCACCAGGATGGGAGTGCAGTCTTGTGACGTCCAAGTCCGAGGAGTCGTGCTACAATGGTCTCCCGCCTAGGTCCCCTTCGATCCGCCGGGGGCGGTCAGGTGTAACCATAATGGACAGCCGTCGGGGAAGCCCGGTGTCTGTACGGTCCTCTTTCGAGGGAGCCCCTCCCTGAGGCTACTTAGGCAGTGGTTCCACCAGAATCGGCGAAGAGACCAAGATGGGCCGAGCCAGGATAAGGGTGGGGGAACGAAAGCTTCGGTTCCGGAGGGGTTGGCGTCGGCCCAGGAGGCGGTAGCCATGTGATGGCTGGGGTAGATGGCACAGCCGGCTTCTGCCCGGTCAAAATCAGATCCTCATAGTGTCGGAGTTTCCATCGAAGCTGCTCCTCGTCCAAGGAGGATAAGGATCTGCGGTGATGCCTCTTTTTAGAGTGCTTATGACACTTTTTCAGTCGTTCGACTGAGGGGGTTCCGGACCTCGATCGAGATCGGGCTGGCCGACTTGGTCAATCGGGAGACACCGGGTTCGAAGAAAACAGAGGGTCCGGAACCATTTCCTCGATGGGGACACCAGCAGGCTGGGTCTCATCAGGAAAGACAACAAGAAGAAGAATCAGCATTTATATAGCGCTTTTCATACATCCAAAGCGCTTTACAAGCAATGCTAGACTGGTAGTGAAGTGACTGAATGTGTGGTGGCGGCCATATCGCACATCACCCACACACAGCCTGGATAATTGCATGAACCGGTTTATGGGAAGGGAAATGTTGGCCAGGACACCGGGAATGTTCCCTACTCCTTGCGAAGAGCGCCCTGGGTTCTTTTACTTCCACCTGGACACCCACCAGGACAACACCAGGATGGGTAGAAGGGACCTCGGTTTAACGTCTCATCCAAAGGACGGCACACCCCAGCAGTACAGTACCCCCCCCAATACTGCACTCGGATGCCAGAGATTTTTAGGTGCAAGTCCAATCCCGGTGTGGGACGAGAACCCACGACCTTCTGGTCCAGAGGCGGATGTGCTACCAACTGAGCCACGCTGACATCACAAGGACCGGAGTTCCTTCCAAAGAATCGTCAACCGGAGTCAGCGAAATAGGGTTGATTAGGTCGAGAGAAATCTCAACCTTGTTGGCCACTTCCTCGATCTCTTGGCCAGACAGAAGATCCGTGAAGCCAGCGGCTGAGGATGCAATCTTGACCGATGTCGAGACCGCGTGTTCCTGGGACTTGGACCTTTCTCAGTCCCAAGAACGTCTTCGCTTAGACAAAGACTTCGGGTCCTTATCCCTCTTCCGCGGGTGGGAGGAGTGCCACCCCGAGGGCGCCTCACCCCTGGTGGGGAGAGACTGGCACAACTTCTTGAAGGAGCCCGAAAAGGTGGAACCGAGGTTCAGAGGAACAAAAAAGCTCCGACTGGCCGAAGTTCAAGCCACTTCCTCCTCGAAAGCCTTCATTTGCTCCAACAGCTCGGCGGATCCCGCAGCTGCGGAAACCGCCCACTTCACCTCCTTCGATTTCATCGGCGGGCTCCTTTTCTCCTGTCTCCCCAATTTTAGGCATGCCAAGCGGTTGGCCAGGATGTTGGGATGGAAGGCCAGGCAGAACATGCAGGTGGAGGTGTTATGTCCGACACCTAGGCAGTAGACGCATGTTAGGTGGGAATTGGTGCGCGACATCTTCTGGCCGCAGGAGCACTATCGAAATCCGGGAGCAGATTTATCCTCCATGTCCGACGCGCTACTATCAGAACCATTAACTCGAACGTGTTTTAAGGTAAGATGCAGTAAAAACCGACGCTTTGAATCCAGGACCTACGAATTGCAGTGAAGCACGAGGGAACCTGCATCTTCCAGTGGAAAGGAAGATCTGAGGCCATGGGTTTGGGGGCGGAGCAGAGTTTATACCACCTGGGTGGGTGGGAGGAGCCAGCTTGAAGACGCCTGGCAAGATTTAAAGGGAAAGGGACATGCCAAGAAGTGTGGATGAACAACATATCCATGCTCCAAGAACATGACCCAGCACTGGAACCCAATCAGGTGTCATGCCCAGCACCGAAGACATCCCCAGCACAGCAAGCAGCACCGTGGAACAATTGGAAGGTGGCACCACGACTGGCACCAGGTGAAGAAAAAGCCCTAGATGATGACGCGGATACTAAAGGCCTAGGGGCTAGGCCCAGAAAGGTCTTTCCTCACCTGGGCTGGTAAGCCAGTCAGGATCATCCTGGTCTTCGTACTCCATATCATTTGACCACTCTGAGAATGAGATCCAGAAGATCTCCAATGGACGGGTGGCTCCAGAGACCTTCCCTCTACAGGATTTTGAGGGTGCGAAGGTCCATCGAGAAGCAGGCATTGCAGTGGTCCACGTCATGGGCCGCTCTGTGGCAAGTCCAGCAAGAAAAAATTACTCACCTTAGTAATTGTGTTTCTTCTAATGGAGACTTGCTGTATTCTGACTGTATGCAGTTAGCCCCGGCACTTGAACTGCTCTGGAGAGGAAAGAGTTAACTCTATGCCAATGCATAGAATGTTGAGCTCAAGCTCGGTTTTCAAACCTCTGTCCCAGGTACTCCTCAGTGTAACCGTCAGATTCTTTACTCCGCCTTACTGTGAAGTCGATCCGGAGATCCTTTCTACTAACTTACTAACGACCCAGAAATTGTTTTTAGAGCTTTTGTGCCAAAAGGCAATAAACATAAATTTAGGATCCTAAGACTCAAGTCGAGACCCCCAAAAAGAATCCAAGTAGGTAATAAAGCAAACAATCATAAAAAACATAAGAACAAGAAAAATCTCAATTAAGAAGAGGCACCTAGGTACACCCCTGAGGTGCAACACTGCATCTGCCCACCCATATCCCGAAACAACTAGGTTCCAGGAGGGGAGGCAGAAGGGAGGTCAGAATACAGCAAGACTCCATTAGAAGAAACACAATTAGTAAGGTGAGTAATATTTTCTTCAAACAACATGAAGTCTTGCTGTACTCTGACTATATGCAGACTACCAAACAGTACCCCCCAAGGAGGAGAGAACTACAGAACCTATTTTGGAAACAGGATCTGCAGTACTGCAGTGCTAAACCTAGCATCACTTCTTGACTGAATGTCAAGGGAGTAATGCTTGGTAAATGTGTGAACAGTCTTCCAGGTGGCTGCTTTACAGATTTCCACTAAGGGTATGTCTCTGGCTGCTGCGACTGAAGCAGCTGTACCTCTGGTGGAGTGAGCTCTCAGGCCTGAGGGTGGCTCTTTCCCCAATTTTGAGTAGCAGAACTGTATTTAGTAGACAACCCACCTAGCGATAGTTCTCTTGGTGGCAGGCTTACCTTTACCCACCTCCCCATAAGTGAGAAACAGCTGGGAACAGTCGTTTCTATGAGGCTTGGTAGTTTCTAAGTGGTAACTCAGGACCATCTTTACATCGAGACTGTGTAATCTCCTCTCTCCAGAGGAACAGTGATCAGTGAAAAATACATGCAGTGTCATAGATTGGTTCTGATGGAAGTCTGATACCACTTTAGGGAGGAATTTCCTATTTGTACGAAGGACCACCTTATCCCTATGAAATGAGATGAAATCAGGTTCCACTGATAAAGCCTGTAACTCACTGATTCTCCTGGCAGAAGTAATAGCAACCAAGAATACAGTTTTACAAGTCAGGTATTTGAGCTCAGCTGAGGAAAAGGGTTCGAAGGGAGGCTGCATCAGCTGTGCAATACAGATATTCAGATCCCACAGAGGAGTAGGATCCCTGAAAGGGGGATTGATATGGACCAAACATTTTAAGAATTTCTTGAAAATTGGGTGGGAGACTAGAGAAGAGACCTTTCCAGCCAAAAGAAAAGCAGAAATAGCTGCCAAATGCACTTTGAGAGCGGTATGTCGAAGGCCTAAACTGTTAAGACATACCAAATAATCTAAAGCAGTGGCAATATCAGCTGAATCCAGCTGGATGTGCCTCCGGGAACACCAGAACCCAAACCTCTTCCATTTAGAATCATGGGTCTTTCTAGTGGAAGGCCTTCTGCTGTCCTTAAGGATATCGAGAGCTGATTGTGAGAGATGCGGGTCTGCATATTCTAGCTCCTCAAGAACCAGACCTTGAGCCTGAGTGTGTGAAGACCGGGTTACAATATCCTCCCCTGAGATGAGGTCAGGAGGTCAAACTGTCTGGGAAGGCACAGGGTAATTGTCACTGACAGTGACAACAGTAGAGGATACCAAGGCTGTCTGGCCCAATCCGGGGCTATCAGAATCACAGTGCAGGGTTGGGACCTGATCTTGACCAGAACTCTGAATATCAGAGGAAAGGGAGGAAAAGCATAGAGAAACCTGTTGGTCCACTCCAATAGGAGGGCATCTAGAAGAACAGACCCCAGCGGGGGGGGTCTGCAGCAAAACAGAGGGAGCTGATGGCTGTCCGGGGCTGCGAAGAGATCTATCTCTGGAGTGCCCAGTGTTTTGAAAATGATCTGAAGAATGAGAGGATTCAGGGCCCATTCATGGTGTCCTTGGGAAATCCTGCTGAGAGTATCTACAAGTACACTGTCCTTCCCTGGGAGATGCACAGCAACTAGGGAAACCTGCAGAGAATAAGCCAGTGACCATATTTTCATGGCCTAGGTGTACAAGGCCGAGGACTGGGTGCCCCCTGCTTGTTGATGTACCACAGAGTTGTGGTGTTGTCTGTCCTGATCTGCACCACTTTCCCCTGAATTAAACTTGAGAATGTCTGAAGTGCCAGAAAGACAGCCCTGAGTTCGAGAAGATTTATGTGTAGAAGAGACTCCTGATGAGAACAAGTCCCCTGAGCAGTATGCTGATCCAGATGGGCTCCCCATCCCATCAGGGAAGCGTCTGTGGTGAGAATCACTGTGGGAACCTGCCTAGGAAGGGAACCCCTTGCCTCAAATTGTCCTCTTCCAACCACCACTGGAGGGCCTGAACGAAAGTTAAGACACTGGAAACAACTGGGAGAGGGGATATTTTCTCTGAGACCAAAAGGCACCTAGATGAAACTGAATATCTCTTATCTGAAACCTTGCCCCTTGCACTACTGCAGTACAGGCTGCCATGTGGCCTAGCAGTTGCAAGAAGTGTCTGGCTGGTTGAGACACAAGTGGACGAAAAGAGGAAGCCAGAGTGATGAGGGACTGAACCATTGAAAGAGAAAGGAAGGCCTTGGCCTGAACAGTGTCCAGCTCCACTCCTATAAATGAGAAGCCGAACTGGTTCCAGAAGACTTTTCCAGGTTTAGAATGAATCCTAGAGTCTCCAAAAGATTTTGGGTGACCCCTAGAGCTGACCTGACTTGTTTTGCAGACTGACCTACTATTAGCCAGTCGTACAGGTAAGGGAACAATAAGATGCCTTGTCTTCTGAGGAAGGCCACCACTACTGCTAGGTACTTGGTGAATACCCTTGGAGCAGATGTTAGGCCGGAAGGCATTGTTCTGAATTGGTAATGGACTGAGGGCAGTTCGAACCAGAGGTACTTTCTGTGGGACTGCCCGACAGGTATGTGAAAACAGGCATCCTTGAGATCCAGGGAGGCTAGCCAGTCTCCTGGTCTCAAGACAGGGAAGAATAATTCCCAGAGTCACCATCTTGAACTTTGGCTTTAGTATGTGCCTGTTTAGGTACCATAGATCCAGAATGGGTCGTCACTCCTCTGTCTTTTTTAAGGTAAGGAAGTAACTGGAGTACAATCCTTTTCCCCTGTGGATGAGGGGTACCCTCTCCACTACTTGCAGAAGCAGTAGAGAAGAGACCTCTAGTTCTAAGGCCTGTGTTTCCTCTGCCGAGGAAGAACAGAAAGCCTGTGCTCTCACCTCTGGGAACCTGTTGAAGCTGAGAACAAGACCCTGGCTCACCACTTCCAGGACCCACTTGTCTGAAGTGACAGACTTCCAGGCCTGAAAGAAGTGAGCCAGTCTGCGCCCTACAGGAATTGGGGAGACAACCCTGACTGACACATCAGGGTGTCTGTTTGGCAGGGGGCTTAGACTAAGAGGAGGATGCAGCCCTTATCATGCCCCTTCTGCCTCTTCCCCTAAAGAACCCCCTCTGCTGAAAAGAGGAGGAGGCCTAGGCCTGGTAGAAAGGCCTGCCACTGCCAGCCCTGGATTGCTGCCTCTGACGAGCAGTCTGCTTCTATTTGGCTGCAGCATTCCTATATGTGGTCCTGTACTCATCCATCTTTTTCATGTACGTTTTTGTTTGCCCCCCAAACAGAGAGTTACCAGTAACAGGAAAATATAAAAATTACGTACCTACCATAATTATGATCTTTCTGTGTATCTTCACCATTCATCATAGATGGGTACTGGCCGGAGATCAGGACCCCGCGGGAGCCTTTTTTTTTTTTTTTTTAAAGGATAGGCGGAGTCGACGCAACATCGGCGCCACCCCCGAGGCCGACGTATTACGTGGCGCTCGAGGATTAGTAGGCTGTGTCGACTCCGCCTGCCTACCAGTTCTGAGTCGCCGGAGAGGTAAGAGGAAGGGATGGAGGGTGGGACAAGAGAGTCTAAGGACAGAAAAGGAAGAGAAAAACTGAACTAAAAGGAGAAATAACGACTGAGAGGACAGCATAGAGGAAGGAAGACTAAGGGAATTGGGTAGGGGCCCCAATCTCTGGAAAAGGAAGAAGGGAGGGAAGGTGGGAGAGAGAATGTAGGAGAGAGTGAGAGGTAACAAGGATCCAGGACCCTTGTCCGTCACCAGACTGTATAGGAACTGCAAGAAGTAGCAAAGCTCATTTGGCCAGAATTCAAGGCACAGAATAACTGGCAATACCCTAAAAGCAGAGTCGGCTATTCTGGAGAAGGACAGGGCAATAGGGACTCAGTACTCTTCTCTGAAGATATTTGCAAAAAAGGAAGTTTTTTTTTTTTTTGTAAATTAGATGGATAACAGAAGGAGGGCAACCACCAGCTCTCACCCCGTAGGAGTGAAGATATGTAGTAGAGAAGGTGCCACTCGAACTGTACACTTCTAGGAAGAAACTACCTCCGTGTGTCCCAACTTACCCCGCCTCAAAAGAGGGGTAGCACAGAGGGAGGAGGATCCAGAGACTGAAGCCCCAGGGGATGGCGGGAGGGATTGTGATGAATGGTGAAGATACTAGAAAGATCATATTACGGTAGGTACGCACTTTTATATCTTATCTGTGTCTGTCTTCACCATTCATCACAGATGGGTGAGTACCAAGCCCCCCGAAAGGGGTTGATTCATTGCACCCTAAGGGACAGAGTCCCTTAGCCCTCAGTGGGTGACACACTAGGGGGGGGGAACCTGCTGGGCTTGAAGAGGCCCGAGAGTGGGGAGAGCGAGACGTGGTCCCCCCGGAGGGGGAAGAAAGTTGCCCTGACAAACGTCGTCTCGCCCTACGGGAAAAGAGATAGGTTCTCTGGTGAGCGGAGCAAATCATCCTACGCCGGGCCAAGGGTGACAACCGGGAAAGGCAAAGCCACGCCGATCTCCTGGTGCAGATCTCTGTCCCTACGATCCTGGTAGCTACCTCACTGGCGTTGTAAGATACCCTTGCTTGGTGCCTTGCTAGCTCCAGGCCATGTGCAGAGTGCGCGATGGCTTGCCTGGTTTGCTCAGAGTCAGGCAAAGCAGCTAGGATCTGACCTAGCGCTGACCACAAGAACCTGTTGTAGGCTGTGCAGTGGGCCTGATGAGCAGAGATGGAGAGAGAAGCAACGTGTCGAGTAGAGTCCCCTTCCCCAGAAATCAAAACCAAAGAGTCCTGATCTGGGGCCGGTCACGGGAGGGCGCTAAGTCCGTCAGGGGTGTCCAGGTGCGTCAATCCGGACTGCGGATGAGGTATAGAACCTGGAGACTCCGGGGAAGCACAATACCTCTGGCTGAGGTCCCTAGGGGCAGGAACACTGGAGAACGGCCTCTGCCAGAAACGCATGGACGCCTCCCGAAAGGGAGCAGGCCAAGGCGGCACCACAAGGGTGGCCGCACCGAAATCGCCTAGAAAGGTGTGCGCCGCATGCTCAGGATTGCTGACCGACAGGGGAGAAAGGTGAAGGTCCTTCATCATCCTCACGAGGAAGCGCTGATACTCGGGAGAGATCAGCAGCAGGAGAGATAGGGACAGATGGTTCCTCTCCCCCAGAAGAGGGGGATGAGGAGCTGGAGGTCACCATGCATTCTGAGGGTGGTTGCTCAGGGGGAGGTTGAAAAACCTGGCTGTCCATGGCCCTAACGTAGGCAGGGAACCGAGCAGCCACCGCTCTGAAGTGCTCCCAGGTGAGAGGCCACGCTGACCAAGAATGCCTGGGAGCGCTGGGAGAATGCGGCAGAGGGATAGGGGCAGAGCCGAGAGAAGAAGTCGGGTGACCTCTGCCAGGGCTAGGAGCGACCATGGACACCTGAGGAGGGAGTCCTGAAGACTCGCAGCCGACAGCTGTACAACCACGCTGGTACTGCCTAGGGTGCGCCCAGAAGAATCCCTGTGAGGCGATCATGTCAGATAGATCCAGAAGGATCGTCCCTGCTCAAAGAATGTGGGACCTCAAGGAACTGAAGGAAGGGCGGAAGTCCGCACTGCTTCGCCCAGGGCCGGGTGGACCCCAGAGAAAGGCTGACGCTACCGACCACACCCCTCGACCCTCAGAGTCCCGAGAGGTCCTGTCCGCAGAGGGCCAACTTAGGTAGCTGGCAGCTTTGGGCTGTCCCCAAAGGGGAGACCCAGGAGCAGCACCCTCCTCCTGTAGACTTCCCGATGGGCCCAAAGTTGGGCGATCGAGACACCACGGGAGGGGTACCACCGCCGAGGGGTCAAGGAACCCTCCAAGGCCAGGTTGCATGGGCAATGGTGGCACACACCATGGCCTGCTGGTCAGCACCACTGACCCCAACCTCAGGGAGAACCTGACGCCCTCAGAAGGGGGCTGGCTGTGACCGCGTCGAGACCACCGGCTCGCTCTCCTCTGCAGACAACCCCGGCGGTAGTGACTGCCTGTCCGACCGAGCCCGATTCGGCGAGGTAGAGTCTGAGGCCCTAAGCCAAACGGTAGGAGGGTGAGGAAAGGCGACCTTACCAAGGAGCCCAGTAGCCAAAGCAGTGGCCGAGGCAGCACCGGTGCTCTCCATAGCCCCGCAAGCGGGGCTGACAGAAGGCGGCAGGGCAGTTCGGGCCAAAGGTCCTGAGCCAGAGCCAGCCGCGGCGCCGTCAAGTCCACTGGCACCGGGGGCCGTACCAGGAACAGAGACGGCGCCGACAGCAACCCCAGCAACAGCCTCAGCGCCGACACCGCCAGGCCTCGGGCGCCGCGAATGGCAATAGACTGGGCGGCGCCGACGCCCGAAGCGACTCGGCTACTGCAAGCAGCACCAAGAGTACCAACGGGCGGCGCCCGACAGACCTGGGCTCCCACGGCGGCGTTTCAACCTCGCGCCGAGGCAAACATGGTAAAGGCGACGCCGAATTCAGGGTCAGGGCCGCAAAGCCTACGGCATCGAGACACGAGTCGGGGCGCCAGGGGCTACCGGCACCGCTGGTCGGCACCGGGCGCTCCTGACGGGCGCCACCTCACGGCGCCGACTCCGGCCTTCCGGACCGCAGGAGCGACACTGGGGAGCCTTCACCCCGGCGGGGCGATCACATAGCGCGCCTCCCGCCCGCCCGCTCCTGGGAGGAAGCAGGACAGGCCTCCTGGCCGCCTGAGGAGCCTCGCCAAGGTTAGGCTACAAGAAGCCAAAGGCTCTCCTCCCCGGTCCGTATAGAACCAGGAGGAAAGGCCGAGAGCGCGTTTGGCCCAGTGCGAACTTTCCTGAAAGTCGGGCGGAGCTCGGGCCTTACTTTAAACGACGCCTGTTCCCCAGGGACGCGGGCGGTCCATGGAGAAGCAGGCGTCGCACCTAATCCATGTCGGAAGCAGGCCAAGACATGCGAGACACCGGTCATGCTGGTCGGTAACGGAGTACTTATGCTGCACGGGCACCGAGCATAGGGGCCGCCTGCCTTAGAAGGTTTCTTGCCCTCCGACTCATGACATGACCTGTAGAAAAACACAAAAATAGACTCGACGCTATACTTTAAAATAAATGGAAAGATCTTACTGGCGACGCCAAGTGGAGGCAGAACCCAGAACTAGCAGGAGACCAACGGACTGTCGAACGACAATGCGAAAGGCTAAGGCCTAAAACTATTAAAACTATCAAACTTTTCAGTTGGCTTCCACGAGGCGACCTCAATGGCGGAGACGAAGAACTAGTAGGCAGGCGGAGTCGACACAGCCTAACGGCTAATCCCGAGCGCCACGTAGCACGCGTCGTTTCAGGGCGCGCCGATGCTGCATCGACCACCATCCTTAAAAAAAAAAGGCTCCCGCGGCGTCCTGATCTCCGGCCAGTATCCATCTGTGATGAATGGTGAAGACTGACACAGATAAGATCCATGGATTTGGTCTGGGTATCCTGAGATAAATTGGTACACCTGAGCCGGGTGAATCTCCTCATGGAAATAGATGTAGCCATGACCCTAGAATGAACATCATTCGAGTCCACAGCAGCATGAAACTCGACCTTTGAAGCTTCGATGCCATCCACAGCCACCTGCTCCAGCTCCTTGGCCAGCTGAGGAGGGGCATTCTTAGCCAGCTCCAGAACCGTATCCCACCTAGACTTCTGGTATCTGGCTGTATATGCCATATAATTGGATTCCCAAAGAGGATGCCAAGTACTGCTTCTTTGCCGTGGCATCCACTTTCCTGGAATCCTTATCTGGGGGGTGAGATGCCAGGGCAATATTAGCCTTGTCAAAGGCTGTAGCTTGCACTATCCCAACATGGCTGCAATGGTTAGTAAGGAAATCCATACCAGGGCCTGACAGAGCATACCTCCTGTCCATTTTCTTATCCACAGGAGGTATGGATGTTGGAAACCATAATATGTTTTGGGTCTGTTACCCCAGGGACTTGTGCAGAGGGATAGACACCCGGTTTGACTGTGGGACATCCATCATCTCAACATAGTCAGGCTCCTCCTGATTCTATTCAGCTTCTTCCATTGGAAGCTGAAGAGTCTCAGCCACCTTCTTGTAAAACAAGAAGTGAGAGAGGGACTCAAAGCCTGGGAGGAGACATATTAGAAGGCCTGTCTGGGGAGATGTCAGGCTCAATAGGCTCATCTAGGTCTTCATAATCTTCATCTTCAACGTCTCCTTCCCACTCACCCTCATAGAATGCTTCAGGATCATATTCAGAAGCAGACAAGTCTGACCAAACTGACCATCTCTGCGTCGGTGTAGGTTCGGCTGGAACCAGGCGAAGCGACTGCACAATAGCGATCGCTTTGGCTATCTCGTCAGTGGTCGGACCATGGGAACCGGGCTAAGAACCTGCTGACTTGCGCTTTCCTTTTGCAGGAACCGATTCCGCATAATCAGCTCTCCTCTTGCCTGAGGGGGTATCGCCCAGGTCAGTGGGCACCCCCTCAAGTTCGGTCGGAACCAAACCGGGCTGGCCTTCCAGGCCAGCAGATTTTTCCGCCTCCCTTTCCTTCAGTCTACTTAAACGTTTATCCAAAGTGGCCTTAGGAAAGTTTCTGCAGATTTGGCAGTCTTCTTTGAGGTAATCAAACCCCAGACAATAAACACAGATGAGGTGGGGATCAGCCTTGGCAAAGGCCTCCTCTCACTCAGTGCAGTGCTGAAACCCAGTGGGCCCGGTTTTGTTTTTGGTTTCTCAGACATGCCTTAATAACAAAGTCACCCTTACCAGCAATCAAGCCAGGCAACTAACAAACCTATTGGTTCCAACCGTGTCACGGGTCGGATGAAGAAACCAGAGAAATCAACATTTTTTTTCAGGAACCGCTAGATAACGGAAACCATACTAAAATGACTGTAGAAACAAAAAACAATGAATCGCTTCGGTTCTGACTGGAAAGAAACCGAAAATAAAAATTTCTTTATAAAACTCACTACTACCTACTAATACACTTACTGTACCAGTACAGAGACGTAAAGACCGAAAAAATAAAGAAGCGGTTTACTAAACCGACTGACTTTACCACAACCGAACCAAAGTGAAGGAGAGGACTCCAGAGCGACTTCACTGTAAGGCGGAGCAAAGAATCTGACAGTTACACTGAGGAGTACCTGAGACAGAGGTTTGAAAACTGAGCTCGAGCTCAACGTTCTATGCATTGGCACAGAGTTAACTCTTTCCTCTCCGGAGCAGTTCAAGTGCTGGGGCTAACTGCATATAGTCAGAATACAGCAAGACTTCATATTGTTTGAATGATCATGAGAGTTCTAAATGGACATATTGGTCTCACAGGGGCACAGACACATGGGGAGAATCCGTTTTCTTGCCAGTATTCTTCCGTTTCTTAGGCCCCTGGGATCCACACATGATTGATTCTTGTAAAATAATTTACAAAAATAGAGCTTGGTGCCGTACAAAGGAGATAGGAGGAGAAAAGGTGGCAACGAGAGGTCGAAGAAACTATATGGCATTGAACAGAACCGAAGGACATGACGCAGTAGAAAATGGCGAACGCTTCCATGGAGTACCTTCCTCGATGGCAAGAAGAACAGAACTGAGGAGGAAAGGGGGCCGGCAATGGTTACTGGCCAGTCCATGAGCGCCACTGTCATATGTCGGTCTTGTGGGCAGCACAGTCTCAGACGTCGGACCCTCACCGCCAAAGCTTTTAAAGGCATACGCTCCTGCAGGGTCCTGGTACATTGACCAAACAGTGATGAATGGTGAAGACTGATTCTTGGAAGATTAACCCCTCAATCATCGGATTCCTGCAAAGAGACAAGGCCCTCCCGTTCACCAACCCTCGGGTTATCCAACTGCTCAGAAGAGGAGATCCAGAACACCTCCACAGGATGCCTAGAAGACCTGGCTTTGGTAGTCTTCCCTCTCCCGGTGCCGCAAGCGGTGTCAGGAGGGGAACCAGCCTTGTGGTCGGCATCACCTAGCTCAATGGCCTTACAGCAAGGAGCCAAGGCACTGCTGGACCGCAATGCCAAGGTGCCTGCTGGTGCAGGTCCAGCGTGTAGCTTTGACCTCTAAGAGTGTCCACTACCCTGAAGGGGCTATGGACTAGGAGGGGTGTTAAGCTGGCCTCCCAGGGGAGGTCCACTGTGCTCGTGACCCCTCCCTCAGGCTCTCCATCTCGATGGGGCGAGGACTAGGAGAAGCCAGGTCTCCCTTAGCACATGTAGTACTTGTGAGGGGCTCAGGCGAAGAGTCCAGGGACATTACCTCACTGTCCCGAGTGTGCGGACTATATCCAGGGGGGGGCGGCGGCGGCAGATGACCCCATTTTATCGCGTGGATTTCTAGGGTGCAGAAGCCCAACGAGAAGCCGTCATCACAGTGGTCCATGTCATGGTCAGCTCCAAGGCAGGTCCAGCAGCAGTCATGCTGATCCCAGACTAACATAGGCATCCCACAGGCGCACTGACACACTGGGGGCTGTCTTTGTTAGCCTTCTTATCTTTTTCTTTTGCCCGCGAGAGTCAGACATGACTGAAATGGAAAATAATAAAACCAGCGAAAAAAAGACGCTCGGCACCATGAGACAGAGAGAGGAAAAAAGGCGGTGCCAAAAACAGCTGAAGAAAGGGTGGTGCCGAGAGAATAATGGCAGCAAGAGATGCGACACAATTATTAACTTGAAGTGGTAGCTCCCACAGTGTTGCCTCGATGGTGTGAAAAACAGAACTGAGGTATGCAGGGGGGCCAGCATTGGTTACTGGTCAGTCCACAAGTGTCACATCATACATGAGCTTTGTGGCATTGCTGTCATGGACATCGGCCCCCTAGTGGCAAGCTACTGAAGTTTTTAACTCCTGCAGGTTCCTAGTGCCTTCGGCACAGACCCTCAAGTGGTAACAAATGGTACAGATTGTTTCCTGGAAGATTCTGAGTTTCTTCATGAACTGTTTCAGATTGTGCAGATCCAGCGTGGGGCACTAGTCACCCCTACCCCCCATGACCAGGAAGTACCTGGACACAATTCTGACAGGTCAGTGCGTCCGGGACATGGGATATTAACCCTTTTGTAAGGAGCTTAACAATGTACTCCTGAAGGGTGGACAGCGTGTCCTGCAACACCCTGGATTCCCAAGGCACGTGGAGGTGGTAAGGTGAGAGAGCCTCTAAGTCCAGAGACAACCCTCTACCCAATATGTCCAACACCCATTTGTCTACTGTGATAGCGGACCAACGTAACAAGAAGTGACATAGCAGACCTCTGATGGGGAGTGCAGACAGGGACATGACGGGCGGAGGGATGACACTCCCTGACCGGTCACTGGGCAGCTTTTATGGGGGGCACTGGCGGCTACAGCTGGAGGGGCACCACTACTCCTGCCCACCCTTAGGACCCTAGCCCCTGGACTTCAGGCAGAAGGCCTAGTACTGTCCATGCTGGGGATGCTACTGATGAAGCGGTGGCGAAAGGACCAGAACTGTAAAGCTGCTTTTTAGGCTCTTTTTAAGAGTACGTCTGGGATGACGCCACAGAATCCAGGGTGGCACTGGACTTCTCCATATGAGTGAGATATGCTTCCACCCAGGCCAAATAGGTCAGTGCCCAAAAAAGGGACATCTGTCAGCTTGTGCTGGGTGTCTGCAGTGAAGTTGGACAGCTGCAGCCAGGCCCTACGATGCATGGAGACAGCCGCTGCCATGGCAGAGGCACACATATCGCCCATTGTCCAAGGCCATCTGACCCTCATCCCAGATGACTTACTGCCAACTGCTGATCGGCAGGGAGGTGATTAAGGATTGTATTGAAGACTTCCATTAGGGTGTGACTGAAATTGGCCATCAACATTGCATAACTAGCCAGATGGAGACCCAAGAATGCCTCAGCATACACCTTCTTAGCAGTGTGGTCAATCTTATAGAACTCCTTGGCCGGAGGCTTGTACACGTCTCCCTGGTATCCGGACTTGCAGAACACAGAACCCATGACCAGTCCCTCTGCAGAGGGCTAATTCAAGAACCCAGAAAGGGACCGCATACTTGAGGACCATATGGGCAGAGGGTGCCGTGCAGGATGGTGGATGCTACCAAAGCTGGTCCCAAAATGGCTTCAGTAATTGGAAAGCAAACCCTGGGGAATTGTTCTGGTACAAAATGTCTGTAAATGGGTTCTTAGCCCTTTTTTGTACTGATTATAGTGGGACCGACATGGACTCTGAGATTAGGTGGAGAAGTGCCCCAAAAGACACAGTAGACAGCTTGACTGATCACCAGTCGAGGACGGAAGTCCCAGAGAAAGCCATGTATTCGTGGTCCGAGTCATCCGTGGACTCTTCGGAAACAGCCCTCGAAAGTTTCTTGCCACAGACCAACCATGTACCTGCCCCTTGGTACTCTCCTCCAACAACCAGTCTGACAAGCCAGAGGCGGAACGGGCATCTTAGCTGCAGCGCTTACCTTCAGTTTCGGTGGGGGAGGCTCCACTCGAAGAGATGGAGAAGCAGTTATGGAAAGCCCCTGCGTAGCCATGGACTGGAGTGGGAATCACTGGTGGCTGCCAGGAGACCAGAGGTCAAGAAGGTAGAGCCATACCCTGTCCCATGACAGTCCACTGTTGCCAGAGGAGTTCTTCATAGCACCAGTGCAGTTTGCGATGATGCCTCTCCTCACCCGAGGATAAGGAAATCGAGAAGTGTTGATGGTGAAGCCTCCCTGTCAGCTGACCTGGAGTGAGATGTTCCTGAAAAGCCTGCATGGCGTAGAGCACAGTGCGACAAGGAGCTCCTGCCACTCTCAAAGACCAACCTTTTCTTAAATCTGTTGCAACAGTTCTTCTATTTCTAAGCCTAAGTTAGTCTTTACAATTTCAAGTCCATAAGGTTGGCCACCTATGGTCACTCCTTTCCCTTTCTGGACTATGCTACAGTGTCCTCATTAATACTCCTTTTCCCTCTCAGATACTCGTACAGGGAGGTTATTGTGGTGACCTCTGAGCTGATGTAGAACAGGCTGTGTTCCTCATTGTTGGATTTAGTATGCAATGACACTAGGTCATAAAATACTTTAATCTATATACCTTATGTGTAGAACACCTTTAAGTGTTGAAAATACCATGGCACTTGGTGTTTTTGATAAAAGTACAAAAGTTACTAGGGGACTGTATGATAAAACTTAGTTGAGCTATTTAAAATGCATGTAATCTGCTGTAAACTGAACAAATATGAAAATTAATGGTGATTTGCATATATCCCACGATGCTTTGCATTATGGAAGTATGTGTGATGTTGCGTTTCTTTGAAACTTGGCTTATTGTCAATGCCCTTTGGGGTAACCCTTGTTTCAGTGCTTCTGCACCGAGGTCCTTTGTGTTTAGCTTTTTATTTTATTTGAGCCCCCACCACCCAAGCAAACAAGGCCTGCATAAGGGAGGCTAAATCTCAACAGATAAGGGAGATCAGAGAGTCAGTAAGTGCTGGCTAAGTGTAGAGGAAAGACTTGCATAGTATGTTGCTACAAACTGATGTACTGAAGAAGGGGATATGCCATTGCTGAAGGTTATCTGCTGCATTTGAATAAACATCACACAGAGATTGTGTGTTGAATCTGAAGTTCAGTGTCTGGTCCATCTGTTACCCCACAACCCCTCCACAGACTTGATGTGAGAAGTGGGATAACTTGCTGGAAGTGTCTGGACTGGTCAAAGAGGGACGTTTTCTGGTGGATATCGCCCAGATATCCCAGGTGGACCGATGCACCAGGACTTGCCAGAGGAAAATCTGGAGAAGAAAGTCTGTAGAGCTCTGACCAGAACCACAGCCAACAGATGGAGAAAAGCTGCTGCCTGGACTGGACCTGGGAGCTCGAAGGAAGGCCAAGCCTGAAGATGACGAAGAGAATGCAAAGGGATGAGGAACTACCGTGGGGTCAAGGCAGATTGGAGGTGAGAGACAACACCCAGGAGGTGGAGACCCTGATGAGGATGACCCATTGGATGAGTGGGCAATGGCTGGAGGCAGACTGATTATGAACAGAGGCGGAACACTAGTGCCAGGTGCTTTAGAGGTCCCTGCTGGAGAGTTTGGATAAAGAATCAGAGGAGGATTTTTTTATGGGCTCAACTAGAGGAAGACCCCGACTGAGCAGGATATTCCTTTGTTGCCTGTGTTTCCAAGATGTTACCTATTGGAGGTCAGAGATGCAAGTATGGAACTTGAATGTGAGACCCCCAGGTAAGATTGAGCCTTGTGATATTGTGCTGGGTTTGAAGACTCCAAGCAAGCAAAAAAAAGTCTCTTCAGCCTCATAGGCTTCATCTTGTATTGATGCAGCTAAATCTATTAACCGTACTGACTACGGTATACTGCAGGCTAAAGATGCTACTGTTACCAAACTGTTACAGTATGTTAAGGAGGGTATGCAGATTAATGGCGATGTGGGGGCAAAACAATGTTGGTGGTATGAACTAAAGAAGGGTGTTCTGTACCACGAGGCCCAACCCCCGTACAAAAAGTGTGGATGCCCAGGCAGTGGTACCTGAGGCGTACTGGTAACAAGTGATGGAAGCTGCTCACTTTAGTCCCTGTGGGCATCTGAGCCATGGTGCAGTCTTGCTCGATTAACCCTGTATTATTACTGGCCAGGGATGTTTATGTGTAACCAGATGGAGGTACCTGCTGGGGACAGCCGAGGAACTAGTACCTGGGGTGTGAAGAGAGTGTCCCAAAGGGTAGAGGTCACTAAAGAAAAAAAAAATTGCACCCTTGGAAAAAGGGAAAACTCACACAGGTCACAAGGTACTAGATGGTAACAAAGGGCTGAAAATAGCACAACGATTAAAAGGATGACACCCCAGAAGTAAAAGGTTTAGGAATCTGATGTTCAGCATTGCAGGGTATTCAGCATGGGAGAATCCTTGACTTCCTGTAGGTTTCTGTAGAGACCTGCCTGGGGATAAGATGACCAAGAATTTGGGGTCAGAGGTTATAAAAAAGGTTGAAATAGAGCAGAAACTACTACTGCTTCTTCCATATTCCCACAGACACTTTATACAAGACAGAGGGGTCAAGCAGCTGTGCAGGTAAGGTCAGATGTGGCTCTGCAATGGTCCCTTTCTATAGGTAAAAGTGTAGCATTCTTGGTCAGGAGGCGGGCCTGATGTCAAAAAAAAAAGGTATCCAAGGGCAGACAAGGAGTCTGAGGTGGTATGTGTTTTATTTTTTTGACTGAAAACCTACAAAGGAGGCAGTGGGTGGAAAATGGGTTGGAACCTGTGCTGTAGTAACGCCAAAGGAGTGTCTACCCTCAGGTGTCTGTATTAGCAGCAAGTGAAATTAATGAATCAAGAGACAGTGGATTTATGTAGAGGGGTTGAACCTAGGACTGGGCCCCTGCTTAAAACTGACATGTCTGGCGGAGTTGGAGCAGGTAAGTACTCACCTCAGAGAAAGTCTTTCTATGGCACTGGACTTTACAGCCGTCCAGATTTTTGGTTAAGAAATATGACAGACTTTCCCTAAAAGGAGATGGGAAAGTACCGCTGGTCTCTGTTTAGAAATGTGTTAATGCCTCAGGATAGAAAATGATATCAATCACTATGTTTATGACGGAATGTTTATCGTTAATATGGACCCTGAGACAAAGCTTCTGAAGATTGATGGGTAGAAGCTCCATCCCTTCCTGGGATAGAAAGTTGGTAAGCAGTCTGCAATAACTGCTTCCATCTTAAGCTGGGGGATGTGTGACAGGGAGCTCCTGCCACTCTTTAGGACCAACCTTTTCTTAAATCTACTGTAACAGTTCTTCTATTTCTAAGCCTAATCTGTTCTTTACTGAGCTGATTTAGAACAACAGGCTGTGTTCCTCGTTGCTGGATTTAGTATGCAATGGCACTATGTCATAAAATACTGTATATACCTTACGTGTATAAAAACTGTACTTGAAAATACCACGGCACTTGGTGTTTTTGATAAAGGTAAAAAGTTACTAGAGGACTGTATGATAAAAATGTTGCTGTGCTATTTAAAATGCAAGTAAATTGCTGTAAACTGAACAAGTCTGAAAATTCATGGTGATCTGCATATATCCCATGATGCTTTGCATTACGGAAGTATGTGTGATGATGTATTTTTTTGAAACTTGGCTTATTGTCAATGCCCTTTGGGGTAACCCTTTGTCTTAGTTTTTTGAGCCAGTACCACCAAAGCAAACAAGGCCTACATAGGGGAGGCTAAATCTCAACAGACAAGGGAGATCAGAGATCAGCGAGTCAGTAGGTGCTGGCTAAGTGTAGAGGAAAGACTTGCATAGTCTGTTGCTACAAACTAATGCACTGAAAAAGGGATATGCCATTGCTGAAGGTTCTCCCCTGCATTTTGAATAAACATTAAGTAGAGACTGGGTGTTGAACCTGAAGTTCGGTGTCTGGTCCATCTGTTATCCCACAACCCCTCCACACACAGCCCTCATCTCCAGGACACCAATATGCAGGGAGGAGTCCCACTGGGACCAAGAGCCCAGGGTCTGGAAGGGACCCAGTTGCGCTACACAGCCCAGATCTGAGGCATCTGTGGTTAGGATCTGTTGCAGGGAGATCTGGAATGGGACACCTTGAAGCAGATTCAGGGGGTCCATCTACCACTGCAGTACCTTGCATACTGGGGAAGAGACCAGGACTGGTTGGTCTAACTTGTCCGTGCGCTGGTCTCACTGTACCCAGAGGATGCGCATATGGAGTCTGGCCAGTGGAACAGTGGGTATGGCAGCTGCCATCAGGCCCAGCAATGTGAGATACACCCTGGTAGGAATGTATCGACTTTGGGCGATTTCCTGAGCTTGAGCTATGAGGCACTCTGCCCTGTTTTGGGGCAGGAAGGCCTTTGCCTGGGCAGAGTCTAGAACTGCCGCTATATACTGCAACCTCTGGTATGGTATCATAACTGACCTGGCCAGGCTGACAATGATGCCCAGGGAGTGAAAGAGCTGGAGAGTTCGCTCCAGAGTCAGCAAAGCTGTTCCTTGGATGGGGCCTTTAGGAGTCAATCATCCAGATAAGACATACTAGTCCCTCCCTTCTGAGAGCTGCTGCAACCACGGCTAAGCACTTGGTAAAGACTCATGGCACAGAGGACAAGCCAAAGGGCAGCACTTTGAACTGATAATGCTCACCCTAAAATGCAAAACGGAGAAACTTGATGTGAGGAGGAAAGACCAAGATGTACAGGTAAACATCCTGCATGTCCAGTGAGCAAAGCCAGTCCCCGATTTTAAAAGAGGGGCCTCAGGCCAGCCTGGTGGTGCAGAAGGCTGAGGCGCTGGATTCTTTACCTCATGCTATGCTGGTGACCTGGGTTCGGGAACAACCTCAAGTCATCAGGGAGCTGGCATGGGGGGAGGGAGTGGGATTAGCAGCCAAAAGGCAGCTCTCCTCTCCCGGGGTGGTTGTCCCCCGTGAATCCCACTCCCAGTGGGTGGAGGTCCGATGGGAGTGCAGGTGGGAGGGGGCGGTGGCGACTGCCAGGGGTGGGGTGGAAGGGGCCGAGCTGGTGTGTACGTACGTGCCTCCATGCACTCACATGCGTGTGTTTGCTGGGGTCCTGGGTTTGGGGAGAAAACAGGAAAAACTGCAAAAATTACTGATTAAAAAAGGGGGGGGGCCATCAGGCCTGGTGAAGTTACTATATGGAACTTTTTTTTACTGGACATACAGACTGAGGACCTTTAGGTCCAGAATTGACCTCAGCTCTCCAGTCTGGTGTAAAACCCCTTGATTCTCTGGTGCCTGTGCACTGGCTCGATGGCCTGCTTGTGCCTCCCTGAGAACAGAGAGGTGAGTCAGGGGATAACAGGAGGGCAGAGGTGGGGTTTCTGGAGGTTGCTCGATGAGCTCCAAGGTGCGTCATCTTTCTATGACCTGTAGGATCCATGCATCTGAAGTTATGGTTCTCCATTGATTTAGATGTAGGGAGAACCAACTTCCGACCACTGCCTCCTGATTCGAGACCAGAAGAAAAGGGGGGCTGATCCCTCACTTTCGAGGTGCTTGGCCGCTGCTCCGGCACCAGAGGCGTGGGCAAGGGAGCCTGGGCTCTGTGTTTTCCCTAGGGCTGAAGATCTGTCCCTAGCCTATTGTTTGTTTTGTGAAAAGGAGGCTGTCCTTTGCCCCACGGCTTGGTGTGGTAGAGTGAGTGGACAGACTTGAGAGCCCTGCCTGATGCTTGCAGATCATTAATGATGTCCTAGACATCAGGGCCAAATAGCTTGGTGCCATAAAAGGGGGGCATTAAGCACTTTTTGTTGCACATCAGCCACAAATCCAGATGCTCTGAGCCAGGAGTGCCTATGTAGGCATATGCCCGTGGCAGCTGCCCTGGCAATGGTGTCAGCCATGTCATACAGGGCTCTGAGAAGATGCTTGCTAACATCCTCAGCGTCTTGAAGGCACTGAATCAGTTCCTGCTTTCGAGTGCCCTTCGGAAGGGTCTGTATGGCAGCCTTACCCTTCTTCCAATTGGCATTTTGGTATTTTACCATATGCGACAGACAGTATGCAATCCTCAAACCTACAGTAGAGGAGGCATAAACCCTCTCACCCAAGAGGTCGATTCTGCGAGACTCTTTGTGGGAAGGGAACTAAGGTGCTTAGGCGCCTTAGACCTGTCACAAGCTGCCGTGATGACCACTGAGTCGGTCTCGGGCTGGGCAGCATAACAGGGGAGACCCTGGGGACGTGATAAAGTTTGTCCGCCTTACAATGCGTAGCTGGCACCATGTCTGGCCCTTCTATCACTGATGTGGCGACCAGACTCCAGCAGGACTATAATGATGTCCAGCACTGGTTTTGTGCAAATTAGCAATTTCTTAACTCACTGTCTCCTAGCAGATGCCTGTAGTCATCAGTAAAATACACTGGTATGTCCTGAGGATGTCTGCAGAAGTCGGCTACTGACTCCCAGTGTGCCCTTGCAACATCTGGAGAAATCACATATATATTTAATATATAGTGTAACAGAATATAATATATATTTGACTGCATAGCACTGTTGGAAAGGTAATTTTGTGCTGAACAACTCTGCCACTGATATTTTGTGTGTATCATGTATACTTTAGGAGTTATTCACATTTGTGTATGGTGTGTATGGTTGACATGTTTTCCATCAAGATTCACCTAAGCAGCTTGAATAAAATTCACTTTTTTGGCACTTCAGCAGGTATAAAATAAAAACCGTACTGATTACAACTGGTTGCATAGCACCACTGGAAAGGCATTTTTGTGCTCATCAACTTTCATGCTGATACTTTGTGCGTATCATGTATACTTTTTGGAGATACGCATTTGTTTATGATATGGTGTGTATGGTTGAGATTCATCCTCAAATCTCACCAAAGCACCTTGACTAAAATGGGGTAAAATTATGTTTTATAGTAAAAGATACATTTTTTTTAACAAACATAATATTAAAACACCATCTAATGTCTGTATGCTTAATTTGGTGTTGATATTTTACATATTTTACAACAAAAATGGCTTATGTTGCCCTTTTTAGTGAAAAAAATATTTAGTTTGCTCTTTCGACCAGCATAGAAAAAAAACAAAATTACTTATTATTACATGCATGCCACCATTGGAAAGGCAATTTTGTGCTGAATAACTCTGCCACTCATACTTTGTGAACAGCATGTACAGTTATTAAGCTATTAGCATTTGTTTGCGACATGCTGACTATGGCTTGATTTTGCTTAGAAAGGCCCAGGATTCACTGTTAAAAGTATACAGGAGATTCAGGAGGCAAGTAGTGTAATCTCAGAGTGAGCCTGTGGAGGCAATGAGTTAATGCCAAGACGACTGTCTCCATGACCTTTGGCACTAGGTCAGAGACTCTCTCAGCTCCTCACCATTCCCTCCTTTCATACCCTGGACGGGGCCACTCTGGAAGTTTGCTCCTCCTTTAGATATTTCGGGGTCTGGCTCGACCAGCACCTCAACTTTTCTATACATGTCAATGCTATCCACAAAAAGCTTCACCCCAAACTGGGTTCGTTATATCGCAACCGTGGTTGCATCCCACTGCCTGCCCGCCGCTCTCTTGCACAGAAAATGATCCTCCCAATTTTCGACTACGGGGATGTAGTCTACGGTGCCACCCCCAAGTCCACTTTAGCCAGACTGGATACATTTTTCCACTCATTCTTCCGTTTCACTTGATTGTCCGCCTTCCACCCACCACTTCTCCCTTTACCGGACACTTAACTTCCCCTCGCTTCATGATCGTCATTTATCCCACTGTGCAAGTCTCATGGCCAAGTTCTGTTCCCATTCTCTACCACCCTACCACACCTCGGCCCTGCCAGCCCAGCATACTGCCTTAGAAATTCCGACACCCGTCACCTGACAACACCGTGCATGTCCACCTCTGCAGGCCAGGCAGCCTTCAGATATAGAATGCCTAAACTATGGAACTCCCTCCCTGCTGACATCCCGCACATGCTGCCTCCCAATCAACTTATCAAGGTGCACTTCTCCTCCCCATGTGCCTGCAACATCCCATAATTGCATTTGCCCTACTCTACTAATTCAGTTTCCGGCCACAGACTAGCCATCAGCTCCCACCACACCCGAGGCCTGTTTGTTTTGCTCATCTCTGTCTCATTACCCTTCTCAATGTGCTCTTGTAATGACTGCAATGATTGTTCTTCCTGGTTTTGTATTTATTGTATTACCATGCTCCAGTGTTTGTGAGTAATCTGTATTGTACTTTTGTATCCCTCTGCCCCCTACCCCCAGGACGCACCTGGAAACGAGCAGTACTTGCTCAGTGTGCCTTCCTGGTAAAACTTTTAAATAAATGTCTGGTCTGTGCCAGGCTGCTGTGGCTACATTCCTCAAGGCTGGTAACACTGGAGGAATGATCTTTGGGGGAAGATTCTGGAATCTCCAGGAAGTCCACCAGTTCTTTCCTGGTGGCATCCTCTTCCTCAGTGTGGAAGCCCATGACTGAGGACAGCTGCTTTATCACACTGAAAAATGTGGGGTACTCAGGAGGACACCAGGGGAGTATGCTTTACCGAGTTCTCACTTACAGAAGAGGCTGCAGATCTGTCAGAGCAGGAGTTCTTCCTCCTCATCATCCGGAAAGATTAGGTCTGGGTGTACTCCTCCTTGACTTCAACCTCCAACATCTGGGTCTGGCGTCAGATGCGCCAATGACGGCCCACAGGGAGCTTCCAGTGGCAGACGAGCAGGCATCAACGACGAAGCTGTCATCGACTGAGTCGGTGAGGGGTGCCTAAAGGCATCCAACTGCTGCACAATCAAGTTAGTGAACTCTTCGTTCAAGTCGATGGGGGGGCTGGGGGTTCGACAACACAGGTGCTATTGCTATGGGTCTGGTGGGCACAGTTGACAGGGAACAAGATTGATGCGGGGGCAGTCACAGTTTGGTCTTTTCGACCCCGGAAGAACAGCTGGAAAATACAGCAGGAAAAGGGGTCACAGCTCCAGAAAGAAAGTAGACTAGAGGTCCCATGGGCCCTACTAATTTCCCCTTAGTCCCGATGAGGACTCCACAGGTTGAGTTGACCACAGCTGGCAACCTGGACCCTCAAGCGGAAAGGTCCAGGTAATCAGCCAGAGGTAAGGGAGTCATCAGGATCGTGTGAAGAGGGCAAGCGCCCTTGCTTGCCCTCCCCCAAAAATGGGCCTCTGTCACTTCACTGAAAGGAGTAGACAGCCTGGAAGTACAAGCGGGACTAGGCCCACAATTAATAATAATTTTTATTTATATGGCGCTTTTCTATTTCCAAGGTGTCGTACAATTTAAAACAACTAAAAACAGCCATTATAAAATCCAATAATACTCGACACAACCAATAGTCATAATCAAATAAGACAGTTCAGTTCTCCAAAAAGGCTTTTTGCCAGAGAAAAGTTTTCAGACCATTCTTAAATTCCTCCACAGAAGTACACTCCCGTAACCGACGGGGTAGAGAATTCCAAAGGATGGGAGCAGCATTAGAAAATGCTCTAGCACCAGATGATTTCAGATTCACTCTTGGAATCTCTCGCAACCCCTTGTCGGCTGAGTGGAGCGATCGATCAGGGCAGTAGGATACCAGGAGTTCTTTCAGATAGACCAGACACTGACCGTGTAGGGCTTTGAAAGTCAGTAAACCGACTTTAAAGGTGAGCCGCCACTGTATTGGCAGCCAGTGCAGTTCGCGCAGCACCGGAGTAATACGACAGGATCTACTTGAGCCCGTCAAAAGCTGGGCTGCTGCGTTCTGCACTAGCTGCAGTCGACTGATTTCAACCCCTGAAAGCCCTGGATAAAGGTAGTTGCAGTAGTCCAGGCACAAGGACACAAAGGAGTGGACCAAAGTTGGAAGGTCGTCAGACGGAACCAGATGCCTAACCCTGTCGATGTTCCTAAGATGGTAAAAGGAGGTCTTGACGACAGCCAGCACCTGCGACTGCAGTGTCAGTCTATCATCAAGAACCACCCCCAGGTTACACACCTGTTCGGAGATCGGGAGAAAAACGCCGCCAAGAATAATTCTAGAAGGCGCACCAACACCCAACCTCCCTATCTGGCGACCCGGGTCCACAACCAATACCTCTGTCTTTTCCAAGTTCAACTTCAGCCAGATAGAATCCATCCACTCTTGGATTTCTTTCAGACAGTTTTTAAAGACTGAGAGATCTCCATCCTGGTCGGGTGCAAAGGAAAGTATAGCTGGGTATCATCTGCGTAACAGTGAAACCTCAGCCCATACCTTCTTACAATGTCTCCAATGGGTAGCATATACACCGCGAATAACATGGGTGACAGTACTGAACCCTGAGGCAGCCCACACAACAAAGCCGCTGGGTCCAAGGAAAAAACCCCAGACACAACTCTTTGTGATCTTCCTGTGAGGAACGAAGTGAACCATCTTAAGACGGTCCCCAATATTCCACATATAAGCCTCAGGCATTCTATCAACACCACATGATCCACAGTGTCAAAAGTGGAGGAAAGATCAGAAGAACCAAGATGGAACGGCTCTTCCGATCTCTCGCCATCAGGAGATCATTGAGCACCCGAACCAGCACTGTCTCGGTACTGTGTCTTTTACGAAAACCGGACTGGAGGGGTTCACAGATGTCATGGATGGTCAAATGGTCCTCCAGTTGAGCTGCCACTACTTTCTCAATCATCTTCCCAACAAAGGGAAGGTTAGAGTTAGGTCTGCAGTTTGCGAAACAGTCTGGGTCCAAGGTAGCTTTCTTCAAGAGTGGTGTCACCACCGCCTCTTTCAGGGAGCTAGGAAACTCACCCGATTCCAAGGAGCACCAGACTATCCGCACAAGGACTGGATCGATGATATCAGTGCAACCCAAAATTAGGAAGGTCGGTCCAGGGTCCAAACTACAGCACGTAGGGCGCACACTCTGGATAATCCTCATGACATCCATGAACTCTGGCTGACTGAAGGAACTCCAGGAAAATTGAGGAATAATGATAATGATATCGCACCGTTCCACAACAACCCCCCTACAGTGTGTTGGCTGCAAATCTGCCCTGATGTCAGCCACCTTATTAGCAAAGAATTGAGCAAGCTCATCGCACTCTAACTGTGAAAAAGCTTTCCGAACTTGCAGACAGGCTGGGCTGCACGGTCTGTTCACAGTTCGAAATAGCTGAGCTGGTCGATTCCGAGCAAATGCAATCTCCCTGGACAGGAATTCTGCCTTCTTATGGGTGATTGCAGATTGATAGACCAAATAATGGTCCATCAATCTAAGGTGGTCGGCATCAAGAACTGACTTTCGCCAGCAGCGCTCTAAGCTTCACCCCTGTCTCCGCATCTCCCGCAACATCCCACCAAACCAAGGGGACCTGGGGCAAAGGGAGAGGGGGTGAACATGGACTGGAGCAATAGAATCCAGAGTCACCGTAACAGCTGTATTATAAGCTGACACGAGAGTCTCTGGATCATTGCTTGCCAACATGGGGGACAGGAGGTCAAGTACCGCCGCAAGGCCTTTGGAGTTTACATCCCGTAAAGGGCGGTACCTAACCATCTTCACAGGGGTAGGCCTTCTAGAGGGGGTATAAAACCTAAACCCCACGGTGTACTGATCTGACCACCCGACTGGTTCCACCCCCACGTCGGAGGTTTCGATCCCTAGAAGAAAGATCAAGCCCAAAGAGTGTCCAAGTTTATGTGTAGCAGTGGAAACCACCTGTGTAAGGCCCAGAGATGTCATTAACTGGAGGAAGTGTTGACCAAATTGCAAGAGTTCGTCGTCGACCCAGGCGTTAAAAATCGCCCAGAACCATCAATCTGGGCGATTCAATCTGCCATGTTGGCGACAAGAGTCCACCACTTCCTGAAGAATACGCTTCTCATCACGGGTGGATGGTAGATGAGAAGCGATTCAGCTCACCTGCTACTACTGTACAGTCAAGGACTCAGCCTCCTTGACTAATAGTTCGGTCTTTGAACACAGACCGCAACCCCCCCCCAACATGATCAATCTCGGGCGGTGCATCACCGAGTACCCGGCTGGAGTCATAACCTCCAAAATAGGGCCTGAGTTATCATCCAACCAGGTCTCGGTGATGCAAGCCAGGTCCACTGTACCAACAAGATCAGCAATAATGATACACAGACCTCAATATAAGACGATTTAAAACACCACCCAGATCCCAGTTAACTAAGATCAATTCTGTACTTAAATCTAAAGACAGCTGTAATCCTCCCACATACATACATAACAAATAAAAAAAAATATAGTTTAGGTTCTCTCACCACCCAAACAAAGATAAACAAAACAAATGTAAAATAAAGTCCCCCCCCCAGTCCTCTCACAATTAGGGAAAGAGGGTCATTTGGCACTCTCACTGGCAAAATTAATAATTACAATCGAAAAACTAAATCATAAAATAACATACAAAGTGCAGTTTAAAAATTCTCACAGTCAACAAAACAAAATATGAAATCCACACCCTCCCCAGTCCTCTCACAACCAGGGAGATAGGATAGTTTGAGCACTTCTCACTGCCAGAAAAAGTCATAAGCTGTAAATTAAAACATAAAACTTAACATAAATAAACTAAATATATGGACGCAGGGTCCTCTCACCACCCGGTCGTAAAAAACAACAAAAAGGGTTTTAAAATCCAAGGGAGGTATGAGCAGTCTTCACAGAAAAGTACAACAGAGTAGCATCCAATAATCCAGTGGAGAGTCAAAATCCATAAAATCAAAAAAATAAGGGGATGAGACAGGACCCAACCACTCAAACCACACAAGTAGAGTAGGGATAAGAGCAAAAAAAAATCCACAGAATAGTTCCACTAAAGTGAAGGGAAACTTCAAATCCAAGTCTACTTCGATCAGATCTTGCTAGAAGAATCTCAACAGCACTAAGGCCCCCTAACTCCCAGACAAGTGTAGCCCATGGGAAATATTGCAGACCCAACAAGGAGCCCAAGATAGGCTGCAGTTGCAGCCGTATCAGTGAATCCAGCAGCATGCCCAGTCCTTTCACTTATCTCTAATTTCATTAATTGGCCTCAATTGGGGGAAAGCAAGAAGGGCGGAGGCACTACCCAGAGTCTGAGGACCAAGGGTGATGGTGGGCGGAAAGCAGTGATAAATGGTGACGCTATACAGAAAGATCAACAATTTTGCAGGTATGTAATTTTCATATCTTATCTGTATCAATCTTCACCATTCATCACTGGTGGGCAATTAACAAGCCCCCTCAAGGGGACCTGGTACCTCCTTGAGGGAAAAGTTTTCCCTTTGGCCCCTGTGGGAGAAACACTGGGAGGGAAGACCCTCACAGGCCTGGTGAGGCCAGTCACTGGTCAGGGTGAGTCGGTGGGTCTCCCTTTGCCTGCGAGAAGGAAGTCGCCCAACAAGTTGCCATCTCACCCTGCTACAGAAGAGGTGGGTCCCCCCGGAAAGTGGAGGCAAACCCCTTTTGCCAGGCCATAGGCATCAACCTAGAAAGGCGAAGCCATGCCATCTGCCTAATGCAGATCGCTGTCCCCGCAAGCCTGGATGCCACCTCAATAGCATGGTACGATGCCCTTGCTTGGTGCCTCACAAGCTCCAGGTCACACGCGGAGAGGGAAATGGCTTGCCTGGTTGCCTCCGAATCAGCCACTGATGCTAGCAACTGACCTAGTATACACCATAAGTGCCTGTTGCAGGCAGCATGATGGGCCTGATGCGATGCTTCAGAGAGCATAAGGCACGCCGAGGAGATGACTCTCCTCCCCCAGAGGTCAAACTCCACAGTATCAACCTCTGGGTGTCGGTCTTGCCTTGGGTTTCCATGCCCAGTAGGGGTGCACAGGAGACTCAGTCCTGAGGTGGGGTGAGGCAAAGCTCCCGGAAATCCCTGGGGTGAGCCATACCTGCGCTGGCAGTCCATTGGGGCTGATGGATGGTGACAGGTGCAGTATGACGCCTCCTGAAAAAGAACTGGCCAGGAAGGCACCACCAGGAGGTCTGCACTGTATTCACTTAGAAAACTGAGTGTCGCCCGCTCAGGATTGCATCTTGCTACCCTGGAAACATGGAGTTCATCGACCAGCCTCGACAGGAAATGCTGATAGGTGGTCTGGTCAGCGTCAGAGGACAGGTGGATGGATGGATCCTCCTCCTCCAGAGAGGAAAACGAGGAGGCTGACAAGTCTGTAGAGTCAGAATCTGGATGCTTCTGGGAAGACAGGTGGAACACCTGCTCGTCCATGGCTTTCGCATAGCAAGGGAATTCAGTTGCCGTGGACCTGAACTGCTCCCAGGTCAAGGGCCTTGAAGGACCCACATGGCCCAGGAAAGAGGGAGGAGGAGGCAGAGGAGAAAGCACTCTCACAGGATGAGAATGCCCTCTGCCAAGGCTACAAGACCCCGTAGACAATCCAATGCCAGGGAAGGATCCGCCTGTCTCCTCTGTCAACAGCTGCTCAACCAGACTGAAGAGGTCAGGACTGAGCCCAGAAGGGGAATCCCCACTGTAAAGCGACCGGGGCTGCGTAGGTCCAGAAGGGTGGCCCCTAGCCCCACTTACAGAGGTCTCACCTGAAGACTATGAAGGGGGAGAAGGCAGGTTCAGCACTGTGGCTCCTCCCCGAGCCCCATAGGGCTCCAAGGGAAGGCCGTAGCACCTCACCTTGCCCTCTCACCCCCGACTCTGAAAGGGACATCTTCCTCATCACCAATCGCAGGAGCTCCACCACTCCCGCAGCACCTACCGGGGAAGCAGCTGGCATGGGAGCCCATTTCCAGCATCAGAGGACACAGCAGCACCAGAACAGTGTCTGAAGACTCAATTTCTACCAGTGTAGAATCACTCTCAACACAAAGCGCCCATTTTGGTACCTCTAGCAGCTCCAGAGAAGCTCCGGCGCTGGGGCCTGTGTAGATTGTAATTACTGGCCCCATAGAAAGAGTGGATTGGGAGAGCACTGTAGTGCTGGGAGAAGGAGAGTCCCGGAATCCCGAGGAGCTGGGTTGCCAATCCAGATCCGCATCTCGATCATCCTCTGAAGAAGAGATCAGGGAGATCAAGAGTGGCCACCCCCAAGGCCCTCCTTCCCATGGCGCCTCGAACTGCGCTGTGGGGAGACCCTACACCGACCGCGGTGCTGCTCTGCTCACTGAAGACGTGAACAGCTCCAGAATCAGAAGCGTCTCAGACAGATGGTGCTGAGGAAGCCACTGGGCAGGGCCTAGCAGGCGTAGGCCGCGACACTGGGGGAGCCTGCACCTCAGAGGAAGTGACAGCCAAAAATGAAAATTATGTACCTACCGTAATTCTTGATCTTCTTGGACGAGTCTCCACCACTCATTCACACTACTGGGATTTGCGCCGGAGGCACTAGGACCCATCGGGAGCAAACTTTTTGCTGGAGGGTCGGCGCCATGCGAGGCACGGCACCGCGAGCCTCAGCTCGCGCTGTAATGACTATCTCGGCGTCGACCCTCCAACCGCCTCAGTATCTTTTTTTTTTACCAAGGAGGTGCAGCTTAACTAACCTAGAAGGGTAGCCTAACCTAAAAACCGGACATAAGATAGTCCGGATGACCCATATAAGAAGGGTCAACAAAGATGTCTTCACAGCCTAAAGATTTGAGGGAGTGAAGACCAACAGCAGAGGTGAGCTCGGGGGACGGAGGTGGGCGTGTGGATGAGTGGTGGAGACTCGTCAGAAGATCAAGAATCTACAGGTATGTAATTTCTATATCTTCCTGGACATAAGTCTCCACCACTCATTCACACTATTGGGAGAGTACTGAGCTAATAATCCCCCGAGAGGGCGGCAGGAGAGACCAAGAGCTCACATTTCTAAGACAGAAGTCCATTCAGGATGGCTCTGCCAAAGGAAGAATGTCGTCTGGCATGGACATCTAGTGCATAATGTTTAACAAAAGTATGCACTGAGCTCCAGGTGGCCGAGTTGCAAATATCTGCAGTGGGCACGTTGTGAATTTCCGCTAGGGATGCCGCGACCGCTCTAGTAGAGTGAGCGTAAACCCTACCCTCCAACTTAACCTGCGCCATGGAATAGCAGTGGCGAAGGCATGCCACTAGCCATGCTGAAATACATCTGATAGCGACAGGTTGACCCAGCCGGGTCTCACTGAAGGAAACAAACAGTTGCTGGGCTTTCACGAAGTCCTTGGTTCTATCCAGATAGAAGCACGAAGGCCCTCTTAACGTCCAAAGAATGAAGAGACGCTCTCCTTCATTTTGGAAGTTACGCAAAGTAAGAGGAAGGACCAAAGGTTGGTTTAGATGAAATTCTGACACAACCTTAGGAAGAAATTTAGGATGAGTATGAAGAACTACTTTGTCCCTATGGAACACAGTATACAGAGGGTCTGTGATTAGGGCATGTATCTCAGAGACCCTGCGGGCTGAGGTAATGGCCACTAGGAAAGCAGTCTTCCAGGTGAAATTTTAGCTCACAGGTAGCCAGAGGTTCGAAAGGTTTCCAGTGAGCATATCTAGCACAAGATTGATGTCCCAGGCTGCAACTGGACGTCTTGTAGGAGGTCTGGTATGCAGAATTCCTTTAAAAACTCTTAACCACAGGTAACTGAGCCAGAGATAAGGAAAAAATCGGCTCATGATATGCTGAAATAGCACTAAGGTGAACTTTGACTGTAGAGAACTGTAGGCCTGAATTTGAGAGGTCTAAGAGGTACTCCAGAACTTTATCTGGTGGGCAGGAAAAGGTTCAAGAGGACTTTGCACACCAGAGCGAAAATGCTTCCATTTGGCTGTGTAAGTTTTCCTAGTGGCTGGTTTCCGTGCAGCCAGAAGAATATCTGAAACTCTTCGAGACACATTGAACCGGTTTACTTCTACCTCTTCAGGAGCCAAGCGTGAAGGTGAAGCGATCTCAGGTTGGGATGGACCACAGGCCCCTGAGTCAAAAGGTTCATCTGTAGGGGAAGTGGTCTTGGAGGAACTGCCAACATATTGTTGAGTAGTGGAAACCACAGCTGCCGAGGCCAAAAGGGAGCAATGAGAATCATCTTGTCCTCCTGGGATTTGAACTTGAGGAGTACCCTCTGAACTAGAGGAAGAGGTGGAAAGGCGTAAAGAAAGTGTTTTGTCCACCACAGCCTGAACGCATCCTGACAGAAAATGCCAGGCCCTGGATTTCTGGAGCAGAAGAGAGGCAGTTTTGCGTTGAGTGGGGATGCAAAAAGGTCCAGGTCTGGAGTTCCCCACTCTTCGAACAGTGACTGAACTGTGGTTGAGTCGAGAGACCACTCGTGAGGGTCTGTCTCTGTTCTGCTGAAACGGTCTGCCAGTTCGTTCTGAATACCTGGCAGACAGACCACTTGAATTAGAGCCTTGTGTTCCAAGCACCATTCCCATACCCTCATTGCTTCCCTGCATAAGGGGTAAGAATGAGCACCGCCCTGCTTGTTGATGTAATACATCACTGCTTTGTTGTTCGTTTGAAGGAGAATGTTCTTGTGACACAGAATGTCCTTCAACGCTCGGACCGCATAAAGGATGGCTCTCATTTCTAGGACGTTTTATGTGAAGCTGGGACTCTACTTGAGTCCACGCACCTTGAGTGTGGAGAGCCTGACAGTGAGCTCCCCACCCCATCAGGGATGCGTACGTGGTAATGGAGATCTGATGGTCCAGAGGAGCAAAGGGATATCCTTCCAGGAGATTGCTCTCTTGAGACCACCAGGTCAGCAACCTCTTTAAAGGTTCCATCACCTTGATGAGATAGGACTGCGGGTGAGTGGTTGGGGACCACTGAGTACTGAGCATCCACTGAGTGGTTCTCATGTGCAGACGTGCTAGGGGTACAGTGAACACTGAGGAAGCCATGAGGCCTAGCATCCGCTGCATCAAGAGAGCTGTAACTGAAGTGTTCTCCCCGATGTGACGGGCCATTTGAAGGATATCGTTCCTTCTGTCTTCTGGAAGAAAAGCCTTCGCACAGGAGGTGTCCAGAAGAGTCCCTATAAAGAGGAGCTTCTGGGAGGGCTGCAGTTGCAACTTCTTGAGGTTCAGCAGAACTTCCATGGACATAAGGAGGTGAGAAGCAGTCTCTACGGCGTCCAGGGTCCCTTGCCTGGAAGGGCTTGCTAGAAGCCAATTGTCCAGATAAGGGAACACCTGTATCCCGACCTTTCTGACGTGCGCTGAGAGAACTGCATAACACTTTATAAAAACCCGCGGCGCAGAGGATAGCCCAAAGGGCAGGACTCTGAACTGATAATGCTGTCCCAGAGCCACAAACCTCAGGAATTTGTGGTGCCTCGGGTGAATAGGAATGTGCTGGTAAGCATCCTGCATGTCTAGGGAGGCTAGCCAGTCGTGTTGATGATGCAAAGGTAACAGGGTTCCCAGAGAAATCATTTTGAATTTCTCCTTGGGGAGAAATTTGTTTAGCTTTCTGAGATCCAGAATGGGGCGCATACCCCCGGACTTCTTCGGAACCAGAAAATAATGGGAGTAGAAACCCGTGTTCCGTTGATGCAGCGGCACCACTCCTACTGCCCTGTTGTTGAGAAGGCCCTGAATCTCGGCGGCGAGAAGGTCTGACTGAAGGGTTGACAGCCTGGGCTGCCGTTTGGGAGGACGATCCGGAGGGGTCTCCAGTAGATTGAGTGAATACCCCTCGCGAATTATCCGAAGGATCCATTTGTCTGAGGTTATGGACTTCCACTGGTTGTAGAAGTGCATCAGACGACCTCCCACTGGAGAGGAAAAGTCCACCTCGGGCAGCTGAGATGGGACTTGGGCCAGCCATTCATAAGGTAGCGCTGGGCGCTTTGGGCCCTTGCGCTTTCTGTTGCGTCTTCTTTTGAGGTTGGGCAGGTTGGTTTTTGTGGAAACCTCCTCTGCCTCTGCCTCGAAAGGACTGACTATTATGAAACTGGCGTTTACTGACACTGCCCTCGAGAGGGGGCAGGAGGGTCGAGCCAACAATAGCTGACCTAGTCTTTGTAGTAGCTTCTAGAGCTTGCTCTACCTGAGGACCAAAAGATCGCCATCATCAAGGGCAACGCCATTACCTGCCTGCGCGTCATTAGTGAAACCCGAAGTGCGCAACCAGGAATGACGGCGGGTGCAAATACCAGCAGCAGCTGAACGGAAGCAGTGTCGAAAGCATCCATGGCTGCTTTAACCTGCTGGTTGTTAGATTCGATACCTCTGGTAATGGTCTGAAGAAGCTCTGGCTTTGCATCAGACTCCGGAAGAGCTTCAACCATCTGCTTGATAGAGTGCCACAGGATATACTCATACTGTGAGAAATAGCCCTGGAAGCTGGCCATTCGCATACTTAGGGTAGAAGCAGCAAAGACTCTCTTACCTAAGGTGTCTATCTTACGAGATTCTTTGTTAATAGGTCGAGCTGTAGTAGTTTGAGGAAGAAAGACCTTATCATTCTCTGCCAGGACTACAATAGGATCCGCAAAGGCTTGAGATGCCAAAATGGGACGATCCTTGGGTGCTGAATATTTCCTATCTATGGATTTAGCCACCGAAGGGATGAGAGCAGGATTATTCCATACCATTTGAGACAGCGTCTTGAAGGAAGGCTGAACCAGAGGAGTCAAATCCGTAGGGATCTCTGGAACATGAAGGTATTGGAGTCTTAATTTCCCAGGATCGATGTCTGTAGTCTGGAGAGAAAGAGTGGAACTCAGATTTTTCAGCAGAGACTTAAATGACAGGTCCTCGACCACAGGCTCTGTAGCAGTGATAGATCCTGCTTCGTCCACTTCATCACCCAACCGAAGGTCTGGGTCAGGCTCAATGTCATCTCCTGACAGTCCAGGAGGGACTGTATGGACAGGAAAGGAATGAAAATCAGAAGAGAGGGAAAAAGGAAACGAGTGAAAAGAGGAGTCCTGAAAGGCAGAGGGAGCCCTGAGAGCCCCCGGTGCTGAGGAGGTGCACCGCACCAAGAACGACGCCGAAGGACCACGTGGCATCGAAAACGACGCCGAGGGACCACGCGGCACCGAGGACGCCGAAAACACCCCCAGACTCCGAAAAACAGGTTTTGAAGGAAGAAGAGCAGGAGATAAAGGCATCGGTGTGGGCCCCTGCGCCGCAGCCATGTGGGGAGACACTTCTGCTGAGTCGACGGGCACCGAAGAAGGTGCCGCGCGACCAGGAAAATCCAACCGCCCTACCTGGTCTCTCAATGAGCCCGAAAGCCCACGAGTGACCGAGCCAGGTAGCTGAACTAACCTCCGAGCCCATTGCTCCATAACAGCGGCTCACTGATGAAACTGCTCATCTGAAGACCTACCTGCGGGCGGGGTAGGACTTCGATGTCGAAGCCGTTGGCTACCAGAAGCAGAGGTTGGCGACGAAGGAGGAGGCGGCAACTAGCCCCAATAACCAACGCTCACGTTGCAGACATATCAGAGGGCGACTTTGAGTGATGCTTTCTTTAGACCTGTGGGTCAAGAAGAGCTCGAGGCTGAACGGTGCAGAGAATGCGACTGCTTATTTTATAAGCCTGCTGGGACCGCCATCCCCGGCATTGACTGACTGCTGTCAGACCCCCCCTCTGGAGAAGGCGGCGGACCGGACCCAGCCCGACTGACTGAACAGCTTTCATACGAAGTCTCCCTACCATCACCTGACCTGCTCATGGTCGACTCCGTCAAGGTAGGCTGAGACCTCTTTATTTTTAAAATAAGACTAAGCGATACTGTAACGAGATACTACAAAATAACAAAACTGAAAACTATGCTGCTAGTTTGAAGTTTAGCTCCCGGCGGGCGAGCGAAGTCGTCACTGAAGCGCACTCGACGGCGGGAAAAAAGGAACTGAGGAGGTTGGAGGGTCGACACCGAGATAGTCATTACAGCGTGAGCTGAGGCTCGCGGTGCCGTGCCTCGCGACGCCATCTCTGGTGCCGACCCTCCAGCAAAAAGTTTGCTCCCGATGGGTCCTAGTGCCTCCGGCGCAGATCCCAATAGTGTGAATGATTGGTGGAGACTTATGTCCAGGAAGATCGGTGCCCCCAGCCAGGCCCCTGGAGGGGCCTGACCGTCCATCCAGCACCATGAGAGAGACCTCCGCCCTGGTGAGGCTCGAAGAGGTGGAGGCCCCCCTCCTCTACAGCCTGAATAGAACCGGGATAGGTATTCGGAGGAAGGGTCGAGAGACCTGTGTCTGGCGTCCTGCGTACGACGCCACCCCTGAAGGTCGGCAAAGCACAGTTGACCTTAAATTGGCAGCATTCAAAAACTCTACAGTCCACAGAAAAGCAGGCGTCATAACGGTTCATAACATGGTTTGGACCCAGCCAGCGGTCATGCCGGTACATAACAGAAATCACCTGGCCACAAATGCATTTTGGGGGGAGGGGGGGGGGTTCGCAGGCTCGATTTAGATTTCTTTTTTTTGTCTCCTGAACCCGGCATGACTTTACGGTTAAATAAACACAAACCTTCAACAAAGACTTGGTGCCGAAAGAAAATGGAGTCGAATTCGGCACTGAGTGAATGGTGGCCGCAGAACTTTGAGGCGTCAAGCGGGAAAGGTAGGCGGCGATGGTGCAGTTCTCTCCAGAGCTCACTCATGAGGTCAATGTGCACTCGACAGTGAGACAAGCAGAACTGAAGTAGAGGAGGTGTTGACATCGGTTACTGGCCAACCCTCGAGCACCAAGCAGTGCGTCAGCCTCGAGGGCTCCTCCCCCTTTTGGAAAAAAATTGCTCCCGCGGGGTCCTGCACCTCCAGCTTGTACCCACCAGTGATAAATGGTGAAGACTGATACAGATAAGATCATTCTGAGTCAGATGGATGAGCCCTGAAATCTCCCTTCTGACCCTAAGGGAGAGGTGAGCCCCCTGGAAAGAGGTTATTGGCAGACTACTGTGGCAAGAACTGGTGCAACTGATCTCCGACCAGGAGCATGGACAGGGACTTGAGTGGTGGTAGTGGAAGGTGACACCCCACAACCTGTCACTGTGCAGCCTTGGAGGTGGGTTCCCACCGCAGGGGCCGTGGGAACACCACCACCACTGGTCCCCTATTTTTTGCCATTGGCCACCAAATTCGGGCTTCGGATGCTGGTGCACATACTGCCCCCTCCTGGGTCTGTTGCCGAGGTTGCTGTAGCTGAAAGGGCCAATACTGGAAGATGATCTTAGGCTTTTGGGACAAAGACACAAAATCAGGGATGGCACTGGACTTTTCAATCTGTGTGAAATATCCCTCCACCCAAGGGCCAAAGAAGTCTGTCCAACAAGGGGACAATGGCTTACTTGTGCTGTGTACCAGCTGTTAAGGTGGAAAGCCTCAGCCAGGCCCTACAACGCATGGTGACAGTAACTGCCATGGCACCAGCTCAGGAATCGTCCATGTCCAGAGCCATCTGGAGCTGGTATTTAGCCAGGGAGTGACACTGGTCTCTAACTTCACTGGAAACTGCTTGTTGGCAGGAAGAACGTCATCTAGCACTCTCAGCAGGGGGTGCCTGAAGTTAGCCATCACAACCACATAGCTGGCCTGACGGAGACCCAGAAACACAGAAGCATACATGTTTTTTTTACTGCTTGGTCAATCTCTTTGGATTCTTTGCCTCGAGGCTTGTCCATGCCCCCTTGGCTGCCTGATTTACAGAAGGCAGAGTCCGAGACCAGTCCCTCAGCAGAGGGGTGGCTGGAGAACCCCAAAAGCAAGCCTGTTGAGACTATATATTTGTAAACCATATAAGTGGATGATGCTAGACGGGATGCTGCCAGAGCTCCAGGACCAGGCCCCAGGGAATTGTGCTTATCCAGTATATCACAAAATGGGTATTCAGCTCGCTTCTGGACTGGTTTCAAGGGCACATTCATGGATTCTGTCATATGTCAGAGGCAGAGCAAAGCCCCAAAAAACACTGGCCCATGGTCTGCAGTCAGCTCTTCGATCGACTCTCAGTCGAATGCAAGAGTACTGGTCTACGCCATGGATGACTAGCCTTCAGAGTCCGAGGATTCCTCAAAAATGTCTCTCAACCGTTCGCCACCATGTACCACCCTTAAGTGACTCCTTAGTCTGAACATCAAACAGGGGCTGCAGTGGAGCTGGCTCCACCCAAAGGGGTGGAGAAGCTGATGCGGGTGGACATCTGCGAAGCATGGGCTGGTGTGGGAACGACCGGCGTACGTCAAGGGACTGAAGGTCCTGGGGCTGCCCTTCCCAGCAATGGTCCACTGCTGCCGGAGGAGCTCCTTGTAGTGCGGACACATTTTTCGTCGATTCGTCCACGGAGCTCTGACTGCAACAGCTCCGGCGAAGCGAGATCGAGAGTGCGAGTGGTGTCTTAACCATGACTGAGGACTGATGTCGACAAGCATCCTCCAGTGGGTTATGGTAAACTACCTGCCTCAATATACTGAGCATGAGAAGCTTTGGAGGCATAACCACCAAAAGAGGCTGCCCGTGAGGCGATCCAATTGGGAACACCGACTGGGCCACAACCTTCTGAGTAAAGAGCAGGAGAACTGGGGTCTAAGAGATCGATTCTCCTTCAGTCTCCAATGACAGCTGATTGACAGGCTCAAGTAAGATCTCCAAAGCATGCTCAGCCAGAGTCAAGGCCAATGGGCATGACAGGATTACTGTGGAGCTCTCGAAAGAAGGAAACTCAACCAAGGCTGAGCCGTTGGGGGAGCCAAGGGAGCAGAGAGAGTGAAATCGCCCCCTCAAACTGGAGGACAAATCGGCATCTTTTGTATAAAAATTGTGGATAAAAATGGGGTTCACACACAAAGCTGGTGCAAAGGTCTCCAAATGTTGGTTTGAAAGTGACAAACCCCATTTTCTTCTGTTGAAAACAGGAAATCCTAGGCCCTATGATGGCCCTGAGACCAAAAAGTGGGACTCTATAGAGAGATTCTCATGGCCTACAGCAAAATACATTTCTTATTTATGCTTTTTAGTTTCTATTGAACATGCAATTAATATCCAGACAGGGCAGCAGAAACAACACTGTACAATATAAATGTACTACTGAGAAAGCTGATAAACAGAATTACAAACCAGTGTAACCTGGAACAAAAGAAGTGAGGGAAATCAAAAGGATGTTGTTATAACAGGTAAGCATGCTAATAAATTGCTACCCTCTTCAACAGCTGTAGGTGTGTCCTTATGGAGAAAAAGTACAGTTATGTAATAACTTACCGTAACAGTAGATCTTCGATAACAGCTCTTGCAGCAGGTCACACCATTACTAGGACTGAAGCCGGCAGGCGCCAGGACCCCATGGAAATTTTCTAGCTAGCAGTATCCAGCAGTGATCACCCCCATTGGCCCCGCCCCCAACGTCAGGCATCATATAAAAGGGGGCGGGTCCCCCAGAATCCCCAGTTCTCCCGCTGGAGACTCCCGGATGCTAGATGACATCAGAAGTGGAGACTGAGGATCCGCCATCAAAAGGTATTTGGAGCGGTGTTAGAAACACCTAATCCTAGAAAAGAGATATCGGAACAACTACCTCCAGAGGAGATGGTGGGAGGGAAACCACCTGCTGCAAGAGCTGTTCTCGAAGATCTACTGTTACGGTAAGTTCTTACGTAACTGTACCATCTTACTTCGAGAAACAGCTCTAGCAGCAAGTTACACCATTAGGACTGATTCCCAAGCAATACTGGAAATCCCTCGCAGGTGGGAGGGGGCTAGGTAGAGATCGCGAGTTGGACCGATGCCTAGGATGAGTCCCTGAAGGACTGCTAGACCAAAACCAGCTCTTCACCGTGATGCAACATCCAGGCTATAATGCCTGATAAAGGTATGCATGGTGCTCCAAGTGGCTGCTGCGCAGATGGCTGAAGTGGACACGTTCTTCATGGCCACAAAGGAGGTAGCCACCCCCCTTGTGGAATGACCCTTAACCGCGCCCTGTAAAGGTTTGTTACGTTTCTGGTAATAGAATGATACAATGGATGAGCCACCTGGACAGCGATTGTTTAGAAACTGGAGCTCCCATCATCCTATGGGAGGAGGAGACGAAAAGCTGATCAGATTTACGGTGGTGCCTGGTTCTGGTCAGGTAGTATCTTAGACACCTATGTACATCTAGAGAGTGCAACAGGGCCTACCCTCTATTACAGTATTTAGGAAAATACATTGGTAAGTCAATGTCCTGATTGAGGGTGAGAGCTGAGACCACCTTAGGTAGAAACTTTGGATTTGTCCTTAGGGACACCCTATCCTGGTGAATAACCAAATAAGGTTCTTTGCACATCAGTGCGTGAAGTTCAGAAATCTTTCTGGCTGAAGTAACGGCAACTAAAAATAACGTCTTCCATGTTAGGAGATGTAGCTCGCAATCCGTGGCTGGTTCAAAAGGTGGCAGCGTGAGCTGCTCCAGGACAAAGGGTAAATCCCATGGATGAATAGGATCCTTAATCAGAGGTCTAAGGTGGAGAACACCCCTCAGGAAGGCTTGTGCTGTGTCCAACTGAGTTATGGGATGTCGGCCTATAGGTGTATGATAGGCTGAGATGGCACAAAGGTGTACTTTAATAGAGGAGTAGGCCAAGCCTGCCTGGAAGAGAGACAGGAGGTAGTCTAGGACCGACCTTTCCGGACAATCCATTGGGGAAAGTCTTCGTGCAGAGGCAAAATCTGCGCCATTTCATGGCATGTGCGGCATGAGTGGCTGGTTTTCTAGCAGCCGCTAGAACATCTGCTACCTCTTGTGAGACCCTGTGCCGCATGATAGCTATGTCTCTAGAAGCCAGGCGTGCAGGTTCAGAGAGCGAAGGTCCGGATGGACCAAAGAACCTGCCTCCTGGGACAATAAGTGAGAGCTGATTGGCAATGGCACCGGAAGTTCCTGGGACAGCTGGTGCAGCAGAGGGAACCAAATCTGTCTGGGCTAAAAAGGCACGATAAATATCAGCGTTGCCTGCTCTCTGCGGAGTTTCAATAGGACCCTCTGGATCAATGGGAAGGGAGGAAACGCACAGAGGAATCTGCCCGTCCAGGAGAGGGACAACGCGTCTCGCCAGAAAACACCAGGCTCTGGATCTAGAGAGCAGAAATTGGGCAGTTTTGCGTTGGATGTGGACGTGAAAAGGTCTAACTCTGGTGTACCCCATCTGTGAAACAGATCCTCTACTACCTCCTGGAGTAGTTCCCACTCGTGGACTCTGGCCTGAAAGCGGCTCAGGCTGTCTGCGATGACGTCCGCTCCTGGGACATGAACAGCAATGAGTTTGCACAGTGTTGTAGAACCCAATCCCACACCCTCATGGCCTCCCTGCAAAGCGGGTAGGAATGGGTGCCTCCTTGTTTGTTGAGGTAATGCATCACCACGGTATTGTCTGTTTGTAACAGGAGAGTACCTGGTGGGATCTCCGACTGGAAGGCCTGCAGGGCATAAAGAATTGCTCTCATTTCCAAAATATTTATGTGGAGATGAGCTTCCTGGGGTGTCCACGAGCCCTGAGACCTCACCTCATTGAGGTGTGCTCCCCAACTGAAACCTGAGGCATCCGTGGAGAGCGTCACAATGAAGTGGATCCCCGCCAACAGGTTCTTTGTATCTAGCCACCATTGCCAATCCCAGATTACGGCATTCGTGATCCGAATTGGAAGCTGCAAATGGTCTTGCTTCTGATCCCATTGAACCCATAACATCCACTGGGTCACTCGCATGTGGAGACGGGCTAGCGGGTCTGTTGCAACGGCTACAGTCATGTGTCCGAGCAGACAAAGGACCAGTCTGGCTGGGACAGTCTTCTTTGCCAGGATGTCCCTGATGAGGGATCTGATGTGTTCCAATCGGTCCTGGGGCAGAAAAGCTCTCCCCTGGACAGTGTCCAGAACTGCGCCTATGAACTGCAGATTCTGTGACGGAACCAGGTGTGACTTCTCCTAATTGGTAATGATGCCCAACGTCTCGAACAGGGACTGAGTACAGTGAATTGCGGACATCAGAGTCTCCCGAGAGGGTGCCATCAGGAGCCAGTCATCCAGGTAAGGAAACACGTAGTGGCCTTGTCTCCTTAGAGCCGCCGCTATGACTGCCACGCGCCGTAGACACCGAGTGCCAATGGCAATCCGAAAGGGAGGGCTTGGAACTGATAATGGCGACCTAGAAATTCGAAGCACAAGAACTTCCTGTGCGCTTGAGCAATGGGTATGTGCAGGTAGGCATCCTGCATGTCCAAGGACACTAGGAAGGCACCCTGCTTGAGCATGTGTATCAAACCGTGAAGGATCATCATGCGGAAGCGTTTGTAAAGGACAGAAGCGTTGAGATCACTGAGATCCAGTATCGGACGGAGGTCCCCTGTCTTTCTGGGAACCAGAAAGAAGTGGGAATAGTAACCTGCACCTCTCTGGTTCCTCGATACGTGCTCTATAGCTTCCTTTCCCAGAAGCATGAGTACCTCCTGCTGTATGAGCAGTGGGTGCTGACCCAAATAACGGGAAAGCAGGGGAGGTCTTGACGGTGGGTGGTCGAGGCATTCTATAAAGTGACCTCTCTTGACCAGCTGAAGGACCCACCAGTCTGTGGTAATCGACTGCCACCCTGAAAAGTGGCGAGTGATGCAAGCCCCGACCTTTTCTGCCTGTTGATCCAGAGGAGGGGTTGGGGTTGGGAAGGAGTCATGTGGCAGCATTACCCCCTGTAGGCTGGGCCGGTTTGGTATACTGCTGACCTCGGCCTGGGGAAGACTTAGGTTGGGCCTTACGATGGAAGATGCCCCTTTGCTGCTAGCCGGAACGTGGCTGCTGTCTTGTTGGCCGTGAAAATGGTTCTGGTTCCTACGAAAGGAACCAGATTTGGGTCTGTACATGGCCTGTACAGTCCTTACTGCCTTCCCGGTGTCCTGAAGCTTGGTGATTACCTTTTCAGAGGGTTCACCAAACAGGACGTCTCCGTTATAAGGGACGTCCAGGATACTCTTCTGTACGTCCGGGGTAAAACCAGAGACACGGAGCCAGGAGTGTCTCTGGAGACAGACGCCTGAAGCTGCGCCCCCGGCAGATGAGTCCGCAGAATCATATGCGGCTCTTAACACTTGGGTCCCCACGTCTGACCCTGTGTGGAGGAGGTTCAAGAGCTCCACCTTCTGCTCGCCGTCCAGTAGTCTGTCAACCAGGTCCTGACCCTGTTCCCACAGGGCATTCTGAAACTGAACCATACGAGTCAGACAGTTCAGTGACCTGATGGAGCATGTAGCAGCTGCATACATATGCCTCTCCAGGGCATCCAACTGCTTGGATTCCTGGTCCAGTGGCTGTGTACTCCGATGCTGTGGTCGTTGAGACCCATCATGGGCATCTGTAATGACCAGGGAATCAACCAGGGGTTTTTGCGCCAAGTACTGGCCCTCTGCCGGGGCCCTGTACAGGCGGTTAGCTTTCTTTGGTACCACGGGGGTGGAGTGTGTATGCTTCCTCGCAGCCTTGGTGACGTCTGTGAAGGTGTCCACCAAGGGTGGCACCACCACAGGTTTAGGGTCCTTCTGCCAAAGGTAACGAGCTAGGCGCTGTCTCTCGGGGTCGAGATCTTCCGAATCCCATCCCATGTTCTCCTGGATGTGCCTCATGATTTCGGAAAAAGAGGGATCATCCGGAGGTGACCTGGGCAGGTCTCGTGGGTCAGGTGATGGGATGCTGATTGGAGAAGGAGACCTGGAAGTATCTGAGGTGTCAGGTCTAGAATCATCCCCCTGCGGAGTGGACAGTCGACATCTGGGTCGCTTAGGACTGGGAGACCCTGACAGATCTTGAAGGGGGCCTTCTCAGTTCTTTGGATCTTCCTCTAGGAGGTGGAGTAGGAGGTTTGACTGGGATCACATCCTTCTTTATTGTGTCCCACCAAAAGGTAAAGAGATCTTTGACCTCTTGAATATTCATACCGGACAACGGACCTGGCACCGGTGGTCTGTCGCTGGTATCAGGCATCGCCGGGTTTGGCGAAGGCTCCTGTGGAAGCCCGACATCCTCACTGTCACCTGCCTGGTCATCAGGCAACGTCAGGTCCTCCTCTGTAGAGTCCTGGCAACCGGTGTCCACCGGTGACGGGGAGGCAGTCTTTGGCTCCGGCGAACGACTCACTGATGTCGGGTGCTTAGCAGACATCTGATCCAACGAGTGTTTAACCGATGAAGGGTCAGAAGCCCATTTCGGGTCTGTCGTCCGTTTTAGGGACGTCAGGTCCTTAGTCTTCCTGGGAGGGGGATCCGGACCCCTAGGAGGCTGGGAGTCCGATCTGGCGTCGGAGTCCTGGCGTCTTTCTGAGGAAGCTTGTTTTGAAGAGGACTTGGACTGATGATGGTCTGAAGACTTCAAGGAGGCCCGGGAGGGTGTTGACAAAGCCGAAGTCCTGGAAGTCTTGATGGAATGCAGAGAAGCTGAAGTATTGCCTGAAGACTTAACCTTCACTGGAGGGGGCTGAGAGCGGGCCCTGGAGGGAGAGTGGTCTGAGCCAGTGGAGCCTGAGCTGGTGCGCGAGTCTGAGGCCCGGTTAGGGGATCTATACCTGGCCTTCTCCCGATGCTTGTCCCGGTGCTTATGGGACTTAGAGGTAGACTCACCTCTGGAGGCAGGGTCTTTGTACATGCTTTTTAACTTTTCTTCAAGAGGAACCCCTGAAGTGCCTTCTGGCAGCAGATCTGGGTGCGACTGTTGAACCCCCGGGCAAAAGGAGCAGGCCTCGGTGTCATGTTCCGGGCCTAAGCACCGCAAGCAGGATGAATGGAGATCCTTGAAAGGGATCTGTTTGCCGCAGGCACACTTGGAGGGATGTCCTTCTGAGGAAGGAGTTGGAGATGCCAACATTTAGTAGGTAAAACTTTGAAAGGTCTAGTCGTCGTACGCTAGAGTGGGACCATGAGGCCGATGCTGGCGAGTCAACGGCGGGAAAAGAACTGGAGATTCTGGGGGACCGCCACCTTTTATATGATGCCGGAAGTCGGGGGCTGTCCCCACTGGATACTGCTAGTTAGAAAATTTCCGTGGGGTCCTGGTGCCTGCCACCTTCAGTCCTAATGGTGTAACCTGCTGCAAGAGCGGTTTCTAGAAGTAAGATCACAGAATCCTTTCCGATTTCTATTTAACCTCATCACATAACACGTATACTACTCAGGTAGTAATGACCCTTAGGCTTCCCCTTAGATCAAAACTGCACTCCAAATAAAACTTGTGCTGTTTGAACATGTAGATAGAAAAAAAGCCCTGTACTCCGAGCAGAGCAGTAGGGAAAATCCCTGCAGATGGCACCCTCTATACTAGAAATTTGCCCGTTGCTCAGAACTCATTTTTTACATTTCTGTTAAATATTGCACCATCTTTTTTACTTCAGGTTGCATCTGATGTCCACTTACCGCCAGTGTTTTTCTACTCTTCGACTCAGTGCAATTTTCTCTCCCACTTCTGTGCACACAGGGTTAGTAAGCACTATCTTTGCCAGGTCAGCTTTCACAGCACTCACTCTGCCTCCAGTAGACAAGGAGCCTATGTTCACCATCAGCACCTCATTCTTCGACAGCTTTTGTACCTACAATAAAGAAAGATTTAAGTCTTAAGAACCAAGGTTTGAATCTCAGCTTCAGGACAGATGTTAAAACAGCAAGGTATGGCAGTGAGGAAAATGTTGACCTATTCTTTTTGCATTCACTTGCGCAAGAAATGTCTTGAGATAATACGGAAAATGAGAGGTGTATCACTGCCAAGCCAATTACAGCTGAAACTGCAATGGCTTTGGCAGTGCACACCAATGACCAGGCACTCTGGTCATGACAGAAGTTCAGCTTTGCTGACGTGGCACGGCTGGACTTCCAAGAAATGAACCGCTCCAATAGGAGTGTTTCATTTCTTTCTGTAACCCGAACTCTGGCCATGCGCATTACAGTGCACATTAATGCACATGGCCAGAGTTTACCAATCTTCACTCCTCTGACCCCACCCCAAAAGCTTAAATGTTAGCGTGGTGCAGCTTTCTCCCAGTGCTCGGTTTCAGCTCCCCCGCAACATTAGTCGCGCGTGCTTTCTGTTAAAGTCCACATCGCGCCCAACACCTGTGTCGGCAATTTAAAAAAACAGCACCACCATTGAGAAGCCTACTCATGGTGTCCCTATATCTGTACCCCCCCATACTCTGGTATACTGGGAAGCCCAATCAAATATCCCCTATATAACCCACTTTAGAAATGGCCAGACTGGGTATGGCGGTTCTTATCTGCTGTCAAAGTCTGTGCTATATTTACCCTGCAAAAAAACGATCCTTATGCGTCTCCCGTCCTGACCTCTCCCTGCACCCACCTCCCGCACTCCCCACCCTATACTTACACCCAGAGGTTGGCGGTGTCATCTTCTGAGGAACGGGACATCTGCACTCTTCAAAGTCGAACTGAAGAATAAAGGTAAGTGCTGTATAATGGCTGTCAATGGGGGTTTCCAACTTATATTGATACCTCAGTCATTTTTTAGATTTTTGCCCACATTTTCAACATAGCCTTTTGGGGCCCCACCTCATGAACAAAGGCTATGTCATTTCGTTACTCGGTCCCAAAAGGTAATTTTGTGGCCACTGCGCAAAATCACCCTTTGGGACTGATTAACAAAATGACATTGCCAGTGTTCATGAGGGGAGGTCCCAAAAAGCCATATTGAAAATCTTGTGAAAAAAAACAAAATCCCAAAATGACCGCAATACGAGCGTGTGTGGCAGTTTCTATGCACGCTCGTAGCTTTGCCAATTTTTAATGTTTTCACTCCAGATTTTCCACATTGCCATTTTTTCACACCTCTTCATGAACAGTACAGATGTAATTTTTCACATGCTGCCTGAAACGTGTTTTTGCACCTATGGCACAGTTGCTGTGTGAAATCAACTTCTAGGCTGGATTAACGAAATCAGTGTCATTGTTCATGAGGTGGGGTCCCAAAAAAGGCCATGTGGAAAATGTGGTACAAAGATACCCCAAAATGCCTGAGTTACGTGCAGTCGTTGAAATTTTGCTACCCATGTGTGTAACTCTGGCACATTTTTATATTTTCATTCCAAATATTCAACACTGCCAGTTTTTCACACCACCTCATGAAAAATATAGTTGTCATTTTTCACATCTTGCTCGAAATGTGTCTTCGCACCTGTAGCGCCGAATGGCATAGTCGCTGTGCAAAATCACTTTTCAGGATTGAGTAACGAAATGACAGTGCCACTGTTCATGAGGTGGGGTCCCAAAAAGCCCATGTTGAAAATTTAGTGCGAAAATACCAACACACACCCGGGGCATTAGGGTTTCCAAGTGTAACGCCGCCCTCCTTTGCGGTAGAGACTGTCGTCGAGGCACAGGTCAGGAAGCATAGGAAAAACCAGGAGCAACTGTAGAATTCGTATAAAGTGTTTATTAGTACTAGCAGTAACATAAAAAATAAAATTGTTCTGAATAACGATTTACAAAGGCAGAATAAACAGAAAATCCATCTGAGTTTTCCTTCAATCTCTGTGTGTCCCTCAAAATATTGCAGCTCTCTTAAAAGTCTCTGCAACGCCCTCCTTAAAAAGCATCCTGTTTTTTTTTCAAATGTTCTTGTATGTTTCAGGCAGGTTCTACAAGAACACAATGTCCCATAACTGAGGCCCCTTCTTCATAGCTTCTGAAAAAGGGCTTAAAAACATTTTGCTTCAGCAGGTATTCCGACGTTTGCTGAGCTCTCTAGTTCTGTGACATATCGAAAAAATAACTTACAATACGTATTTGCAGATTAAGATTCAGAGCCTCACTTCTGAGCCACCATCTTGCTCAGGCTCCACAGCATCCTCGACACACAATGCAATTTGCCAACCATTTGGATAAACATTACTTCGAAACTGAAGCGCCCCGTCTACCTGGGGCAAAAGAAACAAACAACTGCTTAGACTTTCTGGACTCCTTAGTCCTGTGCAGGTGGTACTTCAAAGTTCTACACACATCCACCGTATGGAGCAGTGCTTCCCGTGGATTGGCATGTTCCGGAAAATAAACAGGAAGGTGGATTGACTGAGTATAAACTCAGAAACCACCTTAGGAAGAAAAGTACAGTTATGTAAGAACTTACTGCAACAGTCTATCTTCGAGAGAGGCTCTTGCAGGAGGTATTCACATATAGAACTGACCTGCCAGGCGTCAGGACCCCACAGGAAAATTTCTAGCTAGCAGTCTCTGGTGGGGGACCGCCCCCAACGTCAGGTGACTGGCATCATATGACGTCGGTATAAAGGGGCGGTCCCCATGCCCACCTTCCAGTTCCTTCCCGCCAAAGGCAAGACGAGAGAGAAGAGGATATTTCCCCCATGGAAATGGAGCAAAAAAGCTTAGGGGGACGGAGAGCGGGAAGGCAATACCTGCTGCAACAGCGTCTCTCGAAGATCTACTATTACAGAAAGTTCTTACATTACTGTACTATTTAAAAGGGCTCTTGCAGTAGGTATTCCCATATAGGACTGAGTCCCAAGCAGTCTGGAACAAGAAAAAGTACTCGGGAGGAAGATCATCACCCATAGCATGGAACCTCAGGCTGAACGGGTCTCATGAAAGGAGACCTTGTAGAACAGCCAACCTGAAGCCTGCTCTACAGTGAGAGCCACTATCCAAACTGTAGTGTTTCGTAAAGGTATGGACAGAAGTCCAAGTTGTGGCTGCACAGATGTCTGCCACTGACACATTCTTGAAACAAGCCGCAGAGGCAGCTACTTCTCTGGTGGAGTGACCTCTGACTTGACCCAGCAGGGACTTGTAACAAAAAGTGATGCAATGAGCCAACCATTTTGATAGGCATTGCTTAGAAATAGCATTGCCTTCTGTTTTGTAAGCAAAGGAGACAAAAAGCTGATCAGTTTTCCTGAGATCTCTAGTCCGAGTGGTGTAGTATCTCAGTATTCTGTGAACATCCAAAGTATGCAAGAGATACTCTCCTTGATTGGAGTGTTGCGTAAAGAAAGCAGGTAGCTCAATGGATTGATTCAGCGTAAATTCAGACACCACCTTAGGGAGAAACTTAGGGCTGGTGTGTAGAGCCACACGTTCCTTGTGAAAAATCAAGTACGGGATTTTGCACATCAAGACCTGAAGCTCAGAAATGGGCCCAGCAGACGTAATGGCCACTAGGAAGAGTGTCTTCCAAGAAAGGAACTTTAAATCAGCTGTAGCTGCCGGCTCGAAGGGAGGCAGGATAAGTTTCTCCAGAATAAAATTTAAGTCCCAAGGAGGAGCAGGAATACGGATTTGGGGGGGGGGGGGGTTCAAATGGAGAACCCCTCTAAGGAAAGTCTTGGAGACTTCTAACTGAGCAAAAGTCCTGTCTCCCAAAGGGAACATAGTAGGCTGAAATAGCGGACATGTGGACCTTTAACAAGGAATGGCAGAAAACCAGATCGAATAGGTGACGCATGTAGTCCAGGACTTTATTGGCTGGGCACGAGAAAGGTTTGAAGTCCTTCGAATTGGCCCAAATAGAAAATTGTTTCCACTTCATGTTAGACTCTTTCACCTTGTTAATGCCCTTAAGGTGTTTGAATGTTTCAATCATATCACCTCTCTCCCTCCTTTGCTCTAGGGTATACATATTGAGTTCAGTTAATCTGTCCTCATATGTTTTCTGATGCAGTCCCTGCACCATTTTGGTTGCCCTTCTCTGGACTGCCTCAATTTGGTTAATGTCCTTTATGAAGGTGTGGCCTCCAGTACTGCATGCAGTACTCCAGATGGGGCCTAACCAGTGTCTTGTAAAGAGGGATTATTACCTCCCTCTTCTGACTTCTGATACCCCTACTAATACACCCCAACATCCCTCTAGCCTTACCTACTGCTTTAGAGGTCTACTTGGGTGATTTCAGGTAATCGGTGATGATGACGCCCAAGTCTCTTTCTTCCCTTGTGACTGCCAGCATCTCCCCTCCCAGCCTATAGGTGGCTTCAGGGTTTCTCTTCCCTATGTGAATGATCTTGCACTTCTTTGCGTTAAACCCTAGTTGCCACTCTTCCGACCATTTTGCTAGTTTATCCAGATCTCTTCTCATTCTGCCCACCCCATCTGGATCATCTATTCTGTTGCAGATCTTGGTGTCATCTGCAAACAGACAAACCTTACCCTCCAGTCCTTCTGCAATTTCACTAATGAAGATATTAAAGAGGACTGGCCCCAGGACTGATCCCTGAGGTTCCCCACTTCTGACCTACATCTTTTCTGACTGTATACCGTTTACCACCGCTCTGTTTTCTGCCAGTCAACCAGTTTACCACCCAGCTGACCAACGTCTGACCCACCCCAAGCCTACCCAGCTTATTAATCAATCTTCTATGTGGAACAGTATCTAAAGCTTTGCTGAAGTCAAGGTAGGCAACATCAACTGCTCCCCCCTTGGTCCACCACTCTGGTAACCCAGTCAAAGAAATCTATGAGATTAGTTTGACAGAACCTTCCATTTGTAAACCCATGCTGTCTTGGATCCTGCGCTCCTATGGATTCCAGGTGTTGCACTATCCTTTCCTTAAGGAGTGCCTCCATAATCTTGCCCACTACTGAGGTAAGACTGACTGGTCAGTAGTTCCCTGCCTCCTCCCTGCTACCACTCTTGTGGAGCAGGATCACATGAGCCCTTCTCCAGTCTTCTGGGACCTCTCCTGTGCTCAGAGACTCACTAAACAGTTCTGATAATGGCTCTGCTAGTTCCACCCTTAGCTCCTTTAGTACCCTGGAATGTATGCCATCAGGTCCCATTTCCTTGTCCACCCCGAGCTTATAGAGCTCTTGTAGGACCCTTTCTTTTGTGAAGGGACTAGTGCACCCCTCCCTCCCCCGTGTCCATGGTGCAGAGCTGTGGGCCCTGCCCTACCTTCTCTTCAATAAATACTGAGCAGAAGTATCTATTTAGGATAGATGCTTTTACATGGTCCTCCTCCTCACACGCCACCTTATCCCCTTTGATCTTAGTAATACCCTCTCTGGACTTTCTTCTTTCACTAATGTATCTATAGAAAGTCCTGTCATCATCTTTTACTGTTCGTGCAAGTGTTTCCTCGGTTTGGGCCTTTGCCTGCCTTACTGCCTTCCCTTAGGGAAGTTTGGTATGCCTCCCTATCTTCATCCTGCTGCGTTCCCTTATTTCCTGAAGGCCAGCCTTTTGGCTCTAACCTTTTGTGCTACTGTGTTTGAGAACTAAAGTGGTTTCCTTCTTCTTTTGCACTTCCTTTTCTCTCTAACACAATGTGAGAACCAAGGTGGTTTCCTTCTTCTTTTGCACTTCCTTTTCTCTCTAACTCAATGAAGGAGAGTAGAGCCTGAAGGGCTTAAAAGACTGCTCTCAGTTCGAGCATATTTATGTGAAGATTTTGTTCCAACTTGTACCTGCTGCCCCGAGTCCTGTTAGACCATAGATGGGCACCCCAGCCTTCTCCTGACGCATCTGTTGTCAATGTCTGGGAGGGCGGTTTGATGCAGAAGTTAACTCCTGAAGGGAGCATCCCAGATGGCGGATTGCACTTCAGAGTCCAAACCTGACAAGTGGAGCCAGGCATGATGCCGGAGGCCTACGGCGAAGGACAAGCTCCTTCCAGCTGTGTCCACTGCGTCGTAAGTGGACAAAGTATGTGCCAACTGGCTGAACAAGCAGAACGGACAAGATCCACCACTTCCTGCTTAGTCGGTGACTCAGGAAGGGAGTCCAATTTAGATTCCACCTGACTAAAGAAGGTCTTCTGGAAATCCAGCATATGTGCCACACAGTTAAGAGCCCTAATGCCAAGGGTAGAAGAGGAATAGATCTTCTCTTATTGGTCCAGAAACCGGGATTCTTTATCAGGCGGAGACGAGCTGAGGTGTTTGGGATTGGCGGAGTGGCCCTGAGAGGCGCTGATGACAACCGAGTCCGCCTTGGGGTGGAGGCTAAGAAAGTTACACCCTCAGGAGCCTGGTATTGCCTGTCCGCCTTCCTTGGAAGGGGGGCTAACGCAGAAGATTGTTTCCAAATGGTGCAAACAAGATCAGCGTGAGGCTCCATCCAAGGTGGAATCAGCGTAGGAGAGGTCTTTGGCAGATTCAGGTGGGCAGCGAGTTTATTACGCTGTGGGTCTGGCTCCACTAATTGCAACTGATGTACCACCTGGATTTTCCTCAATAACTCCAGAAAGGAAGGGTCCTCCAGAGGAGTCCTCAGCCTGGGGCATTCCGGAGTACAGGGTTAGTCTTCAGGGTCTGAGAGTCCGAGTCAGAAGTATCTGATGAAGAGGAGGAAGATTCCTCCCTGCGAGGAGGAGGGACGGCCCCTCTGGTGAGTTCCCTGAGGCGCGTATCCTCCCCTCCTCGGGCGCCAGAGGGCTCTCCTCTGGTGTCGGGAAGCGGGGGGGAAGGAGTCTCCCATCTCCGATGTATGGGATCCTGTATAGGGTCTGGTGTCCACAGACTACTCTCGACCTCCCTAGTGAACTGAGCTTTGACCTCAGCCCACCAGGAGGCCAAGGTATCCTTCAAATCCGCCAGCAGATGAGGAGTGGGCGGCAGAGGTGGAGGAGGAGGGGGAATAGAGATATTGAGGGTATCCATAAAAGAAGTATCCGTAACCCGACGGCGGGTAGCCCGGCGTCGGGTACTGAGGCGTCTGGTACTGGGATGCCGGATACTGAGGAGCCGGGTATTGCAGTGTTGGGTACCCGGGTGCCAGGGGCTCTGATGAAACAGAGACCTGGCAAAGGCCCTGCTGGTGAGCCAGATGTTGGTAACGCTGGCCCCACGGGCGTTGGGCCTGGTGTGGGTATACCTTCGAGAGGATCCAAAAGACCTGACATAAGAACAGGCCTACCGCCAGTTAAGGGGACGCTGGATGGCGTCCGGTAGGCTGGCGTCAGGACCGGCATCTGAGGGTCCAGCGTCAGGAGGAGGGTTCCCCGATGGCAGCATCCCAGTATCCTTGGTGACGACCCTGGAAGGAGGATTATAATCCTCGGGGGTCAGTTGAGGAGATGCAGGGACCTCAGAGGGCAATGTGGTGAGACGTTGCGGAGAGCCTGGGGCGGACTGTTCTATGGGGTCCGGCGCAGGCTTCTTGGATGGGTGGACGTCAGTGGAGCCGGCGTCCGACTTATCGGCTGAATCTGGGCGGATGTCGGAGGAGCCGGTGTCCAACTTATCGGACTCCCTGCCCGAGGAAGGCCACGCAGGAGATGCGGCCTTGTCATTAGGAGTTTTGGCTGGGTGCTTCCCCCAAAGGGGTAGGCGACTTAGGAGCCTTGTCTGGGCAAAGCGTCAGTGGGACGACGTCTGACTTACCCGGACCAGCTCTGACCTGAAGGCCGTGTGGAAGAGGTATACGTAGGGCGGAGGCCTTCTTGCCCGAAGGGCCCGAGCGAGCCAGACGGGAGAGGCGACGCCTGCTTGGTAACTACCAAGACGGCCGTCGTGGAGCAATTCTTCCGGAGGGGACATTACCTTAAGTGCTGCGACTCTGGCTGGAGTTGCGGCTGCTGTGGAAGGCAGTTCCTGCTCCCGGTGCTTCTCCTTGTCGCGTTTTTTCTTGTGACCTTTGGGGGAAGTAGACGCCTGCCTAAGTTTTTTTAGCTTTTTCCATGGAGGCCATTTTCTTCTTTAGGATATGGGCTTCCAGGGACTGCTGCCTTCTTTTGCAGGTAGCGGAGCTGAACTTCTGGCAGTGCTGGCACTTCTCCACCAGGTGGTCTGGGCCCAGACAGAAGAGGCACTAGGAGTGGCCGTCCTTGTGTGGAAGTTGGGAACCACACGAGTCGCACTTGTTCTTATGTGATTTGGAGGGTGTCAGGGACGACATACACTGTGAAAAGTTGGGGGGGGGGAAATAAAAAAATCGAAAGAGAAAATAGGTCGAAAAGTTAGAAAACTTAGGGATCAATGAATGACAGACGACAGCTGTTCTACCACGAGGAACTTTCACAAGCTGACGGCGGGAAAGAACTGTAAGACGGGTGTGGGGGACCGCCCCTTTATACCAACATCGTATGATGCCGGTCACCTGACGTGGGGGCGGTTCCCCGCCAGAGACTGCTAGCTAGAAATTTTTCCGTGGGGTCCTGACGCCTGGTGGGTCAGTCCTATATGTGAATACCTACTGCAAGAGCCCTCTCGAAGTAAGATCTTAGGATTTCTGCGTAAAGACACCCTGGTCTTTGTGAAATTCCTCGCACCAGAGGGCCTGAAGCGCTGAAATTCGAGCAGAAGTAATTGCAACTAAAAAGAGCGCTTTCCAAGCGGGAAAGCACAAATCGCAAGTCGTGACTGGCTCAAAAGGAGACAGGGTTAACTTTTCCAAAATAAAATTTAAGTCCCAAGCTGGGACAGGAGAAAGAATTGGGGGGTTCAGATGTAGGATGTCCTGGAGAAAGGTACGGGAGACATCCAGTTGAGCAACAGTGCAGTCAACCATGGGCTCGTGGAAGGCAGACATAGCCGAAAGGTGGACTTTGAGGGAGGAATACTGGAGGCCTGAGTTAGACAGAGAGATCAGGTATCCCAGGACATGCTTCACCGGGCAGGTGAAGGGATCAAGAGAACATTTGGCAGCCCAGATGGCAAACCGTTTCTACTTCATGGCATAAGTGGCAGGAGTGGAGGGCTTGCAAGCAGCCACCAGGACGTCTGCCACCCTGCTGGAGATGCCAAACCTGGCGATGGCTACGTCCTCAGGAGCCACGCACACAGATGGAGGGACATCAGATTAGGATGGACCAGGGTCCCCCGATCCTGGGTCAGCAGATTCCTGCAAAGGGGCAGAGGGAACAGAGGTTCCTCTGCCAGTTGCTGAAGCCGAGGGAATCATATCTGGTGAGGCCAGAATGGAGCCACCAGGATCATGCAGCCCCTTCCATCTGCAATCTGATCAACCCCCTCTGTATTAGTGGGAACGAAGGGAATGCGCACAGAAATCTCCTGCTCCAAGAGAGGGACAACGCATCTTGATAGAAAACTCCAGGCCCTGGATCTAGCAAGCAGAAATTGGGCAGTTTTGTGATGTGTGGGGACACAAAAAGGTCTAACTCTGGATGACCCCATCTGTTGAACAGATCTTCTGCTACGGATGAGAGAAGCTCCCATTTGCGTATGCTGGACTGAGTCCTGCTGAGGCTGTCCACCAGGATGCTTAGGATGCCTGGCACATGAATGGCAGATAAGTGTCAGATTGTGGCCCAGTGCCCAATACCACACTCACATGGCCGCCTTGCAAAGGGGGTATGAGTGAGTCCCGCCTTGCCTGTTGATATAGAAGACAACTCTGATTGTCTGACTGCACCAACAGCTGGCCCGGGGCCAGATGATTCTGGAAGGCCTGTAGAGCATAGAGCACCGCTCTCATCTCCAGGACACTGATATGCAGGACGGCTTCCCATAGGGACCAGGATCTCTGAGCTTGGAAGGGACCCAGGTGGGCTCCCTAGCCCAGACCTGAGGCATCCGTGGTTAGGATCTGACTTGGGGAGGAAAGCTGGAAAGGGACCTCTTGAAAGAGGTTCGAGGGGACCATCCATCACTGAATAACCTTGAGTACTGAGGAGAAGACCAGGACTAGCTGGGTCCAACTCGTCTGTCTGCTGGTCCCATTTCACACGGAGGGTCCAACTGCAGGGTGCGCATGTAGAGTCTGCAAGAGGGATCGTAGGAATGGCTGTGGCCATGAGTCCTAGGTGCCATAGATACAGCCTGGCAGGGATGTACTGACACTGGGTGACCTCCTGCGCTTGGGATACGAGGTATTCTGTCCTGCTCTAGGGTAGGAAGGCCTTCCACAGCCTGGAGTCCAGGACTGCCCCAATGTTCTGTAGTCTTTGGGATGGAACTAGCACAGATTTGGGCAGACTGACTGTTATGCTCAGACTGAAAAAGCTGAAAAGCACACTCCAGAGTGGACAACAGCCACTCCCTGGATGGGGCTTTGAGAGGCCAATTATCGTCCAGGTATGGAAAGATATACAGTCCCTCTCCTTTTTTTTAATTATAATTTTCATTCAAAATTTTTCAACCTTGATGGGGGGAAGGGGTACAAAAGGAAAAAAAAAGGGGGGGGAGGGGTACAGACCGTCACAGTTCATTAAATACATAGTATACTTGTGGTTACAAGGTAAATCAATCAGTGTAGCACTGTAATTATACTTTATTCAGTGTCTTAATAAAAGGGTAGAAAAAGAAAAAACATAAGGGGAGGAATTTAAATGTCAAATAATAAATGAGTAAGGCACAGCACTTATAACTTATAACATGCAATTTTCTAGCTGTAAATAGTTAATACGGTTAAATTATACATTTAAACACCCATACTTAATTACCTGGGAATCTAATACTATTAATTAGGTTGTTCATGGTCAAATTTAGGGGTTCTCCAATTCCAGTGACCCTTCACTCCAAGGTACTCCTTTAAGGGACAAATGAGGGATCCTTAGACATGATGTAGAGTACCCAGACAGATGAACTGGGGGTGGGGGTAATTTGAGGTGGGGTTATCTGGAGGCTGCTGGATGAGCTCCAGAGTATGACCACACTCTATGATCTGCAAGATCCAGACATTTGATGTTATGGTTCTCCATTGATTCAGAAACAGGGAGAACAGACCTCCGACCACCACCTCATAGGCTTGGACTAGAGGAGGGGGTCCGGCAAGGAGTCAAGCTGAGGCAGGGCCAGTGGAGGAGGCTGGACCCTCAGTCCTGGAACGCTTGGCTGCCGCTCCAGCATGGGAAGAGGCAGGCAAGGAAGGATGGGCTCTGCATTTGCTCCGAGGACCAGAGCCGGAACCTGGTTTGTTAACTTGCTTATGAAAATATGGTGCCCCCTGCCACACTGTTGAGAGTGGTAGAGGGAATGGACAGACTTAATGGCAGTACCTGAGGCCTGCAGATCATTAATGATGTCCTGAACATCCGGACTAAAGAGTTTAGTGCCATTAAAAGGGGTGTTCAGCACCTTGTTTTGCAAACAGCAGCAAACCCAGAAACCCTGAGCCAGGAATGCCTAAGGAGGCATATGCCAGTGGCCGCCACCCTGGCAATAGTATCAGATAAATCATAGAAGGCTCTTAGAAGATGCCTCCCAGCATCCTCTGTGGTTTGGAAGCATTGGAGCAATTACTGTTTCTGGGCACCATCAGGAAAGGCTTGGGCAGCCGTCTTGCCCTTTCTGGCATTGGTGTTCTGGAATTTCACCATGTGAGACAGGTTATTTGCTATTCTCAGGCCAAGGGTAGAGGAAGTTTCAAAGATCTATCCTGTGGGATTCTTTGTCCAGGGGCAAAGAACTAAGGTGCTTGGGCACCTTAGACCTGTCATGTGCCGCCTTGATGACCACTTAGTTTCAGCCTGGGCAGCTAAGTAAGGAATGCCCCGAGGGGCACTGAAGAGCTTATCAGCTCTGTGGGGCATAGCTGGCACCATATCTGGTCTGTGCCAGACTGCCATGGTAGCATTCATGAGGGCTGGAAGCATGGGAGGAATAATCTTTGGGGGAGGATCAGGAATCTCCAGGTAGTCTGCCAGGTAACTCCTGGTGGCATTCTCCTCCTCTGTCTGAAACCCCATAGTGGAAGACAGCTGCTTCATAATGTTAAGGAAAGAAGCATCCTCAGGCAGAGACCCGGGGGTATGCTAAACAGATTCTTCACTGACGGAAGAGGCACTGTACTTATCTGAAGTGTAATACTACTCTTCCTCGCCTACCTCCTCAGGAAGTATGAGGCCAGGGTGGTATTCCTCCTCGACATCGATCTCTTCATCTGGATCTGGCGTCAGATGCTCCATTGATGGGCCTTGGGTTGGCTCCCGGGGCAGATGAACAGGAGCTGACAACGAAGGTATCTGCAACAAACATCTGTTAAAGGACACAAACTGCTCGACAATCATATTAGTGAAGTGAACTTAAACTTTGTTTAAGTCCATGGTCGTTGGAGGAGGGTTCGATGCCACCCGGCGTTGTCGCACCTGATTAGCCCGTACCCTTCAAATGGGAAGGGTTGGGTCTTATGGAGGCCATTGATGACAATGAGCTCGTCGTTGATTTTTTGGGGATGACTAAGCCCTGGAAGTCGGGTGGAAGGCTGTCAGTATGGGTCTGGAATGAACTAGGACCTGGATAGCAGCTCTGTCGAGGTGGCTGCTGATAACGAAGAGCCTCCCAAAGGAGGGAACATGAAGACCGCTGGGGGAAGTGGTTGCGATCCTGGTCCTTTTTATGACTTTCCCCTGAGGACCTGTCTTTCGTCTGGGAGGCCTTGGAGCTCTTGGACCCGGAGGGTGACTGGCTGGCCGGGGTCCCAGAGGACACCGGCTTGGAGCTGGCTACCTGCTGTTCCATGAAGGTACGGAGAGCCTTTCTGCGTCACCCAAGGGTGGTTTGGTTACACTGCTGGCAGAGCTCACAGTCAGAGGTGTTGTGATCTGGTCTAAGACAGCAAACACACACAGAGTATTTGTCATTGCAGGCAATCTTCTTTCTGCAGAGGCAATGAATGAAGAGAGAAGCTGAAGGTTTAATAATCATAAAAGAAAAAACAGAATAAATCTCTAAAAAGAGATTTGAGAGGGCTGTGGAGAAAAAAGGCCGTAGGCTGCAAAAATGCACAAACACTGCAACGGCTCTTCCACGGAGACTGCTAACAAGTCGACGTCAGGAAACAACTGAGAAGGGTGCGGGCCCACCATCACCTTTATAGGGTTGGCGACATCGGCTGACATCGATGGCACGGGCGGTCTCAGCTGTACTGCTGAAAATCTTCTGTTTGGATTCCCCATTCACTGATGGTGAAGTTCCTACAGTGTAACCTGATGACTGAGATACCCCCGAAGAAGATCTTAAGATTGCTACGAAAAGACATCCTGTCTTTGTGGAAAATCAAGTAAGGAGGCTCACACATCAGGAGCCTGTAGCTCTGAAGTCCTTCAGGCAAAAGTGATGGCAACCAAAAACAAAGCTTTCCAAGATAGAAAGCGTAGGCCACAATTCGTTGCTGACTCAAAGGGAGCCAAAGTAAGCTTTTCCAACACAAAATTCAAGTTCCAGATAGGAGGCTTCAAGAGTAGAATGCCTCTCAAAAATGTATGGGCCTCCTTCAGCTGGGCAATCGTATGACTCTCGTTAGGCATATGGGAAGCTGAGATAGTAGCCAAGTGGACTTTAATAGAGGAATACTGGAGGCCTGCATCTGACAAGGACAGCAGCTACTCTAGTACCCGATTTATTGGACAGGTAAAAGGGTCTAAGTGATGAGAAATGGCCCATGAAGCAAACCTCTCCCACGTCATTGAATGAGTGGCCCTGGTAGAAGGCTTTCTAGCAGCCACCACATCAGTCACCTTTTAGGAGACCCCAAATCTAGTAATGGCTATGTTTTCAGGAGCCATGCATGTACGTGAAGCGATCTGAGGTCCTGATGGACCAGGGTACCCTGCTCCTGTGACAGAAGTCCCTGGCATAAGGGCAGGGGTACTGGTGGTTCACTGCCAGCAGCTGCAGTAAGTGGAACCAGATCTGCTGCGGTCATGGGGAGCAATGAGAATTACAGCTGCCACCACCATCTGAAGTTTGAGTAATACCCTCAGAGTCAGAAGGGAGGGCAGGAGTAAAGAAACCTCTCCTTCCAAGAGAGGGACAACGTGTCTTGCCAGAAAACTCCAGACCGTGGAAAAAGCAAGGAGAAAAGTGGCAGTTTTATGTTGTGTGGGAATACAAAAAGGTCAAACCTGGCACGACTCCATCTGTTTGAACAGGTCTTCCACCACTGAGGTCAGCAGTTCCCATTCATGTATTCTGGACTGTGACCGGCTTAGTCTGTCTACTAAGATGTTTTCGGCACCTAGAACATGTACTGCTGACAGTTCGACAGTGTTCTAAAGCGCAATACCATACTCTCATTGCGTCCTTGCAAAGGGGGGCATGAATGAGTTCCCCCTTGTTTGCTGATGTGATGCATCACACTGAAGTTGTCCATCTGTACTAACAGAGGACCCAGGGACAGGTGAGCCTGGAGGACGTAAAGAACAGCTCACATTTCTAAAACATTGATATGCAGGGTGCTCTCCACTTTGGTCCATAAACCCAGCATCTGATGGGGCCCTAAATGTGCCCCACAGTCCATCCCCAAGGCATCTGTTAAAATCTGGCAAGGAGAAGGAATCAAGAAGGGAACCCCCTTTAACAGGTTGCAGGGTTCCATACACCACTTGAGCACCCTGTGTACGAGAAAGGTTATTAGAACCCTCTGTTGTCAGTGAACTGATCCCAATGGACCCTTCAAGATATACTGAGGGGGCCTCAAATGTAGCCTGGCCAAAGGTAGTGCGACAATAGCTGCTGCCATCAGACACAGAAGCCAAAGGCATGTTCTGGCTGTGATATATTGGCTGTCATGAACTAGCAGGGCCTGTGCAATCAGACATTCGGCCCTGTCCAGAGGCAAGCTGGCCCTAGGACTATGTCCAGAACTGCTCCTATATACTGTAGATTCTGGCAAGGGATCAGGACAGACTTTGGCACAGTGACCCCCAAAGCATCGAACAACTGACTACTGAAAGCTCACTCCAGGGAGCGACTCTGCACACCCTAGCCCAAACCAGTTGTCTAGATAGGGAAATGCATAACCGCCTTCCCTGCGAAGGGCTGCTGCTACTACTGCCAGCATTTGGTAAAGACCCGTGACGCAGATGATAAGCTAAAGGGCAATACTCTGAACTTTGAAATAGGAATCTCAGGTACTTCCTGTGAGGTTGTCGAATTCGGATATGAAGGTAGGCATCCTTCATGTCTAGGGAACAGTTCCAGTCTCTTATCTGCAGTAGTGGGAGTAGGCCCTGCAGGGTAACCATTCTGAACTTTTTGTACTCTATAAAAAGTTCAGATCCCTACGATCAAAAATAGGCTTCAAATCTGTCCATTTTGGAACCAGGAAATACCGAGAATAAAACCCTGTGTTTCTCTGTTCCACAGGTATAGGCTCTATTAAGCTCTATTACTCTTTTCTGAAGCAAGGTGTGGACTTCCTGCAGAAGCAGTGAGATTTGATCTGGAGGATAATGTGTAGGCACTGGCTGATGATTGGGAGGTAATTCTAGAAATTCCAGAGCATGTCCCGGTGCTATTTTCCAGGACCCAGGCATCAGAGGTCACCTCCTTCCACTGGTCCAGGTGGAGGGAGAGACAGCCTCCAACAACCCACCCCTGGAGGTAATGGTGGTTGTGGGGGGGTGTAAAGGGCAATGGAGGAGCCAGTTGCAGCTCCTGCCACCACTACCTCTAGGAGCTTTTCAGTGGGTACCTAGAGTGGCTGCTGGAGTAGGCAAGGCCTCTGCTCCTACCCTCATACCCGACTGTCCGGTAGCGGTACGGTGTCTAGTCCCAGCTGGACGAAAAGGCACCCTCTGTCTGCTCCTTGGCTGGGTATCATGGAGGGAGTGTACTGATTTCAGGGTTCTGCCTGAGGCCTGCAAATCAGAATGGATATTTTTTTTATTTAGTTGTTTAACCAGGTATAGCATGAACACCTGCACCAAACAAAGTTATATCCTCTAAAAGGGGCACTGAGAATGGACTGCTGGTTGTCATTTGCAAAGCCTGCCACCCTTAGCCAGGAATACCTTCTGAGGCATATTCCCAATGCAGCTGCCCTAGCTGAAGCATCTGATATATTGCAGGCTGTACGTAGTAGGTGTTTTCCTACATCAGCCCAAGCCATTAAAGCTATAAGAAGCTCCTGTTTTGGTGCACCTTCTGGGAGACCCTGAGCAGCTGCTCTAGCTTTCCTCCCGAGTGTGTTCTCGTATTTGACCATATGGGCCTGATAATTTGCCATTCTCAGTCCCAAAGAGGCTAAGGCATAAGTTATTACCAACCATGTCTAACCTCCTAGACTCCTTATGAGTAGGAAGAGAACCAAGATGCTTTGGTGCCTTGGACCTATTGTGTGACCACAGAATCTGCTTCAGGTTGGCCTGCAAAGAAAGGCTTACCCGAGGGGGCCACATACATCTTGTCTGCCTTTCTGGGTATGGCAGGGATCAACATAAGGCCTATGCCAGGCAGCAAAGGTGGCATTCTCTAGGGCAGGGTGGAGGGGTGATAAGGTAGTTCCAAGAAGTCAATTAGGTTCTTCTCGGTTGTATCCAGTTCCTCCAAGTCAAATCCCATGGCAGCTTGTAGTTGCTGCATCATGATTATGAAGGATGGGTCCCTGAGGAGGACCTAGGGATGCAAACCACCGAGTCCTCACTGCATGTTGAGACTGTGGAACTAGTGCTCTCATAGGGACTTTCCACATAATCTTCAGCCTTATCATCCTGCACCATAAGGTCAGGATTATACTCTAGGTCATCATCAGTCTGGTCAACAGGATGAAGGGAGCGTGTTGGTGAGGCCATCTGTGCTCAAGGAAGGGGGCTGAAGCATAGCCCTAGCAGGCGTCAGTGCGGGGGACTGGCTGAGGTACCCCTTCGATGGAGTTCTCGGTAAAGGAGAACGATGCAGAAGGTGCTTGAGAATGTCCGTAACGGATGATAGTACTGCCTGTATGTCGATGCCTGTGTAATAGACGGGAATGCCGGAAGAGGTCGACAGGAGAGGCAAGGCCCCTGGCATCAACTGCGATGCATCAGTCATGCTAGGCCTGGTGGTGCCTACAGCCTGCCCTGAAAATAAGGCTGACAGTCTGGGCAGCGTTGCTGACGGAAAGGTCAATGGAGTTGCAAGTGGTCAGACCCCTGTGGAGGGGTGAATGAGAACGGACCAGGGAGGTCTGGTCCTTTTCTTACTCCCTCTCCCAGTGCTTGTGTGACCCTGATGTCTTTTCCCAGGATTTAAATCTCAGGGCATGTGCTAGCTACGAGGTTGAGCAATTTTGCTGGAGCTCCTTCTCCATTCGGGCTAATTGCTGCTTGAGAAGGTGCTTTTCTCAAGCGCCTTTTCAGCTTCGCTGGGTGGCAGTGTTAAACCCTCCACAGATCAGGCATGCCTGAATGTTACAGTCCGAGCCGAGGCAGCACATATGGACGTTGTGCGAATCTCCGAAGTATACCTTTTCACCATATCTGCAATAGTGGAACAGTTTTGATGGCTCCTTAGTCAACATACATGCTGTCAGAAAGTGACTGTATGACTATGGGGAAGAAAAACTAAAAAGTACAGTTACGTACGAACTTACCGTAATAGTAGATCTTCGAGAGAGGCTCTTGCAGTAGGTAATTACATATAGGACTGATGCCAGCAGGAGTCAGGACCCCACGAAATATTGTATAGCTAGCAGTCTCTGGCAGGGGACCGCCCCTACGTCAGGTGACCAACGTCATGTGGCGTCAGTATAAAAGGGTGGTCCCCCACGCCCGCCTTCCAGTTCTTTCCTGCCAAAGGCCAAAAGGCGAGATGAGAGAGAAGCGGATATTTCCCATCCTGGAAAAGGAGCTGAAAAAGCTTAGGGGGATGGAGGGCAGGAAGGTATTACCTACTGCAACAGCCTCTCTCTAAGATCTACTGTTATGGTAAGTTCTTACGTAACTGTACTATCTTACTCCGAGAGGGCTCTTGCAGTAGGTAATTACATATAAGACTGAGTCCCAAGCAGTCTGGAACAAGGAGAAGCAAACAGGAGGAGGAAAACTACTCAGGAGTAAATCCTCGGACTGTGAAGGCCTTAGGCAAGAAGGCCTTGCAGAACAGCCAACCTGAAGCCTGCTCTACGGTGAGAAGCAATCTCCAAACTGTAATGTTTCATAAAGGTATGGACAGAAGTCCAAGTTGCGGCTGCACAAATGTCAGTCGCTGACACATTCTTGAAACAAGCAGCAGAGGCAGCTACCCTTCTGGTGGAGTGACCTCTGACTTGACCTGGCAGGGTTGTCTTGTACTTGTCCTAACAGAAAGTGATGCAATGAACGAACCATTTAGACAGGCATTGCTTAGAAACAGCAATGCCTTCTCTTTTATGGGCAAAAGAGACAAACAGTTGATCAGTCTTTCTGAGATCCTTAGTCCTGTTGGTGTAGTATCTCAGAATCTGGTGAACATCCAGAGAATGCAGGAGGTACTCTCCTTGATTGGAGTGCTGCGTAAAGAAAGCAGGTAACTCTATGGATTGATTCAGCGTAGATTCCGCTACCACCTTGGGGAGAAACTTAGGTCCGTATGCAAAGCCACTCATTCCTTGTGAAAAATCAAGTACGTGATTTTGCACATGAGGGCCTGGAGCTCGGAAATCCTTCGAGCAGAAGTAATGGCCACGAGGAATAGTGTCTTTCACGAGAGGAACTTCAGGTCTGCTGAAGCTGCCGGCTCGAAAGGAGGCAGAGTAAGCTTCTCGAGAATAAAATTCAGATCCCAAGGAGGGGCAGAAACCCAGATTGGGGGCACAAATGGAGGACCCCTCTAAGAAAGGTCTTGGGACATTTGCTCAGCTGGAGGTCTCTATCTGCGAAAGGTACATGGTAGGCCGAAAAGGCTGCCATGTGAATCTTCAAAAATGAATGACTGAGACCCAGGTCAAAGAGGTGTCGTAAGTAGTCTAGAAGCCGTCCCGAAGAGCACAAGAAAGGTTTGAGATTGTTAGAAGCGGCCCAGATAGCGAAACGTTTCCATTTCATGGCATAGATCGATCTAGTAGAGGGTTTTCTGGCCTCCAACAGGACCTCAGCCACTGGGGGGACCCCGAACCGGGCTTGAGCTACGTCTGCAGGTGCCACGCGTGCAGCTGAAAGGACTTGAGGCCTGGGTGGACCAAGGTCCCCTGATCCTGGGTCAGCAAAAGTTGTGACGGAGGAAGAGGGAGAGGAGGATCCTCTGAGTACTGTTGCAGAAGAGAGACCAAACTTGCCTGGGCCAGAAAGGCACGACCAGGATCATCTGAGCTCCCTCTGAGCTGAGTTTCTGTAAGACCCTCAGAATCAAGGGAATCAGAGGCGGGGGGCACAGACAAATCTGCCCATTCAGTCTAGAGACAGAGTGTCTCTCCAAAAAAATGCCTCGCTCTGGAGCGAGCAAGCAGAAGTCGTGAAGTTTTGCGTTTTGAGGTGATGCGAACAGGTCTACCTGTGGTGTTCCCCAAGGTAGGAAGAGATAGTCTGCTACCCCTGATCCAGTTCCCACTCGTGAGTGAGCAGATGACCAGCTGAGGCGGTCTTCCAACACGTTCTCGACCCCAGGACGTGAATAGCCGTGAGGAGAAGGTTGTGCTGCACGGCCCAATCCCAAACTCGCATCACCTCCCTGCAAGAATGAGTTCCTCCATTTGTTGATGTACCAGACCACACACATGTTGTCCGTCTGGACAACCAGATGCCAGGGAAGCAGATGCAGAGCCTAAAGAGCGTACAGCACAGCCCGAAGCTCGAGCACACTGATGTGGAGAGATTTCTCGAGCTTGGACCAGGAGCCTTGGGTCCTGTGCTGCCCGAGATGGGCTCCCCAACCCTCGCCCGAGGCATCCGTAGTCAGCGTCTGGGAGGGGGGAGAGAGAGAGAGACAAAAGTGAACTCCCCGGCAAAGGTTCTCTTGAACCATCCACCACTGCAAGTCCCAAGCCATAGGAGTGGAGACCAGGACAAGTTGATCTAGGTCATCCACCAGCTGTTCCCACAGAGCCGGAGCGCCCACTGAGAAATTCTCATGTGGAGCCGAGCGCGAGGGACTGTCTGAATCGCAGCCGCCATGAGCCAGAGAAGGTGAAGGACTGACCTTGTGGTGACCCGCCTGTGGCTGGACAACAGACTGACCCGAGTCTGGAGTGTGGCTGCCCTGTCCAGTGGCAGGAAAGCCATGCCGGAGGTCGTGTCCAGGATCGCCCCGATAAACTGGAGCCTCTGGGATGGGATCAAGTGGGACTTGGTCTGGTTGACGGCAATACCCAGGCAGGCAAAAACCTGTAGGGTAAGGGAGAGGAAGCGCAGGAGTTCCTCCCTGGACGGGGCCGCCATGAGCCAATTGTCCAGATACGGGAAAACCTGCACCCCCTGAGTATGCAAGTAGGCCGCTACCACCGACAGACATTTGGTGAACAACTCGGGGCGCCAAGAAGAGACCAAATGGGAGGGCCTTGAACTGGTAGTGGTCCCCCGGAACGCAAAACGTAGGTATTTGCAGAGAGAAGGGCGAATAGGGATATGCAGGTAACCATCCTGCATATCCAGAGCACACAGCCACAGTCCCGGCCGAAGGAGGGGCAGGAGACCCTGCAGAGAGCATCCTGAACCTTTTGTACTCCACGAACAAGTTCAGGGAGCTGAGGTCGAGAATCGGCGCCGTCTCCTGACTTCTTGGGACCAGGAAGAAATGGAATAGTACCCGTCCCTGAAGAGGAAGGGGACGGGCTCTATCACCTCCTTCAAGAGAGAGGAGAAAATCTCTTCCTGAACCAGAAGATGATGTTCTGGTGAGTACGACGACCTGGGGGGAGGTTTTCGAAGAAACTCTATTGAGTGTCCTTCTGCGATCAGCTGGAGCACCCAAATGTCTGAAGTTATCCTCTAGCAGCCCGGAAGATAGAGGGAGAACCTCCCTCCCACTGGTTCCTCTGGGAACCCCAGAGGCTGTGGGAGAGGAAAGGAGTCAGTTTGTGTGAGGCAGCGTCGCACCGCTCAAGCCCTTCTTTTTTGGCAGGAGGCTTGGTAGCCGGAGGGCCGATGTTTATTGGCCCGCTTTCCCTGAGGTTCGCCTTCTGCCGATTATATCTACGAAAGGGACGGGCTGTGTCTGAGGGTTTGTACATGAGTCCACAGACTTCAGTGCAGTCCCTTCTCCTGCAGATTGAAATGATGTCCTTGACATCACTACCGAACCCCTGAAAGGCACGTCCTGGATAGCGGACTGCACTTCTGGGACCAATCCTGACACATGGAGCCAGGCATGATGCCGTAAACACACGGCGAAAGCGGAGCTCCTACCAGCAGCATCCACTGCATCATACGTGGCACGAAGAATGTGCCAACTGGCCGAACATGCAGAGCAGACAAGAACAGCCACTTCCTGCTTCATCTGAGATTCAGGAAGGTAGTCCAACTTGGATTCCACCTCACTAAGAATCGCCTTCTGGTAATCCCCCATATGACAGACACAGTTTAGGGCCCTGATACCCAGAGTGGAAGAAGCACAGACCTTCCTCCCATACTGGTCCAGAAGGCGGGATTCCTTGTCAGGTGGCGACGAGCTCAAGTGTTTTGGGTTAGCTGACCGACCGTTAGGAGCACTAATCACAACCGAATCAGCTCAAAGGTGAGAATTAAGGGAGTCAACACCCTCGGAACCCTGGTATAGCCTGTCCAACTTCCTAGGAAGAGGAGCCATCTCCGACGGTTGCTTCCAAATAGTGGAAACAAGGTCAGCATGAGGCTCAATCGAGGGTGGCACCAAGGTCAGAACGGTCTCTGGCAGATCCAGGTGCGCAGCGAGTTTTTTTACGCTGTGGATCCGGCTCCAAGGAGCGCCACTGATGAACCTCCTGGATTTTGCGCAGCAACTCAGTGAAAGAAGGATCCTCTGGAGGAGACTTCGGAAGAGTCCTCGGCCTGGGCTTATCTGGAGAGCGAGGCTTGGCGTCCAGGTGAACAACCGTCTCCAGTCTCCTGGAGGTCGAGGAGGAAGAGCTCCACCTCCCGGTGCGGGGAGGAAGGACCACTTAGGAAGCCCTCGGGAAGCGTATCCTGCCCCTCCTGGAACCGGAGGGCTTGCCTCTGGTATCTGGAGTAGGGGAGGGAGTCTCATGTCTCAGACGTATGGGGACTGGAACCAGTACAGTCGTCGGGAGATGACTCTCCACCTCCCTGGTGAGCTGAGCCTTGGCCTCAGCCCACCAAGAAGCTAGAGTCTCCTTCAAATCCACTGGCGGCTGAGGGGGTGGTGGAGGAGAAGGAGAGGGGTACGGATATTGGGCATATCTGTACTGCGAGTATACATAACCCGATGGCGGGAAACCTGGAGTCAGGTAATGAGGCACCGTGTACTGCGGACCCGGGTACGACTGCAGATACAATGGGGTCAGGTACCCAGGAACTGGGGCAGGGGTCTGCCGGGGCAGACGGCCCGGGAGGGCGCCCAGCAGGCGGGCCGGGGAGCAGAGGGTCGGCAGGCCCGGTGTGGAAGGGGCATCCGGGATAGGAAGAGGGATGTCGCCCGGCATAGGGAGGACCGGTGTTAGAGCCGGAGTCCGGGGAACAGACGTCAGGTCGTCCGACCTGATGGGAGCATGGTAAGATCCCCAGCATCGCCCGGGGAAGGAGGGGAGAAATTCCCAGGGTCAGGCTGAGGAGACGTTGCGTCCCCCGAGGGCAGCGAAGGCTGCGGGGAGCTGGGAACGGCGGACAGCTTGGGGCAGTCGTCGGCTCTGACGCTCCGTGAGAGTCGGAGGTCCGACGTCAGACTTACCGGCGGAGTCCGGGCAGGCGTCGGAGGAGCTGACGTCCACGGAACCATCGCCCGAGGCAGGCCGTAATGGGGGAGAGGTCTAGTCTGGTGGAACAGGGGCCGTGTGCTGCCCCGAAGGGTCAAGCGACTTAGCGGCCTTCTCTGAGCGGATATCAGAGGAGCTGATGTCCAGCTTAGCGGAGCCACTCATACCAGTAGGCTGCGCTGCGGCAATGTTACTGGGAGCGGAGGGCTCCTTTAGCCCAGAGGCACCCAAAGAGCCAGAGCGCGAGCCAGACGGGTGGGCGGACGCAGTCTTGGAAGCCTCCAAGATGGCCGTCGCGGAGTGGTCCCCGGGGGGGGGGGGGAGAGAACGTTACCTTCAATACAGCGACTCCAGCCAAAGTCGCCGTGGACGAGGAGTCCCGGCACTGGTGCTTCTCCTCATCTTTCTTCTTATGATGGCCCTCAGGGGAAGTTGAAGCCTGACGGAGCTTTTTTAACTCCTTCTCCATGGAGGTCATTTTCTTTTTAAGGATGTGGGCCTCCAGAGACTGCTGCCTCCGTCTGCGGGTGGCGGCGTTGAACTTCAGGCAATGCTGGCACTTCTCCACTGGGTGATCTGGGCCCAGACAGACGAGGCACTGGGAGTGACCGTCCTTGTGCGGGAGTTGGGCGCCGCACTTATTCTTGTGCTTGGAGGGTGTAGGGCGACAAACACCCGAAAAAGCTGACTAAAGTCAAATTGAAATCGAGAAAAAGCGATGGTAGAACTACACAATGACAGGCCAGATGACAGTGAAATTTGCAGCGGCGCTTCCCACGAGCTAATGGAGGGAAAGAACTGGAAGGCAGGGTGAGGACGCCCATATACTGGACGCCGCATGATGTCGGTCACCTGACATAGAAGGTCCCCGCCAGAAACTGCTAGCTAAAATATTTCCGTGGTCCCGACGCCTGCCGGCATCAGTCCTATATGTAATTACCTACTGCAAGAGCGCCTCTCGAAGATCTACTGTTACGGTAAGCCCTCAAAGTAAGATTTACAATTACATCCTCACCATAATTCTTGATCTTCCAGAATATCTTCACCATTTATCACTGGTGGGTCTTAGGCCGGATTCACTAGGACCTCGTGGGAGCGCATGCCTATAAGAGTTTTGGAGGATGGGTGCAGACACTGGAAATGGCACCCTCCATGAGGCAGACATATGACATGGCGCTTGTGGACTGGCCAGTAACTGCCCCCCCCCCAATCAGTTTTGTTCGCCTAGGAGAAGAAGAGAGTAAAAAGATAGAAGGATTGGGGCAAGGAAGCCCAAAGGACAGAGAAAAAGATATAGGATATAAAATGAACAAATGAATAAAAATTCACCAGAGGAGAAGAAGAAAAATTCTATGTGGAGGGTCATTAGAAGTGGCCAAGGATGACCAGGACAACTGGGCTGCAGAAAGAGAGAGACAGGGAGAGAAAGAAGAAGCCCTGAATTCTCAATTTGTAAATTGTGTGCATCAGAAAAGCTGGCTTGTTCTCAGCCTTAACTAAGGTATGACTGACACCCACGAGGCAACTGACTCCCGCAGGATGCACTGTCCCCGAAATGTTAAAGACCAGCAAAGGAGTGGGTTACAAGGAAAGAAATACATCTCTGAGCTGAGAAACAGGAGAAGAGCCTATGAGCCCTGGGAAGAAACAGCCAACCCTAGCTGTCCATTGGAGAAAATTAGGACTATAAAGGGTTAAGTATTGAGTCCCATATGACCAAGTGTAATATGAGAAAAGGTAATCCTCAGACTTCGAAGGTCTGAAGGGTAACCCAAGGCTCAAAAGAGCTCTAAAAAGTTCTGTTTCTTAAGACAAGATAAGAAACTTAGAGAGTGAAACTCCTCTAAAAGGACAAATGACCAAGAAATGAAAATTACGTACCTACCGTACTTAAGATATTTCTGTGCATCTTCACCATTCATCACGGTTGGGTATCTGCCAGAGGTCAGGACCCCGCGGCCCCGAGCGAATTTTTATTATTTATTTTTAAAGGTAAATTGGAGCCGGCGCTCCATCGGTAGCTGCCCTCGAGGCCGGCCACTGCGTGGTGCTTGTGGGTTGGCCGTTAGGTTGCGCCAACTCCTCTGCCTGCCAGTTCCACCCGGAGAGGTAAGAGGAAGGGAGTAGAGGGTTGGACAAGGAAGTCCAAGGGACAGAAAAAGGAAAAGATGTATGACCCAAAAGGAGAAATAACGACCGAGAGGACAGGAAGGGAGAAGAGTTGGAAACTAAAGGGATTGGGAGGGGCCCCAATCTCTGGAAAAGGAAGAGGGAGGTAGGGTGGGTAAAGAATTTAGGCAGAGAGGGAAGAAGGTTAACACATCCCAGACCCTGGTCCGTCTCCAGATTGTATAGGACTGCAAGGAGTAGCAAAGGCTTTCTGACAGAATTCAAGGCACGGAATAACTGGCAAACACTCCAGATAAGCAGAGTCTGCTATTCTGGAAGAAGGACAGGGTACAGGGATTTAACACCCTCTAAAGAAAAGATTACTGGTGAAAAAAGTGGAGAAAACAAAAACATTTTTTAATTTTTTTTAAACGAGGAGAAATAGATTGGACGGGAACAAGGAGGAGGAAAGAAAGGAGGGCAACTGTCAACTCCCACCCCACAGGGGTGGAGCCAAGGCACTGGAGAAGATGTGCCCCCCCCCCCCCCAACTCTCCCTGGAACATTATCCTCCTGTGTGCCCCTGTTTTACCTCACTCCTAAAAAGAGAGAGGATCCAGAGACCGAGGTCCCAGGGGACGGAGGTGGGATCATGATGAATGGTGAAGATGCACAGAAAGATCATAATTATGATAGGTACATAATTTTCATATCTTATCTGTGTCAATCTTCACCATTCATCGTGAAGAGTGTAAACCCCCAAAGGGGTTTCTTTTACCCTAAGGGATAAATCCTTAGCTTTCAGTGGGTGAAACACTAAGAGGGAACCTTCAGGACCTGGAGAGCCCGAGGTGGGAAGAGTGGAGCGGAGTCTCCCCGGAGGAGGAAGGAAGTTGCCTGACAAGCGCCGTCTTGCTCTACGGGAGAAGAGACAGGTTCTCTGGTGAGCGGAGTTAATCACCCTACACCGGGCCAAGGGTGACAACCGGGAAAGACGCAGCCATGTCGTCCGCCTAGTGCAGATCGCTGTCCCTACGACCCTGGCAGCTACCTCGCTGGCATCACAGGATGCCCTCGCTTGGTGCCTAGCTAACTCCAGGCCGCACGCAGAGAGTGCAATGGCTTGTCTGATTTGCTCCATATCAGGCAATGAGGCTAGGAGCTGACCCAGCCTGGACCACAAGAACCCGTCATACGCTGCATAGTGGGCCTGATGTGCAGAAATAGAAAGTACTAACTGTGCCGAGTAGAAAGTCCTCCTACCCCAGGAGTCAAAATCTGAGGAGTCTTGATCTGGGGGCCGGTCACGGTGAAGGGCGCGAAGCCCATCAGGAGTATCCAACTGCGTCAATCCAGACTGTGGATGAGGCATGGAACCTGGAGACTCCGGGGGTGCGCAATACCTCTGGCTGAGATCCCTTGGGGCAGTAACTCCAGAGAAGGGTCTCTGCCAGAAGCGCAACGCCGCCTCCCGAAAGGGAGCAGGCCAGGGCAGCACCACAAGGGTGGCCTTGCCAAAATCGACTAGAAAGGCGTGCGCCGTGTGCTCAGGATTGCTGATAGTGGAAGGAGTAAGGTGCAAGTCCTCCAACATCCTCACGAGGAATCGCTGATACTCAGTGAGATCAGCAGCTGGAGAGATGAGGAAAGAAGTTTCCTCTCCCCCGAAGAGGGGGATGAGGAGCTGGAGGGCACCGGCTGTTCAGTGGATGGCTGCATGGGGGGAGGTTGAAAGACCTGGCTGTCCATTGCCCTAATGTAAGCAGGGAACCGAGCAGCCACTGCTCTGAACTGCTCCTAGGAGAGAGGCCCGCTAGGATCAAGGATGCCTGGGAGCACAGGAGAATGTGGCAGAAGGATGGGGACAGAGCCGAGAAGAGATGTCGGCTGACCTACGCCTGGGCAAAGGAGCGGACCGTGGGCACCCACGGAAGATGGTGCCCCGGAAGACCCCACAGCCGACAGCTGAACAACCATTTCGGTACTGCCTTGGCTGTGTCCGGAAGAATCCCACCTGTGAGGCGACCGGGGCCACATAGGTCCAGAAGGACGGTCCCCTACCTCAAAAAAAATGGGACTCTCTCAAGGAGACTGAGGAGGAAGAGTGGAGGTCCGCACTATGGCTTCTCCCAGAGCCCGAGTGGACCCCGGAAAAAGGCCGATGTGCCGACCCCACGGCCCTCGAAGTCCAAAAGAGCCCTCCTCCTCCTTGAGAGGGCCAGCCTCGGTAGCTGGCATCTCTAGGTAGCTCCTGAAGGGGCTATCCAAGGCACAGTACCCTACCCTCCCCTCCTGCAGGTGCTCTGATCGCCCCAAAGTTGGGCGATCTAGGCACACCACAGGTGGGGGTACCACGACTGCAGGGTCAGTGAAACCACCAAGACCAGGCTGCAGAGCTATGGTGGCCTGCACCACTGCCTGCTGGTCAGCACCCTTGACCCCAGTCTCGGTAGCCACCGACCCCCACCTCAGAAGGGGGCTGACTCTGGCTTGTCGAGGAGACTACTCGGCTGCCCACCTCAACAGCCAACTCCAAAGGGTCAGACTGTACGTCTGACTCAGAACTCGACTCTGCCTCCGAGGAGGTAGAGGCAGAGGCCCTGTGCCAAACCGTAGGAGGGTGCCCGCTGCCATCCTTGCCAACAGGCCCAGAAACCAAAGCTGTGCCTGAGCCGGTGGCCCCCCCCGCCAGCTCCATGAGCGGAATCCAGAGAGCACGGCCCCAGCCTGAACAAGAGATCAGGCGGGACCAGTCATGGCACCATCAGTCCCACAGCACCATAAGCGAGCGCCAAGGATGAAGCAACTGGCCAGGCGCCAGGAGACATGGGCAGCGCCAAGGGACACTAGTGCCGAGATGGCACCACCGGCTCACGGCGCCGTGAGCAGAAGCGGCCGACAGAAGACTCTGAAGGCCCCGGCGCCAAACCCCCAGAGACGGCACCATATGCTCAACCTTGGCGCTGAGGACAGACACTGAAAAGATTGCACCGTAGTAGCTCCCTAGGCGCTGCCTAGAGTCTTAGCACCATAAATGGCTCAGACAGAAGCCATGGCACTGTCAACAGCTCAGTCAGGGCCCACGGCACATGGCGAATGGTGCCAAGGCCTAGCAGCTCCAACCCGATGGCGTCGCTGACCCGAACCTTGCGAATCGCGGGTCTGACACCGAGGAGCCTTCACCCTGAAGGGCGATATACCTGGCGGCGCCTCCAGCCAGCTCCCTGGGAGGAGCAGAAGCGGGCTTCCTGCGCCATGGAAGAAGCCTCGGGCTCAACTGAGCTACTAATAGCCGAGCTCCCTCCTCCTCAGTTACATACAGAACAGGGAGGGACCTGGAGAAAGGCAGAGAGCTTGGCTTGGCCCGGCAGGTGTGCCGACCCCAGTCGGCGGAGCTCGCCCGCTTTCCATGCGCGTTGCTCGATGACCCAGTGGGAACAGGCGTCGCACAAATCCATGTCGTGAAGCGGGCCAAGACACGAGAGACACCGGTCTTGCTGGTTGGTGACGGAATACTTTTGCCACAAGGGCACAGTCGCATGGGGGGCCGACACGTCTTTGTAGATTTCTTGCCTTCCAACCGAGACATGACCTATGGAGAAAAAAACACCAAAAACAGACTTCGACGTCGGCGGGAAAATATAAAATAAGGAAAGATCTTGCAGGCGGCGTAGAGTGTTGTAGAAAACAGAACTGGCAGGAGAAGCGGACTTCGACTGAAGGTAAAATATTTCGGAAAAAACAACTGCAGAGCAGGCCTAGGACTCTTCACAGCTTCCCACGAGGCAACCTCTACGGCAGGAGACGAACTGGCAGGCAGGAGGAGTTGACGCAGCCTAATGGCCAATCCATGGACGCCACACAGTTCGTCGGCCTGGAAGGCGGCACCAATGGTGCGTTGGCTCCACCTACCTTTTTTAAAAAAAAAAAAGCTCCCGTGGGGTCCTGACCTCCGGCAGATACCCAACAGTGAAGAATGGTGAAGACTGACAGATAAGATAGTACAGTTACGTAAGAACTTACCGTAACAGTAGATCTTCGAGAGAGGCTCTTGCAGTAGGTAATTACATATAGGACTGATGTTAGCTGGCATCAGAACCCAACGAAAAAATTTCTAGCTAGCAGTCTCTGGCAGGGGACCGCCCCACGTCAGGTGACCGACGTCATCGACATCAGTATAAAGGGTGGTCCCCGCCCGCCTTCGGTCTTTCCGCCAAAGGCAGGCGAGAGAAGCGGATATTTCCCATCCTGGAAAAGGAGCTGAAAAGCTTAGGGATGGAGGCGGGAAGGTATTACCTACTGCAACAGCCTTTCTCAAAGATCTACTGTTACGGTAAGTTCTTGCGTAACTGTACTATCTTACTTTGAGAGGGCTCTTGCAGTAGGTAATTACATATAGGACCGAGTCCCAAGCAGTCTGGAACAAGGAAAAGCAAACGGGAGGAGGAAAGCTACTCAAGTAGACCCTCTGGTTGTGAAGGCCTTAGGAAAAGAGGCCTTGCAAAACAGCCAGCCCGAAGCCTGCTCTACGGCGAGAGGCAATGCCCAAACTGTAATGTTTTGTAAAAGTATGGACGGAAGTCCAAGTGGTGGCTGCACAAATGTCAGCCATAGTCATGTTCTTGAAACAAGCCACAGAGGCAGCGACCCCTAACTTGATCCGGCAGGGTCTTGTTGTACTTGTCATAATAGAAAGTGATACAATAAGCCAACCATTTTGACAGGCATTGTTTAGAAACAGCATTCCCATCTCTTTTATGAGCAAAAGAGACGAACAGTTGATCAGTCTTTCTGAGATCCTTCGTCCTGTTGGTGTAGTATCTCAGAATTCGGTGAACGTCCAAAGTATGCAGGAGGTACTCTCCTTGATTGGAGTGTTGCGTAAAAAAGGCAGGCAACTCTATGGATTGATTCAACGTCGACTCTGCTACCACCCTAGGGAGAAACTTAGGGGTGGTACGTAGAGCCACACGTTCCTTGTGAAAAATATACAGGTTACTCACCTGTAACAGGAGTTCTAGGAATGGTATATGTTGTTCATCCACACTCATTGGCAGGTATCCTTGCCGCTTTAAATCTTGCCGGAAGGTCTTCAAGCTTGCTCCTCCACCACCGGTGTGTATAACTCGGCTCCGCCCCATGGCTGGATCTGGCCGGCTGGAAAGCTCAGGTTTGTGCGTCGAGCCGAAGGAGGAGTCGGGTGGAGTGGGTGTGGATGAACAACATACCATTCCTAGAACTTCTGTTACAGGTGAGTAACCTGTATTTCTAGGGACATGGATATGTTGTTCATCCATCAACTGAACTCTAGCAATTCTCGAGGAGGAGGCAGAAGACACTGCCCAATACTTACTTGGGAAAGAGATTGAGAACGAGGCCCCAAACCAGCATCCCGCGTGACTCAAGGTCGATGTGGTAATGGGTAATGAAGGTGTTGCTGACTTCAGGTAGCAGCCCTGCAGATTTCCTGGATAGGGCGTCCCTGGAAGCAGCCACCGTTGCAGCAGTATAGTAGTGGAATGAGCTCTATCCTCTGGGAGCTCCGCCTGCCAACCTATAGCAGAGATCTATGCAGGAGGTTACCCACCTGCTTATCGTCCGCTTGGCTGCAGGTCTGCCAGATTCGGCTTCAGCGTGGGTGACAAACAGCTGGCGAACCTCTCCCAATTTCAGCCGTGCGCTCCTTATAATAGCGGCGCCCTTCAAGGTCAGAGTATGGAGCCTATATTCGACCTCCGAGTGTGATTGAGGGTAGAACACCGGCAGAGTCAACACCTGGTTAAGGTGAAACTCCGACACCACTTCGGAAGGAATTTGGGTGGGGGCGCAGGACAACCTGTCCCTGTGGAAGACCAGGTAAGGAGACTCGATGGGCGCCTGGAGCTCTCCCATCCTTCTGGCTGACGGATAGCCAACAGAGAAGGCGGTCTTCCACGACAGGTGAGAGAGAGCACACCTGTGCATAGGCTCGAATGCTTGCCCCCATGAGCTTTGCCAGTACCAGCAGTAGATCCCAATGGAGGTGGGGGTCCGTGACTGGAGGAAATGTGATCAAGGCCTTTGAAAGCGCCAGACCACCTTCTCCTCAGCCACGACTGCTTCCGCCCGCGCCCGGTAAGCAGAGATGGCTGCCAGGTCACCCTTAGGGTCGTCGACCTAAGCCCTTGACTGGAAAGGGACCATAAATAGTCCAAGATGCTTGCCAAGGAACAGGAGGAAGGGTCCAAGCCCTTTGACACCAAATGGAAAACCTTTTCCATTTGAAGGCATAACATTTTCTGGTCGACTCATACGGGACGCCTCAACTACATTGAGGACCTCGTCGGAAAGACCCAAGGCCTGGAACTCTAGCCGCTCAGGAACCAGGCCGTCAGGTGCAGGGATTGAAGGTCCGGATGGAACACCTTCCCTGATTGACTGAGAGCAGGTCAGGCGAGCTGGAAGCTGCCCAGCGGAATCCTGGAGCTGAGACTGAGGAGATCTGGGTACCAGAACTGGCGAGGCCAGTCTGGGGCTATCAGAATCACCTGCCTTGTCCCTCCCTGCCTTGAGGAAGCACCTTGTGGATCAAGGAAATGGAAAGGCGTAAAAGAGGCCGGGGTCCACTGCCTCGAAGGCATCCCCTGCAGCGAGCCCTGCTGAGGGCGGGCATGGAACAGACTCAGCTTCGCATTCTCCCTGGAGGCAAACAGGTCCACCTGAGGTGTGCCCCAATGGGAGAACAGATGCTGTACTACCTCCGGCGGGAGAGACCACTCGTGGGATGCAGCCCCTATCCGGCTCAGGGCATCGGCCAGGGTGTTGGAGGCTCCTGCCACGTGAATGGCTGGAGATCCGCCTCCAGGCTGCGCATGAGTGACCAAATCGAGCTTCCTTGCATAGAAGCATGGGCGCGTCCCGCCCTGGCGGTTTAGATAGTACATGAGTCGTGGTATTGTCCGTCTGGACTCGGACCCACTTGACCCGGAGGAGCGGAGCAAAGGCGGTGAGAGCTAGGCGGACCGCTCGAGCTCCAGCAGGTTGATGTGGCATCGGGACTCCATGGGGACCAGGGCCATGAGCCCAGTGTTCCCAGATGGCACCCCAACCCATCAGAGGGCATCGGTCTGATAGAGACCCGTCGGCTCGGAGACGAGCGGATGCCCTCCTGCAAATGATCTGGAGCGGTCCACCACTGGAGGCGTTCACATCCCCTAATGTCACCGACACAAGCTGGTCCAAGGATGTAGCGTTGTGACCACTGGCTGGCCAGTCCCACTGAAGGGGCGCATGTTCCAGCCGGGCCCGGACCACGTGGTGCAGGCAGCCATGAGACCCAGGGCGCAGGAAGTCCGGGCAGGCGCAGTGCCCAACCAGAAATGATCGGGCAAAGGAGAAAGAACCTCGGCCCTGTCCGCCGGGAGCAGCTCTGGCTCGAGAGAGAGTCGAGCTGCGCCCCGATGAATAGAATCACCTGCTGGCTAGAGTTCCGACTTGGCCTCGTTGATAAGGAGGCCCAGTTGAAAGCAGACCTGGAGGCCAGATCTCTGGACCCTCCGCCTCCTTCCTGGAGGAGCTGCTATCAGCCAGTCGTCCAGGTAAGGTACACCCGACCCCTCGGCGCCCGCAGAATGCTGTCACCACTGCCATGCATTTGGTGAAGACCCTGGGAGCTGGAGACAAGCCGAAGGGCATGGCTTGGAACTCGAAGAGGATCGCCGGCTCGAAGCGAAGGAATCTCTGGTGAGACACGGACGGATAGGGACGTGAAAAACGGCGTCCTGCAAGTCCAGAGAGCAGAACCACACGCCCGCTGTTCAAGGATGGTATTATCTGAGCCAGGTGACCATCCTGAAGGCTCGAGACCTTAGGAACTTGTTTAGGTCGTGTGTGAGTGGGAATGGGCGCCAGCCCCGTCCGCTGGAACCAGGAAGTACCTGGACCAAACCCTGGGTCTGAAGGAGGGTCCACACCTCTCTTATCACCTCCCTTCTGGAGGAGGAAGCGCGATAATAAGTGACGAGCACGCCAGTGAGCTGGGGATCCCGAAGCCCCGAGGCGGCGGCTCCTGAAGGGTGGTGCCTGCTCGATTCAGAGGCAGGCCTCTTCCACCACCTCAAGACCCACCTGTCCGTGGAAACAGCGGACCAGGCGGAGCAGATGCGCGGGCCGTCCCCAGGGGACCAGGGTAAGGATGACGGGAATGGGGCGACACCCTCAGCCTGTCACTGGGCAGGCTTGGAGGAGGGACGGCCGGGGGACCTCCTGGGCCTTTTCCTCCTGCCTCCTGTTGAAGGAAGCCGGTGACTTGGTTTGGAATCTGGGCGACCTGCACCCTGGCGTTGCTGGGCCAGGGCGCGGGGCACAGAAGGACGAAAGGAGCTTAGGCTGCGGTTTCAGGCCTTTGTCCTTCTGAGCGGAAGAGACCGAGTCAAAGTAGCACTGGACTTCTCGATCCTCTGCAGGTGACCTTCCACCCCAGGGCCGAAGAGGTCAGTCCCAAAAGGAACATCCGCCAACTTGTGCTGGGTATCCAGTAAAGGTGGATATCCTCAGCCAAGCCATGACGCATAGCCACTGCGGCCACCACCGATCTGGCACGAGTCCCCTATATCCAAAGCAGTCTGGAGCTGCTGTTTGGCCACTGCCCTGCCCTGGTCCCGCACCTGCTTAACCGTAGTCTGCAGATCGGCGGGAAGATGAGGGATGACCTCATCCAGGGAGCCCAACAGGGCATGAGAAAAATGTGCCACGGGACGCGGCCGAACTGGCCTGGCGAAGGCCGAGAGAAGAGACATAGCGTAGACTTTTCGCCCGACATAGTCAATTTCTTGGACTCCTTGTCAGGAGGTTTGTCCACATCCCTGGGCGTTGCAGTGCGGAAGCGCTGTCGGGCTCAACCCCTCAGCAGAGGGTGTTCCGAAAAACGGACAAGGAGAACGGTAGGGACCGCATACTTCCTGGCCTATCCTGGCCCGAGCGCAGGGCAGGAAGCAGGCGGCCAAAGCTCCAGTGCGGACCACTATGGCCTCGGCCACGGAAAGGCCTCCGTCGGAGAATCCCTCGGTCCAGAATCTCGTGAGGGATACCTGGCCCGTTTGGAAGCAGGTTCGAGCTCCATCCGGTGGACTCGAGATGAGCCGAAGTAGTCTAGGAAGGACGGACGGGCTATCGTCCATTGACTGACCTCCTGAAGACTCAGAGTCCAGTCGCTTGAAAAAGGAGGAATCATCTTGGACTCGGAAGAGTCCTCGAAGACTGCCTCTGGCCTGAGGCACCCTTCACCTGCCGAGTCGGTCGGGAGTGAGGGTAACTGACAGCCTATGGGGTAGACCCTTGCAGACCGAGAATCCATGGTCGGAGCCCCAAGTGGTGGCTGTGGGCGGAGGTTCCACGGAATCGGTGGAGCAGCTGGTTTGGAGCGAACAACGGCCTGGGTATGAGCTCCTCGGATAAGTCGGGGTTGTGTCGGCCGCTCGGTGACAACCACTTAATGGCGGGGAAGGCGGCAAGGTCGGCTCTACCCGGCCAGGAGGCTGTTGCAACATAAGGTCCTCGTGCCGTCCGGCGTAATTCATGAGCCTCCCCTCATCGAGGAGGGCCGAGCCCAGCCCGGCGCCGCTTACAGCGGTGCGAGACCGCCTGGCCGGTGGGATCGGCTGGACAGAGGTCAGACGAGAGTCCCGAATTTCCGAGTGGTGACATGGGGAGGTGTCGGCGGAACCGGCACTCCCGTCGGCTCGGATGGTGCATCCGAGAGCTCCGGGAACGGGCTTTCTGGCGAACCACCGGGATCCTCAACTCCTCCCGGGGGAACGGGGAGAGGAATCTCGGCTGCTAAGAAGACAACCGTCAATGGAGTCGAGAAAATCTCGACTTCATCGAATTAAGTCTCAGTCAACTGACCTGGCCAGGGGACACCGTGAGGCCAGTGGCGAAGCGAAATGATCGACGAAGCGGCCAGTCGTGACCGGAAGAGGACCTTTCCGCTGCCAAGAAGTCGGCGGAGGACTTACCTGTCCCTCTTTTTGGACTGAGAATAAGGTCCATAAGCGTAGGCCCTTCTCCTTTAGTGGAGAGGGACAGACAAAGCTCCTTAAAGAAGCCCGTGTAGAAAGAGCCCAGAAGGCGGGATAAACCGTGGCCGAGGAAGCGGCCACCCGCCGCCTCCTCTTCGAGGCGACCATCCGCTCGAGCTGATCCAGCGAGCCGCCGCGGACACCGCCAACGAGACCTCCTTGGACTACACGGAGAAAGCGCCTCGGAGACGGCCCAGTTGCAATCAGGCACACGGTCTTAGGGGGCGTGGGCGAGAAAGATGAGCACAGGTCGCAAGCCTGCGGGTGCGTGCTCAGGGCCTAGCAGTGACACACCGTGGAGTGTGGATCCGTCAAGACATCTTCTGCCCGCATGGGCATCTCCGAAACCGAGGTCGATTTGTCCATCGCTTGCTTGAGGATAGAAGACTGAAGTCTTTCGCAAAATTTATTTAAATCATAAGCGGAGAAATAGGAACCAGTCTCAAGCACTTAGGCGTTAAGGAGGGAACCTGAGCTTCCAAGCGGTAAGGAAGATCTGGCGTCATGGGGCGGAGCCGAGAGTTATACCACCCGGGTGGGTGGGAGGAGCAAGCTTGAAGACCTTCCGGCAAGATTTAAAGCGGCAAGGATACCTGCCAATGAGTGTGGATGAACAACATATCCATGTCCCTAGAACAAATTTTACACATCAGGGCCTGAAGCTCGGAAATCTGTCGAGCAGAAGTAATGGCCACTAGGAAAAGAGTCTTCCAAAAAAGGAACTTTAGGTCCACTGAGGATGCCGGCTCTAAAGGAGGCAGAGTAAGCTTCTCTAAAATGAAATTCAGATCCCAAGGAGGGGCCGGAACCTGGATAGGGGGTCGTAAGTGAAGGACCCCTCTCAAAAAGGTCTTAGAGACCGCCAGCTGAGCAAACGTTCTGTCTGCAAAGGAGACATGATAGGCCGAAATGGCCACCATGTGAACCTTTAAGGATGAATGGCTGAGACCCAGATCGAAGAGGTGTCGCAAGTAATCCAGAAGTCGGCTGACAGAGCACGAGAAGGGCTTGACATCATTGGAGGTAGCCCAAATAGAGAACTGCTTCCATTTCATGGCATAAGTAGATCTGGTTGAGGGTTTCCTGGCCTCCACCAGAATCTCAGCTACTCAGGGCGGAGGGAACCCTAAATCAGGCTTGAGCTATGTCTGCAGGAGCCATGCGTGCAACTGAAGGGACTTGAGGCCTGGATGGACCAGGGTCCCCTGATCCTGGGTCAGCAAAAATAGTGACAGAGGAAGAGAAAGTTCCTCTGAGTATTGTTGCAGAAGAAAGAACCAAACTTGCCTGGGCCAGAAAGGAGCAATCAGAATCATTCGAGCTCCTTCCGAACAGAGTTTCTGCAAGACCCTCGTAATCAGTGGAATCGGGGGCATGAGCGAACCTGCCCTTCCAGTCTACAGACAGAGCGTCTCTCCAAAAAATGCAGCGCCCTGGAGCAAGCGAGCAGAAGACGGGCAGTTTTGTGTTTTGAGGGGAAGCAAACAGGTCTACCTGTGGAGTTCCCCAGCGCAGGAAGATATTGTCTACGACCCCCTAATCGAGTTCCCATTCGTGAGCTAGAGCAGATGACAGTCTTAGCCTGTCTGTCAGCGTATTCTCGACCCCCGGGATACGAGATGCCATGATGTGAAGGTTGTGCTGCACTGCCTAATCCCAGACTCGCATCGCCTCTCTGCAAAGGGGGTAGGAACGAGTTCCTCCCTGTTCGTTGATGTACCAGACCACACACATATTGTCCGTCTGTACAGCTAGGTGACTGGGAGACAGATACAGATGCAGAGCCTGAAGAGCATAGAGTACTGCCCTTAGTTCGAGCACGTTGATGTGAAGAGACTTCTCGAGCTTGGACCAGGAGCCCTGGGTCCTGTGAGGACCGAGATGGGCTCCCCAACCCTCACCGGAGGTGTCCACAGTCAACGTCTGTTGGGGGGGGGGGGAGAGAGACTGAAGGGAACTCCCCGGCAGAGGTTCTCCTGAACCATCTACCACTGCAAGTCCCGAGCCATGGGAGTGGAGACCAGGACAAGTTTATCTAGGTCGTCCACCAGCTGATCCCATTGAGACCGAAGCGTCCACTGAGAAATTCTCATGTGGAACCGATCGCGAGGGACTGTCAGAATCGCAGCCACCATTAGCCCGAGGAGACGAAGGACTGACCTGGCGCTGACCCACCTGCGGCTGACCTGAGCCTGGAGAGTGGCAGCTCTGTCCGGTGGCAGGAAGACCATGTCAGAGGTCGTGTCCAGGATCGCACCAATAAACTGGAGCCTCTGGGACGGGGACAGATGGGACTTGGCCTGGTTGATGGTAATACCCAGGCAGGCAAAGACCTGCTGGGTAAGGGAAAGGAAGCATAGGAGTTCCTCCTGGGCTGAGGACACAGAATAATCGTCCAGGTCAGGGCAAATCTGTACCCCTGGATACACTGAGTGAGGCTGCTCACCACAAAGGCATTGGTGAACACCGGGCGCCAGGAAAGACCAAATGGGAGGCCTTTAACTGGTAGTGGTCCCCTGGAATGCCAAGCGCAGGTATTTGCGGTGGGAAGGGCGGATAGGGATATGCAGGAAGGCATCCTGCATATCTAAAGCGCACAGCCACTGTCCCAGCCGGAGAAGGGGCAGGAGGCTCTGCAGTGAGAGCATCCTGAACCTCTCGTACTCCACGAACAAGTTCAGGGAGCTGAGGTAGAGAATCGGCCTCACGTCCCCCGTTCTCTTCGGGACCAGGAAGACATGGGAATAGTACCCTGTTCCCTGAAAAGGAATGGGGCTGGGTTCTATCACCTCCTTCAGCAAAAGTGCTGAACTCTCTTCCTGGACCAGAAGATGATGTTCTCGAGAGTACGACGACCTTGGGGGAGGGTGTCGAGGGGGTTTCTGAAGAAACTCTATTGAGTGTCCTTCTGCGATCAGCTGGAGCATCCAGGAATCTGAAGTTATCCTCTCCCAACCAGGGAGGTGGAAGGAAAACCTCCCTAATACTGGTTCCTCTGTAAGGCCCAGAGGCTGTGGGAGAGGAAAGGAATCAGGTGGTGTGGGGCAGCGTCGCGGCTGAAGCACCCGCTGCTTTTTTGGGTGGAGGGGACTTGGCAGCCGGAGGGGCCTGGCATTTATTGGCCTGCTTTCCCTTGGGTTTCGCCTTTGCCGATTCCGCCTGCGAAATGGATGGCACTGTGTTTGATGGGGGTGGTACATGGAGTCCACAGACTTCAGTGCAGTTCCCTTCTCCTGCAGATCGGTGATAATGTCCCTGACATCACCACCAAACAGCACCGAACCCCGGAAGAGTGCTTTCTGAACAGCGGACTGCACTTCCGGGACCAACCCTGACACACGGAGCCAGGCATGACGCCGTAAGCCTATGGCAAATGCGGAGCTCCTACCAGCAGTGTCCACTACATCGTATGTAGTACGAGGCATGTGCCGACTGGCCGAACATGCAGAGCGGACGAGGTCAGCCACTTCCTGTTTGACTTGAGAGTCATTAAGGGAGTCCAATTTGGATTCCACCTCACTAAGAATCGCCTTCTGGTAATCCCCCATATGACCAACATAATTTAGGGCCCTAATTCCCAGAGTGGAAGAAGCAAAGATCTTCTTCCCATACTGGTCCAGAAGACGGGATTCTTTGTCATGTACAGACGAGCTCAGATGTTTCGGGTTAGCTGTCTGGCCATGAGCGGCGCTAATCACAACCGAATCAGCTCAAGGGTGAGAATCTAGAAAGTCAACACCCTCGGGAGCCTGATATAGTCTGCTCGACTTCCGAGGAAGTGGGGCTAAAGCCGATGGTTGCTTCCAAATAGTGGAAACAAGATCGGCATGAGGCTCAATCCAGGGTGGCACCAAGGCAGGAGCTGTCTCGGGCAGGTCCAGATGCTCAGCGAGTTTCTTACGCTGTGGATCCGGCTCCAAGGAACGCCACTTGTGAACCTCCTGGATTTTGTGCAGCAACTCCGTAAAGTAAGGCGTCTTCGGAGGAGTCCTAGGCCTGGGCTTAGACAGAGAGCGTGGCTCGTCGTCCGGCTCGGAGCAACCGTCTGAGTCGTCTGAGATGTCAGAGGTGGAAGAAGATTAAGAGGAAGACTCCTTCTCCTGGCGTGGGGGAGGAATGGACCCCTTGGAAGGTCCTTGGGGAAGCATATCCTTCCTCGCCCTGGAACCAGAGGGCTCGCCCCTGGTGTCCGGAGGTGGGGAGGGAGTCGGTCATTGCGGACGTACGGGAGCCGGAATTGGCACCGTCGTGGTGAGATGACTCTCCACCTCTCTGGTGAGCGGAGCCTGGGCCTCAGCCCACCAGGAGGCCAGAGTCTCCTTCAAGTCCACCAGCGGCTGAAGGGGTGGTGGAAGAGGATTAGGAGGGGGATACGGGTATTGATTGTACCTGTAAGGCGCGTATCCATAACCCGATGGTGGGAAACCCAGCGTCTGGTATTGAGGCATCGGGTAGTCAGATACAGCGGAGCCGGGTAAGACGGCGTCAGATACTTGGGAACCGGGGGGTTGGGTGTCTGCTGGAGATGGCCCGGCCAGAGGGCCCACGGGCAGGCCTGGAGCAGAAGGCCCGGCGTTTGAGCGGCATCCAGGAGCGGGATGTCGCCCGGCATCGGCAAGACTGGCATCTGAGCCGGCGTCCAGGGAACCGACATCAGGTCGGTCGGCCCAGTGGGCGGATGGCCTGACGGAGGTGCAGCAGGAACCTTTGCATCGCCTGGGGATGAAGGAGAAAAATCCCCAGGGTCAGGCTGAGGAGACCCAGGGTCCCCGGAGGGCAGCGAGGAGCTGGGAACGGCAGACGTGAAAGGGTCCAGTGTCTGCTCAGCCGCCGTGAGGGCGTCAGGCAGGCCAACGTCCGACTAATCAGTGGAGTCCGGGCGGACGCCGGAGGAGCCAACGTCAGACTTATCGGACCCATCGCCCTAGGCAGGTCGCGAAGAAGGAGTGGCCTGGTCGGGTGGAAGAGGGGCTGTGCGCCGACCTGAAGGGTCGGGTGACTTATCAACCATCTCTGTGCGGGCAGAGGAGCCGACGTCCAGCTTACGGAGCCGCTAGAACCAGTAGGCTGCATGGTGGTGACTTTACTGGGGACGGAGACCTTCAATAGCCCAGAGGCGCCCGAAGGGCCCAGGCCAGACGGGCGGGCTGACACCACCTTGAAACCTCCAAGGTAGCCGTCGAGGAGCAGTCCCCTGGAGGGAACATTACCTGTAACACAGCGACTCCCGAAGACGACGCAGTGGATGAAGAGCCCTTATCCTGGTGCTTCTCGTCTTTCTTCTTACAATGGCCTTCAGGGGAAGTGGACGCCTGCTGGAGCTTTTTTAACTCCTTCTCCATGGAGGACATTTTCTTTTTTAGTATGTGGGCCTCCAGGGACTGCTGCCTCCATCTGTGGGTGGTGGCGCTGAATTTAGGGCAGTGCTGGCACTTCACCTGATGATCCGGGCCTAGACAGAAGAGGCACTGAATGGCTGTCCTTGTGCGGGAGTTGGGCTACCGCATGAGTCGACTTATTTTGTGCTCGAAGGTGTAGACGACACACCAACGAATGCCTGCCGATTTAGTCAGAGAATCGAAAAAAAAAGAGTAAAAACTACCGACAAGAGAGCTGACGAGCGCTGAACTTTACCGTGAGGCACTGACACGAGCTAACGGCAGGACAGAACTAGAAGGCAGGCGTGGTGGACCGCCCCTTTATACTGACGCCGCATGACGGTCACCTGACATGGGGGCGGTCCCCTGCCAGAGACTGCTAGCTAGAAACTTTTCCGTTGGGTCCTGATGCCGGCCGGCATCAGTCCCATATGTAATTACCTACTGCAAGAGCCCTCTTGAAGTAAGATCAGCAGTTCTCACTGGGACAAAAGCAGGAATAGGGATGCTAAGAAAGGATTCCCTTCCTTGCGTCTCTGGAGAAAAATCTCCAAAATAGGTAATTAAGAGAAAGTGAGGACTAGCAGGTCACAGAATAAACAAGCATTTGTCAATGCCAAATGTTGACTTGCTGGCATTGACACTGGTAGTGGAGGAGTTAGAAAGATGTATAATAGATATGGCAGTGAAGTATTGAACTGATACCAACCCCACCTCCACCCTGCAGAGACTGACAAGAATTGGGGTGTGCCTTTGGGTCGTCTGCCATAACGGTCACGTCATTTCACCTCACCCTACCCTGCAGACACTGACAAGTGTCGCTGTGTGCCTTCGGGTATTCGGGCCTTACGCTCACCCCATTCCATAAGGAAATACGCAGAGATGGGTGCAGTATAGGAGAATGGTGTGAACTCTGGGGCCGAAGACTCCAAGGCACACCTTGATGCCTGTCACTGGCTGAAGGGTGGGGGAGGAATGGTATGAGCATTACAGCTGTCGATCCCAAATCACACCCGACACTTGCCAGTCTCTACAGGGTGGGGTGTTACGGTCGGAAACCCTAACGCCCTGGGCGTTTATTGGTATTTCACTCCAAATTTTCAACATGGGCTTTTTATGACCCCACCTCATTAACAGTGGCACTATCAGTTCGTTAGCCGAAAGGTGACTTTGCGCAGCGACTGCACCATTTGGTGTCACAGGTGCAAAAACACATTTCGGGCAGGATGTGAAAAATGACAACTGTAGTGTTCTTGAGGAGGTGTAAAAAAATGGCAATGTTGAAAATCTGGAGGGAAAATATGAAAAATTTAAGTCATGAGTGTGCGTAGAAGCTGCCCAACGCACGCCCGTAACGCAATTATTTTTGGGATATTTTTAACCACATTTTCGACATAAGCATTTTGGGACCTTCCCTCATGAAAAGTGGCACTGTGATTTTGTTAATCTGTCCAGAAAGATAATTTCCCACAGCGACCGTGCCACTGTGCGATAACATTTCGGGCAGGATGTGAAAAATGACAGCTGTACTATTCATAAGGAGGTGTGGAAAAAAATGGCAATGTTGAAAATCTGGAGTGAAAATATTAAAAATTATCGAGTGTTACGGGCTTTGTGAAACTGCATAACACACGCTCAGAATAGTCATTTTTGGAATTTGTTCAAATTTGTAACATGGGCTTTTTGAGACCCCCACCTCATGAACAGTGGCACAGTCATTTCGATAATCGGTCGCAAAAGGTGATTCTGTGCAGTGACCGCAAAATCACCTTTCAGAACAGAGTAAGGAGATGGCAAGGCAAGGCAAATTTTATTTAAAAAAATTAAACGCCCATCCCGGAGGCTCTGGGCGCCGAACATATCAAAATCTCATTATACAAATCATAATACATAAACATACTAGTAAACAGACATACAACATTCCAACAACTGAAACGATTTTGTATAAATACTACCCTCAGCAACAGCTGCTAAACACAAAATAGCCAAGAGTTAATTTCACCATAAAATTCTTAAACCAGGTAAGGGTTATAAGACGCAGTTCGGGAAGGCCTGATTATACAGGAAGGCCTTGAGGCAGGCTTTGAATACCTCAACAGAAGGGGCCTCCCTAACAGCTGGAGAAAGCTAATTCCACAGGACCAGGGCGGTGACACTGAATGCTCTGTCACCTGCTGTTTTTAACCTCGTCCTGGGAATCACGAGAAGGCCGAGGAGGAGTGGAGGGAGCGGACCGAAACAGCAGATGTAAGAAGGTCCTTCAGGTAACCAGGACCCAGGCTGTGTAGGGCTTTAAAGGTGAGCAAACCCACTTTGAAGAGGACCCTCCACCTAACCGGCAGCCTGTGCAGCTGATGCAGCACCGGAGCGATGCGATAATACTTAGGCTGTCCTATCAACAGCCTAGCTGCCGTGTTCTGCACCAACTGCAGGTGGCACAGGGTACCCCCAGAGACCCCGAGATAGAGCGCATTAAAGTAGTCAAGCCTGGACATCACAAAGACATGCACCAAGGTGGGGAGGTCCAGTGGTGGAATTGGGGGCTTTATCCTAGCAATATTCTTCAGATAAAAACTGGTATGGACAACAGACACCATCTAAAACTGAAGTGTCAATCCTCTGTCAAGGATAACTCCCAGATCGAGCACCCTAGAGGAGGCCTTCGATGGTACAGAGACAAGAAAAAGCCCCATCTCTGCAGCAGAGGCCAACCTATCATGTCCTCCATTCGATTCCACCACCAGTACCTCCGTCTTTATCGGGATTCAGTCGCAACCAGCTGGAAGCCATCCAGTCGATCTCAGTGAGGCAGCTGTTAAGCAGGCCAAAGGAGAGATACAGCTGGGTATCATCAGCATAGCAATGAAAACCCAGACTGTACTTCCTAATGAACTCTCCCAGGGGCAGAAAATACATGGCAAACAACATCGGCTACAAGACCGAACCCTGGGGAACTCCACACTATAGGAGACCAGGGGAGCAGGAGAAATTCCCCATCACTACCCTCTTCCCCTGTTGACATATGACAGTGCATGTGTTCATGATGTGGGGTCCCAAGAATCCCATGTTGAAAATCTGGTACCAAAATTTCCAAAAATGGCTGAGATATCCACCTAAGTAGAAACACTCCATTATCTGCCATTATAAGGCTTACGTATTTTCAGTTCAAATCCTGGTCGGCTTTTGAAGAGTTCAGACGCCTTCCCGCTCCACAGAAGATCGCAGCGCCATCCCTCTGCAGATTAAGTATGGGGTGGGGGTGTGCAAAGGGTGAGTGCGGATTGGGGGCACGGCGACGACGAGGGACTGCTAGCCAAGGGTATGTGTGAGGACATGATGCCGATGGGGACTGGGCACCCCCGTCAGCAAACTGAACTGTGGGGGGACATGCTGACATGGGGATTGGGCATCCCAGATGTCTGCTTTGTGGGGATTGTGTGGCAGGCAGCAGGAGCCGCCATATTTATTGGAATGTTTCACCAAGAAAGGCATGTAACGGAGCTTTGTCATCTGACACTCCAATGAAGAAACTGCACCTCATTGAAGCGGCAGATTTCTTTCAACTCCGTGACTCTCTTTGAAACTGCTGTCATCGCTAGCATGCTCACTGATTGGAGGCTGAGGGACACACCCACTAAAGCGTCCCCTGCACTGGCCACACTGACACACCTCTGAAAGTGCTACTACCACAAGATGTTATCTGCGCATGTGCAAGCCAACATAAAAAGGAGGCGGACAGTAATGGGAGGAGCTGAAATGGTAAGGAAATGGGCTTCCATGTCAAAAATACCTAGCCCCCTAGAACACCAGGTTCTCCTGCCGAGCTCTGTCCCAAGAGGGACCACAAAAGATAGTCCAACAGCAAAAAGGAACAGGTTACTCACCTTTAACAGTAGTTCTAGGGGTGGTATATGTTGTTCATCCACACTTATTGGCATGTCCCTTTCCCTTTAAGGTTCACCGGAAGTCTTCAAGCTGGCTCCTACCACCCACCTGGGTGGTATATACCTAGTCTCCACCCCGTGACAACAGATCTTAGCCTGCTGGAAGCCAGGTGTTGTGCGTCCGAGCTGGGGAGGTCGGGTGGGTCCGTGTGGATGAACAACATATACCACTCCTAGAACTACTGTTACAGGTGAATAACCTGTTCTTCTAGGATTGTGGATATGTTGTTCATCCACACTTATTGGCAGACTCCTAGCAGTTCTCCGGGAGGAGGGAGGCAAGGTGCACACCCCCTACTTAGGGAACAGATATTGGAGAACTGAGGCCCCAAAACCAGCATCCCGGCATGACTCAAGGTCGATGTGGTAGTGGGTGATGAAGTTGTTTGCTGACTTCCAGGTAGCAGCCTGACAGATTTCCTGGATAGGGATGTCCCCTGCAAGCAGCCACCGATGCAGCAGTATGGCGGGTAGAATGAGTTCATATCCCTCTGGGAGGCTCCTTGCCCGCCAATTCATAGCACAGACCTATGCATGATGTAATCCATCCTGCAATAGTCCGCTTCGCTGCAGGTCTGCCAGAAGCGGCTTCAGTGTAGGTGACAAACAGCTGGCGAACCTCTTCCCCAGATTTCCTCTGTCCTCTCCTTATAATAGGACAGTGCACGTCTCAGGTCCAAAGTATGGAGCCTGTATTCGGCCTCCGAGGTGTAATTAGGGTAGTATACCGGCAGAGTCAACACCTGGTTAAGGTGAAACTCTGACACCACCTTCGGAAGGAATTTCGGGTGGGGGCGCAGAACAACTTTGTCCCTGTGGAAGACCAGATAAGGGGAGTCCACCGAGAGTGCCTGGAGCTCCCCTGTCCTTCTAGCTGACATGATAGCCACCAGGAAGGCAGTCTTCCACGACAAATGTGATAACTCACATTTGTGCATGGGTTCGAATGGCTTGCCCATGAGCTTTGCCAGTACCAGCAGTAGATCCCACGGAGGTGGAGGTTCACGCACCGGAGGGGATATGTGATCCAGGCCTTTGAAAAAGCACCCCACCACAGTCTCCTGCACCGTCGGCTGACTGGCCCGTGCCTGGTAAGCAGAGATGGCTGCCAGGTGCACCCTAAGGGTCGATGACTGCAGACCCCCTATGGAGAGAGACCAAAGGTAGTCGAGTGTCAGACACTGAACAGGATAAAGGGTCCAGGCCCTTACCCTGACATCAAATGGAAAACTTTTTCCATTTGAAGGCATAACATTTCCTGGTCGATTCCTTTCTAGATGCTTCCACCATGGTACAGATATCTTCAGAAAGACCCAAAGCCTGGAACTCTAGTTGCTCAGGTACCAGGCTGTGAGATGCAGGGACTGAAGGTCCAGATGGAATACCGTCCCCTGGTTCAGAGAGATCAGATCTGGGTGTGTACAAAGCCGCTCCGGGGGCCTACAGCTGAGGCTGAGGAGATCTGGATACCAGAACTGGTGTGGCCTGTCTGGGGCTACCAGAATCACCTTCGCCTTGTCCCTCCTCACCTTGAGAAGCACCTTGTGGATCAAGAGAAATGGAGGGAAGGCGTAGAGGAGGCCTGGAGTCCACGGCCTCGAGAAGGCATCCCCCTGCAGCGAGCCCTGCTGAGGGGGGTGGGCATGAAACAGCCTCAGCTTGGTGTTTTCCTGGAGGCAAACAAGTCAACCATCGGTTTGCCCCAATGGAAGAACAGGCTGTAAGCTACCTCTGTATGGAGAGACCACTCATGGGATGTCTGGCCTAGGCGGCTGAGAGCATCCACCAGTTGGTTCAAGACTCCTGCCACATGGATGGCAAGGAGATCCGCATTCAACCGGCTGACGAGGATCCAGATGCGAAGCGCCTCCTTGCACAGCAGACAGGAGTGCGTGCCGCCCTGTTTGCTGAGATAGTACGTGGTCGTGGTATTGTCCGTCTGGACTTGAACCACTTGACCCCGGAACTGAGGAGTGAATGCTGACAGTGCCAGTCTGACTGCTCTGAGCTCCAACAGGTTGCTGTGGCATCGGGACTCCTCGGGGGTCCAGAACCCATGGGCCCTGCTGTCCCCCATGTGGGCTCCCCAGCCCATGAGAGAGGCATCAGTCGTAAGGACGACTGTCGGCTCCGGGTGGACAAATGGGATCCCTTCTTGCAACCGTTCTGGGATGGTCCACCATTGGGGAGCGTCCCACATCTTCTGGATTACAGTGATCAGCTGGTCGAACTGACCATGGCACTGAGTCCACTGGGTGGCCAGCTCCCATTGGAGGGGGCGCATGTGCCACCTGGCCCAACGGACCACTGAGGTGCACGCTGCCATGTAACCCAGAAAGCGCAGAAAGTCCCGGGCAGGGCGCAAGAGCCCAACCAGAAATGATTGGGCAGAGAAGGAAAGAACCTCTGCCCTGTCCGCCAGGAGCTGGGCTCTGCCTTGACAAGAGTCAAGCTCTGCCCCAATGAAGCCCATCAACTGAGACAGCACAAGGTCCGACCTGGCCTCGTTGATCAGGAGGCCAAGCTGAGAGCAGGTTCTGAGAGCCAGATCCTTGGATCTCTCCACCTCCTGAAGGGAGGAACATGCCAGAAGCCAGTCGTCGAGATAAGGGTAGATTTGAACTCCTCGACACCGAAGATGGGCTGCCACCACTGCAATGCACTTGAAGACCCACGAGGCCTATGACAGGTCGAACGGCATGGCTCGGAACTCGTATAGGGTCCCCTCGACCCTGAAGCGGAGGAACCGCTGGTGGGACGGACGGATTGAGACGTGAAAGAACACGTCCTGCAGATCCAGAGAACAAAAAGACATGTTTTGTTCCAGGGATGGTATGATCTGGTTCAGAGTTACCATCCGGAAGGTGCGAGACCTGAGATACTGATTCAGGTCATGGAGATCTAGGATGAGGCGCCAACCCTCCTGTCCGCTTGGGCACCAGGAAGTACCTGGATACGACGCCTGGGTCTACAGGTGGATCTAGCACTGGAGCTACCGCCTCCTTGCGGAAGAGCTGAGCTATGCCATCCCAAAGGGCAGACTGTGTACAAGCAGAGATCCTTTCCTCCCGAGGGACGCGGGCTCGGCTGGGCGGGTACTGCTCGAATTCCAGAGGCAGTCCCTACCCGACCACTTCTAGAACCCACCTGTCCGAAGTGATATCGGACCAGGCGGAAAGAAAGTAGTGGAGCTGACCCCCCACGGGAGGACCCAGGGCAGGCGTGATGGGAGTTGGGGTGCCAACCCGTCACTGAGAAGGCTTAGAGGAGGAAGAAGAAGCTCCTGGACCAGCGCCTCGTCCTCCTTTATGGGCTGTTGAGGGCCCTGCTCGGTCCTAGGGTGCCAAGCTTGAGCCTGCTGCTGACCTCCTTGATGGAGGGCTCCCTGACCACAGGGGAGGACTGCCGAAAAGGCTTCCTCTTCTGCTGGTTCTTGCCTGAGGAACCTTTAGCAGAAGTGGCGTCCAAGGTGGCATTGGACTGTTCAATACGCTGAAGATGGCCTGCCACTCCGGGGCCCCACAAGTTGGTACAAAGGAAAGGCACATCAGCTAACTTGTGCTGGGTATCCACCGGAAAGGAGGATAGCCACAGCCAAGCCCTGCGGCGGGTGGCCACTGCGGCTGCTAAAGAGCGGCACAAGAATCCCCGGCTGTCCAGGGCCGCCTGAAGCTGCTGTTTCATGCACAGCACGCCCTGATCATGGACTTGCTTGACCGTGGTCTGCATGTCTGCGGGGAGGTGAGGAAGTACTTCATCCAATGACCCTAGGAGGGCATGGGAGAAGTGCGCCATCATTACAGCCAAACTGGCCTGACGAAGGCCCAAGGAAGAGGCCGCGTAGACCTTACGGGCAGAGTGGTCCATGTTCTTGGACTCCTTGTCCGGAGGTCTGTCAGTGTCGGCCAAGCTACCAGTACGTCTGAAGACGGAAGCAGTCACCAGGCTTTCAGCTGAGAGATGTTCCGTGAATCCCGGTAGGGATCCCATTGACGCCGCATACTTACGGGCCATACGGGCAGACAGTGTTGGGCAGGAGGCTGGACGCTGCCAAAGCTCAAGGGCTGGACCAGGAATGGCTTCAGCTACTGGGAAGGCCTCCGTCAGGGTACCCCCCCTCTTAAAGATATCCGTAAATGAGTACTCTGCCTTTTTCTGGATAGACTAGACTAGAGGGGCATTCCGGTGGAATCGGAAATGAGGCTGAGGATGCCCTGAAAGGAGGAAGGACCTTCCTCCAGGCCCGCCAAGAGTGACTCCTGATCACCCGGATGGAAGTGAAAACCGGTGGCATCCGAATCCGAAGAGTCAGGGTACAGCGGTCTCCCGCCTATGTCCCCCTCGATACACCGAGGGTGGTCAGGGGTAACCGTGATGGACAGGCATCTGGGAAGTCCAGTGTCTGGACGATCCCCTTTTGAGGGAGCCCCCGAGATAGGCTGTTTAGACGGTGGTTCCATCCTAATCGATGGTGAGACCAGTATGGGCTGAGGAATAACAGCCGGACCCACAGGTGGAGGAAATACAGGTTACTCACCTGTAATAGGAGTTTTAGGAATGGTATATGTTGTTCATCCACACTTCATGGCAGGTTCCTTGCAGTTTAAATCTTGCTGGAAGGTCTTCAAGCTGGCTCCTCCCACCCATCTGGGTGGTAAAACTCTCAGCTCTGCCCCATCATGCCAGATCTAGCCCGCTGGAAGCCAGGTTGTGCGTTGAAGCTGGGGAGGCCGGGTGGGTTGTGTGGATGAACAACATATACCATTCTTAGAACTCCTGTTACAGGTGAATAACCTGTATTTCTAGGGACATGGATATGTTGTTCAATCCACACTTCATGGCAGACACCTAGCAGTTCTCCGGGAAGAGGGAGGCAAGGCGCACACCCCCTACTCAAGAAACAAGGGCTGGAGAACCGAGGTCCCAAAACCAGCATCCCGGCATGACTCAAGGTCGATGTGGTAGTGGGTAATAAAGGTGTGTGCTGACTTCCAGGTAACAGCCCTGCAGATTTCCTGGATAGGGACGTCCCTGGAAGCAGCCACCGAAGCAGCGGTATGGCGGGTAGAATGAGCTCTTACCCCTTTGGGAGGCTCCATGCCCGCCAACCTATAGCAGAGCTCTATGCAGGAGGTGACCCACTTGCCTATCGTCCGCTTGGCTGCAGGTCAGCCAGGTGCGGCTTCAGCGTAGGTGACAAACAGCTGGCGAACCTCTCCCCGAACTTCAGCCGTACACTCCTTATAGTAAGAGAGCGCTCTTCTAGGGTCCAAAGTATGGAGCCTATATTTGGCCTCTGACGTGTGACTGGGGTAGAACACCGGCAGAGTCAACACCTACTTCTTTATTCAGCTGTGAGCTGTGTAAGAAATTCTATATTGCACTTGATATCTGCAACAAACGTGCACTTTTGCTTAATTCTGTTGGAGGTGAAACTAACTACCCTTGGTAATTGCTTTTATTCACATATTTATTTAGTGTTTAACCAAGAAGGGCTTGCAAACTCTGTTTATCTTGTTAGTAACTTCAGAAGGATTTAAATACTGCATTTGGGTAGATCCTTGAGGTAGCTAGATTGTCTACTAGGATTTTCTGACAGTTAAACTATTTTTAAATAAATTACAGGTGGCTGAGGAGTTGAAAAGGAGCTTGCAAACTCTGCTCATCTTGGAAGTAACTTCACAAGTGTCTGAATACTGCATTTTGTTGTCCTTGGGGTAGCTGGATTGACTACTAGGATTTTGGGACAGAAACTATTTTTAAATAATTTACTGTTGAGTAGGAGTTTGTGATAGTTAAACTATTTTAAATAAGTTACTGTGGTTAAGGAGTTATAGAAAAACCTGCAGTGTGAAACAGGAAAGACAGTCTTTCAAGCAACAGAGGAGGTGGATCTAGGTTTACGCTTGTTTGTTACAATTCTAAACATTTTCAGTGCAGGAAGAGTTTAAAGCACAGCTGACTTATTTTGGGACTGACAGCTTAGAGCACAAACCACCAGGCCTGTTTTGGGGCTGGGAGGTTTACCTGTGTCTGACTTGGATGTGTGGATTTTTCTTGGTTTGATTAGCAGGGTATTTTCTCTGTCAAATCGTTGTGTAGGGCATCTTGCTGACAGGAAGGCACTCATCGCAGCGGTGGGTCAGAGCTTTTCACCCCACCCACCCCTGGAAATAGTTCCTTTATACCTGGGGTTCTGACATTTCCTGAAGACTGCAAGGTGCATATCCCTGTCATATCCTCTCTAGCACACTGCACTGACAATATAAGCATACACATTGTATAAAATATATATATATATTTCTATATTACAAACCAATCACACACACAAAAAAATGGGGAGTAAGAATGTAATGGCGTGGGCAGCAGTCTCGGGAGTCTTTCTGGAGGCTGAGATGCTGCCCTATTTGCAGACAACCTCTGCCCTGAGGGAGGAAGTTGTCTGCCTCTTGATCACACTGGACAGTAGTAGGGACCTTCCCCCAGGCCACACTGAGGGTAGGAAGGGAACCTCCCATCCAGGGAGCACCAGAGCCACCACCACTACCTCAGAGGTTCGAGAAAGCACAGCAGTTGGACCACAGTGGCTCAGGGAGGGTGAGGATGGTGGAACAGAGGCACACCCAGTCAGTTGTTCCACACCACAATCCATACATTCATTCTGGGGAGCATAGCTCCCCATGGATGCACCCTCAGAGGAGACTAAGGAGGCTGAGGACAACTGTCACAAGGAGGCCCACAGGAAGGAAGCAGAGGACACCACAAGGAAAGGAAGCAGCCCTGTGGGGGACCCAATTATTAGGGGATAGAACTGGGGGAGCAGGAAATTGAAAGGGGCCTGCCTGGTGCCATGGCTTGAGAGACAGGAAGCGATCCTCAGGATCACGCAGAACAGCTGCACGGGAATCTGAGCTGGACGCCATTGTCCACCTAAGGACAAATGACTTGGCTAATCATGAGATTAGTGCAGAAGGACTTTGTAGAATTGGGGAGGGGCCTAAGACAAGTAGCACACACAATATCCTTCTCTGAGGTGCTGCCGTCAATGGCATGAGTGAGGCGAGGGTACTTTGCACCATGCAGTTTAATGAATGGTTGAAAAAATGGTGTGCAGCACAGGGGTTTGGCTTCACTGGGGACTGGGGTTCCACCTGGAGGGACACCAGCCTATACTGGCAGGATGGTCTGCATCTGTCCAGGAAAGGAACAAGTCTTTTGAGCAATCGGTTTAAATGCTTCATTGGCAAGCTTTTAAACTAGTCAAGGGGGAGGCACTGATAAGCAGCAGGAAAATCCCAGCCTCTCCTACAAAACAGGGTACTAAATGAGAAAAGACCGAGGTAGACAGGTCAGTGGGGATGCTGCAAAAGAAGGTAAGCTTATCAAAAATGGAGAGCAATGAGTACCAATGCCCGTAGTCTGAGTAACAAGCTTCCTGAATTAGTGGCCTTGATGGAGGAGGAACATCTGATATCGTGCAGTCACAGAAACATGGTACACACAAAACCATGACTGGGACATAAACATACCAGGATACACTCTATCTACAGGAGGGACAGGGAGGGTAAAAGAGGAGGAGGAGTAGCTCTTACATAAGGGAAGGAATCAAAGCAACAGAACAAATGAGAAAACAGGGAAGAGAAGAAGCACTGTGGGTAAATTTGAGACCGCAATGGCACCACAATCCAGCAGGGTTGTATACAGACCTCTTCTCAGGGGAGGAAATGGACAAGGAAATGATAGAAAGAATACTAGAATGGCAGAAAAGGGAGATATTGCTGATGGGTGATCTGAATATGCCAGATGTTAACTGGAGTGCAGTTGCAGCAGCCACTTCAAAGAGTGGAGTTATTCTAGATGCCCACAGGGGCATGCCTTAGACAACTAGTATTGAGCCCACTCGAGAGGGAGCAATCTTAGACCTGGTTCTCTAAATGGAGATGAAGAGAGATCACAGATGTAGAAGTGGGTAGCCATCTGAAACTAGCACCACCATCGAACAGTATGGTTCACAACAAACACAGCAATAGAGTCAAGTCACACAAAGGCAGAAGTACTGGACTTTAGGAGGGCTGACTTTGCCAAATGGGTGAGTGCCTAAGGAATGCACTAGCAAATGGGCAGAAAGGAGGTGGAAGAACAATGGGAATAATAAAACTGCCATCACAGAGGTAACAAGCCTTTGTGTGAAGCAAATAAACAAAACAAAACGATGTAAGAAACCACTATGGTTCTCAAAGGAAGTGGCAGTGAAGGTTCAAGAGAAAAAGAAAGCATTCAGGAAGTACAAGGAATCACAGAACAGCAGGACAGAGAACTGTATTCGTTAAAGCAAAAGGAAGCTGGGAAGGCAGTCAGAACAGCAAAGGCTCAAACCGAGGAAAAGATAGCCAACTCAGTTAAGAAGGGGGATAAAACCTTTTATAGGTACATCAGGGAGTGAAGGAAGACCAAGGGAGGGTTAGTGAGGCTTAATAAAGAGGAGGGAGGGTGGGCAGAGGGTGACTGCAAAAGGCAGAGATACTAAACAAATATTTTTGCTCAGTATTTACAAAGGAAGTGGGGAGGTAATCTAAAACAAACAGTAGAAACACTCTGATACAGAAGTGATACCAGCCCATTTACAGAAGAAAGGGTCTGAAAGAACTCTTAAAACTGAAGGTGGACAAAGCAATGGGGCCTGATGGATCTCATCCCAGAATTTAAAAGAACTAAGGTAGAACTAGTGACACCACTGACTACCCTCTTTAACAAATCATGGAGGATGGGTGGTACCCGAGGGCAGATGTGATTCTCTTCACAAAGTGGGAGCAAGGCAGAAGCAGAAAACTACAGACCTGTTAGTTTAACCTCAGTGGTAGGGAAAATGATGGAATTACTTGAAGGAAAGAACTGTTGAGTATCTAGAGACCAGAGGGCTCAGGACCCAAGGCAGTATGGATTCACAGCGGAAGGTCATGCCAGACAAATCTGATAGATTTCTTGACTGGGTGACCAAAGTAGTAGATCAGAGAGGGGCTGTGACATGGCCTACCTAGACTTTAGCAAGGCATTTGACACAGTCCCACACAAAAGATTAATATACAAGTTAGCCAGCCTGGGAGGGGTCCCAAGATGACAGCCTGAAAGAATTGGCTGGAGAATAGGACACAGAGAGTAATAGTAAATGGAGTCCACTTGAAGAAAGGGGGTGCTAGTGGTACCGCAGGGTTCAGTATTAGGACGGTCCTCTTCAATGTCTTTATGCTTACAGTGCAGAGGGACTGAAGGAAAGTATGTCTCTTTGCAGATAACACAAAGATCTGCAACAGAGTTGATGCACAAGGTGGGTGGAAAGGATGAGAAGGGACATGGCAAGGCTAGAGGAATGGTCAAATGTATGGCAGCTTAGATTCAATGCTAAGAAGTGCAGGTAATGCACCTGGGAAACAAAACCCAGGGAAGAGTACAATGGGGTGAGATACTAACAACAACAAAATGGAAAGGGACCTGGGGGTAGTCGATCAGATGACCCAAAGGTGGGCAAGCAATGTGACAGGCTGCAAGGAGGGTTGGGGATACTGGGATGGTTAGGAGAGGCATCACCAGTAGAAAACAGGAAGTTATTATCCTCTGTACAGACAGTTGGTGAGACCCCATCTGGAGTACTGTGTGCAGTTCTGGAGACCCAATCTCACGAAAGACATAGACAGGATGGAGGCTGTCCAGAGGAGGGCACTAAAATGTACAGGGTCTGCACCGAAGACATATGAAGAGAGACTTAAGGAGCTAAATATGTATAGCCTTGAGGAAAGGAGGGACGGGGGACATGATAGAAACTTTCAAGTACCTCAAGGAATCAACAAAGTCCAAGAGGGTAGCATCTTTCAAAAAGAGGTGTGAGAACAAGGGGACAATTTGAAGATAGAAGGGGGCGCCTAGAGGTAATTTAAGGAAGTATTTTTTCACAGAGAGGGTTGTGGATGCATGGAACGGCCTTCCGGAGGAGGTTGTGGAGTCAAAACAGTGGTGGAATTAGCATGCTTGGGACAGCTGGAAATTTAGGGTGGGGGTGACGAGAGGCTGCTGGTTAACTAGGATCTGCAGCTTATCCATTAGGTAGGGAATAGGCAGACTGGGGGCCAAGAGGTCCTTATCTGCTGTCAAAATCTATGTTTCTATGGTTAGGTGAACCCCACACCACCTTCATAAGGAATTTCGGTGGGGGCAGGACAACCTTGTCCCTGTGGAAGACCAGATAAGGAGACCTCGAGAAAGCGCCTGAGCTCTCCCATCCTTCTGGCTGACGGATAGCCACCAAGAAGGCGGGTCTTCCATGACAGGGAGATGTCACACCCAGCATCGGTTCTAATGGCTTGCCCATGAGCTTAGCCAATACCAGCAGTAGATCCCATGGAGGTGGAGGTTCTCGCACCGGAAGGAATATGTGATCAAGGCCTTTGAAAAAGCGCCCGAACACCTTCTCCTGCGCCACCAACTGCTTTCCAGCCCGCGCCCGGTAAGCAGAGATGGCTGCGTTCCACATCTCCTGGGTCACTGCCACAGGCTGGTCCAAAGGACCGGAGCGCTCTGACCACTGGCTGGCCAGTCTCCCGTTATAGGGGACGCATGTGCCACCGGGCCCAATAGACCACGCTGGTGCAGGCCACCATGAGACGCAGGAAGTCCTGGGCAGGGCGCAATTGCCCAACCTGAAATGATTGGGCAAAGGAGGAAAACCCTCCTTCTTAACCGAGCCCGTGCTCTGGCTTAAGAGAGCTCGAGCTCTGCCCCGATGAACTGAATCACCTGCTTTAGCACGAGTCTGATTTGGCCTCAATGATGAGGAGACCAAACAGAGCAAACCTGGAGGGCCAGATCCCTGGACCGCTCCACCTCCGGTCTGGAGGAGGCCACAATCAGCCAGTCGTCCAGGTAAGGGTACACCCGGAACCTTCGGAGCCACAGGAATGCTGTCACCACTGCCATGCATTTGGTGAAGACCCTGGGAGCTGGAGAGAGGTCGAAGGGCATGGCCCGGAACTCGTAAAGGGACCCCTCTGCTCTGAAGCGGAGGAATCGCTGGTGGGACGGACAGATTGGGACGTGAAAGAATGTGTCCTGGAGGTCCAGAGAACAGAACCACACGCCTTGTTCCAAGGATGGAATGATCTGAGCCAGGGTGACCATCCTGAAGGTTCGAGACCTTAGGAACCTGTTCAGGTCGTGCAGGTCTAGAGTGGGGCGCCAGCCCCCCGTCCGTTTCAGGACCAGGAAATACCTGGACACAAACCCTGGGTCTGGTGGTGGATCCGCCACCTCCCTGATCACCTCCTTCTGGAGGAGCAGGGCAATGTCAGCTCGACGGGCCGACAGAGAGGCCGCGGATCCCGGCGCCCCCCGCAGGGCGACGGCTCGGAAGGGCGGGGCCTGCTCGAACTTCAGAGGCAGACCCTTTCCCACAACTTCCAACACCCAGCGGTCCATGGTGATAGCACACCAAGCGGAAAGAAAGTGGCGGAGCAGTCCCCCCACGGGGGGGGGGGGACCCAGGGGGGAGCGACGAGGCTGAGGGTGACACCCCTCAACCTGTCACTGGGCAGGCTTGGAGGAGGGACCGCCTGAGGAACCTCCCGGGCCTTTCCCTCCTGGCTTCGTGGTGGAGGAAGCTGCAGGCTTGGCTTTGGGGTGCCAAGTGCGAGCCTGCTGGCCCTGATGCTGGTGTTGCTGGGCCAGACGTGCCGCAGGGGCAGAAGGGCAAAAGGGCTTACACTGCTGCTGGCAGCCTTTGTCCTTCTGGGCAGACGTGACTGAGTCCAAGGTGGCACTGGACTTCTCGATCCTCTGCAAATGACCTTCCACCCCGGGACCGAACAAGTCGGTACCCAGGAAGGGGACGTCTGCCACCCTGTGCTGGGTATCCACTGTGAAGGTGGAGACCCGCAGACAAGCTCTATGGCGCATGGCCACTGCGGCCACTACTGACCGGGCACAAGAGTCTCCAATATCAAGAGCAGTTTGGAGCTGCTGCTTCGACATCGCCCTTCCCCGATCCCGCACCTGCTTGACCGTAGTCTGGAGGTCAGCTGGGAGATGAGGGATCACCTCACCCTGGAAGCCCATAACGGCGTGTGAAAAGTGTGCCATCAGTATGGCCGAACTGGCCTGACGGAGGCCTAGGGAGGACGCAGCGTACACCTTACGCCCGGTGTAGTCCAGCTTTTTGGACTCTGTCGGAAGGCTTGTCCACGTCCCTGGTGTTCCCGGAACGCCGGAAAACACCATCGGTCACAAGCCCCTCTGCAGAGGGGTACTCCGAAAAACCGGACAGTGAACCGGTGGGGACCGCATACTTCCTGGCCATCCTGGCTGAAGGAGCAGGACAAGAAGCCGGCCGCTGCCATAACTCCAAGGCTGGGCCAACAATGGCTTCAGCCACCAGAAGGGCCTTCGTGGGAGAATCCCCTCAGTCCAGCATCTCCGTGAGGGGATACTTGGCCCGCTTGGACACGGGTTCGAGCTACATCCCAGTAGATTCTGAGATGAGCCGAGGCAGACCCATGCACGAGGATGGGCTCTCGTCCACTGACTGTCCCCCAGTGGACTCCAGGTCAAGGGCCTGGAGAACAGGAAGAAGTTGATCAGACCCAGGAGTCTCGCGAACAGCTGCCTAGATTCTGAGCCACCCTCCACCTGCCGAGGACGGTCGGGAGTGAGGGTGACTGACAACTGATGATGCAACCCCTGACCCGACCGAGAATCCTTGGTCGGAGCCCCAGATTTTGGTTGTGGAGGCGGGGGTTCCACCACAATAGGTGGCGCAGCTGGTTTTGGCCGAACAACCGGCGCCGGTTTGGGCTCCTCGACAACCACGGAGGGTTGTTTCGGCCATTCAGGTGACAGCCACTTAATGGCCAGGGAAGGCAACGGGGTCAGCTGGTTCCCGGTCGGAAGAAGCTGCTGCCACATTAAGTCCTCATAGCGTCGATGCAACTTGCGCAGAAGCCTTTCCTCCAAGGACGAGTGGCGCCACCGCTTTCCTCAGTGCCGAGACTGAGACCGCCGGTGTTGACTGAACCAAGAAGAGATCAGAGACCGAGACAGTCGGTGTTTCCGAAGGTGGGTCTGGGAGGGAGCAGGGGAAACCCGTTCCTCCCTCGGCTCGGGAACCTTAATCGGGGACTCAGGCACAGGAGGTGCAGGCAAGTCCTCGGTTTCCACCGGGGGAACTGGTGAAGAAGGGTTGTCGGCTTCTCCAGTCGACAGCCCATCCGACGGGTCGAGAAAAATCTCGACCACGCCAATGGGTGTCTCGGCCGGCTGACCTGACGGGGACACCATGAAGCCAGCGGCCTTAGCCGCAACCTTGACTGAAGCAGAGTGTCGACTGTCTGGGGAAGGGGACCTCTCCCGCTCACGCCGACGGTGGGACTTACTCTTTGAGTCCTCCTTCTTGGACTGAGAGGAGTGTCCCGATGGACCCACACCTTTCGCAGAGAGGGATTGACAAAGCTCCTTAAAAGAAGCCGTGTAGGAGGAGCCCAAGGAGAGCGGGATAAATGCCGCGACCGAGGAGGACGAAGATGCGGCCTGGGCCGCCTCCTCCTCGAGGGCGATCATCTGCTCCAGTTGCTCAGCCGAGCCTGCCGCCGGACACCGCCCAATGGGCCTCCTTTGATTTAATCGGTGGAACACGTCTCTCGGGGCGCCCAAGTTGGGGTCTGGCAGCACGGTCTTCGAGGACACTGGCTGAGAAGGACTTGCACAAATCGCAGCCCTGCGGATCGTGATCAAGCCCGAGGCAATAAATGCACGGGGAGTGCGGATCGGTCCGAGACATCTTCTGCCCGCATGGGCACCGTCGAAAACCGGGAGTCGACTTATCCATGGCAGCCGCTAAGGAAGAAACAGACCGAAGTCTAGAAATTTTAAGAATAAGCTTTGGTTTAACCAACGAGTTAGCATCCAGGTCTAAACGCAGAGCGCTAAGGAGGAAACCTGAGCTTCCAAGCGGTAAGGAAGATCTGGCATCATGGGTCGGAGCCGAGAGTTTTACCACCCGGGTGGGTGGGAGGAGCCAGCTTGAAGACCTTTCAGCAAGATTTAAAGCGGCAAGGAGTCTGCCATGAAGTGTGGATTGAACAACATATCCATGTCCCTAGAACCAAAGATTTCGGGTCTGAAGAGGTCGGTGTCTGCCCCTGAGGCGGAGGCCAAGTAATGGCTGGGGTGGTCCGGCCAAAATCAGCTGTTGCCACATAAGCTCCTCATAGCGTCTGAGTTTCTGCTGAAGTCTCTCCTCGTCTGAGGAGGATGAGGACCTGTGGCAGCGCCTCTTTTTTGAATGTCGGTGGACTTTCATCGATTTTCCCGCTGAAGGAGGAGACAGAGTCCTCGATCGAGACGACGGGGTCAATCAGGATTAGATGAAACCGGGCTCGGTGAGAATCGAGGCTTCGGATCAATTCCCTTGATGGGGACACCCGAAGGAAGTGTCTCGTCATCAGGGAAAAGAAAGGACCGGGCTCGTCTCTAGAGAATCGTCAACCGGAGTTGGCGAAATCGGCTCGAGAACACTCTTGGCCGGATCAGCCGATCCCTCGGTATCCGTCTGGCCAGATGGAAGATACGTGAAGCCGCAGCCGAGGAGGCGATCTCGACCGAAGTCAAGGTCGCAGTGTTCTGGGACTCTGACCTCTCTCGGTCCCAGAAACGTCTCCTTTTCTAAGACGTTGGATCCTTGTCCCTCTTCCGAGAGCGGGAGCAGTGCGAGCCACAGGGCGCCTCACCCCTGGTGGGGAGAGACTGGCACATCTCCCTGAAGGAACCTCTGAAGAAAAACCGAGGTTGAGAGGCACAAGGAAACTTCCGCTGGCAGAAGCTTGGGCAGCTTCTTCTTCGAAGGCCTTCATCTGCTTGAGCTGTTCGGCGGATCCCGCGGCTGTGGAAACCGCACACCTCGCTTCTTTTGATTTCACCGGCAGGTTCCTTTTCTCCGGTCTCCCCAGCTTAAGACGCACCATGCGGTCGTCGAGGACGTTGGGATGGAAAGCCAAGCAAAAGGTACAGGTGGTGGTGTCATGACCGACACCTAGGCAGTACATGCAGGTAAGGTGGGGATTGGTGTGCAACATTTTCTTGCCGCACGTACACTGGCGAAAACCGGGGGACGACTTGTCCTCCATATCTGATGCGCTATTATCGGAATTGAAAACTCTGACGAGTTTGAGAGTTAAATTCAGTAAAAACCGATGATACGAATCCAGGGCCAACGATGGCTAAAGTTAGCACGAGGGAACCTGAATCTTCCAGTGGAAAGGAAGATCTGGCGTCATGGGGCGGAGCCAAGGTATTTACTACCCGGGTGGGTGGGAGGAGCCAGCTTGAAGACTTTCTGGAGAGATTTAAAGGGAAAGGGACATGCCAAAGAGTGTGGATGAATAACATATCCACGCTCCTAGAACAAAATTTTCTCTGGTTTTTAGCACAAAGGGATGGGCTGAATTTGCCCAAAGACAACAAATTGCCTTCCCCCTAAAACATCTTTTTTTTTTTTTTTTTTGAGGGGCCCCATAGGGGCGTGTAGAGGAAAAAAGTCCATGAAGGAGTCTGCCTCCTGATGCCCGCTCACCCCCTATTTTTAACGCACAAAAAAGGGGCAAGGCTAAAGAAAGGGAGCAGAGGCTGCCCAGAGGCTATCCATTACGGGGGAAGGTGGGCAAGTTGCAGTGATGAATGGTAAAGATATTGTGGAAGATAGAACAGTTCTGCAAGTAAGTCCAGTTACGCAAGAACTTTCTGTAACAGCAGATCTTCGAAAGGAGCTCTTGCAGCAGTCAACACCGGGTATGAATGAAAACGCCAGGTGCCAGGACCACACGGAAAACCTCTAGCTAGCAGTCTATCACAGGGGACCACCCCCATCATCAGCACGCTGACGTCCCCCCATCCTAGAAAAGGGCGGTCCTCCAGACTTACTTCAGTTCTCCCACCAGAGACCCCGGCATGCAAGGTAAAAGCGGAGAACCGAGGCAGTTCCTCAGAGCCGAGGAAAAGGACTATGAAAGTGAAGGAGAAGCAGCTTTCAGGGGAAAGGAGGGAGGGAAAGCAGCACCTGCTGCAGGAGCTCCTCTCGAAAATCTACTGTTACGATAAGCTGTAACGTAACTGTACTATCTTACTTCGAGGGGGCACTTTCAGCAGGCAGCACTGGCAGGAATGAGTCCCAAGCAGTACCAGAACTTACCATAAGTCAGCCGGGAGGAGGTCAAAGACAGCAGCAGACTGCTTATGAAAGAAGGCCCTGAAGGACAGCTAGTCTGAAATTGGCCCTGCATCTGGAAACAATGTCCAGATTGTAGTGACGGACAAAAGTGTGAACAGAACTCCATGTGGCAGCTGCACAGATGTCTGCAGCAGACATTCCGTAAACAGGCGGTAGAGGCAGCCATACCTCTGGTGGTGTCACCCTTAACCGCCCCAGGCAAGGGCTTGTTGTGTGTACAGTAACAGTATACAATGCAATTTGCAAACCATTTTGACAAACATTGTTTAGAAACAGGTGCCCCGCTGGCCCAGTGGCGCTGAGGGCTGAGGCGCTGGATGCCTCACCTCACGCTGCGCCGGAGACCCGGGTTCGGGAAGGACATCGGGTCATCTGGGAGCTGGCATATTGAGAGAGTGAGCTTCTCCAACACAAACAGGGGGTCCCAGGGAGGGCTCATATGCAGAATGCCCCATAAAAAGGTGCGGGCCACGTCCAGTTGGGCGAAGGTTCTATCCCCCAAGAGGACATGAGATGCAGAAATGGCCCAAATGTGCACCTTTATCGAAAAGTAGCTCAAGCCTTGTTGGTATAAGGAGAGGAGATACTGTAATGCTGCATTCACTGGACAGGTAAGGGGGTCCAGACGGTAAGGTGATGCCCATAAGCAGAAACGCTTCCACTTCATAGTATAAGTGGAGCGAGTAGAGGGCTTCTTCACAGAGAACGTCCGCCACCTCCTGGGAGACCCCATACCTGGATTCTGCTACGTCTGCAGGAGCCAAGCACGAAGGTGCAAAGACCTGAGATCTGGATGGACCAGCGTGCCCCAATCCTGGGACAGCAACTGCGAGCATACTGGCAGCGGAATTGGAGGTTCCGAGGACAACCGCTGAAGTAGTGGGAACCAAATCTGCCAAGGCTACAATGGGGAGATTAGAATCATCTGAGCCACCTCGGCCTGTATCTTCAACAGTACTCTGAATGAGAGGGAAGGCGTAAAGAAATATACCTGCACAACTAAGGGACAACGCATCTGGCCAGAAAGCACCAGGCGCGAGCTCTCGCGAGCAGAAAGTTGCCAGTTTGGCTTTGCATGGGGATGCAAAGAGATCCAGCTCTGGACGATCCCATGTGTTCAACAGCTGGTCCACTACTGATTGTAGTAATTCCCACTCGTGCGCCTTGGACTGAGACCTGCTTAGGCTGTCTGCCAAGTTGTTTAGGACGCCTGGAACGTGCACTGCGGACAGAGAGATGCGACGCTCCAGCGCCCAATACCAGACTCTCATCGCCTCCCTGCATAGGGAGTAGGAGCGCATTCCCTCTCGCTTGTTGATGTAAAACATGACCACCATGTTGTCCGTCTGAACTAGGAGAGATCCTGAGACAAGGTCCTCTTGGAAGGCATGCAGCGCATTGAAGACCGCTCGCATCTCCAGGACATTGATGTGGAGGTCGCGCTCCTCTGGGGTCCAGACCCCTTGTGTTTGGCGGGCCCCTAGGTGCACCCCCCCATCCCAAATCTGATGCATCAGTCGTTGGGGTCTGATTTGGGGGCTGACAGAAAGGGACCCCTTTCTCTAGATTGAGAGGGTCCAGCCACCAAAGTAATGTTCTCTTGACCAGCTCTGTGACTCTGACCATGTGGTCTAAGTCATCTGAACATTGATCCCACTGCAACCTGAGCATCCATTGTGGGATTCTCATGTGGAGGCGGGCCAAAGGAGTGACAGGGATGGCCGCCGCCATGTGCCCCAGAAGTCTGAGGAAGGTCCTGGCTTGGACCTGAGGGGTTACTAGGGCCGATCCGGCCATCTCCCGCAGGCAATCGCCCCTCTCTGGAGGTAGAAAAGCCATGCCCTGGATGGAATCCAGGACCGCCCCATGAAGAAGAGTCTTTGGCTGGGCTCCGGCGAAGACTTTGGAATGTTCAGGGTGATCCCCACCTCTCGGAACAGAGTATAGGTGTCTCCCAGAGCCTGAAAGAACCATGTCCTTGACGGGGCCACGAGCAGCCAATCGTTGAGGTAAGGGAAGACGTAAGGCCCCATGAGCCTTAGAGCCATAGCTACCACTGCTAAACATTTGGTGAAGACTCGAGGAGCGGAAGAGAGGTGGAGTGGAGGAGAGGCCGAACGGAAGAACCCGAAACTGAAAATGCTCCCCCTGGAAGTGGAACCTCAGGTACTTCCTGTGAGGGGGAAAGACCCCGATGTGCATGTACGCATCTTGCATGTCTAGGGAGCAGAGCCAGTCTCCCTGGTGCAGCAGAGGAATAAGACCTGTAAGGGTCACCATCCTGAACCTTCAGTACTCTATATAGTTGTTTAAGGAGCTGAGGTCCAGGATGGGCCGAAGATCTTGCGTCTTTTCTGGAACTAGGACAAAGTGGGAGTAATATCCCTTTCTCCGCCGCTGCAGAGGGCCTGGTTCTATCTCCTTTTTTTGCAAGAGTGCCTGAATCTCTCCTTCTATAAGGGGTATGTGAGAAGGAAGCTATCTTGAGGACCTTGGTGGAGTGTCTGGGGAATTTTCGGTGAACTCCAGTGCATGTCCCCTCCTTATAATGCCTAGGTCCCACTGGTCCACTGTAATACAGCTCCAACCGCTCAGATGAAGGGAGAAGCGATCCCCTACTGCCTCCCCTGGAACCTCCTCCGGAAGAGGGGGGTCAAGAGGGAGTCATTGGGTGGAGCCGGGAGTGGGCAGAGGCGCTTGGGGCCTCAAAAAGGAGCACCTCCAGGTTGCTGGTTGCCGGCTTTCCTTTTGAAGCCACCTCTCTGGCCCTGTTGGTTTCCATGGGCTTGAGCACCTAAGGGCTTACAAAATGGCCATCTCGCGTGTTTCTGGTCCCCTCTGTCCATCTGCCTGACGGACCAGAGAGATTTGCCCAACTCGTGGAGACGAGAGATGAGGGACTCAGTCTCCTGCCCAAAAAGGACGGAACCCTGGAATGGGAGGTCCTGGATTCTGGACTGCAAATCCTGGTGAAAACCTAAGACTCTCAACCAGGCATGGCGCCGGAGGCAGACACCTGCTGCTCTGGTGCCCGTATCTGCAGTGTCGTACGAGGCACAGAGAACATGAGTGCCTACGTCCAAGCCCGATCTTAATATGTTCAGACGCTCCGTCTTTTGTGTGGAGTCTGGCAAGGCATTAGCCAGCTCCTGCACCCTCTCCCACAATACATTCTGGTACTGGACCATATGCGTGAGCAAGTTAAGGGATCTAATGGAGCAGGTGGAAGCAGAGTAGACTTTCTTGCCCACCTGGTCCAAGTTGCGGGATTCTGGGTCAGGAGGCTAGGAGCTTAGGCTGCTTAGACTTGTCGTGAGCAGCCGTAATGACCGATGAGTCCACCTGAGGGTTTTCCGCCAAGAAAGGCTCATCCCTCTGGGCTATATACAGCCTAACTGACTTCTTCAGAACAGCTGGGACTGTGACCGGATGCTTCCAAGTTATCCTGGTGAGATCTTGGAAGGTGTCCACTGAAGGAGGTACCACCAGAGGCTTGGGGTCCTTTTGCCTCAGGTAACAGGCCAGTCGACGGCGTTCCGGATCCAGGTCCTCCGTCTCCCATTCATTGGAGGCCTGGATGTGCCTCATGACATCCATAAGCCGGATCGTCCGAAGGCAAATGGAGCTGGTCCTTCTCCCCCGGGGAACCCCTGAGAGGGATAAGGAAACAGAAGAAGAAGAAGACCTGCTACTGGGCCTAGAATAGCCTGAGCTGCGTCTAGGACCCCCCCCCCGCTCGAGTGTCGGTGGCTACCGGACAGACGTCGGTCCGAGGACCGGCAACAGCTGCGGGACAGACGGAGCAACGAGCGATGTTGGCTTGGGGACCGGCGTCAGGAGTGGGCCCGCCTGCGAGAGCGAGATCGGCTCTTGGGCTGAGACCAGAACCGATGACTGCTGCCCGATTCAGAAGGGCGCCGATGACGGTCCATAGAGCAGGACTGGGAATGAGCCTTCGAGGATGGGCGAGGCAGTGGCCGCTCGGGAGTTTTCTTCAGAGAAGGAGTGGGAAGGCCCTCAGGTTCAAGGTTGTCTGGCCAGTCGGGAACCACTGTCTGGTACGACTCGGTAGTCTCTCCTCTTTTTTCACCTGACTACCAAAAGGAGAAGAGTTTTTGCAGCTCCTCTTTGTTAAAAACAGTGGCTGCTGTTCCCAGGAAAGGGCCTGGAGAAGCCGGAGGATCCGGGAGGGCATGAGTGGGGGAGTCCCCTGAAGAGCCCTGCAGAGTGGATGATCTGGGGCTCGCCTCAACGTTAGTGGGAGCCCCCTCCGCAGGAGTGTCTTCCACTGGAGGAACCTCCACTGGCGTCAGTGTCGGGACCCGCGCTGGTTTCACCGGAGGCGGTGTCTGGGTATCTTTATCACCCAGCAGCTTGTCCAAACCTGGCAAAGCAGAGACCTTCTTGGCAGGGCCTGGGCCAGGCCGAGAGGTTTTAGTCACAACGGGGTTGCTCCACCTGGGTTTTGCCGGCTTCTCTCCCGGCGGTCCCGCGCCTTGATTGGCGCTTTTTTAGCAGAAGAGCTCTGCTTTTGGTGTCCTTGTGGTGTTCTCCCGAGCCCGAGGAAGAATAGGCTTCTCTTGGGGGTGGTGGGGGGTGGGAGCAGGAATGTGACCGATGATAGGATCGGCTACGGTCCTTGTCCCAGACGCGCTTACGGGGCTTGTCCCGGTGTTTACCCTTGTCCCCCAAGCTGTGCAGGACATCCATCTGTTTTTCGAAAAGGTAGGCTTTGAGGGCCTTCAGGCATCTAATTCTCATCCTAATGGGGAAGCCTCTACAAGTGTTGCAGGCAGCGCTGTCCTGGTCTGGACCCAGGCAGAGGACGCACTTGGGAGTGGCAGTCTTTTGATGGTATCTGGCAGCCACAATCACACTTGCTCCTCTTCGGCCTGGAGGAAGATACTGACGACAGAGACGACATACGCCACACTGAAGACGAAAAAAAAAGGGCAGAAGAAAGTACAGTTACGTAAGAACTTACCGTAACAGTAGATCTTCGAGAACGGCTCTTGCAGTAGGTAATTACAAATAGGACTGAAGCCAGTAGGCATCAGGACCCCATGGAAAAATTTCTAGCTAGCAGTCTCTGGCAGAAGACTGCCCCCACGTCAGGTGACAGACATCAGTATAAAGGGGCGGTCACCCACACCAGCCTTCCAGTTCTTTCCCACCAAAGGTCAAAAGGCAAGACGACAGAGAAGCGGATATTTCCCATCCTGGAAAGGGAGCTGAAAAAGCTTAGGGGGATGGAGGGTGGGAAGGTATTACCTACTGCAAGAGCCTCTCTCAAAGATCTACTGTTACGGAAGTTCTTACATAACTGTACTATCTTATTTCGAGAGGGCTCTTGCAGTAGATAATTACAAATAGGACAGAGTCCCAAGCAGTAACAAGGAGAAGCACACGGGAGGAGGAAAACTACCCAAACGTATGCCCTCCTGCTGGGAAGGTCTTAAGAAAGGAGACCTTGCAGAACAGCCAACCTGAAACCAGCTCTACGGCGAGAGGCAATGTCCAAACTGTAATGTTTCATAAAGGTATGGACAGAAGTCCAAGTTGCGGCTGCGAAAATGTCAGCTGCAGACACATTCCTGAAATAAACTGCAGAGGCAGCTACACCCCTAGTGGAGTGGCCCCTGACCTTACCCAGCAGGGTCTCGGGATACTTGTCATAACAGAAAGTGATACAATGAGACAACCATTTAGATAGGCATTGCTTGGAGACAGAATTGCCTTCTTTCTTGTGAGCAAGAGAGACAAACAGTTGATCAGTCTTTCTGAGATCCTTCGTCCTGGTGGTGTAGTATCAGAATTCGGTGAACATCCAAAGTATGCAAGAGGTACTAACATACTAAAATGCCAGCAGAATAGGCCTAATGGTCTTTCGTGTCTGCTCATTTGGTCAGCCCCCAACCTGGGTGCTGACCTTGCTGTCCCCCTCGCCTTCTCTGGCTTCTCCCTTCCCAGTTCCGGATATTCTTGCTGCATTGGATTTTGCTTCCAGAACCCTTCCCCTGTACCTGTCCCACCCCCTCTTGAACCCCTCCACTGTCTCTGCCTCCACCAGCCCCCTAGGCAGTGCATTCCATGGCTCCACCACCCTCTCAGTGAAGTAGCACCTCCTCCTTTCTCCCTGAATCTTCCCCTCCAGCTTCCACCCATGCCTCTAGTGGCCCCTTCCTCCTTCCTTCAAGCACCCGACTGTTCCTCCCTATTTACCCTCTTCATGTACCTAAAGATCTCTATCATGTCCCCCCGGTCCCTTCTCTCTTCCAATGTGTACATATTTAGTTCTTTGAGCCTCTCCTCATAGGTCCTGTCCCCCAAGCCCCAAATCATTTTGGCTGCCTCCTCTGGACCCTCTCCAGGAGGTTAATGTCCCGCTTAAGTGTGGCTTCCAAACTGCACGTAGTACTCAAGGTGCGGCCTCACCAAGCAGTTATACAGAGGAGTATCACTCCTCCTTCTGGAGGTGATCCCCTAGGGATGCATCCCAGCTTCCTGTTGGCCTTGGCTGCTGCCCCCACAAGTCTCAGAGTTGTTCATCTTGACATCCACCACCACCCCCAGGTCCCTCTCAGCCATCGAGACTTAGCATTCCCCCAGGTGTACACTTGGCCTGGGTTTCTGGCCCCAGGTTGAGTACCTTGCATTTCCTGCATTGAACCTCAGCTTCCACTTTCTAGACCATCTTTCCAGAGCCTCCAGATCCCCCTGTAGGGCCACCCTTCCCTCCTCCCCATCCACCACCGCCCCCAGTTTCAAGTCATCTGCAAAGAGACTCATCTTACTTCTGACTCCTGCCCTTATGTCAGATATGTAGGCGTTGAACAGAAGGGGCCCAAGGACTGATCCCTGTGGGACCCCACTAATGACCCTCCTTGGGGATGAGACTATCCCACCAACTACGACCCTCTGGGTCCGGTCCTGGAGCCAATTGCCTATCCATCTGATCATCTGGTTCCCCAACCCCATTTCTCCCAGCTTATCCAACAGGCCCACGTGAGGAACAGAGTCAAATGCCTTGCTGAAGTCTAGAAAGAGGACATCCACTGGTCTACCCAGGTCCAAGGCACTTGTCACCCAGTCATAGAACTCCACCAGGTTTGTCTGACACGATTTCCCAGGATGAACCCATGCTGTCTATCGTCCAGGCACCTGACTTATCCAGGTCCCCCAGCCTCTCCTGACAATGCCCCCATCACCTTGCCCACCACCGATGTCAGGCTGACAGGCCTGTAGTTCCCTGCCACCTCCCTTGATCCCCCTTGTGGATAGGCACTATATGCGCCACCTTCCAGTCTTGGGGCACCCATCCTGTCCTCAGAGAGATGGTGAAAAGCTCTGCCAGGGTTTTGCCAGGACATCTGCAAGTTCCTTCAGCACTCTGGGATGTAATTTATCCGGCCCCGTGCTTTCTCCGTCTTAAGGGAGCTGAGGCTTCCTCACTCTCTCTGCTGTGATTTCCACTTCGGTACCCCTTCTCCCTGCTTAGCCTCCCCACCTGCCAGTGATGCCTCCCTCTCCCCAGACCTGCCGATCGTGAGGGTCCCCCTCCTCAGTATCTCTGTCTCCTCCCATGTATGATGCAGCACCCCATTTTCCTGGTGAAAACTGGAGGTGAAGTACTCATTTAGTACCTCAGCCTGCTCCCGGGTCTTGTGCCCATCCCTCCCTGATTTAATCCTGCTAATCTGCCCTTCACCCTTTGTTTTTCCCAATGTATCTAAAGAATCCCTTGTTCCTCTCCTAATTTCCCTGGCCAGGTTCTGCTCCTTCCTTGCCTTAGCTGCCCTCACCACTCTAGTGGCCCTTCTAGCAATCAGCCCTGTATCTCCATCGATCCTTTCATCCTTGAGCACTTGAATTGCTTATAGGCTGCTTTCTTCCCGCAGACCATCTCCTGGACCTCCTGGTCCACCAACAGGGTTTTTGGCCCTACGCATTCATCTTACTCTTGCACAGGTGCTGGTAGCATCCTGCACCCCTCTCCTGATGATTTCCCACCTACTATCAGCGCCCATGTCTGACCCAATCCCATCCAAATGCTCCTTAGGATCCTTCCCATTTCCTTAAAATCCGCCCCCTGAAGTCGGTTACTTCGTCTTTGTGCAGCCTTCTACCCTCCTAGGTCCAGGCAGAACCAGACCGTGGCATGGTCACTCCCGCAATGGGTCCCTTCACCCAGGCCCCCAATCTGGTCACTGTCTGCCAGGACCACATCCAGTACCCGTGCTCTCCCTGGTCGGTTCCCTCAACTGCTGAGTTAGGAAGCATCTTGAAAGACATCCAACAACCTCTGTTCCTGGTCACAGAGGATGTCATAGTCTCCCAGTCTGTTCCTGGCATGTTTAAGTCCCCAACACCACCACTGTTCCTCTGCCCAGTCTGCAGTGTCTCCTAACATCTGCCACCAGACTGTCCTCCAGCTCCTCCCAGGGCAGGGGGTCTATACACCACCCTATTTTACCTCTTGCCCCCCCTTGTTATCAAGGTGACCCAAATCGCCTCCACGGTTCCCTCTGCCTCTACTCCCCTATGCCAATGCAGTTTTTGACTATCATTGCTACCCCTCCTCCCCTTCCCTCCCCTGTCCTTCCTGAACATAGTGTATCCCTCCAGGTTCAGGTCCCAGTCATGTCTTGCAGTGGCCCAAGTCTCAGTGACCGCTGCCACATCCACTGCTCCCTCAGTTAGCATCGCCTGGAGCTCAGGCATTTTATTGCCCAAGCTCCTGGCATTTAGCAGGACTACCTTCCACCCTTTCCCTGTAGTTCCATTTCCCCTGCTCGTGTTCCCATGGGGATTCTGTTTTCCCCTGGTCTGCACTTTGCCAGTTGGCCTTTTCCCGCAATCCTCCAGCTCCCCAGGGGGGTGGAGACAGAGTCCCTCCTTTATCGGCACCCCCTTGACAGCCTTTTCTCCCATCCCACCCCCTTCACAAGTTTAAACCCTACCTTTCACCAATGAACCCCTCTATTTTCAACTTAAGGATTCCCCTTCCCTCCAAATTGAGATGTAGTCTATCTCTAGCATACAGCTCCTTATCCTCCCAGGTCTCCCCCCAATCCCCCATCAACCCATACCCTCTGGCCTCACACCACTCCCTGAGCCACTGGTTTATCTCCCTAATTTTCCTTTTGTGTTCCCCACTAGCCCTTGGCACTGGCAGGATTTCTGAGAAGGAAACTGTGCATCCTATGTCATGACAGACCCAGGCGAGCCCTGAATCTTGCCTGTATCTCTAGCTCACTATTTCCCTCAATGTCATTTGTACCAGGTGGACCAGTATGTCTGGGAACCCCACAATCCTTTGCCAGCTGATATACCTCATGTTTAGCCCTGTGCACCGTTAGTCCAGGGAAGCATCTTGTTCTAACTGGCCAGGCTTCTCCCTTCCTCCCTATCCCATTTGATACCCCTGATCATAGAATCCCCCAACAGGAGCACTCTGACCACTCCTTTTCCTCCATCCCCCCCTTCCATGTCCCTCATCCTTTCTACAGGCCCCTCCACCCAGTTGGCTCCGTGTTCCTCCCCCTTTCTGGGTGCCACATGCCACCCCCTTCAATCCTATGCCTCTTCTCCTCCTGAGTATCCTTCTGTTCCTTGCTAATTCCCCCCTCACTGCTCGCAACTGGTCCTTCTCCCCCATCTGCTAAACTAGCCTGGCTCATCCTCCCTTCCTGTCTCCATTTAGTTCCTCCTTGCTAGTCGTGCTCCCCTGGCCTAAACCCTCAGCTCCCTTTACTGAATCCTCCTTGTACTTCTGGTCCTTCTCCTTTACCTTTCCTCCCAACTGGTCCTTCTCCTTGCTCTTTCCTCCCTCTTCCCCCTGCCCCTCCTGCTCTGATTCACTGCTCCCCCATTCTCCTGCATTCCAGGTCCCCCCCTGTTCTTCCTGCTATCTGGCCCCTGCCTCCTGCCTCCCACTCCCACTCCCTTTCCATCTCTAACTACCCCTGTCGTTGCTACATCACCCCCCTCATCCTTGAGCAGAAGAGGAGAATTGCGGTTGCTGAGTGTAAGGTCTGATCCACCTCCCGCCTTGCCTCTCTGTCCAGCCCTGGCCATCTGCCTACTTCCCTGAGAATGTTGTCCTCCGTCCCCCTTTGTGAGGGGCCCCAGTTACCTGCCTGCTTCCTTGGTAGTGTCCTTTGGACTCCTCTGCCAGGTTCCCTATGTGACCCTGAGTATTCTCCTGCACTCCTTTCCCATGCCCCACCCCCAGTGCTTGGTGCAACCCTGTGGAGATTCCCAGCCCCTTCCCCAACCATACCACCCCTTCCCCAGCTTTCTCCTAATCCCGCAACCTCCTCCCTTGCTGTAGCTGGTGGCACACTGGGGCAACCACCGAACTTCCAAGCCCAGTCCAGTATCATGGCTGCTCCACACCCTGTGCACCCCACCACCCTCCCAAGATGCCGCCCTAATGATGTGTGGTTCCATCCTTCCAAATAGGTTTCCTTGGGTGAGCCACCAGGTTCCCCTAGTCCAAGATACCCTATTGCCTAATCAGGTCACCCACCAATCTTAGAGACAGTCCCACTGTACACCAGTAACCCTGTTACTAGGTGCAGCACAACACATTAAACTTATAAGGGAAATGAACAGCTCCCAAAGCTCCTCTCCCAGCCTTTAAATCCTACCCCAGTGGCTAGAACTACATGAGTTGCACCTGCAGCCTTTTCCTCCAATTGCAGGGCAGGTGTTCCCCTAAATTCGCAGACTTCTGGGGAGGGAGGGTGGGGAGGCCGGGTATTGGGCAGACACCTGACTCGAGAGAGAGTGTATCAGCCCTGTGTCTCCCTCCAAGCCCAGCAGCCAAAGAACCAGGCCCAAGCAAATCCCACCAAATAGGTTTTAAATCAGAAGAAATAGGCCTCTACCAGCGCAGCCTGTTACACAGTGAAACATCCACAAAATGAGCCCCACTTACAGCCACCAAATCAGTTTACAAACATCCAGCAGCACCCAAAACAATACCCTGCTAGCCCCTTAGAAGTAAGAAAGAAAAGAACTAACCTACCAAGTAAAATCCACAAGAACCCTGTGAAAACAACAGCAGCAGCGACTGTCCTGGAACACAGCTGATCCTGTCCCCTTCCAGTTCTTTCCCTTGATTGGAGTGTTGAGTAAAGAAAGCAGGTAGTTCCATGGATTGATTCAGCGTGGATTCCGCTACCACCTTAGGGATAAACTTAGGGTTGGTACGCAGAGCCACACGTTTCCTTGTGGAAAATCAAATACGAGATTTTGCACATCAAGGCCTGAAGCACGGAAATCCGCAGAGCAGAAGTAATGGCCACAAGAAAGAGAGTCTTCCAGGAAAGGAACTTTGGGTCTGCTGAGGCTGCCGGCTCAAAAGGAGACAGGGTAAGCTTCTCAGGAATGAAATTCAGATCCCAAGGAAGGGCAGGAATGCGAATAGGGGGTCTCAAGTGGAGAACCTTTTTAAGAAAAGTCTTAGACTTCCAACTGCGCAAAAGTTCTGTCCCCAAAAGGAACATGATATGCAGAGAGGGCTGCCACGTGAACCTGTAGAGAGGAATGACTGAGACCCAAATCAAAGAGATGGCGCGTGTAGTCCAGAAGCTTCCCGACAGGGCAAGAGAATGGCTCGAAATCTTTGGAAGAGCCCCAAATAGAGAACCGTTTCCATTTCATGGTAAAGGTAGATCTAGTGGAGGGCTTTGAGGCCTCCACCAGAATCGGGCTTAAGCTATGATTGTAGGAGCCACGCATGCAACTGAAGGGATCTGAGGCCTGGATGGACTAAGGTCCCCCGATCCTGGGTCAGCAAAAGTTGCGACAGAGGAAGAGGAGGTTCCTCTGAATACTGTTGCAGAAGAGAGAAATAGACTTGCCTGGGCCAGAAAGGAGCGATTAGAATCATGCGAGCTCCTTCTGAACTGAGTTTGTGTAAGACCCTCGGAATCAATGGAATAGGGGAGGGGGGGCGTTTTTTATGCATAGACGAATCTGCCATTCCAGTCTAGAGACAGAGCTTCTCTCCAAAAAATGCCGCGCCCTGGAGTGAGTGAGCAGAATGCGGGAAGTTTTGCGTTGTGAGGAGACGCAAACAGGTCTACCAGAGGTGTTCCCCAGCGTAGGAAGATATCGTCTGCTACTACGTGATCCAGTTCCCACTCATGCGCCTGGGCAGACGACCGACTGAGGTAGTCTGCCAACGTGTTTTCGACTCCCGGGACATGAACTGCCGTGAGGTGAAGGTTGTGTTGCACTGCCCAATCCCAAACTCGTATCGCCTATCTACAAAGAGGGTAGGAACGAGTTCCTCCCTATTTGTTGATGTACAAGACCACACACGTCCGTCTGGACAGCCAGATGACCGGGAAGCAGATACAGATGCAGAGCTTGTACAGCATACAGCATGGCCCTGAGCTCGAGCACATTTATGTGAAGAGTCTGTTCGAGCTTGGACCAGGAGCCCTGGGTCCTGTGAGACCCCAGGTGGGCTCCCCAATCCTCGCCTAAGGCATTTGTGGTCAATATTTGGAAGGGGGAGAGAGGCAGAAGGGAACCCCCCGGCAAAGGTTCTCCTGAACCATCCACCACTGCAAGTCCCAAACCATAGGGTTGGAGACCATGACCTCTTGATCCAAGTCGTCCACCAATAAGCGTCCACTGAGAGATCTTCATGTGGAGCCGAGCACGAGGGACTGTCGGAATAGCAGCCGCCATGAGCCCGAGGAGGCAAAGGACTGACATAGTGCTGACCCACCTGCGACTGGACAACAGGCTTACTTGGGCGTGAAGGGTGGCCACCCTGTCCAGTGGCAGGAATGCCATGCCGGAGGTTGTGTCCAGGATTGACCCGATAAACTGGAGCCTCTGGGACGGGTTCAAATGGGACTTGGCCTGGTTGATGGTGATACCCAGGCAGGTGAAAATCTGCAGGAAAAGGAGTGCAGGAGCTCCTCCCTGGATGGGGCCGACAGGAGCCAGTCGTCCAGGTACGAAAAAACCTGAACTCCCTGGGTATGCAGGTAGGCCGCTACCACGGAAGGGCATTTGGTGAACACTCGGGGCGCCGAGGAAAGACCAAATGGGAGCGCCATGAACTGGTAGTGGTCCCCCTGAAACGAAAAACGAAGGTATCTATGAGGGAAGGGCGGATAGGGATATGCAGATAGGCATCCTGCATGTCCAGGGTGCACAGCCACTGTCCCAGCCGAAGGGGGGCAGAAGGCTCTGCAAAGAGAGCATTCTGAACCATTTATACTCCACGAACAGGTTCAGGGAGCTGAGGTCTAGAACAGGCCTCACGTCTCCTGATTTCTTTGTAGCCAGGAAGAAATGGGAATAGTAACCCATCCCCCAAAGGTGGGGTGGGACAGGTTCTATCACCGCCTTCAGAAGAATGGAGGATATTTCTTCCCGAACCAGAAGAAGGTATTCTGGGGAGTAAGACAGGGGCATGTTCTTGGTGGTTTCTGAAGAAACTCTATTGAGTGTCCTTCTGTAATCAGCTGGAGCACTCAAGTGTCACAAGTGATCTTCTCCGAGCCCGGAAGAAGGAAGGAGAACCTCCCTCCTACCGGTTCCTCTGGAAGGCCCAGAGGCTGTGGGAGAGGAGAGGAGACAGGAGGTGTGAGGCAGCGCCGCAGCTTGGCAGCTGGAGGGACCTGGTGTTTATTGGCTGGCTTGCCCTGAGGTTTCGCTTTGGGCCGAGAACGTCTGCGAAAGGGGCGATGCTGACCCTGAGGGGGCCTGTACATAGAGTCGACAGACTTTAGAGCAGTACCCCTCTCTTGCAGATTGGTGATGATGCCCTTGACATCGCCACAAAACAGCACTGAACCCCGAAGGGCGCATCCTGGATAACAGACTGCACCTCCGGGCCCAAACCTGGCACTCTGAGCCAGGCATGACGCCGAAAACCCATGGCAAAAGCTATGCTCTGACCAGCAGCATCCACTGCATCGTACGTGGCATGACACATGTGCCGACTGGCCAAACGAGCAGACTGGACCACATCTGCCACTTCCTGCTTAATCTGAGACTCAGGAAGGGAGTCCAATTTAGCTTCCACCTCACTAAGGATCGCCTTCTGGTAATCCCCCATATGAGCATCGTAGTTCAGGGCCCTGATACCCAGAGTGGAAGAAGCATAAACCTTCTTCCCACAGTGGTCCAGAAGGCGGGATTCCTTGTCAGGTAGGGACGAGCTCAGATGCTTAGGGTTAGCCGTATGGCCATGAGCGGTGCTAATCACGACAGAATCGGCTTTCGGGTGTGAGTTCAGGGAATCAACACCCTCCGGAGCCTGGTATAGCTTATCCGCCTTCCTCGGAAGGGGGGCTAATGCAGACGGTTGCTTCCAAATGGTGGAAACAAGGTCCGAATGAGGCTCGATCCAGGGTGGAGTCAGGGTTGGAGCGATCTCTGGCAGACCCAGATGCGCAGTGAGTTTTTTCCACTGTAGATCCAGCTCCAAAGATTGCCAATGGTGAACAGACTGGATCTTACGCAGCAACTCCAGTAAGGAAGGATCCTCCGGAGGAGTCCTAGGCCGGTCTGGAGTGCATGGCTCGTTGTCTGGAGCACCAGAGTCGTCCGAGGTCTCCGAAGAGGAAGAAGAAGAAGAAGACTAAGACTCCTTCCTACACGGGGGAGGAACGGACTCCTTGGGCAGCCCTTGGGGAAGTATGTCCTCCCCTGCCTGGGACCAGAGGGCTCGCCTCTGTGCCGGGGAGAGATGGTCCTCGCCCGACGACGGAGCCCGAACCGGCGTTGAAGATAGCTCTCCATCTCCCTGGTGAGGCGAGCCTTGGCCTTAGCTCACCAGGAAGCCAGAGTCTCCTTCAGATCCACCAGCGGCTGAGGGGGCGGTGGAGGGGGGGTACGAATACTGGGAACATCTGTACAGTGAGTATCCATAACCTGAAAGCAGGAAACCTGGCGTAGGGTATTGGGGCACCGGGTACTATGGCGTTGGGTAGGCTGGCATCGGGTACTGAGGTCCTTGGTAGGATGGCGTCAGATACGACGGGGTCAGGTACCATGGCACCAGGGGCTCCGACAGAGCAGAAGACCCTGGGAGCAGCCCGGCAGGTGGGTCTGGAAGGGGAGGCCTGGTGGGCAACAGGCCCGGCGTAGGGACAGCAAGGGGATGTTGCCTGGCATCAGGTAGGCCGAAGTCGGACCAGGCGTTTGAGGGTCTGACATCAGGTCATCCGGCCCAGCGGGAGGGAGACCTGATGGCAGCATACTTGCATCCTCTGTGTCACCCGGGGAAGGAGGATTAACGTCCCCAGTAGCCGACAATGGAGTCGCTGGAGCCCTGGAGTGCAGCGGCGAGTCACGGACGGACAGGTCCGAGGGGTCCGGCGTCTGACTTATTAGACCAAACGCTCAGCGAAGGCCGCAAGGGGGGGCGGCCTGGCAGGCGCTAAGGAGGCTGTGTGCTGCACCGGAGGGTCGGGCATCTTATTGGCCTTACCCGCGGCGGCGCTGAAGGAGCAGATATCCGCCACTGGGTCGCCGAACTGGAAGCGTCGATGGTGGAGGCTTGCCAGGAGTGGTGGCCTCCTCTGACCTGGAGGCTCCCGAGAGGCCCACAGTGTGAGCCCGACGGGAGGGTCGATGCCGCCTTGGAAGCCTCCAAGACTGCTGTTGCGGAGCAGTCCCCTGGAGGGGACGTTACCTTCAGCACTGTGACCCCAGCCGGAGTCATGGCGACCGAGGAAGAGGAGTCCCGGTGCTGCTTCTTGTGGTGACCCTCAGGGGAAGTAGAGACCTGCCGGAGCTTCTTCAACTCCTTTTCCATGGAGGACATCTTCGATTTTAAAACATGGGCCTCCAGTGACTGCTGCCTCCGCTTGTGGGTGGCGGCGTTAAACTGTTGGCAATGCGGGCACTTCTCACTGGGAGTGTCCATCCTTGTGCAGGAGCTGGGCACCGCAGGAATCGCACTTGTTCTTGTGCTCGGATGGAGGAGGGGACGACGTACACGGCAGCTGAAGCAACTGACGAAAATTGAAATAAAATTGGAGGAATTTAACGGCAAAAGTACCGACGACAGACTGACGAGGCAGTGAACTTAACCGCGAGGCGCTAACATGAGCTAACGGCGGGAAAGAACTGGAAGGCGGGCGTGGGGACCGCCCCTTTATACTGACTTCGCATGATGTTGGTCACCTGACGTGGGGGCGGTCCCCCGCCTAAGACTGCCTTTTTTGGTTATTTAATTAGTATTTCGGAAAGACCATTGAGCGTAAGCTCTTTCACAAAGGTTCCACGTCAGGGTGGACAATAAATACAGGTTACTCACCTGTAACAGGAGTTCTAGGAATGGTATAGGTTGTTCATCCACACTGTCTGGCAGGTTCCTTGCCGCTTTAAATCTTGCCGGAAGGTCTTCAAGCTGGCTCCTCCCACCCACCCAGGTGGTAAAGCTCTCGGCTCCGCCCCATGATGCCAGATCTAGCTCACTGGAAGCCAGGTTGTGCATCGAAGCCGGGGAGGCTGGGTGGGTCGTGTGGATGAACAACATATACCATTACTAGAACTCCTGTTACAGGTGAGTAACCTGTATTTCTAGGGACATGGATATTTTGTTCATCCACACTGTCTGACAGACTCCTAGCAGTTCTCCGGGAGGAGGGAGGCAAGGCACACACCTCCTGCTTAGGAAATAAAGACTGGAGAACCCAGGCCCCAAAACCAGCATCCCGGCGTGACTCAAGGTCGATGTGGTAGTGGGTGATGAAGGTGTATGCTGACTTCCAGGTAGCAGCCCTGCAGATTTCCTGGATAGGGACGTCCCTGGAAGCAGCCACTGATGCAGCGGTATGGCGGATAGAATGAACATTTATCCCTCTAGGAGGCTCCATGCCCGCCAACCTATAGCAGAGATCTATGCAGGAGGTGACCCACCTGCTTATCGTCCGCTTGGCTGCAGGTCTGCCATGTGCGGCTTCAGCGTAGGTGACAAACAGCTGGCAAACCTCTCCCCGAACTTCAGCCATCCGCTCCTTGTAGTAAGTGAGCGCTCTTCTAGGGTCCAAAGTATGGAGCCTATATTCGGCCTCCGAGGTGCAATTGGGGCAGAACACCGGCAAAGTCAACACCTGGTTAAGGTGAAACTCTTGACACCATCTTCGGAAGGAACTATGGGTGGGGGCGCAGGACAACCTTGTCCCTGTGGAAGACCAGATAGGGAGACTCGATGGAAAGCGCCTGGAGCTCTCCCATCCTTCTGGCTGACGTGATAGCCACCAAGAAGGCGGTCTTCCACGACAGGTGAGAGATGTCACACCTGTGCATCGGTTTGAATGGCTTGCCCATGAGCTTAGCCAATACCAGCAGTAGACCACACGGAGGTGGAGGTTCTCGAACCGGAGGGGATATGTGGTCAAGGCCTTTGAAAAAGCGCCCGACCACCTTCTCCTGTGCCACCGACTGCTTCCTGGCTCGCGCCTGGTAAGCAGAGATGGCTGCCAGGTGCACCTTAAGGGTCGTCGACCGAAGCCCTTGCTGCGAAAGGGACCACAGGTAGTCCAGAATACTTGCCAAAGAACAGGAGGAAGGGTCCAGGCCCCTGCCCTGACACCAAATGGAGAATCTCTTCCATTTGAAGGCGTAGCATTTTCTGGTCGACTCCTTAAGGGATGCCTCAACGACGTTGAGGACCTCGTCGGAAAGACCCATGGCCTGGAACTCTAGCCGCTCAGGAACCAGGCCGTCAGGTGCAGGGATTGAAGGTCCGGGCGGGCTGGAAGCCACCTCGGGAGCCTAGAGCTGAGACTGAGGAGATCTGGATACCAGAACTGGTGGGGCCAGTCTGTGGCTACCAGAATCACCTGCGCCTTGTCCCTCCTCGCCTTGAGAAGCACCTTGTGGATCAAGGGAAAGGCGTAGAAGAGGCCCGGAGGCCAAGGCCTCGAGAAGGCATCCCCCTACAGCGAGCCCCGCTGAGGGGGGTGGGCATGAAACAGTCTCAGCTTCGCATTCTCCCTGGAAGCAAACAGGTCCACCTGAGGCGTGCCCCAGTGGGAGAAGAGATCTTGTACTACCTCCGGCAGGAGACCACTCGTGGGACGCAGCCCCTATCCGGCTTAGGGCATCTGCCAGGGTGTTGGAGGCTCCTGCCACATGGATGGCAAGGAGATCCGCCTCCAGGCTGCGCACGAGTGACCAAATGCGTAGAGCTTCCCTGCACAGTTGCATGGAGCGCGTCCCGCCCTGGCGGTTTAGGTAGTACATGGTCGTGATATTGTCCGTCTGGACCTGAACCACTCGACCCCGTAGAAATGGAGCAAAGGCGGTGAGGGCTAGACGAACCACTCGAAGCTCCAGCAGGTTGATGTGGCATCGGGACTCCCGAGGGGACCAGAGGCCATGCGCTTTGTGCTCCCCCAGATGGGAACCCCAACCCATCAGAGAGGCATCGGTCGACAGAGAGACCACCTGCTCGGGGCGGACAAACGGGATGCCCTCCTGCAGATGTGCTGCAACGGTCCACCACTGGAGAGCATTCCACATCCCCTGGGTCACTGTCATTAGCTGATCCAGCAGATTGAAGTGCTGTGACCATTGGCTGGCCAGCCCCCACTGAAGGGGATGCATGTACCAACAGGCCCAACGGACCACACTGGTGCAGGCTGCCATGAAGCCCAGGAGGCACAAGAAGTCCCGGGCAGGGCGCAATTGCCCAACCTGAAATGATTGGGCAAAGGAGGAAAGAACCTCGGCCCTGTCCGCCGGGAGCCGTGCTCTGGCTCGTAGAGAGTCGAGCTCTGCCCTGACTAATTGGATCACCTGCTTTGGCATGAGTTCCGACTTGGCCTCGTTGATGAGGAGGCCAACCTGAGAGCAAATCTGGAGGGCCAGATCTCTGGACCGCTCCACCTTCATTCTGGAAGGGGCTGCAATCAGTCAGTCGTCCAGGTAGGGGTACACCCGGACCCTTCGGCGCCCAGAGAATGCTGTCACCACTGCCATGCATTTGGTGAAGACCCTGGGAGCTAGGGAAAGGCCGAAGGGCATGGCCCGGAACTTGTAGAGGGATCCCTCTGCCCTGAAGCGGAGGAATCTCTGGTGGGACGGACGGATTGGGACGTGAAAGAACGCGTCCTGGAGGTCCAGCGAACAGAACCACATGCCTCATTCCAAGGATGGGATTATCTGAGCCAGAGTGACCATCCTGAAGGTCCGAGACCTTAGGAACCTGTTCAGGTCGTGCAGGTAGAGAATGGGGCGCCAGCCCCCCTTCCGTTTTGGGACCAGGAAGTACCTGGACACAAACCCGGGTCTGGAGGAGGATCCGCCACCTTCCTGATCACCTCTTTTTCGAGGAGTAGGGCGATATCGGCTCGGCAAGCCGACAGAGAGGCTGCGGACCCTGTAGCCCGCCGAGGGGCGATGGCTCGGAAGGGCGGGGCCTGCTCGAACTCCAGGTGCAGGCCCTTTCCTACCACCCCAACACCCAACTGTCCGTGGTGATAGCAAACCAGGCAGAAAGGAAGTGGCGGGCGATCCTCAGAGGGAACCCAGGGGGAGTGGCGAGGCTGGGGTGACACCCTCAACCAGTCACTGCGCAGGCTTAGAGGGGACGGCCGAGAGGACCTCCTGGCCCTTTCCTCCCTGCCTCACTACAGGAAGCCTGAGGCTTGGCTGTGGGTGCCAGCCGAGCCTGTTGGCCCCTGGTTTTGGTGCGCTGTTGGGCCGGACGTGCCGCAGGCGAGAAGGGCTAAAGGACTTATGTGGTTGTCGTCGACAGCCCTTGTCCTTCTGGGCGGAGGTGACGGAGTCCAGAGTGGCACTGGACTTTTCGATCCGCTGGAGGTGACCTTCCACTCCAGGGCCAAAGAGGTCGGTCCCCAGGAAGGGGACATGCGCCAGTTTATGCTGGGTATCTGCCATGAAGGTGGATATCCTCAGCCATGCTCTATGGTGCATGGCCACTGCAGCCGCAACTGATCTGGCACAGGAGTCTCCAGAGTCCAGAGCCGTTTGGAGCTGCAGTTTTGCCACTGCCCTTCCCTGGTCCTGTACCTGCCTGACCGTGGTCTGCAGGTCGGCTGGGAGATGAGGGATCACATCATCCAGGGAGCGCATGGGAGAAGTGTGCCATCAGCATGGCCGAGCTGGCCTGGTGGAGGCCAAGGGAGGACGCAGCGTACACCTTGCGCCCGGCATAGTCCAGCTTTTTGGACTCCTTGTCGGGGGGGCTTATCCACATCCCTAGTGTTCCCGGAACGCCGGAAAATGCTATCGGTGACCAACCCCTCAGCGGAGGGGTGTTCCAAAACGGATAAAGAGCCAGTACGTACCGCATACTTCCTGGCCATTCTGGCCGAAGGCGCAGGACAGGAAGCAGGCCGATGCCAGAGCTCCAAGGCTGGGCCAACAATGGCTTCAGCCACCGGAATGGCCTCCGTGGGTGAATCCCCTCGTTCCAGTATCTCCATTTGGGGGTACTTGGCCCGCTTGGATACGGGCTCGAGCTGCATCCCAGTAGACTCCGAGATGAGCTGAAGCAGACCCATGAAGGACAATGGGCTTTCGGCCATCGACTGGCCCACGGAGGACTCCAGGTCAATGGGCCTGGAGAACAGGGAGGAGTCGTCGGACTCCGAGGAGTCCAAGAAGGGCTGCCTGGGGCCTGAGCCACCCTCCACCTGCCGAGGACGGTCGGGAGTGAGGGTGACCGACAACCTGTGGGGCAGGCCCTGACCTGACAGAGTCCTTGGTCAGCGCCCCCGATTTCGGTTGTGGAGGCGGAGGTTCCACCACAATTGGTGGGGCAGCTAGTTTCGGCCGAACAACTGGCCCAGGCTTGGGCACCTCGACTACAGCGAGGGGTTGTTTCGGCCACTCTGGTGACAGCCACTTGATGGCCGGGGAAGGTGACGGCATCAGCTTATTCCCGGACAGAAGTAACTGCTGCCACATCAGGTCCTTGTAGCGTCGACAATTTGCGCCTAAGCCTCTCCTCTTCAGAGGAGGAAGACGAGGACAAGCGGTGGCGCTGCTTACTTCGGTGCCGAGACTGAGGCTGCTGATGTCGGCTGGATCGGCTGGACCGAGACAATGTCCGAGACCGAGATCCTCTGTGTTTCCGAGGACGGGTCTGGCAAGGGGCGGGGACACCCGCTCTTCCCTCGGCTCGGAAGCCTTGACCGGGACTCCGGCACCGGAGGCACAGGCAAGTCCTCGGTCTCCATCGGGGGAACCGGTGAAGAAGGGTTGTCTGTTTCACCAGTCGACAGCCCATCCGACGGGTCGAGAAAAATCTCTACCGCTGTCCGACAGGTATCTCGACCGCTGACCTGGACGGGACACCGTGAAGCCAGCGGCCTTAGCCACAACCTCGACCGAAGTAGAGTGTCGACTGTCCGGGGAAGGGGACCTCTCCCGCTCCCACGAACGTTGACGGTGGGACTTACCTTTCGAGTCCTTCTTTTTGGACCGAGAAGAATGTCCCAATGGCCCCTCTCCCTTCGTGGAAAGGGATTGGCAAAGCTCCTTAAAGATCTGAGTAGGAGGTACCCAGAGAGAGCGGGATAAATGCAGCGACCAAGGAAGAGGATGATGCGGCCTGTGCCGCCTCCTCCTCGAGGGCGATCATCTGCTCGAGTTGCTCAGCCGAGCCAGCCGCCGCGGTAACCGCCCAACGGGCCTCCTTCGACTTCACTGGTGGGTAGCGCTTCTCGGGGCACCCAAGCTGTAACCGGGCAGCGTGGTCTTCCAGGACGTTGGCTGAAAACGAATGGCATAACTTGCAGGCCTGCGGGTCATGGTCTAGGCCGAGGCAGTAGACGCACGTGGAGTGCGGATCCGTCCTGGACATTTTCTGCAAACATGGGCACCGCCGAAATCCGGGAGTCGATTTGTCCATCGCAGCCGCGAGAGAGTAATTTGACCTAAGTCTTGAAAATTTGAGAATAAGTTTCGGCCGAACCGAAGAATTAGGATCCAGTCTACACGCAGTGTGTTAAGGAGGGAAGCTGAGCTTCCAAGCGGTAAGGAATATCTGGCGTCATGGGGCGAAGCCAAGAGTTTTACCACCCGGGTGGGTGGGAGGAGCCAGCTTGAAGACCTTCCAGCAAGATTTAAAGCGGGCAAGGAACCTGCCAGACAGTGTGTATGAACAACATATCCATGTCCCTAGAATACACATATTCAGTGGTTACAGAGGCCTGATCATTAGGCATTAAAGAGCGATTACATGAGAATTAGACAAATAGGAGAAAAAAACAGAGTAGTTGTAATAGAATACTAAGCTATTTATAACTGGTTGCCCTAGGTAGCACACCACTGGAAACCTCCTAATTCATTGATAGACTATGGCAGAGTAACTGCATAGGGTTTAATGCTATCCCAGATGGCGAGAGGCTGGGTGACAGTGAAACATGGGGGATTGGGTTTGACCCTACCGCAGAGAGCGAGAGGTGGGGGGATAGTGAAATGGGGGAGGGGGGCTGTGATGGGGGGGAGCAGCTCCAGAGGGCTTTGTCGAGTATGGTGTGTATGTGTGAGTGTGTGTGTGGGGTTTGTGAGGGCAATATCAAGTGCGTTTAAAGAGGACTGATAGCTTACTTAAGCCCTTGGGTAGGCTGGAATGGAGGCAGAGTTCTCTAGGTAGCCCTGCTGGGTGCTGCCTTGGGGGTAGGCCAGTCTATCAAGTGAGGCCTGAGAAGCAGGTGCATTTTGAGCTAGACATTAGGTGCTGTTTGAGGCCTGCTTTGAACTGAGACAGGCTGTTATTTGTTTCTAATTTCATCGGTAGTTCATTTATCCAGAGGGGAACCGACAGGAGAAAGTGCGCTGCCACAGTGAGGTTCAGAGGAATGGTATGGACAGTGCTCCATTCTTCCTCCATCTGGTGATGTGTGTCGAGTGAGAAGCCTCGAGCAGGTTTCCTATACAGGGTGGGTTTTTTCCCAGGAGTGCCTTCTTTCCCAGGAGGCAAGTTTGGTATTTGATCCTGTCTAAGGTTAAGCCAGTTTGTACGCTCATACAGGGTGCAAGTATGAGTGTAGTGATCTGCACACAGGGTGAGGTGGCATGCCTTACTGAGTGCAGTTTGGACCCTTTTGAGCACTGTTATCAGTGGCAGCTCCACAGACCACCAGCCCGTAGTCTATCGTGGAGAGTATGGAGCTGGAGACTGAGATTCAGAGTGCTTCTGGGGTGAGGGATTTCTTATGCCTATAGAGGACCCCAATCTTTGTGTTTACCACTCTGACAAGGGAGTCTACGTGGTGTATATAAGTGAGAGAGTCATCAATGGTAACTCCAAGGTACTTGAACAAGTGCACCTGCTCAATCTGCTCACCAGCCTTATTGGTGATTACGAAGAGAGCATGCCTGTGTTTGTTGTAGGGGTTGGATTGTAGCATGGCCCTGGTTTTCTTGTAATTTAGTAGCAGCTTTTGACCACTGAACCAGTCCTCGAGTTTACTGAAAGAGTTCTGTAGTTCTGTTTGAATTGCAACCTGAGAGGTGCTGCTGCTCAGCAGCACGGCACCGTCTGCATACAGAATAAGTTTGGTGTCACAGGCTGTGGGTAGGTCATTTACAAAGAGGCTGAAAAGCAGGGGCCCTAGAATTGATCCTTGAGGGACTCCCAGGAGTACATCTCTGGAGCTGGATAACGTCTGCCCGATTTTGACTCGCTGGCTCCTGTGTGTTAGGTAGTCACTGAACCAATTCAGTAGAAGGTGGTTGAATTGCTAGCTAGAATTTTTTCCGTGGGGTCCTGATGCCTGCCGGCTTCAGTCCTCTTTGTAATTACCTACTGCAAGAGCCCTCTCAAAGATCGGTAGATTTCCGATGAGAAATTCAAAATTTGGCTGGAAACTGCTGGATAGCAAAGAACTTCCCCAATGTGAGAGGGTCGAGAAAAGGACGGAGATAATTAGAGTTGTATTCTGAAGTCCCTTTGAGTACTTACCACCCCCCGCCCCCGGTTTGGAAGGGTAGAAATTCAAATAAAAATCAAAGGAATAAGATCTTTAATGATTTTCCCCCTGCTTCGACACACCCCCGCCGTTTTAGAGGAAAAAAGGGGGGTGGGGAGACACTGAAATATAGTAATAAAAGAGTAAGATCCATAATGGGCTTCTTCCGATATGTTCTTATGAGATTTGTATATTGAAACTGCTTATAATGCTGCTTTTCAGTTCAATACTGGTGTAAAGGAATGACTTTACATCTAATTCCCCATTATAAAAAATATTTTTTACATAATAGCTTTTCTCTTTGTACAGGTTCTCCATAAAACAGAGAGTATGAGATACAAGTTTTCTAAATGACTGAGGTCCAAAATGGGCTTAAATTGGAGTTTTGCACTTGAAAATGGACACTGTTCACATAGGTTGTTTAGACTGCTTTAATGGCATATTGTGATTGGTGTATGAATTGTGATACTAATTATATGATTGGTTCTAACTATGTCATGGGTGAGGCATATATAAAGTATGTTGTAATTTGCACTCACTACCTCTGAGGAAGCCCGAAATGTCGGGTTCTGGACTCCGTGCAGGGCAGAGCTTTCCTGCCTCCAGACAGAGTGGAGTGCCTTGTCTCGCAAGCTCATGTGGTGGCACAGAGCAGTTATGTTTCTGCAAGGGTCTATTTGAGGCTCCTACGCTGCATGGCTGCGGCCACTGCCACGGTCCCCTTATAAAGACTGCATATGTGGGTGATTCAGTGGACCCTCACCAGCACATGGACGACCTAAATCAGCTTGTGCTGGTCTCCTCTTTGGTCCACAGGGTGCTCCAATGGCGGACTGATCCCCAAACTCTCTCAAGAGGGGTCCTTTTCCTAATCTTGTCACCCCAGCAGAATCTCACTACGGATGCTTCCAGCTTGGGGTGGAGTGGGCCGCACCTGGGCCCCTTCCAGACCCAGGGTACCTGGTCCCAGATCGAGACATCCCTCCATATAAACGTCCTAGAGATGAAGACGGTTTTGTATGCCCCGCAGACCTTCCAGAGCAACCTCTCTCCCGGCCAGCTGTTGATTCAGTCAGACAATCTCAGTGTGGTCTACTACATCGACAAAAGGGGGGGGACGAACGCATTTGTATCCACTTTGCAGGGGTGCAGTGAGGGTCTGGTACTGAGCTCTGGACCACACCCTGGAACTCTCAGTAGTTCACATCCCTGGGGTGTTGAACACCCTGGTCAACAGCCTCAGCCACATTCAGTCCAAGATGCATGAGGGAGCTTCTCTCATCAGTCGCAGATGACCTGTTCGACAGACAGGGTCATCCACAGTTGGACATTTTTGCGTCCCCACTCAATGCAAAACTGCCCAATTTCTGCTCGCTAGATCCAGGACCTGGAGTCTTCTGGCGAGACACGTTGTCCCTCTCCTGGAATGGGAGGTTCCTTTATGCCATCCCTCCATTTCCACTGATTCAGAGGGTGCTAATTAAGTTGCAGATGGAAGGGGCCAGGATGATCGTGGTCACACCCTACTGGCAATGGCACATATGGTTTACATCACTGCAGCAGTTAGCAGAGGAGGTCCTATGCCCCTTTGCAGGGACTTGCTCATGTAGGCTCTGGGGACCCTGGTCCATCCGAACCTCATTTCCCTTCATCTGCATCCCTGGCTCCTGAGGACATAGCCACTGCTAAGTTTGGTGTGTCTCAGAAGGTAGCGGGCATCCTCATGGCAGCTCGGAAGCCCTCCACTAGAGCCAAATATGTCATGAAGTGGAAGAGGTTTGCCATTTGGGATGCCAAGCATCATCTGGACCCTTTCACATGTCCGGTGAACCAGATTCTGGACTATCTCATATCATTGTCACCTTTTGGCCATCTCTGCCTTTGACGAGCCAATGGGCGGTCGTACCATGGCTCAGCTGGATGTGTCCCGTACTTTTCTTAAGGGTATCCTGCACTTAAACCTTCAATCCGTACCTCTGTCCCAGCTTGAGATTTAAATTTTGTTTTGGAGAAACTGACCCTGTCTCCTTTTGAGCCAGCTGGAACTTGTGAGCTATGTTTTCTCTTGTGGAAAGCATTATATTGGGTTGCTATTGTGACACATAGCTTCTGCCTGTGACTAGTTATATTTACATTTGTGACATAAACATATGCCTATTTGAATGTCTGCTTAGGAAAAGGGCAGCCAGCAGTTTTTAAAGAGGCCTGACCTTTTGACCCCAGAGTGCTGAAACAGCTGGCTGTCGTAAAACTGGCCCAGTGGAAACTAATTAAAAACTTAATTCCAAAGGCCAGGTAATAACACCTTGTAAAACCCTTCTACTTTGAAGTGCAGGGACAAAGTATGCATTTGAGGAAAAGGTCACGTTCATCTGATTCCCGTTTGTTTTCACACCTGTAAGATAAATTATTTGTCAGCATGTTCTCTGAACATCAAAGGTGAATGCTCTGATCAAAGGGTCATATTTTAATATTGCTATCTTGCAGATTTCCAGCCAGCAGTAAAATGACATCCTTTTGGATATACTTGGTCAGATTACAAATTAATTACAGGCTAACAGTGGCATCATGAACTGTGATCTCACAGGATAGGAGGGACATGCTGGATTATCATTACTCTGGCTGAAAGGAGTGGGAACACTTCATCTCTGGACTCCAAAAGGAAGACACACAGTGCGTCTCTGAATTAAAAAGGCACTTCTGTTACAATTGGGTATACCAATTAGAAACTGGGTTAAGACTAGAAATTCAGTACATGCATTTTTTTTGTTTCTGAAATTCCCTTTTATTTCTAAGTATTTGTTATATGTTCTATGTTTTGTATGTATTTACTATTTTTTTTAATTCTAGTAAACCTTTTGGTTTCTTTAATCCTGCTGGAGTCTTTTCTTTTGCATGTGGAGACTGAAACAGTATTGGATAATTCTGACAGAAACTGTTAAGGGCTTAACAAGTGTGTGTTACTGTCTTGCTAAATTAAGAAATTACCTAGATCTCAAATGGAGTCAAAAGGGGTAGATCTGTGAACCAGGCTGGTGCCCACTGGGTGAAGTATTGCAATGCACTCCCAAAGACAGTACATATCTGAGCCTGTTAACTGGGTGTGCTAGCGAAAAAAAGGTTCATATTTGACCCCGGGACTTGAGGCTAGTAGGTGATTCGGACCCAAAACAGACAGAAAGGTTACCCTGTTTTGTCTCCTGTTTACATATTGCACTTCAAGGTTTGGTAGTCTGGGAGCAGAGGGCTTGACCTGCGGGGTGCATTTGTGACAGCTATTACTTCTGCTCAAAGGGTTTCCGAGCTTCAGGTTCTCTAGTGTAAAGAGCCCTATTTGATTTTTCACAGAGACATGGTGTCTTTGCACTTGAATCCTAAGATCTTACTTCGAGAGGGCTCTTGCAGTAGGTAATAACCTTGAGGACTGAGCTGCCAGGCGCTAGGACCACATGGAAAACTTTAGCTAGCAACGTCTGGTGGGGGACCGCCCCCGAGGTTACGTGACTGGCATCAGCGTGACGCTATATAAGGGGCGGTCCCGCTGTCCACCTTCCAGTTCTTTCTCATCGCCGACCTGCGCATGTCGGACCTCGCAGAGAACACTGCTTCAGTCGACTGCCTCTTTCGGATTAGTATTCCCTAAAATTTTGTTGTAACTTTCCATTGTACCTCTTCTTTGTCCTCATCTCCTTCAGGAGATTCTTCTCACTCGCCGCGGCCCCCTCGGATAGGCGGCCTTTCTCCTTCTGCCTTGAACACGCACTTTTCCGAGGACTCTGTGGCCCACCAGCTTTTTCTAGGCCACACGGACTCACTGTCTCTCTCCCCGTACGGCCTCCATGGATAGGGAGCAGCAGCGGAGGCGGATCTCGTCTCTGATGGGAGGTTCTTCAGGCGTCCTCAAGCAAAAGTATCATTGGAACATGGAGAAACTTTGGGACTGGTCTCCTTTGCACCTGTGGCCCCCCATCCCCCCGGGACTGTGGGCGAGGAAAGGCCTTCCTCCTGTCTGGGAAGCACCCCTCAAGCCCAGCCTGCTACCATTTTATGAGAACGGCCCTCAGGTCCTCCGCCTGAGCCAGCCCTGGTTCAAGCAGACGTCTCCGGTTCTCCATGACTCTAGTCACTCTTGGACCCTTGCTCCCTCTCGGGCCCAATGTCTGCGGCGAGGCTGGCAAGTCGCTCATCGGTCCTGCTGGTGGGTGCTCAGACCTGACTGGAAAGTCGCTCGCCAGCCCCTCTGGTGAAAGCCCAGCTGTTTCTGATGAGTCACTCGCTGGCTCCCCCGGTGAGTGCCCAGCTCCGGCTGGTAAGTCTCTTGCTGGTCTTCCCGGCAAGTGCTCAGCACCGGCTGATATGTCAGTCACTGGCTCTGATGGCGACCGTTCAGCAATGGCTGATAAGCCGCTCACTGGCACTGCTGGCGAGCGCTCAGCCACAGAGCTTCCATCGGGCCCCCATGTCTGGCCTGACTTCAGTCCTCTGGATTTGCAGCCACTTGGACAGGGTTGCCCCTCCTGGGAGTTCTCCTTTCCAGCCTTTTCGGTGGAGTCCCCAAACTCTGCTGTGGGTGCTGATGGAGGGGGAGTGACTGCCCGTTGTTCCCCAAACCCTGGAGCCAGTTCGCCTTTCCCCGGCTCTCTCTCGGGACTCCCGGGTCCCTGCACCTTGGACTCCCCTGTCTGGGCCCATTTATTCACCCTAGACGTCTGTGGGATTTTCGGGGCGGATGCTGGACCTTCCCCCGAAAGTCCGACGTCAAGTCTGGCCCTCAGAATCCACTGTGGTTCCCCCTGTCAGACTTTCAGGCCCTGTCATACAGAGCCTTCGTCAGGTCTTCTTGCACATGGTTTTCCTGCGCCTGGCTCCACCCCCTTTTGGGTCTCCACTGGCAGAGTTCCCAGATGCTGGGGTGTCTTATGTCGGCTCACCCGACACCTGGTTTTCCCCTCTCCTTCGCTGGTTTACCCAGCGCCAGGTTTCAAACCACCAGAGTTTCTAACACTGGGTCACCTATCTCCAGGTCTTCTGACGTCTGCCTCCCCGATGAGAGATCCTACACCTCCACCTTCCAAGTCACAGGTGGGTTTGCCACCCATGTTTCAGTTTTGGTGGAACTAGACCGACAGGCAATACGGTCTAGTGGTTTCCAGGCATCAACCCGCAAAAATATTTTGCCTGGGTCAGGGGCCTTCCTAGTTGGCCCCTTTCTCATTTCTATGCTGGTCGGTCAGGCTCCCTCCTCGGGCGCCTGACTTGGGTCAGGAGGTTCAGAACCAGTCGCGCCATGGTTTGGGCGACTTCCTCTGCTTGGGTTTGGAGACGAGGTCTCTAATTCTTCTCTGGGTTCCGTTTCCGATCAGGAACTCCTTGTCAGATTCAGAGCCCCATACGAGGTGGCCCATTTGGTGGTTTAGCAACATTCATTCTGGGCCTCCTCAGAACCAAATTCAGTTCATACCAGATTCGGAGACATAATCCTGGATTGCACACTGCGTATGCATGGCAGAGATCTCTTGCCGTCACGCCCTCTGGGTCACACACAATGCAGCTGAGGCTTCTATCAGGAGTGTGGCAACTGCTGTCTGCTCACGCAGACAGTCAGGGTTATGGATTTTGGGTCTGGCACAGTAGGTTAAACTGGCCATACAGGACGCTCCCTTTAGGGGCCGGTTCCTTTAGGAGATGATGTGGAGGACATCATCACTGGCTTGCAGACTATGGGCCAGAACTTGCATCCAGTGAGAACGATGCTTCACCCTTGACACAGACCCGAAGCAGTCCTTTTGTCAACAGTGACGTCAGGCCAAGCAGTGGCCCGCCAGATGTCAGATCACACGTCGGCCTACCTCAGTGGCAGCCACTCCCCCGACCAAAGCCTAGCGTTCCTCCAGAACCTCCTGCAGCCCCCTCTCTTGCAGCCGGGGCCACCACCTCCACCACCAGAGCTCAGGGGGAACCAGCTGGGGACAGATTCATCAACCACCTCTTAGGCTGGCAGGTGATCACGACTGACTCTTGGGTCCTTTAGCTAGTCGCTTAAGGCCAAACCACAGAATTCCTGGAGGGTCCATCAAGACACCCTCCAGGTCAATCTCTCTCCCCAAATAATCACTCTCTTCTCATGGGGGCAAGGATCAGGGCTCTCCTGTAAAAGTCAGCAATAGGGCCCATCCCTTTTTATCAGGATGGCAATGGCTACTACCATTTCTTTCGCGTCCCCAAAAGATGGGAGATCTAAGACTACCAGCATATTCCAGTCTTTCTGTCACATCTCCTCTTTGGCCTCAGCTCGACATCCAGGGTGTTTACCAAGTGCCTTGTGGTGGTGGCTGCATCTTTACGCCGCCAAGGCCCGTTTGTGTTCCCGTACCTGACAGACTGGCTTTTAACAGCACCTTTGAGGGACAGCTTACTGGTCTCCCTGTCCAAGACCCTGGAATTGCTTCTTCAGGTGAGCATTACGGTGAATTACCCCAAGTCTCACTTCACACCATCCCAGTGCCTCCATTTCATTGGTGCAGTGCTGGACACACTTCAGGGTCGAGCATTCCTCCCACTGGGCAGGGCGGACACTCTACAACAGGAGGCCAGGTCAGTGGCCTCCAGCCATTGAACCACTGCTCGAGTGGTCCTGCACATTTTGGGACTTATGGCTGTGGCAATCCCTACTGTTCCTCGACCCAGGATTCACGCGTGTCACACAGTGGACACTCAGGGTCTAGTGGGATCAGAAATCAGATGGCCTGGATCACAGAGTCCGAGTTTCAAGGCCCATGCAATAAGATGTCGGTTGGCAGGATCTCACCATTCTCAGCCAAGAGGTCCCTATTCAGTTTCCCCCTCTGGACCAGACATTGACCATAGAGGCCTCCGGTCAGGGCTGGCGCGCTCTTCTAGAAGACCGCAGTACCCAGGGATCCTGGTCACAGTAGGAGCGGTCTTTCCACATCAACGTGCAAGAAATGAGGGCAGTGCTGTACGCCCTTTAGAAATACAGAATTTGACGGCAGATAAGGACCACTTGGCCCACCCAGTCTGCCCATTTCCCTACCTAATGGATAAGCTGCAGATCCTAGTTAACCAGCAGCCTACTTCTTCCTACCCCCAACCCCTAGAATTGCCTTAAGACTGTCCCAGGCATTCTTGAATTCCACCACTGTTTTTGACTCCACAACCTCCTCCGGAAGGCTGTTCCATGCATCCACAACCCTCTCTGTGAAAAAATACTTCCTCACATTACCTCTGAGCCGCCCCCCATCTTCAAATTGTGCCCCCTTGTTCTTGCACACCTCTTTTTTTTTGAAAGATGCTACCCTCTTGGACTTTGTTGATTCCCTTGAGGTACTTGAAAGTTTCTATCATGTCCCCCTCTCCTCCTTTCCTCGAGGCTATACATATTAAGTCCTTAAGTCTCTTCTATGTCTTCCGTGCAGACCCTGCACCATTTTAGTTACCCTCCTCTGGACAGCTTCCATCCTGTCTGTGTCTTTGCAGAGATTGGGTCTCCAGAACTGCACGCAGTACTCCAGATGGGGTCTCACCAGCTGTCTGTACAGAGGGATAATAACTCCCTGTTTTCTACTGGTGATGCCTCTCCCTATGCATCCCAGTATCCCCCAGCCCTCCTTGCTGCCCTCTCACATTGCTTGCCCACCTTTAGGTCATCTGATATGACTACCCCCAGGTCCCTTTCCATTTTTGTTGTTGTTGGTATCTCACCCCCCATTGTGTACTCTTCCCCTGGGTTTTTGTTTCCCAGGTGCATTACCTTGCACTTCTTAGCATTGAATCTAAGCTGCCATACATTTGACCATTCCTCTAACCTTGCCAAGTCCCTTCTCATCCTTTCCACCCCACCTTGTGCATCAACTCTGTTGCAGATCTTTGTGTCATCTGCAAAGAGACATACTTTTCCTTCCAGTCCCTCTGCAATGTCGCATATAAAGACAATGAAGAGGACCGGTCCTCTTCAATCCCTTTCTCCTCCCAGGCCCACTTCTTGTCCAGATGGACAATATGTGTGCAGTATGGTACCTGAACCAGCAGAGAGGAACGAGATCGTATCTTCTGTGCAAGAAGGCAATGAGGGTGTGGAACTGGGCAGTACAGCACGTTCTCCAGTTGACGGCAGTACACATCCCAGGAGTCCAAAATGTCTTGACAGACATGCTCAGATGCACTCAGTCAAGGGCACACGAGAGGGAACTGAGGCAGTCAGTAGCCGAGGACATTTCGAGCTTTGGGATCACCCAGACCTAGATCTGTTCACTTTCCCATACAACGTAAGACTACCCAGTTTTCTGCTCGCTCGTTCTAAGGCATGGTGTTTTCTGTCAAGCTGCGCTCTCTGCTGGACAGGGAGGTTTTTGTATGCGTTCCCTCCCCTCCCTTCCTGCTAATACAGAGGGTACTCCTGAAACTGTAGGAGGGAGGGGCTCACATGATCCTGATTGCCCCTTATTGGCCTCCCCAAGTATGGTTCCCTCTGCCTCAACAGCTAATGATGTAACCTCCGGTCCTTCTGTCAAGTCCTTCTTACCCAGGAACAGGGCGAATCGGTCCACCCGCGCCTCAAGTCCCTTCATCTTCACACATGGCACCTACTGACATAGTTATAGCATGCTACAGGGTATCAGCCAGAGTAGCCCAGGTCCTTGTGGAGACCAGACCATCATTTACAAGAACTATCTATGTGACGTAAATGGCAGAGATTTTCCATTTGGGCGGTATCCAAGGGTTTGGACCCTTTCTCCTGCTTGGTTCCAAAGGTCATGTCGTCTCTATTGCACCTCTCAGACCTTGGTCTCAGTTATCCTTCTTTGATGGTCCACCTGTCGGCCATTTCTGCCTATTACACTCCAGTGGATGGCATAACCGTGGCTCAGCTGGAGGTTTCCAACACCTTTCTGAAGGGAACCCTCCACCTGAAACCTCTGGTCCGGAACCCTGTTCCGCTATGGGACCTGAACTTCATTCCAGAGAAACTCACTTTTCCTCCCTTTGAATCGGCCGAGAGTTGTGACGTATGCTATCGGTCTTGGACAGCGCTGTTTTTAGTTGCCATTTCCTCTGCTCCTAGGATTTCCGAGCTTCTCACGTGTATGGGGCCTTATTTGATTCTCCAGAGACCGGGGAGCTCTGCGTACAAATCCTAAGTTTCTCCTGAAGGTAGTCTCTGAGTTTACTCTGAATCAGTCTGCACAATTACCAGTGTATTACCCTGAGCATGCTAATCAGGGGGAGGCAATCCTGCACACACTGGATGTGCACAGAATTTTGTGTTGCTACACAAATCTGACAAAATCAGTCTAACACGGATCAGCCTTTTGTTTTCTTTGCACCCAAAAGAGGGGGCGCCGCAGTTTCTAATCAGTATTTATCCAAATGGCTACCACACTACATTCTGTTTTTGTTATTAGAAGCATAACAAACCACTTCCGGGGGAAGTTAAAGGGCATTCAGCCAGAGGCGTGGCTGCATCTACTGCTTGTTTCAGAAATGTTTCTGCCGCTGACATTTGTGCGGCAGCTACTTGGAGTTCCGTCCACACTTTCACTAAACACTATAGTCTGGACGTTGCCTCTAGATGCAAAGCTGGCTTTGGACTAGCTGTCTTTCAGGGCCTTCTTTCTTAAATCCCTGCCTACTGCAGACCTTTCCTGCCTCCCGTGCTTCAGACCTTGTCTGTTACTTTTCACTGCTTGGGACTCAGTCTTTAAGGTTAGTACCTATTGCAAGAGTCCTCTCGTAGTAAGACAGTACAGTTACGTAAGAACTTACTGCAACAGCAGATCTTCGACAGAGGCTCTTGCAGTAGGTAACCTATTTCCCTCTCACCTTCCCCCTGCTTCTGCTGCTTCTTTCCTAACCTATGTTTGGCTCCAGGAGCCCACTCCTTTTCTCCTGTCGCACCTACTTCGGTCTCCGGTGGGATAATTGGAATGCGGGCGTGGGGACCATCCCTTATACAGAGTCACGCTGACAACGGTCACATGACGTCAGGGGTGGTCCCCGACAGACACTGCCAGCTGAAGTTTTCTGTGTGGTCCTAGCACCTGGCGGCTCAGTCCTCAAGGTTATTACCTACTGCAAAAGTCTCTCTCGAAGATATAACAATTATGTAAGAACTTACCGTAACAGTAGATCTTCGAGAGAGGTTCCTGCCGTAGGTCATTACACGTAGGACTGCGCCCCCTGGTGTCAGAACCACATGGCAAACTTCTAGCTAGCAATCCATAGCGAGGGAACGTTCCCGGCATCAAATGACACTATAAAAGGGGGCAGTCCCCATGCCTGCCCTCCAGTTCTCACGACGAAAGGAGAATACTCCTAGAACCTGGTGCTGCTGAAGAAGCACCCTGAGAAAAGTAAGAGAATAAGCAGAAGCTGGAGGACGGTGGGAGGGAAAGATATGACCTACTGCAGGAAACTCTTTTGAAGATCTACTGTTACGACAAGTGGTTACATAACTGTTTGATCTTACTTCGAGAGGGTTCCTGCAGCAGGTCATAACATGTAGGACTGATTTCCAAGCAGTCAAGAAGAAACAGTCGGAGACTAAAGTCCGGGAGGTGGAAGAATCTGCAAATTAAGATCCCAATTAGGACAACAGGCCCTGAAGGACGGCTAATCCAAAGCCAACCCTGCGCCTAGAGGTGATGTCCAGACTGTAATGCTTGGTGAAAGTATGGACGGTACTCCAGGTGGCTGCAGCACTAATGTCAGAGGCAGACATATTCCTGAAAAAGGTAGTAGAAGTGGCCATGCTGGGGTCGAGTGCCCCTTTACTTCCCTCGGAAGTGGTTTCTCATATTTTTGGTAAATGAAAGTGATGCAGTTAGCCAACCACTGGAGAAGCATTGCTTGGAAACAGCTATGCCCTGATGTTTGGGCGCAAAGGAAACGAATAACTGATCGGACTTGCACACCTCCTTGGTCCAGGAAATATAACAACGCAAAATCCTGTTCACATCAAGAGTGTGCAAAAGGTGTTCCCCTGTTGGAGTATTCAGGGTAGTAAACCAGCAACTGAATATCCTGGTTTAAAGTAAACTCAGATACCACTTTTGGTAGAAAAGAAGGGTTAGTCCGCAGAGTCACCCTGACTCTGGGGTAAATTAAATAAGGCTCCTTATAAACAAGGACCTGAAGTTCGGAAATCCTTCGAGCTGAGGTAACTGCAACTAAAAATGGCACTTTCCAAGACAAGTAGCTCATATCACAGCTTGCTGCCAGCTCAAAAGGGGGAAAGTAAGCTTCTCCAAAACACAATTCAAATCCCCGGGGGAACCAGACTACGGACCGGAGGTTTCAAGTGGAGGAATCCCCTTAAGGAAGGTTTTGGAGACCTCCAACTGGGCAAGATTCTTGCCATCCACTGGAAGGTGCTAGGCAGAGATCGCAGAAAGATGAACCTTCAGCAAGAAATAGCCGAGGCACGAATCAGATAAATGCAAGAGGTACTTCTGGGCGCCGTGCAAGAAAAGGGGTCCAAGCCCCTGGCAGTCGCCCAAATAGTACACCTCTTCCACTTAACAGCATAAGCTGTTCTGGTGGAAGGCCTTCTGGCTTCCACCAAATCTTGGGCTACTCAGGAGGAAACCCTGAAGTGTGATACAACTATGTCCAGAGGTGCCACGCATGCAAGTGGAGAGATTTGAGGCACAGGTGCACCATGCTGCCCTGCTCCAGTGTGAGAAGGTCATGGAGGAGAGGTAGAGATGCTAGAAGTTCCAACGCTAGCTGCTGCGGCAGAGGGAACCAGATCTGTCGAGGCCAGAGAGGAGCAGTGAGATCATGTATGCTTCCTCTACTTGAAGCTTCAGCAGGACCTTCTGCAGAACTGGAAAGGAGGGAAGGCATACAGAAATCTCCCTGTCCAACAAAGTGACGGTGCGTCTCGCCAAAAAACACCATGCCCAGGAACAAGTGAGCAAAAACTGGGTAGCTTTGCGTTGGATGGGGAGTCAAAGAGGTCCAGCTCTGGTTGACCTCACTGACTGAGCAGGCTTTCTGCCGCCTCTTGTTTCAGTTCCCATTCGTGAGCCCGTGCAGTGGTGCAGCTGAGAATATCCGCCAGGATATTGTGAACGTCCAAGACACAGACTGCTGTCAAGTACAGATCATGCTGGACTGCCCAGTACCACACCCACATCACCTCCCTGCAAAGGTGGTACGATCGAGTGCTCCCCTGTTTATGTACCAAACCATGGCCGTATTGTCAGTCTGGACAAGGAGAGTTCCTGGGCATAAGTGGGTCTCAAATGCCTGAAGAGAGTTGCAGCACAGCTCCATCTCCAAGATGTTGGTGTGCAGATGCACTTCCTGTGGTGATCACTTTTCCCTGGGTTCAGTGGTGCCGCAGGTGGGCTCCCCAACCCTGACTCGAGGCGTCCGTCGTGAGGGTCATGGAGGGAGAAGTGGGGTTGAAAAAGGGGCTCCTGAGGAGAGGTTGGATAGCTCCTGCTACCAAAGAAGATCCCTCTTCATGCCGTTGGAGACCATGACTCTGTGGTCCAGGTCATCCAAGTGCTGATCCCACTGGACCCAGAGTGTCCAATGGGTTACCCTCACATGCAGTCTGACCATCGGGACGGTGGGAATGGCAGCCGCCATTAGACCCAGTAGCCAAAGAACAGAGTGAGCTGTGGTCCAATGAAAGTTGGCTACAGCAAAGGCTTGCTGCTTCAGGGCATCTGCTCTGTCCGGAGGAAGGAAGGCCCTGCCCTGGATCATATCCAGCACCGCTCCAATGAATTGGGAGGCACTGGGAGGGCAAAAGGTTGGACTTGTGGTAATTCACTGTGATGCAAATATGGGAAAAGAGGTTTAGGGTGTAGGAGAGAGACTCTTGCAGATTGCCCTGAGACGGGACTGACAAAAGCCAGTCGTCCAGGTACGGGAACACACAAATCCCCCTGTGGCGTAAGGCTGCCACACCACTGCTAGGCACTTGGTGAAAACCTGAGGCACTGAGGAAAGACTAAAGGGGAGAGCCTTGAATTGGCAACGGTTCCCCTGGAAGGTGAACCTGAGATAGCAGCGGTGGGCTGGGAGGATAGGGATGTGCAGGTAAGCATCCTGCATATCCAGCGAACAAAGCCACTGATCCTTAAGGAGCAGGGGCAAGAGTCCCTGCAGAGTTAGCATGTGGAACCTCTTGTATTCGACAAAGAGGTTCAGCAGGCTAAGATCCAAGATGGGTCATAGATCTCCTGTCTTTTTGGGCATCAGGAAGAAGTGGGAGTAATACCCCCTTCCTTCCTGTGCAGGAGGAACCAGCTCTATGGCAGATTTCGACAGAAGAGCCTGGATTTCCTCTTTTACTACAGGAGGATTACTTGACGAGTAATGGGACCTGCCCGGAGGATTGTCCAGAGATCTGTGTCCAGGAACTCTATTGAGTACCCTCTTGCAATTATCTGTAACATCCAAGCATCTGTGGTGATCTCCTCCCACCCTCTGAGGTGGAGGGCAAACCTTCCCCACACCAGTTCCACTGGAAGATCTGGATGAGGTGGAGGGGTCCCCCATGAGTTAGAAGGCAGAGGGGGAGGGTCCCCTGATGACCTCTGCTAGCTCTCTGGGATTTGGCTGGGGTGGTTGGCTCCCCAGAGCCCGTGGCACGATGTTTGACGTCTGGCCAGGGGCTGCTTGTTCCTCTTCCGCTGTGGGTGACGAAAAGGTTGCTTGGGTTTAAAACCAGAGCGGTACAGGGAGCGGACATCCCAAAGGGATCTGTCGCTATTTTGTAGTTTAGTAATAATTTCCTTTAATTTTGTCTCTGAAACAGGATGGGCCCCCAGAAAGGGACGTCCAGGAGGGTGGATTGGATGTCAAGAGCCAGGCCCACTATACGGAGCCATGCAAGCCTTCTTAGGCAAACGGCTGAGGCAGTGCAGCAGGCCACCAAGTCATAGGCGGCTCACAAGACGTGGCAACAGGAAGACTTGGTGAGCCTCACCTTGCGGAGAAGTCTGCCCCGGAGGTCTTGGTCTGGAATTGACTGGAGCTCTGACTCAAGATCTCCAGGGATGCTTTCTGGTAAGAAAGCATGTGAGCCACATAATTCAGTGACCTTAAAATGAAAGTGGAAGAGGCATAAACCTTGCGGCCATATTGGTCCATCTGCTTGGGCTCTTTGTCCAGAGGAGAGGCACTTAGATGTTTTGGCTTGGTTGATCTGTCATGGGCCGCAGTAATAACTATGGAGTCAGCTTTGGGCTGCATAGTGAGATGAGAAACCCCTTCCGCAGATGTTAGGCCCTATCGACCTTCTTGGAGACTGCAGGGATGGAAGATGGTTGCTGCCAAATGGTGGACGTCAGGTCCTCATGCAGCCCTGTCCACGGAGGGATGGGCAGGGGGTATGCATCTGATATGTCCAAATGCCCCACAAGCTTCTTTCTTTTAGGATCCGGCTCTTGGATAGCCCAGCCGCAAGCTGACTGGATAGACTGAAGGAGCTCAGCAAATGAGGGGTCCTCCAGAGGAGATTTGGGGGACTCTTTTAGCTGAGGGTTTGATAGGGGAATGGGAGCCCGAGCTGGCAGATGAGTCAGAATCTGGGGATATAGGCCTGCTGGGGGAAAAGGTCTTATCAGAAACGTCCTCTGTGGCCTTGTCACCAGGTAGGGCCCTGGGGGCAGGGGGGCCTGGCAGAATCCCTGTCAGGTGACTGGGGGTCGGCTGGGGAGAGGCTCCTAGGGACCACCCTAGGGCCAGCGTCGGGACCGCAACCGGCTGTTGGCGACCAAGCTCTTGGAGGAATTGTGACTTGGCGTCCTTCCACCATGAAGGAATGTTTCGTTGAGGGTCAGCCTGCGACTTATCCGGAGCCTGAGGCTGTGGAGGGGGAGGCAGTGGTGGAGGCTAGAAACCTGGGTACCCCAAGTGAGGATATGAGGAGTAGCAAGGGGGCTGGTAGTCAAAGGGGTAGCCTTCTGGGTTGTACCCATGATACAAGTGACCCTGTGGCGGGTACTCTGGCGCATAAGTGGGCATCGGGTAACCCGCTGATGGATACCCTGGTGCCGGGTTATAAGGGTATACTGCAGCAGAGGATAGCCAGAGATCATGACCGGAAGACCAGCAGGCGGAGGAGCAGACTATCCTGAAGGAGGCGGCGCTGAGGGACCACTCTGTACAGATGGATCCGTTGGTGGGGCGTGATGATCCAGGTGGTTGGGACCTAGAAAGGGCCTGGCAGAGGCTCAGGCGTTGGAGCGTGAGGGTGAGGCAGGGCACCCAAAGAGCCGTTAGATGGCTGGGGTGGTGGAGAGACCAGTACACCACCCATCGAGTTGGGAAGGGAGTCGACTGGTGAGGAGCTCCTTGGAGTGGGGTCCCAAATGGGGTCAGACGCTAGGAGGTTGGGTATTGGAGGCACCAAGGAACCTGGTCTGAAGTGCGAGAGGGGGGTCTAGGAGAAGTGGCCCCCGTCGACAGGTCCGCTGGAATATTTTTATTTATTTAAAATCTTGGAATTACAAACTTTGAGTCAGAGACTCATTTCCAAAGGCTCCAAGTCAATTCACAATATAGACAAGGTAAATACAATAGACACGATATAATATACAATGCCAGGGCAGCTTGATGGCAAGGTTACAGCATGAAACAGTATACTGAGATGTCTAATACATAGTTGAGGCTGTAGGCTATGGGCAACACAGTAAACAGTACGATACAGGGTACAGTGCCAGGGCACTATGACTTCCGGTTACAGCATGACCATTTTACAAGGATGTCCTGACTAGTTTACAAGGATATCTAATACATTGTTGTGGCTGTTGACAGTGCCTAGGATAAATCTAACAGTAAGAGGTCAGTTTGTGGCCAGAGAGTGAATTGGGGGACAGTGCACATGCCTACTATACTTGGCTGCAGCAGAGTAAACTGGGAAAGTTAGGGGAAGCAGGCAGTGCAAATTCTAGAGCAGTCTGTCAGAAATAGTGGTGGACCCAGCAGTAAATAGACCTGAAGTCGGGGAATATTCCCCAAAATTAACAGCACTCGCCTCCTGGAGAGAATCAAGGGAAAGCGAGGGGTCGGGTTGAGTCAGAGGAAGCGATGAGTCCCAGGAGGAAGAACACTTGAGGGAAGAAAGTGGGTCTGGCAGCTGGCTCTGCCCACAGTCAGGAAATTTGAAAGAGTCCAACGGGAGAGCCTCGGTCGAGCAGTCGTTGGGCGAGCCAACGACCAACTGATCGGCCATGACCACGTGGGCGTTGGAAGGACTGACACCCGACTTATCGATCAGGGTCGAGCGGATGGCAGATGAGCTGGAGTCTGGCTTATCGACTTCGGGCTGAGTGCTCTTCAGAGGGACCGGAGAGCGACTTACCAGCTGGAGAGCTGACCACAGGCCCAGAGGAAGAACCCTTCTGCAAGGGGCACCCCTTCCGCCCTCTGACCACAGTGGGAGGGGGAGCCAGTGACCGATCTGCCGGAGCGGATGGAGACCAGGCAGGAGGGGTACTTACCAAAGCAGAAGCCCCACCGGAAACTGCTTTGTCAGTCTGGCGACGCTGGACAGTTTTCTTCTTCTTGCACTTGGTGGTGGCGGAGGAGCAATGTTCCCCCACCTCCTGCAGTTCTTATTCCATCTAAGTTAGGCGCTTCTTGAGCAGGTGGGCTTTGAAGGCTTTCTGACGTCTGACTCGTGTGGCCTTGTTGGGGCCTAGGCAGAGAACGCAGTGGAAGTGTTCATCCCTGTGCGGGATCTGGGCACTGCACTTGTCGCAATTCTTCAAGCGACGTGATGGAAGAGACATGCAATAAAAGAAGTACAACTGAGAAAATAAGAAAATACTTATGCAAGAAAAGGTGGTCAACTAGTAGCAGAGTTTCATTTCATTTTTATTTTATACTGAAAGATCTGTGGGTTACTAACCCATTTTCACACGTCCATTGTTACAAATACATACATTAAACAAATACAGTAGACACAAATATAATAGATAAGTCAATTATTGCACTTGCATACGGAGTTCATCAACATATGGCTCCTTAGCTTTGCCTTAAAACTAGACATTGTAGAGACGCCTACTATAATGCTGGGTAATTTACTGTAAATAGTGATAGGTAAAAAAGTTATAGTATTCTGAGCAAATTTTGTATGGTAGAGGAGAACCTTAAAGGAAAATCTATCATGTATCCTGGTGTTTACTGAATGGTCATTTCTGACAAAGTGGTTATACTGTGAGGAAGCAGGCCATGTAGAATTTTGTGAAGAAACAATAATGAACGAAAATTAAAATGTTGGTCCAAGGATAAGCAATTGAATGAATTATATAAAAGACAGTGGTGTGTAGACCTCTGAGAACCAACAGCAAATCGAATAATACCATGATATGTTGACCTTAATTTGGCAAACATTCCTTCAGTTGTATAGGAATAAATCACTGCGCCATAGTCCAAAACTGACAATAGTAGATGATGAGTTAACATATGCCCAACTTCATTTGCAAGATTTTTCCGTATTCTAAAAAGATAACCCAGTCTCTTACGAAGCTTATTAATTAGGTCAATAAAATGAGATTCATATGAAAGGTTTGAGTCTAACAACAGGCCAAGATACTTAAACACCTTCACTTGCTCAATTTGATTACCAAAATTATATCATGTAATAATAATTCAGATGAGGGACATTTCCTAGAACTAAAAAAAAAAACAAAAAACATTGTTTTTGTTTTACTAAAGTTTAATACTAGTTTGAGAACTTCAAACCAAGAATGTAATAAACTAAATTCAGATTGCAATGTTGCTTGTAGTGTGGGTAAATCATATCCAGAACAAAAAAGGACCGCATCATCTGTGTATAAAATAAGTTCAGTGTGTTTAAATAAATTAGAAAGTGAATTAATAAAAAGGGAGAAAAGTAAAGGTCCAAGTATTGAGCCCTGTGGAACTCCACAACTTATGGTAGCTTCACTGGATGTTATTCCACCAATAGAAGTTCTCCTATTCCTGCCGGAGAGGTCTTTTCTGAATCAGGCGACCACATCATCCGAGAGATGGACAGCAGAAAGTAGTTTCAATAAGTTAACATGTCAACCAGATCGAATGCCTTGGTGAGGTCCACGAAGGTCGAGATGACAAGCTTTCCTTCATCACTTGCCTTAACGATCCAACCCGTGAACCTCACTAAGGCAGTCTCGGTGTTGTGTTTAGGATGAAATCCATGCTGCGAGTCCATCCACAGTTCATATTTCTCTACATGCTCGGTCACCTGGTCGGAAACAACCCTCTCCAGCACTTTTGACAATGGAGAGAAAAGTGAGATAGAGCGACAGTTGCTCAAATTTGTCTTATTGCCAGATTTAAAGATGGGCTTCACCACAGCACACTTCCACTTACTGGGAGATGCACCCTGACACAATGAAAAATTAAAAAGTTTAGTGAGTAGGGGAGCAATCTGATATCCAGCTCTCTTTATGATCCTATAATCTAAGTTGTCAGGACCAAGATTGGGTTTAGGATTTATTTTATGAATACACTTGTAGACATCACTAGAAGTAAGATAACGGAAATAAAAACTGCCCTAGTCCAAATATCACTATCACCAGCGAAAGAAGCTCCATTTGGTGCCTCGTCACCTGGTCTAAGCCTATTCAGGTTATTAAAATGAGTGCTGAAAGTTTCAGCTATCTTTATGGGGTCTGAAATTATTGAACAGCCTACCTCAATAGTACAACGATCTAAACCCTTGTTTTACCCATTTCATTTAAAATATTCAAATTGGCTTTTGAATTATCATTAACTTCACTAAGTTTTTCTTCATAAAACTCAAACTTACCAGCACGAATTGCTATTTGACACTTGCTTCACAGTTCTTTATATTTTTGGTGGTGATGTGGATGTTTAGTTTTTCTGAACAGCTTCCAGGCCTTATTGCATGATCTAATTAGTACATGCAGCCTCGGAGTTATCCAGACCCTATTATCACTCCTACTTGTTTTTAAGGTGAGAAGTTTATCACAAATCAAAAGAAATTCTGTACAAAACGTGTAAAAAATAAGCCACATCTACATCATGTATTTTGCCTAGAAAAGACCAGTCAGAGAAATTTCATTGAAAAATGTTTGCTCATCCAAATCTTTTGTCGATATGTGATAGTTTTATGAATTACCTTAGAATTTTTAGCAGACCAATCACAGAATACAGCACAATGGTCACCAATTCCATCTGGAAGAACACCTAAGTTAGCAATGTGCTGTGGATAGCTGGTGATTATTCAGTCAATTAAACACTCATGACCAGTTTTATAATTAATCTGGGTGTAATCAGAGATCAATTGCTCCCATCCCATGTCCATAATTGAAAATTATGTACCTACCGTAATTATGATCTTTCTGTACATCTTCACCATTCATCACCTTTGGGTTATTGGCCGGAGGTCATGACCCTAATGGGAGGCGTTTTTTCTTTTTGGATGGGCCGAACCCGGCCTTTCCATCGGCGCTGCACGAGGCAGATGCATTGTATAGCGCCTGGTAGGCCATTAGGTGCGTCAACTCTGCCTCCCACCAGTTCTGAGTTGTTGGAGAAGTGAGGAAAAGGGTTGGGAGGGTGAGACAAGGAAGTCAAAAGACAGACAAAGAAAAGATACATAAACTAAAAGGAGAAATAAACGACTGCGAGGACAGAAGAAGAGGAAGACTAAGGGGATTGGGTACGGGCTCCAATCTCTGGGAATAAGAAAAAGGAGAGAGGAAGGATTTAGGATAAGCTTGGGGGGGGGGGAAGAGAGAGAGAGAAAGGTAACAACCATACCCTGGAACCTTGAATGTTGACTTGTCTCCAGATTGTATAGGAACTGCAAGGAGTAGCCAAAAGGCTCACTGTCAGAATTCATGGAACAGAATCACGGACAATAACACCAAAAGCAGAAAACGGCTATTCTGGAAGAAAGACAGGACACAGGGTTATTCTCCCCCCTCTCAGGGGAAAAACAAGTTTGTGGTGTAAGAAATTTTGGTTTCTTGAGGAAATTAAGGGTATGTCCACAGGTCAAGGGAACTAAGGATTGATGCGACAAGGAAGTGGAGAGAACAGAGGGCAGCTACCAACTCCCACCTCACAGGGTTGGAGCCAAAGCACTGGAGAAGGAGTGCCCCCATCCTGATCACTCCCTCCAAAACATCATCCCCCTATGTTTCCCCACCTTACCCCGCCCCTGACTAACAGAAAGGAGGGGGCAAGAAAGGACAGAGAGAGAGGGGGGAACCCAGAGACTGAGGCCCCAGGGGGATGGCGGGTGGGAGTGTGATGAATGGTGAAGATGCACAGAAAGATCATAATTACGGTAGGTATGTAATTTTCATATCTTATCTGTATCAATCTTCACCATTCATCACCTTTGGGTGAGTGCTGAGCCCCCCTCCCCCGAAGGGGGTTTTCAACCCTAAGGGACAGAGTCCCTTAGCCTCAGTGGGTGACACACAAGAGGGAGAACCTTCTGCCTGAGAGGCCTGCGAGTGAGACGGGACCCTCCCGACGGCGAAAAGTTGCCCGACAGACGCTGCCTCACCCTACGGGAGAAGAGATAGGTTCTCTGGTGAGCGGAGTTACCACCCTACGCTGGGCCAAGGGTGACAACCGGGAAAGACGCAGCCATGCCGTCCGCCTAGTGCAGATCGCTGTCCCTACGACCCTGGTAGCTACCTCACTGGCATCGTATGATGTCCTTGCTTGGTGCCTTGATAGCTCCAGGCCACACGCAGAGAGTGTAATGGCTTGTCTGGTTTGCTATGTGTCAGGCAATGAGGCTAGAAGCTGACCCAGCCTGGACCACAGGAACCTATCATAGGATGTGTAGTGGGCCTGATGTGCTGTGATAGAGAGCAGCAACCATGCTGAGCAGAACGTCCTCCTCCCCCAGAAGTGATCCAAGGAATCTTGATCTGGGGGCCGGTCACGGTGGAGGGCGCCAGCCCATCAGGACTGTCCAGTTGCGACAATCCTGACTGAGGATAAGGCACTGAACCTGGAGACTCGGGGTAATACCACTGTCAGAGATCCCTAGTGGCAGGAACTCCGGAGAAAGGCCTCTGCTAGGAATGCAACGCCGCCTCCCTAAAGGGAGCAGGCCAGGGAACACCACTGGGATGTCCTCACTGAAATCGCCTAGAAAGGCGTATGCTGAGTGCTATGGATTGCTTTGTGTGGGAGGGGTGATGTGCAGGTCCTACAACATCCTCACAAGGAATAGCTGGTACTCTGCAAGATCAGCAGCTGGAGAGATGTGGACAGATGGCTCCTCTCCCCCAGAAGAGGGGGATGAGGAGTCAGAGGACCTCAAATGCTCGGAGGGTGGCTGCTCGGGGTGAGGTTGAAAAACCTGTCTGTCCATGGCCCTGACGTAAGCAGGGAACCGAGCAGCCACGGCCCTGAACTGCTCCCAGGAGATAGGCCCACTAGGACCAAGGATGCCTGGGAGCGCAGGAGAATGTGGCAGAGGGATAGGGACAGAGCCGACAAGAGAAATCGACTGACCTCCGCCTGGGCTAGGGAGCGCACCAGGAGCCCCAGAAGAAGAAGAAGATACTCCGGAAGACTCCACAGCCAGCAGCTGAACAACCATACCAGAACTGCCTTGGCTGTGCCCAGAAGAATCCCCTCTTTGAGGTGACTGGGGCTGTATAGGTCCAGAAGGATGGTCCCCTACCTCCAAAGAACGGTGCCCTCTCAAGGAAACCGAGGGGGAAGAGCGGAGATCAGCGTTACGGCTTCTCCCAGAGCCTGGGTGGGTTCCAGAAAAAGGTCGAAGCACAGACCCCATGCCCCTCGACCCCTCGGAATCCAACAGCGCCCTCCTCCTCAAGAGAGCCAGCCTAGGCAACTGACAGCCCTGGTCGGCCCCCGAAGGAGCTATCCAGGGCGCAGCACCCTTCCCTCCCGTGGGTGCTCTGATCGGCCACAAAGCTGGGCGATCTAGGCATACCATCTGAGTTGGTACCACCGCTGAGGGGTCAGAGAACCCTCAGAGGACAGGCTGCAGCGCAATGGTGGCCTGCACCACAGCCTGCTGTTCAGAATCCCTGACCCCGGCAGACACTGTCTGCTCTTCAGAGGGGGGCTGACTCTGGCCTGTTGAGGACACTACGAAGGTGCCCATGCCAGCAGCTAACTCCAAAGAGCCAGACTGCCTGTCTGACTCAGAGTTAGACTCCTCCTCCGAAGAGGCGGAAACCGAAGCCCTGTGCCAAACAGTTGGTGGGTGCCTGCTGCCATCCCGACCAAATAGGGCACCAGAGTCAGTACCAGCATCCTCCGCAGCACCACAAATGGTGGCAGAAGAGGACACGGCTCCAACAAGGGCAGCAGTCTCAGAGCCAGAACCTGACACGGTGACGTCCCGCCCCATAGTGCCGTGAACGTCGCCGAGGACAGAGACGGCGCCGACTACTGTTCTGAAACCCCACGATGCCGTGCCCGTGCCCGGAACCACAAATGGCTCCGGAGCTGGACACAGCGCTGAGGACAGAAAAGGTCAGAGACGGCACCGTAGAACCTCCCACGGTGCCGCTAGCACCAACGGCTCCGCGAACGGCACCAAAGCAGCCATGATGCCAGGTGACGGACCGGTGCAGACGATGGCACCATCAGGGCCCACGGCGCCGAGGTCCAAAACGGCGCCAACAGACTGCGCGACGGGCGCGACCCAGGCTTCCAAGCCGCGGGTCAGACACTGGGGAGCCTTCTACCGAAAGGGGCGAATGCCAATGTGGTGCTCTTCCTACCCGCCCCTGAGGGGAGCCAGACCAGGCCTCCTGCACCGTGGAGGCGCCGCCATGGCTAGGCCACGAGAGGTCAAGGCTCCCTTCCTCCTCGGTCCCTTGAGAACCGTGGAGGGGACCCGGAGGAAAGGCCGAGAGAATGCGGCTTGGCCAGAATGCACGCATCATCCGAAAGTCGCACAGTCACTTCACTTTCCACGCGCTGTTTGATGATCCGCAGTCCATGGAGAAGCAGGTGTCGCATGAATCCATGTCGTGAAGACAGCCAAGACACGCGAGCAATGGTCGTGCTGGTCAGTAAACCAAGGAAAACTTCACAATACAAGGGCACCGTCACATGGAGGGCTGTCCCATCTTCGAAGATTTCTTGCCCTCCGACTGAGACATGACCTACGAAAAGAAACACCAAAACAAGACTCAATGTTGCAAATTAAACAAATAAAGAACAATCTTACCAGGCGACGTCGAGTAAGCTATCAGAACGGGCAGGAGAACAGGGCCGACAAACTACGGCTCAGGGTCAACAGAGACGAAGAAACAAATCTGCGTAGCAGCAGGCCTCAAAGTTGCTCTTGAAGCTTCCCACTGGACCTCGATGGCGGAGGACGAAGAACTGGGGGAGAGTGGAGTCCGATAGCACAAACGGCCAACCCACGAAAGCGCCACGCACGCATCGGCTCGAGGGCGCGCCGATGGTGTGTCGTGTCTGGCCCATCAAAAAAAAGCAGCTCCCCGAGGTCATGACTTCAGCCAATAACAAAAGGTGATGAATGATGAAGACCGATACAGATAAGCTCAATGTTTTAGTGTCCAGAGCTTTACTTGATCTCCAATTTAAATTAAAATCACGTAAGATAATAACCTCCCCTTTAATTTGTATAGCTGAAAGTTTATTAAAAAAACAGGGGTGTACCAACATTAGAGGTATCGGGGGGGGGGGAACATAAGCTGTGCAAGTAGTTAAAAGAGCCAAATTTTACAAGAATTGTTAAGAGATTCATAGTGAGTGTCGTCAGAGATAAGTGAAAAGCTCAGTAACATTTAAATGGTCAGAAACATAAAAAGACAACCCCCACCCCTCTTACCCACCCTATCCTTCCTAAACATGGCATAACCCTGAGTATGAATTTCTTGATAGGAAATTTTTTTCAGTAAGTCAAGCCTCAGTTAAAGCGCCAACATTAATTTTGTGTTCAAATATCCAGCATTCAATTAGTGATTTTTTTAGCCACTAAACTGTGCACATTGAAATGGGCTACTCTAAAAGGAGAGGTGCTAGAATTATGGGCTGGGTTTATCAAAGGTTGGCTATCATACGGTCCTGGGTTAAGTTGTACAGATCCAGACAACAGCAACAACAAGATTATCCTTTATGCCTGTGACCATGTGCATTCTTTTGCACCCTTAACTTACTAGATGGAGAATTAGTAAACACTATCCCTGACCATTTTAAAACAGCTTTGCAAATAAACATACCAGTTAACCCATTCCCCTTCCATCATTAATCCTTTTGGAATCTCTTGTGGGTGAGGCAATTCCTTTTCAGGCATCCCAGTTAACCAGCAGGCATTATATAATTCTACAACACTTTCACTTATTTGAGAACTGGCATTACTGTAGTGTTCATCCGTCACAGTATTAATACCCCCCAGAATATGAACACTGAGCATTAATATATTAAGAAACAACATCTCAAGTTCAGTAGTCTTCAGCTTAAAATAAGTAAACAGTAAAAAAATGATCAGACAGCCGGGCAAATGTAATAATAAACCTAAAATTTATAACAGCATCCCTGCAGCGGAGTCCCGCCACTCCTGTGGGAGTCACTCACGTGGAGAGCCGCTGCATGGAGAACTGCTTAATGCGGCTCCGCTTTTGAAGGAGCGGGATGGAACACCCTCTTCAGCCGTCACTCCCCAGCAACGGCTCCTGCCACAAGCCGAGCAGGAGAATGGAGGAAAACGGCAAGTTGAAAAAATGTTCTGTGGCAGAGTTCACCATGAGGTACGACGGTCACAGGCAGACAGCGGGAAAGAACTGGAGGGCGGGCGTTGGGACCACCCCCTTTATAGTGTCACGCTGACGTCCTGTTATGTGACGCTGGGGGCGGTCCCCCACTATGGACTGCTAGCTAGAAGTTTGCCGTGTGGTCCCGCCAGGGGGCACAGTCCTACGTGTAATGATCTATTGCAGGACCCCTCTCGAAGTAAGATCTACTGTTACTGTATGTTCTTACGCAACTGTACTTTTCTCCCAAAGGTGGTTCTGAGTTTACCCTGAACCAATCTATCCAACTAAGTGTTTATTTCCTGGAGTGTGCCAATCCAGTGGAAGCACTGCTTCATACTTCAGATGAGCACAGAATTCTGAAATATATGTTGCGAACCAAGGACTGCAGGAAGTCAGAGCAGCTTTAATTTCTTTTGCCCAAGGAAGAGAGGATGCTAAGGTTTCTAAACAATGCTTGTCCAAATGGTTGGATAATTGTATTTTGTTCTGTTATAACAAGTATGGCAAGGAGTTACGAGGGCGGTAAAAGCACACTCCCCAAGGGGCATGGCTATCTCTGTGGCCTGTTTCAAGGGGGTCTCAGCCGCTGACATTTCCGCTGCTGCCACCTGGAGTATCATCCATACTTTCATCAAGCACTACAGTCTGGACATTTCTTCTAGAGCCCGAGCAGGCTTCGGCCAGGCTGTTCTTCAGCGCCGCCTCCTGCCCTAGGCTTCCGTCTGCCTTCCTCCCAGACTGTTCTGCTGCACCTGTAACTGCTTGGGATTCATTCCTATGGTGTGACCTGATGACTAAGATACCACCAAAGAAGACAGAACAGTTATGTAAGAACTTATCGTAACAGTAGATCTTCGAGGGGATCTCAGTCATCAGGTCTGCCTTCCCTCCCACCATCCCCCTACTTGGGATTTTGCGTCACACTAGTTATCTGGTGTATCCAGCCTTTTATGTAGGCCTGGGCACCTCTCTCTCTCGCTCTCCTCGGTCTTCCATGGCAAGAGTTTGCTCCCTTAGTCTCTAGCGGTAAGAACTGAGAAGGGAAAAGTTCCGCTCATGCCTTTATAGGGTTGACGCCGGCAGGTAACATCGGTGTGGGTGGCCCCAGTTATACTTCTGGAAAATCATCCGTGTGGATCCTGCTTCACAGACGGTGAAGTTCTTATGGTGTGACCTGATGACTGAGATCCCCTCAAAGATCTACCGTCACTTCTTATGTAACTGTTCTTTACGTACTTACCATAACAGTAGATCTTCGGGAGAATCTCTTATATGAACATACGAAATTGCCAGCAGATACAGGTCATATGGTCTACCTAGTCTGCTCGAGTGTGCAGCACTTCAGCCCATTAGACTGAAGCTGCCCCCTTCTTTTAGGCCACACCTTTGGAACTATACCAGTGTCAGTACTAGGCAGCTGGGTGCCACCCACGATTACATCATGTGCCAGCATCAACATAAACATAGACAGTCCCGTCTCCTCTCAGTTCCTTGGCAAACTGTGCTCGGAGAACTCTCTTCTTGGGGAATAAGGAGATTATACCTGCACCTCTGATATTAGGCAAACAAAGGTGCTGGAAACAGCAACCATGAAAATTCCCAAGACAGGATCGGATGCCATATTCCCCTACAGCTGATAAAAAAGGGGAAGGAGGGAGGACTGGCATGGCCTAAGGGAAGGGATTCTATTGAAGACAGAACAGTTATTTGCTTACCATAACAGCAGATCTTCGACAGAATATTTCATCAGGCCACACCTATGAAACTATAGCTGCCAGGAACCAAGACTACACAGGAACTTTTTTGCAGGCAGTCCGCTAGAGGCCTCCCATGACGTCTTACATCAACACTTCCCATATAAACGTGGGTGGCCCCTTCCCGCCACAGTTCCCCGTTGGAGATCATGCTCAGAGGAACTCTCTCTAGCGAACCAGGAGAGAGCGAATAGTTCCAGCTACCAGGTGAGGCTGGAAACAGCAGGTAAACCAAAGATTTTGATATTTTTCCGGCTCTGTGGTTCTGCGGATTTCACACACACACACACAAAAAAAAAAAAATCACTCTAGTTCTGGAATCATCCATGTCTTAAGTTCACATATTCTTATGTTCTCCGAGTGTGCTGAATAACTTGTTGGTTGTATGCTCAGTGGGTGGGCGATACCTTCAGGTGCACCATGTCGTCGAGGCAAAGGTCAGGAAGCATAGGAAAACCAGGAGCACTTGTAAAATTCGCAACAAGAGTTTTGTTATGAACAACAAAATAAAAATTAAATTGTTCAGAATAACTATTTACAAAGGCAGAATGAACGGAGAAGATCCATCTGAGTGTTCTTCCAATCTCTGTGCATCTCCAAACATTGTAGCTCTCTCACTTCTAAGTCTTTGCAACCCTCCTTCTTAACAAGCATCCTGTTTGTTTTTTCTAAAATGCTCTTGTATGTTTCAGGCAGGTGCAGTCACAACACAATGTCCCAGAACCGAGGTCCCTCCTCCACAGCTTCTGCAAAAGGCTTAAAAACTGCATTTCAGGTTAATCCTATTAGTTCCAAATAGCTTTGCAATCATCTCAAAAGTACAGTTACGTAAGAACTTACCGTAACAGTAGATCTTCGAGAACAGCTCTTGCAGCAGGTTACACCATTAGGACTGAAGCTGGCAGGCGCCAGGACCCCACGAAAATTTTCTAGCTAGCAGTATTCAGCGGGGACTGCCCCCGACGTCAGGCACAGTACATAAGGGGGCGGACCCCCATAATCTCCAGTTCTCCCGCCAGAGACTCCCGGCCGCTGTACGACATCAGAAGAGGAGACTGAGGATCTGCCATCAAATGGCAGTCAGAAAGATGCTGAAACACCTGATCCTAGGAGAAGGATGTTGGAACTTGAATCTACCTCCAGTGGGAATGGTGGGAGGGAAAGTACCTGCTGCAAGAGCTGTTTTCGAAGATCTACTGTTACCGTAAGTTCTTACGTAACTGTATTATCTTACTTTGAGAAACAGCTCTTGCAGCAGGTTACACCATTAGGACCGATTCTCAAGCAATCATGGAAATCCCACACCATTGGGAGGAGGGAAGGTAGAAATCCCTAATAGAACTCGAACCTAGGACAGAAGTCCTTGAAGGACTGCTAGACCAAAACCTGCTCTTTGCCGTGATGCGATATCCAAGCTATAATGCCTGATGAAAGTATGCACGGAGCTCCAAGTAGCTGCAGCACAGATGGCCGAGGTGGACACATTCTTAAGGGCCGCAAAGGAAGTAGCCACCCCCCTTTTGGAATGACCCTTAACGGAGCCCGGTAAGGGTTTGTTGTGATTCTGGTAACAGAATGTGATACATTGAATGAGCCATCTGGACAGCGACTGTTTGGAAATAAATGTGGGCAAAGGAGACAAAAAGCTGGTCCGATTTTCGGTGGTGTTTGGTTCTGGTCAGGTAGTATCGGAGACACCTATGCACATCTAGGGTGTGCAACAGGGCCTTTCCTCTATTCGAACAGTTGGGAAAGTACACTGGTAAATCGATATCCTGATTAAGGGTGAGAGCTGAGACCACCTTAGGCAGAAATTTGGGATTAGTCCGTAGAGATACCCTGTCTTGGTGAAACACCAAATAAGGCTCTTTGCACATGAGTGCATGGAGTTCAAAACTTCTTCTGGCCGAAGTAACGGCAACTAAAAACAACATCTTCCAAGTGAGGAGACATAGCTCTCAATCCGCGGCTGGCTCAAAGGGTGGCAGCGTGAGCTGCTCCAGGACAAAGGGTATGGCGGAACTGGATCCTTAATCGGAGGTCTAAGGTGGAGAATACCTCTCAGGAAGGCTCGTGCCGTGTACAACTGGGATATAGTGCATTGACCTATCGGACAATGATGGGCTGATATGGCACAGAGGTGTACTTTGATCGAGGAGTAGGCCAAGCCTGTCTGAAAAAGAGACAGGAGGTAGTCCAAGACCGATTTTTCTGGACAGTCTAGAGGCGAAAACCCCCGCGCTTTAGCCCACAGGCAAAAACGGCGCCATTTCATGGCTAAGTACCCGGTTTTCTCACGGCCACCAGAAATAAAAATTACGTACCTACCATAATTATGATCTTTCTGTGTATCTTCACCATTCATCACAGATGGGTACTGGCGGAGATCAGGACCCATAGAAGCCTTTTTTTTAAAGATGGCGGAGTCCACGCAGCATCGCCGCCGCCTCGAGGCCGACGTGTGCGTGGCTTCGAGGATTAACCCGTTAGGCTGTGTCGACTCCGCCCGCCTACCAGTTCTGAGTCCCGGAGAGGTAAGAGGAAGGATGGAGGGTGGGACAAGAGAGTCCAAGGGACAGAAAAAGGAAGAGAAAACTGAACTAAAAGGAGAAATAATGACGAGAGGACAGCATAGAAGAAATAAGACTAAGGGGATTGGGTGGGGGCCCCAATCTCTGGAAATGGAAGAAGGGAGGGAAGGGGGGAGAGAAAATTTAGGAGAGAGTGAGAGGTAACAAGGATCCAGGACCCTTGTCCGTCACCAGACTGTATAGGAACTGCAAGGAGTAGCAAAGCTCTCTTGCCAGAATTCAAGGCACAGAATAACTGGCAATACTCCAAAAGCAGAGTCGGCTATTCTGGAGAAGGACAGGGTACAGAGAACTCACTACTATCTCTGTAAAGATATTTGTTGAAAAAAAGGGAACTTTTTTTTTTTTTTAAACAGTTAGATGGATAACAGAAGGGCAACCACCAGCTCCCACCCCGTAGGGGTGAAGATATGTAGAAGAGAAGGAGTGCCACTCGAACTGTACCCCTTAGGGAAGAAACTACCCCCCGTGTGTCCCAACTTCACCCCGCTGAAGAGAGGGGTAGGCACAGAGGGAGGAGGATCCAGAGACTGGAGCCCCAAGGGGGATGGCGGGAGGGATTGTGATGAATGGTGAAGATACATAGAAAGATCATAATTACGGTAGGTACGTAATTTTTATATCTTATCTGTGTCAATCTTCACCATTCATCACAGATGGGTGAGTACCAAGCCCCCCGAAGGGGTTTGATTCATTGCACCCTAAGGGACAGAGTCCCTTAGCCCTCAGTGGGTGACACACTAAAGGGGGGGGGAACCTTCTGGGCCCGGAGAGGCCCAAGAGTGGGGAGAGCGAGACAGGGTCCCCCCGGAGGGGGAAGGAAGTTGCCCCGCCAGACGTCGTCTTGCCCTACGGGAAAAGAGATAGGTTCCCTGGTGAGCGGAGCAAACCACCCTACGTCAGGCCAAGGGTGACAACCGGGAAAGGCGAAGCCATGCCGATCTCCCGGTGCAGATCGCTGTCCCTACGACCCTGGTAGCTACCTCACTGGCGTCGTAAGATGCCCTTGCTTGGTGCCTTGCTAGCTCCAGGCCATGTGCAGAGAGTGCGATGGCTTGCCTGGTTTGCTCCGAGTCAGGCAAAGCAGCTAGGATCTGACCTAGCGCTGACCACAAGAACCTGTTGTAGGCTGCATAGTGGGCCTGATGAGCTGAGATGGAGAGAGGCAACCGTGCCGAGTAGAAAGTCCTCCTCCCCCAGAAGTCAAAATCCAAGGAGTCTTGATCTGGGGGCCGGTCACGGTGGACGGCGCGAAGCTCTGCTAGGAGTGTCCAGGTGCGTCAATCCGGACTGCGGATGAGGCATAGAACCTGGAGACTCCGGGGGAGCGCAATACCTCTGGCTGAGGTCCCTAAGGGCAGAACTCCGGAGAAGGGCCTCTGCCAGAAACGCATGGACGCCTCCTGAAAGGGAGCAGGCCAGGGGGGCACCACAAGGGTGGCCGCACCGAAATCGCCTAGAAAGGCGTGCGCTGCATGCTCTGGATTGCTCACGGACAGGGGAGAAAGGTGAAGGTCCTCCATCATCTTCACGAGAAAACGCTGATACTCAGAGATCAGCGGCAGGAGAGATGTGGACAGATGGTTCCTCTCCCCCAGAAGAGGGGGATGAGGAGCTGGAGGTCACCATGTGTTCCGAGGGTGGCTGCTCGGGGGGAGGTTGAAAAAACCTGGCTGTCCATGGCCCTAACATAGGCAGGAAACCGAGCAGCCACCGCTGTGAATTGCTCCCAGGTGAGAGGGCCGGTAGGACCAAAAATGCCTGGGAGCGCTGGAGAATGCGGCAGAGGGATAGGGGCAGAGCCGAGAGAAGGAATCGGCTGACCTCTGCCAAGGCTAGGGAGCGGACCATGGACACCCGAGGAGGGTGTCCCAGAAGACTCCGCAGCCGACAGCTGTACAACCACGTTGGTACTGCCTAGGCTGCGCCCAGAAGAATCCCCCCAGTGAGGCAACCGGGGCCGTAGAGGTCCAGAAGGACGGTCCCCTGCCTCCAAAGAATGGGACCCCCTCAAGGAACTGGAAGGGGAAGGGCGGAAGTCCGCACTTCTGCTTCGTCCAGGGCCCGGGTGGACCCCAGAGAAAGGCCGACGCGCCGACCCCACACCCCTCAGAGTCCGAGAGGGTCCTGGTCCTCGTGAGGGCCAGCCTAGGTAGCTGGCAGCTCTGGGTTGCACCCGAAGGGGAGACCCAGGGAGCAGCACCCTCCCCCCCCATAGACTTCCCGATGGGCCCCCAAAGTTGGGCGATCGAGACACACTACAGGAGGGGGTACCACCGCCGAGGGGTCAAGGAACCCCCAGGCCAGGTTGCATGGCTATGGTGGCACGCACCATAGCCTGCTGGTCAGTACCACTGACCCCGACCGGGGAACCCGACGGCCCTCAGAAGGGGGCTGACTGCACTGCCAGGAGAACACTGCCCGCCCTCCTCTGCAGACAACCTCAAGGGTGTGGGACTGCTCGCCTGACTCCCAGCCCGACTCAAGAGGTAGAGTCCGAGGCCCTAAGCCAAACGGTAGGAGGGCGAGGGAAGGCGACCTTTACGAAGGGCCCAGAAGTTGCAGCAATGGCCAAGGCGGCACCCGTGCCCTCCACAGCCCCGCAGGCGGGGCTGGCAGAAGGCGGCAGGGCAGCTTGGACCAAAGGTCCAGAGCTAGGGCCAACCGCGGCGCCGTCAAGTCCACCGGCACCGGGGGCGGTACCAGGAACAGAGACGGCGCTGACGGCAGCCCCAGCAACAGCCTCGGTGCCGACACCGCCAGGCCCCTTGGCGCCGCGAACAGCACTGAGGGCGACGTCGACCGACGGCTCAAGGCCCCACGGTGAGACATACCGAAGGCGACGCCAATTCATCACGGGTGCTGGCGAGCACGCCGCGAATCGTGAATGGCGGCTCGGCTAAAGCCCATGGCACTGAAACGAACAGCGCCGCTGGTCCGCTGCTGATTGAGCCCACGGCGCCGACCCGGCCTCCGGACCGCTGGAGCGACACCGGGAGCCTTCACCGAATGGCGATTGCCATAACTCGCGCTCCCACCCGCCTCCCGGGAGGAAGCGACGGCCTCCTGGCGCTGCTGGGAGGAGGCTCGCTGCAAGAAGCCGAGGCTCCCTCCTCCTCGATTATATAGAACCGGAGGGGACCCGGAGAAGGGTTGAGAGCGCGCTTGGCCCGGGACGAAAAGTAACCCTACCCCCGAAAGTCGGTGGAGCTCGCCCTACTTTGAACGCGCGCTGTTCTAGGACGCGACGGTCCATGGAGAAGCAGGCGTCGCACGAATCCATGTCGTGAAGCGGGCCAAGACACACGAGACACCGGTCATGCTGGTTGGTAACGGAGTACTTGCGGCCGCACGGGCACCGACGCATAGGGGGCCGCCCCGCCTTAGAAAATTTCTTGCCCTCCAACCGCGACATGACCTAGGGGAAAAAAAACCCACCAAAAACAGACTCGACATCACTTAAACTTTAAAATAAATGGAAAGATCTTACCGGCGACGTCGAGTGGAGGCAGAACCCAGAACTAGCAGGATGACCGACGGACTATCGACGAACAACACGAAAGTCTAAGGCCTAAAGTTTTCAAACTTCTTCAGCGGCTTCCCACGAGGCGACCTCGACGGCGGGAGACGAAGAACTGGTAGGCGGGCGGAGTTGACACAGCTCATCTACAATCCCCGACACCACGTAATACGCCGGCTCCCGAGGGCGCGCCGATGCCGCGCCGACTCTGCCTATCCTTTAAAAAAAAAAAAAAGGCTCCCGCAGGGTCCTGATCTCCAGCCAGTACCCATCTGTGATGAATGCTGAAGACTGACACAGATAAGATCGTCAGCTACTTCATGCGAGACCCCATGTCGCAAAATGGCTATGTCTCTAGGATCCAAGCATGCAGGCTCAGTGAACGAAGGTCCGGATGGACCAAGGAACCCTCCTCCTGAGACAGCAAGTGAGAGCTGATTGGCAGAGGCACCGGAGGTTTCCAGGATAGCTGATGCAGCAGAGGGAAAGTACAGTTACGTAAGAACTTACCGTAACAGTAGATCTTCGAGAACAGCTCTTGCAGCAGGTTACACCATTAGGACTGAAGCCGGCAGGCGTCAGGACCCCACGGAAATTCTTCTAGCTAGCTATCTTCAGCGGGACCCCCGACGCCGTCCCACGCCAGGCGTAGTACATAAGGGGCGGTCCCGCCCAGATTCCCCTAGTTCTCCTACCGGAGACTCCCGGCCGCAGAATGACATCAGAATGGGAGACCGAGGATCTGGCCATCAAAAGACAAAGGCGAAGCTCCCTGCCCAAGGCTCGGTAAGCCATGCCTCCAAGGGGAATGGTAGATGTTTGCTGCAAGAGCTGTTCTCAAGATCTACTGTTACGGTAAGTTCTTACATAACTGTACTATCTTACTTTGAGAAACAGCTCTGCAGCAGGTTACACCATTAGGACTGATTTCCAGCAACAGCGCCTGTAAGCATTATGGGAGGAGGAAACTAGGAAAGATCTTTGACAAGTCCTGACTCTAGGACAGGAGACCCTGTAGCACGGGTTAGGTCGAACCGGCTCCGTCAGGATGCAATATCCAGGCTATAGTGCCTAATGAATGTGTGCACAGAGCTCCAAGTAGCTGCGGCACAAATGGCAGAGGTGGAGACATTACGAAGTGCTGCAAACGAGGTAGCCACCCCTCCTTGTCGAATGGCCCCGGACTGTACCCGGGAGGGGCTTCTGTTTGCTGTCGTAGCAGAATGAGATACACTGGACAAGCCAGTGAGAAAGAGACAGCTTTGAGACTGGTTGGCCCAGCATCCTTTCAGCAAAGGAAATGAATAGTTGCTCCGACTTCATGAGTTGTTTAGTTCTGTTCAGGTAATACCTTAGACAGCGTTGAACATCCAGGGTGTGAAGCAATGCCTCTCTATTGGAATGTTTAGGAAAATATACAGGTAAATCGATGTCCTGGTTGGGAGTGAGGGCAGAGACCACCTTAGGCAAAAACTTAGGATTCGTCCTCAGAGATACTCTGTCCTGGTGGAAAATTAAATAAGGCTCCTTACACATGAGAGCGTGGAGCTCGGAAACTCTCCTTGCTGATGTGACAGCAACCAAAAATAACGTTTTCCATGACAGAAAACGCAGCTCGCAATCCGCGGCAGGTTCAAAGGGGGAAGCGTGAGTTGTTCCAGGACAAAGAGCAAGTCCCATGGAGGAACTGGATCCTTAATGGGTGGCCTAAGGTGTAACACCCCTCTCAGGAAATCTCGAGAGGCATCAAGCTGTGCCACTGTGCGCTGTCCCACCGGGAAGTGGTAAGCAGAAATCGCGCAGAGGTGCACCTTAATAGAGGAGTAAGCGAGACCCGAATGGAATAGGGAAAGCAGGTATTCCAGCACCACTTTCACTGAGCATCCTAGAGGGGAAAGGCCTCGCGCTTGCGACCACAAGCAAAAGCAGCGCCATTTCACGGCAGACGCCGACATGCGCTGTCGGCTTTCTGGTCATGAAAGAACTTCCGCCAACTCCTTGAGAGACCCCGTGTCACAAAATGGCTATGTCTCTAGGAGCCATGCATGCAGGTTCAGTGAGCGTAAGTCCGGGTGGACTAGAGAACCTTCCTCATGAGACAAGAGGTGGGAGCTGAAAGGCAACGGGATTGGAGGTTCCCGGGACAGCTGCGTTAGCAAGGGGAACCAGATCTGTCTGGGCCAGAATGGGGCTACCAGGATCATTGTTGCATGCTCCCCGCGCAGTTTGAGAAGAACTCCTGGATCAACGGGAAGGGAGGAAGGCGAGAGGAATCTGTCTGCCCAGGAGAGGGCAACGGCCTCGCCAGAAAACACCAGGCCCTGGATCTAGCAGCAAAAATTGGGCAGTTTTATGCTGGATGGGGAAGCGAATAAGTCCAGTTCTGGAGTGCCCCATTGAAGAAACAGATCCTCTGCTACCCCTTGAAGAAGTTCCCACTGTGGACCTTGGCCTGGGAACCACTCAGGCCGTCTGCGATTGTGTTGTCCACTCCGGGAACGTGAACTGCAATCAGGCTCGCACCGTGTCTGATTACCCAATCCCACACTCTCATAGCTTCCCTGCAAAGGGGGTAAGAGTGTGCGCCTCCTTGTTTGTTGAGGTAATACATCACCGCCGTATTGTCTGTTTGAAGCAAGAGAGTATTCGGCGGGATCTCTGACTGAAAGGCCTGCAGGGCATAAAGAACCACCCTCATCTCCAGAATGTTGATGTGGAGATGAGCTTCTTGAGGGGTCCACGTTCCCTGGGACCTCACCCCGTTCAGGTGTGCTCCCCACCCCAGCCCTGAGGCGTCTGTGGAAAGAATCACCTCCGGGGACAGCGCTGTGAACGGAACACCCGCAGAGAGTGTTCCTGGGTCTAGCCACCACTGCCAGTCTCGAATCACGGCATTGGTGATTGTGACCGGCTGCTGCATGTGGTCTTGCCTTTGGTCCCACTGCACCTTGAGCATCCACTGAGTTACCCGCATGTGGAGCCTTGCCAAAGGGATGGTTGGAATGGCCGCAGCCATGTGTCCGAGCAAACGAAGGACCAGCCTGGCAGGAGCAGTCTTCTTCGCCGAGAGGTCCCTGATGAGGGATCTGATGCGTTCCGCTCTTTTGTCGGGAAGAAATGCTTTCCCTTGGACGGTGTCCAGAACTGCACCTATGAACTGCAGCTTCTGTGACGGCACGAGGAGAGACTTCTTGTAGTTGATTAGATGCCCAGAGACTGGAACAGGGCCTGGTGCTCTGGATAGCCAGCAACAACGCTCTCTGGAGGCGCCATGAGAAGCCAATCGTCCAAGTACAGGAACACATAGTGGCCCTGTCTCCTTAAAGACGCTGCCACGACTGCCATGCACTTGGTGAAGACCCTGGTGGCGACAGTCCGAACGGAAGAGCTCGAATTGAAAATGATGGCCGAGAAAACTCGGCTGCAGGAAACTCCCTGCGCTTGAGCCACAGGGACATGCAAGTAGGCCCCTGTATGTCTAAGGACGCTAAGAAGGCGCCTTGCCTTAGCATGGGAATGAGACCTGAAGGGTCACCATGCGAATCGCTTGTAGGCTGATCATGTATTTAGGTCGCTGAGGTCCAGGATTGGACGGAGGTCCCTGTTTTCTTCGGAACCAGAAAGAAGTGGAATAGTATCCGGATCCTATCTGGTTCTCTGGAACATACTCCACCGCCTCCTCTGCAGGAGCGCAGTATTTCTTGCCTGATAAGCAGGTGCTGACTGAATAACGGGAGAGCAGAGGAGGCCTTGAGGGTGGCTTGTCTGCGAATTCTATAAAGTGGCCTCTTTCGACCAACTGAAGGACCCACCTGTCGGTGGTTATGGACTGCCACCCTGGCAGGTAGTCCGCAATGCGACCCCCGACCTTGATGTCCCATTGATCCTGAGGGGCGGGGGCTGGGAAGGAGTCATGCTGTGGCGGCTGAGGGTCCAGCGGGCTGGGCCAGCTTAGCTGGTCGCTGGCTTCGGCCCGCGGACGACTTCCCCTGGGCTCTGCGGGAGAAGGAGCCCCTCTGTTGCGGGCCGGCGCGAGACTGCTATCTCTGCACCCGGCCTCGAAAACGGCTTTGGTTTCTACGAAAGGAACTAAGCTTGGGTCTGTATATAGCCTGGACAGACCGCACCGCCTTCCCAGCCTCTTGAAGTTTGGTGAGGACCTTCGCTGAGGACTCACCAAAAAGAACTTCTCCATGAAACGAGGCGTCCAGGATGTTCTTCTGGACGTCTGGGGTGAATCCGGAGACACGGAGCCATGAGTGTCTCCGGAGGCATACGCCCGAAGCTGCCGCTCTGGCTGAGGAGTCCGCGGAATCATACGCGGCTCGCAGCACCTGGGTTCCCACGTCCGAACCCGTACGGAGGAGTTGCAACATCTCCTCCTCCTGCTCACCGTCTGGCAATTTGTCGGCCAGGTCCTGTCCCTGCTCCCACAAGGCATTTTGGAACTGTACCATGTGGGTTAAGTAGTCCAGGGATCTGATGGCGTAAGTAGCGGAAGCATACGTGCGCCTGCCCATAGCGTCCAGCTGCTTGGACTCCATGTCCGGTGGCAGGGTGCTCAAATGTTGCAGTCTCTGGGACCGGGTCATGAGAGGCTGTGATGACCAGAGAGTCGGCCAGAGGATGTGAAGCCAGATACTGGTCCTCCTAGGCCTTGTACAGGCGGTCAGCTTTTCGGTATCGCGGAGAGTGTGGATGCTTCCACGCTGCCTTGGTGACGCCCACTAAAGTGTCCACCAAGGGTGGTACCACCACAGGCTTAGGATCTTTCTGCCAAGATACCTGGTGAGGCGTAGTCTCGGGTCTAATTCTTCCAGATCCCAGCCCATGTTCTCTTGGATATGCCTCATGATCTCTGAGAACGATGGGTCATCCGGAGGAGATCTAGGAAGTTCACGTGGGTCCGGAGAAGGGATGTGGATCAGAGAGTGGGATCTGGATCCTTCCGAGAATTCCGATCCCGTGTCCTCCGTCGAAGGCGAACGGCGGCATCTTCTGGGTCTCTTAGGGCTGGGTGACCCTGAAGAAGATCTAGACGGAGGTCTCCTTTTGTCTGGTCTCCCCCTAGGAGGATCCGCCGGCTCCTGGGGGGAAGGTACTCTGCCTGCTGCCCCGGACGGAGTAGGGGGCGCAGGTGCCGGTGGGGTCGCAGGTAGAGGAGGAGGAGGGGTGGGAACCACATCCCTTTTTATGGTGTCCCACCAGTAAGTGAACAACTCCTTGACCTTGGATATGGAGAGGCCCGACGACGGACTGGGCTCCGATGGCTGGTTGTCTGGTTCCGGCGTCGGCTCCCCAGGGGTCTCAGGTTCCGGAGAGGGCTCCCTGGGGAGTGTGACAGGACCGGGGTCGCCCGTCTGGTCCTCGGGCTGGGTCAGCTCCTCCTCCGTAATCGTCTCCTGACCAACGTCAGTGGGAGGCGGAGTCCTCTTCTCAATGGGTACGGGTACGGATGTCGGTCCCCTGGCCGACGACCGAGAAGACGTAGGCCTGACCGGCGACGGGTGTCTGGCGGTCAACGGTTCCTGGGACCTATGGTGTGGGGCCAGCGCCGGGTCCGACGACTTCTTTAAGGAGGTAAGCTCTTTGGTCTTCCTCTGGGGAGGAGAAGGCAAGGAGGCAGACCTGACATCGGGTTCGGAACGGCGGGAACCAGACTTATGGTGGTGATGACGGTCCCCCGACCTAGCTAGGGCCTTAGAAGAGGAAGATGAGGAAAGCCTGGAGGTCTTGGCCTGTGAGACAGAAGAGGAGCCCGAAGGTGTTTTCACTGCTGCGGGGGGGAGGCTGAGAACGGGCCCGGGAAGGAGAGCGGTCGGACCGGAAGCCGGAGCTACGGAGTCAGGAGGCCCCAGACGGGACTTGGATCTAACCTCTCTCCTGTGCTTCTCGAGGTGTCTCCGGCCTTCTCCAAGGATTCCCCCTTGGAGACTGCGTCCATGGTCTTGATTTTTTCTTCGAGCAGGAACGCCTGAAGGGCCTTCTGGCGACGGATCCGGGTCCAGCTGTTGAACCCCTGGCAAAAAGAGCAGGACCAGGTGTCGTGGTCTGGGCCCAGGCACTGGACGCAGGGCAAATGCGGATCCTTAAACGGGATTTGCTTCCCACAGGCGCACCTCAAAGGATGGCCTTCAACGGAGGTTGGAGAGGACATCAGACAGCAAAAGAGCCGAAAAAACGAACTTTTTCCCGAAGGAAGAACTTAACCGAGCGTCGCGTGCTAGAAATGAGCCGAAGGGTCGAGACATGCAAGTCGACGGTGGGAAAGAACTGGGGAATCTGGCGGACCGCCTCTATGTACCACGCCTGACGCCGGGGAGGGACCGACGTTGGGGACGGTCCCCGCTGAAGATAGCTAGCTAGAAGAATTCCGTGGGATCCTGACGCCTGCTGGCTTCAGTCCTAATGGTGTAACCTGCTGCAAGAGCCGTTTCTCGAAGTAAGATCCAGATCTGCCTGGGCCAGAACGGCGCGATGAGTATCAGCGTCACCTGCTCTCTGCGAAGTTTCAGAAGAACCCTCTGGATCAACGGAAAGGGGGGAAGGCATAGAGAAATTTGCCCGCCCAGGAGAGGGACAACGCTGCCTCAGAAAAACACCAGGCCCTAGATCTAGCGAGCAAAATTGGGCAGTTTTATGCTGATGGGGACGGAAAAGGTCCAACTCTGGTGTACCCCATCTGTGAAACAGATCCTCTACTACCTCCTGGAGTAGTTCCCACTCGTGGACTCTGGCCTGAGAGCGGCTCAGGCCGTCTGCGATGACACTGTCCACTCCTGGGACATGAACAACTTTTTCCCCTGAGGCAATGTCCAGACAGTAATGTTTAGTGAAGGGGTGGACAGTATAGATTGGCATGCTCGGGAAACTAAACTGGCAGGTGGATGGTTTGATTCAAAGTAAACTCAGACACCACCTTTGGTAGAAATTTAGGATTAGTACGTAAAGACACCCTGTTTTTATGGAAAATCAAATAAGGAGCTTCACACATTAGAGCCTAAAGCTCTGAAATTCTTCAATCAGAAGTAACAGCAAGTAAAAATAATGCTTTCTAAGACAGAAAGCATAGGCTGCAAGTTGCAGCTAGCTCAAAAGGGGACAAAGTAAGCTTTTCTAATATGAAATTCAGATCCCAAGCTAGGATGGGAGTGTGGACAGGAGGCTTCAAGTGCAGAATGCCTCTCAAAAACATATGGGCCACCTCCAGTTGAGCAACCATATGACCACCAATAGGCATATGGAAAGCTGAAATAACAGGCAAGTGCACTTTAGTGGAAGAGTATTGCGATCCTGCATGTGACAAGGACAGCAAATACTCCAGAACCTGGTTTACTGGACATGTAAAAAGGGTCTAGTTGATGCAAAGCGGCCCACAAAGCAAGTGGCTTCCAGTTCAGGGATCAGGTGGCTCTGGTGGAGGGTTTTCTGGCAGCCACCAGAACGTCACCCAACTTTTGAGATACCCCAAACCTAGCAATGGCCATGTCCTCAGGAGCCATGCATGGAGATGGAGAGACTTGAGGTCTGGAAGGACTAGGGGTTCCATGTTCCTGTGACAGCAAGCCCTTGCACAGGGGCGAAGGTACTAGTGATTCCACTACCAACTGCTGCAGTAAGGGGAACCAGATCCGATGAGGTTAAAGGGTAGCAATGAGTATCCGCACTGCTCCTTCCATTTGTAGCTTGATTAATATCCTCTGGATTAGAGGAAAGGCGAAAAAGAACCTCCCCTTCCAAGAGAGGGACAACATATCTCGCCAGAAAACTCCAGGTCCTGGAACGAGTGAGCAGAAAACTGGTAGTTTTGCATTGTGTGGGGACGCAAAAAGGTCTAACTCTGGATGACCCCACCTGTCGAACAGGTCTTCTGCCACTGAGGTCAGCAGTTCCCACTTGTGCATCTTGCCAATGCCTTTTGGACACCTGGAACATGAACTATCTAGAGTTCTAGATCACGTTCCAGAGCTCAATACCAAATTCTCATCGCTTCTCTGCATAGGGGGTATGAGTTCCCCATGCTTGTTCATGTAGTGCACCACGCTGATGTCTGTTTGCACCCACATATGTCCCAGGCACAGATGAGTCTGGAAGCCTTATAGACTGTACAGATCAGCCCTCATTCCTAGGACATTTATGTGGAGAGTGCTCTCCACCATCATCCATGTGCCCTGTGTCTGATGAGACCCCAAAATGAGCCCCCCCCAGCCCATCCCCTGAGGCATCTGTTGTAAGGATCTGAAAAGGGGAGAAGCTTGAAGGTTTTTTTTTTTTTTATGCACCTCCTCCCAAACAGCCACTCCTTCAAGCCACCTAGGACTCCCCGGCCACCATCCGCTGCCCCTGTCATTGCCAGTTGCCAATATCCCTTTGTCAGGTGGGTGGTCCCCCCCCTCCAGGGGAGAAGTGCCTTTAGGCACAACTCAAGCATCGTGGGGCCAGTGGGGGTCAGCTTGGGGCTATCACAGGCTACCGTGGCACTGGGGGACCAGTGGCCATCATCCCGTCAGTCAGGAGGCATTTTCTGTTTTTCTTGCCCTGCCCACCCATTGTAGGCATGCCGTAGTGAGCATCCTGAACGGGGATATTCAGCAGTGCATGGTCACCCATACTGCCTAGGATACTGTCCTGGAGCCACTGAACAAGCGACAACCGCTTTATCCACCTGGGAGGGAACGTTCCAAGGATGCTCTGAACCCCCTTCGTGCCAGCAGCCGCTCCAGACGTCCCGGGTTTGGGGTGCAACCTGCTGCCAGCGTGCTGCTTATCACCCATCTCTCAGTGCCACAGCGCCGGCTTTGAAGGTGTTTTAATGACTCAGCTGTCTCCAGATAGAATGCCAGAGTGTGGGTAGTGAACTATAGCTACATCATCAGAAATTACTCCTGCGAGGCTGGCCCGGTGGCTGAGGGTTGAGGTGCTGGATGCCACAGTTCGCGCTATGCCAGCGACCCGGGTTCAGGAACGAGCCTGGGTTGTCAGAATTGGAGGGCGGGGGTCAGGAGCGGGATTGGCACCTCTCCTCTCCCAGGGAGGGATGAGGGATTTCACAGGCCCTTGGCTGCCACCTGGTGGAGGACGGATGGCAGTTTGGGCAACGGGGAGCCTGGCTATAGCTAGGGGTGGGGAAGAAGGGGCCAAGCCAGTACCTGGAGTGCATATTCGCCTCCATGCACACACACACACACACACACACACACACACACACACACACACTCTGCCATGTCTGCCAGGGTCCCAGGATCTTCATGGAGAAAACCAGGGAAAAAAAAACAACACAAAAAATACTTAAGAAAAAAAATCAAAACAAAACAAAAAAATGGCTCCTCTGCTGGATAGACAGGGAGTACACGGGGGAAGGGAAGTGGCCATGCTCTCACAAAGAAAGGGTGATGATGGTCGTGCCATGGTACTTCACGGAGAAGATAGTCCAGAAGCTCTTTAGTTACTGGAAGTACGCTACGTTTCTATCTTCTCAGAATGAATCTTCTCCAAGCCATCTCACTTAACTCATTCTATCTGATGCCACCATTTTGGGTCAGGTTAAGCAATGGATGGTTTTGATGCCATATGGTGCTAATGGATAAAATGGGTTAAGGGTCCTGTGTACCAATCTTTCCCTACAATGAGCTAGGAGCCTGCTCACCATGAAGCTATTACAACAGCCTCAACCCTTTGCATGGGAGGAGAACACCTGAGGGAAGAGGCTGCTCTTAGTCCTTAGGGACCAAGACCGGTCTGGCTGAGGCGGTGCCTCATTCAGTACAGGGTCCCTAGACAACTGCTGCCTCACCCAGTGAGAAACAATGTGCCCCCAGGTAGTGGGAGTTGAGCACTTTACCTGTAGAAGCCTCCAGCATGATTAGATAGGTAAGGGAGTTAGCCATGCTGCATTTCTTAGCATTTCTTCACTCATTTACTGGTGTATGCACCACTTATTATTTTGCAGTATTCATTATACACTTTTCTATCTTGTCTGGGACTACACTGAATTCCATGCAATAACATTACTCATTAAACTGTAACCCACTGAGCTCCCTGAAATAGTGTATACTATCCCATTTTATTAATGACTGTTAGATCTTTGCCATATTCTGCAGACTGCAAGACAGATATTTAAGTAGGACGTCATGCCTACAAGCATACTGTATATCTACATACTGACCTTTGCAGCTTTCTTGTCACCTTCCGTACGCACACCAAGCAGCCGTCTGAGCAGGAAGTAGGAGATTTCCAATTCTGTGAAGATTTCTGGTAGGGCTCCAACAGCTCCCAGAACCTGTCCCACCATACGGTCAGCTCGGCACAGGGTTGGATCAATCTTGGTTCCAACACCTGACAGGACAGAAAAATAACAGGGTGTTACAAACTGGTTTCCTTATCAAACCAGTCTCTGACTTCAATTTCTATAACTGAATAGCAGTATTTCACCTAAAACATTTATACACCGGGTGTCCTCATGCTTTCGTTTTAGTCCCAGTGCTTTTTCTTTTTTTAAATTCAACTTTATTGAAAGCCTGATGGCCACAGTCGTACATGTAAAGCATGAAGAGGAAAAATCATTTAGTAAAGACAACATAAGCAGATGACATGCAGATTGTACATAAAGTCCATATATTATCCATCTGAACCATGGCAATTTAGAATGGAGTTATTAATTAGCCAGGGTCCTCTGAGGTTGACCCTGAATTTAACCCCAGACTTAAAAACAATAATGTTAGAGCTGATAAAAAGAATAACAGTATTAATAAAAACATCTATGGCCTCAACATAGGCATCAACAATTAGGCTGCATAACACCAACCCCTCACACCTCTCAATAGTGTCCCCATGGAGTTGACAGATCTAACCATGGCATACCTGGTATAGAATGACTGATTCAGCTGAGGAAGAAAGGGGGTACCCTAGGTCTGTCCTGCCTGTTGTAGTAACCAAGATTCCCATTGCTGCCAACGCTGTAAATGACGGTCATGTTGCAAGGGTAGCTTAGCCGTTAGGGACACCATCAGTACCACATTTCGAACCCTAGTGATCCAGTCAGAAAGAGTGGAGGGTTCCTTATTCAGCCATCTAGAAGTAATACACTTTAGTCCCACTGCTAAAAGTATGAGTGCAACTTTTTGAGAGTCCCAATGCTTTTTCAACACCATATCCTTCAAGGTGATCCCTGTTCCCTATCTTATTACAGGTACGGCACTTTTGGGGCCCCAGAAAGGAAAACAAGAAGGAAAACGAGATCGCGAGAGAAAAAGGAAAGTGCAGACAGAAAAGGATAAGTAGAAAGGACTGTGGCAGAAACGGGGAGAAAAACAATTAAAAAGGGGGCACTACACAGCAGGACTTACTCAACAAATATCTACATCATTTTATTGTTTTCTGGGCAAACATCAGCATAGGCAAGCAACTGTGCAGCACAGCAGTGCATAAGCTATCAAAAGCAATAAAGGACCACATGAACTTCATTTAAAAAAATCAGGTACCCTTTAGTATTAAAATGAAAGTCCACTCTACACTCAAACAAGGAAAAAGCAAACACTGAGAGAGTATCAAAAATTTATTGTGACAAGGTCGCCCCTGAGGAAGGCCCTGTGTTGGGCTGAAGCGCTGGGGATGGGGATGTAAGGTGCTTGTTCGAGGCGACCTTGCCATGATAAATATTTGATACTCAGTGTTTGCTTTTTCCTTGTTCTAGTGCAGAGTGGACTTTCATTCTGTTTGTATTTCTGCTGGCAGCCATTTCTCTGCACCACCTGTCTGCCTGTGTGCACCCTTCACTGTTTCTTGGACTCTTTAGTATTATTAGTATATACTGGATATGATCTTCATATGTATCATAGATACAGAGGGGGAAAGGACAGGAAAAGTCCGGATGTCCATCAAGTCTGCCCTGTTGCCTACGGTGCCTTTTTATTCTTTTCATTTGTTTACCAGGTTAATGTAATGGGCCAAGGCCCTTTTTAAGACACGACCCAGGCCAAAGGGCAGCGCAACAAAGAAGGACAGATGACAAAATAACAGTAACATACTTGCAGTAACATTAGATCTTCTAAATAAATTCTTTTGTCAGGCCACACCTATGAACCTTATAGCCGCAAGGTACAAGGATCACACAAACTTTCGCAAGCAGCCCTCCAGTGGCCGCCCATGACGACATTGGCTACTACATACACATCGGCAGCCCCTTCCCCCCTCAGTTCCCCACTGGAGATTATGCTCGGAGGAACTCCCTGTAGGGAACCAGGAGACAACCTAGGGCTCTGCCAACCAAGCGAGGCAGAGAACAGCAGATAGAACAGCAGATAGATCTTCATGGAGAAGGAAACAGCATTTGCTAGTCTCAGGATCCTATAGGGGAAGGAGGGTGGGATGGCATGGCCTGATTAAAGTTATTCTCTCTATCATCTACTGTTACAGTGAGTACGCAACTGTTCTATCTTCGAGGATATCGCTTTCATCAGGCTACACTTATTCGAATGGTTACCAAGCAGTATTGACCATAAACAGTCTATGTGGCTGGAGCCTGCAGGTTTAAGAAAGCAGGCCTTGAAGCACAGCTAGGCCAAAGCCAGCCTTTTTCGAGAGGCAATGTCCAGACTATAGTGTTTAGTGAAAGTGTGGACAGTACTCCAGGTGGCAGCTGCTCAGATATCTGCAGCACGCAGATTTCTGAAACTTACAACAGATACGGCCATGCCTCTAGAGGACTCACCACAAACAACCCCATAAGTTCCTTACAGTACTTCCAATCGTTCAAGCAGAGGTAATGGCAACCCAAAACAATGCTTTCCAAGAAAGAAAGTATAAGCTACAAGTCGTGGCAGGCTCAAAAGGAGCTAAAGTAAGCTTTTCCAAAACAAAATTTAGGTTCCAAGCCGGGACTGGATAGCAGATGGGAGACGTCAAGTGTAGAATGCTTCTTAAGAACATACAGGCCACCTACAGCTGGGCAACTGTACGACCCTCAATAGGCACATGGAAAGCTGAAATGACAGCCAAGTGCACTCTGATAGAGGAATACTGCAGGCCTGCATCTGACAAGGACAGCAGATACTATAGAACCTGATTAACTGGATAGGTAAGCAGATCTAAGTGACAAGAGGTGGCCCACAAAGCAAACCACATCCACTTCTTGGAATAATTGGCCTGGTGGAAGGCTTTCTGGCAGCCACTAGGACATCAGCAACCTTTTGGGAAACCCCAAACCTAGCAAATGGCAATGTTTTCAGGAACCACGCATGAAGATGAAGCGATGTGAGGTATGGATGGACCAGAGTTCCCTGTTCCTGTAACAATGGGCCCTGGCATAAAGGTGAGAGGTATTGGTGGTTCCTCTGCCAGTTGTTGCAGTACAAGAAACCAGATCTGGCAAGGCCATAGGGGACAATGAGGATCAGAGTTGCCCCCTCCATCTGGAGTTTGAGTAGCACCCTCAGAATTAGAGGGAAGAGAGGAAAGGCATACAGGAACCCTCCCCTTCCAAGAGAGGGACAATGTGTCTCGCCAGAAAACTTCAGGCCCTGGAGTGAGCATAAAAGCGGCAGTTTTGCGTAGTGTGGTGACGCAAAAAGGTCCAACTCTGAACGACCCCATCTGTCAAACAGATCGGCTACCACTGAGGTCGGCAGTTCCCACTTATGCATTCTGGACTGTGACCTGCTTAGCCTGTTCGCCAAGATGTACTGGGCGCCTAGAACATTTACTGCTGACAGTTCTAGACAGTGTTCCAGAGCCCAATACCAGACTCTCATTCCTCCCTGCACAGGGAGTAAGAGTGAGTTCCCCTTCTTGTTGATGTAATGCATCACACTGACATCCGATTGTACTAACAAGAGGACTCCAGGATAGATAAGCCCGGAAGGCCTGTGGATCATACAGGACAGCTCGCATTTCTGTAACATTTATGTGCAGGGTGCCCTCCATTGAGGTCCATGTACCCTGCATCTGATGGGGCCCTAAATGTGGCCCCCCCAGCCCACCTCAAAGCATCTGAAGTTAAAATCTGGTGGGGGGGGGGGTGTCAAGAAGGGAACCCCTTTTAACAGGTTGCTGGGTTCCATCCACCACTTAATAGAACCCTCTGTTCTAGATTGTCTGTGAGCTGGTCCCACAGGACTTTTAGGGTCCACCGAGGGATCCTCATGTGTAGTCTGACCAGAGGTGCTGTTACTATGGCCGCTGCCATCGGGCCCAGGAGCCAAAGGAATGTCCTGGCTATAACACGACGACTTTGTACAGGCCCATATGGTCCACAAATCATTTCAAAACTGCTCCTATGTACTACAGGAGCTGACAAGGTGTCCAGACACACCTGGGTACACAGACAGTAACCCCCAGTTAGAACACCTGCCTTTTTCGAGCCAAGGTGTGCAGGACGTTCTCCTTGGAGTGGGCTTTCAATAGCCAGTCATTCATGTAAGGAAAAACACAGAGGCCTTCCCTGCGAAGGGCCACTGCCACCATTGCAAAGCATTTGGTAAAGACCCGTGATGCAGAGGACAAGTCAAAAGGCAATACTCTGAAATGTAGTGCTCCCCTGAAACAGGAACATCAAAAACTTTCTGCAAGGTTTGAGGATTTTAACATGAAGGTAGGCATCCTTCATGTCGATGGAACTGATCTAATTCTCTGCTTGCAATAGTGGAATTTTGGAACTAGGAAGTATTAAGAGTAGAACCCTGTGTTCCAAGGGCACTGGATCCATAGTTCTCTTCTGAAGCAAAGTGTGCACTTCCTCCATGAGCAGAAGAATGTGATCTGGAGGATAGCATGTTGGCAGCGGTGGATGATCTGTAGGTGTTTCTAGACGTTCCAGTGCATGACCTTGTGCTATGATTTCCAGTACCCAGGCATCTTATGTCACCTCCTTCCACTGGATTTAAGTGGAAGGAGAGATGACCCCCCCCAAAACAACCACCACTGGAGGTAATCGTTGTTGAGGGTGTACAAAGAGTTAGGCAGAGTCGGTTGTGGCAGCTCCTGCTGTGCCACCACCTCTAGGGGCTTTTGAGTGTGCACCTGGGATGGGCAAGGCTCCTTCTTCCTTACCTTTACCTGACTGTCTGGTGGCAGTACAGTGTCTTGCACCAGCCGGACGAAAATGTATCCTCTGTCTACCCCTTGGTTGGGTATGACAAGGAGTGTACCGATGTCAGGGTCCTACCTGAGGCCTGGAGGTTACAGAGGATATCCTGGACATCTGATCCAAATTAATTTGTATCCTCTAAAAGGAGCACTAAGAAAGAACTGTTGTACATCATTCGCAAACCCTGCCACCCTAAGCCAGGAGTATCTCCTTAGGCATATTCCTGAGGCAGTAGCCTTGGCTGAAGCATCAGATATATCTTGGGTTGTACCAAATTAGCACCAGCTGTGAAAGCTTTGAGAAGCTCCTGTTTGGGTGTACCCTCTGGCAAGGCTTGAGCAGCTGCTTTGTCCTTTCTCCAGAGTGTATTCTAGTACCTGATCATATGGACCTGATAGCAATTCTGAGGCCCATGGAGGCTGAGGCGAAAGTTCTCTTACCTAGCACATCCAACCTCCTGGAAGGGAGGTGAGGTGTTTTGGAGCCCTCGACCTATCATGGGCACAGTCTACCTCAGGTTGGCTAGGAAAGAAGAGTTTCCCTGAAGGATCCACATACGACATATACGACCTATGTCAACAGTGGTTTTTACCACTTGAGTAATGTTGCCCGGATCAAAGCCTTGATTCCACCGGATGACTTGCCCTCACTGGTATATGCTTTTGTGACATCACGGCTTGACTACTGCAACAACGCTTTGTACCTCGGGTCACTGGAGGTGTTCTCCGGCACCTGTAGCTGGTGCAGAACGCAGCAGCCAGGTTACTGACAGGCCTTCCAAGGTCCTGCCACGTGACCCCAGTCCTGCATGAACTGCACTGGCTGCTGTTTGGGTGCAGAATCATCTTCAGGGTGGGCCTGCTCACCTATAAGGCCCTACACAGATCAGGCCCTGGCTACCCAAATGACCTCCTGACTCCTGCCCGTCCTGTGCGCTCGCTTCACTCCTCCGAGAGCCTCCTAGGCCTCAGGGCCCACCTTAAATCCTCTGGAGATCGTACATTTGAGTGGCGGGCTCAGTATTATGGAACTCACTACCAAGGTCCTTCAGGGAGGCCCCAATCAGTGGAGGTTTTTAAGTGGGGCCTAAAGGCCCATTTTGTAGAAAAGCTTTTCCAGATTGTTTATACAATTGGTTAACTGCTGCAATATTGTATTCTATTGAAATTTTGTTTTTTTTACATTATTGTATGTATTATGTGTTTTCCATGTTTATTTTTCATTGTATGCTGCTTATCTACTGTACAGTGCCCAAAGCCTCCGGGATGGGGTGCTCAAAAATAAATTTTACTTACTTACATTTTGTCAGTCTTTCTTGGTATGGCAGGAATTACATTCAGCCTATGCCAGGCAGCAAAGATGGCATCTTCTAGTGCAGGGAGGAGGGATGGTATCACTATAGGGTTAGCATCAGGTAATTCAAAGAAATCTATGAAGTTTTTCTTGGTGGTATCTTGTTCCCCCAAATGAAAACTCATGGCAGCCTGTAATTGTTGCATCATGGTAATGGAGGAGGTCGGACCGTGGGGCATTGGTCAAAGAGTCCTCACTGCAGGTAGAGACAGTTGAACTAGTTCTTTCATAAGGACTTTCCACATAGTCTTCAGGTTCCCCCTCTTTACCCTGCATCATGAGATCAGGATTATATTCCAAGTCACTGTTGGTCTGGTTGACCCGAAGGGAGCACGCTGGCACTGGCCAGCTGCATTCGAGAAGGAGGCGGAGACACAGCCATAGCTAGGGTGTGTTGTCGCAGGGGTTTGAATTACAGGCCCCATCCATGAGCCTCCTGGTACAGGAGGAGGAGGAGGAGGCATAGGAGCATGTCCTTGAAGGACAATAGCACTGCCTGGACGTCGGCGCCCGTGTGGTTAATAAGTGTGCCAGTGGAAGTCTGAGGAAGAGAGACCCCCGATGTCAATGTACCAGCCATACTGGTCCTGGTAGCACCCACTGCCTGCCCCAACGTGGAAGTTAAGTCAGTGGTCAGTGGTGGGGGCAGGGGAGCGGCATTGCTGCTGGAGCAGTCAAAAGCACGTGGAGGTTGTACCTGCTGTGCGGAGGGTCGACCTGGAGCGCACCAGGGAGGTTTTCTCAGTTTCATTTTCCTTCTCCCAGTGCTTGTGCTTATGGCTCTTGGATGACATCTCCCGGGATTTGGATGACCTGGACCAGGAGGAGTGGGCCAGCGACACGGCAGAACTCTTGCTGGAGCTCCTTCTCCATACGGGCTACTTTGTGTTTCAAAAGGTGCTTCTCTAAAGCGCCTTTTCAACATCGCTGGGTAGCTGTATTAAAACCCTTACAAAATGGGAAGGTTTGCACTTTGTGGTCTGGACCAAGGCAACGGACACAGATGTCATGAGAATCGTTGGTGTAAATCTTCTCACCGCATTCACAACACTGGAACAATTTTGATGGTTTCTTTGACATACATGCTGTCAAAAAAATCACTAAAGCGATCACTTTACTATGGAGAGAAAAATAAAGTAAAGCGGCGGCTACCGCAGAAGTGTTTCTGTACATGGTCTGACGAGTATGTTTGACGGTGGGAAAAGAACTGAGAAGGGAAGGTGCCGTCCACGTTTACGTAGTAGTTTATGTCTAACGTCTTCGTGGGCAGCCCCTGGCGGACAGCTTGCTGAAGTTTATACTGTGGGTGCAAACTTAAGAGGTAAACATGCGCATTAAAAAGTGCAAGTAGTAAAGAGAGTTTAGCCTTTTCACATAGCATCCTGTACCCTACATGAATTACAGTTCATTTTAACAAAGACCTGCATAACAAGTACAGCAGTAAGAAAATAAGCTGGAGCCAACAGTTTAAACTGATAGTGAGATTATTCAAATGTAAGCCCTATCTAATAGATCTCCCTACCTCCCCTCACTCCTGCTTCCATTAATCTCCTGGAAGGGGTCCCATTGTGTTTTCAACACTTACAAGAGTAAGGGTCCAGTGAGCGAGAGGCAGATCATATGGAAAAGCGTTTCCATTTGGAATTATGTGTTTCTCTGGTTGCTGGTTTACGAGAGGCCAAGAGAATGTTGGCAACAGGAGAGGACACCTGTAGTCTATTTATGAATGCATCCTCAGGAGCCAAGCATGAAGATGTAGGGTCTTCACACTGGGGTGCAGGAGGGATACGTGACACTGAGTCAAGAGGTCCAGTCTGACTGGCAACGGAACGGGTTCCCTTAGTGATAGCTGTTGGAGTAAGGGGTACCATGATCGATGAGGCCAAACTGGTGCTATGAGAATCATGATGGTTGGTTCCATTTGTAGTTTCAATAGAGTCCGTTGCAAGAGAAGGACAGAGGGGAAGGCATATAAGTAGAGTCCTGTCCAAGGTTGGGACAGGGCATCTATAGACCATCCCTTTTTGTTCAGGATAATGGAGAAGTAACTGGGGAGCTGGTGATTGACTGGGGAGGCAAACAGATCCGGCTGTGGAGTTCCCCATAGGTCGAAGAACAGTCAGCTGGCCGAAATCCAGCCCAAACCCAGCACAGTCTCTCCAATACATCGGAGCTGTTCTAGATACAGTCACAGCCAGAGCTTATCTCCCGCCTGCTCACCAGGACACTCGTATCTCTGGCTTCACAGATACAGACTCAGAAAATAGTCACGGCCAGACAAATGATGAGCCTTCTGGGTCACATGTCTGCTACCATCTCGAAGGTGGCATTCATCCACCTTCACATGAGACCTGTCCAGTGGACCCTCCAGAATCAATGGTCACAAAGAACAGGACAGTTCGAAGACAAAATCAGGGTCACTCCCTCTTGGAAGTCAACTCTGACATGGTGGACAACCAAAACCAATTTGCATCAAGGAACGCCCTTCCGGTCCCTCCCTCCCAAGTAAATGTTAACCATGGATGCTTCCCTGGAAGGATGGGGTGCGCACTTAGGTCCTCATCAGACTCAAGACCAGTGGACTGCCTCTTCCCATCACCCTCATATCAATCTCAGAGATGAAAGCGACCCGTCTAACCCTCCAGGCATTCCAGTCCTACCTCTAGCCAGGACCGTTGCTGATTCAATCAGACAACACTGCAGTGGTGTTTTACCTCAAGCAAGGAGGCACAAAGTCACACACCCTCTGCACGGAAACCCTTGCAGTCTGGCAAGAAGCCATCGGACAACAACTAATGCCAACGGCTGTCCACCTACCAGGATGGTGCAATCAGTTATCCGACCGGCTGTCGCCAGTCCTCTTCTCACAAATGGACACTTCACAAAGAAGTACGGTAGATTGTGGAGTATGGTACATGCCATGTACCGTACAAAAGGTTCTGCCTGATGCCTGTTGGTCATCTAATAGCGTTCTGAATACCTGGCCCAAACAGTTTGGACCCACTGAAGGGTGCATTAGCTACTTTGTTGTATGTCAGTTGCAAAACCTGAAACAGAAAGCCAAGCATGGCGATGCAAAGAAACATCAGTAACTGAGTCGGGCTGAGGTATCTATGGCATCATATCTCGACCCGAGTAGGTGGTGGGAGATAAGAGTTGCTAGCTGACACTGTTGCTAATAACTTTTCTTTTTCCTGTGAAGGAGGGAATTTATTGATGAGTTCGATGGCCGAAACCCCAAGGGTACATTGGTATTTAACCATATATCCCATATAGTTTAAGATTCAAATATTCATGGTACCTGAGACAAACGCCTTTTCCCCAGGTAGTCAATTCTTCAGGATTCTTTATCATGTGGTAAGGAACTCGTGTCTGGGTCTTTCAGTAAGATCTTGAGTGGCAGTAGTGACCACTGAATCCACTTTTGGGAAGGTGGACAGAAAGGGGTGATCCAAGGAAGCCTGATATAAGCAGTCTGCCTTACGGAGAGACAGCTGTAATAGCCGAAGGCTGATGCCAGTCAGCTAGCGTGGCATTCTGATAGGTCGAAATCAGTGGGGGTATCACGAAGGCCGGCTCCTCTGGCAGCTCAAGATACTCTGCCATATCTTTACGTTGTTTGTCATGTTCTGCAGTAGAGAATCCCATGACCTTTTATATCTGAATCATCATCTCATTAAAGGTTGGGTCATCTGGGGCGGATGCTGTGGTGGGTATACACAGGTCCTCGTCCACAAAAGAGATTGCAGAGTAGGGGGATTCCAGATTTGGAAAATCCAAATCTTGGAATTCTTCTTACTCTATGTCACGGGGAGATTCACCAGTAGTTCAGGTTCATCTGACAAATAGTCTCCCATATTAGGAGGAGGACACCAGGGAGGCAGTTTATCCCTGTCACCATGAAATTGTTTAGGTGGAGGACACTGAAATCTCAGAAGATCATCCAGCTCTCCTGGGTCGGAGGGCTGCAAGAGGCGCATGGCATGTAAGATGTGCTTTACTACCTTGGTGATGTCCTGTTCTTGAGAAGAGGGGAGGATGAGAAGTGGGGCAGGGCAAGAAACAACTGGGGTGATAGAGGGGATGGGACGGGCAGTATAAGATGGTCTTGCTCCTGGGCAGTATGAACCAGGGTCCTGGTCTCTGTCCGCTTGCCCCCTGTAAGAGGCCACCTGTGACAGTGGAGGGGCATTGAGTAAGGAAAATGCCATGAGTTTACCTTGAGGAATGCAGGATCTCGATGCGCCCATAAAGTTGTTTTCACTGAAAATGTCAGATGCCGTAGATGGGAGAAGAGCCCCTGTCGATGGAGCAGCCGTATATTTGGCCGTATTTAAGATGCTAGAAAGCGTCAATGAGAGGGTATGAGCCCCCGAAGAGGCAGCTGTAGAATGATGCTCCATCGACGGAGGAGCACCAGAAACAGTGGCTGTCAACGGGCAACACAGCAGGAAATGAGAGGAGGGTTCTTCCCTCTCCTTCTACCAAAGACGAGAACCAGAGCTGGGGGAGCCCTTGGTACGAGCTCCCTGGTTCTCTAACAGAGATATTTTCTGCTCCAATAAAGGATGTTTAATTTCCAGCAACTGTCGTCGACGGGTTGCTTGGTTAAACCCCTGAGGGGAGTTGCAGGAATTGGTGTCATGTGAGAGTCCCAGACACCTTACACAAGCTGCGTGGTAGTCAAAGCGGTATATACTCCTCCCGCAATGGCAGGAACGAAATACAGCTTGCTTGTTTGAAGAATCTTTAGACATCCAGTTTGGAAATCCAATTCTCGTCTATGACTGCTACACAGAAGTTGAAACCTTGCTGCTGTGCGAGCTGAAGACGGCGGGAAAATGAACGGAGGATACCAGGGACTGCCCATACATATAGGAAGCAGGAAGATGATGTCATGTGTGGGTGGTCCCTAGTACAAAAATGCCAGAAGAGCTGCCCTGTCACAGCGACCTCTACTGGAAACTCCCAAAAGTAATGACCTACTGCAAGAGAACACTCTGTGAAAGATCTACTGTTACAGGTGAGTACAATTTTTTTTTTTTTTTTTTTTTAAGGAACGTGGATATGGTGTACTATCCACACTTCTGGCAGACTCCTAGCAGTTCTCCAGGGAGGCGGGGGCAAGGCATACACCCCCTACTTAAGAACCAGAGACTGGAGAACTGAGGCCCCAAAACCAGCATTACGGCATGACTCAAGGTTGATGTGGTAATGGGTAATAAAAGTGTGTGCTCACTTTCAAGTAGCGGCCCTGCAGATTTCCTGGACAGGAATATCCCTGGAAGCAGTCACCAAGGCAGCAGTATGTCTGGTGGAATGAGCCCTTAGCCCTATGGGAGGCTCCCTACCAGCCAACCTACAGCAGTGGTCGATGCAGGATACAATCCACATGCCAATCGTATCCTTATTTATTTATTGAAATGTTTCACAAGAAAGGCACACTGAGTAACAGGCTGCTCGTCTCCCGGTGCTACCTGGGGGGAAAGGGGTACAATAGGGATGAGACGTTTTACATTCAAGTTACAAAGATCAACATAACATACAGATAGTGCAGAGTCGTGTCCCGGAGAGACCCCTTCAGGATGCAGGGAACCCTGCAAGGGGAAAGGGGACTGGAGTAGGGATTAGAGAGGGAGGGAGTAAGTGTGATTAACACCTAGGAGGGGAAAAAAGGCCTGACCCAAAAAGAGAACCCTTCAGGATGCGATGAACCCTGCAAGGGGGCAGGGAAGTTCAAGCTGCTGATTTGCCAGGTGCAGCTTCAACGTGGGTGACAAACAGCCAGCTGAGCCTCTCCCAAACTGCGCCATGCTTTCCTTTATAGTAGGCAAGTGTCACTCAGGTCCAGGGAATGGCCTCCAAGGTATGGCTGGTAAAGAACACTGGGAGATTCATCACCTGGTTAAAGTGACACACTGACACAACCTTTGGGAGGAACTTCAGGTTGGGGTGAAGGACAACCGGTCCCTGTGGAAGACCAGGTAAGGAAACTCAACCAAGAGTACCTGGAGCTCTGTGATCCTTCTGGTGAAGGTGACAGCTACCAAGAAGGTGGTCTTCCACATCAGGTGAGAGATGTTACACCTGTGCATTGGTTCAAATGGCTTGCCCATGAGCTTTGCCAACACCAGCAACAAGTCCCAAGGTGGTGGTGGTGGTTCATGCACTGAAGTGGAAATGTGGTTAAGGCCCTTAAAAAAGAGCCAAATCACCTTCTCCTGTGCCACCAATGGCATACCAGCCCACACAATGGCAGGAACGAAATACAGCTTGCTTGTTTGAGGAATCTTTAGACATTTGCTTTGGAAATCCAATTCTCGTCTATGACTGCTACACAGAAGTAGAACTAGCTGCTGTGCAAGCTGAAGACGGCGGGAAAATGAACTGAGGATACCGGGGACCGCCCACACATATAGGAAGCAGGAAGATGTCATGTGTAGGTGGTCCCTGGTACGAAAAGTGATCCCAGCCCTTAGCTAGGGCCCAGATCAAGAACCTTTTCTACTTCATGGCGTAGGTGGATCTGGTGGAAGGTTTTCTGGCTTCCACCAAAATATGAGCAACCTGGGAGAAAACACCATAGCAAGATGCCACTACATCCACAGGTGCCAGGCATGAAGGTGGAGAGATTGAAGACTCGGGTGCACTAGGGTGCCCTGCTCCTGAGTCAGAAGGTCTTGGGATAACGGCAGGGGAGCCGGAGGCTCTAGTGCCAGATGTTGCAAGAGAGGGTACCAGATCTGGCGGGGCCAGAGGGGAGCGATCAGAATCAGATGTGCTCCTTCCTCTTGAATTTTCACCAGAGCCTTCTGAATGAGAGGAAAGGAGTAAAGAAACCTCCCTGTCCAAGAGAGAGACCGTACGTCTTGCTAAAAAGCACCATGCCCGGGAACAAGTGAGCAAAAGCTGGGTAGTTGTTCACTGAATGGAGAGGCAAACAGATCTATTTCTGGCCGACCCCATCGAAGAAAGAGATCTTCGACCACCTCTAGCTTTAACTCCCACTAGTGATCCCTGGCCACTGATCAACTGAGACTGTCCGCCAGGACGTTGCTTATGCCTGGGACGTGGACTGATGTCAAGAAAAGGCTGTGCTGAATCGCCCAGTACCAAACCCTCATTGCTTCTTTGCAGAGAGGGTACAAGCGAGTTCCTCCCTGTTTGTTGATATACCAGACTGTGGACACATTGTCCATCTGGATAAGGAGTGATCCCGGTAGAAGGAGTGACTGGAACGCCTGGAGGGCATACAGAACTGCTCTCGTCTCCAGAACGTTGATGTGGAGCAGAAGCTCCTGGTCAGACCAAGACCCTTGAGTCTTGTGAACCCCCAGATGGAGGCAGGGATAGGGGGAATGAAAGGGGGCTCCCCCTCGAAGATTGGAAAGATCTTGCCACCAGTGAAGATCTCTCTGCAAGCTGTTGGAGATCATGACCTTCTGGTTCATATCGTCCATCCTCTGATCCCACTGGACTAGAAGAGACCACTGGGTGACCTTCATATGTAATCTGACCAGGGGAACCATCGAAATGGCCACTGCCATCAGTCCCAAAAGACAGAGCACAGCATGTGCTGGGATCCGCCGAGCCTGGGCCACGAGAGTGGCTTGAGAAACTAGGGTCCAAGGGACAGACAAAAGGAAAAAATATATAAAACAAAAGGAGAAATAAATGACTGAGAGGACAGAAGAAGGAGGAGACTGAGGGGATTGGGTAGGGGCCCCAATCTCTGGAAATAGGAAAAGGAGAGAGGAGGAATTAGGATATGCTGGGTGGGGGGGGGGAGAGAGAAGGTAACAACCATACCCTGGACCTTGACTTGTCTCCAGATTGTACTGGAACTGCAAGGAGTAGCCAAAAGGCTCAGACACAGAATTCAAGGCACAGAATTACTAGCAATAACTACAAAAGGCAGAAAAGTACAGTTACGTAAGAACTTACTGTAACAGCAGATCTTCGAGAGAGGCTCTTGCAGTATATAATTACATATAGGACTGATGCCGGCAGGCGTCAGGACCCAACGGAAAAATATATAGCTAGCAGTCTCTGGTTGGGGACCGGCCCCATGGTGACAGATGTCCTGCTACGTCAGTATAAAGGGGCGGTCCCCCACACCCGCCTTCAAGTTATTTCCCGCCAAAGGCCAAAAGGCGAGATGAGAGAGAAACGGATATTTCCCATCCTGGAAAAGGAGCTGAAAAAGCTTAGGGGGATGGAGGGCGGGAAGGTATTACCTATTGCAAGAGCCTCTCTCGAAGAGCTACTGTTACGGTAAGTTCTTACACACCTGTACTATCTTACTTCGAGAGGGCTCTTGCTGTAGGTAATTACATATAGGACTGAGTCCCAAGCAGTCTGGAACAAGGAGAAGCAAACGGGAGGAGGAAAACTACTTAGGAGTAGACCCTCTGGCTGTGAAGGCCTTAGGAAAGGAGGCCTTGCAGAACAGCCAACCCAAAGCCTGCTCTACAGCAAGAGGCAATGTCCAAACTATAATGTTTCATAAAGGTATGGACAGAAGTCCAAGTTGCAGCTGCACAAATGTCAGCCGCTGACACATTCCTGAAATAAGCAGCAGAGGCAGCGATCCCTCTGGTGGAGTGCCCTCTGACTTGACCTGGCAGGGTCTTGTTGTACTTGTCATAACAGAAAGTTGATACAATGAGCCAACCATTTAGACAGGCATTGCTTAGAAACAGCATTGCCTTCTCTTTTATGAGCAAAAGAGACGGACAGTTGATCAGTCTTTCTGAGATCCTTAGTCCTGTTGGTGTAGTATCTCAGAATCTGGTGAACATCTAGAGTATGCAGGAGGTACTCTCCTTGAATGGAGTGCTGCATTAAGAAAGCAGGTAACTATGGACTGATTCAGCATAGATTCCACTACCATCTTGGGGAGAAACTTAGGGTTGGTACGCAGAGCCACACGTTCCTTGTGAAAAATCAAGTATGGGATTTTGCATGAGGGCCTGGAGCTCGGAAATCCTTCGAGCAGCAGTAATGGCCATGAGGAAAAGAGTCCTCCATGACAGGAACTTCAGGTCTGCTGAGGCTGCTGGCTCGAAAGGAGGCGGAGTAAGCTTCTCGAGAATAATATTCAGATCCCAAGGAGGGGCAGGAACAAGGATGGGGGTGGCAAATGGAGGACCCCTCTAAGAAAGGTCTTAGAGACCTCCAGCTGAGCAAATGTCCTATCTGCGAAGGGACACGGTAGGCCGAAATGGCTGCCATGTGAACCTTCAAGGATGAATGACTGAGGCCCAGGTCAAAGAGGTGTCGCAAGTAGTCCAGAAGCCGCCCCACAGAGCACAAGAAAGGCTCAAGATCGTTAGAAGTGGCCCAGATAGTGAAACGTTTCCATTTCATGGCATACGTAGACCTAGTGGAGGGTTTTCTGGCCTCCACCAGGACTTCAGCCACTCGCGGGGTGGGGGTGGGGGACGACCCCGAACCGGGCTTCAGCTACGTCTGCAGAAGCCACGCGTGCAACTGAAGGGACTTGAGGCCTGGGTGGACAAAGGTCCCCTGATCCTGGGTCAGCAAAAGTTGCGACAGAGGAAGAGGAAGTTCCTCTGAGTACTGTTGCAGAAGAGAGAACCAAACTTGCCTGGGCCAGAAAGGAGCGACAAGAATCATGCAAGCTCCTTCTGAGCCAAGTTTCTGTAAGACCCTCGGAATCAAGGGAATGGGGCGAAAGACGATCTGCCCTTCCACTCTAGAGAGAGCATCTCTCAAAAAAATGCCTCGCCCTAGAGCGAGTGAGCAGAAGTCGGGAAGTTTTGCGTTTTGAGGGGATGCAAACAGGTCTACATGTGGAGTTCCCCAATGTAGGAAGATATCGTCTGCTACCCCCTGATCTAGTTCCCACTCGTGAGTGAGAGCAGATGACTGGCTGAGGCGGTCTGCCAACGTGTTCTCGACCCCCGGGATGTGAACAGACATGAGGAGAAGGTTGTGCTGCACAGCCCAATCCCAAACTCGCATCGCCTCCCTGCAAAGAGGGTAAGAACGTGTTCCTCCTTGGTTGTTGATGTACCAGATCACACACGTTGTCCGTCTGGACAGCCAGATGCCCGGGAAGTAGATGCAGAGCCTGAAGAGCGTACAGCACAGCCTGAAGCTCGAGCACATTGATGTGGAGAGATTTCTCGAGCTTGGACCAGGAGCCCTGGGTCCTGTGCGGCCCGGGATGGGCTCCCCAACCCTCGCCTGAGGCGTCCGTAGTCAGCATCTGGGAGAGAGACACAAAAGGTAACTTCCCGGCAAAGGTTCTCTTGAACCATCCATCATTGCCAAGTCCCGAGCCATAGGAGTGGAGACCAGGACAAGTTGATCTAGGTCGTCCACCAGCTGATCCCACTGAGACAGAAGCGTCCACTGAGAAATTCTCATGTGGAGCAGAGTGCGATGGACTGTCGGAATCGCAGCCGCCATGAGCCCGAGGAGGTGAAGGACTGACCTTGTGGTGACCCGCCTGCGGCTGGACAACAGGCTGACCTGAGCCTGGAGTGTGGCCGCCTTGTCCAGTGGCAGGAAAGCCATGCCAGAGGTCGTATCCAGGATCGCCCCAATAAATTGGAGTCTCTGGGATGGGATCAAGTGGGACTTGGTCTGGTTGACAGTAATACCCAGGCAGGCAAAAACCTGTAAGGTAAGGTAAGGGAGAGGGAGCGCAGGAGTTCCTCCCTGGATGGGGCCGCCAGGAGCTAAGCGTCCAGGTATGGGAAAACCTGCACCCCCTGGGTACGCAGGTAAGCCACTACCACCGACAGACATTTGGTGAACACTCGGGGCGCCGAGGAAAGACCAAATGGGAGGGCCTTGAACTGGTAGTGGTCCCCCTGGAATGCAAAACGTAGGTATTTGCGGTGGGAAGGACGAATAGGGATACGCAGGTAAGCACCCTGCATATCCAGAGCGCACAGCCACTGTCCTGGCCGAAGGAGGTTCAGGAGACAATGCAGAGAGAGCATCCTGAACCTTTTGTACTCCTCGAACAAGTTCAGGGAGCTGAGGTCGAGAATCGGCCGTACGTCTCCCGACTTCTTCGGGACCAGGAAGAAACGGCAATAGTACCCTGTCCCCTGAAGAGGAAGGGGGATGGGCTCTATAGCCTCCTTCAAGAGAAGGGAGGAAATCTCTTCCTGAACCAGAAGATGATGTTCTGGTGAGTACGATGACCTGGAGGGGGGGGGGTGGTTTTTGAGGAGTTTCTGAAGAAACTCTATTGAGTGCCCTTCTGTGATCAGCTGGAACACCCAAGTGCCTAAAATTATCCTCTCCAAGCCCGAAAGATGGAAGGAGAACCTCCCTCCCTCCCACCGGTTCCTCTGGGAACCCCAGAGACTGTGGGAGAGGAAAGGAGTCAGGTGGTGTGGAGGCAGCGTCGCCGCTGAAGCCCCCGCTTTTTGGGGAGGTTGGCAGCCGGAAGGGCCCAACGTTTATTGGCCCACTTTCCCTGAGGTTTCGCCTTCTGCCGATTACGTCTGCGAAAGGGACGACCCTGTGTCTTGAGGGGGTTTGTACATCGAGTCTACAGACTTCAGTGCGGTCCCCTTCTCCTGCAGATCAGTAATGATGTCCTTGACATCACCACCGAACAGCACCGAACCCCTGAAAGGCACGTCCTGGATAGCGGACTGCACTTCCGGGACCAATCCTGACACACGGAGCCAGGCATGACGCCGTAAACCCACAGCGAAAGCCGAGCTCCTACCAGCAGCGTCCACTGCATCATACATGGCACGAAGAATGTGCAGACTGGCCGAACGTGCAGAGTGGACAAGACCAGCCACTTCCTGCTTCACCTGAGATTCAGGAATGGAGTCCAACTTGGATTCCACCTCACTAAGAATCGCCTTCTGGTAATCCCCCATGTGACCGACATAATTTAGGGCCCTGATACCCAGAGTGGAAGAAGCGTAGACCTTCTTCCCATACTGGTCCAGAAGGCAGGATTCCTCATTAGGTAGCGACGAGCTCAAGTGTTTTGGGTTAGCTGACCAGCCGTGAGCAGCACTATTCACGACCGAATCAGCTCGAGGGTGAGAATTAAGGGAGTCAACACCCTCTGGAGCCTGGTATAGCCTGTCCGACTTCCTAGGAAGAGGGGCTATCGCTGACGGTTGCTTCCAAATAGTGGAAACAAGGTTGTTGTGAGGCTCAATCCAGGGTGGCACCAAGGTCGGAGCGGTCTCGGGCAGATCCAGGTGCGCAGCGAGTTTTTTTATGCTGTGGATCCGGCTCCAAGGAATCACGAAAGAAGGATCGTCTGGAGGAGACTTCGGAGGAGTCCTTGGCCTGGGCTTATCTGGAGAGCGAGGCTCATCGTCGGGTCAAAACAACCATCTGAGTCATCCGAGGAGGACGAAGACTCCACCTCCTGGTGCGGGGGAGGAACGGACCCCTTTGGAAACCCTCGGGGAAGTGTATCCTGCCACGTCCTGGGACCGGAGGGCTTGCCTCTGGTATCTGGAGTAGGGGAAGGAGTCTCATGTCTCGGACGTACGGGACTGGAACCGCACCAACGGAGATGACTCTCCACCTCCTGGGAGCTGAGCCTTGGCCTCAGCCCACCAGGAGGCTGAGGGGGGGTGGAGGAGGAGGGATATTGGGCATATCCGCATCAGCATCCATAACCCGACGACGGGAACCCCGGCGTTGGGTAATGAGGCACCATGTACCGAGGCGTCGGATACCCAGGAACTGGGGGGTCTGCCGGGGCAGACGGCCCGGAAGGGGGCCCAGCAGGCGGGCCTGGAAGTGGGGCCCCGGCAGTCGGCGGGCTCGGTGTGGGGGCGGCATCCGGGAGAGGAAGAGGGTTGTCGCCCGGCGACCGGGGAACCGACGTCAGGTCGGCCGGCCTAGCGGAAGGGAGACCTGACGGTAGCGTGGTAAGATCCTCGCACGCCCGGGGAAGGAGGGGAGAGATCACCGGGGTCAGGCTGAGGAGACGCTGGGTCCCCAGAGGGCAGCGAAGGCTGCGGGGAGCCAGGAACTGCGGACAGCTTTGGGTCCGTCATCGGTTCTGATGTCACACGAGCGCTGGAAGGTCCGACGTCAGACTTACCAGTGGAGTCCTGGCGGGTGTCGGAGGAGCCGACATCCGCGGAACCATCGCCCGAGGCAGGCCGTGATGGGGGAGTGGTCTGGTTGGGTGGAACAGGGGCCATGCGCTGCCCCAAAGGGTAGAGCAACTTAGCAGCCTTCTCCAGGCGGATATCAGAGGGGCCGACGTCCAGCTTACCGGAGCCACTCGCACCAGTAGGCCACGCTGCGGCAGTCTTACCGGGAGCGGAGGCCTCCTTTAGCCCGGAGGCACCCGAAGAGCCTAAGCGCAAGTCAGACGGGTGGGCGGACGCCGCCTTGGAAGCCTCCAAGACGCCATCGAGAGCAGTCTGGGGTTGAACGTTACTTCAACACAGCGACTTCAGCCAAGTCGTGGTGACGAGGAGTCCCGGTCCTGGTGCTTTTTTTTTTTTTTTCTTATGATGGCCCTCAGAGGAAGTTGAAGTCTGACAAAGCTTTTTTAACTCCTCCTCTAAGGAGATCATTTTAAGGATGTGGGCCTCCAGGGACTGCTGCCTCTGTCTGCGGATGGCAGTGTTGAACTTCAGGCAATGCTGGCAATTCTCCACGGGGTGATCCAGGCCCAGACAGAAGAGGAACTGGGAGTGACCATCCTTGAGCGGGAGTTGGGCGCAGCACGAGTCGCACTTATTCTTGTGCTCGGAGGGTGTAGGGGACGATATACACCACTGAAAAACTGACTAAAAGTCGAATTAAATCGAGAAAAAAATGACGGTAGAACTACCTGACTACAGACTGACTAGCAGTGAACTTTATCGCGAGGCGCCCACGAGCTAACGGCGGAAAGAACTGAAGGCGGCTTGGGGGACCGCCCTCTATACTGACGTCGCAGGACAGTCACCTGACGTGGGGGCGGTTCCCCACCAGAGACTGCCAGCTAGAAATTTTTCCGTGGAGTCCCGACGCCTGCCAGCATCAGTCCTATATGTAATTACCTACTGCAAGAGCCCTCTCGAAGTAAGATTGGTTATTCTGGAAGAAAGACAAGACACAGGGAATTCTCCTCTCAGGGAAAATATTTCTTTGGTGTGAGAAAATTTGGTTTCTCTAAAATAATAAAGGATATGTCCAACGGACAAAGAAAATTAAGGATTGACAGGAACAAAGGAGGAGTAGAGAATGGAGGGCAATTGACAACTCCCACCCCACAGGGGTGGAGCTAAAGCATTGGAGAATGAGTGCCCCCCATGCTGACCACTCTCCTCTTAGAATATCATCCCTCTATGTGCCCTGTCTATCCCACTATTGACAAAAGAAAGGAGGGCGGCAAGGGAGGCCACAGAGAGGGAGGGGGGACCCAGAGACTGAGGCCCCAGGGGGATGGTGGGTGGGACTGTGATGAATGGTGAAGATACACAGAAAGACCATAATTACAGTAGATATGTAATTTTCACATCTTATCTGAGTCAATCTTCACCATTCATCACCTTTGGGTGAGTGCCGAGCCCCCCAGAAGGGGGTTTTAACTCTAAAGGACAGAGTCCCTTAGCTCTCAGTGGGCGACACACTAAGAGGGAGAACCTTCGGGGCCTGGGGAGGCCAGAGAGTGGGGAGAGTGAGACGGGAACCCCCCGGAGGGGGAAGGAAGGCCCCGACAAACACTGTCTTGCTGTACGGGAAAAAAGATAGGTTCTCTGGTGAGTGGAGTTAATCACCCTACGCCGGGACAAGGGTGACAACCGGGAAAGACGCAGCCATGCCGCCCACCTAGTGCAGATCGCTGTCCCTATGACCCTGGTAGCTACCTCGTTGGTATCGTACGATGCCCTTGCTTGGTGCTTTGCTAGCTCCAAGCCACGTGCAGAGTGCGCGATGGCTTGTCTGGTTTGCTCCATGTCAGCCAAACAAGCTAGGAGCTGACCCAGCCTGGACCACAAGAACCTGTCAGAGGATGCGTAGTGGGCTTGATTTGCTGTGATAGAGAACAGCAACCGTGTCGAGTAGAACGTCCTTCCTCCCCCAGAAGTCAAAATCCAAGGAATCTTGATCTGGGGGCCGGTCACGGTGGATGGCTGCGTCAGTCCTGACTGAGGATGAGGCATGGAACCTGGAGACCTCGGGCGGGTCACAATACCGCTGGCAGAGATCCCTAGGGGCAGGAAGTCCGGAGAAGGGCCTCTGCCAGGAAGCAACGACACCTCCCGAAAGGGAGTAGGCCGGGGGGCACCACAAGAGTGTCCTCGCTGAAGTCGCCTAGAAAAGCGTGCGACGAGTGCTCTGGATTGCTTTGAGTGGGAGGGGTGATGTGCAGGTCCTCCAACATCCTCATGAGGAATCGCTGATAGTCCACAAGATCAGCAGCTGGGGAGATGTGGACAGAAGGCTCCTCTCCCCCAGAAGAGGGGGATGAGGAGTCAGAGGACCTCAGCTGCTCAGAGGGTGGCTGCTCGGGGGGAGGTTGAAAAACCTGTCTGTCCATTGCCCTGACGTAAGTGGGGAATTGAGCAGCCACAGCCCTGAACTTCTCCCAATAGAGAGAGGCCCGCTAGGACCAAGGATGCCTGGGAGCGCCACAGAATGTGGCAGAGGGATGGGGCAGAGCCAACAAGAGAAACTGACTGAACTCCACCTGGGCTAGGGAGTGCATCAGGAGCACCAGAGGAAGGTGCTCTGGAAGACTCCACAGCCAACAGCTGAACAACCATCTCGGAACTGCCTTGGTTGTGCCCAGTAGAATCCCCCCTGTGAGGTTACCGGGGCCATGTAGGTCCAGAAGGACGGTCCCCTAACCCCAAGAAATGGGGCCCTCTCAAAGAAACTGAGGGGGAAGAGCGGAGATCCATGCTACGGCTTCTCCCAGAGCCTGGGTGGGCTCCAGAAAAAGGTCGCCGGACAGACCCCATGCCCTTGACCCTCGGAATCAGAGAGCACCCTCCTCGAGAGAGAGCCAGCCTAGGCAACTGGCAGCCCTGGTCGGCCCCCCGAAGGAGCTATCCAGGGCGCAGCACCCTTCCCTCCTGTGGGTGCTCTGATCAGCCCCAAAGTTGGGAGATCTAGGCACGCCACCTGAGGGGGTACCACCACTCAGGGGGTCAGAGAACCCCTGACCCCAGCCCCGGCAGTCACTGTCCATTCCTCAGAGGGGGCTGGCGAGTGTCAAGGACACTACGAGGGTGCCCAGGCCAGCAGTTGACTCCAAGGAGCCAGACTGCCCATCTGACTCAGAGTCTGACTCCTCCTCCAAAGAGGTGGAGATCGAAGCCCTGTGCCAAACAGTTGGCGGGCGTCTGCTGCCATTTCGACTAAATAGGGTACCAGAAACACAGACCATACCCAAGTTGGTACCAGTGTCCCCGCAGCACCGCGAACGGTGGCAGAAGAGCACACGGCTCCAACCAGGACAGCAGTCTCCGAGCCAGAACCTGACACGGTGCCGACGATGGCTCTGACAGTGCTCTCAGCGCAGAGGCCAGAGACCCCCATTTCGCTGTCCCATCCCACGGCTCCGAGGACAGAGATGGCATAGACGATGGCTCTCACAGCATGGGGCAGAGATCCAACACCACCACGATGCTGTGCCCATGTCCGGAACCACGAGTGGCCCTGGAACTGGACATGGTGCCATGCTCAACCTTGGCTCCGCGGACAGCGCCGAGCTGAGAAAAAGTCACAGATGGCGCCATAGAACCTCCCACAGCACCGCTACCATTATCAGCTCCGTGAACGATGCCAACAGCAGCCACGGTGCAGACTCCGTAAGGGCCCACGGCACCGTGAATGGCGCCGAGGCCTGAAATGGCGCAGACAAACGGCGTCAACCAGGGCCTTCCGAGCTGCAGGTCCGACACTGGGGCAGCCTTCGTCCCCGAAGGGGTGACTGCCAATGCGGTGCCTCCCGTCCGTCTCCCGGAGGAAATGGACTGCGCCTCCTGCACCGCGGAACAAGCCTCGGTCCGTATAGAACAGGGTGGGGACCCAGAGGAAAGGCAGAGAGAACGCCGTTAGCCAGATGGAGCGCCGACCCTAATCGACCAGAGCCGCCCCCACTTTCCACGCCAAGGCTATTCGATAACCTGGAGGTCCATGGAGAAACAGGCGTCTCACAAATCCATGTCATGAAGCGGCCAAGACATGTAAGGCAACGGTCGCTGGTCGGTGACAGAGTATTGCCGTATGGGCACCGCCGATGAGGTGTCAACCTGCCTCTGAAGTTTTCTTGCCCAACCGAGACAAGACATACGGAAAAAAAACCCCACCAAATAAGACTCGACGTCGCAGAATAACAAAAATAATGGAAAGATCTCACCAGGTGACGTCGAGAGTGGCAAACAGAAACGGCAGGAAGGGAGCCGACGGACTTCAGCACTGAGAATGACATGGAGTCGCAAGGATAAATTTGCTGCAAAGCAGGTTAGGCCTCTCTTCTCTCAAAGCGTCCCACGAAGTGACCTCGACGGCGGGAGATGAAGAACTGGCGGGAGGCGGAGTCCAACAGCACATAGCGGCCAGCCTGCGGCGCCATGCAGTCTTGCGTCGGCCGTCTCGAGTGGGCACGACGCTCCATCCAAAAAAAAGCCCCTGGGGTCATGACTTCCTCGCCAATAACCCAAAGGTGATGAATGGTGAAGACTGACACAGATGAGATCTGTCTCGCCCTGAAGCGAGACAGCAGAAGGAGGGACGTTTTGCATCTTGGGGAAGAGGCGAAGAGGTCCATCTGAGGTGTCCTCCATTGCTGAAAGATGTCGTTTACGACTTGTTGATCTAACTCCCATTCGTGGGATCTGGCTCAGGACTGACTGAGTCAGTCTGCCCGTGTGTTTTCCACTCCCAGAACGTGAACCACAGTCAAGTGAAGGCGATGCTGGGTTGCCCAATACCAGACTCTCATCGCTTCCCTGCACAGAGGGTAGGAATGTGTTCCTCCCTGCTTGTTGAGATACCAGACAACGCACATGCTGTCTGACTGTATGAGGAGATGACCGGTAAGGATGAAGGAGTGTAGAGCCCGAAGGGCATAAAGGACTGCCCTCAGTTCGAGCACATTTATGTGCAGATTTTGTTCGAACTTGGACCAGCTGCCCCGAGACCTGTAAGACCCGAGGTGGGCACCCCAGCCTTCTACTGACGCATCTGTTAACGTTTGGGAGGGGGGTTCGATGCAGAAGTGAACTCCCATGCATAGGTTCTCCTGAACCATCCACCATTACAAGACCCTGATCGTGGGATCGGAAACTAGTACCTCTTGGTCTAGGTTGTCCATGGTCTGGTCCCATTGCGACTGAAGCGTCCATTGTGAGATCCTCATATGGAGCCGAGCGATTGGGACTGTCTGAATGGCAGCCGCCATTAGCCCAAGGAGGCAGAGGACTGACCTGGCTCCAAGCCTCCTGCGATAGGACAGAAGACTGGCTCAAGTCTGAACGGTGTCTACCCTGTCCGAGGCAAAAGGGCTTTGCCAGTAGTCATGTCCAGAATCGCCCCCTATAAACTGGAGGCATTGGCAAGGGACCAAATGGGACTTGGCCTAGTTGATGGTGATACCCAGGCTGGTGAAAACCTGCAGGGTAAGGGAAAGGGAGTGCAGGAGTTCCTCCCTGGATGGGGCCGCCAGGAGCCAGTCGTCCAGATATGGGAATACTTGAACTCCCTGGGTACGCAGGTGGGCCGCTACCACAGACAGGCATTTGGTAAACACTCAAGGGGCAGAGGAAAGACCAAATGGGAGGGCCTTGAATTGGTAGTGGTCCCCCTGAAAGCAAAAATGAAGGGATTTGAGGTGGGAAGGGCATATGAGGATATGCAGGTAGGCATCCTGCATGTCCTGAGCGCTTTGCCACTGTCCCTGCCGAAGAAGAGGTAGAAGGCTCTGCAAGGAGAGCATTCTGAAGCGTTTGCACTCCACGAACATGTTCAGGGAGCTGAGGTCTAGGATAGGCCTCAGATCTATTTTCTTCGGAACTAGGAAGAAATGGGAATAGTAATCTGTTCCCCAGAGATGAGTGGGAACGGGCTCTATCGCCATCTTCGTGAGAAGGGAGATGATTTCCTCTAGGACTAGAGGAAGATGTTGCGGGGAGTACGACGACTGGGGGTGGTGGTTTCTGCAGAAACTTGAATGTCCTGCTAATTTCAACTGGAGCACCCAAGTGTCTGACGTTATCCTTTCCCATCCCGGCAGATAGGAAGATAATCTCCCCACTACCGGTTCCTCTGGAACCTCCAGAGGCAGGGAGTCAGGTGGTGTGGGGCAGCGCAGCAGCCGATGCTCCCACGGCCTTTTTGCTGGAGGGGCCAGTTTGTTGGCCCGTTTACCCTGTGTTTTTTGTCACTGTCGGTTTTGTCTACAAAAAGGACGCTGCTGCCCTTAAGGGGGCCTGTACACAGAGTTGACAGACTTTAGTGCAGTGCCCTTCTCCTGCAATTCAGTAGTGATGTCCTTGACATCACCCCCAAACAGCACCGAACCCCTGAAGGAAGCATCCTGGATAGAGCATTGCACTTCAGGGACCAAACCTGACACACGGAGCCAAGTGTGACGCCGTAGGCCTACGGTGAAGGCCAAGTTCCTTCCAGCTGTGTCCACTGTGTCATAAGTGGCATGAAGCATGTGCCGACTAGCTGAATGAGCAGAACAGACAAGCTCCACCACTTCCTGCTTAGTCTGCGACTCAGGGAGGGAGTCCAATTTAGATTCCACCTGACTAAGGATGGTCTTCTGAAAATCCCCATATGTGCCACATAGTTCAGGGCCCTAATACCAAGGGTAGAAGAGGAATAGATCTTCCTGTATTAGTCCAGAAGCTGGAATTCCTTATCAGGTGGAGACAAGCTGAGGTGCTTGGGATTTGTGGAGTGGCTGTGAGCAGCACTGATGCCGACTGAATCCACCTTGGGGTGGAGGCTAAGGAAGTCCATATCCTCAAGAGCCTGATATAACCTGTATGCCTTCCTCGGAAGGGGGGCTGGCGCAGACTGTTGTTTCCAAATAGTGTAAACAAGATCCGCGTGAGGCTCAATCCAGGGTGGAATCAGCGTAGGAGCGGTCTCTAACAGGTCCAGATAAGCAGCGAGTTTCTTACGCTGTGAGTCTGGCTCCACTGACGGACCTCCTGGATTTTCCTCAATGACTCCAGAAAGGAAGGGTCCTCCAGAGGAGACTTCGGAAGAGTCCTCTGCCTAGGGTGCTCTGGTGTACGTGGCTCATCTTCGGGATCAGAGAATCCTATCTTTGAGTCAGAGTCAGGCCTATCTGATGAGGAGGAAGACTCCTCCCTATGAGGGGGAAGGAGGGCTCTCCTCTGGTGTCGGGAAGGGGGAGAGAGTCTCCCGTCCCCAACGTAAGGGATCCTGTATAGGGTCCAGTGTTGGTAGACGACTCTCTACCTCAAGAGTGAGCTGAGCTGAGTTTTGGCCTTAGCCCACCAGGAGGCCAAGGTCTCCTTCGGATCCGCCGGTGGCTGGGGAGCGGGCGGCGGAGCTGGAGGAGGAGGAGGGGGACATGGATATTGAGGATATCCATAGAAGGAGTATCCGTAACCCAACAACGCGTAGCCCGGCATCAGGTACAGAGGTGTTGGGTACTGAGGCGCTGGATACTGAGGCGTCCGGTACTGGGGCGCCGGATACTGCGGAGCCCGGTATTGCGGCACCAGATATTGCGGTGTCGGGTACCCGGGGCTCTGATGGAGCAGAGGGACTGGGCAGAGGCCCTGCTGGCGGCCACACTGTGGTAACGCCATTCGCGGGCGCTGGACTGGCGCGTGGGTATACTCTTCCGATAGGGTCTGAAGGACCGGCAGAAGGATAGGCCTATCACCAGGTAAGGGGACACCGGATGGCGTCGGGTAGGCTGGCGTCTGAGGGTCCAACATCAGGGGATCTGGTCCAGAAGGTGGGTTCCCTGACAGCAGTGTCCTAATATCCTCAGTGACGACCGGGGGAGGAGGATTATAATCCTCAGGAGTCAACTGAGGAGACGCAGGTACCTCAGAGGGCAACCTGGAGTGTTGTGGAGAGCCTGGGGTGTTGGACTGTACCGTAGGGTCCAGCGAGGTTTCTTGGCCGGGCTGGCATTGGAGGAGCAGGGTCCGACTGTTGGACTCCCTGCCCGAGGCCGCTGGAGATGCGGCCTTGTCAGGTGGAGTTTTGGCTGGCGCTCGGCGTGCTGCGCTTAGCAGCCTTGTCTGGGCGGGCATCGGTTGGACCAATGTCCGACTTACCGGACCCATTTTGACCTGAAGGCCGCGTGGTAGAAGCAACCTTCACGGGAGAGGAGGCCTCCTTTGCCCCGTAGGCTCCCCAAGGGCTCGAGCACAAGCCAGATGGGAGGGGCGACGCTTTTTGGTAACCACGACAGTCATCGTGGAGCCGATCCCCGAGGACGTATTCTTGCGTCAGTGGATCTGACTGGAGTCGCGGCTACTGTGGAAGCTGGTTCCTGCTCCTGGTGCTTCTCCTTGTCGTGTTTTTTCTTGTGACCTTCGGGGGAAGTGGATGCCTGCTTGAGTTTTTTTAGTTTTTTTTTTTCCATGGAGGCCATTTTCTTCTTTAGGATAAGGACTTCCAGGGACTGCTGCCTTCTTTTGCAGGTAGCGGAGTTAAATTTTTGGCAATGCTGGCACTTTTCCAAAGGGTGGTCTGGGCCCAGACAGAAGAGGCACAAGAAGTGTCTGTCCTTGTGTGGAAGTTGGGAACCACACGAGTCGTACTTATTTTTATGCGATTCGGAAGGAGCCGGGGATGACATACACAGTGATTCATGAATAAAGATGAAAAAATAGAGAAAATGGGTTGAAAAGTTTGAAAACTTAGGGACCGACAAAAGACTGATGAGCGTTGTTCTACCGTGAGGAACTTTCACAAGCCGATGGCAGAAAGAACTGGAAGGTGACCATGGGGGACCACCCCTTTATACTGACGTTGTATGATGCCTGTCACCTGATGTGGGGGCGGTCCCCTGTCAGAGACTGCTAGCTAGAAATTGTTCCGTGGGGTCCTGACGCCTGGCAGGTCAGTCTTATACGTGAATACCTATTGCAAGAGCCCTCTCGAAGTAAGATATTACCCTGTGCTGGGCAATGGATGAAAATTTAGACAGGCGAAGCCATGCCTTCTGCCTAATGCAGATCGCTGACCCTGGCAGTCTGGAAGCCACCTCGTTGGCATCGTATGATGCCCTTGTTTGGTGCCTTGCAAGCTCCAGACCCTGTGCAGAGAGGGCAATGGCCTGCCTAGATTCCTCCGAAACAGGCAAGGATGCTAAAACCTGTGCTAGCATCGACCACAGCTGCCTGTTGTAGGCAGCGTGGTGAGCCTGATGTGAGCTGATGCAGAGTAACACATGAGCTGATGACAAAACTCTTCTTCCCCACCGGTCGAACTCAATGGAATCTGGATCTGGTGGTCGGTCATGTGCCAGGTGTTGAAGCCTGGAAGGAGTGTCTAAAGCTGTCAGCTCCGAGGGTGGGTGAGGCAGAGAACCAAAAGACTACTGGGGAGTGTAATACCTCCTCCTGCAGTCCGCTGGGGATGAGGCAGCTGGTGACTGTCAGGTGCAGATAGACGCTTCCTGGAAGGGAACAGGCCAGGAAGGTACCACTAGGTGGTTAGCACTGAATTCGCTCAGAAACTAGGGCATCTTCCGCTCGGTACTGCATCTTACTACATGGGAGATATGGAGCTCCTGAACTAACCTCGAGAGGAACTGCTGATATTCAGTGAAATCAGCGTCGGAAGAAAGGTGGACAGAATGACCCTCTTCCTCAGATGAGGAAATAAGAGGAGCTCGGGTGTTCGGAGTCCTCCTCCGGCAGACGAGACAGGCGAAAGACCTGAACGTCCATAGCTCTAACATACCTAGGGAAGGCCACCGCAGTGGCCCTGAACGTCTCCCAGGTTAAAGGACCTGTATGACCCACATGGCCGGGGGGGGTGCCTGCAGAGGGATAGGGGAAGGGCACCTCACAGAAAGTGTCCAGCTGAGCCCTGAGAGAGGATTTCCCATGTGGTACAACTGCGATTGCATGGTTTCAGAAGGGCAACCCTCAGCACTGCCCACTAAGGGCACCCCTTAAGTCTCAGAGGAGGAGGAGTGGGACTCAGGGCTTTGGCTCCTCCCCACTCCCCGCTGGGTAGAGAAAAAAGGCCTCCGCACCTCACCACGGCCTCTCAAACCCACGGACTCCAAGGCCGCCCTCTTCCTTGAACTCAGTGACAAAGGGTTCCCCAATCCCGAAGAAACCCCCCCCCCCGAGGGAGGCCACAGAAAAGGGGGTCCCCGTCCCCAAGGAGGCCACGGCAGCACCAGAAAAGGCAGCTGCCATGGCCCCCGCAGTTGAGACCGCCACAGGAGGCCCCTCGATGCTGCTATCCACTGCAGTGCCCCCAGTGCTGGTGTCGGCATGGGGGGGCCACAGGGACCACAGGCTCCGGGGAGTCCGGGGGGCGAACACTAGGCTGCCTAGTGCCGCGTCCAAGAGGACTCCCCGACTCCGAGGAGTCAGGATGCCAGTCCGGATTGGACAGCAGGTCATCTGCCTCCGAATAGGAGGAGACCACACATACTGCCAGACTAGCGATCCCGGGGGCTCTCTTAGCAACGGTGCTGTTGCGGGACACAGCACCATCTAGATCACAGATACTGCAAATGGCACCAGGATCCGAGGCGGCGTTGACAGGCAGCACCAAGGGCCCACCGGTGCCGGGCCCAGCAACCATGGACCGCAACACCGGGGGAGCCTGCACCTCCTTGGAGGTGACTGCTGTGGAGGTGCTTACAACCCGGCCCCGCAGGGAACCGAGCCACTCCTCCAGCACCGTGAAAGACACCTCCTCGATGGCAGGGCTAGAATCCTAGGAGGTTTCCTCCTCACCGGACTGTATAGACTTGGGAGGGGACCCGGAGGCAGGGTCAAGAGATCTTGCCATGGCATCCCTAGAACAACGGCGTCCTCTGAAAGTAAGTGGGGCCCTGCCAACTTTAGACGCGCGACCAGGCATCACAGTTGTCCATACCGTGGTTGGGACCCAGGCAATGCAAACAAACATTATGTTGGTCTGTAACTGAAAAATGTCGGCCAAGGGGCACTGATGCATGGTCCGCTTTGGATTTTCTCTTAGCCCTTGAACCAGACATGACGGGAAAGAAATTCAACAAACTAAGAGAAAGGACCCAGCACAGTTGGTAAAATAAAAAGAACGGGCTTACTGGATTCCAGCGGTGTCGGGAGGATTCAGAACTGGGATGGAGATGGAGAGGCAGGAAAAACGACGTCAAATGGCAAAGGCCTAGTGACACAGATGAACTTTCGGCAACTCACGCAGCAAGTGCAACCTCGACAGCGGGAGAAATAGAACTGGGGTGGAGTAGGAGTCTGAGGCGCCTAATGGCCAAACTTAGGTAGCTGCGCAGTCGTCAGCCTGATGGGCGATGACCACCCCAAATGCTCCCGTACAGGTGCGCACCTCCGGCTTACACCCCAGCAGTAATGAATGGTGAAGATCAACAAGGGAAGATCTACTGTAACAGCAAGTTTTTACATAACTGTACTATCTTCCACACGGTGATCTCTTGCAGCAGGTAATACACTTGGGAGACAATCCCTGTTTGAGGCGAAGTAACAAAAAGTTGAGAGGTCCTCCTAATCAATGTAGTTCGATTAGTATAGTATCGTAATATACAATGGACATCTGGAGTATGTAGGAGGTATTCTCCTCGATTGGAGTGTTCAGGGTAGTATACTGGTAACTCCAAGGATTGATTTAAGGTGTGCTGTGACACTATCTTAGGTAGTAAGGAAGTATTAATACGAAGTGCCACTCTGTCTTTGTGAAAAATTAAGTAAGGTTCTTTACACATAAGGGCATGAAGCTCAGAAATATGCCAAGCCGAAGTGACAGCCACTAAGAACAGTGTTTTCCAAGAAAGAAAACAGAGGTCACAAGTGGCCACAGGTTCGAATGGTTTAAGAGTTAATTTCTCTATCAGAAAATTGATATCCCACGGAGGGGTGGATCGCCTGATAGGTGGCTTAATATGCAACATTCCTCTTAAAAACATTTTGGTTAGATGACGTTGATACAGTAATCTGCCACCAAGAGGTTCATGGAAGGCCTAAATGGAGACCAAATGGACTTTGACAGAGGACTAACTTAATCCTGTGTTAGCAATCGAGGCCAGGTAGTCCAATACTTTTGTCAGTGGACAAGAATAATGATCCAATTATCGGGAGGCAGCCCAAATGGAAAAGCGTTTCCAGTTGGCATTATAAGTTTCCCTGGTCACTGGCTTACGTTAGGCCAACAGAATATTGGCCACAGGGGCGGACAGTTGGAGACGTGCTATGAAAGCATCCTCAGGAGCCAAGCGTGAAGGTGTAGTGACTTCAGGTTGGGATGTAGAAGCGCCCCTTTATTCTGAGTCAAGAGATCTTAATGGTAATGGGATGGGTTCCTCCACTGAGAACTGTTGAAGCAGGGGGAACCACACCTGCCGAGGCCACAGAGGGGCTATGAGAATCATGGTGGCAGGTTCGCATTGTCATTTCTGTAGAGTCCGTTGCAAAAGAGGGACGGGGTTGGGTGGGCATATAAGAAGAGTCCTGTCCATGACTTGGACAGGACATCTATAGACTGTCCCTTTTTGCGTGGGATAATGGAATAGTACCTGGGGAGACAGTGACTGACGGGGGAGGTAAACCGATCCAGTTGCGGGGTCGTCCATAAATGAAAGATTTTCTGAAGAACTTTGTGATGAAGTGTTCATTCGTGTGTGGAAGACTGGTGACTGAGAAGGTCGGCCAGGAGATTGTGGTGTCCTGGTAGATGGACGGCTGTCAATGAAAGGTGTTGCTGTATGGCTTGCTGCCAGACCGCAATCATCTCTCTGCATAGAGAACAGGACTTCGTACCTCCTTGTCTGTTGAGGTAGAAAACTACTGAGGTGTTGTCTGACTGAATCAACAATGGTCCTGGGGACAAGCAAGGTTGAAAAGCCTGTAGAGCTAAGCAGACCACACATCTCCAGGAGATTTATGTGGGGAGGAGGGGGAGAATGGGTCCACTTGACCTGGTGTCCTGTAGGGACCCAGGTGCGTACCCCACCCTTCTAGGGATGCATCCGTGGTCAACGTCTGCTGGGGTGGGGGAGACTGGAAGGGCATGCCTTGAGATAGAGTGGCTTGGAGAGTCCACCATAATAGGGCGGACCGCAACGTGGGAGTGATCTGAATTTTGTCTTCGAAATTTCCTGTTCTTAGAGACCACTGGTTCTGGAGAACCCACTGGACTGGTCTCATCTAAAGACATGCAAGCGCCACTGTAGGGATGGTAGCAGCCATGTGCCCTAGGAGGCATAACATACATCTGGCTGTGACTACTTTTTGAGCTTGTATCTGAGAAGCCAGAGACAGGAGCTTGTCTTGTCTGTCAGCCGGGAGGTAAGCCCCGGCAGAGACGGTGTTTAGGACCGCTCCCATATACTAGAACAACTGCGTAGGGGTTGGACTGGACTTCGGCCAGTCGACTGTGATCCCTAGGAAGTGAAACAGAGTTAGGGCTGCTTGAAGGGAAGAAAGCAGAGAGGTTTTGGACCCTGCCTTGATGAGTCAGTAGTCCAGATATGGGAAGACAAAGTCCCTGTCCTGTCATTGGAATGCTGCTACTACCACTAGGCACTTGGTAAACACTCTCGGGGTGGATGAGAGGTCGAACAGGGGTGCCCAAAATTGGTAATGTTGTCCCAACAGGTGAAAATGAAGAAACCTGTGGGGGGCAGGATGGATGGGGATATGTAGGTAGGCATTCTTCATATCCAGTGCACATAGCCAATCCCCTTGTTTCAACATTGGCATGATGGAAGTTAGGGTGACCATGCAGAACCTTTTGTACTGGATGTGTAGGTTCAATTGTCTGAGGTCTAGTACTGGTCTGAGATCTCCAGTTCGTTTGGGCACCAGGAAGAAATGGGAATAAAATCCCTTTTTATGCTCTGCAGGGGGTACTGGATAAATGGCCATCTTGGTCAGAACAGCCTGGAGTTCCTCCTGAAGAATGGGAATGTGGTCGGGTGGGTAGTAGACAGAGCGGGGTGGGGGGAGAGAGATGAGGAGAGGCATAGAAATAAGTTCCAGAGTGTGAACCCTCTGAATGATCTGAAGTACCCACTTGTCTCATGTGATTGTTTGCTAGGCCTCTAAGGAGGGCAAAGCGACTGGCCACAACTTCAGAAGTCTGATCAAGGAAGCGTGGACAAAGCCCCAGTTGGTCACTGGGAGGCGAGCTGACCAGCCCCACCAGGAAGGTGGGAGCGGGAGCCCTTGGCAGCAGATGTGCTGGTTCTGGAAGAAGGCTGGGAGAGACCACGGGATCTGCCTCTATGTGAGCCTCTGTATTTTCCTCCTCTTTTTGAATAAAAGGAGGACTGGGGATGGTACGATGGCTGTGGAGTATGATACATGCCGTGTACAGTAGGTAGTGTCCGTTCTGAAGACTGGAGATCATCTAAAATGTTTGGGTACCTGGGCCGAACAATTTAGACCCATTAAATGGGGCATTGACCACTCTATGCTGTACATCAGGTGTAAAGCCTGAGATGCAAAGCCAAGCATGGCAACGCAACGTAATGTCGATTGCTGAAATGCGGGCCGAAGTATCGACTGCATCATATCCCAAACGAAGTAGGTGTTGGGAGATGGAATTGCCAGTAGATATTGCAGCCAGTAATTGATCCCTCTCCTGAGAAGGAGGGAGTTTATTGACTACTTCTATGGCACACGACCAGAGTGCACGCTGGTACTTGACCATATCTTGCATATAATTTAGGATTCTTAGATTCATGGTAACTGCATGGAATACCATTTTTCCCAGGTAATCTATCCTACGGGAGTCTTTATCACGAGGTAAGGGGCTCATATATTTTGGTTTAGTATGATCATAAGCTGCAGCAATCACTACTGAATCCACTTCAGAAGTAGTGGAAAGGAAAGGATGATCCAGAGGAGCCTAGTAGAGGCGATCCACCTTGCGGAGGAACAGCTGTAACTGTGGAAGGCGGATTCCAGGCTGCAACCATATCATTTTGGTAGTTCTGTATAAGTGTGGGTACCACTAGTACTGGCTCTTCTGGTAGTTCTAGATAGTCTGCCATATCCTTTTGTTGTTTGTCATGTTCGGTGGTGGAAAATCCCATGACTTTTTGAATTCGGACCATCATCTCATGGAAGGATGGGTCATCGGGAGGAGAGGCAGCTGCCTGGTAGGATAAGTTCACATTTAAGGAGGAAAAAGCCGAAAGAGGGGACTGGGGTTAGAAATCCAGGTCCGGAAATTCCACATCCTCCAAACCTTCGGTGAAATCTGCCAGAAATTCAGCCTCGTCTGATAGGTAGTCATCCACGTACGAGGGAGGTGACCAGGGAGGGGTAGGGTCTTCGACACCCTGGAAACGTTTAGGCGGAGGAGGGAGTAGGAGATCGGGACGGGTGACTCGGCTCCCCTGGATCAGGGGGCTGGGTAAGCAATACGACACAACAGGGTGTGCATGGAACATATTTTACCGCACGGCCAGGGGCGCAATAAGAAACAAGGCCTTGGCTGAGTGCCTTTAGCCCCTGGGTGCGGTAAAATGTCCCATGCACACACCTGGAGTGTCTTATTGCGCCTATAAAATGGGCACCTATATTTATTTTTATAGGTAGAAAAATCTTGCTTGCATGTAGAAAAAAATACTTAAAGATGCTAATGTATGATAAAATAGTCCTTCCGCAGACACTGAGTTATATTATTCATGAGCTCATTTGTATTTATGTGACTCCAGGTTATGTGTACTGTGCAGTCAACGAGTGCAGAAACATATTTGAGCAGATCTGCATTTATGTGACTCCAGTTTGCTATAATTGTAGTGTGCACAGTCTGCAAACGGGTGATGAAACTTTTTTTTTTTTTTTTTTTAAACACGCCTGCTGAAGCCAACTGAAGTACGCTATCCTGAGTCCACGTAACTCCCGCCAGCAGTTTCTTTGTGCTGCTCTCATACAGTCGCTCCCCCTCAGTTATTGACGAGCCTTTCTCTTAATTGTAGTGTGACTACCTGGGAGCAAGCAGTAGAAAAACAGACTAGATGGCAACAGGGGCTGACTGCTTTACAAGACGTGAAATAGCGCTGCTTCACAGGGGCTGACTGCCATACAAGACGTGAAAGTGCTGCTTCAGGAATTCAGATGTGAGGTATCTTCCTAAAACGCCTTGGCTGCTCTAAAAGGCGCTCTAGTAAGGTACTGGGCTTTTGTCCGACTGGCAGGGGAACCGTTTAAAACCAGCAGGTTACTGCGGGGGGGGGGGGGCGGCGGTCTGAGTGCACAGTGGAGGGATGAACATTGCCGCAGCTAATGTGGGTCAGCTAAAAAGTAAAGACTTGTGAAGGGGTTTAATGCAGTCTTGAGAAACCCCAGCATAACATCAATCTTTAGCGGGAATTTGTAAACTGCATTCTATTCAAAACGCACACAGCTGTTGAAATGTTAACATATAATGAAATAATCAGAGCATTACAGATGGAATAGAAGATGGTGGCATTATAAATGCCAACATTCTAACGCTCCTGATTTCATTTGGAAATGTAGTTCTGCTTCTCTGACCTTTTTATAGCCATGCATGGAACAGATTTCATGCATGGCAAGCTCAGTCTCCGTTTGGCTGGTTTAGCCTACCCATTTTATAAGTATGCCTAATGGCTTGTAAAACCTACTGTACCAACTATGGTTATGTCCAGTGAGGGAGGGGGGATTGTTGAGGGAACTGGACGTGAGGTATTAGCAGATCTTGTATCTGGGTGATAAGAGCCAAGGGTTCTGATCCCTGTCCGCCTGGCCCCTATGAGAATATATCTGAGAGGGAGGAGGAGCGGAATGCATAGCACATGCAGCAGGCTTCCCCATTGGAACGCAACCCCCTCGTTGACAGGTCCACAAGGGAAGAAGTAGCAGAATGTTTAAATTAAGTCACCGTCGACAGGAGATAAGCCCCATCGACGGGACGTCGATAGAACCAAACAAACGGTTCATCACAAACTGCCGTGAGGGCACTGGAAAGCACCACTGACGAGAGGTGAAAACCTCCGTTGACGAGGAGGCAGTGTGTGAAGGCATCGACGACGGTGGGGTACCTGTGACGGTGGCGTCGATGAGTGTTTAGGCACAGAGGATGAGGAGGGCTTCTCTTTTTTTGTGCCGTTTGAGAGAATCAGTGGATGGGGTGCTCTTGGGATGAGCCCCGATTCTCCAGTAGAGACAATTTCTGCTCCATTAAATATGATTCAATCTCCTGCAGCCATCGTTAATGGGTTGCCCGGTTAAAATCTAGACCTCTTTACCCCTGCTAAAAGGCGCAAAACAAAATCTCTCTCTAACCCATGGGTCACCGCGGCTCTTCTCTCACAGCTGAAACTAAGGGATCACCTCTGGGCAGTTGCCAGGGCCACTGGCAAACAACTGGACATCCAAAATTACAAACAAGCACAAAATGCCTGCACAAAAGCCATACGGCTAATGAAATCCACCTATTACAAAGATGCTCTCACCAATACATGGGGAAATGGTCGTGCTTCTGTGACAATATCAAGGATGTCACAGGAAGCAGCCAAAACCTCTCCGCCATGTTAATGGTTGATGGATCCTCAACCCTTGACCCAAGGTGATCGCAAACATCTTTAACACGGCTTTTCAGACCTTAGTGCTGTTCTACCCCATGACTTTTTCAAAAACAGGGCCTACTCCCCAAATACCTCAGCCCCTCAGTCTAACCATCCTCTCTTCTACTTCAGGAAGGTAAAGCTGAATGAAGCTCGCCGCTATATTACTGCAGCTATCTCTAAATCTAGATCTAGTAACGACACCCTGGACCTTAAGCTTCTTTTGCTCACCCTCGATGAGGTAATTCATCCATTAACAAAAATCTTAAACCTCTCTCTCAGCTGTGGAAAATTCCCGGACCTATGGAAAACAGCCACCGTGACACCCATCCATAAAAGTGGGGACAAGACGATTCACTCAAATTATCACCCTATCTCCATACTGCCCCCACTCTCTAAGGCACTTGAGCGCATCGTGGCTGATCAACTTACCGACCACTTGGATAAATACAATATACCTTGTCCACATCAACACGGCTTCCGGAAAGGTCACAGCACCACCACAGCCCTTCTTGAGTTCACTGGAGCTTTGCACAAATCCTCGACAACGGCCTTCTCACAGGGGCAGTTTTCGACGACCTCTCCAAGGCCTTCGATACAGTACACCATGGATTATTAATACACCAACTACTGAATGCCGGGCTATCACCGGACTCTTCTCTTTGGTTTAAAAGCTACTCAGAAAACTGGTCACAGAGAGTAAAAATTGCGGACGCTCTTTCTAACACCCTGCCTGTTCGCTCGGATGTCCCACAGGGATCCATATTGGGACCCCTCCTTTTTAGCCTTTTCTTAAACTCCCTCCCTTACCACTGCTCTGAGCAGATCATACTATATGCCGATGATGCTGTTGTATTCTCCACTCACAAAGATCCTGCAACTCTTCAACACAACCTTCAACTTGGTTTCAGTTCTGTAGAGACATGGTTTCTTAATCATAAACTGGTCCTCAATGACAAGAAAACCAAATCTATGCTCTTCTGCAGCTCTCATAACCCACACAAGCTACACCACTTGGCTATCTCCACCACCAGGGGAACACTCTAGATCAGGTGGGGTCCTTCAAATACTTAGGGATATAGCTTGACCCTAATCTCTCCTATGGACTTCATGTAGATAATGTAGCTAGAGCTGCTAATACATGGCTTGGTCTCCTCTACAAACACAGACCACACCTCACGCCAGAATCTTTGAAGGTTGCAGTCCTGAGCTCTGTGATCTCTGTAATAGACTATGGTCTCATCATTTATGGCTCGGCCACAACCACAACCCTTAGACGCCTCTCAACTACCTTAAATAAAGCATATCGGCTCATCACTGGTGCCCACCATCTCACCCACACATGTGACCTGTACACTCAGACCAGCTGGCTCCAACTATCAAACCGCATAAAGTTTCTCACCTGCTCCATGGTGGAAAAATTATACCTTGGCCTTGCACCTTCTGGGGTCTCAACTCTGTTACAACACCGAATTAACAAATGGCGCCTTAGGAGATCCATGCTACAGCTACTGAAAGTCCCCCACTGTCACACTTCACAGGGACAACGCTCTTTTGCTTATCGAGCGCCACTCTGGTTCAATGGCCTCAGCCCAACCATCTCCTCTGCCCCAACTACTGGTATGTTTAAAACTAGGCTCTGGGACTATCTCACTACCAACAGCTCCTGTGACTGCCCAACTTAACCTTGTTTCTCCACTTCCCTTTCTGCTCTAGTTGTCCCCCACCCCCCACTGGATTCTACCCTCACATCTTGGTATACCCAATGCTGCACTTTTCACCCTCTTGCCACCCTTCCTACATTCCTTCTCCCCCCACCCTCTTCCCTCTCCCTATGACTCTGGCACTTCTTATCTGTTGTCTATTTTCTCTGACAAATGCCGCTGGCTGCGTTGTTACAATGCTACCCTTGAACTGTATTAATCTGTACTCTCTTTGCAATGTCCACATTGTTGTAATGCCTGTCTTGATGTTCCCCATAATTTGTATTTCTCGGACGTGGAACCTTTGTAAAAGAGCCATGGCTCAAAGGTATTTGTAATCCTAGACTTGATAAAAAATTAAAAAAAATAAAAATGTATGCAGGAGGTGGTGTCGTGTGTGGGTCCCAGACACCTTACACAAGTGGTGTGATTGTCGAAACGGTAGAATATTTCTACTGCAACTACAGGAACAAAATAACACCGTCTTGCTATTAGATTCTTTTGACATTGGTCGATGTAAAAAGTGAAATGGAAGAATTCCGCTTCTAAGCTCAAATTCTCGTCAACGACTGCTACTCCATGCACTCTACTGCGTGTGGGCTGAAGACGGCCGGAAAATGAACTGACAATGCCAGGGACCGTCCACACTTATATAGGAAACAGGAAGGTGAAGTCATGTGTGAGCAGCCCCTGGAAAAGACTGCCAGAAGAGCTGCCGTGCGCCACAGCGACCTCTGGCATCGACCCAAGTGGATTACTTGCTGCAAGAGATCACCCCGTGGAAAATCGACTGTTACAGATGAGTAAAGTACAGTTACGTAAGAACTTACCACAACAGTAGATCTTCGAGAACAGCTCTTGCAGCAGGTTACACCATAAGGACTGAAGCCGGCAGGCGCCAGGAACCCACGGAAATTTTCTAGCTAGCAGTATTCAGTGGGCACTGCCCCCGACGTCGGTCCCGCCCCCGAAATCAGGCACAGTAGATAAGGGGGCAGTCCCCCACAATCCCCAGCTCTCCCGCCGGAGACCCCCGGCTGCTGGATGACATCAGAAGAGGAGACTGAGGATCCGCCATCAAATGGCTGACAGAGAAATGCTGAGACACCTGATTCTAGGAAAACTATGTTGGAACTAGAATCTACCTCCAGCAGGGATGGTGGGAGGGAAAGTACCTGCTGCAAGAGCTGTTCTCAAAGATCTACTGTTACGGTAAGTTCTTACGTAACTGTACTATCTTACTTTGAGAAACAGCTCTTGCAGCAGGTTACACCATTAGGACCGATTCCCAAGCAATGGAAATCCCACACCATTGGGAGGAGGGAAGGTATAGATCCTTAATGAAACCAAAGCCTAGGACAGAAGTCCTTGAAGGACTGCTAGACCAAAACCTGCTCTTTGCCTCGATGCAATATCCAAGCTATAATGCCTGATGAAAGTGTGCACGGAGCTCCAAGTAGCTGCAGCACAGACGGCCGAGGTGGACACATTCTAAAGGGCTGCAAAGGAGGTAGCCACCCCCCTTGTGGAATGACCCTTAACTGCACCCGGTAAGGGTTTGTTGCGCTTCTGGTAACAGAACGTGATACACTGAATGAGCCACCTGGACAGCGACTGTTGGGAAACAGGAGCTCCCATCATCCTGTGGGCAAAGGAGACAAAAAGCTGGTCCGATGTTCGGTGGTGTTTGGTTCTGGTCAGGTAGTATCAGAGACACCTATGCACATCTAGGGTGTGCAACAGGTCCTCTCCTCGATTCGAATAGTTGGGAAGTACACTGGTAGATCAAAGTCTTGATTAAGGGTGAGAGCTGAGACCACCTTAGGCAGAAATTTGGGATTAGTCCATAGGGATACCCTGTCTTGGTGAAAAACCAAATAGGTCTCTTTGCACATGAATGCATGGAGTTCAGAAATTCTTCTGGCCGAAGTAACGGCAACTAAAATAAAAAATGTCTTCCAAGTGAGAAGATGTAGCTCGTAATCCACAGCTGGTTCAAAGGGTGGCAGCATGAGCTGCTCCAGGACAAAGGGTAGATCCCATGGCGGAACTGGATCCTTAATCGGAGGTCTAAGGTGGAGAATACCTCTCAGGAAGGCTCGTGCAGTGTCCAACTGGGATATCGTGCGTTGGCCTATCGGACAATGATAGGCTGATATGGCACAGAGGTGTACTCTGATAGAGGAATAGGCCAAGCCTGTCTGAAAGAGACAGGAGGTAGTCCAAGACTGACTTTTCTGGACAGTCTAGTGGCGAACCCCCCCCCGCTGGAGCCCATAGGCAAAAACGGCGCCACTTCATGGTGAAAGTGGCATGGGTGCCCGGTTTTCTCGCAGCCACCAGGACATCCGCTACCTCTTGCGAGACCCCGTGCCGCAAAATGGCTATGTCTCTAGGAGCCAAGCGTGCAGGCTCAACGAACGAAGGTCCGAATGGACCAAGGAGCCCTCCTCCTGAGACAACAAGTGAGAGCTGACTGGCAGAGGCACCGGAGGTTCCCGGGATAGCTGGTGTAGTAGAGGGAACAAGATCTGCCTGGGCCAGAACAGCGCGATGAGCATCAGCGTCGCTTGCTCTCTGCGAAGTTTCAGAAGAACCCTCTGGATCAACAGAAAGAGGGGGGAAGGCATAGAAGAATCTGCCCGCCTAGGAGAGGGACAACGCGTCTCGCCAGAAAACACCAGGCCCTGGATCTAGCGAACAATAAAATTGGGCAGTTTTGTGTTGGGGACGCAAAGAGGTCCAACTCTGGTGTACCCCATCTGTGAAACAGATCCTCTACTACCTCCTGGAATAGTTCCCACTCGTGGACTCTGGCCTGAGAGCGGCTCATGCACTCTGCGATGGCGTTGTCCACTCCTGGGACATGAAGAAATGAGGTTTGCACCGTGTTGCAAAGCCCAATCCCACAACCTCATGGCCTCCCTGCAAAGCAGATAGGAATGGGTGCCTCCTTGTTTGTTGAGGTAATACATCACCGTGGAATTGTCTGTTTGTAACAGAAGAGTACTCGGTGGAGTCTTCCGACTGGAAGGTCTGCAGAGCATAAAGAACTGCTCATTTCCAGGATGTTTATGTGGAGGTGAGTCTCTTGGGCTGTCCACAGGCCCGGAGACAGGACACAGTCGAGGTGTGCTCCCCATCCGAGCCCTGAGGCGTCTGTGGAGAGTGTCACAACTGAAGATGGCACAATGATTCCGACAGATTCTTCGCATCTAGACACCACTGCCAATCCCGGATTACAGTCTTCGTGATCTGGATTGGAAGCTGCAAATGGTATTGCTTTTGATCCCATTGGACCCATAACATCCACTGGGCGACCCGCATGTGGAGACGAGCAAGCGGGACAGTTGCAATGGCTGCAGCCATGTGTCCGAGCAGGTAAAGGACCAATCTGGCAGGAACTGTCTTCTTTGCCGAAATGTCCCTGATGAGGGATCTGATGTATTATGCTCTGTCCTGGGGAAGAAAGGCTTTCCCTTGGACGGTGTCCAGAGCTGCGCCTATGAACTGCAGAGTCTGAGACAGAACCAGACGTGACTTCTCTTGATTGATCAAGATACCCAGCATCTCGAACAGAGACTGAGTATAATGAATGGCGGACATCAAGGCCTCCCGAGAGGGCGCCATGAGAAGCCAGTCGTCCAGGTAGGGGAACACATAGTGGCCTTGCCTCCTCAGAATCGCCGCTACAACTGCCATACACTTCGTGAATACCTGAGGTGCCCATGACAGTCCGAAAGGGAGAGCTCGGAACTGATAATGGTGGCCCAGGAACTCGAAGTGCAGAAACTTCCTGTGCGCTTGAGCTATGGGTATATGCAGGTAAGTGTCCTGCATGTCCAAGGATGCAAGAAAGGCACAGGGTGTGCTGACCCAAGTAACGGGAAAGCAGGGGAGGTCTTGCCAGTGGGTGGTCGAGAAATTCTATGAAGTGACCTTCTTGATCATCTGGAGAACCCACCGGTCGGTGGTAATCGACTGCCACCCTGAAACGTGGTGAGCGATGTGACCCTTGACCTTTTGGGCCCATTGATCCAGAGGGGGGTGGGGGCAGGGAAGGAGTCATGCTGTGGCAGCACTGGTCCCTGCAGGCTGGGCCGGTTTAGTGTAGCGTTGGACTCTGCCTGGGGACGACTTAGCCTGAGCTTTCCGCTGAAAGGTGCCCCTTTGTTGCTGGCTGGAACATGGCTGCTGCCTTTGTCGCCGGCTGCGAAAACCGCTCTGGTTCCTATGAAAGGAACCGGGCGTGGGCCTGTATATGGCCTGTACAGACCTGAATGCCTTCCCAGCGTCCTGGAGTTTGGTGATCACCTTCTCCGAGGGTTCACCAAAGAGTACCTTGCCATTATAGGGGACATCAAGAATGTTCTCCTGTAGGTCCAGGGTGGAGCCGGAGACACGGAGTCAAGAGTGTCGCCGGAGGCAGACGCCTGAAGCTGCAGCTCTGGCGGACGAGTCCGCAGAATCATATGCTGCTCGTAATACTTGGGTCCCCACATCAGACCCTGTGCGGAGAAGGTTTAGGAGCTCCGCCTTCTGATCTTCATCCTGAAGCTTATCGACCAGGTCCTGGCCCTGTTCCCATAGGGCGTTCTGAAACTGTACCATGTGGGTTAGGTAGTTCACGGACCTGATGGAGCATATAGCAGCCGCATACAGGCGTCTCCCCAAGGCGTCCAATTGTTTGGATTCCTGGTCCGGTGACTGTGTGCTCATGTGTTGCGGTCTTTCGGACCGGTCATGTGAGGCTGTAATGACTAGGGAGTCTGCCAGAGGTTGTTGAGCCAGGTACTGGTTCTCTCTCGGGTCTTGTACAGAGGCGGTCAGCTTTCTTCAGCACTGCAGGAGTGGAGTCGACGGGGCCTTCCAGCCAGCCTTAGTAGCGTCCATAGCGTGGCTCACCAAGGGTGGCACTACCACAGGCTTTGGGACTTTCTGCCAAAGATAACGGGCAAGGCGCTGCCTTTTGGGGTCGAGGTCTTCAGCATCCCACCCCATGTTGTCCTGGATGTGTCATGATCTCAGAGAAAGAGGGATCATCCGGAGAAGACCTGGGAAGGTCATGTGGGTCAGGTGACGAAATGCTGAGAGGAGAAGGAGAACTGGAGTAATCCGAGGTATCCGATCTGGAGTCCTCCCCCGACGGAGTATACTGCCGACGTCTGGGTGGCTTGGGGCTGGGAGATCTTGAGGGAGGCCTTCTCCGATCCTGGGATCTACCCCTAGGAGATGGAGTCTGCTCCTTGGGGGTTGGCGGTCATCCTGTTGGCACCTGTGGTGGAGGAGGGGGTGAAGGAGCAGGAGGTGGGGGAGAAGGAGGCTTTACTGGGACCACGTCTTTACGGATGGTGTCCCACCAGAAAGTAGAGAGTTCCTTTACTTCTTGAATATTCATGCCCGACGACGGGCCTGGCGCCGGTGGTCTGTCGCCAGTGTCGGGTCCTCGGGTGTCTCTGGGGTGGGCGAAGGTTCGCTCAGAAGCCCGGCATCCTCTGTGTCGCCCGCCTGGTCTTCGGGCAACGCGGTGTCCACTTCCGTGGAGTCCCTGTGACTGGTGTCGACCGGTGACTTGGTGGTGGTGGTGGTGGTGGGGTCTTCGGCTCCGGTGAAGCCAATGTCGGTTACTTGGCCGACGACTTCGGGTCCGGTGAATGCCTGGCCGGTGTTCTCGGCTCCAGCGAACGCCTGGCCGACTTCAGATGCTTGGCTGACGTCAGGTGCTTGGCCAACGTCGGGTCAGTCAGGTCCTTCGGCTTCCTGGGTGGAGGATCCGGGCCCCTAGGGGGCTGGGAGACTGACCTGGAGTCAGGGTCCCGACGTCGGGTGTAAGAGGAAGACTTGTGGTGTTCAGAGGACTTTGAAGAGGCCCGAGAGGGAGTGGAGGAAGCTGAAGGCCTGGAGCCTGTGCTTGGCCCCCGAGGTGTGGTTGGTGAAGTACACTGGGAGATTAATCACCTGGTTAAGGTGAAAATCAGAAAACCTTCAGGAGGAACTTTGGGTTGTAGCAAAGGACAACCTTGTCCCTGTGGAAGACCAGATAAGGAGACTCCACGGAGAGCGCCTGGAGCTCACTGATCCTTCTGGCTGACGTGATAGCCACCAGAAAGGTGGCCTTCCACGACAGATGAGATATGTCACACCTGTGCATCGGTTCGAATGGCTTGCCCATGAGCTCGGTCAACACCAGCAAGTCCCAAGGTGGAGATGGTTCATGCACTGGAGGAGAAATGTGGTCAAGGCTTTAAAAAAAGCACCAGACCTTCTCCTGTGCCACTGACTGCATACCAGTCTGTACCGGTAGGCAGAGATGGCTGCCAGGTGCACTTTAAGGGTTGTCGACCGAAGGCCTGACAAAGAGGGACCAAAGGTAGTTGAGAATGCTAGCCACCGGACAACATAAGGGGTTAAGAGCCTTGCCCTGACACCAAATGGAGAACCTCTTCCATTTGAAGGCATAGCATTGTTGGGTCGACTCCTTCCAAGAAGCCTTGATCATGCTGAGAACATCTTCGGAGAGACCCAAAGCATGGAACATTAGCCGCTAAGGAACCAGGCTGTCAGGTGCAGGGATTGAAGGTCTGGGTGGAGTACCTTCCCTTGGCTGAACGAGAGTAGGTCCAGGCATAGAGGAAGATGCCTCGGGAGCCTGCTGCTGAGGAGATCGGGGTACCAGAACTGGCGGGGCCAGTCTGGAGCCTCCAGGATCATCAGAGTCTTGCCCCTCCTCGCTTTGAGCAACACCTTGTGGATCAAGGGAAATGGAGGGAAGGTGAACAGAAGGCCCGGGGTCCAGGGCCTTGAGAAGGCATCCCCGGCAGTGTTCCCTGCTGAGAGGGGCGGGCACAGTACAGCCTCAGCTTTGTGCTCTCCCTGGAGGCAAACAGGTCCACCACAGGGGTGCCCCACTGGGAGAACAGTCTGTGTACTACCACTGGGTGGGAGAGACCATTCGTGAGAAGTTTCACCCACGTGACCAAGAGCGTCTGCCTGCTGGCTGGAGACAATAGCCACATGGATTTCCAGAAGATTGGCCTCCAGGCTGCACACGAAGTTCCAAACACAGAGAGCTTCCCTGCACAGAGGAAGGGAGTGCGTCCCACCCTGATTGTTGAGGTAGTACATGATCGTGGTGTTGTCAGTCTGGACCTGAATGACCTGACCACAAATGTGCAGCGCAAAGGCTGTCCGTGCCAGCTGAACTGCCCGAAGCTCCAGCAGGTTGATGTGGCACCAGGACTCCTCAAAGGTCCAGAGCCCATGGACTCTGTGTCCCCCCAGGTGGGCACCCAGCCCATGAGAGAGGCATCGGTTGCCAGGATGACCATCTGCTCTGGGTGGGCAAACAGGATCCCTTCCTACAGATGTTCTGGGACTAACAACCACTGGAGGCTTTCCCACATCGGCTGGGTCACAGTGACCAGCTGGCCAAAGTGGCCCTTGCACTGAGACCACTGGTGGGCAAGCTTCTATTGCAGACAGCGCATTCTCCACAGGGCCCAATGGATCATGGTGGTGCATGCAGCCATGAATCCCAAGATGCGCAGGAAGTCTCGAGCAGGGCGCAACTACCCAACCCGAAATGATCAGGCAAAGGAGGAGAGAGCCTCCGCCTTGTCCGCCAGAATCAGAGCTCTTGCTCTCTAAGAGTCAAGCTCCGCCCTAATGAATTGGATCACCTGTAAAGGCATGCATTCCGATTTGGCCTTGCTGACCAGGAGGCCAAGAGAGACGCAGGTCTGGAGGGCCAGATCACTGGACCTCTCCACCTCCAGCCTGGAGGAACCTGCAATTAGCCAGCTGTCCATGTAGGGGTATACCTGGATCCCTCGGAGCCTCAGGTAAGCTGGCAACAGTGCTATGCATTTGGTGAAGACCCTAAGAGCTGAGGACAGGCCGAATGGCATGGCATGGAACTCATAGAAGATCCCCTCTGCCTAGAACCGGAGGAACTGGCGGTGGGACAGATAGATTGGGACGTGGAAGAACGCGTCCTGAAGATCCACAGAACAAAACCACATGTCCTGCTCGAGGGATGGTATGATCTGAGACAGTCTCACCATCCTGAATGTGCGTGGCCTGAAAAAACGTGTTCAGGTCATGCAGATCTAAGATGGGGCACCAGGCCCCCCCCCCCCCCGTCTGTTTTGGCACCAGGAAGTACCTGGAGACAAACCCTGGTTGTTCTGGAGGGTCCGAGACAGGAGCCACGATCTCCCTGCAGAGGAGCTGGGCGATGTTGTCCCACAGGGCCAACAGGATGTTGACGGACACCAAGTCCTCCCATAGGGCATGGGCTCTGCAAAGTGGGTAAGCCTTGAAATACAGAGGCAGACCATGACCGACCACCTCGACCTGTCCATGGTGACAGCGGACCAAGCGGAAAGGAAGCAGCAGAGCCAGCCCCCCACGGGAGGACCATGGGGACACAGGATGGGTATGGGGGAGGCACATCCCATCACTGAGCAGGCTCGGAAGTGGAGGAAGGACCGGCTGAGAAGCCACCGGGACCCCAACCTCCTGGCTTCCGGATGACCATGGCAACTGATTTTGGCCAGGGACGCCAAGCCTGAGCGTGTTGTCCAGCCTGAGGCTAGGCCAGTTTGGCCGCAGGAGCAGAGAGAAACTGAAAGGGCTTCTTCTTTTGCTGTTTAGAGTGCTTGGGATCCCTCTGGGCGGAAGACAGAGTCCAAGGTGGCACTGGACTTTTCAATGCGGCTGAGGTGCCCCACGACCCCAAACAAGTTAGTGCCAAGAAGGGGACATCTGCTAGCTTGTGCTAGGTATCTGCCATAAAGGTCACGATCCTTAACCAAGCCCTGTGGCTCATGGCAACCTCGGCCACCATGGATCAAGCGCAAGAGTCGCTGATGTCCATGACAGTCTGGAGCTGCTGCTGAGCTACCGCTTGGACTTAATCATGTACCTGCTTGACTGTGATTTGTAAGTCCGCCGGGAGATGGGGAAGCACCTCATCAAGGGTGCCCAGAAGGGCATGGGTGAATTGGGCCATTAAAAGGGCCAAACTCACTTGCCCAAGGCTGAGAGTGGAGGCAGCATAAACCATTTTGGCCATGTAGTCCAATTTCCTGGACTCCTTGTCAGGAAGCTTAATGTCTTCCATGTTGCCTGTGTACCTAAACACAGAGTCTGCCACCAGGCCCTTAGCGGCAGGGTGTTCCATGAATCCCGAAAGGGAACTGGTAGGGACCGCATACTTGCAGGCCATCCGGGCCTCAGGCGCAGGACAAGAGGCTGGATGCTGACACAGCTCCAGTGCAGGGCCAAGAATGGCCTCAGCGAGTAGGAAAGCTTCCCCAAGGGAGTTGCCCTGGTCTAGAATCTTGGTTGAGCGGGCACCGAGCCTGCTTCCAGACAGTCTCCTTCGGGACATCTATGGACTCTAAGATGAGGCAAAGAAGACCCAAGGAGGAAGTGGGGCCTTGCTCCATCGACAAATCTTCATCTGACTCCATGTCCACCAGACGAGAGTGCAAGGAGGAGCCCTAAGACTTCGAGGATTCATTAAAAAAAAAGGTCGACTGCCAGAGTCCCCGCTGCCCTATGGGGTTGGTTGGGACTAACAGTGAGAGATAGTCGGTGAGGGAGTTCCGATGCCAGGCGGACCTCCTTAGATGGAGGGTTGTTTTGGTGGCGGCTCCACCAGAATCAGCGGAGACGTTGGAGAAGGCCGAGCCAGAACCTGTCGGGTCATCTCCTGCCGAGGCGTGAAAGGCCATGGCCTCTGTGGCGAACTCCATGTAACGGCCAGGGTCGAGGACGGCATGGGATACACCCTAGTAAACATGAGCTGCTGCCATATCAGCTCTTCACAGCACTGACGCAACTTGCACCGGAGCCTCTCCTCGCCCAAGGAAGACTAAGAGGAATAGCAGTGGTGCCAGCTGCCTGAATATCGAGAGTGCAAGTCGTGACGCCGACGTGGGCTGCTCGACTCGGGGCTATGGAATATGGACCTTTACCATCAGAGCAGCCGACAGTGGGTCTCAGAGGGGGCCAGCAAGAGCAGAGTTTCCTCCTGGTCTGGGAGATCCTGAGTGAGAAGAGGGGGATCAGCAGACTAGTCCATCCCTCCTTAAGAGGTGAGCAGTAGGAACGGAGTCCTAGATAAGGAGGTGTCAGCCTTATCTTGCGACAACAGGTCGACTGGCTTGAGAAAAATCTCGGCTGGAAGACTGACCTGTGTCTCAACCAACTGGCCCGACGGGGAGACTGTGGGGCCGGCGGCTGGGGCCGAAGGCTCAACCGAAGTTGGAACCTCCAAAGAAGTGCTGGAATCTGAGGCCCGAGAACACTCACGATCCCATGGTAGACGACGAGACCGTTTCTTGGTCTTTTTTTTTTATGCTTTCTTTATTGTGCATAATTCATTACAAATACATTCACATACATCCTCTAGATTTCAGATGAAACATGCACTTTTCTCTTTTACATTCTTACATTCAATATTTTGTTTGCTTTGGTTATTTACCTGTTATATTTTCTTATTTCATCGTCTTACTCCTTATATGCATAAAATGTTTTTTGTTTATAGTTAATTTTAGAAAAACAAACTGTGACTGTAACTGTCCACTTATAACAACAACACTTTCCCAACTCTGTCCTGAGCATGTCCTCCCACTCTCTTGCTAGGGTACCTGTACTTGGTGTCGGGAGACCAATATGGCCCCTCTCCTACGGCGAGTTATTTTTGGGTCCCTTCGGATGTCTAAGCCAGCCTGGCTTATCCAGTAATCTTTCAAGCATGTGTGTGAAAGCTCTACTTTCATTTCCTTTCTGTGATGGCATGACCATTTCCCCTATATTGCCTTGGTGTTGCTTGGGTTCTACTCCTTTTCTTTCTCTCGGATTCTCTGTTTTTATTCTCTACCAGTCTCACTTTCCCACCTTTTCTAACCCTCTTCCATCAATATAACCCATTCTGTCCATCTCTCTAAATATTTCTCTGTTCTATCTCCTACTTCATGTGTGTGGTCTCTTTCAGGTAGTGTACTTGAGGCCAAAAGCTAGCATTGATCTATGCAAGAAACAATTCATTGAGCAACGGTTTGCTTGGTAGCAGCATGGTCTCACGACTGTGCAACATGGGTCAGAAACAACTGCGTAATGGTTTCCTAAAACTCCTCTGTTCTCATGGGAGAAGGGTACACCTGATGTCCAGCCAATGTAGATTCTCCTCAGCAGGGCTAGCATGCAGCCAGGGGAAATACACCAGCAACTCCAAGGACTGGCTCAGCGAGAACTCGGAATCCAACTTGAGTACGAATTTCCTGTTGATGTGCATTGCAATCTCGCCCATGTGAAAAAGAAACATATAGGCTAGGTCGACAGAGGGTTTGCAGCTCACTGATCCCTCTAGCTGAGGCGACAGTAACTAGAAGAAACAGGTTATTCACCTGTAACAGTAGTTCTAGGAGTGGTATATGTTGTTCATCCACACTCTTTGGCATGTCCCTTTCCCCTTTAAGGATCATCGGAAGTCTTCAAGCTGGCTCCTCCCACCCACCCAGGTGGTATATACCTTGGCTCCGCCCCATGATGCCAGATCTTAGCCTGCTGGAAGCCAGGTGTTGTGCGTTCGCAGCCAGGGAGGTCAGGTGGGTCCATGTGGATGAACAACATATACCACTCCTAGAAAGTACAGTTACGCAAGAACTTACTGTAACAGTAGATCTTCAAGAGAGGCTCTTGCAGTACGTAATTACATATAAGACTGAAGCCAGCAGGCATCAGGACCCCACGGAAACATTTCAAGCTAGCAGTCTCTGGCGAGGAACCACCCCCACGTCAAGTGAACGGCGTCAGGAGACATCGGTATAAAGAGGCGGTCCCTCATGCCCGACTTCCAGTTCTTTCCCACCCAAGACCAAAAAAGGCCAGATGAAAGAGAAGTGGATATTGCCCTCACTGGAAAAGGAGCTGAAAAAGCTTAGGGGGTAGAGGGCAGGAAGGTATTACCTACTGCAAGAGCCTCTCTCGAAGATCTACTGTTACGGTAAGTTCTTACGTAACTGTACTATCTTACTTCGAGAGGGCTCTTGCAGTAGGTAATTACATATAGGACTGAGTCCCAAGCAGTCTGGAACAAAAAGAAGAAAATGGGAGGAGGAAAGCTACTCAAAGTAGATCCTCTAGCTGTGAAGGCCTTAAGAAAGGAGGCCTTGCAGGACAGGAAGCCCGAAGCCTGCTCATGGAGAGAGAGGCAATATCCAAACTGTAATGTTTTGTAAAGGTATGGACGTAAGTCCAAGTGACGGCAGCACAGATGTCTGCCGCTGACACATTTTTGAAACAAGCTGCTGAGGCAGCAACTCCTCTGGTGGAGTGGCCTCTCACTTGACCCGGAAGGGTCTTGTTGTACTTGTCATAACAGAAGGTGATGCAATGAGCCAACCATTTGGACAAGCATTGCTTAGAAACAGCATTACCTTCTCTTTTGTGAGAAAGAGAGACAAAACAGTTGATCAGTCTTTCTGAGATCTTTTGTTCTGTTAGTGTAGTATCTCAGAATTCGGTGAATGTCCAGAGTGTGTAAGAAATACTCCCCTTGATTGGAGTGTTGCGTAAAGAAGGCGGGTAACTCTATGGACTGGTTCAATGTAGATTCCGCTACCACCTTGGGGAGAAACTTAGGATTGGTGCACAGAGCCACACGTTCCTTGTGAAAAATCAAGCACGGGAATTTACACATCAGGGCCTGGAGCTCAGAAATCCTCCGAGCAGAAGTAATGGCCACTAGGAAGAAAGAGTCTTCCATGAGAGGAACTTCACGTCTGCTGAGGCTGCCGGTTTGAAAGGAGGCAGAGTAAGCTTCTCGAGGATGAAATTCAAATCCCAAGGAGGGGCAGGAACCCGGATAGGGGGTCTCAAGTGGAGAACCCCTCTGAGGAAAGTCTTAAGAGATTTCCAGCTGAGCAAATGTCCTGTCTGCAAAAGGGACATGGTAGGCCCAAATGGCCGCCATGTGTACCTTCAGGGACGAGTGACTAAGACCCAGATCAAAGAGGAGGCACAGGTAATCCAGCAGCTGCCCAACAGAGCATGAGAAAGGCTCGAAATCTTTTGAAGCAGCCCAGATTGTAAACCGTTTCCATTTCCTGGCATAGGTAGACCTAGTGGAGGGTTTTCTAGCCTCCCCCAGGATCTCAGCCACTCGGGGTGAAACCCCAAATCGGGCTTGAGCTATGTCTGCAGAAGCCATGTATGCAGTTGGAGGGACTTGAGATCTGGATGGACCAGGGTCCCCTGATCCTGGGTCAGTAAAAGTCGTGACAGAGGAAGAGGAGGTTCCTCTGAGTATTGTTGCAGAAGAGAACCAAAGTTGCCTGGGCCGGAAAGGAGCGATCAGAATCATTCGTGCTCCTTCTGAAACGAAGTTTCTGTAAGACTCTCGAATCAAAGGATCGGGGGGAGGCATAGACGAATCTGGCCTTCCAATCTAGAGACAGAGGGTCTCTCCAAAAAAGTCGGGAAGCTTTGCGTTTACAGGAGAGGCAAACAGGTCCACCTGTGGTGTTCCCCAATGTAGGAAGAGATCGTCTAAGACCCCCTGATCCAGTTTCCACTCATGAGCTTGAGCAGACGAGTGACTGAGTTTGTCTGCTAAGGTGTTCTCGACCCCCGGGACGTGAATTGCCGTGAGGTGGAGGTTGTGCTGCACTGCCCAATCCCAAACTCGCATTGCTTCCCTGCAAAGAGGGTAGGAACGAGTCCCTCCCTGTTTGTTGATGTACCATACCACACACATACTGTCCATCTGCATGGCTAAGTGTCCGGGAAGGAGATGCAGAGCTTGAAGAGCATAAAGCACTGCCTGAAGCTACAGGACATTGATGTGAAGCGTTTTCTAGAGCTTGGACCAGAAGCCCTGGGTCCTGTGAGGTCCGAGATGGGCTCCCCAACCTCGCCGAGGCATCTGTGGTCAGAGTCTGGGGGAGAAGGCAGAAGGAACTCCCCGACAGAGGTTCTCTTGAACCATCCACCACTGCAAGTCCCGAATCATGGGGGAGGAGACTAGGACAAGCTGGTCCAGGTCGTCCACCAACTGATCCCACTGAGAGACCCTCATGTGGAGTCGAGCACGAGAGACTGTTGGGATAGCAGCCACCATAAGCCCGAGAAGATGAAGGACCGACCTGGCACTGACCCGCCTGCGGCCAGACAACAGGCTGACCTGAGCCTGGAGTGTGGCCGCCCTGTCCGGTGGCAGGAAGGCCCTGCCAGAGGTCGTGTCCAGGATCACCCCGATAAACTGGAGCCTCTGGGACGGGATCAAGTGGGACTTGGTTTGGTTGATGGTAATACCCAGGCAGGCAAAGACCTGCTGGGTAAGGGAGAGGAAGCGTAGGAGTTCCTCCCTGGACGAGGCCGCCAAGAGCCAATCATCCAAGTACGGAAAAATCTGCACCCCCTGGGAACGCAGGTAGGCCGCTACCACCGCAAGGCATTTGATGAACACCCGGGGAGCCGAGGAAAGACCAAATGGGAGGGCCTTGAACTGGTAGTGATCCCCCTGGAAAGCAAAACGGAGGTATTTGCGGCCAGAAGGGCGGATAGGGATGTGCAGGTAAACATCCTGCATATCTAGAGCGCACAGCCACTGTCCCGGCCGAAGGAGGGGCAGGAGGCCCTGCAGGGAGAGCATCCTGAACCTCTTGTACTCCACGAATAACTTCAGGGAACTGAGATCAAGAAACGGCCTTACATCTCCTGTCTTCTTCGGGACCAGGAAGAAGTGGGAATAGTAACCCGTCCCTTGGAAAGAAAGGGGGACGGGTTCTATCGCCTCTTTCAGCAAAAGTGCTGAAATCTCTTCCTGGACCAGAAGAAGGTGTTCCTGAGAGTACAACGACCTTGGGGGAGGGTGACAAGGTGGTTTCTGTAGGAACTCTATTGAGTGTCCTTCTGCGATCAGCTGGAGCACCCAGGAATCTGAAGTTATCCTCTCCCAGCCCGGGAGGTAGAGGGAAAACCTCCCTCCTACCGATTCCTCCGGGAGGCCCAGAGGCTGTGGGAGAGAGAAGGAGTCGGGTTGTGTGGGGCAGCGCTAGCCAGCGCCCCACTGCTTTTTGGAGGGGGCTTTGGCAGCCGGAGGGGGTCATGCTAGCGGCCCACTTTCCTGGGTTTCGCTATGGCCGACTCAGTCTGCAAAAGGGACGGTCTGCGCTTGATGGGGATACATGGAGTCCACAGACTTCAGTGCAGTCCCCTTCTCCTGCAGATCGGTGATAATGTCCTTGACATCACCACCGAACAGCACCTAACCCCGGAAGGGCACTTAGAAACATAGACTTTGACGGCAGATAAGGACCACTTGGCCCACCCAGTCTGCCCATTTTCCTACCTACTGGATAAGCTGCAGATTCTAGTTAACCAACAGCCTACTTCCTGCAACCCCCAACTATAATTGCCTTGTGTCTGTCCCATGCATGTTTGAATTCCCCCACTGTTTTAGACCCAACGACCTCCCCAGGAAGGCTGTTCCATGTATCCACCACTCTCTGTGAAAATTGTTTTTTTCTCACATTACCCCTATGCCATCCCCCCTCTATCTTTAAATTGTGCCCCCTTGTTCTTACACATCTCTTTTTCTGAAAGATGCTACCCTCCTGGACTTTGTTGATTCCCTTGAGGTACTTAAACGTTTCTATCATGTCCCCCCTGTCCCTCCTTTCATCAAGAGTATACATATTAAGCTCTCTCAGTCTCTCTTCATAAGGCTTCTGCTGCAGACACTGCACCATTTTAGTTGCCCTCCTCTGGACTGCTTCCATCCTGTCTATGTCCTTGCGTAGATGAGGTCTCCAAAATTGCACGCAGTACTCCAGATGGGGTCTCACCAACTGTCTGTACAGAGGGATAACCACTTCCCTTTTTCTACTTGTGATGCCCCTTCCTATGCATCCCAGTATCCCCCTGGCTCTCCTTACCGACTTTTCACATTGCTTACCCACCTTTAGGTCATCTGATATGACTACCCCCAGGTCCCTTTCCATTTTTGTTGTTGTTAGTACCTCCCCTGCTATTGTGTACTCTTCTCCTGGGTTTTTGTTTCCCAGGTGCATTACTTTGCACTTCTTTGTATTGAATCTAACTTGAATAGCGGACTGCACTTCAGGGACCAACCCTGACACACGGAGCCAGGCATGACGCCGTAAGCCTACAGCGAAAGCTGAGTTCCTACCAGCAGTGTCCACTGCATCATAAGTCGCACGAAGCATGTGCCGACTGGCCGAATGTGCAGAGCGGACGAGGTCAGCCACTTCCTGTTTGACTTGGGAGTCCGTAAGGGAGTCCAATTTGGATTCCACTTCACTAAGAATTGCCTTCTGGTAATCCCCCATGTGACCGACATAATTCAGGGCCCTAATACCCAGAGTGGAAGAAGCAAAGATCTTGTTACCATACTGGTCCAGAAGACGGGATTCTTTGTCAGGTGGAGGCAAGCTCAAATGCCTCGGTTTAGCTGACCGACTGAGCGGTGCTAATCACGACCGAATCAGCTTGAGGGTGAGAATCTAAACATTGAACATCTTCAGGAGACTGATATAGCCTGTTCGACTTCCAAGGAAGTGGGGCTCAAGCTGACGGCTGTTTCCAAACAGTGGAAACAAGATTGGCATGAGGCTCAATCCAGGGTGGCACCAAGGTGGGAGCTGTCACGGGAAGATCCAGATGCTCAGCGAGTTTCTTACGCTGGGGATCCGGCCCCAAGGAATGCCACTTATGAACCTCCTGGATTTTGAGTAGCAACTCCGTAAAAGAAGGATCTTCTGGAGGAGACTTCGGAGGAGTCCTTGGCCTGGGCTTCGACAGAGCGTGGCTCGTTGTCTGGCTCGGAACAACAGTCTGAGGCATCCGAGCGGTCTGAGGAGGAAGAAGATGGTGATGAGGAAGACTCTCTCTCCCAACGTGGGGGAGGAACGGACCCCTTGAAGCCCTCGGGGAAGCGTGTCCTGCCCCTCCCTGGAACCAGAGGATTTGGCCCTGGCGTCCGGAGGTGGGGAGGGAGTCTGTCGTCAAGGAAGTACGGGAACCGGAACCGTCAGGAGATGACTCTCCACTTCTCTGGTGAGCTGAGCCTTGGCCTCAGCCCACCAGGAGACCAGAGTCTCCTGCAAGTCCACTGGTAGCTAATGGGGCGGTGGAGGAGGAGGGGGATACGGATATGGATTATACCTGTAAGGCACATATGCGTAACCTGATGGCGGGAAGCCCGGCGTCAGGTATTGAGGCACCGGGTACTGCTGCGTCGGATAGGCCGGTGTTGGGTACTGAGGCGGATATTGCAGAGCCGGGTAAGATGGGGTCGGATACGACTGGGTCGGATACCTGGGAACTGGGGGGACTGCCTGAGCAGACAGCCCGGCTGGAGTTCCCGTGGGCAGGTCTGGAGTAGAAGACCCGGTGGGCAGAGGGGCCCAGCGTTGGAGCAGCATCTGGGAGCGGGATGTCGCTCGGGGTCGGCAAGATCGGCGTCGGGGCCGGCAGCCCAGCGGGTAGACGGTCTGCCGGGGGCGGAACAGAAACCTCGACATCACCCGGGGAGGGAGGGGAAAAATCCTCGGGGTTAGGCTGAGGAGACCCAGGGTCCCCAGAGGGAAGCAAAGGCTGCAGGGAGCCGGGAACGGCGGACGTGGGGGGTCCGGCGTCGGCTCATCCGCTTTGCGGACGTCGGGCGAGCCGACGTCAGACTTATCAGCGGGGTCTGGGCGGGTGCCGCAGGAGCCGGCATCCAACTTAGCAGACCTGTCGCCCAAGGCAGGTCGCGAAGGAGGGGCGGCCTAGTCGGGTGGAATAGGGGCTGTGGGCTGCCCCGAGGGGTCGGGCGACTTAGTGACCTTCTCTGTGCGGGCGTCGGAGGAGCAGACGTTAGGCTTAACGGAGCCGCTCACACCTGTAGGCGACAATGGTGGCTTTACGGGCGGAGGCCTAAAAAGCCCGAAGGGCCAGGCGCAAGCCAGGCGGGTGGGCGATGCTGCCTTGAAGCCTCAAGGTGGCCGCTGCGGAGGCGGTCCTCGGGGGGCGCGGGACGTTACGCTACTGAATCACAGCGACCCCGAAGAAGACGCGGTGGATGAGGAGCCCTTGTCCAGGTGCTTCTTGTCTTTTTTCTTTCGATGGCCTTCGGGGGGAAGTGGACGCCTGCCAGACCTTTTTTAACTCCTTTTTCATGGAGGTCATTTTCTTCCTTAAAATATGGGCCTCCGGGATGCCTGCCGCAGTCTTCGTGTGGCCACGTCGAATTTGAGGCAGTGCTGGCACTTCACCAGATGATCTGGGCCTAGGCAAAAGAGGCACTGGGAATGGCTGTCCTTGTGCGGGAGTTGGGCGCCGCACGAGTTGCACTTGTTCTTGTGCTTGGAGGGTGTAGGGGACGACATACACCGACGAATACCTGACAATAGTTCCAAAAAATTGAAAATAACTGTCAAAACTACCGACGATAGAGGCTGATGAGCGCTGAACTTTACCGCGAGGCGCTGGCATGAGTTAACGGCAGGAAAGAACTGGAAGGCAGGCATGAGGACCACCCCTTTATACCGACGTCTCCTGACGGTCACCTGACGTGGGGGCGGTCCTTCGCCAGAGACTGCTAGCTATAAATTTTTCTGTGGGGCCCCGACGCCTGCCGGCTTTAGTCCTATAAGTAATTACTTACTGCAAGAGCCCTCTCAAAGTGAGATGATCTGTTACAGGTCAGCAACCTGTTTTTCTAGGATCGTGGATATGTTGTTCATCCACACTATTTGGCAGACTCCTAGCAGTTCTCCGGGAGGAAGGAGGCAAGGCACACACCCCCTACTTAGGGAACAGAGATTGGAGAACTGAGGCCCCAAAACCAGCATCCCGGCATGACTCAAGGTCGATGTGGTAGCGGGTGATAAAGGTGTTTGCTGACTTCCAGGTAGCAGCCAGACAGATTTCCTGTATGGGGATGTCCCTGGATGCAGCAGTATGGCGGGTAGAATGAGCTCTTATCCCTCTGGGAGGCTCCTTGCCCGCCAGCTCATAGCACATACCTATGCATGATGTGATCCATCTTGCAATAGTCCCCTTCGCTGCAGGTCTGCCAGAAGCGGCTTCAGCGCAGGGGACAAACAGCTGGCGAACCGCTCCCCGAATTTCCGCTGTCCTCTCCTTATAATAGGAGAGAGCACGTCTCAGGTCTAAAGTATGGAGCCTGTATTCGGCCTCCGAGGTATAATTAGGGTAATATACCGGCAGAGTCAATACCTGGTTAAGGTGAAACTCTGACACCCCCTTCAGAAGGAATTTCGGGTGAGGGTGCAGGACAACTTTGTCCCTGTGGAAGACCAGATAAGGGGAGTCCACCGAAAGCACCTGGAGCTCCCCATCCTTCTGGCTGATGTGATAGCCACCAAGAAGGCCGTCTTCCATGACAAGTGTGACAACTCACACTTGTGCATGGGTGTGAATGGCTTGCCCATGAGCTTTGCCAGTACCAGCAGTAAATTCCACGGAGGTGGAGGTTCATGCTATGGAGAGAATATGTGATCCAGGCCTTTGAAAAGTGCCCTACCACTGCCTCCTGCGCCAATGTCAGCTGACCAGCCCGCGCTGGTAAGCAGAGATGGCTGCCTGGTGCACCCTAAGGGTAGATGACCGTAGACCCCCTTTGGAGAGAGACTAAAGGTAGTCAAGAATGTTAGTCACGGGGCAGGACAGAGGGTCTAGGCCCTTGTCCTGACACCAAATGGAAAACCGCTTCCATTTGAAGGTGTAACATTTCCTGGTTGATTCCTTTCTAGATGCCGCTACCACAGTGTAGACATCTTCGGAAAGACCCAAAACCTGGCACTCTAGCCGCTCAGGTACTAGGCTGTGAGGTGCAGGAATTGAAGGTCCGGATGGACTACCTTTCCCTGACTGAGTGATAACAGGTCCGGGTGTGTACAAAGCAGCTCCGGAGGCCTGCAGCTGAGGCTGAGGAGATCTGGATACCAGAACTGGCGTGGCCAATCTGGGGCTACCAGGATCACCTTCGCCTTGTCCCTCCTCACCTTGAGAAGCACCTTGTGGATCAAGGGAAATGGAGGGAAGGCGAAGAGGAGGCCTGGGGTCAATGGCCTCGAGAAGGCATCCCCCTGCAGCGAGCCCTGCTGTGGGGGCAGGCATGAAACAGCCTCAGCTTGGTGTTTTCCTGGAGGCAAACAGGTCCACCATTGGTTTACCCCAACGGGAGAACAGGCTGTATGCTACCTCTGGATGGAGAGACCACTCGTGGGATGTCTGGCCTAAGCGGCTGAGAGCATCTGCCAGATGGTTCAAGGCTCCTGCCACATGGATGGCTAAGAGATCCGCCTCCAATCGGCTCAGGAGGGTCCAGATGCAGAGCACCTCCTTGCACAGCAAACGAGAGTGTGTGCCGCCCTGTCAGTTGAGGTAGTACGTTGTCGTGGTATTGTCCATCTGGACTTGAACCACTTGACCCCGGAGCTGAGGAGCACAAGCTGACAATGCCAGTGTGACTGCTCTGAGCGCCAACTGGTTGATGTGGCATCGGGACTCCTCGGGGGTCCAAAGGCCGTGGGCCCTTTCGTCCCCCATGTGGGCTCCCCAGCCCATGAGAGGCGCATCGGTCATGAGGACGACCGTCGGCTCGGGGCAGACAAACGGGATCCCTTCCTGCAACCGGTCTGGGGTGGTCCACAACTGGAGAGCGTCCCACATCTTCTGGCTTACAGTGATCAGGTGGTCGAACTGACAGTGACGCCGAGTCCACTGGGTGCCCAGCTCCTAGTGGAGGGGGCGCATGTGCCACTGGGCCCAAAGGACCACCGAGGTGCACGCCACCATATAACCCAGAAGGTGCAGAAAGTCCCAGGCAGGGCGCAACTGCACAACCAGAAATGATTGGGCAAAGGAGGAAAGAACCTCCACCTTATCCACTGAGAGCAGAGCTCTGGATTGACAAGAGTCAAAGATCTGCCCCGATAAAGCCCATCAACTGAGAAGGCATGAGTTCTGACTTGACCTCGATTAGGAGGCCGAGTTGGGAGTAGGCCTGGAGGGCCAGATCCCTGGCTCTCTCCACCTCCTGATGGGAGTGACCTGCCAGAAGCCAGTTGTCGAGGTGGGGGTAAATTCTGATCCCCCCCAACGGCTTAGACTGGCCGCCACCGCTGCAATGCATTGGTGAAGACCCGTGAGGCTGATGACAGGCCGAACGGCATGGCTTGCAACTCACATAGGGTCCTGTTGACCCTAAAGCGGAGGAACCGCTGATGTAACAGACTGATTGGGACGTGAAAGAACACGTCCTGTAGATCCAGTGAACAAAACCACATGTTTTGCTCCAAGGATGGAATGATCTGGGACAGAGTGACCATTCGAAAGGCGTGAGGCCTGAGATACTGATTCAGGCCATGGAGGTCTAGAATGGGGCACCAGCCCCCATCCGCTTGGGCACCAGGAAATACCTGGAGACAAAGCCTGGGTTTGCTGGAGGATCCGCCACGGGAGCTATTGCCTCCTTGAGGAGGAGCTGAGCAACACTGTCTCGAAGAGCCAACTGGGTGTGAGCGAAACCGTTCCTCCTGAGGGGCGTGGGCTCAGTTGGGAGGGTACTGCTCGAACTCTAGAGACAGTCCCTGACCGACCACTTCGAGAACCCACTTGTCCGAGGTGACAACAGACCAGGCAGAAAGGAAGTGGCGGAGCCGGCCCCCCACGGGAGGACCCAAAGCTGCTGTGACGGGAGTAGGGGTGGCAGCCCCCACCCTGTCACTGAGCAGGCTTGGAGGAGTAGGCTCCAGGACCCGAGCCTCGGCCTCTTTTACGGGCCTGTTGGGGTCCAGGCTTGGGCCTAGGGCGCCAAGCTTGAGCCTGCTGCTGATGCTGGTGCTGCTGTCCCCCTTGGAAGGAGGACTTCTGAGCCGCAGGGGAAGACTGCCGAAATGGCTTCTTCTGCTGGTTCTTGTCCAAAGAACCCTTGGCAGAAGTGGCGTCCAAGGTGGCATTAGAATGCTCTATGCGCTGAAGGTGACCGACCACTCCTGGGCCGAACAAGTCGGTCCAAGGAAGGACACGTCAGCTAATTTGTACCATCTGTTGGGAAGGAGGAGAGCGTCAGCCAAGCCCCACAGCAAGAGGCAACTGCGGTGGCCGAGTGGGCACAAGAATCCCCACTGTCCAGGGCCATCTGAAGCTGCTTTTTGGCAACAGCTCGGCCCTGGTCTGGACCTGCTTGACCGTGGTCTGCGGGGAGATGTGGGAGGACTTTGTCCAATGACCCAAGAAGGGCATGGGAGATGTGTGCCATGATGACGGCCAAACTTGCCTGACGAAAGCCCAAGGAGGAAGCTGCACAGACCTTCTTTGCCGAATGGTCCAAATGTTTGGACTCTGTTGGGAGGTCGGTCAGTATTGGTAGAACTACCAATATGCCTGAACACAGAGGGGGTCACCAGACTCTCGGCCAAAGGGTGCTTTGTGAACCCTGCAAGGGACCCCATAGGCACCGCGTACTTGCAGGCCATGCGGGCAGACTGAGCTGGACATGAGGCAGGACGCTGCCAAAGTTTGAGTGCTGGACCAACAATGGCCTCAGCCACTGGAAAGGCCTCCGTCGGGGTATCCCCTCTCTTAAGGATGTCCATAAGAGGGTACTCTGCCTTTATTTTATTTTTTTACTTTCTATTTTCCGCCTACCCCTGCTCTCCGCTTCTTCGGGAGTGCCTGGCATCTGCCTCGGTTCCTTCTGTACCTGGAGCCCTCGGCGGTCCCCCATGCTTGGCTTCCAGGCGGGCGAGGGGGGCCCAAGGACCTCAACTAACAGCACTGCCTGGGCTGCATGGGACAGGCAGGGGACCACTGAGGTCTGTGCTGGCGCTCAGTCTACCCGGAGCAAAGGAGGTGTTTTTTTCCATGTTCTTTCCTGGGCGTGCCATGCGCCCTGACGTCAAGGCGGAGCTCCGCCGACGTCTGGGACGCCCGACCCTCCTGGAATGGCTAAGCACTTGCTGTACCCCAGGCCTCCGCCTAGGGTCAGTCAAGTACCGAACCATGTCCCCCCTTCCTCCCTGGAGAAGGCGAGCAGTCCACGGACGCTCAGCCTTCTCCCCCCGGCTGGCTCTCCAGCTCCCCTGGCTTGTTCCCAAACCCGGGTCGCCAGCGTCGCGAGCGGTAGCACTATCGCTGCGCCGACAGGCCGGCTACTCTGCCTTTTTCTGGATGGGTTCTAGGGCCATCCATGTGGACTCAGCAATGAGGCGAAGGATCCCTTGGAAGGACCTTCCTCAATCCCTAGGCCAACGGATGACTCATCATCCCCAGGATAACAGTGAAGCCCGGTGACGTCAGAGTCTGAGTAGTCAGGATACAGCGGCTTGCCATTTAAATCACCCCTAGATGCTTGAGGCGGTCAGGGGTGACTGATAAGCAGCTGGGAAGCCTGGAGTCCAGTCTGTCTACCTTCGGAGGAGCCCCTCCCATAGGCTGCTTAGGCGGCGCTTCCACCACTATGGGTGGAGAAGCCGGTTTTAGGCTGAAGAAATGGATTTGCCAGCCCCACAGGCAGGACAACTGAAGATTTCAGCTCCAAGCGGTCGGCTTCGACCTAGGAGGCGAAAGCCACGTAATGGCCGGGGAAGGAGCTGGAGTTGGCTTGTGCCCGGACAAGATCAGCTGTTGCCACATAAGATCCTCGTAGCACCGGAGCTTCCACCAGAGCCTCTCATCCGAGGACGACCGATGGAGTCGCCTCTTCTTCGAGCGTCTATGGCTCTTCCTCGGCCTGTCGGTCGAGGGGGTTCTAGACCTTGACCGAGATCGGGTGGGTCAACTCGGTCACTCCAGAGACACCGGTGGAACCGGTGACTTCCGGGGGTCCGGAACCAGGTCCCCTATGGGAACATCAGCAGGCTGGGTCTCCTCATTGGGGAAGACGAGGACCGGAGTCCTTTCCAAGGAGTTGTCCAGAGCTGGCGACAGAAGGTCGATAATCTCGACCTCGACGGCCGGATCTTTGGTTGTCTGGCCCGACGGAAGGTCCAAAAAGCCAGTGGCCGAAGAAGCGATCTTGACTGAGGTCGAGAATGCATGCTCCTGGGACCAAGACCTCTCTCGGTCCCAAGAGCGTCTTCGCCAAGACAAAGACTTGCTCGGTTCTTTCTCCCGTTTATGGGATCAGGAGGAGTGAGAGCCCACAGGCGCCTCTCAGGAGGGGAGAGACTGGCACAACTCCCGGAAGGAGCCTGAGAAGGTGGAGCCTAGGTTGAGAATAATGAAGAAGCTCTGAGAGTCAGATGCATGAGCCGCTTCTTCCTCAAATGCCTGCATGCATTCCAATTGCTCAGCGGAGCCTGTAGCTGTGGAAACCACCCACCTAGCCTCCTTGGACTTCACCTGAGGGTTCCTTTTCTCCGGTCTCCCCAATTTCAAACATGCCAGGTGGTCGTCCAGAACATTGGGATGGAAGGCCAAGCAAAAGCTGCAGGATGAGGTGTCATGGCCAACACCTAGGCAGTAGACGCACGTGAGGTGGGGGTCGGTGCGAGACATCTTCTGTCCGCAAGGACACAGGCGAAATCCGGGGGAAGATTTTTCGTCCATAATCAAAGACACGAAGGTGCGATCGTTAACTCGAGCAAGTTTTAATTTCGGTAAAGCCAGGGCCTACAAAATGTGAGAGCACGAGGGAGGCAACCTGAATCTTCCAGCGGAAAGGAAGATCTGGCGTCATGGGGCTCAGCCGAGGTATATACCACCCACGTGGGTGGTAGGAGCCAGCTTGAAGACTTCCGGTGATCCTTAAAAGGGAAAGGGACATGCCAAAGAGTGTGGATGAAAAATATATCTACGATCCAAAAACACCTCTTTCTAGGGCAAGAAGTCAGGGTAACAATGACAATGGTTTCAAAGAAATTCTCCACGAACCTGGCCAAGATCTGGTTCAGGTTCTGTGCAGTGGTTAGCTCGTGAAGAGGTGGGAAAAAATGGTCAAGGCCTTTGAGAAAGCATCCGACCATCCACTTGGATGTCAAACAGGGACTTCAATACTAAGATGGCAGCCAAATGCACCTTCAAAGAAGTTTCATGAAGGCCCGAGCTGGACAGAGTCCAAAGGTAGTTGAGCAGAGAAACGACTGGGCACTTCATACAAGCCAAGCAATGCTCCTGGCAACATACAGAGAACCTCTTCCGCTTGAATAGTAGGTCTGTAAAGTGGAAATCTTACAAGAAGCCTCCAACAATGTGAAAATCTCACTGAAGAGGCTGAGGGATGCAAACTCTATCCTCTCAGGAATTAGACGGTCAGATTTATGTTAAGGTCTCAAGGACCGTGTGCTGAATCCTCCCTTTGGACCTAGTGAAAAGGTTTGTCCTGAGTTGGAGCTTGATGGGATGCTCAATACTGAGATGAAGAAGGCTCCAATACTAGAATTGTGAAGTTGGAGCTCTTAGAAAAATCTGAACTCCTTCGAGGTGTGCCTCTAACAAGACTTTGTGCACCAGGTAAATAAGCGTAAAACAGGAATCTGTCAATTTCAGGGCAAAGGAGTCATTTCCAAGCTGTGTCCCATCATGGGGGATGGGATAAGAGAGCAGCTGGCAACCCGATGGTCAATGGAAGCAGGTTGAGCTTTTATGCTGGTGACCTGGATTTGGAAGAGAACTCAGGAGCTGAAACTTGGATGGCCAGCTGAGCTGATGGAAGCATGTCCTAGCTAGAGGAGGAAGGCAGCATGCTCCGGAGCTGCAGCAGCCCCTGCAGATGGGCTGAGGCACAAGCTCTCCCAAAACAGGCATGCTGCACATAACTGAGACATGACCTCCTCAATTGCGCTTGCATTCTGTCTTAGGTTGTGGTAAGAAACCAGGGAAACGCTGGCTGAGCAGGTTGAAGACCAGCCCCTAACAAAGTCCAAGCATCAAATGTCCCCATTGTTTTTTTTTTGGGGGGTCATGAGGGACAGAGGATGGACTAAATATGTGGGGATGGTGGGTGGCAAGGAAGGGGTGCTCAGACAGAGGAAAGACAGTGATGAAGGAGGGCAACTACATAATGAGGAAAAGAAGAGTGGTAGCTTGCAGTTCTCCCAGGATGGAAACTGATGGATACAGGGATTCCCATTGCATCAACACAGGTTGCACACAACTTCCTCGCATAAAGACCACTCATGGGATATGACTCTCAGGTGGCAGACAGTGTCCACCAGCTCTTTGTCCACATCAGCAAGATCGGTGGGAAACAACAAGGTATTGACACTGGGCAGGCACCAGTGGCCATATCTCCACAGGTTCCTCACACAGTCTAGAGAAATGCCCCCCAACGGAACATGGCTGTGGTACTGGTCATCTAAATACAGACAGGACAAAAGGCCACCGATGAGGAGAACATTTCCAGTGTCAAAAAGATCACACAGTTTGAGCACACTGATATGCAGTTGTTGCTATTGTGGAGTCTGCAGCCCTTGTGCCAGCAAGTCCCCCAGATGCATTGCCCAACCCAGGACGGAGGCATCACTGGTCAGGCTAGGGATGGGTGCAACTGGACAAACTCCCTTCTGACAGGAGCTTTGGAGGTAGCTAACGAGTGATCGCCTTAGTCAAAGGACGAGTTACCATGACAGGCTAGGAGGACAAGGGTGCTGACTTCTGGGGCTACTCCGCTTTTAGCTCCCACTAAAGGAGACGCATCCGAAGCCAAGACGATTGTACAACAAAGGTTATTGACACCATCAGACTGAGAAGAAGGATGAAATCTCAAACTGGGCGTCTCATAAATATGGAATGAGCTGGCATACTCCTATCAGAGGCAAAGACTGATGCGGCAACAGGCAAGCTCGAGCCTCTCTGAAGTCCAGCTGAACCTTGATAAACTCTACACACTAGGACAGGACCAGCTGTGACTTCTCCATGTTCAGAATGAATCCAAGATTGGAGAAGGTTTCCACAACCACCTGGAGAGCCGAGGTTCAGAGGATGATCAGCCTCAAATCAGCCAACTGTCTATCTAGGGGAATACATGGATTACGGTACAGTAAAAGGCTGCCACAGCATGGCAGAACAGCATTGCTCTGAACTGGTATATGACATTCTCCAGGTGGAATTGGTAATGAGAACGCCTGATCAGGAATAAGGTGCAGATCCAGTCCATTTCCCAAGATCACCTGCTCTAAGGTAAGCATCCTAAATGTCTGTCATTTCAGATCACACAGATCTAGGATAGGGCATCAGTTGCCCGCCCTCTATGTAACTAGGAATATCTGGACACGTATTCCCTTGTCAACTTCTGTAGGTGCGACACACTTGATTGTGTGGTGTCCGAGGAACAAAATCACCTCCTCTTAGTGATACGGTTGATCTAGAGGGGATGCCTTGGGCAGAAGTTGGATGAAATGGGAGGCTGTGACACCAAGTCAAGCAAGAGACCATGCTCGATCTCGAACAACTGTTGGTCGTGACCTCTGACTAGTGGGGGCAGAAACTGTGTCAGGTGACCTTACTGGGAGGTTGAGAAGGACGAAGATGGAGGGTGGGTGAAAGAAATGCCGGCTGACTGTGCCCTGAACAAGATCTCTTCACAGACCACACAGGTTTGTCCGCACCTTTTCCGGTGCCAGTCGCCCTGATCACTACCTCTTCCGTGGCTTATACATACAAACTGTCGTAGGACCATTTCTCTGTCGATGTCCTATATTTCTGTTTGGAAAGGATAAAGAGGCCCGTGCCTGCAGTTACGGATGACAGCTGCTGTTTGGGGTAGCCACGGACAAGACCACCTTCGTGGTTATTTTGAACTCCTGTTATGTCCTTCAGGATGCCCTATGCCTTCACAGTCTATGGTGATATTTCTCTGTGGCCGGCTAACAAGGAGTGTGCAAATGCTTAGCTGCTTGCACCTTCAATCCCTGAAAGTCAACCCCCACCCTTTGCTGCCACCATAATACTGGGGGCCTTTCACTCTACTGCATTTCAGTGGAATCCACTAAGAAGTATTTGAGGTAGCTTGGTAAGTGTTTTCTAGACCTACAAGGTGGGTAGGAGAAGGACTTGAAAATTACTGACAACCAAATTGTTCATGGGCGGTGGTTGTACCTACAAGGCTCATAAACCAATGCACAAAAAGCGTGTCAATTATTAAGCTAATAATTTTACAGCAGTGTAACAACTAATGACCTATCAAAGCACAGCACTTCTAGGAGAGTGCTTCGGTACATATCACATCTTTTAAGTTTATGCAGAAGAGTGAGGAGAGATATGCCAAACCTCACACATACAGTATTTATTTATTTGCAGTTTTTAACCAGGAACGGCACACTAAGTTGTGGCAGCTCATTTCCAGGTATGTCCTGGGGGGTGGGTTACATGGACCTGTTTTATTGCCATATACACAGACTGCACTAGATAATTAACTACTTAAAAGATGAATTGCTCTTATTCTTACCAATAAGGCCACCAGGCACAGCATATTGCAGGTCATTGTGTTCTGCAAAGAGAGATACGATTTTGGAGAAGATTGGTTTGCACATGAGTTTTCCCTCACTGTCCTTGGACACAATGCCAGGCCGGACTTCAATCTCTTGTCCCACCTAAAAAACAAGGTAGAGGCGTTGTTGCTTTTCTTTGTTCATGGGGTTGGGTGGGAGGTGTTATTATAATGCCCCCTAACCACAACCAAGTTATGACAATTATTATACCCACCATGTACTAGTCTATGTTCTATGCTAGGAAAGGGTGTTTTCTCCAGCTGTTAGTCAGGATTTTGGGGACGTGCACTAAACTACCATTCCAAACTATGAACACTGCCACTTGATGCACACATATGCATTTCTAAGCTGTGCATCACGGCTCCTAGGGATGGCTGTTGCAGCGGGTGATCTCATCCACCTTTGTCAGTTACCCATGTGTGCTGATCTTGAAATCCTACTTTAGCCTTGTCAGTCTGAGAGGCCCCGCAATTCATGATCGAACTCAGCTATCTAATTCCCTAGTGTCCAGCGGTAACCCCGCCCCGGGTTCACCCACCCATATTAGAGAACATGATTCCTGGTGGTCTAGCAGTCCCCCTTCCCCAATACAACTGTAGCCCTGCCACTCAATCCTGTCAACTCAAGCCCCCTACACACACACACACACACACACACACACACACACACACACTGGCACAACCCCTCCATTCACCACTTCAGCAGGCACCACCTGAATTACAGGGAATGAGTGATCACATGTCCACTGACGAAAAGTATAGTTACACAAGAAGTAACCATAACTGTAGACCTTTGAGAGAAGCTCTTGCAGCAGGCAACCACCATAAGGACTGAGCCACCAAGTGCTAGGACCACATGGAAAACTTCTAACTAGCAGTATACAGCAGAGGACCACCCCCGATGTCAGCGTCCAACCTATGGTATAAAAGGGGCGGTCCCCCAGCCCATTCTCCGTTCTCTTGCTGAAGACCCCAGCATGTATAGAAACTAGAGGACCGAGGAGGTTCTTCTTAAATGAGGAAAGCAGAAAAGCTGCGATGGAGAAACAGCAATCGGGGGAAGGAGGGAGGGAATGCAGTGCCTGCTGCAAGAGCTCCTCTCAAAGATCGACTGTTACGGTAAGTTCTTACGTAACAGTACTACCTTACTTCAAAGGGGGCTCTTGCAGCAGGACTGAATCTCAAGCAGTAGAAAAACAGACTCAGTTACCCGGGAGGAGGACAACAGCAGTCATAGGGAACTTTATGATAAGAGGCCCTGGAGGACTGCAAGTCCGAAACGGACTCTACACCTGGAGACAATGTCCAAATTGTAATGTAATGTCTGCAGCAGACACGCTTCTGAAGCAGGCAGTTGAGGGAGTCATACCCCTGGTAGAATGGCCTTTGAGCTGGGCTGTCAAAGGCTTGTCGTACTTGCGGTAGCAATACATAATGCAATCAGCTAACCACTTAGATAAACACTGTTTGAAAACCGAATCGCCTTCTTTCCTGGGGGCAAACGAAACAACTAGTCTGATTTTCCGATAGGGTGGGTGCGGTCCAAGTAGAAATGGGGCACCTGATGAACATCTAGATTATGGAGTAAAGCCTCCCCCTGATTCAAATACTCAAACAGGCAGGCGGATGGATTGATTTAAAGTAAACTCGACACCACCTTAGGCAAACATTTAGGACTGGTCCACAAAGATACCCTGTCTTTGTGGAAAACAAAGTAAGGCTCTTTACACATAAGAGCCTGAAGCTGGTAAATCATCCAAACTGAAGTAATGTCAACTAAAAACAACGTTTTCCACGACAGAAAGCATAGCTCGCAACTTGCAGCGGGTTCAAAGGGAGGAAGAGTGAGGTCCTCCAGAATAAACAAATCTCATGGCAGGACTGGGTCCCTAATGGGAGGTTTCAAATGAAGAATGCCCCACAAGAAGGTGAGGAACAGGTCCAGTTGGGCAATATTTTTGGCATCAATAGGTGCATGGTATGCAGAGATGGCAGAAAGGTGCACCCTAATAGAGGAGTAACCCAGACTGGAGCCTGAAAGGGAAAGGAGGTACTCCAGGATGAGATTCACTGGACAGGTGAAGGGGTCCAAATGCTGGGCGGCTGCCCAGATAGAGAACCGCTTCCACTTCATGGCATAAGCGGCTCTGGTAGATGGCCTTCTAGCAGCCACTAGAACATCTGCCATCCTAGAGGAAACCCCAAAGCGTGCGATGGAGAAGTCTGACGGAGCCACACATGGAGATGAAGAGACTTGAGGTCTGGATGAATCAGAATGCCCAGGTTGGACCAAAGTGGCAGGGGAAGTGGAGGTTCTACTGCTAGTTGCTGCAACAATGGGAACCATATCTGGCATGGCCAGTAGGGAGCTATCAAAATCATCTCTGTCCTCTCTGATCGAAGCTTGAGAACAACTCTGCAGGAGCGGAAAGGGAAGAAAGGCATACAGAAATCTCCTTGTCCAAGAGAGGGACAATGCATCTCGCCAGAATACCCCAGGCCCTGGATCTAGCAAGCAGAAATTGGGCAGTTTTGTGTCGAGTGGGGATGCAAAGAGGTCCAACTCGGGATGACCCCACCTGTCGAAGAGATCCTTGGCAACGGAGGATAGGAGCTCCCACTCATGTGACTTCGACCAGGACCTGCTTAAGCTGTCGGCCAGGACATTTTGGATGCCTAGAAAATGAACTGCCGTTAGAATCAGGTTGTGTTCTATGGCCAAATGCCAAACCCTCATGGCCTCCCTGCACAGGGGGTACGAATGAGTCCCCCCCTGCTTGTTGAGGTAAGAGACTACCAACATGTCTGTCTGAATCAGGAGAGGACCCAGGAGCAAATGAGTCAAAGGCCTGAAAGGCAAGGAGGACAGTTTGCATCTCTAGCACGTTGATGTGGAGATGCTATTCCTGTTGCAACCAGGTTTTGGTCTGGCGGTCTGCCAAGTCGGCCCCCAAGCCCAGACTGAACACATCTGTCTTGAGAACCTGACGAGGAGATTCCACAAGGAAAGGAAACCCTCTGAAGAGGTTGGAGGGGTTCAGCCACCAGGACAATGTTTGCAGCACAGGGTTGCATACAAGGATCTCCTGATCCAAACTGTCCGTGCGCTGGTTCCATTGAACCTGGACAGTCCACTTAAGTACCTTCATGTGCATGCCGGCTAGAAGAACAGTTAACTAAGCTTGCTGCTATGTACCCCAAGAGCCTGAGGAATGACCTTGCTGGGACTTGGCACGAAGATATCAACTGGGCCTGTGTTCTCAGGCGGTCTGCTCCGTCTGGAGGCAGGAAGGCTTTGCCCTGAGCCAAATCTACGATCACTCCGGTGAACTGCAATCTTTGATTTGGCCAGAGGGAGGACTTGGGCAGGTTTGGGGTGATGCTCAGCATCCGAAACAAACTGAAGGTCATCCCCATTGTCTGGAGCAGCTGGTCTCTGGAGAGGGCTGTGAGAAGCCAGTCATCCAGATAGGGCAAAATGGAAAGACCTCGCCTCCTGAGGGCCGCAGCCACTACTGCTAGGCACTTGGGGCAGAGGAAAGGCTGAAGGGCAGGCCCTGAACTGGTAATTGTTCCCCTGGAAGCAAAAGCAGAGGAATCTCCTGTGAGGCCAGAAAAACAGGACGTGGAGGAAGGCATCTTGCATATCCAGGAAGCAAAGCCAGTCTCCTTGATGAAGAAGGGGAAGGAGACCTAGGAGGGTAACCATCCTGAAACGATAGTACTCTATGAACAGATTCAGGTGGCTGAGATCCAGAATTGGTCTCACATCGCCAGCCTTCTTTGGGACCAGGAAGAAATGGGAATAGAAACCCTTTCTTTCCCCTTTGATATAACGGAACAGGTTCTATGGCCCTTTTGAGCATAAGTGCCTGGCTCTCCTCCTGGATAAGGGCAATATGATCTTGAGGGTGATGGGAGTGCAAGGGAGGGTTGTCTGGGGATATCTTCTAAACTTTGAGTGTGTGCTCCCCTTCTACAAGTTGAAGCACCCACTGATCCAAGGTAATCTTGCACCATCTATCCAGGCAAAGGGAGAAACAAACCCCCACTGCATCCCCCAAAGTTTCTGCTGGGGGGAGGGGGGTTGGGTACAGAGTCATACTGAAGAACCTGGGATGGGCAGGGCAGCAGGAGAGGATCTAGGGGCTGAGGCTCCTGTCGCCTGGGAGGTGGCCTTACGTTTGAAGGCTCCTCTGGGCTGCTGTCCCCGGGACTGCAGATGTTGGTTCCTCTGAAACGGCTGACGCTGGTGGGGTTTTGACTGGGAACAGTACAAAGAGTGATACAGACTTTAGGGCTTGACCAGATTCCTGTAGGTGGCAGATAATGTTTTGAACATCATCACATAAGAGAGCCGACCCCCTAAAGGGAGCGTCAAGGATTTTGGCCTGCACATCAGGGGCAAAGCCTGAAACCCTAAGCCAGGAATGGCGGTGAATACAGACATCAGTGGCTGCCGCCCGTCCAGTTACATCTGCAGTATCGTAGGACATGATTGCTGACATCTGACCCAAACTTCAGAAGCTGGGTCAGCTGAGACTTAGTAGGGTCCTCTAGGAGGGTGTGCACCAATTCCAGAGTTTTGTCCCACAGGACATTCTGGTACTGAACCATGTGGGCTAGGAAGTTCAATGACTGAACAGCCAAAGTGGCTGAGGCGTTGACCTTCTTTCTCAAGAAGTCCACCTGCTGAGACTCCTTATCAGCAGGGTGCATGCTGAGGTGTCCAGGCTTCATAGTACTGTCGTGAGCAGTGTTTATGACCACCGAGTCGCAACTGGATGCTCCCCATAAAAAGGCTTGTCCCTGGGGGTATGATAAAGTCAGTCTGCCTTTTTAGGTAGGGCCAGGGTGGAAGATGGGTGATTCCAGGCGGCCTTGCTGACATCCTCAAAAGAATCAATCAGTAGAAGAATAACCATAGGCAGAGCGTCCTCCCTTGCGGAGGAAGTTTGCCAGGCATCGGCCTTCTAGGTCCAGTTCCTCAGAGTCCCAGCCCATGAGGGACTGAATGTGCCGCATGACGTCCAGAAAAGTTGGATCGTCAGGTGGAGATCTGATAGTATCCCTGGGTTCCTCAGACTCTGAAGGTAACTTGGAATCCTTGGAGTCCTCCGAGGAAGAGGAGAAGGAGGAATCTACTCCGGAAAGATCAGAGGACTGTCATCGGTGGGCAGCAACCCTTTTTGTGATGGTCCTCCTTGTCATCAGGCAACCGGGGAGTGGTAGGACAAGCCCAGTCCGGTGAGGGGGAAGGATCCCACATAGGTGTGGTAGGAGGCCTTCCCTGGGTATACTTGTTCTGCATGAACTCACATCAAGCCATGAATAAGAAATTATAATCTATAGGAGGTTTGGGGGGGGGGGGTGGCACCAGGTGGGTAAGTATTGGATCACCTGGCGTCAGTCCCTGGGGAACCGGGAGACCAAGCAGTGGCACTTGTGGCGGAGGGCTGGCTGGTGCCGGTCTCTAAGAACCCAGCATCGGATCAGCAGGCGTCTGTTGCGTCTGTCCCAAAAGAGCAGCCAGCACCGGCTGGGGCTTAGCCAACGATGGTGGAGGTATCACCAAGGTCAACGCTGGGGAGACCGGCGAAGACTGAAGAGATGCAGGCTGACGCCGGTCAGGCGAACCAGCCGATGCAGGTATAGCCTGCGTAGCGGAGGTAACTCCCGCAGGAAACAGAGGCATCAACCGTGAGGGAGAGGCGAACGCATGCTCCGGGCGTCACTTAGAGGCATTGGCCCCAGAACTCAGGGCCGACTGGGTAAGGCCAAGCTGGTCGAGACACCCAGCTGAGAACCCGCTGGGAGAAGGGGCCTGAGCTTCAGGGGCTTTGGGGCTAGGGACGCCTGAAGCCCAGAAGAGCCTTCGGCCGAAATGGTGATGAGGGCGGAAGGTGAAGACACGGGCAGCCCGGAAGGGGGTGAGGGCTGCCGGTGAAGAAGGAACTGACCTCTCACGGGAGGAAGATTCAGAAGTGGCCGCTGATTTGAGCGGTGACCTGGAAACCGACCGGGCCCGATCCCTATCCTTGTCCCAGTGCTTGTGCTTCCCGCACGACTTCTCTTTGTGGGAGGAAGAAGTTGAGGCCCCAAAGGCAGTGGGGGGAGGAAGAAGATGTTTTGCCCTGGAGCTCCTTCTCCATCGAAGCCAACTTCTGCTGCAGAAGGAAAGCCTGGAGGGTCTTCAGGCAGCGTCTCCGTGTGGCCTGGTCAACATCATGGCAGTGCTGGCAGGCCTCAGTCTTGTGGTTAGGGCCTAGGCAGAGCAGGTACAAGCAGTGGCCATCCTTAGAAGGGATCTGCTTGCCGCAGGCACACTTCTTTCGCCGATCAGAAGATGTTACTGGAGAAGCAGACATGCAGAAACTCAAAGAAAATATAGGAAAAAGAGAAACTATGAAAATAAATTGTAGTCGAAACACAATAAAAATGGCAGTAAACTAGAAGCAGGAAACTGTGGAGGTCTGATCTGTGTGGGTTGACGTTGGGAAAAGAACTCAGGATGGGCTGGAGGACCGCCCCTTTTATACCACAGGTTGGATGTTGGCGTGCTGATGTCAGGGGCAGTCCCCTGCTGTATACTGCTAGCTAGAAGTTTTCCATGTGGTCCTAGTACCTAGCGGCTCGAGCCCAGAAGTAAGATCAACTGTTTCCACTGTAGGCGCGCAACTGCTCCCTGTCATTTAGACAACGGCTAACAGGTGTTGAGCAGAGGGGCTGTGCCAGTCCCTGTTGGGTTGGGGGTGTGCCAGGGTAGAGCAGAGATCTGCTATGGCAAGCTAGGGGACAGGGAAAGGGGGCCACAGTTGTATGTGGGAGCAGGGGGCTAACAGACTACCAAGGAATCATGTCATATAATACAGGCAGGTTACCGGGGGTACTGGATTACCTGGGAAAGGTTGTAGCACAGGTGACCAGCTGGGGCACAACACCGCTAGCCCACCAGGGAACTGTTTACTATAATATGGGCGGGCAACTGGGGACCACTGGACACGAGGGTCTGGGTTCCAGCCAGCATGACAAGCTCGAGGGGTTGGGGGTGCAAATGAATCCATAGTTCCTAACTAGTGTTATGTGGTCATTTTCATATAGAGGTATGGATATGGCAGATAGCACTAGAGGAGCAACTGCTATTTGCGAGCCCTAACAGCCACACTGCTCCTGCAAGCCCCATAACACCCTACTGGTTACATACAATACAGTTACACAAGAACTTACTGTAAGAAAAAAATTACTCACCGTAGTAATCTTCTTTCTTCCAAGGTGCCCTTTAGCATCAGTAACTATTGCAGTGAGCTAGCTAGATAGTACTGCCTCAGAGGTGGAGATTATGGTAATGAGTTTATGAATTAGCCAATCAGACTGAAGCTTGAGGGTGTGTTGAGCAGGGAGAGTTAGGAAAGTTCCAGAACTTTTGCAAAGCTAGAATGGGCAGATGCCCACACAGGAATGAACCAACAGGATTCAAAAATATACATGACAACCAGAACCAGAATAATAAACATGAAACTTTGCTCAAAATCTAACACAAAGTTTAAAATAACCCAATTGTTAGTAGGCAAAACTCAGAGTCCTCTTCTGAAAGTTATCTGAGGAGGAAGGGTGGGAGCTTACAGATGCTAAAGGACACCTTGGAAGAAAGAAGATTACTATGGCAATTTTTTCTTCTCACCCCAAGGGTCCTTTAGCATCAGTAACTATTGCAGACTATAAAGCAGTACAGTTGGGAGGCAGGTAGAGAACCTACCTAGGAAAGAGGCTCTGCAGAATCGCCTTGCCAAATTTGGCATCAGCTCTAGACTGTACATCTAAGCAATAGCGTTTAGTGAAAGTGTGTAGTCTTCCAAGTAACTGCTTTACAGACATCCAGAAGGGGTATGACAGACAGACTGCCCATCTGCAGGCTTCCCAAGCTGCTCCTGTGGTCCTGGCTCTCTCCGAGCAGGCCACAGCTAACAGACCACCCGACTGACCCCCGGACAGATTCAGACAGCTCATCTGCGGGCTTCCCAAGCTGCTCCTGTGGCCCTGGCTCTCTCAGAGCAGGCCACAGCTAACAGACCACCCAACTGAACCCCGGAGAGATTCAGACAGCCCATCTGCGGGCCTCCCAAACTGCTCCTGTGGCCCTGGCTCTCTCCGAGCAGGCCATAGCTAACAGACCACCCGACTGACCCCCAGACAGATTCAGACAGCCCATTTGCGGGCTTCCCAAGCTGCTCCTGTGGCTCTGGCTGTCTCCGAGCAGGCCGCAGGTAACAGACCACCCGACTGACCCCCGGACACAGCCCATCTGCGTGCTTCCCAAGCTGCTCCTGTGGCCCTGGCTCTCTCCGAGCAGGCCACAGCTAACAGACCACCCACTGACCCCGGACAGATTCAGACAGCCCATCTGTGTGCTTCCCAAGCTGCTCCTGTGGCCTGGCTCTCTCCAAGCAGGCCACAGCTAACAGACTCACCAACTGACCACAGACAGATTCAGACAGCCCATCTGCGTGCTTCCCAAGCTGCTCCTGTGGCCTTGGCTCTCTCTGAGCAGGCCACAGCTAACAGACCACCCGACTGACCCCTCGACAGATTCAGGTATGCACCGGACCTCCGAAACTCGTGGTTTTGAATGCCGCTGTTTTGACTGGACGCCCAGTGGAGGAGCCAGGCACTGATCGGCAGCTTTACTCCTTGGCTGATTTTCCAACGCCTGGCGCTTCCTGATCTCAGGGAAATCTCTTTCTGTGCTGTGTTCTGGACTGAATTTTTGTTAATGTAATTTACATATGTTATGCATCAATTGGTCTTACTTTACCTGCCAGCTTAGCTAGACTATTGCAAGCCACTAGTCTAGTCTCTGGGTGATACTTAGTGCTGCGCAATCTAGTGCTGGACAAACTGTATTGTATAGTAGCTGATGTTTGACTGCTGGACCAGGGGTGTAGCTACAAGGGTGCAGTGGCACCTGGTCCCATGAGGTTTGAGGGGCCCAAATCATAATTTTGATCTTTATTCAAAATTGGGGAGGGGCCCTGTAACATCGCCTTGCACCATGGCGCTCTGGGAATTTGCTACGCTACTGTGCTGGACCTAGCTACTTGAGCAAGACTGCTGCAGTTTTCCATTTCTGCCCTACTGACAAACCCTACCCCTTCCCCACACTGGTCACTCTGCTAATTATTATTTCTCTGCCCCACTTGTAATGCTGTCTCTCTAAACGCCCTACTTTCTTCTCTGCCTTACCTACAAACTCTTCCCTTACACCTCCCTGCTGCTGCTGTCCTCCTCAGATATCCCGGTGCCAAAGCACAGACACCCCCCCTCTCATTAACTCCTCTTCTAGCTCTAAATAATTGCCCTGCATTTACTACCTCTTTACCTCATGCTTTGTCCTACCCCATTGCCTGCCCCCCACTGAGCTTGCTATTGTACTCTAGCTGTATTTAATCCTCTGTTTCTCCCTCCTTGTTCCACAGACAGCCCATCTGCGGGCTTCCCAAGCTGCTCCTGTGGCCCTGGCCCTCTCAGAGCAGGCCACAGCTAACAGACCACCCGACTGACCCCCGGACAGATTCAGGGTACGCACCCGACCTCCGAAACTCGTGGTTTTGAACGCCGCTGTTTTGACTGGATGCCCAGTGGAGGAGCCAGGCACTGACTGGCAGCTTTGCTCCTTGGCTGATTTTCCAACACCTGGTGCGTCCTGATCTCAGGGAAATCTCTTTCTGTGCTGTGTTCTGGACTGAATTTTTTCTCACACCCCTCCTCCACCTCCTCACAATATTAAATAGACCCTGACTCCGCCCCTTTCCTCAGCCTAGCAGCTGATTGGTCACTCCACAGCTGCACATTTTCATGCTATTGGCCTCCCTTTCTTCAATACCTGACTTGACCCACTTTCTCACCGCCCCTTTTTAAAGCAGTCCCACCCACAGGATCACACAAATGCTCTCAAATTTTTCTCCAGCTACTCCATCTAACTCGTCTCAATTACTGCTCTACCTGCCCTATTGTTAAGGACCTCACCCTAATTCAACTATATACCCTTTCAACTATAAACCAGCTAGCAGTTAAGCAGGCCAGCAACACCAAACAAACTACCTTGGGGTGCAACTACCTACTACTACTCCTCACTACCTCTTTTGGCATTGCTGGTACCATATACGAATTCGGACCCCTACCTCCCCAGTTTGAATCCTCACTGGGTGTAAGCTGGAAGAAAAGCATACACATGGCCACTACCACTTCTGGTAACGATAGGCTCTTTATCCTCCCGCACCTCCCATACACAGTTGTCACCAAGCCAGCCTTGCAAACCATAACCTTAATGGTTAGCTTTCCCCCTAATTTAACACAGGCGTATAGACACCTCCACCACCTGAAGCACAGGCAACGGAAGACACAAGGGAAGATAAACATTACCCTATCTGCCAGAAAGGTTATCTTTCTGCTACTGCTGCTCTCTGGCAATGTTCACCTAAACCCTGGACCAACAACCCTGGGGAGCAGGGGGGTCCATACAGTGAATGGCCTAAAGATAGCATCGCTAAACATCTGTAGCCTAACTGCCAAATTTGACCAGCTCCAGGCTTGGATAACCATCCATGCCCCTGACATACTCTGCCTAACTGAAACCTGGCTGTCGTGTAGGATCAAAGATGGTGAAGTGACCATTGAAGGATTCCAAGCATTTCAACTTGATAGAATAGGCAGGAAAGGTGGCGGCTGCCTCCTATATGCCAGAAACTCAGTGAGTAGCTCCAACCTCCCCATCTCCAAAGTTGTGGAGGATTATGAGCTACTAGTGGTAAAAATACAAGTCGGCCTAAAAGGCAAGACCCTTACCATCGCTACAACCTACCTGCCCCCCAAGAAAGCCTTCTTCTTGTTATGGAAGAAATATGCGCACTCAGAAAGGGTTCAGAACTCATCTTGACCGGTGACTTTAATATTAACTGGTTATGTAAGAAGGCAACACCCTCCAGAGACCTAATCACCTCCCACAATCTCACGCAACTCGTAACTCACCCCCACCAGGCAGAACTACAAGGCTGGTACCAGCACCCCCACTGACTGGGTCTTAGCTAGTTCACCGACTCGATTCTCCGAACTCAGGGTTCTCCCGGACGTGCTAAGTGACCACGCCCCAATCTCCTTTATATGGACCACTAAACTTGCCAAAAGCCCACCCAGCCTCATCGAGAGCAGGGTTCTGTGGAAAGGCAAACTTGGATCCCTCAAATTGGCCCTGTCTGCCTACAACTGGTCCCCCATCAACAAGGCACCTACGCTGGACCAGGCCCTTAGTTTTTTCACTGAGGGCTTCAATTCCATCTGTGATATCTATGCACCACGCACAAAATGGAAAATTCGTGGGGAGGTTAATGGTTGGATTGATGGCAAGCTCCTCTCCCTTCTAAAGGAGAGGGACTGCCTCTGGGAAAAAGCCTTAAACTCAGGCAGCAAGCATGACCTACAGTGCTAAAAAACTGCTAGAAATTGGTGCACCAAACTTATCAGGCTCGAAAAAGCCAATTTCCATAAGACCCAGCTTAATGCATGGGGAGATGGAAAGAGGTTTTGGGACATCAAGAACATTCTTAGTAAAAATCAAAAGCAGCACCCTAAGATGCTCAACATTAATAACTCATCCTCCTCAGATCCGCTAGCCATTGCTGATGCCTTTAAACAAGCCTATACAGACCTGTCCTCAGTGCTTCCTCCAGACTACCTTCTGCCTGTGGAGGACCAAGGTTGCGCCAACCTGCTCATAACTAACCACCCAGCCTTCTACTTTAAGAAGGTGACGGTGAAGGAGGCCCTAATGATGGTCAGGAAGGTCCTAGGCAAACCAGATTGGGGAGTGACGAGCTAGACATGAAGTTACTATCTCTCACCCTTGATATTCTTATTATGCCCATAACAGTGCTATTTAATAAATCCTTGGCCCTAGCTCAATTTCCAGAGGTATGGAAGCAAGCCCTGGTAACTCCAGTGCATAAGAATGGTGACAAGGCGCTGGTGTCAAACTACAGGCCAATATCTATCCCTCTCTCCACTTTCCAAAGCTTTGGAAAAAATTGCGGCAAGTCAACTCACGGAATATCTCAATAAGTACAATCTGCTCTGCCCAAACCAACATGGCTTCAGGCAAAAACACAGTACCACCACGGCACTGCTGGAATACGACGACTATGCACTGGATGAAGGCAAATTGGTGGGGTCCATCTTCATTGACCTCACCAAAGCCTTCGACACCGTCAACCACTCTCTACTAGTACTCCAGCTCCAAAGATTGGGTGTGGCACCAAATGCCGTGAATTGGTTCAATGACTACCTAACACACAGGAGCCAGCGAGTCAAAAATCAGGCGGACGTTATCCAGCTCCAGAGGTGTACTCCTAGGAGTCCCTCAAGGATCAATTCTAGGGCCCCTGCTTTTCAGCCTCTTTGTAAAATGACCTACCCACAGCCTGTGACACCAAACTTATTCTGTATGCGGACAATGCCGTGCTACTGAGCAGTAGCACCTCTCAGGTTGCCCTACAAACATAACTACAGTATTCTTTCAATAAACTCGAGGACTGGGTCAGTAGGCAAAAGCTGCTACTAAATTACAAGAAAACCAAGGCCATGCTACAATCCAGCCCCTACAACAAACACAAGCATGCTCCTCGCGTAATCACCAACAAGGCTGGTGAGCAGACTGAGCAGGTGCACTTGTTCAAGTACCTTGGAGTCACCATTGATGACTCTCTCACTTACCCGCAGCACGTAGACTCCCTTGTCAAAGTGGTAAACACAAAGATCGGGGTCCTCTATAGGCATAAGAAATCCCTCACCCTGGAAGCACTACGAATCTCAGTCTCCAGCTCCAAATCTCTCCACGATAGACTACGGGCTGGTGGTCTGTGGAGCTGCTACTGATACAGTGCTCAAAAGGGTCCAAATTGCACTCAATAAGGCATGCCGCCTCACCCTGTGTGCAGATCACTGCACTCATACCTGCACCCTGTATGAGCGTACAAACTGGCTTAACCTAAAAGACAGGTTCAAATACCAAACTTGCCTCCTGGGAAAGAAGGCACTCCTCGGAAAAACCCCACCCTGTATAGGAAACCTGCTCAAGGCTTCTCTCTCAACACATATCACCAGACGGAGGAAGAATGGAGCACTGTCCATACCATTCCGCCGAACCTCACTAGGGCAGCGTGCTTTCTCCTATCAGGCCTCCCTCTGGATAAATGAACTCCCGATGAAATTACAAACAAACAACAGCCTGTCTCAATTCAAAGTAGGCCTCAAACAGCACCTAATGTCCAACTCAAAATGCACCTGCTTCTCAGGCCACACTTGATAGACAGGCCTACCCCCAAGGTAACACCCAGCAGGGCTACCTTGAGAACCCCGCCTCCATTCCAGCCTAGCCAAGGGCTTAAGTAAGCTATCAGTCCTCTTTAAACGCACTTGGTACTGCCCCTCCCAACCCCTCCCCCCACCACACACACACCATACTCGACAAAGCCCTCTGGAGCTGCTCCCCCATCACAGCCCCCCGCTTCACTATCCACCCACCTCTCGCTCTCTGGAGTTGGTTTCAAACCCAATCCCCCTTGTTTCACTGTCACCCAGCCTCTTGCCATCTGGGATAGCATTAAACCCTATGCAGTTACTCTGCCATAGTCTATCAACGGATTTGGAGGTTTCCAGAGGTGTGCTACCTAAGGCAAACGATTAGAAATAGCTTAGTATTCAATTACAACTGCTCCGTGTTTTTTCTCCTATTTGTCTAATTGTCATGTAATTGCGCTTTAATGCCTAATGATCAGGCTTCTGTAACCACTGAATATGTGTATTGTCTTATTGTCCACCCTGACGTGGAAACTTTGTAAAAGAGCTCACGCTCAAAAGGTCTTTCCGAAATACTAATTAAACTAAATAAAATAAATAAATAAATAAAATGTACCTAGCAGCTGCCACAGAGGCAGCAGTGCCCCTAGTAGAGTGGTCCCTGAGGCCCTCAGGGGGCCATGTACCAGCCTTGTTATAGCAGACTCGAATACATGAAACTATCCAGCAAGAGACAGTTCTTTTAGTGGCTGGTTTTCCTTTACCTACCTCCCCATAGGTGAGGAATAACTGTGTGGATGGGCTCCTGAACTGCTAGGTGTGTTCCAAATAGTAAAGTATGACCCTTTTGACATCCAGACTATGGAGCTTTTGCTCTACTGGAGTGGAGTTGTCAGTAAAGAAGACAGGTAAGGTGATGGACTGGTTAAGTTAAAACTCAGACCACTTTAGGCAGGAGTTTTCTGTTCGTCCTGACTTCAATCTTATCTCTGAGGTATAATGTAGTTGGGCTCACTGCAGAGAGCCTGTAACTCTGAAATCCTTCTTGCAGAGGTAATGGCAACTAGAACAGGTTACTCACCTGTAACAGTAGTTCTAGGAGTGGTATATGTTGTTCATCCACACTCACTGGCATTGTCCCTTTCCTCTTTAAATCTGCCGGAAGTCTTCAAGCTGGCTCCTCCCACCCACCTGCGTGGTATATGTCTCAGCTCCACCCCATGGCACCAGATCTTAGCCCGCTGGAAGCCAGGTTATGTGCGTTTGCAGCCGGGGAGGTCGGGTGGGTCCATGTGGATGAACAACATATACCACTCCTAGAACTACTGTTACAGGTGAGTAAATACAGGTTACTCACCTGTAACAGGAGTTCTAGGAATGGTATATGTTGTTCATCCACACTCATTGGCAGGTTCCTTGCCGCTTTAAATCTTGCCGGAAGGTCTTCAAGCTGGCTCCTCCCACCCACCCGGTGGTAAAACCTCGCCCGCCCCATGACGCCAGATCTGGCGTCTGAAGCTCAGGGTTGCGCGTCGGCCGGGAGGTTTAGGAATGTAGGATGAACAACATATACCATTCCTAGAACTCCTGTTACAGGTGAGTAACCTGTATTTCTAGGGACATGGATATGTTGTTCATCCACACTTATTGGCAGACTCCTAGCAGTTCTCCGGGAGGAGGGAGGCAAGGCGCACACCCCCTACTTAGGGAATAAAGACTGGAGAACCGAGGCCCCAAAACCAGCATCACGGCGTGACTCAAGGTCGATGTGGTAATGGGTAATAAAGGTGTGTACCGACTTCCAGGTAGCCGCCCTGCAGATTTCCTGGATAGGGACATCCCTGGAAGCAGCCACCGATACAGCAGTATGACGGGTAGAATGAGCTCTTATCCCTCTGGGAGGCTCCATGCCTGCCAACTTATAGCAGAGATCTATGCAGGAGGTGACCCACCTGCCTATTGTCTGCTTGGCTGCAGGTCTGCCAGGTGCGGCTTCAGCGTAGGTGACAAACAGCTGGCGAACCTCTACCCGAATTTCAGCCGTTGCTCCTTATAATAAGCGAGCCTTCTAGGGTCCAAAGTATGGAGCCTGTATTCGGCCTCCGAGGTGTGATTGGGGTAGAACACCGCAGAGTCAACACCTGATTAAGGTGAAACTCAACACCACCTTCGGAAGGAATTTCGTTGGGGCAGGACAACCTGCCCTGTGGAAGACCAGGTAAGGAGACTCAATGCAGAGCGCCTGGAGTTCTCCCATCCTTCTGGCTGGACGGATAGCCACCAAGAAGGCGGTCTTCCACAACAGGTGAGAGAGTTCACACCTGTGCATTGGTTCGAATGGCTTGCCCATGAGCTTTGCCAGTACCAGCAATAAATCCCATGGAGGTGGAGATTCTCACGACCGGAGGGGAAATGTGATCAAGGCCTTGAAAAGCGCCAGACCACCTTCCTCCTGGCGCCACCGACTGCTCCTCGGCCTGCCCGTAAGCAGAGATGGCTGCCAGGTGCACCTTTAGGGTCACGTGACCTAAGCCCTTGACTAGAAAGGGACCATAAATAGTCCAAAATGCTTGCCAAGGAACAGGAGGAAGGGTCCAAGCCCTTACCCTGACACCAAATGGAAAACCTCTTCCATTTGAAGGCACAGCATTTCCTGGTCGACTCCTTACGGGACGCCTCAACAACACTGAGGACCCCGTCGGGAAGACCCAAGGCCTGGAACTCTAGCCACCAGGAACCAGCGTCAGGTGCAGGGATTGAAGGTCCGGATGGAACACCTTCCCTGATTGACTGAGAGCAGGTCCGGCGAGCTGGAAGCTGCCTCGGGAGCCTGGAGCTGAGGCTGAGGAGATCTGGTACCAGAACTGGCGTGCCAGTCTGGGGCTATCAGAATCACCTGCGCCTTGTCCCTCCTTGTCTTGAGAAGCACCTTGTGAATCAAGGGAAATGGGGGAAAGGCGTAAAAGAGGCCCGGGGTCCACAGCCTCGAGAAGGCATCCCCCTGCAGCGAGCCCTGCTGAGGGGGGCGGGCATGAAACAGCCTCAGCTTCGCATTCTCCTGGAGGCAAACAGGTCCACCTGAGGTGTGCCCCAGTGGGAGAACAGATCTTGTACTACCTCCGGCAGGAGAGACCACTCGTGAGATGCAGCCCCTATCCGGCTCAGGGCATCGGCCAGGGTGTTGGAGGCTCCTGCCACATGAATGGCTAGGAGATCCGTCTCCAGGCTGCGCACGAGTGACCAAATGCGGAGAGCTTCCTTGCATAGAAGCATGGAGCGCGTCCCTGCCCTGGTGGTTCAGGTAGTACATGGTCGTGGTATTGTCAGTCTGGACTCTGACCACTTGACCCTGGAGAAACGGAGCAAAGGCGGTGAGAGTTAGGCGGACCGCTCGGAGCTCCAGCAGGTTGATGTGGCATCGGGACTCCCGCGGGGACCAGAGGCCGTGCACTCGGTGTTCCCCCAGATGGGCACCCCAACCCATCAGAGAGGCATCGGTCGATAGAGAGACCGTCGGCTCGGGGCGGACAAACGGGATGCCCTCCTGCAGATGGGATGGAACGGTCCACCACTGGAGAGTGTTCCACATCTCCTCGGTCACTATCACTAGCTGGTCCAATGGATCGCAGCGTCGTGACCACTGGCTGGCCAGTCCCCACTGAAGGGGGCGGCGATGTGCCAGCGTGCTCAACGGACCACGCCTGGTACAGCCCGCCATGAGACCCAGGAGGCGATCGGTCCCGGCAGGGCGTTGTCTCCAAACAGAAATGATTGGGCAAAGGAGGTAAGAACCTCGCCCTGTCCGCCGGAGCCGTGCCTGGCTCAAGAGAGTCGAGCTCTGCCCCGATGAACAGGATCACCTGCTTCGCTCGAGTCCACTCTGGCCTCGCTGATGAGAAGGCCAACTTGAGAGCAAACCTGAGGGCCAGATCTCTGGACCGGCTCCACCTGCTCCTGAGGGGGCTGCTATCAGCCAATCGTACAGGTAAGGGTACACCTGACCCTCCGCGCCAAGAGGAATGCTGTCACCACTGCCATGCATTTGGTGAAGACCCTGGGAGCTGGAGATAAGTCAAGGCATGGCTCGAACTCGAAGAGGGATCCTTCCGCTCAAAGCGGAGGAATCTCCGGCGTGACGGACGGATAGGGACGTGAAAGAAGGCGTCCTGTAGGTCCAGAGAGCAGAACCACACGCCGTGTTCCAGAGATGGTATTATCTGCGCCAGAGTGACCATTCTGAAGGTCCGAGACCTTAGGAACTTGTTCAGGTCGTGTAGGTCGAGAATGGGGCACCAGCCCCCCGTCCGTTTCGGAACCAGGAAATACCTGGACACGAACCTCAGGTCTAAAGGGGGGTCCTCCGTGATCACCTCCTTTTGGAGGAGGAGAGCGATGTCGGCTCGACGAGCCGCCAGTGAGGCTGCGGACCCCGAGGCCCCCCGAGGTGCGACGGCTCTGAAGGGCGGGCCTGCTCGATTCCCCAGAGGTAGGCCTTTTCCCACCACCTCTCAGTACCCACCTGTCCGTGGTAACAGCGGACCAGGCGGAAAGGAAGTGTTCGAGCTGTCCTCTCTATGGGGAACCAGGGTGAGGTGGACAAGGATGGGGCGACACCCCTCAGCCCGTCACTGGGCAGGCTTGGAGGAGGGACCGGCCGAGGGACCTCCTGGGCTTTTACCTCCCTGCTTCCTGTTGGAAGAAGCCGACGGCTTGGGTTTGGGATGCCAAGCTCGAGCCTGCTGGCCCTGACGTTGCTGGGCCGGGCGCGCCGCATGCGCAGAAGGACGAAAGGGCTTAGGCTGTGGCTTGCGGCCTTTGTCCTTCTGAGCGGAAGAAACCAAGTCCAAGGTAGCACTGGACTTCTCGATCCTCTGCAGGTGACCTTCCACCCTAGGGCCGAAGAGGTCAGTCCCCCAAAAAGGGAACATCCGCCAACTTGTGCTGGGTATCCGAGGTAAAGGTGGATATCCTCAGCCAAGCCCGACGACGCATGGCCACTGCGGCCGCCACAGACCCTGGCACATGAGTCCTCGATGTCTAACGCAGTCTGAGCTGCTGTTTGGCCACTGCCCTGCCCTGGTCCCGCACCTGCCTGACCGTAGTCTGCAGATCTGCGGGAAGATGAGGGACAACCTCATCCAGGAGCCCAACAGGGCGTGAGAAAATGTGCCATGAGGACGCCAACTGGCCTGACGAAGGTCGACAGAGGACGCAAGCATAGACTTTCCCGCATAATCCAATTTCTTGGATTCCTTGTCGAGGTTTGTCCACATCCCTGGCGCTCCCCGCACACCGAAAACGCTAGTCGGTAACCAAACCTCGGCCGAGGGTGTTCAAAACCGACAGGGAACCTGGGGACCGTGATATTTCTGGCCATCCTGGTCAAGGCGCAGGGCAGGAAGCAGGATGCTGCCAAAGTTCTAAGGTCGGACCTACTATGGCTTCGCCACTGGAAAGGCCTCCGTAGGAGAACTTCGGTCCAGAATCTCCGTGAGGGATACTTCGGCCCGCTTAGAAACTGGTTCGAAGCTCATCCTGGTGGACTCCGAGATGAGTCGAGCAACCCTAAGAAGGACGAAGGGCTATTGTCCACTGACTGCTCCTCCCGAGGACTCCAAGTCCATGCGCTTGAGAAGAGGGAGGACCATCATCGGACTCAGAAGAGTCCTCAAAGAGCTGCCTCGGCCTGAGCCACCCTCCACCTGCCGAGGTTTATCGGAGTGAGGGTGACAGACAGCCATGGGGCAAACCCAAGGCCGACTGAGAATTTTTGGTCGGAGTCCCAACTAATGGCTGTGGAGGCGGAGGTTCCACCAGAATTGGTGGGGCAGCTGGAATTGGCCGAACAACCGGCCTGGGAACAGGCTCCTCGGCTACAACGAGGGGTTGTTTCGCTGTCCGGTGACAGCCACTTAATGGCCGGGGAAGACGACTGGGTCGGCCTATTCCCGGTCAAAAGGAGCTGTTGCCACATGAGTTCCTCGTATTTCGACGCAACTTGCGCCGAAGCCTCCCCTCGTCCGAGGAAGAGTGGCGGCGCCGCCTGCCGCGTGCTGAGACGAGACCGCCATGGCGGCGGGATCGGTGTTGACATGAGGATGTCCGAGACCAGAGTCCGACTAGCCGAGGAAGGCGAGGAGAAGTGTTGGAATCGGCACTCCTCGCCTCGGACGATCCCACCGAGGCTCCGAACCGAGGCACAGACGAGCCGACGGATCTCAACTACCACCAGGGGAACCGGGAGGGGATTCTCAGTTTCTACAGTCGACAACCTCGGTTAACGGGTCGAGAAAATCTTCGACTCAAGAAATGGAGTCTCGGTCAACTGGCCTGGACGGGGACACCGCGAAGCTCAGTGGGTCGAAGCTGAGGGGCTCCACCAAAGTCGCACTGCTCCAATGGGCGGGGAGTGGGGATCTTCCGCCCCAAGAGCCGCCGAAGGAGAGACTTACTTTTGCTCTTTTGGACCTGGAAAAAGGTCCCGATAGTTGGACCTCACCCTTCACCGAGAGGGTCAGACAAAGCTCCTTAAAAGAAGCAGAGTATGAGGCACCGAGAGAGCGGGACAAATGTCAAGAGTCGAGGTAGAAGCGCCCGCGCCGCCTCCTCTTCGAGGCGATCATCTGCTCGAGCTGATCCTGAGCCCACCGCTGGACACCGCCATCCGGCCTCTTTAGATTTCACGGTGGAATTTTTTCTCGGGCGCCCCCAGCGTAATCGGCAGCACAGTCTTCATGACAGGCTCAAAAGAAGAGCACAAGCCCAGGCTCATGGTCGTGCTCAAGGCCCAGGGCAGTAGACGCACGTGAGTGCGGATCCGCCCTAGACATCTTCTGCCCGGCAGGGCACCTCCGAAACCGAGTCGATTGGTCCATCGCAGCCGCGAGGAGAAGACAACCAAGTCTTTTAGCAAAAACTTTGATTTCAACTTCAAGAATTAGGAACCAGTCTTAATCACAGAGTGTTAAGGAGGGAACCTGAGCTTCCAAGCGGTAAGGAAGATCTGGCGTCATGGGGCGGAGCCGAGAGTTTTACCACCTGGGTGGGTGGGAGGAGCCAGCTTGAAGACCTTCCGGCAAGATTTAAAGCGGCAAGGAACCTGCCAATAAGTGTGGATGAACAACATATCCATGTCCCTAGAACCTGTTCTTCTAGGAGTGTGGATATGTTGTTCATCTACACTCATTGACAGACTCCTAGCAGTTCTCTGGGAGGAAGGAAGCAAGGCGAACACCCCCTACTTAGGGAACAGAGATTGGAGAACCGGGGCTCAAGGTCAATGTGGTAGTGGGTAATGAAGGTGTTTGCTGACTTCTAGGTATCAGCCTGACAGATTTCCTGTATGGGGATGTCCCTGGATGCAGCAGTATGGCGGGTAGAATGAGCTATTATCCCTCTGGGAGGCTCCTTGCCCGCCAACTCATAGCACAGACCTATGCATGATGTAATCCATCTTGCAATGGTCCATTTGGCTGCAGGTCTGCCAGAAGTGGCTTCAGTGTAGGTGACAAACAGCTGGCGAACCTCTCCGCAAATTTCTGCCGACCTCTCCTTATAACAGGAGAGAGCACGTCCCGGGTCCAAAGTATGGAGCCTGTACTCTGCGTCCGAGGTGTAATTAGGGAGGTTGGTAACTTCCTTCCACCAGTCAAGAGACCGCAGGAGCTTCTTTGATACTGCGAACAGTCTGGACAGTGAATTTTTGCTTTGGGACCAGTGAGACCTTAGGTGCTGCTGTATGTCCCTCATTCTGAATCTGACCCCTTGGACCACAACTGTCATAGATGCCATGTGTCCCAGGAACCTTAGAAAGTGTCTGGCTGGCCTGGGCTGACCCAGGATGAAAGAAAGTGCCATTGACAAAAAGATTTGAATTATTTCCAAAGGAAGGAAAGCTCTGCTCTGTAGGGTATCCAGCTGTGCTCCTATGAACGTCAGCAGTTGTGCTGGCTCCAGATGAGATTTCTTTTGGTTTATAAGAAACCCCAAGGAGTGTAGTGTCTCCCTTGTCAGGGAGATGACCTCCTCTACTTGTAGACAGATTTTTCCCCACTATGAGCCAGTTGTCCAGATAAAGATAGACTGAAATCCCCTTCTTCCTCAAATGCGCTGCTATGATAGCCAGGTATTTTGTGAACACTCTTGGTGCAGATGTCAGGCCGAAGGGCATGGCTGCAAACTGGTAGTGTCCCGAAGGAAGTCTGAACCTCAAAACCTTTCTGTGAGACTGCCTTACTAGGATGTGAAAGTAGGTGTCTTTGAGGTCTAGGGAGGCTAGCCAGTCTCCCTGCTGCAGAGACTGAATCACCATTTTTAGGGTGATCATTTTGAATTTGGACTTCATAAGATGCTTGTTCAAGTATCTGAGGTCTAAAACAGGTTGCCACTCCCCGTTTTTCTTTTGTGTCAGGAAGCATCTGGAGGAGAGACCTTTGCCCCTTTGATTGGCAGGTACCATAGAAACATAGAAACATAGAAGTTGACGGCAGATAAGGACCGCAAGGCCCATCCAGTCTGCCCATTTCTTTTTCTACCTTATAAATGTGCCATCGGCCTTTGCTCTGTCAGTGACCTATCTATTCATAGTCATTTGTATTGCTCCCTTATGCCTATCCCATGCCTGTTTGAAGCCCTGCACTGTATTCATAGCCACCACTTCTTGTGGTAAGCCATTCCATGCATCTACCACCCTTTCTGTGAAAAAGATTTCCTCACATTCCCCTTAATCGCCTCCCTCTAATCTCATGCTGTGTCCTCTTGTCCTGCTATTTTCTTATATTTAAACATGTTAGACTCTTTCACCTTGTTTATGCCCTTAAGGTGTTTAAATGTCTCGATCATATCACCTCTCTCCTCCTTTGCTCAAGGGTATACATATTGAGCTCCGTTAATCTGTCCTCATATGTCTTCTGATGCAGTCCCTGCACCATTTTGGTTGCCCTTCTCTGGACTGCCTCAATTTGGTTAATGTCCTTGTGAAGGTGTGGCCTCCATACTACGCAGTACTCCAGATGGGGCCTAACCAATGTCTTGTACAGAGGGATTATTACCTCCTCTGCGACTTGTGATACCCCTACTAATACACCCTAACACCCCCTAGCCTTACCTACTGCTTTAGAGGTCTGTTTGATGATTTTAGGTCATCAGTGATGATGATGCCCAAGTCTCTTCTTCCTTTGTGACTGCTAGCAACTCCTCCCAGCCTATAAGTGGCTTCAGGGTTTCTCTTCCCTATGTGCATGATTTTGCACTTCTTTGCATTAAATCCCAGTTGCCACTCTTCTGACCATTCTGCTAGTTTATCCAGATCTCTTCTCATTCTGCCCACCCCATCTGGATCATCTACTCTGTTGCAGATCTTGGTGTCATCTGCAAACAGACAAGCCTTACCCTCTAGTCCATCTGCGAGGTCACTAATGAAGATGTTGAATAGGACTGGCCCCAGGACTGATCCCTGAGGTACCCCACTTGTGACTTGCATCTCTTCTGACTGCATACCATTTACCACCACTCTCTGTTTTCTGCCAGTCAACCAGTTTGCCACCCAGTTGACCAACTTCACCCACCCCGAGCCTACCTAGCTTATTTATCAATCTTCTATGTGGAACAGTGTCAAAAGCTTTGTTGAAGTCAAGGTAGGCGACATCAACTGCTCCCCTTGGTCCACCACTCTGGTTACCCAGTCAAAGAAATCTATGAGATTAGTTTGACAGGACCTTCCTTTGTAAACCCATGCTGTCTTGGATCCTGTGCCCCTATGGATTCCAGGTGTTGCACTATCCTTTCCTTAAGGAGTGCCTCCATAATCTTGCCCACTACTGAGGTAGACTGACGGTCTGTAGTTCCCCGCCTCCCTCCCTGCTACCACTCTTGTGGAGTGGGATCACATGAGCCCTTCTCCAGTCTTCTGGGACCTCTCCTGTGCTCAGAGACTCACTAAACAATTCTGCTAACGGCTCTGCTAGTTCCTCCTTTAGCTCCTTAAGTACCCTGGGATGTATGCGCATCAGGTCCCATTGCCTTATCCACCCTGAGCTTAGCAAGCTCTTGTGGGACCCTTTCTTTGTGAAGGGAGTAAATGCTCCCCTCCCTCCCCTGTGTCCATGATGCTGAGCTGTGGGCCCTGCCCTACCTTCTCTTCAGTAAATACTGAGCAAAGTATCTATTTAGGATAGATGCCTTTACAGGGTCCTCCTCACATGCTCCCTTTTCTCCATTAAGCTTAGCAATACCCTCTGGACTTTCTCCTTTCACTAATGTATCTATAGAAAGTCTTGTCACCTTCTTTTACTGTTTGTGCTAGTGTTTCCTCAGTTTGGGACTTTGCCTGCCTTACTGCCTTACCTGCTTCCCTTAGGGCAGTTTGGTATGCCTCCCTATCTTCATCCCGCTGTGTTCCTTATATTTTCTGAAGGCCAGCCTTTGGCTCTGACCTTTCTGCTACTGTATTTGAGAACCAAAGTGGTTTCCTTCTTCTTTTGCACTTCCTTTTCTGTCTAACACAATGGGATGTTGCTTCAAGTATTGTATCCCATCTTGCCCACTTTGCCTGTACCTCCTCACCTGTGTTTCTTTTGCCAGGGCTAGCTTAACTCTGTTGGCCATCTTATCAAAGTCAGCTCCTCTGAAGTCCCATATTTTTGCTTTGGAATGGGATGATTTAGATGTAGTAGCCAAATTGAACCATACCATGTGATGGTCACTGGCCCCAGGTGACCTTCTACCTGGAGATCTGTGATCCCTTCTTTGTTAGTCAGTACTAGATCTAGGATAGCCCTGTCTCTTGTGGGTTGCTGTACCAGTTGTTTGAGGCCCTCCCCTGCAGGGAATCCACTATGAGTCTAGTTCTGGCAGATGTTCCTGCTGGTATTGACCAATCTGTATCTGGCATGTTGAAGTCTCCCATTATCAGAACCTCCCCTTAGCTGTCATGTTTTGTATATCTTCTAACAGTAATGTGTCTATGTCCTCCTCTGGTCTGGGGGCCTGTAGACAACCCAGTTCTTATGGCTGTCCCATTTCCTGTTTCCAGGGTGACCCTACAGTTCTTCTGGCTCCTTATGTGTATTCTGAATTTCTGTAGCTTTGATTTTTTTCATTAACATACAGGGCCACCTCCTCTTTGCACCTCGGTCTCTTCTGAACAATACATAGCCAGGTACTGAAGTCTCCCAAGTGTGGTTTCTGGTAAACCACGCCTCACTAATTGCTACTATGTCCAGTTTAGCCTCTGACATTATTGCCTGCAGGTCTGGGATCTTATTTCCCAGGCTGTGAGCATTTGTGTACATGATTTTCCATTGGCCAGATTTTGTGTGTTAGTTGTTGGGTGAAGTTTGGCATTACCCTGTGCATCGTATGGGAGACAAACCTTTTTCTTACCTGGTGATGCAAATGAGCGGCAAACACACTGAATTCCTGTTTGACCACTAGCTGAGGGGAGGGGTGTTCTTCCCATTCGACGTATGGGTGCTGCACCCTCTCCCATTTGCTAGTTTAAATATTCTGCAAAGACGTCAAACTTCTGCCCCAATGCACTGACTCCTCTTTAGTCAGATGCAGTCCATCAAATTTAAAGAACTTTCGCTCCCAGAACTGTTGCCAGTTCCTACAAATCTGTGTCCTTTTCCTGGCACCAGTCCTTGAGCCACGTGTTTAGCTCCCCTATCTCCCCTTCTCTGACCTTCCGTCCATCTGCTCCCTTCTCCCAGACTGGCAGGATCTCAGAGAAGGAGATGCGACGTAAATAGATGATAGTTTGTCACCCAGCCTAGTCAGGTGTTCCTTGGTCTCCACAACTGACCGGCTGGCGAGATCTATTAGTCCCTATGTGTACTAGGACATCAATGTTTTCTCCTGCTTTGTGAACAATTTTAGCAATGCGGTCAGTGTCTCTCCATGCTGATGTACCTGGAGACATCTGACCATCACCCTGGCTGGAGATGGGTATCAACTCCCGAATCATGGAGTCTCCTATGATCAGAAGTTTTTGGATTTCCTTTGTGCTTGTTTAGTTTTGGTTCCTGATTTGGGTGAGTATTGTTGTGTTAGCTTCTGTGCTGCAGTGTCCTGCTCTGCAGTGTCTTCTGCCTCTTTATTTGATTTCAGAGATAGAGGCAGATACCTGTTTGTAGTGTTTATATGGTTTTGGAGGTAATGTGTTGGAGAGCAGAGAGTGATGGGGCACCTGATTTGCTCCTCCTAACCACCTGCCAACCTCCTGACCAACTACCCCTCTGGGCGGCTCTAGGTTTTTCTGTTGGATGCTGGGGAAATGCAGGGTGGTTCTATTATGTATTTCCTCTTCAATATGAAATTTGAGGCGGCAATCTCTGCCCATGCTGCCTGGAGCTGAGACCTAAGATCTCCAAAGGCCTAGCATGTAGGACAGTGTCCCAAATCCTGTAAGACTGTCCTTCTGAAAATTGTTCCACAGTACCTGCAGTTAATGAAATCCATTCCAAATAAGTTGGTTTGTAAACTCAGTCAGAGTAATTAGAAGGAAAAAAATGCAAGTAATGGTTTAATTGTGCTTTGTTTAACTTGTTATAACAAGTTAAATTACTAGTGCCCTGTAAATGAGATCACCTTGTGGAGGCCCCACTGATCCGCTCTTCCTGCTCTGCCACAGGAAATGTCACAACTGTGGTACCCTATAAAGGAGTGTAGCGTGGGGTGGTTGGGGATGGGGTGGTGGCTGGGCCCTTCCCTGCCTAAAAGAAGAACCACGGACGAAAGAACAAGGAGGTAAGAGCAGAAACAATCAGTCAACAACAAATGCAGTAACCCTGAAAGCTTATCCTAATGTTAGATAAAACTGTAAAACCTGTAAAGCACCACCTGTAATAATTTCAGAGAAGATATACCCTGTAAGAAACACTTTGCTCCAGAGAAAAATAAAGCAGTAACAGAAGATATACCTTGCAAAAGACAATTTGAATCAGAAGATTACAGCAGTAATCTGTTAGCACACACCTGTACCCTTGCTTCCAAAAGGTGCTTTACCTCCAACTCCAACAGGATCCTTTCTGCTAGAGTTAAGAGATTTGGAAAGCTGGGTGCTCCTGAGGGCTGACATCTTTCTGAACTGAAGGGACAGGCCCTTTTCCACTACCTCCAGGACCCACATGTCTGTTGTGACAAGGGTCCAGGACTATAGGTAGTGGGAGAGCCTGCCCCCTACAGGCAGAGGGGAGGCAAACTGAACTGAGGAGTCAGGGCCTTTGCTGGGTAGCAGGGGTAGAGTTAGCCCTTCTCCGACCTCTACTGCCTCTTCCTCTGAAATAACCTCTAAACTGAGAGAAGTCAAATTGAGGAGGAAGGGAATAATGGGGCCTAGGGAAGTATCCCCTGCCTCTATTACCTCTCTGTTGAGTCTTTTGAGGAACAGAAGACTTCACTTTTGAAGTGTTGTTCTGATAGGTTGTTTTATAGTCAACCCTTTTTCATGTATTCCTCAGTTCTAGAATTAAATAGCACATTCTTGTCTGTTGTCGAGGCACAGGTCAGGAGCATAGGGAAAACCAGGAGCAGTTGTAGAATTCACCAAAAATATTTATTTACAGTAGCAGTAACATAAAAAAATAAATGTTTATATTAACTATGAAGAGAGGAGAAATTAAATAGTTTTTCTTTCAGTCTCCGTGTCCCTTTTTCTTATCTTTCTTGCAGCTGCAGCTTAGCTCTTTACAAGTCCTATCAACCCCATCCTTAGCAAGCATCCTGTTTTTGTAAATATCAGGTAGGAACTGCTAGAACACAGTGTGCTTCTTGAGTTGTGGCCCCCTTTTGCACAGCTTTTGCAAATGGCTTAAAAATTGAACTCTGGTAACCTCTAGCTTCCAACAGCTTTTTGCAGTCATCTCAAATTATAATTATATACATTTCAACAGTAATGCTGAATATTTTCCGGACACAAGGGATTCCAATATCAGTTACATTTCCATACAATGATTTGCACATATTTTTATACTAGCAGATATAGACATGCAAGGGAGAAAAACAGACAGCAAGAGAGGAATGAGAGATAGTGAGAGGCAAAGAACTGTGAGCCTGTTGGGTTGGTAGAGCCCGAAGTCTCACAAGAAAATTTGGTTGCACAACCAGACAGAGAAGAGACAGAAAAGGAAAGATGCTTCCCTCATGCTCTGGACAGACCTCTGGTTCAATTGGACCATAAAGGTCCTCTTCGTCATCATCATCCTGCTCACATTCTGGGTCCCAGGAATAATCATATTCTGAATTGTCCGGAGTAGTCACCAGTTCAGTTGTCTTTAGTGACTGAATAACGTGTATAGCATTAGCAATCTTCTCCATGGTCAGAACTGCAACCGCACATGACAGTTGCCGGTTCAGTATATTTTTCTTTTTTCTCTTAGCGGAAGCTGGTTCAAGGGCTGAATCCGTGGACCGTTTAGGAGGAGGAGCATCTCCTTTGTTAGAAGGACCCCCCTCTGGTTTGTTAGAACCTGAACCGGTTCGGCCATCCGGATTAAAGGATTTTTCCGCCAATTTCTCATTCAGTCGGTTAAGGTGCCTGTCAAGTGTCGACTGAGGGAAATTTTTACATATGTCACACTCTGCCTGCAAGTGTTCCAACCCAAGGCAGAAAACACAAGTAGTATGGGGATCAGCCTTGGCGAAAGTTTCCCCACACTCACACTGTTGAAAACAGGTGGAACCGGTTTTCTTCTTAGATTTCTGCGACTCCATCTAACTTATCCCAAAGGCGGTTAGGCCGGATGAGATCCAACAGTTCAGGTTAATAGACCGGTATTAGTGGTCTGGAAAAAACTGACAAACTCGTTTTTTTATTAACCAGAGCTGATCACAGTTAAATCAGACACAAAAGAGTAGAGAAATAGACAAAAGGAACAAGAACTCTGATCCCGAACAGCTGACAGCAACCGCTAAGGACTGAGACTTACCCACCAAGTATGCAAAACTAGCAACAATTGTAACTGTACTGAGGGTCAGTGAAAAGAAACAAAAACGCTAAATGCTTTACAAATCCGTGAAATTACCAAAGCGAAAAAACGACTAACCAGTGAGATGCTGAGGAGAATCTCAGAGGCGTCTTCACAGTAAGGCAGAGTAAAGAATCTGAAAGTTGAATAGAATGTGCCAGGGGATAGTGATTTGAAACTGAGCACGTGCCTACCTAGAATGTAGGCTTTAACTCTTTCCTCTCCAGGGCAGTATAATAGCAAGGTCTTACTGCATATGTCAGAATACATTAGGAGGACTTCTTATTTGAATCCTCGAGTTTGAGAATATCGGTGAGGGGCTATTCGGCCCGTTTCTGAACAGGCTCTAGGGGCATCCCCATAGATTTGGAGATGAGACGGAGGATGCCCATAAAGGAAGAGGGACCGTCCACCATCAAAAGACTATCAACAGGACTTCCGGTGACGTCAGCGACCTAATGGCAGCATAGATCGGCGGCTCTGTCCCCTCCTCAAATAAAATCAACCTTCATCACTTGAAGAAAGCATGACTTCTCCGGCCAAAACTAAAAGAAACAAGCCGGGCAAACTCCCCTCGACTCTGATGCAGAAATTGCGTGAGATGATACAAGAGGAGAGAAGATCTGGTATCCAAGGGGACGAGGTACTGGAGGGCCTACAAGCAGAGCACACTCTGGACGAACTTCCAGCGACCCTGAAAGAGATAATAATACAAACGGCACGTACAGTTGCCAAAATAGACCACACCTTGAATGAGCTTAAATTGGACTTGAGTAAGATAGATCATAAAACTTAGCAACTCGAGCTATGCATGGCCCAAACGGTGGAACAAACCGATCGCCATGACAGACTCCTACTGTACCTCATGGCTAGGGACCGAGAACTTACACAGAAGCTGGATGACCTAGAAAGCAGAAGCCGAAGGCACAACATAAGAATTTATGGTATCCCGGAGGGATCGGAAGACAGCTACCAAAGTGTTATGAATTTTCTCCAAATAATCCTTAAACAAATACTCCCGCTCCCACAGGACCTGGACTTAACCATGGACCGGGCACACAGATCTCTGGTCCCGCGGCCTAAAAATCCGGAGGCGAAACCTCGCTCCATCGTGGCATGGCTTTCCAATTACCTGGCAAAAGAAGAGATCATCTGAGTGGCTTGGAAACAGGGAACGCTGTTTTACAAGGGCCAGCGAGTAAATATAGACAACGACCATACCTCGTGTGTCCAGGAGGCTAGGAAAGCTCTCTGGCCAGTAGTGAAGCAACTGAGGGCCCGAAACATTAAAACGCAGATCCTATACCCAGCTCGCCTCAAAATTACCACAGATGCAGGCTCAAAAATTTTCCAAGACCTCCTCGCTGCTTCGGCCTTCTTAAAGTCGCTGGGGATTGCTGTCCCGCCCCTGCTGAAGGAGAAACTAGAAAAATACCTACTCACTTCGGCTTGGAGCATTGCTCAGAAGGGGGCTCCTCGAAGTGGCTTTGACAGAGGAAACCAGCAGACAACCCTTCGGGCGGACATCTCAGCTTTGGTGAAGAGATTTGGGGATCCTGCCAGGATGGACAAGAAGGCCCCACATCTGCACGAGGCGGCGAGGATCATCCCAAAATAGCGACCCGGATCGAAACGCGGAGACCTGAATCTGGAGGACAGGTCTGGGAAGTTTAGAACTTGAGGTGTCTTTACCTAGCTCGTGTCTGAACACCCATTTGAACCGCCTCCTTCAATTGCAGGTCCGGGGGCCATTTAGTGACTTTGGACCCCGACCTTACTTGTCTCCACCTGTGGTTTCCCAAAGGGGTCTGTTCTTTCTTTTTCTCCACTCTTCTTCACTGCAGTTTAGAGACGTTCCCTGGAAGCTCCTGGTCTCTGAGCTCCACACTGCTTGCCTGCTCGAGGGGAGACGATCGTTTCGATTATGGGGCAACTGTAGTCAGAAATACCACCGTGAAGCCTAAGGAATCTTGACTGGGTCCCAGCTGAGAACTTTTCTGAACAGGAGGGAGCATCTGAGACTGCAACGCTCGGCCATAGAGGCGTGGAGAGGGGGAGACTGGACAACGGCCCAAGGTACTGTTAATCAATTATTGGGACCCGAGTCTGGCTCGCGCCACAGTATCACCTCCCGCTGGTTACTGTCAGCTGTTCCCTGCCCCCTCTCCTGCCTGAATACTGACGCAAGGATAGAGGTCCCTCCATGGGAGATTCATGCGGGTTGACCTGGAGCCGTGCTGGCAGTTGTCCCGAACGCCTCAAGACTTTGGATGCTTAATTCCTCAGGGGTCACTGTGGTCTGGGGGGGTGAGGTAGGGTTTTTTTTTTTTTTCTTCTTTCCGCTACTCTCACTCTCCCTCCATTGGTGGTCATACCTGCAATTGTATTTTCTACACCACTCTGGCCGGTCACTTAGAAATTGCACAGAGTGATGCTAAATGACATAACATTGATCTCCTTAGATCCTAGATTGAGGAGGGAGTTTATGAAGCCGACAAGTCACTGTCTGTAGGGTGTCCCACACAGGGGTTTTCCCCCTGGGAAGGAAGGGTGAAGTCCTCCTAAACTGGAACCCCCTTCTAAACATTAGCTGCGCAATTGCCCTACAGCTGGGGTCATACCGCCAGCCCTCCCTTGGAAGTACACCATCAGTTTCAGTTAACATGAGCAGGAGAGTGTCAAGGGACTCACTTGACATGCTACTACGTTTGCACAGGCCCTCACTTGAGGACTGCCCTCATGAGGTTTTCTGTCCCCACGGTTGGAGTTACTGATACTGCTTGTTTTTTGGTTATAAAATGTTACGGTTACTAAAGTTAAATGGGTACACATGCGATTGGGTTAGGATGCATTTGCCAGACAAAGTAATATCAGTCCTTTTTCGTTTAAGCATGACAGTTAAGATGATTACAAATGAGTAATGGAAATGTGAAGGTACTCTCCTACAACATTAACGGCTGCTCCAGCCCGGTTAAGAGAAAGCAAATTCAGAGGTACATCGCCAGACAGAATTGTGAGGTGGCATTCTTACAGGAGACCCACCTGTCTCCACCTGAAACATTAAAATTGAAGACTAAGGCATACCCTCACATGTTTTTTTCGCCCCTCGATGCGGGTCGTAAGAGGGGGGTTGCTATCATGCTTGCCGCCACGCTCCCATTCGAACATGCGAGGAGACGGTGAAGGACCCCGGCCAGATAATGCCCTGGTGGTGGGTAGGGTACAGATACTCCGTAACCCTGGTTAATATTTATGCCCTCCAGGCTCCCTCAACATTTTATACATCGATTGTCCGCTGGTTGCGGAGAGGTCTAAGGGCTTGTTGATTATTTGGGAGAGACTGGAATTTAATATGGGACAGAGACCTCGACAACATCGAGGGCTCAGCCTATGATCAGCAGAAGGTCAGGAAGGTTAGACATGCTTTGCATCAGATGGGTCTGGTGGATATTTGCGTGAAAGATATCCAACAGGGAGAGATTACACGTGTTATTCCCTCGCCATAAGGTCTTCACCGATTGACACATTCTTCACTTTTAGGGATGGAGTGGACGGCTTCCCATCGATGTGGGTGGGTACTGCCTCCTGTCGGATCACAACCCCATCTTTCTAGAGGTGGCCTTTCCCTACCCAAGAAAACAACTCATTGGAGGCTCAACACCTCCTACTTAGAGATAAGGAGACCCTAGAAAAAATCAAGCAATTGATTGCAGACACACTACAGGAAAATACTACCCCGGGGATGTCCCCACAGATTATCTGGGATACAGTGAAAGCTATTGTCAGAGGACAACTTATACGTATTGCCTCCCAGAAAAAAAGGGAACGCCTCCTTAGGCAACAAAATTTGTTAACGGGTATAAGGGAGTTGGAGACTAAACAAAAAATGAAATGGGATATGCAGAGAGACCGGGAACTTAGATCCCTGAGGACAGAACATCAGAGATTACAAAGGGAAGAGGTAGAGAGGAATCTCTTCTTTCTCAAACAAAATATTATGAGGGAGGCCCCAGAGGTATCAGATTATTAGCGTCTGCCTGAGACATTATAGAGATTGGGCCACAATAACTAAAATTGCATCCCCAATCACAGGCCAGATGACCAATAGAGCGAAGGAGATTGCAGAGGCTTTTGTCTCCTATTTTTCCAAGCTTTATACCCCACAGGTGCGATCATCCACCCAGGCGATTGCGGATTATCTGGGGGCCCTATCCCTTCCTAAACTTACAGAGGAAAAAGGCCGGGTGTTAACCAGACCAATTACACAGGCAGAGATACTAAACATTATAAAGGGCCTGAAGAGTGGGAAGTGTCCAGGGCCAGACGGCTTTGGGGCAGAGTTCTATAAGGCCTTTGCCACAGAAACGGCTCCCATACTGGCAGAGGTTTTTTCAGAGGTATGGCAGGAGGCTCTGCCAATTCCCCCATCATGGCAATACGCCACAATTTCCCTCATACCGAAGGAAAACAAAGACCCCTCTCGTTGTAATCATACCGCCAATTTCCCTTTTGAACTCGGATTATAAGATCTTCACTTGATTCTCGATCGAGACTGAATCCCATTCTCCAAGATCTCATCAACCCGACCAAACGGATTTATCCAGGGTCGACAGGCCCCAGATGGGGTTAAGTCAGTGATCAATATAATTGATATCATCCACCCACACGCCTCCTACGTGTCTCATGAGTTTAGATGCGAAAAGCCTTGATAAGGTCTCCTGGCCATTTCCTATTCATGATTTCTAGACCAGATGGGATTCCCACAATCATTTATCGACAGCTTAAAGTCCCTATATACTGGTCCGCTAGCGTGTGTCAGGATAAATGGGGGGCTCTCGGACAGATTTTCACTTGGTAGAGGCACCCTGTCTCCATTATTGTTCGCCCTTTACATAGAGCCTCTAGTGGAGGCAATTCATACTTCTCCTGGAGTACAGGGAATCGAGGTGGGGGGACAGCAGCGGAGGATATCATTGTATGCAGATAATGTTCTGCTCTGCCTATCACATCCAGAGGATGTAATTCCTCAGGTATGGTCAATTCTCTCAGAATCTGGCGAGCACTTGGGCTATGTCCTTAATAAGAACAAGACCGAAGTGCTTTGCTTTTATTTTTCCCCTTCCCACGAACTGAGGGAATCCCTGCCACTTAACTGGCAGGCGGAAAAGATGAAATACCTAGGAGCCATCCTGACTAAGCAGAACTCTCATCTTTTCAAGGCAAATCACGTCTCACTTTCAACCAAGTGCAAAGAGACCTAGACAGATGGTCTTTGCTGAACCTCCCTTTACTCGAGAATCCACTCCATCACTATGAATATTCTACCTAAGTTTCTATATTTGTTTCAATGTCTCCGACCTATATACCCAGAATCCAGTTCCGCGACTGGCACAGAAACGATCGCAAGGTTTATATGGAATAACAAAAAACCTAGAATATCCAGATTCTCCAACTGCCCAAGATAAAAGGGGGTAAATCCTTGCCAGATCTTGAAGATTACTACTTCGCCACACAGGTTAAGAGGGCCTTACAGTGGTCTGTCCCCACATATGCAGCCAACTGGAAGGAGATGGAAACCCTTGAGGAAGAGGAGCTGGGTCCAATGTTAGGTTCCCGAGCCATACAGTTCAGCATGGATAGAGCTCACCCCACCCCCTCACTAATGGCTGTAAGGGATACTCTGAAAGCCACCCATAGGCATGGCAGAAATACAAACTAAAACCTCTTGGCCACTGTATAGGCTATCATGGGACGTTGATTTTACTCCATCTCTCCTGGACCACACCTTCAGGACCTGGGAGAAGAGAGGTTTAATTTACATCAGACAGTTTATGATAGGAAGGGAGGTGATGGACTTTAGAACCCTAAGCAGAGAATATGGATTGCGTAACACAGACCATTTTAGATACCTGCAGGCGAGGGATTATATCCTTCAGTGTTGAGGAGGGGATCTTCTGGGTGAAAGGGCGGCCCCCTTTGTAGAAAGTCTCCATAAAATATTGACCTCGCAGATTTCATCAGGGCTCATCTCCACGCTGTACAGAGCCCTGACAGGGTTTAGAAAGGATCCTTTGGCTGGGATCAGGGGGAGATGGTTAGAGGAGGGGCAGGCGGGTCCACGGGGAGTCAATTGGGACTCCGTATTTAAACTGGCCTCCAGAACTACCTGTTCTCCCTTCTGGCAGGAGTTTAGTTGGAAGGTGAGGATACGTTACTTCCACTCCCTTGTCCCTGAGCAGAAGACTCCTGATAGAGATCCGAGTTGCTGGAGGACGGTGGGGAGACTCGGCGAACTACCTGCACGTCCCTCTGGTCCTGTCCTCGCTGGGGCCCTTCTGGGGAATGGTGGCTCAGGCGCTGTGGAACTGCCTCCTGGACTTTCCCCTAGATTGGACAAATCTCATTTCTGGGAGATCCCCCAAAACCTGGATGGAGCAGACACGTTGTATCTCTGGTCCCTCCTCTTGGCGGCGGCCCACAAGTCAATCACTAGGCTGTGGTTGAAAAAGATCCTCCGCCTGGGTGATTGGATTGGGGTGGTGCAGAGGTGGCAGGTATGAGGAGATAACCTATAAGATAAATTGTAGGTTGCCGGTTTATGTTCTGGAGGTGGACAAGATGGGAGCTGGGTGGGAAGGGGGCTTCCCCAGCCCGGTCCTTCCTTAAGTCCCTGCCCAGGAACCAGCGCCGGCCAGGGTTAAAAATAAAATTAAACTAAATAGTAGTACCTCCTAAAGCAACCTCAATGTGGGACAGCTACCCAGGGGATGGCCTACTTCGTCGGATTGAGGGCCTAGCGGGGCTTGTCCCCCAATGAACCTGAACATGTCAGCCCACCATCTGAAATATATTGATGTGGGTCACTTCCTATACTCTGTATTTCTCACTGTTTACATTTTTAAATGGACTGTATGTTTGTGAATGGATCTGGTTTTGTCTGGATTGCTCATTTTTAACTGTAGCCGATGAATACTAATAAACTTAAATTTAAAAAAAAAAAAAAAAAAGACTATCGACAGATTCCAGGACAAGAGGACACAGCATGAGATTAGAGGGAGGCCAATTAAGAGGGAATGTGAGGAAATTCTTTTTCACAGAAAGGGTGGTAGATGCATGGAATGGCTTACCACAAGAAGTGGTGGCTATGAATACAGTGCAGGGCTTCAAACAGGCATGGGATAGGCATAAGGGAGCAATACAAATGACTATGAATAGATAGGTCACTGACAGAGCAAAGGCCGATGGCACATTTATAAGGTAGAAAAAGAAATGGGCAGACTGGATGGGCCTTGCGGTCCTTATCTGCCGTCAACTTCTATGTTTCTATGTTCCTTGTCCAGTGGACAGGAAAGTAGGTCGGACTCCGAGGAGTCTGGATAAATCGGCTGGCCACCGGAGTCTCCCTCCACCAGCCTAGGACAGTCAAGAGTGAGGGTGATGGAAAGCCTATGCGGAAGGCCCGGAACAGGCAGAGACTCCTTAGCCAGGACCCCCGAAGGGGGCTGTTTGGGTGGTGCCTTCACCAGGATCGGTGGAGAGGTCGATTTTGGCCACACCGGAATGGTCTTGACTGGCTCTGAAGGTGGAAGAATGGTGCGTATCTGCTCCAGAGGAGTCTGTGTTGGCTTAGGGGGCGACAGCCAAGTGATGGCTGGGGTAGAAGCTGGGGCCGACTTCTGGCCGGACATAATCAGCTGCTGCCATATTAAGTCCTTGTAGCATTGACAGAGTTTCCGATGAAGCCTCTCCTCATCCGATGAGGAAGAATGGTGGTGGCGCTGCTTTTTACCACGCTTGTGCGCCTTCTTCGGCCCATCTGTCGAAGGAGTCTGAGACCTCAACCTGGACTGCCGGGGAAGAGACTGACGGGTTGTTTGGAAGGAGCCGGAGGACTGTGGCTCTTCCTGGTCAGGGACTGGGTCCCCTAAGGGATTCTCAGCAGGCTGGGTCTCCTCCTTGGTGACAGGTAGGACCGGGGTCCTGAATACGGAGTTGTCAGCCTCATCACGCAACAACAGGTCAACTGGGTCGAGAATAATCTCAACCGGATCGTCGTCCTGTGTCTGAGCCGGCTGGCCTGACTGGGGGGGACGACGACGACTGAGAAGCCAACGGCCGAGGCTGCAACCTTGACCGAAGTCGAGACAGGTGATTCCTGGGACTGAGATCTCTCATGATCCCAAGAATGTCATCGGCGAGACGATGTTTCCCTTGGATCCTTGTCCTTTTTAAGGGACCGAGAGATGTGCGCCCAAGAGCCCCTCATTCTTGGTGGGAAGAAATCGGCACAACTCCCGAAAGGAACCAGAGAAAGTGGAGCCCAAATTGAGCGGGATGAAGAAGGACATTGAGGACCGATCTGCCTCTTCCTCGAAAGTCTTCACCTGATCGAGCTGCTCAGCGGACCCTGCAGCCACGGAGACCGCCCATCAGGCTTCCTTGGATTTCACCGGCGGATTCCATTTCTCTGGTCTGCCAAGTTGAAGTCATGCAAGACGACCGTCTAAGATGTTCGGGTGAAAAGTGCGACGTATTTCACAGGCCTGGGTGTCATGGCCGACACCCAAGCAGTACATGCACAAAGCATGCGGGTTGGTGCGAGACATCTTTTGCCCGCACAGTCAGCAGCGGAAACCGGGTGAGGATTTATTCTCCATCGTGGTCAATATCGTGAAGCGATTTGCAGAAACTCTAACAAGTTGAAGTTTGGGTAAATCCGTGGATTTAAGTGCCAGGGCCTACAATAACGCGTGAGCGGTAAGGAGGAACCTGAATCTTCCAGCGGAAAGGAATATCTGGCATCAAGGGGCGGAGCTGAGGCATATATCACCCAGGTGGGTGGGAGGAGCCAACTTAAAGACCTTCCGGCAAGATTATTCTTAAAGGGAAAGGAAATGCCAAACAGTGTAGATAAAACAGATCCACGATCTTAGAACTGAAGGTTCCGCCTGAAGAAAGAATGATAAAGAAGCAGATACAGACACAGAAGGGCCTTACAGGCCTAGGGGGAGGGAGAGAGGGATGGCATGGCCTGCTGCAAGAGATCCTCTCAAAGAGCTACTGTTACAGTAAGTTCTTACGTAACTGCATTATCTTACTTCGAAGGTATCTCTTGAAGCAGGCCACACCTATGGAATGAGTCCCACGCAGTTCCGTCATCAGGCAGCACAGTCTGCGTGGAGGAAAGCTCGAACCCAAGAATGTAAGACTTGGAGGACAGCTAGGCCAAAGCTGGCTCTACGCTTACAAGCAATGTCCAGACTATAGTGCTTGGTAAAGGTGTGCACAGAACTCCCAACCAGCAGCAGCACAGAACTCTGCAGCGGACACATTCCTGAAACAGACAACAGAAGTGGCCATGCCTCTGGTGGAATGGCCATGAACAACGTCAGGAAGATCCTTGCCACAATGCCTGTAGCAATAAGTGATACAGATGGCCAACCATTTGGACAAGCACTGTTTTGAAACAGGGATGCCCTCTTTCCCAGGAGCAAAAGAAACAAACAACGGAGAGGACTTCCTACAGTCCTTCGTATGGTGTGTTTAGTAACGCAGAATTTTATGCACATCTGAAGTGTGGAGCAATGCTTTCCCTGGACTGTCATGCTCTGGGTAATAAATAGGAAGGTGGATGGATTGATTCAGAGTAAACTCAGACACCACCTTATGAAGACACTTAGGGTTAGTTTCTTTGTGGAAAATCAAATAAGGCTGCTTGCACATGAGCGCCTGTAGCTCTGAAATTCTATGAACAGAGGTAAAAGCAACTAAAAAAATAATGCTTTCTACAACAGAAGAGTAGCTCGCATGTCGTGGCCACCTCAAAAGGAGCCAGAGAACGTTCTTCCAACACAAAAGCAAAGTCCCAAGGCTGGACTAGATTCCAGACAGGAAGCTTCATGTGAAGAATGCCTCTCTGAAAAGTACGGGACACCTCCAGTTGCGTCACCGTATGGCCATCATCAGGCACACGGAAGGCAGATGTGCATGTTAAGAGAGCAGTACTTCAGACTGGAGTCTGATATGGACAGCAAGTACTCTAGAATCTGATTCACTACATCAGTGAAGGGATTCAGCTGACGTGAAGCAGCCCACAGCGCAAAACATTTCCACTTCATAGAATAAGTAGCCCTAGTGAAAGGCTTCCTAGCCGTCACCAGGACTTCAGCCACCTTGGATGTCACCCTGAATCAAGCCATGGCTATGTCCTCAGGAGCCAGGCTTCAAGAGGATGTCAACCACCTTAGGTGAAACCCTGAACCAAGCATCAAGATACATGGATTTGAGATCCGGATGGACCAGGGTGTCTCGATTCTGGGAGAGCATGCCAGTGTGCAGAGAAAGGGGTAGTGGAGGTTCCAGTGTCAGCTGCTGTGGTAAAGGGAACCAGATCTGACAAGGCCAGAAGGGGGTGATGAGAATTATTGTGGCCCCTTCCATCTGGAGCTCGATCAGAACCCTCTGAAGTAGGGGAAAGGGAGGAAATGCTACAGAAAAGTCCCTTTCCAGAAGAGGGCCAATGCTTCTCACCAGAAAACTCCAGGCCCTGGATCGAGCTAGCAAAAAAGTGGCAGTTTTGCATTGAGTGGGGATGCAAAAAGGTACAACTCTGGCTGACCCTACCAGTTGAACAGGTCTTCTACTGCTGAGGTCAGCAGCTTCCACTCATGCGTCTTTGACTGCGACCAGCTTAGGGTGTCCGCCAGGACGTTTTGGATGCCTGAAACATGGACGACCAACAGTTCGAGACCAAGATCCACAGCCCAATACCAGACTTTCATTGCTTGCCAGCGGAGGGGGTACGAGTGAGTGCTCCCCCCTGCTTGTTGATGTAGTGGACTACATTGATGTTGTTCATCTGCACTAGCAGAAGACCCGGGGATAGCAGAGTCTGGAAGGCCTGCAACACAAAGAATGGCCCGTATCTCCAGGACATTTATGTGGAGAGAGGATTCCAGTTTGGACCATGTCTCCTAAGTTTGGTGCGGCACTAGATGAGCTCCCCAACCACCCCCGAAGCATCTGTTGAGGATTTTCTAAGTGGAAGCAATGAGGAAAGGGACCCCTCTTAACAGGTTGCTGGATTCCATCCACCAAAGCAGAACCCTTTTCACCGGAGAGGAGACCAGGACCAGCTGTTCCAGGTTGCTGGCACGCTGGTCCCACTGGATCCGCAGTGTCCACTGGGGAATTCTCACATGCAATCTGGCTAGAGGCACTGTGGCTATAGCAGCAGCCATCAGGCCCAAGAGACAGAGGAAGGTTCTGGCTGAGACACAGTGGCTGTTGTACAGCAGGTGGGCTTGAGCTATAAGGCAATCCGCCTGGGGCAGGAAGGCCAAGCACTGAGATGTATACAGGACTGCCTCTATGTAATGAAGGCACTGACAGGAGATCTGAACTGACTTGAGCAGGTTGAACATGATGCCAAGATCCTGGAATAGGCAGGTGGTATGTTCCTGAAGCTGTAACAGGTGCTCCCTGGACTGGGCTTCGAGGAGCCAGTCGTCCTGGTAGGGAAAGACACAGAGTCCCTCCCGCCTGAGGGTGGCAGCTGTCTCTGCCAAGCACTTGGTAAACACCCGAGGGAGCCTAAGACAAGCCAAATGGCAAGGCCCAGAACTGGAAGTGTGCCCCCTGGAAATTAAATCTTGGGTACTGTCTGTGGGAGGTGTGTACCTGGACATGCAGTTAGGCACTCTTCACGTTGAGGAAACAAATCCAGTCTCCCTGGTGCAGAACAGGCAGCAGATCCTGAAGTGTCACCATCCGGAATTTTATTGTACTGAACAAACAGATTTAGCTCCCAGAGCTCTAGAATGGGCCTGAGGTCTCCTGTGCATCTGTGGACCAGGAAGAAATGGCAGTAGAACCCTCTACCCTGTTGGGTCTCGGGGATGGGTTCTATCGCCCTTTTGCTTAGCAAAGAAAGGATTTCCTCCCAGAGCATGGAGATATGGTCTGGAGGGTAACAGGATGGAACTGTTTTTTTTTTTTCTGGAGGGCGCCCCAAAAGTTCCACAGTGTGGCCATTTTCTATGAGCTGCAATACCCAGGCACCTCTGGTGATTTCCCTCCACTTGTCCAAGTACTGGAAGAAACAATCCCCTACAACCGCCTTCTGCATCGTGTGTGTGTGTGTGTGTGTGTGTGTGTGTGTGTGTGTGTCAGGCAAGGAGTCAGGCCAAACTGGCAGGGGCACCTGGAACCACACCACCTCTTCTGTGGGTTTTTCCCGTGGTGGGTGGGGGGTAAAGCAAGAGTGGCCCGGAGCTTACCCTGAGGTTTGTTAGAGAGCTTGGTTCTATGGGTAGTCAGCCAAAAGGGCACTCGTTGACCACATTTAGGCTGGTTAGTGTAGTACATGGAGTGGACAGACTGCAAGGTGAGGCCAGAGGCTTGCAGTTGAGACGGTATGTCCTGTACATCTGCATCAAACAGTTTGAAGTTTCTAAAGGGGGCATTCAGGATGAACAACTGAACATCCCAGGCAAAGCATGACACCCTCAGCCAAGAGTGTCTTCACACACTAATACCCACTGTGGTGGCCCTGGCCGAGGTGTCAACGGCATCGTAGAACAGCCCTAAGGAGGTGGGTGCAGACATCTGAACCTGCTCCAAAAGACTGTAGCATCTGCTGTTTTAGCAAGTCCTCCAGCAGAGCCTTGGCAGTTTCAAGGGCTGGTCCCAGAGCTGGTGTTGGTACTGGTCCATACGGGCATGTAGTTCAGTACCCTGATGGTCAGAGTGGCAGAAGCAAAGGTCCTCTAGCCAATGTGATCCAACCTCCGGGACTCCTTATCTGGAGGCAGGGAACTGAGATGTTTAGGCCTTTTTGGTGCAGTCATGGGCAGCACTGATGACCAACGAATCCACTTGGGGCTGGTCGGCAAAGAAAGGACTCCCTGCTGGAGCCTGACGTAATATGTCCACCTTCCTGGGAATGGTCGGGATCAAATTTGGCTATTGTCAGGTGGCCATGGTGGCACCCTCAAAGGGCTCAATTAAGGGAGGGATGACCAGAGGAGGGGCATCTGGCAGTCGCAAATAAGGGGCCAGTCCACTTCGAACGGGATCTTTCTCCTCGATGTCGAAGTCCAAGTCAGAGTATAACGGTTTCATAACAGAGACAAAAATGGGGTCATCATGGGACCATGGAGGAGTGGTAAGGAGTGGCTCCTCCATCATCACCACTGTCCTCATCCAGAGGAATGATGTCTGGGCGGCACCCATGCTTGTCTCCCCCCCCCCCCCAATACGTCCTGAAGGGGGAGCAAGGGGCCCTGGGTCCTGAGTCATGGCCCTACTGGAGGAGCAGGGGGCAGCTGCAGGGATGGTCCTTGGGGAGAAGTAAGCTTAGCTTGCATAACGTCCCACACAGTGGTAGGTATGGAGTGTGAGTCCACAGACTCATCGGCGTCAGCTTACAGAAGACCGGGGCAAGCACTGGGGTCGATACCGGGGAAGGTGCACTAACAAGCATCGGGGAAGGTGACAGTGACTGGGGCTGGGGAGACTCAGGAAAGACTAGTGGCTCTGAGCCTGAGACAACTGCCGTAGAAACCGCCGAGGCCAGCGGCAGGTGGGCAGTGTCCCAGAAAAGTACAGTTACGCAAGAACTTATCGTAACAGTATATCTTTGAGAAAGGCTCTTGCAGTAAGTATTCACATATAGGACTGACCCGCCAGGTGTCAGGACCCCACGGAAAGATTTCTAGCTAGCAGTCTCTGGCAGAGGACCGCCCCCACGTCAGGTGACCGGCGTTATACGATGTCAGTATAAAGGGGCGGTCCCCCACGCTCACCTTCCAGTTCTTTCCTGTCATCAGCTTGTGAAAGTTCCTCGCGGTAGAACAGCGCTTGTCAGTCATTCGTCGATCCATATATTTTCAAACTTTTCAACCTATTTTCTCTGTTTTTCGAGTTCATTTCATGATTCGCTGTGTATGTCATCCCAGACGCCCTCCGGATCACGTAAGAATAAGTGCAACTCGTGTGGTTCCCAGCTTCTACAGGTGACAGGTGTCATACAATGTCAGTATAAAGGAGCAGTCCCCCTCACCCACCTTCCAGTTCTTTCCCGCCAAAGGCCAAAAGAGGCAAGACGAGAGAGAAGAAGATATTTTCCCCCATGGAAATGGAGCCAAAAAAGCTTAGGGGGACAGAGGGTGGGAAGCCAATACCTACTGCAAGAGCCTCTCTTGAAGATCTACTGTTATGGTAAGTTCTTACATAACTGTACTATCTTACTTCGATAGGTCTCTCTTGCAGTAGGTATTCACATATAGGACAGAGTCCCAAGCTGTCTGTAACAAGGAAAAGTACTCAGGAGGAGGACTGTCATCCATAGCATGGAACCTCAGGCTGAACGGGTCTCATGACAGGAGACCCTGTAAAACATCCAACCTGAAGCCTGCTCTATGGCGAGAGGCAATGTCCAAACTGTAGTGTTTCGAGAAGGTATGGACAGAAGTCCAAGTTGCGGCTGCACAGATGTCTGACGCTGACACATTCTTGAAACAAGTCGCAGAGGCAGCTACTCCTCTAGTGGAGTGACCTCTGACCTGACCCGACAGGCCCTTGTTCTACTTGTCATACAGAAAGTGACACAATGAGCCAACCATTTTGATAGGCATTGCTTAGAGACAGCATTGCCCTCCCTTTTGTAAGCAAAAGAGACAAAAAGTTGATCAGTCTTCCTGAGATCCTTAGCCCAAGTGGTATAGTATCTCAATATTCTGTGAACATCCAAAGTATGCAAAAAGTATTCCCCTTGATTGGAGTGTTGCATAAAGAAAGCGGGTAGCTCAATGGATTGATTCAGCATAGATTTAGCCACCACCTTAGGGAGAAACTTAGGGTTGATGCGAAGAGCCACACATTCCTGGTGAAAAATCAAGTACGGGATTTTACACATCAAAGCCTGAAGCTTGGAAATGCGTCGAGCAGAAGTAATGGCCGATAGGAAGAATGTCTTTCAAGAAAGGAACTTTAAATCGGCTGTAGCGGTCAGCTCGAAGGGAGGCAGGGTAAGCTTCTCCAGAATGAAATTCAAGTCCCAAGGAGGAGCAGGAATGCGGATGGGGGATCTCAAATTGAGAACCCCTCTGAGGAAGGTCTTGGAGACTTCCAACTAAGCAAATGTCCTGTCTCCAATGGGAATATGGTAGGCTGAAATTGCGGCCATGTGGACCTTTAACGAGGAATGGCTGAGACCCAGATCGAAGAGGTGACACATGTAGTCCAGGACTTTATTGGCTGGACATCAGAAAGGTTCGAAGTCTTTCGAAATTAGCCCAAATACAAAAGCATTTCCACTTCATGGCTTAGGTGGATCTGGTGGAAGGCTTTCTGGCCTCAACCAAGATATCCGCTACGAGTGAAGAGACTCCGAAGTGGGCTTTTGCTACGCCTGCAAGAGCCACGCATGTAAATGAAGGTATCTGAGACCTGGATAAACAAAGGGTCCCTCGATGCTGGCTCAAAAATTGTTGCATCAGAGGAAGAGGACGTTCCTCTGAAAACTGCTGCAGAAGAGAAAACCAAACTTGCCTGGGCCAGAAGGGAGGGATGAGAATCATTCAAGCTCCCTCCGATCAGAGTTTGATCAGGACACTGGGAATTAAAGGAATGGGAGGGAAGGCATACACGAATTTGTCCCTCCAAGCGAGAGAGAGAGCGTCGCGCCAAAAAATCTCTCGCCCTGGAGTGACCGAGCAGCAAGTGGGAAGTTTTGCATTTTGGGGAGAGGCAAAGAGGTCTATCTGAGGTGTCCCCCATTGCTGAAAGATGTCGTTTATGACTTGTTGATCTAACTCCCATTTGTGGGACCTGGCTGAGGACTGACTGAGTTGGTCTGCCAGTGTGTTTTCCACTCCCGAACGTGAACCACAGTCAAGTGAAGGTGATGCTGGGTTGCCCAATACCAGACTCACATCGCTTTCTGGCACAGAGGGTAGGAACGTGTTCCTCCCTGCTTGTTGATACACACGCACATGTTGTCTGTTTCTATGAGGAGATGACCGGGGAGGATGAAGGAGTGTAGAGCCTGAAGGGCATAAAGGACTGCCCTCAGTTCGAGAACATTTATGTGCAGATTTTGTTCTAACTTGGACCAGCTGCCTTGAGTCCTGAGAGACCCTAGATGGGCACTCCAGCCTTCAACGTCTGGAAAGGGGTTTCGATGCAGAATTGAACTCCCAGGCATAGGTTCTCCTGAACCATCCACCACTGCAAGTCCATGATCATGGGATCAGAAACTAGTACCTCTTGGTCTAGATTGTCCATGGTCTGGTCCCACTGCGACCGGAAGCGTCCATTGAGAGATCCTCACATGGAGTCGAACGAGTGGGACTGTCAGAATGGCAGCTGCCATTAGCCCGAAGAGGCGGAGGACTGACCTGGCTCTGACCCTCCTGTGACCGGAAAGAAGACGGGCCTGAATCTGAAGGGCGTCCACCCTGTCCAGAGGCAAAAAGGCTTTGCCAGTGGTAGTGTCCAGAATCACCCCTATAAATTGGAGGCGTCGGCAAGGGACCAGATGGGACTTGGCCTGGTTGATGGCGATACCCAGGCTGGCGAAAACCTGCAGGGAGTAAGGGAAAGGGAGTGCAGGAGCACTCCTGGATGGGTGCAATGAGCCAATGCATCCAGAATGCAGAATACCTGAAACCCCTGGGTACACTGGTAGCCACTACCACAGACAGGCATTTGGTGAACACCTGGGGGCCGAGGAAAGACCAAATGGGAGGGCCTTGAATTGGCAGTGGTCCCCCTGAAAGCAAAAACGAAGGAATTTGCAGTGGGATGGGCATCTGGGGATATGCAGGTAGGCATCCTGCATGTCCAGAGCGAATAGCCACTGTCCCTGCTGAAGAAAAGGTAGAAAGCTCTGCAAGGAGAGCATTCTGAAGCGTTTGTACTCCAAGAACATGTTAAGGGAGCTGAGGTCTAGGATAGGCCTCAGATCTCCCGTCTTCTTTGGAACTAGGAAGAAATGGGAATAGTAACTTGTTCCCCAAAGATGAGTGGGAAAGTACAGTTACATAAGAACTTACCGTAACAGTAGATCTTCGAGAACAGCTCTTGCAGCTGGTAACACCATTAGGACTGAAGCCGGCAGGCGTCAGTACCCCACGGAAATCTTCTAGCTAGCAGTCTTCAGCGGGGACCGCCTCAGACGTAGTACATAAGGAGGCAGTCCCGCCAGATTCCCCAGTTCTCCCACCGGAGACTCCCGGCCGCAGGATGACATCAGAAGGGGAGACCGAGGATCTGCCATCAGAAGAAAAGAGCGTAGGCTCCTGTCAAGGCCTGGTAGGCCATACCTCCTTCAAGGGGGAATGGTGGGCGGGAAGGTACCTGCTGCAAGAGCTGTTCTCAAAGATCTACTGTTGCGGCAAGTTCTTACGTAACTGTACTATCTTACTTCGAGATACAGCTCTTGCAGCAGGTAACACCACTAGGACTGATTCCCAGGCAATAGCGCCTTTAAGCATTCTGGGAGGAGGAGGAGATTAGGAAAGATCTTGAACAAGTCCTGACTCTAGGACAGGAGACCTCAGAACGCAGGTCGAAACCGCTCTCCTACGTGATGTAATATCCAGACTATAATGCCTAATAAATGTGTGCACAGAGCTCTGAAGTAGCTGCAGCACAAATGGCCGAGGTGGGCGCGTTGCGCAATGCTGCAAAGGAGGTAGCCACCCACCTTGTCGAATGGCCCCGGACTGTACCCGGGAGGGGCTTCTGTTTGCTGTTGTAGCAAAATAAAATACACTGGACAACCCAGCGAGAAAGGGTCTGCTTTGAGACTGGTTGGCCCAGCATCCTCTCAGCTAAGTATACAAATAGTTGCTCCGACTTGCGAAGCTGTTTAGTTCTGTTCAGGTAGTACCTTAAGGAGCAGTGAACATCCAGGTTGTGAAGCAACGCCTCTCCTCTATTAGAGTACTTGGGAGAAAATACACAGGCAGATCGAGTCCTGGTTGAGAGGTGGGCAGGAGACACCTTGAGCAGGAATTTAGGATTCGTCCTCAGAGACACTCTGTCCTGGTGGAAAATTAAATAAGGCTTCTTGCACATGAGAGCATGAAGCTCGGAAACTCTCCTTGCTGACGTGACAGCAACTAAAAGTAACGTTTTCCACGACAGACAAGCGCAGCTCGCAATCTGCGGCAGGTTCAAAGGGAGGAAGCGTGAGTTGTTCCAGGACAAAGAGTAAGTCCCAAGGAGGAACAGGATCCTTGATGGGTGGAGTAGGTGTAACACCCTCTCAGGAAGTCTTGAAAGGCATCAAGCTGTGCCACTGTGCGCTGTCTCTACCGGAAGTGGTAGGCAGAACTCGGGCAGAGGTGAACTTAATGAGAGTAGGTGAGATCTTTAATGTAAGAGGGAAAGCAGGTTCCAAAACCACTTCACTGGCCATTCTAAGGGAAAGGCCGCATGCCCGCGACCAAAAACGGCGCTACTTCATGGCGATGCTGACAGCATGTCTGGCTTTCTGGCCGGAAAGGACTCCGCTAACTCTCTTCCCGTGTCGCATAATGGCTATGTCTCGAGGAGCCAGGCATGCAGGTTCAGTGAGCCGTAAGTCCGGTGGACTAGGAACCTCCTCGAGGACAACAGATGGGAGCCGAAAGGCAACGGAACTGGAGGTTCCCGGACAGTGCGCCAGCATGGGGAACCAGATCTGCCTGGGCCAGAAAGGCGCTACCAGGATCATTTGCTCCCCCGTAATTTGAGAAGGACTCTCTGACTCAACGGGAAGGAGGAAAGCTGAGAGGAATCTGTCCGCCCAGGAGAGGGACAACGTCTGCCCGCCAGAAACACCAGGCCCTGGATCTAGCGAGCAAAAATTGGGCAGTTTGCATTGGATGGGAAGCGAATAAGTAACTCTGGAGTGCCCCATCGAAGAAACAGATCCTCTGCTGCCTCCTGAAGAAGTTCCATTCGTGGACTCTGGCCTGGGAACGACTCAGGCCGTCTGCGATTGTGTTGTCCACTCCGGGAACGTGAACTGCAATCAGGCTCGCGCCGTGTTGGATTACCCAATCCCACACTCTCATAGCTTCCCTGCAAAGGGGGTAAGAGTGTGCGCCTCCCTGTTTGTTGAGGTAATACATCACTGCCGTGTTGTCTGTCTGAAGCAGAAGAGTACTCACGGGATTTCTGACTGAAAGGCCTGCAGGCGTAAGGACCGCCTCATCTCCAGAACACTGATGTGGAGGTGGGCTTCCTGAGGGGTCCAGGTTCCCTGGGACCTCACCCATTCAGTGTGCCCCACCCCAGCCCTGAGGCGTCTGTGGAAGGATTGCCTCCAGGGGCAGGCTTTATGCTTGGGACCCCTGCAGAGGTGTCCCGGGTCTAGCCACCATTGCCAGTCTCGAATCACGGTGTTCGTGATTCTGACCGGATGCTGCATGTGGTCTTGCCTTTGGTCCCACTGCACCTTGAGCATCCACTGAGTTGTGGAGCCTTGCCAAAGGGATGGTTGGAATGGCCGCAGCCATGTGTCCGAGCAAGCGAAGGACCAACCTGGCGGCGAAAGTCTTCTTCGCCGAGAGATCCCTGAAGAGGGATCTGATGTGTTCCGCTCTTTCGTCGGGAAGAAAGGCTTTCCCTTGGACGGTGTCCAGAACTGTGCCTATAAACTGCAGCTTCTGAGACGGTACCAGGAGAGACTTCTTGTAGTTGATAAGAATGCCCAGAGACTGGAACAGATCCTGGGTGCTCTGAATAGCCAGCAACAGCGCCTCTTTGGAGGCGGCCATGAGAAGCCAATCGTCCAGGTACGGGAACACGTAGTGGCCCTGTCTTCTTGGAGACGCTGCCACGACTGCCATACACTTGGTAAAGACCCTGGGGGCCAATGACAGTCCGAACGGAAGAGCCCGGAACTAAAAATGGCGGCCAAGAAACTCAAAGCGCAGGACACTCCTGTGCACCTGAGCTACTGAGATGTGCAGGTAGGCGTCCTGCATGTCCAGGGATGCCAAGAAGGCGTCCTTTTTTAGCATTGGGATGAGCCCCTTGAGGGTCACCATGCGAAAACGTTTGTAGGCGACTGACATGTCGAGGTTGCTGAGGTCCAAGATTGGACGGCGGTCCCCTGTTTTCTTCAGAACCAGAAAGTAGTGGGAATAGTATCCGGATCCTATCTGGTTCTCTGGGACATACTCCACCGCTCCCTTTTGCAGGAGTGCAAGTACCTCTTGCCTGATGAGTGATCTGTGCTGACCCGAGTAACGGGAGCGCAGAGGAGGCCTTGTGGGTGGCTTGTCCACGAATTCTATAAAGTGGCCTCTTTCGACCAACTGAAGAACCCACCTGTCGGTGGTTATGGACTGCCACCCTGGCAGGTGGTCCACGATGCGGCCCCCGACCTTGGTGTCCCGTTGATCCTGAGGGGCGGGGCCGGAAGGAGTCATGCTGTGGCGGCTGAGGGTCCAGCGGGCTGGGCCGGCTTAGCTGGTTGTTGGCTTCGGCCCGCGGACGACTTCCCCTGGGCTCTGCGGGAGAAGGAGCCCCTCTGTTGTGGGCCGTGCGGACTGCTGTCTCTGCATCCGGCCTCGAAAACCGCTTTGGTTCCTACGAAAGGAACTAAGCTTGGGTCTGTACATGGCCTGGACAGACCGCACCGCCTTCCCGGCCTCTTGAAGTTTGGTGAGAACCTTCTCCGAGGACTCACCAAAAAGAACTTTTCCATGAAACGAGGCGTCCAGGATGTTCTTCTGGACATCCGGAGTGAATCCGGAGACACGGAGCCATGAGGGTCTCCGGAGGCATACGCCTGAAGCTGCCGCTCTGGCCAAGGAGTCCGCAGAATCATACGTGGCTCGCAGCACCTGGGTTCCCACGTCCGAACCCGCGCGAAGGAGTTGTAGCAACTCCTCCTTCTGCTCACCCTCTGGCATCTTTTCCGCCAGATCCAGTCCCTGCTCCCACAAGGCGTTCTGAAACTGTACCATGTGGGTTAAATAGTTGAGGGATCTGATGGCGCAGGTAGCGGATGCGTACGTGCACCTGCCCACAGCGTCCAGCTGCTTGGACTCTGGGTCCGGTGGCAGGGTGCTCAAATTTTGCAGGCTTTGGGACCGGTCATGAGAGGCTGTAATTACCAGAGAATCGGCCAGAGAATGTGATGCCAAGTACTGGTCCTCCCTAGGGGCCTTGTACAGGCAGTCAGCTTTCTTGCATCGCCAGAGAGTGTGGGACGTTTCCACGCTGCCTTGGTGGACGATCCACGAATGTGTCCACCAAGGGTGGCACCACCACAGGCTTTGGATCTTTTTGCCGAAGATATCTGGCAAGGCGTAATCTCTCGGGGTCTAGTTCCTCTGCGTCCCGGCCCATGTTCTCCTGGATATGCCTCATAATCTCCGAGAACGATGGGTCATCCGGAGGAGATCTTGGAAGCTCACGTGGGTCCGGAAAAGGGACTTTGATCGGAGAGGGGGATCTGGATCTGTCCGAGAAGTCCGATCCCGTGTCCTCCGTCGAAGGCGAATGATGGCGTCTTCTGGGGCTGGGTGACCCTGAAGAGGATCTGGATGGAGGTCTCCTTTTTCTGGTCTACCCCTAGGAGGATCCGTAGGCTCCTGGGGGGAAGGTACTCGGCCCGCAGCCCTGGGTGGAGTAGGGGGCGGGCGCCGGGGTCGATGGAGTCGCAGGTGGAGGAGGAGGAAGATGAGGAGGAGGTGTAGGAACCACATCCTTTTTTATGGTATCCCACCAGTAGGTGAACAACTCCTTGACCTCGGATATGCTGAGGCCCGACGACGGACCGGTGCCGGCGGCGGTCGCCGGTTCCGTGTCGGCTCCCCAGGGTCTCAGGTTCCGGAGAGGGTTCCCTGGGGGGTGCGACAGGACCGGGTTCGCCCGTCTGGTCCTCGGGCTGGGTCAGCTCCTCCTCCGTGATCGCCTCCTGACCGACGTCGGTGGGAGGTGTAGGGGTTCTCCTCTCTGTAGGTACAGACGTCGGTCCCCCGGCCGGCATCCGTTGTGGTGAAGGCCTAACCGGCGACGGGCGTCTGTTCTCAGAACCGATGGTGCTTGGCCGACGTCGGGTGGGCCGGCATCGGATCCGACGATCTCTTAAGTGAAGTCAGCTCTTTGGTCTTCCGCTGGGGAGGAGGAGGCAAAGAGACTGACCTGGCGTCGGGCTCCAAATGGCGGGAACCGGACTTGTGGTGGTAATGGTCCCCCGACCTCGACAGGGCCTTGGAAGCCAAAGAAGAGGAGGGCCTGAGGAAGAGAGGAGGATCCCGAAGGAGTCTTCACCGCTGCAGGGGGAGGCTGAGAGCGGGCCCGGGAAGGGGAGCGGTCAGACCGGGAGCCGGAGCTACGGGAGTCAGAGGCCCTAGACGGGGACTTGGATCTCACCCTCTCCCTATGCTTCTCAAGGTGTCTCCGGGCCTTGTCAGAAGATTCCCCCTTGGAGGCTGCGTCCATGGCTTTAATCTTTTCCTCAAGCAGGAACGCCTGTAGGGCCTTCTGGCGATGGATCCGGATCCGGCTATTGAACCCCTGGCAGAAGGAGCAGGCCCGGGTATCGTGGTCTGGGCCTAGGCACTGGACGCAGGCCGAATGCAGGTCTTTAAAGGGGATTTGCTTCCCACAGGCGCACTTAGATGGAAGGCCTTCCATGGAGGTTGGAGAGGACATCAGACAGCAACTATGCAGAAGAAACAAACTTTTTTCCTAACGGAAGAACTTAACCAGGCGTCGCGGCTAGAAACGAACCGAAGGGTTGAGACATGCAAGTCGACGGCAGGAAAGAACTGGGGAATCTGGCGGGACTGCCTCCTTATGTACTACGTCTGACGGGGGCGGGACCGACGCCGGAGGCGGTCCTCATTGAAGACTGCTAGCTAGAAGATTTCCGTGGGGTCCTGACGCCTGCCGGCTTCAGTCCTAATGGTGTTACCTGCTGCAAGAGCTGTATCTCGAAGTAAGATCTGGCTCTATCGCCACCTTCGAGAGAAGGGAGATGATTTCCTCTAGGACCAGAGGAAGATCTTGTGGGGAGTAAGACGACTGGGGGTTGGGGTGGTCTTCCGGTGGTTTCTGCAGAAACTTTATTGACGTCCTGCTGATATCAACTGGAGCACCCAAGCATCTGAAGTTATCCTCTCCCAACACAGCAGATGGGAGGAGAATCTCCCCCCTACCGGTTTCTCTGGAACCTCCAGAGGCAGTGGGAGAGGCAGGGAGTCAGGAGGTGTGGGGCAGCGCAGCAGCTGAGGCTCCCGTGGCTTTTTTGCTGGGGTAGTCTTGGTTGCTGGAGGGGCCAGGCGTTTATTGCCCCGTTTGCCCTGTGGTTTTTGGTTTTTGTTGGTTTTGTCTACGAAAAGTACGCTGCTGCCCTTGAGGGGCCTGTGCACAGAGTTAACAGACTTTAGTGCAGTGCCCTTCTCCTGCAGTTCGGTAATGATGTCCTTGACATCACCCCCAAACAGCACTGAACCCCTGAAGGATGCATCCTGAATAGCGGATTACACTTCAGGGACCAAACCCCGACCTTGAGGAGCCAGGCGTGGCGCGCCGTGAGAGCCTCTGGCGAAGGCTGAGCTCCATCGAGCTGTGTCCACTGCGTCGTAAGTGGCATGAAACATGTGCCGACTGGTCGAATGAGCAAAACAGATGAGATCTGCCACTTCCTGCTTAGTCTGTGACTCAGGAAGGGAGTCCAATTTAGATTCCACGTGACTAAGGATAGTCTTCTGGAAATCCCCCATATGTGCCACATAGTTAAAGCCCTAATACCAACGGTGGAAGAGGAATAGATCTTCCCGTATTGGTCCAGAAGAAAAAATTAGTCACCTTAGTAACTGTTTCTTCTAATGGAGTCTTGCTGTATTCTGACAATCTGCAGTTAGCCCCAGCCTTTAAACTGCCGCGAAGACTATAGGGTTAATTTTCTATGCAGTGCATAGAATGTTGAGCATGAGCTCGGTTGAAGGTCTCTGTCTGCAGCACTGTGAAACCCAATCGCCAGATTCGTACGAGCACTCGCTCACTAACTATGCGGAAATTGTAAAAATTTTTAACTAGCCAACTGGCAACAAAAAGTTTTGGATTCCCAAAGGAAGACAAGTCAGGAAACCCAAAACCAAAAACCTATCCAAATAAAGATTATAATATAAGCACCCAAGTAAAATGGACGGTGTGCTGAAGACACCCCTTGGGTGCAACACTGCACCTGCCCACCCACTTCCCAAAAACAGGTTCTGAGAGGGAAGGCAGGGAGGGAGGTTAGAATACAGCAAGACTCCATTAGAAGAAACACAATTACTAAGGTAAGTAATTTTTTCTTCAAACAACATGAAGTCTTGCTGTATTCTGACAATCTGCAGACTACCAAGCAGTATCTCCATGGAGGAGGGACAGAACTTACTTCGGGAATAGGCTCTGAAGTACTGCTGTGCCAAACTGAGCATCACTCCTAGCCTGGATATCCAGAGAGTAATGCCTGGTAAAGGTATGGACTGTTTTCCAGGTGACTGCGTGACAAATTTCTAACAGATGGATATCCCTGGCAGCAGCCAGGGAAGCAGCTGTACCTCTTGTGGAATGAGCCCTCAGGCCTGAATGTGGAATCTTTCCCAGTTTCTCATAGCAGAATTGTATACAAGAAACAATCCACATAGCAATAGTTCTCTTGGTGGCAGGTTTGCCCTTTCCCACTTCCCCATAAGTGAGGAACAACTGGAGGGAATCAAACCTGTGACCCTTGGTACGCTCTATGAAGTAGCTAAGGGCTCTTTTAACATCTAAACTGTGCAGCCTCCTCTCCCCTGAGGAAGAATGATCAGTGAAGAAAACAGGGAGAGACATGGACTGATTCAAATGGAAGTCTGAAACCACTTTGGACAAGAGCCTCCTATTAGTTCTAAGGACCACTTTATCTCTATGGAATGAGATAAAATCAGGTTCCACTGACAGGGCTTGCAATTCACTGATATGTCTGGCAGAGGTAATGGCTACCAAAAACACAGTTTTCCAAGTCAAGTACTTAAGCTCTGCTAAGGACATAGGTTCAAATGGGGTTTGCATAAGTGGAGGAATGCAAACATTTAAGTCCCAGGCAGGGGCAGGATCCCTAAAGGGAGGACTAGTATGAAGCAATCCCTTGAAAAACTTGCAGAATACAGGGTGAGATGACAGTGAGGAAGGCTTTCCCCTGACAGAAAAGCAGAAACAGCTGACAAGTGTACCTTGAGAGTAGCTGGTCTGAGGCCTAGACCATTAAGATGGACCAGATAATCCAGACATGTAGGCAATTCAGCAGTGTCTGGGGATATATGCTTCTTGGAACACCAAATGCTGAATTTTTTCCATTTGGCGTCATAAGTTTTTCTGGTGGCAGGCTTTCGAGAGGCTTTGAGAATATCCAGAACCCCTTGGGACAGATGCAAATCTGCATACTCTAGCTCTTCAAGAGCCATGCCTTGAGATTGAGGGACCTAAGATTGGGGTACCAAATCCTCCCCTGAGAGGAGGTTAACAGGTTGTAATTCCTGGGAAGAGAAAGGGGAAGATGGACTGTCAGGGACAGTGAGAGGGGGTACCATGGTTGCCTGGCCCAGTCTGGAGCAATCAGAATCACTTTGCAAGGTTGTGACCTTACCTTGACTAGAACCTTGAACAGTAGAGGAAAGGGAGGGAAGGCATAGAGAAATTTCCCTTCCCAGTTCAACATCAGAGCATCCAGAGGGACTGAGCCCAAGACCGGGGGTCTGCAACAAAACAGAGGAAGTTGGTGATTGTCTGGGACTGCAAAGAGATCTATCTCTGGAGTGCCTCACCTTGAGAAAATCACTTTTAATACCAGAGGGTCCAGGGTCATTCGTGCTGGCCCTGGGAGATCCTGCTCAGTGCATCTGCTAGCACACTGTCCTTCCCTGGAAGGTGGACTGCTATCAGAGAGGTCTGTAGAGAATAAGCCAGGGACCACAATTTCATGGCTTCCGTGCACAAGGCCGTGGACCGAGTGCCTCCCTGCTTGTTGATGTACCACATGGTGGTGGTGGTGTCTGTTCTGACCTGAACCACCTTGTTCTGCACTGACAGAGAAAGCTTGCAGGGCCAGAAAAACTGCTCTGAGTTCCAGGAGATTGATATGAAGAAGGGATTCCTGAGGAGACCACAGTCCCTGGGCTGAGAGAGACCCCAGATGGGCTCCCCACCTCAAAAGGGAAGCATCTGTGGTAAGGACCACCGAATGAGACTGAGTGACAAATGGGACCCCTTGCCTTAAACTGTCCTGATCCTGCCACCATTGAAGAGCTTGGATCAGTGTCCGAGTCACTGGAATCAGTTTGGTAAGGGGATCTTTCTTTTGGAACCAAAAGACCCTCAGATGGAACTGAATGTCCCTCATCTGGAATCTTGCCCCTTGGGCCACTGCTGTAGAAGCTGCCATGTGGCCCAAGAGTTGAAGGAAATGCCTTGCTGGTCGGGACACCTGAAGGCTGAAAGAGGAAGCCATTTCTATAAGAACTCTTGCCCTTTCCAGGGGAAGAAAGGCTCTTGCTTTGACAGTATCTAGCTCTGCCCGTATAAAGGTAAAAAGCTGTACCGGTTCGAGAACTGACTTGGGGAGGTTGAGAAGAAATCCCAGGGAAGTGAGCACTTGCTAGGTCACTTGCAGGTCTGACTTGACTTGGTCTGGAGACTGACCCACTAGGAGCCAGTCGTCCAGAGATAGAAAAATGGAAATCTTTTGCCTTCTTAAAAAGGCAACTACTACTGCCAGGCACTTTGTGAAAACCCTTGGAGCTGATGTTAGGCCAAAGGGCATTGCTTTGAACTGGTAATGGCCTGAGGGCAACTTGAACCCGAGGTACTTTCTGTGGGAGCACCTGATGAGGATGTGAAAGTAGGCATCTCTGAGGTCCAGGGAGGCTAGCCAGTCCCCTGGCCTTAGAGGGGGAATAATTATTCCCAGAGTCACCATCTTGAACCCTGGTTTTAAAAGATGTTTGTTCAGGTATCTTAGATCTAGGATGGGTCGCCACTTCCCTGTCTTTTATTGGGTAAGGAAGTACCTGGACTACAGACCTTTGCCCCAGTGTAGGGTAGGAACTCTCTCTATGGCTTCTAAGGCCAGAAGAGATGAAGCCTCTGCCTCTAGGGCAAGGGTTTCAGAGACACTTGCAGATGGAAGAGATCTGGCTCTCATCTTTGAAATTTTTTGAAGCTGAGAACCAGTTCCTGACTTACTACTTCCAGGGCCCACTTGTCTAAAGTAACAGACACCCAGTCCTGGACGAAGCCAGCCAGCCTGCCCCCTACAGGGATAGGAGAGTTGACCCGGGCAGACCCATCAGGGTGTCTGCTTGGCAGGGGCCTTAGGCTGAGGAGTGGATGCAGCCCTGCTCATCCCCCTTCTGCCTCTCCCTCTGAAGAACACACTCTGTGAAAAGGGAGAAGAGGCCTGTGCTTGGTAGAAAGGCCTATGAAAAGGCCTGCCCCTGCCCCTAGATTGCTGCCTTTGAGGAGTTGCCTGCCTCTCCTTGGCCTGTGCACTCCTGTAAGTGGTCCTACATTCCTCCATCTTTTCATGTAATTCTCTGCTCCCCAAACAGAGAATTACCTTCCACAGGGAAATCCATGTCCTTAGCCTGGGTGTCCTGTGAGAGGCTAGTACATCTGAGCCAAGCCATTCTCCCAAGAGCCACAGATGTAGCCATGACTCTTGACACATCACTGGAGTCCACAGCAGCATGAAACTGTACCTTAGATGCCTCAATCCCATCCATAGCCACCTCCTCCAGCTCCTTGGCCAGCTGGGGAGGCCTGTTTAGCCAGTGCCAGTACAGTGTCCCACCTGGACTTCTGGTACCTGGCTGCATAGGCTATACAATTAGCCTGCCTGAGTCCCAAAGAGGATGCCATGTATTGCTTCTTTGCCAAGGCATCCATCCTCCTGGAGTCTTTATCTGGGGGGTGTGAAGCCAAGGGAACATTAGCCCTGTCACAGGCTGCAGCCTGCACGACCCCAACATGGCTGCATTGCTGGTAGAAAAACTCTGTGTCTGAGCCTGATAAAGTATACCTCTTGTCCATTCTTCTGTCAACAGGAGGTACACAATTAGGAAACTAACATTTTTTGTGTCTGTTTCCCAAATGATTTGTGCAGGGGAACAGACAGCCTCCTGGACTCTGGGATGTCCATCATTTCAACAAAATCAGGCTTCTCTTGATCCTCTGTAGCTTCCTCCATAGGGAGCTGGAGAGTTTCAGCCACTTTCCTGTAGAACAGATAGCGGGGAAGGGACTTGGAGCCTAGAAGGGGAAACACCAGAAGGTCTGTCTGGGGAGATGTCCGGTTCAATGGGCACATCCAGACTTTCTACTCCATCATAGTAATCATCTTGTTCATAATCCCCTTCCTTCTCAAATTCCGGTTCATAAAAATCTTCAGGGGCATAATCCTGAACCGGTGGAACCGACCGAACCGAGCCCCTAGCTAACGGAGCTGGATCGGATGGAACCAGGCGGAGTGATTCAACAATCTGAATCGCTCAGACAATCTCATCAGCGGTCAGAACATGAATCTCTGGATCCGAACCAGCTGACTTGTCTTTACGTTTCCTTTTCATAGGAACCGAACCCTCAGGATTGTCTCTCCTCGTGCCCGAAGAAGTATCGCCCTGGTCAGAGGGCACTTCTGGTTCGGTCGGAACCGAACTGGGTTAGCCATCCAGGTCAGCGGACTTCTCTGCCTCCTTTTCCCTAAGTCTACCTAATCTTTTCTCCAGGGCAGACTTAAAGTTTTTACAAATTTGTCAGTCTGTATCGAGGTGTTCAAACCCCAGACAATAAACACAGGTGGTGTGGGGGATCAGCCTTAGTAAAGACCTCCCCACACTCACTGCAGTGTTGAAACCCAGTGGGCCAGTTTTTTTTCTTGGGTTTCTCAGACATGGCCAACCTAACCAAACTTTTACCTTTTTCGCAAACTTCAAGACTCCTTTATCTGTTCCTAACCGTGTCATGGCTATTGGAAAAAACAGTTTAAAACATTTTTTTTTTTTTTAAACCGATAAGGACCAGTAACCACACACTAAAGAAAAGCACAAGAACTCAAACTAATGGATCGGTTCAGCCGAACCGATCGAACAAGTCTTACAATTTCCACAAAGTAAACAGAAAACTATCTAAGTACTCAGGGTACCACAGACAGAGCCTGAATCGACAATGCGGAATTAATTTCGGATTTAAATTGGGAAAGAACCGACAACTTTAACCAACTTTGAACCGAGCAGAAGGAGAAATCTCCGGAGCGACTGTTCAGTGAGGCGGAGTAAAGAATCTGGCGGTTGGGTTTCAAAGTGCTGCAGACGGACACCTTCAACCGAGCTCAACGTTCCATGCACTGCATAGAAAATTAACCCTATACTCTCCAGTGCAGTTTAAAGGCTGGAGCTAACTGCAGATTGTCAGAATACAGCACGACTTCAGGTTGTTTGAAACCAGGATTCCTTATCAGGCAGAGATGAGCTGAGGTATTTGGGATTTGCAGAGCGGCCGTGAGTGGCGCTGATGACAACAGAGTTTGCCTTGGGGTGGAGGCTAAGGAAGTCTACATTCTCAGGAGCCTGATCTAGCCTGTCCGCCTTCCTCAGAAGGGGGCTAACGCCCAAGACCATTTCCAAATGGTGGAAACAAGATCCACATGAGGCTCTATCCAGGGTGGAATCACCGTAACAGCGGTCTCTGGCAGATCCAGATGAGCAACGAGTTTCTTACGCTGTGGGTCTGGCTCCACTAATTGCCACTTATGTACCCCCTGGATTTTCCTCAATAACTGCAGAAAGGAGGGGTCCTCTGGAGGAGACTTCAGAGGAGTCCTTGGCCTAGAGCATTCCGGAGTACGCAGCTAGTCTTCGGGGTCAGAGCGGTCCGTCTCAGAGTCAGAAGTATCTGATGAAGCGGAGGAATACTCCTCCCTGCAAAGGGGAGGGACGGCCCCTCTGGGAAGTTCCTTGGGACGCGTATCCTCCCCTCCCCAGGCGCCAGAGGGCTCTCCTCTGGTGTCGGGAAGAGAGTCTCCGACGTAGGGGATCCTGTATAGGGTCCGGTGTCTGTAGACAACACTTGCCCTCAGTCCACCAGGAGGCCAAGGTTTCCTTCAGATCCGCCGGCAGCTGGGGAGTGGGCGGCGGGGGTGGAGGGGGATACAGATATTGAAGATATCTGTAGGAGGAGTATCCGTAACCAGATGGTGGGTAGCCTGGTATCTGGTACTGAGGCACCGCATATTGTGGCATTGGGTACTGGGGTGCCGGGTGCCAGGGGCTCTGATGGAGCAGAGGCCCTGCCGGCAGGTAAGGCGGTGGTAACACTGGCCCGCGGGTGTCGGTCCCGGCATGGGTATACCTTCGATAGGGTCCGAAGGACCTGACGGAAGGAAAGGGCTATCAATAGGTAAGGGGACGACAGATGGCATCAGGTAGGCCGGCATCAGGGGATCTGGACAAGAAGGAGGGTTCCCCGACGGCAGCGTCCCAGTATCCTCAGTGACAACCAGGGAAAGAGGATTATAATCCCCGGGTACAGTTGAGGAGATGCAGAGACCTCAGAGGGCAATGTAGGACACTGCGGAGAGTCTGGGGCGGACTGTTCCATGGGGTCTGGTGCAGGCTTCTTGGCCGGGCGTCAGTAGGACTGGCGTCCAACTTATCGGCCGAATCCAGGTGGGCATCGGAGGAGCCAGCATCCGACTTATCGGCCTCCCTGCCTGAGGAAGGCCGCGCAGGAGATGCGGCCTTGTCAGGCGGAGTTTTGGCTGGGCGCACCCCAAAAGGGGTAAGCGGCTTAGCAGCCTTGTCCGGGCGAACATCGGTGGGACCGGCATCCGACTTACCAGACCCGCTCTGACCCGAAGACCGCGTGGAAGAAGCAGCTTTCACGGGAGCGGGAGGCCTCCTTTTCCGGAGGCTCCTGGAAGGGCCAGAGGCGAGCCAGATGAGAGGGGCGGTGCATTCTTTGTAACCACCAAGATGGCTGTCGGAAGCAATCCTCCGTGGGAATGTTACCTTAAGTGCCGCTGACCGCCAGGGTCCAGGCTGCGGTCGCCAGTCTCCGGCCCCGGTGCTTCTCCTTGTCTTTTTCTTGTGACCTTCGGGGGAAGTGGACGCCTGCCTGAGTTTCTTTAGCTCTTTTTCCATGAAGACCATTTTCTTCTTTAGGATATAGGCTTCCAGGGACTGCTGCCTTCTTTTGCTGGTAGCGGAGTTAAATTTCTGGCAGTGCTGGCACTTCTCCATGGGGTTGTCTGGGCCCAGACAGAAGAGGCACAAGGAGTGGCCATCCTTGTGTAGAAGTTGGTAACCACACGAGTCGCACTTATTCATGCGTGATTCGAAGGGCATCGGGGATAACACAAAGCGAATCGTGAAATAAACTCGAAAAACAGAGAAAATAGGTCAAAAAGTTCGAAAATATACGGATCGGATGAATGACTGATGAGCGCTGTTCTACCGCAAGGAACTTTGCTGCTGATGGCAGGAAAGAACTGAATAGGAGCTGGGGACCGCCTTTATACTGACGTCGTATGACGCCGGTCACCTGATGTAGGGGTGGTTCCCCCGCCAGAGACTGCTAGCTAGAAATTTTTCCGTGGGGTCCTGACGCCCGGCGGGTCAGTCCTATATGTGAATACCTACTGTAAGAGCCCTCTCGAAGTAAGATCCGCAGATGCCGAGCCAGCTGAGCCACTTGACTGTGCCTGCCGAGAACAAGGGCATAAACAGCAGAGGCTGAGAAGTCGTATGGACGCCAGAGCTCCTGGAACTGCCACCCACTACCAAAAGATTGGTGGGGGAAGCTGCCAATAGTAGTCCTTCTGGGGAAAGGGCATGCAAGGCAGAGAGGGCCACCCCCAATGCTCGGACTGGCGACCAGGCACGAAACGAGGCGGACTGGATTTTCTCCTTAGGATGGTCCTTGGGGCACTTATGCTTACCCACCAACTTGTCTCAGGCCTTGGAGGGTTGCGAGCCAGAGGACGTCGTGGAGAAAGTGGAGGAACTCCTGGACTGAACTTTCTTCTCCATCTGGGTGACCTTCTGCTTTAGCAGAGAAGTTTCCAGGGTCTGCACTTGGCGCTTCCTGGTGTCCGTGGTTGAAGTCACAGCAGATCATGCAAGCCTGAGTGTCAAGTTCTGGGCCTAGGCAGCAGATGCAGACCTCATGGTCATCCTTTTCAGGGATCATCTGCCCACAGGCACGCTTCTTGAAGTGATTCCCGGAGGCGGAGCTCAGCATAAAAGAGGTAGAAAAATTACTTTATTGCTAAAGTGATGCACACTAGGGAGAAAAAATAAAATAAAAAGCTCAAACATTTTTCAGAGAAATGGCAGTCGACTGAAGTTGGCGGATCTCCATGAAGTCCAACGTGCGACAGTCAATTGCAGGAAAAAAACTGAGATGGGTGCAGAACCCCCCACTCTTACAGGATAGGACAACATAGCCATATGATGATGGAGTGGGTAGCCCCCTGGTAGACTGCTAGCTAAAAAGGTTTTTGAGTGGTCCTAGTGCCTGGCAGCTACAGTTCCATAGGTGTGGCTTTGCTTCAAGAGATATCCTCGAAGTAAGATCTCCAGTGACCAGTATGGGCTCGGGATTGTGGGCACAATTGGGATAGTGTCTGGTTGGTATACTGGAACATGCCTTCAGCACTCGCAACGTGCTTCATCATGTTCCAACACACCTATGGTTTTTATTCCAGCCTCCAGGCACCAATTTGGTCCCAAAGCAAACACTTGTTTATTTTATTTTAATACTTGTAAGCAGATGAGCAATTTCTCCCCATGTTCCCCCCCAATCTTCATACCGCCCTGGCTGCCGTTCCCCCCATGCTCAGGTTTGACCCCTAAGTAGGCCACTGGGAGGGCTCCTCACAACAGTCACGTTAGCAAGCCCGGCTTACCCCTGGGTCAGGGCCACAGGAGCTGGACCCCCCCAGCGGACAATGGAGGCAGTGGAGCGACGGTGCAGAATGGGTTGTCATGCCAGGGGGCTGGCTTTTTATGAAGTTTTTGTTCCCTGGGGGGCCGGGACGTGCAATGACATCCAATGACCATCCTGCCCCCTTAACGTGACAGCGCTGGTTGCAGCGGTACCCCCATCCTCTGCCAGGGGTCTGTGAAGCACCAGACACTCTTCCCTCTCTCCCCCCAGAGGAGGAAAGGAGTCCCCAGGATGCTCGAGCCTACTCCCCCAGCAGGCCCTCAGACTCCTGGGTCCGTTCCCGAAACCGGGTTGTTGGCATCACAAGTGAAAATCCAACCGCTGCGCCAGCAGCAGAAGAGCAATTTTCCTGTTCACACTTGTGACCAAGAACAGAGACATTTAGTGGGCCCAATCCAGGATCTTCAAATATCCTGGTTACAGTATATTATCTGTTAAATTATATTTCTTGATGACAAAACAGCGATTCCGCTGAAAATTTGCCTTAGGTCAGTTGGGGGTTCACTGATGCCACAGCAACAAACATGCTGCTACGTCAATTATGGTACAGGCAACATGCCGACTGGTATTATAGCACCAGGCATTACATCTCCCGGGAGTCAGAGCGCCAAAGCACCCTTCCAGAAAACATTCAGCCTTTGCAGGGGGGCTTTGCCACCGCACCCACAAAACTAAATATAACCTCCTCCAGGGCGGGCATGCCCTGGAGAGAGCAGAAACGGTGTGGGTGCAAAATGCGACATGAGTGAGGGGCAATCTAAAATCGAGATCACCCGTCACTGTCGTCCTTGTTGAGGGGCCGTAATTGTGGTGGCAAAATGTAGTCAGCAACTTGACAGGATACATCAGTTGCGTACCCTTTTTATGTTTTAGGACTAAACTTACTACTAATACAAATGTGACAGTAGAAGGAATACCAGATGTGAATCAGTAGTTACTGAGAACAGAACAACAAAACGATCCTCCGCAGATAAAACTTCACTGCTAAAACTGGAACAGGACTCAGCTGCGAGCTGCAACTGATTTGCTCAGAGGAGAAATAAATCTGACATTCAAACACCCGAGGGACTGTAACCACACTTCAGAGTTTGAACTTTAACATTCTAAAGTTCTGTCTTCAGGGCAGCAAATCAGGGCTGAGATTATGCAATTTTGCATAACATCACTAAAACACTATCATTGCTTGAACGAAGATGCTAATCTCCGCTGTTTCTATGTTTTTTTCATCCTGTTAAGGATAACTATTTTGATTTATTTTTAATAACTTCTTTACCCAGGATAGCTCAGCTGAGATACAATCTCTCATTTTCAGTGACCCTGCTTCTACACATTTCTACAGCTGGAAGCATTGAGTGGTTATGTGACTTGCTCCGGATCACAGTGACTGTTAAGACTCTGATGAGGTTTGAACCCGTGAGCTCCTGGTTCTCAAGCCAGTACTCTTAACTACTAGACCACACCGCCTAATCCAGTTCAGCTATGGACCTTTTAAATTTTGGGAACCGAAATACAGAAAACTAAACATGCAGCTTTCACACAAAGTTATCACAAATTATCAGATTTCTTATTGTAGTTTTACTGATCTGAGTCAAATGTTACCTTCAACACTCCTTTTAAAATACTGCCTCCAGCTACACCTCCTTTAAGGTCATCAACTTCACATCCAGGCTTGTTAACATCAAAGGACCTGATAACTGAAAAGAAACAAAAGTACTTAAAAAGCAAGTGTTCACTTCTGATAGACTATTTTATATATTGTGTTTTAATGTGCAAGTAACTACTAGTAATTTCTACTTTTATAATTAAAAATTTGTGCAGTGAAAAGTATAGTTATGTAAGAACTTACTGTAACAGTAGATCTTCGAGAGGTGCTCTTGCAGTAGGCAACACCATTAGGACTAAGACGTCAGGCGCTAGGACTTCACAGAAAACTTCTAGCTAGCAGTCTCTAGCAGGGGCACGCCGACATCCCTCCCCTTAAGGTATAAAGGGGTCTCGTGCCCCGGCCCCACCTCAGTTCTCCCACTGAAGGCCTGCCCCCAGGCATGACAGGCGGAGGGTGAGGCTCCTGGAGTTACAGAAAAAGGCCAACACATGAGAAAAGAAAAGCAGGGGGACAAAGGGAGGGAAAAACATGCCTACTGCTAGAGCTCCTCTCAAAGATCTACTGTTATGGTCGCTCACGTAACCGTACTATCTTACTTCGAGGGACTCTTGCAGTAGGCAACACCGTTAGGACGGAGTCCCAAGCAGTGCCAGGAAAAGTACAGTTACATAAGAACTTACTGTAACAGCAGATCTTCGAGAGGAGCTCTTGCAGTAGGCAACACCATTAGGACTAAGACGCCAGGCGCTAGGACTACACGGAAAACTTCTAGCAAGCAGTCTAGCAGGGGCATGCCGACATCCCTCCCCTTATAATATAAAGGGGCACCTAAGTTCCTCCGCTGAAGACCTGCCCCCAGGCATGACAGGAGGGTGAGGCTGCTGGAGTTACAGAAAAAGGCCAACACATGAGAAAAGAAAAGCAGGGGGACAGAAGGAGGGAAAAACATGCCTACTGCTAGAGCTCCTCGCGAAGATCTACTGTTACAGGATGTTCTTACGTAACTGTACTATCTTACTTCGAGGGGCTCTTGCAGTAGGCAACACAGTTAGGACGGAGTCCCAAGCAGTGCCAGGAAAAGTACAGTTACATAAGAACTTACTGTAACAGTAGATCTTCGGGAAGAGCTCCTGCAGGAGGCTACAACACAAGGACTATGCCACCAGGCACTACAGTCGTGGCCAAAAATACTGGCGCCCTTGCAGTTTTTTCTAATAATGCACCATTCCTTCCAGAAAATTGTTGAAATTAAAAAAATATTTTGGTATCCACATATGTATTTCTTTGGTTAGCAGTGGAATAAAACACAAAAAGCAGAAAAATTTACTAAGTCTTAGCTTATTCCACACAGAAATCCTTAAATGGCCTGGACAAAATTATTGGCACCTTTTAGAAGTAGTAAGAAATAATTAGATTTCAAGCAGGTGATTCTCCTTCACTTTGGAATTGAACTCACCTGTGGTGAGTTGCAGGTGCCTGCAATATAAAAATCACTCATTCAACCAGTTTGAATAGAGAAAAGGACTCATTCTCCTGTTTTGTGTCACTGTGTGTACTGCAATGAGCATGGAGAAAAGAAAGAAAGCCTGAGAATTGTCTTGAGAGGAGGTCAGACAGAAGATTGTAGCCAAGCATGGACAATCTCAAGGCTACAAATCAATCTCCAGAGACCTTGATGTTCCTGTTTCCACCGTATGTAATGTTATCAGGAAGTTTAAGGCCCATGGCACTGTTGACAACCTCCCTGGACGTGGCCGCAAAAGAAAACTTGATCGAAGATTGCAGTGCAGGATTGTTCGAATGGTGGAGAAAGCACCTCGATCAACTGCTAAACAGATTCAAGCTGACCTTCAGACACAAGGTACGACAGTTTCAACTCACACCATCCGTCGCCAACTCAATGAAAGGAGGTTATATGGTAGGAGGCCCAGGAGGACCCCACTGCTGAGAGAGAGAGAGAGAGAGAGAGACATAAGAAAGCCCGACTGGAGTTTGCTAAAACACACCTGAACAAGCCAATATCCTTCTGGGAGAATGTCCTGTGGACAGATGAGACCAAATTAGAGCTTTTTGGTAAAGCACATCATCTCTATGTTTATAGAAAACACAATGAAGCCTTCAAAGAAAAGAACACCTTCCCTACAGTCAAACATGGAGGAGGTTCAGTGATGTTTTGGGGTTGCTGTGCTGCCTCTGGCACTGGGTGCCTTGAACGTGTGCATGACATCATGAAATCTGGAGATTAACGGGCCATTTTGAAGCACAATGTTGAACCCAATGTCAGAAAGCTGGGTCTCTGTTGAAGGTCATGGGTCTTCCAGCAGGACAATGACCCCAAACACACTTCAAAAAGCACCCAGGAATGGTTCAGGACAAGACGCTGGACTGTTCTGAAGTGGCCAGCAATGAGTCCAGATCCAAATCCCATTGAAAACCTGTGGAGAGATCTGAAAACAGCAGTTGGGAGAAGACACACTTCAAATCTGGGAGAACTGGAGCAGTTTGCACAAGAAGAGTGGGCCAAACTGCCAGTAGAGAGGAGCAGGAAGCTCATCCATGGCTATAGGAAGCGGATGATTGCAGTTATTTTGACTAAAGGCTGTGCTACCAAATATTAAGTCTAGGGTGTCAATAATTTTGTCAATGCCATTTCTTTTCATTTTCTGATTTAAAAGGATATATTAAATTCTGAATCAAAAACAAAGGTTCTGTAATATTAACAGAGAAATAAAGAATTGTGGAGACCAAATACTGTTGTTAATTTCAACTTATGTTTAGAGGAAATTGTGAGTTATTTGAAAAAAGTGCAAGGGCGCCAATATCTTTGGCCACGACTGTAGGACCCCAAGGAAAATTTAGCTAGCAGTATACAGTGGGACCGCCGACATCGACCAATTCTAATGTTGGCCAATGGTATAAAGGCGGTCCCTCAATCCAATCCTCAGTTCTCCGCCAGAGATCTGGCTTGAAGTAAACGGAGAACCGAGGAGGTGCTAATATTCCCATGTACAGGAAGCAAAATGACCAGGGGGAAGGAGGGAGGGGAAAGTGAAAGGGCTCTTCTCGAAGATCTACGGTTACAATAAGTACTTGCGTAACTGTACTATGTTACTTCGAGTTGGAGCTCTTGCAGCACGCTACACCATAAGGACTGAGTACCAAGCAGTAATGGAATGAACCCAGATCGTAAGGGAGGAGGAAAATTATTGCCAGCGGAGACGTTCATGAAAGGAATCCCTGAAGGACAGCTAGGCCAAAGCCTGCTCTCTGCCTAGAAGCAATGACAAGGATGTAGTGCTCGACAAAGGTATGCACTGAACTCCAGGCAGCAGCAACACAAATGTCTGCTGCAGAAACATTTTTCAGAGAAGCGTACAAAGCAGCGAACCACACCTGGTAAATGTTTGTCGTACTTGTCGTAACAGAAGGTGATGCAATTCACTAGCCATTTGGATAGCGTCTGTTTGGCCACTGGTGCCCCTTTGTATTTTGAAGCAAAGAAAATAAAACAATTGGTCAGATTTCCTGGTAGACCGGGTGCAATCAACATAACAACAGAGCACCGTGTGGATGTCCAGAGTGTGTAAAAGGGCCTCCCCATGATTGGAATAGTCTGGGTAATATACTGGCAAGTGGATGTCTTAATTGAGTGTAAACTCCAACACCACTTTCGGGAGAAACTTAGGACTGGTCCCGAAAGATACCCTGTCCTTGTGAAAAACTAAATAGAGCTCTATACACATCACAGCCTGAAGCTCAGAAATTCATACTAACATACTAAAATGCCAGCAGAATAGGCCCAACGGTCTTTCGTGTCTGCTCGTTTGGTCAGTCCCCAACCTGGGTGCTGACCTTGCTGTCCCCCTCGCCTTCTCTGGCTTCTCCCTTCCCAGTTCCGGATATTCTTGCTGCATTGGATTTTGCTTCCAGAACCCTTCCCCTGTACCTGTCCCACTCCCTCTTGAACCCCTCCACGGTCTCTGCGTCCACCAGCCCCCTAGGCAGTGCATTCCATGGCTCCACCACCCTCTCAGTGAAGTAGCACCTCCTCCTTTCTCCCCTGAATCTTCCCCCCTCCAGCTTCCAGCCAAATTCGCCAAACAGAAGTAACGGCAAGTAAAAATAACGCTTTCCAAGACAGAAAGCGAAGCTTGCAGTCCACGGCTGGCTTGAAGGGAGGCAAAGTAAGTTTCTCTAACACAAACAAAAGATCCCATGGAGGGATAGGGTCCCTAATGGGAAGTTTCAGATGCAACATGCCACGCGAAAAGGTGCAGGGCAGGTCCAATTGAGCAAGTGTCTTGCCTTCCCATAGGTGCATGGAAGGTCGAAATTGCTGAAAGATGCACCTTAATGAAAGAGTAGCGGAGTCCAGAATCTGAAAGGGAAAGGAGATACTACTCAAAGACAGAGTTCACCAGGCAGGTGAACAGCTCTAAACCACAGGCGGAAGCCCAAAAGCAGAATCGCTTCCACTTCATGGCATAAGTAGCCCTGGTGGACTGTTTTCTTGCCTCAACCAGAACCTCAGTGACCCTAGGGGAAACTCCGAAGCTGGCCTCAGCTATGTTTGCAGGAGCCAAGCATGTAAGTGTAGAGACCTGAGGTCTGGGTGGACCAGGGTGCCTTGTTCCTGAGACAGCAAGGGCGAGGTCAGGGGCATCGGAGGTTCCATTGCCAGTTGCTGAAGCAGGAGACAGAGAGGAGCAATCAGGATCATGTCCGCTCCCTCCGACTGGAGCTTGAGTAGGACTCTGGAAGACAGGAAAGGGAGGGAAGGGATAAAGAAATCTCCCTGTCCAGCAGAGGGACACCATGCCTCACCAGAATACACCAGGCCCTGGATCTAGTGAGCAGAAATTGGGCAGTTTGGCGTTGGACAGGGACATGAAGAGGTCCAGTTCTGGACATCCCCATCTTTTGAAGAGGTCCTCCGCTACCAGCTGAAAGAGTTCCCACTCGTGGGTTTTAGATTGGGATTTGCTTAGGCAGTCGGCCAAGATGTTTTGGACTCCTAGAACATGAATGGCGGTGAGGGACAGACTGTGATCTATGGCTCAGAATCACACCCGCATGGCCTCCCGGCAGAGAGGATACAAGTGAACCCCCCCCCCCCTTGTTGATGTATAAGACCACAGACATATTGTCCGTTTGGATCAACAGGGGGCCCGAAAGAATGTCTGGCTGGAATGCCTGTACAGCGCAGACAACTGCCCGTTGATATGGAGAGCTTATTCCAATGGAGACCACGTGCCCAGAGTTTGACGATTCTGAAAGTGGGCTCCCCATCCTAGACCCAATGTATCTGTTATTAGGATCTACTGAAGGGAATCCCTCTGAAAGGAAACTCCCAGCTCCAAGTTGGGAGGAGTCAGCCACCATGACAGGGTCTGGGTTACTGCTCTGGAAACCTGAACAGGTTGTTTGAGATTGTCCGAGTGTTGGTCCCACTGTACTCAGAGTCCACTGGGGAACTCTCATGTAGAGGTGCGCCAAAGGAACTGTCACTATGGCAGCCACCATGTGGCTGAGGAGTTGGAAGAGTGTTCGGGCCTGAACCTGGAGGGAAGAGGAAATCCACTGAGCCACTGCCCGAAGACGGACCGCCCTGTCAGAAAGGAGAAAGGCCTTTCCCAAGGTAGTGTCCAAAATGGCTCTGATATATTGCAGCCATTGGCAGTGCCAAGAGAATGATTTGGGAATGTTTAGTGTGATCCCCAGATCCCTCAACATCGTGAAGGTGTCTGACAGGGTGGATAAAGTACAGTTACGTAAGAACTTACTGTAACAGTAGATCTTTGAGAACAGCTCTTGCAGCAGGTTACACCATTAGGACTGAAGCTGGCAGGTGCCAGGACCGCACGGAAATTTTCTAGCTAGCAGTATTCAGTGGGTACCGCCTCAGACATCGGTCCCGCCCTAGATGTCAGGCATACTACATAAGGAGGTGGTCCCCCGGAATCCCCAGTTCTCCCGGCGGAGACTCCCGGCCGCTGGATGACATCAGAAGAGGAGACTGAGGATCCGCCATCAAGTGACAGAGTGGTGTTGAGAACACCTGATCCTAGGAGAAGGATATTGGAACAAATTCTACCTCCAGAGGGGATGGTGGTGGTGGTGGTGGTGGTGGTGGGGGGGGGGTACCTGCTGCAAGAGCTGTTCTTGAAGATCTACTCTTACGGTAAGTTCTTACGTAACTGTACTATCTTACTTCGAGAAATAGCTCTTGCAGCAGGTTACACCATTAGGACAGATTCCCAAGCAATACTGGAAATCCCTCACCATTGGGAGGAGGGAAGGTAGAATTCGTTAGTAGAACCGAAGCCTAGGACAGAAGTCCTTGAAGGACTGTTGGACCAAAACCTGCTCTTCGCCTCGATGCAACTTCCAGGCTATAATGCCTGAAGGTGTGCACAGTGCGCCAAGTGGCTGCTGCACAGATGGCTGAGGTGGACACGTTCTTTAAGGCCGTAAAGGAGGTAGCCACCCCCCCTTGTGGAATGACCCTTAACCGTGCCCGGTAAGGGTTTGTTACGCTTCTGGTAACAGAACATGATACAATGTATGAGCCACTAGGACAGCGACTGTTTGGAAACGGGAGCTCCCATCATCCTGTGGGCGAAGGAGACAAAAAGCCGGTCAGATTTTCAGTGGTGTTTGGTTCTGGTCAGATAGTATCGAAGACACCTATGCACATCTAAAGTGTGCAACAGGGCCTCTCCTCAATTAGAATATTTAGAGAAGTAGACTGGTAGATCAATATCCTGATTAAGAGTGAGCGCTAAGACCACCTTAGGCAGAAACTTCGGATTAGTCCGTAGGGATACCCTGTCCTGGTGGAAAACCAAATAAGGTTCTTTGCACATCAGTGCGTGAAGTTCAGAAATTCTTCTGGCCGAAGTAACGGCAACTAAAAACAACGTCTTCCATGTAAGCATATAAGGAGACGTAGCTCGCAATCCGCGGCTGGTTCAAAAGGTGGCAGCGTAAGCTGCTCCAGGACAAAGGGTAAATCCCATGGCGGAATAGGATCCTTAATCGGAGGTCTAAGGTGAAGAACACCCCTCAGGAAGGCTCGTGCCATGTCCAACTGAGATATGGGACGTTGGCCTATAGGAGTGTGATAGGCTGAGATGGCACAAAGGTGTACTTTTATCGACTAGTAGGCCAAGCCTATCTGAAAAGGAGACAGGAGGTAGTCCATGACCTACCTTTCTGGACAATCCATTGGCAAAACCCCCCGCGCCTGAGCCCAGAGGCAAAATCTGCGTTATTTCATGGCGTAAGTAGCATGAGTGGCCGGTTTTCTAGCAGCCGTTAGAGCGTCTGCTACCTCTTGCGAGACCCTGTATCACATAATAGCTATGTCTCTAGAAGCCAGGCGTGCAGGTTCAGTGAACAAAGGTCCGGATGGACCAAGGAGACCGCCTCCTGAGACAGTAAGTGAGAGCTGATTGGCAGAGGCACTGGGAGGTTCACGGGACTGCTGATGTAGTAGAGGGAACCAGATCTGCCTGGGCCAAAACAGCACGATAAGTATCCGCGTCGCTTGCTCTCTGCGAAGTTTCAAAAGGTCCCTCTGGATCAACGGAAAGGGAGGGAAGGCATAGAGGAATCTGCCCGCGTAGGAGAGGGACAACGCGTCTCGCCAGAAAACACCGAGCCCTGGATCTAGCGAGCAAAAATTGGTCTGTTTTGCATTGTATAGGGACGCAAAAAGGTCTAACTCTGGTGTACCCCATCTGTGAAACAGATCCTCTACTACCTCCTAAAGTAGTTCCCACTCGTGGACTCTGGCCTGAGAGTGACTCAGACTGTCTGCGATGACGGTGTCCAGCGCGCTGGGACATGAACAGCAATGAGGTTTACACCATGCTGTAGAACCTATAACCTGTAATGGCTGTGGGGCAGCAGTCTTCCGGGAGTCTTTCTGGAGGCTGAGATGCTGCCCTATTTGCAGACAACTCTCTGCCCTGAGGGAGGAAGTTGCCCGTCTTCAGGCCATGCTGGACAGTAGTAAGGGAACCTTCCCCCAGGCCACACTGGATGGTAGGAAGGGAACCTCCCCCATCCAGGGAGCACCACAGCCACCACCACTACCTCAGAGGTTGCGAAGAAAACACAGCAGTTGGACCACAGTGGGCTCAGGAAGTGTGAGGATGGTGGAACAGAGGCACACCCAGTCAGTTGTTCCACACCACAATCCATACACCATTCTGGGGGAGCATAGCTCCCCTATGGATGCACCCGCAGAGGAGACTAAGGAGGCTGAGGACAGCTGTCACAAGGGAGGCCCACAGGAAGGAGACAGAGGACACCACAAAGAAAGGAAGCAGCTCCTGGTGGGGGACTCTATTAGGGGGATAGAACTGGGGGGAGCAAGGAAAACTGCAGTAAGGTGCCTGCCTGGTGCCATGGCTTGGAGGGACAGGAAGCGAATCCTCGGGATCACGGGAACAGCTGCACGGGAGTCTGAGCTGGATGTCATTGTCCACCTAGGGACAAATGACTTCGCTCATCATGAGATTAGAGCAGTGCAGAAGGACTTTGTAGAATTGAGGAGGGGCCTAAGACAAGTAGCACACACAGTATCCTTCGCAGAGGTGCTGCCTGTCAATGGCATGAGTGAGGCGAGGGTACTTTGCACCATGCAGTTTAATGAATGGTTGAAAAAATGGTGTGGAGCACAGGGGGTTTGGCTTCATTGGGGACTGGGGTTCCACCTGAGGGACACCAGCCTATACTGGCAGGATGGTCTGCATCTGTCCAGGAAGGAACAAGTCTTTGAGCAATCAGTTTAAATGCTTCATTGGCAAGCTTTTAAACTAGTCAAGGGGAGGCACTGATAAGCGCAGGAAAATCCCAGCCTCTCCTACAAAACAGGGTACTAAATGAGAAAAAGACCAAGGTAGAAAGGTCAGTGGGGATGCTGCAACAGAAGGTATAGCCATCAAAAAATGGAGAGCAATGAGTACCAATGCCCGTAGTCTGAGTAACAAGCTTCCTGAATTAGTGGCCTTGATGGAGGAGGAACATCTGAATATTGTGGCAGTCACAGAAACATGGTACTCACAAAACCATGACTGGGATGTAAACATACCAGGATACACTATCTACAGGAGGGACAGGGAGGGTAAAAGAGGAGGAGGAGGAGCTCTTTACTTAAGGAAAGGAATCAAAGCAACAGAACAAAAGGGTAAACAGGGAGGAGAAGAAGCACTGTGGGTAAATTTGGAGACCGGCAATGGCACCACAATCCGCACAGGGGTTGTATACAGACCCCCTTCTCAGGGGGAGGAAATGGACAAGGAAATGATAGAAAGTATACTTAGAATGGCAGAAAAGGGAGATATTGCTGATGGGTGATCTGAATATGCCAGATGTTAACTGGAGTGCAGTTGCAGCAGCCACTTCTAAGAGTGGGTTATTCTAGATGCCCTACAGGGGCATGCCTTAGACAACTAGTATTGGAGCCCACTCGAGAGGGAGCAATCTTAGACCTGGTTCTCTCAAATGGAGATGAAGAGAGGATCACAGATGTAGAAGTGGGTAGCCATCTGGGAACTAGCTTATCATCGAACAGTATGGCTCTACAATAAACACAGCAATAGAGTCAAGCCATACAAAGACAAAGGTACTGGATTTTAGGAGGGCTGACTTTGTCAAAATGGGTGAGTGCCTAAGGAATGCACTAGCAAATGGACAGGAAGGAGGGCTGGAAGAACAATGGCGAATAATAAAAACTGCCATCACAGAGGTAACAAGCCTTTGTGTAAAGCAAATAAACAAAACGAAACGAGGTAAGAAACCACTATGGTTCTCAAAGGAAGTGGCAGTGAAGGTTCAAGAGAAAAAGAAAGCATTCAGGAAGTACAAGGAATCACAGAAGCAACAGGACAGAGAACTGTATCAGTTAAAGCAAAAGGAAGCTGGGAAGGCAGTCAGAACAGCAAAGGCCCAAACCGAGAAAAGACAGCCAACTCAGTTAAGAAGGGGATAAAACCTTTATAGGTACATCAGGGAGCGAAGGAAGACCAAGGGAGGATAGTGAGGCTTAATAAAGGGAGGGAGGGTGGGCAGAGGGTGACTGTGAAAAGGCAGAGATACTAAAATATTTTTGCTCAGTATTTACAAAGGAAGAGGGGAGGTACCTAAAATGAACAGTAGAAACACACTGGATACAGAAGTTGATACCAGCCATTTACAGAAGAAAGGGTTCTGAAAGAACTCTTAAAACTGAAGGTAGACAAAGCAATGGGGCCTGATGGGATTCATCCCAGAATTCTAAAAGAGCTAAGGTAGAACTAGTGACACCACTGACTACCCTCTTTAACAAATCATGGGAGGATGGGGTACCCTGAGGACTGGAGGAGGGCAGATGTGATTCCCTTCACAAAAGTGGGAGCAAGGCAGAAGCAGGAAACTACAGACCTGTTAGTTTAACCTCAGTGGTAGGGAAAATGATGGAATCACTTGAAGGAAAGAACTGTTGAGTATCTAGAGGCCAGAGGGGCACAGGACCCAAGGCAGCATGGATTCACAGCGGAAGGTCATGCCAGACAAATCTGATAGATTTGACTGGGTGACCAAAGTAGTTGATCAGGAGGGGCTGTGGACATGGCCTACCTAGACTTTAGCAAGGCATTTGACACAGTCCCACACAAAAGATTAATATACAAGTTAGCCAGCCTGGGAGTGGGTCCCAAGATGACAGCCTGGGTAAAGAACTGGCTGGAGAATAGGACACAGAGTAATAGTAAATGGAGTCCACTCTGAAAAAAAGGGGTTAGTGGTGGGCACCTGCAGGGTTCAGTATTAGGACTGGTGCTTTTCAATGTCTTTATGTTTACATTGCAGAGGGACTGGAAGGAAAAGTATGTCTCTTTGCAGATGACACAAAGATCTGCAACAGAGTTGATGCACAAGGTGGAGTGGAAAGGATGAGAAGGGACTTGGCAGGTTAGAGGAATGGTCAAATGTATGGCAGCTTAGATTCAATGCTAAGAAGTGCAAGGTAATGCACCTGGGAAACAAAAACCCAGGGGAAGAGTACACAATGGGGGGTGAGATACTAACAACAACAAAAATGGAAAGGGACCTGGGTGGTCATATCAGATGACCTAAAGGTGGGCAAGCAATGTGAGAGGGCAGCAAGGAGGGCTGGGGGGATACTGGGATGCATAGGGAGAGGCATCACCAGTAGAAAACAGGAAGTTATTATCCCTCTGTACAGACAGCTAGTGAGACCCCATCTGGAGTACTGCGTGCAGTTCTGGAGACCCAATCTCCGCAAAGACATAGACAGGATGGAAGCTGTCCAGAGGAGGGCAACTAAAATGGTGCAGGGTCTGCACCGGAATACATATGAAGAGAGACTTAAGGAGCTTAATATGTATAGCCTCGAGGAAAGGAGGGAGGGGGACATGAAGAAACTTTCAAGTACCTCAAGGAATCAACAAAGTCCAAGAGGGTAGCATCTTTCAAAAAAGAGTGTGCAAGAACAAGGGGCACAATTTGAAGATGGAAGGGGCGGCTCAGGGGTAATTTAAGGAAGTATTTTTCACAGAGAGGGTTGTGGATGTATGGAACAGCCTTCCAGAGGAGGTTGTGGAGTCAAAAAACAGTGGGGAATTCAAGCGTGCATGGGACAGTCATAAGGCAATTCTAGGGGTGGGGTAGAAGAAAAAATTACTCACCTTAGTATGTTGTTTCTTCTAATGGAGTCTTGCTATATTATGACTATTGCAGTTTGCCCCAGCCTTAGAACTGCTCCGAGGTGAAAGAGTTAACTTCCATGCAGAGCATGGAGCTTTATACTAGCTCGGTTCAGAAGCTCTGTTTGGCTGGTTTCAAACCGAACCGCCAGATCTTTTCGAGCAAAACTCACTAAGGTTCTGTGTGGAAGCTGTAACTCTACACTAGCCAACTGGCTACTAATATATTAACACATTTTACTGGTCCCAACACAAAGACTCAAGTCAGTGGACCAGAAAATTAAGATAAAATAACTAAATGAACACAACACCCAAACATGAAAGAGGGCATCAATAAATGCCAACAGAGGACTACCCACCCCATACCCCAAAGTAGGAGTTCTGAGAGGGGCAGGCTGGGGTGTCATAATATAGCAAGACTCCATTAGAAGAAACAACATTACTAAGGTGAGTAATTTTTCTTCAAACAACATGAAGTCTTGCTATATATGACTATTGCAGACTACACAGCAGTACCTCCATGAAGGAGGGACAGAACCTACTTAGGAATAGGTTTCAAGCACGGTTGTGCCAAACCGAGCTTCCTCCTGGCCTGAATATCCAGGGAGTAATGCTTGGTGAAAGTGTGTACTGTCTTCCAAGTAGCTGCCTGACATATCTCCAAGATAGGGATGTCTCTAGCAGCAGCTAGAGATGCAGCTGTACCTCTGGTAGAGTGAGCCCTCAGGCCTGAGGGGGGAACCTTACCCAACTTTTGATAGCAAAATTGTATACAAGAAACGATCCACCTGGCAATGGATCTTTTAGTGGCAGGTCTCCCTTTCCCAACCTCACCATAAGTGAGAAACAGTTGGAGGGAGTCAAACCTGTGACCCTTGGGACGCTCTATGTAGTAACTTAGGGCCCTCAACATCTAAGCTATGCAGCCTCCTCTCACCAGAGGAGGAATGGTCAGTGAAGAACACTGGAAGTGAAATAGACTGGTTAAGGTGGAAATCTGAAACCACCTTAGGCAAAAACTTCTGTTAGTCCTGAGGACCACTTTATCCCTGTGAAAGGAAATAAAGTCAGTTTCAAGTTCAAGTTTATTGCAAGGCCCTATCTTGTTTTCTCTGTACATCAATGACTTAGATGCTAACATATCTACGTCCAATCTGCACTTTTTTGCAGATGATACTGTGTTGTATACTTCTGGCTCATCGTTATCTGAAGTCAAGGGAGTGCTTCAAGCGGACTTCGCACAACTTGAGCATAATTTAATAAAGGCAAAGCTTCTGCTCAATGCCAAGAAGACTAAAGCGATGATATTCTCCTTCTGCAGTGCTGACTCAGGCCCCCAATACTCTTTTGCCCAAGACTTCATTGTCACCACGCTAAACGAGGCCTCTGGAAGTTGTAACCAAATTTAAATATCTAGGTATCTGGATCGACAATAAATTATCTTTCAGTGACCACATCAAGATGTCTCTAGTAGGTTAAAAGCAAGGTTAGGTTTCTTCTACAGAAATATGCCCCTTTTCCATGAAACTCCGAAACAAGCTTGTCCAGGCCACTTTTTCTCCCCTACTCGACTATGGCAATGTAAGCTATTCCTCCACCACTCTTGCAAATCTAAGTAAACTGGACATCCTTTATCACACGTATACACGGTTCATTACCAACTCCCTTACTGTTCGCACCACTGTGACTTATATGCAGCTGTTGGTTGGACATCCCTTACTACTAGACGCCTGCTCCATGCTGGGCTATGGACTCTTAAACTGCTCCTGCAGAAATTGCCAAGCTATCTCTTCCCTTATTAGTATCTCACATAGTGCATACTGCTAAGAAAATCTGACTGTATTATGCTTGACATACCAAGGATGCGGACTTTTTGGTAAACGCATATTGCATATGCCTTCCCTCCATTTGGAACCAATTACAAACCGTACATTGAAACTAACTAGCACAGTTTCAATAAACTTCTACAAATCGCTAAGTTCAGCCAAAATAAAAGACACCTGTAACTGTCATTAAGTCTCTTCCTTCCCCATGTGTGCCATATTTATCCACTGGTAATGTATAATTGATTTGTCATATTAACTGCTTTCCCTTCCCCTTCTACTCCTGGCTTTATCTTTGCTTACGCTCCACTGCTACTCTATCAAATCTCTCCTCCCTCCCATATCAGTTGTAGACTGTTTGTTATAGCTGCCAAAATACTGTATATTTGATTTGATTAAATCAAATCACACCAGCCATCATGTTTCATTTATCAGTATGCGACCTATAAGTTGCTTCCCTGTCTCATATCAATGTTTACCACCTGCGGTCACCCTATGTGGTACCCTTGTATGTATATCCAGCCTGTATCATGTAACGTGTATTTCATGTATATACTGTTATTACCTATCTGTGTTTGTACTTTAAGTGTTTATGTCACAGGACCTCCTTGTGAATGAGCTTGCTCAATGGAGTTTTCCTGCAATAAACTTGAACTTGAAAGTCAGTTTCTACTGATAAAGCCTGTAACTCACTTATACGCCTGGCAGAAGTGATGGCTACCAGAAATACAGTTTTCCAAGTCAAATACTTAAGCTCTGCCGAAGACAGAGGCTCAAAGGGGGGTTGCATTAGCTGAGCAATGCATACATTAAGATCCCAAGCCGAGGCAGGGTCCCTGAATGGGGGATTGGTGTGAAGCAATCCTTTAAAAACTTGGAAAATACAGGATGAGCAGAGAGAAGAGGGCTTCCTGCTGAAATGAGGCAGAGACCGCAGCCAAGTGCACTTTCAGGGTGGCTGGTCTCAGTCCCAAAGAATTAAGATGGACCATGTAGTCCAATACAGTAGGTAGATCAGCAGATTCTGGGAAAACATGCTTCCCAGAACACCATATGGAAAACCTTTTCCACTTGGAGTTATAGGTAGCCCTGGTGGAAGGCTTCCTAGCAGCCTTCAGGATTTCAAGAACACTTTGAGAAAGTTGCAAATCAGCAAACTCTAACTGCTCAAGAGCCAAGCCTTGAGGTTGAGGATTTGAGATTAGGATACCAAACTCTCCCTGAGCACAGGTTAACAGATTGTGGTTCCTGGGAGACACAGGGAAGATGGACTGCTAAGGACAGAAGGAGTGGGTACCAGGGCTGCCTGGCCCAGTCTGGAGCAATCAGGATCATTTGCAGGGCTGAGACCTGATTTTGACTAGTACTTGAACAGGAGAGGAAGGGGAAAGGCATAAAGAAACTTCCCTTCCCAATCGAGGAGAAAGGCATCCAGGGAACTGAGCCCAACACTGGGGCCTGCAACAAAACAGTGGAAGTTGATAATTGTCTGGGGCTGCGAAAAGATCTATCTGAGGAGTGCCCCATCTGGCAAACACTATCCCAGTACTAAGGGATCCAGTGACCATTCGTGATGGCCCTGGGAAATCCTGCTGAGGGCATCTGCCAAGACATTGTCCTTGCCTGGGAGGTGAACTGCTATGAGGGAAGCGCTCAGGGAAGCAGAGACCACAACTTCATTGCCTCGGTGCACAAGGCCGAAGACAGAGTGCCCCCTTGTTTGTTGATGTACCACACTGTAGTGGTGTCTGTTCTGACCTGTACCACCTTGTTTTGAACAGATGCAGAAAACCTGAAGTGCTAGAAAACAGCTCTGAGTTCCAACAGATTGATGTGGAGCAGAGATTCCTGAGGGACCATAATCCCTGGGTGGAGAGGTCGCCCATGTGAGCTCCCCATCCCAAGAGGGATGCATCTGTAGTAAGGGTCAAGGAATGGGACAGAGGATGAAAGGCACCCCTGTCTCAGATTGCTCTGATCCGCCACCACTGAAGGGCCTGAATCAGGGTTGAGTCACTGGGATTAATTTGGATAGAGGATCTCTTCTTTGAGACCAGAAAGCTCTCAAATGGAACTGAATGTCCCTCATCTGAAATCTTGCTCCTTGCACCACGGCTGTGGAGGCAGCCATGTGCCCTAGGAGCTGCAGGAAATGCCTTGCTGGTCAGAAACCTGCAGAGTGGAGGCGGGGCCAGGGCCACTAAGGTCCTTACCCTTTCCAAGGGAAGGAAGGCTCTGGCCTGCTTTGTATCCAGTTCTGTGCCTATAAAGGGGAGTACCTGGACAGGTTCCAAAACTGACTTTGGAAGATTGAGAAGAAACCCCAGAGAGGTAAGCAGCTGCTGGGAACTAGCAGGTGTGATTTGACCTGGTCTGGAGACTAACCCACAATGAGCCAGTCATCCAGGTAGGGAAAAATGGCAATCTTTTGCCTTCTTAGGTGAGCGACTGCTACTGCCAGACACTTTGTGAACACCTTGGGGCAGAAGTGAGGTCAAGGGCATTGCTCTGAACTGATAATGGCCTGAGGGCAGTTTGAATCTGAGGTACTTCTTTATGGGAGCTTCTTGATAAGAACATGGAAGTAGGCATCTTTGAGGTCCAGGGAGGCTAGCCAGTCCCATGGCCTTAGGGAGGGTAAAATCATTCCCAGTGTCACCATTTTGAACTTTGGCTTTAAAGGTGCTTGTTTAGATATCTTAGATCCAGGATAGGCCGCCACTCTCCTGTCTTTTGGGGTAAGGAAGTACCTGGAGTACAGACCCTGCCCTGGTGAAGGGGAGAACCTTTTCTACAGCTCTGAGAGCCAGGAGGGTTGAGACTTCTGTTTCCAAAGCAAGAGTCTCTAAAGGGTTTGCAGGTGGAAAAGATCTGGCTCTCATCTTTGGAAATTTCTTGAAGCTGAGAACCAGACCCTGGCTCACTACTTCCAGGACCCACCTGTCTGAAGTTAAAGACTGCCAGTCCTGGACGAAGTGAGCCAACCTGTCCCCTACAGGCAGTGGAGAGCCAACCCTGGGCATCCCATCAGGGTGCCTGTTTGGCAGGGGCTTTAGGCTGAGGGGTGGGAGCAGGCCTGCTCGAACCCGTCTGCCTCTCCCTCTGAAGAACCCCCTCTGTACATGGGCTGAAGAGGAGGGGGCCTGAGTCTGGTAAAAAGGCCTGTGAAAAGGCCTACCCCTACCCCTTGGGGTCTGCCTCTGAGGAGTGACTTGCCGTTCCTTGGCTTGCGCACTCCTGTAAGTGGTTCTATATTCATCTATTTTCTTCATATAATTCTCTGTCTGCTCCCCAAACAGAGAATTTCCCACCACAGGAAAATCCATAGCCTTAGACTGGGTATCCTGTGACAAAGTAGTACACCTGAGCCAGGCCAATCTGCGAAAAGCCACAGATGTAGCCATGACTCTAGAGGATACATCATTAGAATCCACTGCAACATGGAATTGCACCTTAGATGCCTCAATACCATCAAGAGCCACCTGCTCCAGCTCCTTTGCAAGCTGGCCAGGGACCTGTTTGGCTAAGGCCATGACAGTATCCCATCTAGATTTCTGGTATCTTGCAACATAAGCCATATAGTTAGCTTGTCTGAGTCCCAAGGATGCTGCCATGTATTGTTTTTTGGCCATGGCATCAATCTTCCTGGAATCCTTGTCAGGAGGATGTGAAGCCAGTGGAATATTAAGCTTTATCACAGGCTGCAGCCTGAACTACCTAACATGACTGCACTGCTGTGAAAGAAAATCTGTATCAGGACCTGACAAAGTGTACCTCCTGTCCATCTTTTTATCCACAGGAGGCACAGAATTAGGAGCTTTTAAAATTTTTACTGTTTGTTTTCTAAAGGATTTATGTAGAGGATGGACAACCTCCTGGACTCTGGGATATCCATCATCTCCACATAGTCAGGCTCCTCTTGCTCATCCAACGTCCTCTAAGGGAAGCTGGAGGGTCTCAGCAACTTTTTATAAAACAAAAAATGAGAAGGGACTCAAGAAAGCCTAGGGGAGACTCACCTGAAGGTCTGTCTGGGGAGATGTCCGGTTCAATGGGCATATCCAGACTTTCAAAATCACATTCACACTGATCATAATCCTCATCCCCTCCTCTGGTTCATAGAACTCTTCTATATCATAATCCTGAACCACTGGAACCGACCGAACCGACCTTTTGCCAGACAGTGGCGGTTTGAGGAACCTGGGACAGGGACTGGACAATCTGTATTGCCCTGGCTATCTCAGCAGCAGTTGGAGAAGGATTTTGGACTCCAAACCTGCTGATTTTTAAATTTCTTGCTGGAACTGGCTCCTCAGAGCCAGCTTTTCGCTTGCCCGAGGAAGTCTCTCCTGGTCAGAGGGCACTCCCTCCGTTCGGGTTGGCACCTCAACCGGGCTGGCCATCCTGGTCAGCTGACTTTTGGCCTCTCGCCCTGGAGCCTGCCCACTCTCTTGTCTAGGGTGGCTGCAGGAAATTTTTACAAATCTGGCAGTCTGAATTGGGGTGGTCAAACCCCAGACAATAGACACATAGTGTGTGGGTCAGCCTTGGCAAGGCTTCCCCACAGACACTACAGTGTTGAAACCAGTGGGCCGGTTTTCTCTTTGGGTTTCTCAGACATGATGCCAGCCTAACCAACCAACTTGCCTTTGATGGCAGTGCCAGGCAAGACACCTTATCGGTTCCAAACGTCGTAACGGGTCCTGAAAACACCGCAATGAAATCCGTTTTTTTTAGAACCGATAAGAACCGGGAACCGCACTCTAAAAAGCCTTAAAAGGATTTAAACTTATATTTAAATACAACTCGATCGGTTCAACTGAACCGATAATACTTTTACAAGTTCCACACAGAAAAAACCCTATCTATTACTTACGATTACCATAGACAGAGCCTGAACCGATCGGTTTTGCGGTTAAAATAATGAAATCGCGGTTAAATTAAACCGAGAAATAGCACTTTAAACCAAGAAATGAACCGAGCAACAGGAGGAATCTCCGGAGCGACTGTTCAGTGAGGCGGAGTAAAGAATCTGATGGTTTCTGTTTGAAACCAGCCAAACAGAGCTTCTGAACCGAGCTCGCGATCTAAGCTCCATGCTCTGCATGGAAGTTAACTCTTTCACCTCCGGAGCAGTTCTAAGGCTGGGGCAAACTGCAATAATCATAATATAGCAAGACTTCATGTTGTTTGAAGAAGTAGGCTGCTGGTTAACTAGGATCTGCAGCTTATCCATCAGGTAGGGAAATGGGCAGACTGGGTTGGCCAAGCGGTCCTTATCTGCCGTCAAATCCTATGTTTCTAATCCCACACCCTCATGGCCTCCCTGCAAAGTGGGTAGGAATGGGTGGCTCCTTGTTTGTTGAGGTAATACATCACCGCTGAATTGCCTGTTTGTAACAGAAGAGTACCCAGTGGAATCTCCGACTGGAAAGCCTGCAGGGCGTAAAGAACTGCTCTCATTTCCAAGATATTTATGTGGAGATGAGTCTCTTGGGCTGTCCACAGGCCCCGAGACCTGACACCGTCGAGGTGTGCTCCCCACCCGAGCCCTGAGGCATCTGTGGAGAGCGTCACAATTGGAGACGGCGCAATGAAGGGGACCCCCACCAATAGGTTCTTTGAATCTAGCCACCATTGCCAATCCCGGATTACGGCCTTCGTGATTCGAACTGGGAGCTGCAGATGGTCTTGCCTTTGATCCCATTGGACTCGTAACATCCACTGGGTCACCTGCATGTGGAGATGGGCTAGCGGGACAGTTGCAATGGCCGCTGCCATATGTCCGAGCAGGCAAAAGGACCTGTCTGGCTGGGTGATCCTCTTTGCTGAAAAGTCCCTGATGAGGGATCTGATGTGTTCCGCTCGGTCCCGGAGTAGAAAAGCTTTCCCCTGAACGGTGTCCAGAACTGTGCCTATGAACTGCAGAATCTGTGACGGAACCAGGTGACTTCTCCTGATTAATAATGATGCCCAACGTCCCGAACAGAGGCGGAGTACAATGAATGGCGGACATCAGGGCCTCCTGAGAAGGCACCATGAGAAGCCAGTCGTCCAGGTAGGAGAACATGTAGTGGCCTTGTCTCCTCAGAGTCGCCGCTATGACTGCCATGCACTTCGTGAATACCCCAGGTGCCAATGACAGTCCGAAGGGGAGGGCTCAGAACTGATAATGGTGACCCTGAAACTCAAAGCGCAAAAACTTCCTATGCGCTTGAGCGATGGGTATATGCAGGTAAGCATCCTGCATGTCCAAGGATGCTAGAAAGGCGCTCTGATTGAGCATGGGTATCATACCTGGAAGGGTCACCATGCGGAAGCATTTGTATAGGACCGAAGCGTTGAGGTCGCTGAGATCCAGTATTGGATGGAGCTCCCCTGTCTTCTTGGGAACAAGAAAGAAGTGAGAATAATAACCTGCACCTCTTTGGTTCTGCGGCATGTGCTGTACAGCTTCTTTTCTGAGAAGCGCGAGCACCTCCTGCTGTATGAGCAGGGCGTGCTGACCCGAATAACGGGAAAGCAGGGGAGGTCTGATGGTGGGTGGTCGAGAAATTCGATGAAGTGACCTTTCTTGACCATTTAGAGAACCCACCAGTTGGCGGTAATCGACTGCCACCCCCGACCTTTTGTGCCCGTTGATCCAGAGGAGGGGTGGGGGCCAGGGGCCAGGAAGGAGTCATGCTGTGGCCGCACTGGTTCCTGCAGGCTGGGCCAATTTGGTGTAATGCTGGCCTCTGCCTGGGTAAGACTTAGCCTGAGCTTTACGATGAAAGGTGCCCTTTCTTTGCTGGCCGGAACGTGGCTGCTGCCGTTGTTGCCGGCTGCAAAAACGGCTCTGGTTCTTATGAAAGGAACCAGGCCTTGATCTGTACATGGCTTGTACGGCTCTAACTGCCTTCCCGGTGTCCTGGAGCTTGGTGATGACCTTCTCTGAGTGTTCACCAAATAGGACTTCGTCATTGTATGGGACATCAAGAATGTTCTTCTGTACGCCCGGGGTTAAGCCGGAGACACGGAGCCAAGAATGTGTTCGGAGACAGACGCCCAAAGCTGCAGCTCTGGCAGACAAGTCCGAAGAGTCATATGCGGCTCGTAGCACTTGGGTTCCCACATCAGACCCTGTGCGGAGGAGGTTTAGGAGCTCCGCCTTCTGATCTCCATCCTGTAATTTGTCGACAAGGTCCCGGCCCTGTTCCCACAGGGCATTCTGGAACTGAACCATGTGAGATAGGTAATTCAGGGACCTGATGGAGCATGTAGCAGCCGCATACATGCGTCTCCCCAGGTCATCCAACTGTTTGGATTCCTGGTCCGGTGGCTGTGTGCTCATATGCTGGAGTCATTGGGACCGGTCACGAGAGGCCGTAATGACCAGGGAGTCAGCCAGAGGTTGTTGTGCCAAGTACTGGTCCTCTTTTGGGGCCTTGTACAGGTGGTCAGCTTTCTTCAGCACAGCGGGGGTGGAGTGCGGACACTTCCACGCAGCCTTGGTGACGTCCGCAAAAGTGCCCACCAAGAGTGGTACTATTACAGTCTTGGGATCTTTCTGCCGAAGATAATGGGCAAGGCGCTGTCTCTCGGGATCAAGGTCTTCAGAATCCCATCCCATGTTCTCCTGGATGTGCCTCAATCTCAGAGAAGGACGGATCATCCGGAGGTGACCTGGGTAGGTCTTGTGGGTCAGGCGATGGGATGCTGAGTGGAGAAGGAGATCTGGAGATTTCAGAGGTAACCGATCTAGAGTCCTCCCCGATGGAGTGTACCGACGACGTCTGGGTTGCTTGGGGCTGGGAGATCTTGAGGGAGGCCTTCTCCGATCCTTAGATCTACCCCTAGGAGGTGGAATATGCTCCTTAGGGGTTGGTGGTCGTCCTGCTGGCCCTGTGGTGGAGGAGGGGTGTAGGAGGTGAAGAGGAGGAGGTTTACAGGGATCACATCTTTCCGGATTGTGTCCCACCAGAAAGTGAAGAGATCCTTGACCTCTTGAATGTTCATGCCGGACGACGGGCCTGGTGCCGGTGTTCCGTTACCGGGGTTGGGCGTCGGGTCCACAAGTGTCTCTGGGGTGGGCCAAGGTTCCCATGGAAGCCCAGTGTCCTCTGTGTCGCCTGTCTGATCCTCTGGCAATGTCTTGTCCTCCTCCGTGGAATCCCTGCGACCAGTGTCCACCGGTGACTGGGGGGCAGTCTTCGGCTCCAGCGAGTGTGAGGCCGACGTCGGTCGCTTGGCTGACATCTTCGGGTCCGGCGAACACCTGCCCAACGTCTGGTGTTTGGCCGATGTCCTCTGCTCCGAATGCCTGGCCGACTTCGGGTGCTTGGCCGTCGTCTGGTCAGTCATCCGCTTTAGGGATGTCAGGTCTTTCGTCTTCATGGGTGGGGGATCCGGAGACTGGGAGACCGATCTGGAGTCGGGGTCCCGACGTCGGACAGAAGAGGAAGACTTGTGACGGTCAGAAGACTTGGATGAGGCCCAGGAGGGAGTGGAGGAAGTCCAAGGCCTGGAAGTCTTTATGGGCTGAAGCGAAGCCGAAGAACCGCCTGTAGTCTTAACCGGAGGGGACTAAGAACGAGCCCTGGAGGGAGAGTGGTCAGATCATGTGGAGCCTGAGCTACGCGAGTCCGAGGCCCGGTTTGGGGATCTGGACCTTGCCTTGTCCCGGTGTTTGTGGGCTTTCGAGGAAGATTCACCTCTGGAGAAAGGTTCTTTAACCATTCTAAGTTCTTCCAAAAGGTACTCCTGAAGTGCCTTCTGATGGCGGATCCTGGTGCGGCTGTTGAACCCCTGACAGAAGGAGCATGCCTTGGTGTTGTGGTCCGGGCCTAAGCACCGCAGGCAAGATGAATGAGGATCCTTGAAGGGGATCTGTTTTCCACAGGCACACTTGGAAGGGTGTCCCTCAGAAGGAGGAGTTGGAGATGCCGACATTAGTTTAGTAATACTACTGTGAGAAGTTCTTAGTCGTCGTGCGCTAGATTAAGACCGAGAGGCCGAGGCTGGCGAGTCGACGGCGGGAAAAGAACTGGGGATTCCGGGACCGCCTCCTTATGTACTATGCCTGATGTCGGGGGCGGGACAGACATCGGAGGCAGTCCCCGCTGAATACTGCTAGCTAGAAAATTTCCATGGGGTCCTGGTGCCTGCCGGCTTCAGTCCTAATGGTGTAACCTGCTGCAAGAGCTGTTTCTCGAAGCAAGAGCAGTTGATCCCCCATGGAGGCTGCCAGAAGCCAGTTGTCAAGGTAGGGATAAGACTTAATAGCCCTGTCTCCCAAGAGCTGCAACAACCACAGCAAGGCACTTTGTCAAAACACGCGGTGCCAAAGAAAGGCCGAAGGACAAGGCCCGGAACTGGTAGTATTTCTCCTGGAAGGTGAACAGCAGAAACCTCCTATGGGCAGAAAGTGTGAACAGATGAAAGTGACTCTGGTGCTGACGCCAGTCGATGGGAGAAAGCCCACCAAGCCTGCCAAAATGTCTCCTGGTTGGGCAACTGTACCAAGAAGAAATCCGGCTCGTGTGACGGGCAGTCCCTGGAGGGAACAGATGACGGGCCTGAAAGATCCCGTGGAGGCTCAGATGGCGGCGAAGGATCAGGTCATCCCGCAGATGCATGGGCTGGCACCGGGCCTGATGGCAAAGATGCGTCGGGTGGAGGACTCAAAAGGGTTGATGGGCGCTCCAGAGGTGGCCCTTGGGGGGTCTGCTGGAGGGTCCAGAAGGGCTGGAAGCGGCAAGGCTGGCGGCTCCAAAAGAAAAAAAAACCACAGACCCAGGCATCTGGAGGTCGGTTGCCAGGTCTGCAGAAGCAGGACCAGCGGGCAGCTGTCTGACTGTGCCAAGCAAGAAAGGCCCAGGGTCTGACCGACAGCGGTAGAGAGTCAGAAGACGCGGGGAGAGAGAGACACCCAGCAAACAATGACTGTGCATGTTCAGAGGCGGGTGATAGCTGGCACTGGTCCGAAGGACTGACATCAGACCCCACAGAGGGATCCGGCAAAGGTGCCAGGCTAGCATCAGTGGAATCACTGATGTTCCTAAGACCGGCCGAGCTCCCTTGCTGAGGACCCTGTAAAGGAGTAAAGGGCCTGAGTGACAGGGGCGGCGGACGTCCCCAGACCCAGTAGAGGCACCACCCTACACTGCGATCAGGGCGGGGCCAGAGGTAGCCCTGAAGGGGACAGGGCTGACTTGGCCAAGGAAACAGAGCCTTCGAGGGGAGAGCTCCCGATCGTCTGTGGCCCCTGGAGATGACTGCAGCCTAGAGGTGGACTGATCCCAGTCCCGATCCCTATGTTTGTCTCATTTACACTTTTTCGAAGAATAGGAGGATTCCAAAGAGGCCCCTGAGGAGGACGAAGTGCTCCAGGCCAGCAGTTCCTTTTCCATGGCAGACAATTTCTTCTGGAGGAGATGGGCTTCCGGGACTTGATGGTGTCGTCTTCATGTGGCCTGGCTGATTTCAGGCAAGCCTGGCAGGACTGGTCAGAGCCCAGGCAGATCACATGCGCAAAGTGGTCGTCTTTATCCGGGATCTGCTTGCTGAAGGCGCACTTGTGGGACTCTGAGGAAGTCTGTGATGACATGCCGCAGACGAAAAAATACACTGAAAGAAATACAGAAAAAATAATCAAAGGTAGTGAAAATGGCGGTCAACTGAAGCAATGTTCAACAGGTCTGACAAAGGCAGGTCGATGGGAAAAGAACTGAGGTGGAGCCAGGGGACCACCCCCTTTATACCATAGGGGGAGGGACGTCGGCGTGCAGATGTCAGGTGCGGTCCCATGCTATAGACTGCTAGCTAGAAGTTTCCTGTGCAGTCCTGGCGCCTTAATCCTAACGGTGTTGCCTACTACCCCCCTCAAAGTAAGATCAAATGGGTTTTCTTCTTCGCGTTTCATGCTGCCACCAAGGAATAATTCAATAGAATTCTGGTATTGTGATGTTAGAAACTGCCAACTCCTTAGGAGACCAATGTATCCCAATGAGAAAAGAACAGTTACTTAAGAATAGTCAGAGAACACCAAGAAGAAACATAGAAACATAAAATTTGACGGCAGATAAGGACCGCTTGGCCCACGTAGTCTGCCCATTTTCCTACGAACAGGTAAGCTGCAGATCCTAGTTAACCAACAGCTTACTTCCTCCTAACCCCCACTAGAACTGCCTTATGTCTCTCCCACGTATTCTCGAATTCCCCCACTGTTCTTGACTCCATGACCTCCTCAGGGAGCTGTTCCATGCATCCACAACCCTCTCAGTGAAAAAATACTTCCTCACATTACCTCTGAGCCGTCCCCCCTCTATCTTCAAGTTGTGCCCCCTTGGTCTTGCACACCTCTTTTTCTGAAAGATGCTACCCTCTTGGACTTTGCTGTTTCCCTTGAGATACTTGAAAGTTTCTATCATGTCCCCTCTCTCCCTTCTTTCCTCAAGGGTATACATATTAAGCTCCTTTAGTCTTTCTTCGTATGCCTTCAGTTGCAGACCCTGCACCATTTTGGTTGCCCTCCTCTGGACAGCCTCCACTATGTCTATGTCTTTGCGGAGATGGGGTCTCCAGAACTGCACACAGTACTCCAGATGGTGTCTCACCAACTGGCTGTACAGAGGGATAACAACTTCCTGTTTTTTTACTATTAATGCCTCTCCCTACACATCCCAGTATCCCCCCCAGCCTTCCTTACTGCCTTATCACATTGCTTGCCCACTTTCAGGTCATCTGATATAATTACCCCCAGGTCCCTTTCCAATTTTACTGTTGTCAGCATCTCCCCCCTCCTTGTGTACTCTTCCCCTAGGTTTTTGTTTCCCAGGTGCATTACCTTGCACTTCTTTGCACTGAATCCGAGCTGCCATACATTTGACCATTCCTCCAACCTTGCCAAGTCCCTTCTCATCCTTTCCACTCCATCTTGTGTATCAACCTTATTGCAGACCTTTGTGTCGTCTGAGACATACTTTTCCTTCCAGTTCCTCTGCAATGTCACTTATAAAGACATTAAAAAGGACCGGTCCCAGTACTGAACCCTGCGGTACCCTGCTAGTAACCCTCCTTTTTTTCCACTGTGGACTCAGTTTACTACTACCCTTTGCGTCCTGTTGCCTAGCCAATTTTTCATCCAGGCTACTACCTTGGGACACACTCCAAGGCTGGCAAACTTGTGTATTAATCTTTTGTGTGGGACTGTGTCAAATGCCTTGCTAAAATCTAGGTAGGCCATGTCCACAGCCCCTCCCTGGTCTACTACCTTGGTCACCCAGTCAAAGAAATCGATTAGATTCATCTGACACGACCTTCCCATCGTGAATCCATGCTGCCTTGGGTCCTGTGCCCCACTGGTCTCTTTAGGTACTGAACAATTCTTTCCTTCAGAAGTAATTCCATCATTTTCACTACCACTGAGGTAATTAACTGGTCTGTAGTTTCCTGCCTCTGTCCTGCTCCCACTTTTGTGAAAAGGAATCAATTCCACCCTCCTCCAGTCCTCAGGTACCACCCCATCCTCCCATGATTTGTTAAAGACAGTAGTCAGCGGTGTCACTAGTTCTACCCTTAGTTCTTTTAGAATTCTTGGGTGAATCCCATCAGGCCCCATTGCTTTGTCCACCTTCAATTTTATTAGTTCGTTACGAACCCTTTTTTCTGTAATGGACTGGTATCGACCCCCGTCTTCAGAGTGTTTCTCTTGTTTGGTTTAGGTACTTCTCCCTCCTCTTCCTTTGTGAATACTGAGCAGCAATATTCGTTCAGTATCCCAGCTTTTTCACTGTCACCCTCTGCCCACATTTCCTCCCCTTTATTAAGCCTCAGTATCCCTCCTTTGGTCTTTCTTCGCTCCATAATGTACCTATAAGAGGTATAATCCCCCTTCTTAACAGAGTTGGCTATCCTTTCCTTGGTTTGAGCCTTTGCTATTCTGCCTGCCTTCCCTGCCTCTTTCTGCTTTAACTGATAAAGTTCTCTGTCTTGCTCCTTCTGTGTTTCCTTATATTTCCTGAATGCTGTTCTTTTCTCTTTAACCTTCCCTGCCACCTCTTGAGGACCATAGTGTTTTTTTTCCCTTCCACTGCAGGAGCAGCTGTTTTAACTATACTTTCTCTACTGGGACCTTCAATTTAGGGTAAAAAAAAAAAAAAAAATGTATTTGTCTGAGTTGGCTGAAGTGAACGGTTATCTGTGCAGTTATCTAGGTGTTTGTCTCAGGTTGCTGAAGGGAATTGTTATCTGTGCAATTACTAAGTGTAGAAAGAGCTGCGAAGTTTGTTGGGGGGGGGGGGGCTTAGCTAGAAGGAAGCCAGGTTAAAGACTGATTTAAATGCTGCCCTGATAGCTTCTGCCAAAGAATAGGCAGAGAACACCAAGAAGAAGGAGCTGCTGTTATAACTATACTTCTCTACTGGGACTATATTACCCTCCTTCCCTTCCCATTCCACCTCCCCACCCTACGCTAGTTCTACTTTTATAGGCACAGGATTTGACTGACAACAGGAACTTCCTGTTTGGCAGCAGGAAGTGAGTGATCACAGAGCCACAAAAGATTCACCATCCTAGAAGGAAAAGAGTAGGTCTCAATCCCCACCAGCCGATGGAGGTCTGACTCTGAGCAAGTAAGGAGACTACTGTGAAATATAGGAACTTATTTATTTATTGAATTTTGATGACCAGGTAGGCCCACTGGGCCCCGAAGGTCCCTTTTTCAGGGGCGACCCGGGAATAACAATACATGATATTATAGACAGTTGAACGTATGCATATACAGGTTATCATGGGTATACAGTATTTGGCTGTTCACACACAGCAGTTGTTGTATGGGTTTGATATATCTATTTGGTAAGTTGTTGTTCATTACATCCTCCATTTGACATACTTATTAGTGGATTCATTAGGTGACAGTTCAAGAGCATTAGGAAGGTTCAGAGAGGGGGAGGAAAAAGTTTGTGCTACATTGTTTCGGGGGGGGGGTTAGAGATTTTAGTTTGGTAAGTGGGCTACTGTGGTCATTGTTGTAGTGTCAGGTGCGGTGGCATTGGCATATGCTTGTTGATAGAAGATGGGTCTTGAGTCTTGTGCGGAGGCACGGCAACGATGGGGTTTCTCGTATCTCCAAAGGGAGGTTATTCCAAAAGGAAGGGGCAGCATGAGATTTCTGGCCTGCCTTAGTCCTGACCTTGGGGACCTCTAGTAGCGTTAGGCCCAAGGACCTAAGGCTACGCTGGTTTCTTTTTACTGTGAGGAGTTCCCCAAGACTCAGGGGAGGCGAAGGGCTAATTATCTTCTTCGCCAGGCAGAGTACAGGGTAACTGAGGCGAGCTTCGAAGGATGGCCAGTTAAGCTTTGCTAACGCCTCACAGTGGTGGCTCCTGGAGTGGGATAAGGTGGCAAAGCAGGCCACCTTGTTGTATAGGGTCTGTAACTTACCGTACTCCAGCTTTGCGATACCCTGAATGACCGGGGCAGCATATATTAGTGTTGGAAGTAGGACACTAGTTGCAATAGAAGTCCTAGCTTCTGGGGTTCTTGTCTCAGAACAGGAAGATCAGGAGCTTAAAGGGCACAGAGGCAGTAAGTAAGAAGGGGGGAAAAAAACCAGAGGAAAAAGTAAATATTCCAAACAACAGTTAAGGGGCCACAAATCAGACATGTTGGGAGTGGTGCAGTGCAGTGGCTGTGGAGCAACAGTCTTTCGGGAGACGTTCTGGAGGATGCGGTGTTGTCCCATCTGCAGGCACCTCTCTAGGCTGAGGGAGGAAGCTGCTCACCTCCAGGCCGAGTTGGCCAGGATTTGGGGGACCACCTCTCCCACCCAGGGACCACCAGGGCCACTGCTGTTGCCTCAGAGATTACCAAGAAAGAGGAACGGTTGGACCACAGTGGGCTCAGGGAGGGTGAGGGTGGTGGAACAGAGGCGTATCCCTCCAGTTGTACCTCTCCACAATTCATATGCCTTTCTGGCAAAGTGTGGTTCCTCTATGGAGGCACCCGCAGTGTAGACCAAGGAGGATGCTGGGAACTTCCACAAAGGAGACCCACAGGAGGGTGGCATGGGACCCCACAGGGGAAGGAAACAACTCCTGGTGGGGGACTCCATTGTTAGGAGGGTAGAACTGGGGAGGAAGGGGAGAGGGAGGTAAGGTGCCTGCCTGGCGCCATGGATTGGAGGGACAGGGAGCGAATCCTCAGGATAGCTGGAGCAGCTGCATGGGGGGGAGGGAGCTGGATGTCACCATCCACCTAGGGACAAATGACCTGGCTGAGAAAGGGATCTGAGCAGTGCAGGAAAAGTTTGTGGAGTTGGGGAGGGGCCTTACACAAGTAGCACGCACGGTAACCTTCTTGGAGGTGCTGCCTGTCTACGGCATGGATGAGGCTAGGGTGTTTCACACCATGGGATTCAATCAGTGGTTGAAAAAGTGGTGCAAAACTCAGGAATTTGGCTTCACTGGGGACTGGGGGTCCACCCGGAGTGATGCAGGCCTATACTGGCATGATGGTCTGCATCTGTCTAGAAGGGGAACTAGGATCCTAGGTGATAGGTTTAAATGCTTCATTGGCAAGCATTTAAACTAGCCAAGGGGCGAGGCACTGGAAAGGAGCAGGGAAATCCTAGCCTCCCCCTCAAAAAGAAAAAATTAGGGTAGTAAGTGAGGTAAACACCAAGATAGAGATGTCGTGGTCGCCTTCAAGCCCACTGGGGCTTTGGACCCAGAGCCCACTCCCGACGTGGCTCGACCTGGTCTTGCTGCTACGACTACTGTTTCCCCTGAGGCACACCCACCCCCCACCCCGTGTAGGCCAGCGCTACTGCAAGGACTCTTCCCCAGATACAGGACTGTGAGCCCGGCTGCGTCTATCAGAAGCGGACGGAAAAGCCGTACGAGGTAGCAAGGTACGTCTTCTCGGCCCCTAGCGCCCTACTGGAATTTTTGGAAGAAGGCAGCATTTATGCGATTGGCTGTCCTTTGCTTCTCTGGCTTTCCGATTGGTGCGCCTTTCCACTCTGCCTACTGATTGGAGCACCCTTGTGATTTTTCAGTGTCTCTTCATAGCTCAAGGGTTACTTTTACCCTTGAAATGCACTAATTTTAAGCTCACTGCTACTTTAATTGCTCTGTACTAAACTGCCTATTTTCTGTAATTCCCAGTGACTGCAGCTGTTACCTGGCTACTCCTTCCTACATCTGCTGCACGCCCATTTATCTTTGGTCTCTGCTGTGCTATGCCCAGTTCTTTTCTTTCTCTTGTATTCCCTCCCACTACCTGCCACCACTTAACCTCTCTCCCTTGCAGGTCGCCTTCAAGCCCACCAGGGCTTTGGACCCAGGGCCCACTCCCGTGCGGCTCAACCTGGTCTTGCTGCTACAACCGCCGTTTTCCGAGGCTCCCCCCATGGGGCAGAAGTGCTACACAGCAATGACTCCTCCCCAGATACAGGACCGTGAGCCCGGCTGCATCTATCAAAAGCGGGCGGAAAAGCCGTATGAGGGTAGCAAGGTACGTCTTCTCAGCTCCTAGCGCCCCGTTGGAATTTTTCTGGAAGAAGGCGCCGTTTATCCGATTGGCTGTCCTTTACTTCTCTGGCTTTCTGATTGGTGTGCCTTTCCACGCTGCCTACGGATTGGAGCACCTTCAAACCCAGCTTTACTTAGGGGGATCTAGTATCGCTTAGGCGGTTTACCTGGGTCTTGGCTGGAAGCACGCCTTTTGTACCATCAGGACTGACATATGCCTAAATAGCGGATTCACTTAATTTTAATCTTTGTGTGCACTCCCTCTGGTGCCTAGTTAACTATAGTTAGTGTTACGGTGGAAAGTAATTACAGCACCTAGCGGTCTGCCGGTGCTTTGCGCCGGCTCCCCACCTCGCCCACCCTGGGTGGACACTTCATTATATAGGACTCGTTCTGTCATATGACTAAGTCCCAAAAATCCCAGTTGCTCCTTATACTATAGTGCCTCTAGGGGGTGAACAAACTACTTCCAGAAACCTAAGCTTGCTCTGGCAACTTTAACCTTGCTAATCTTTCGTGTTTCTGATTCACTGTTATCCCTACCAACTGAGTCTACTCCTTTTTTTACCTGTTACTATATCCTCTCTTGGTATTTTTGCTTGGTGCTCCAGCGGTATCTGTATATACTACTACCTAGCACTGGCCTTAGCTTCCTCATACCGCTGTAAGGCTCTCCTCTAATCACTTGATCTCTGAGACCTTCACATTTAAAACACTATTCCTCAGTCCTCCTGCAATGTCATATACTAGTCCACGAACTACAACTCTCCTCTGTCCCAAAACGTACCCCGAAACTATAATTCTGGTTAAATACTGCCTGGGCGGAATAACCCTCTTCCTCCTAGCTCTACTCTTTATGAATATTTTGTCACTCCTGATCCCTTGTGACCACCTCAGCGTGGTATCGGACACCCGGGATTTTCGCTTCTCCAACATAATTGTTACCAAACATTGGCAGGTAGGCTCCTGGCAATTTATCCTGTACCCAAAGGGCTGTACTTATTATATGCTTCTAGGCCTTGATAACTGGAGGACGACGTTTTTCCATATCCAAACCTTTCACTCAGTAAGGCTCTGCTTCTTAGTCTTGCTTATACTACTTCTGGCAGGTGATGTTGGGTCAATCCCCCACACACTTTTCTGTGGAAGACTTATCTGGACTATCTAGAAAAGGGCTCTTTATTGCTCACATGAATATCAGGAGTCTAACTTGCCACAAGGATGAACTTGAGGCGTGGATGAAAGAATACAACCCAGACATCCTTTGCCTCTCAGAAACGTGGCTAAAACCCAGTATACCTGACACTCTCTGCTCAATAGCCAATTATTCCCAGATTTGTATAGATAGGTTGGTAACCAAACATAGTGGTGGTGTGGCCATCTATCACAGAGCTCATTCCAACCCAACAGCTGTCTGTGACCAGGCCTCTCCCCTGCTATGTGAACATTTACATGTCGCTGTTACATTAGGTGCAAAGAAGCTCCATACCGTCTGTGCCTATAATCTCCCTTCTGGTGGCTTGGCCGGATTGCAGGAACTAGACAACAGTTTCAAATGTAAATTAAAATGAGGTTATAATCCTTGGGGACATTAATCTCAATTGGCTGGGTCCTGCTCATAGCACCTTGGTATCAGTGGCTAGCAGACATAACCTGCATCAGATGATAACTGAACCAACTAGGACACCAAGTCCAACTAGAACTGGTACCCTTATTGACTGGCTACTTACAACACGGCCTGAGCATGTTACCTCAGCTGGGATCCTTGCGGATACCATAACTGACCATGTTCCTATTTTCTGCCTGTGGGCCTCTGGTGCCCCATCTCCTCCTCCTCCTCCTCCTCCTCGTTATGTTACCTTCATGAACTTTGGACAACTGGACAAAAGGGCGTTTCTTCAGGGCATATCACGTGGAGATTACACTGATATCTACTGCACAGACAGTGTAGAAAAGGATCTGCACATCTTTCTCAATAAATTTACTGTTATTCAGTCTAGGCACGTCCCTAAAATCACCAGAAGAGTCAGAGGTAAACTAACTAGATGGCTACACAAGGACCTCCTAACTGAGCTACGAGAGCGGGACAAGCTATGGAAGCGCTTTAAACAAACTGGTCAGCTGACTGACTTTAACACCTATAGGGCTAGTAGAAATCTCTGCAAAAGGAAAATAAGATTAACCAAAAGTAAATACTGCCAGGACCTGCTTGTGAGCTCAGCATCAAACTCCAGGAAATCCTGGGCCCATATCAAGACCTTTCTGGGATCCTCCCAGTCCTACACCCCAAAGGATATGATACTTAATGGGGCTCACTGTAATGGCCCGAAGGGTATAGCGAATGCTTTAAGCCAGATGTTCTCGGATCTGTTCCTGTATACCTCTGCTTTCCCACAGCAGGCCTCTCACCCTCAGTCCTGAGGGCTACACAGGATACGTGGCTCCGCTACATCCCCCAAATATCCCTGCATTCCCCGCCTTTCTACTTTAAGGCTTTAACTGTGCACAAGGTCTTTAAACTCCTCATCTCTATATCTGACAATACTAGTGTAGGGTCTCGCCTCCTTGAACCTCACCTACTCAGACTCGCTGCTGCCTATACAGCCTCTCCACTGGTGAAAATATAGAGGATTGTGTATGATCGCTCATACACAACAATGGTATTTTTCACTCGAGAGGTTTACATGGTTAATGGAGACCTCTAGAGCAGGGGTTCTCAAATGGTGAGGCCAGCCTCCCCGGGGAGGCCCCAACCTGTTCCAGGGAAGGCTCAAGCAAGTCTGAAAAAGTACTGTATTTAAATTTTGAGTTTTATATATTTTGTGGGAAGAGATGAAGCAAACTGAAAGAGAATAATAGTAGTAGGTGAATTTTATGTATTTATTTACTAATAGGTGACAAGGGATGGTGAATGAGCCAAGGCTCATTTCAGGTGTACCCAGGGAAGGGTAGGAGTGAATACATTTAAAAAGGTAACTGAAAACAATCAAGAAATATAGAATGAGCAATGGTGCAAATTAACGTGAACAATAAATTAATAATGAGTGGTGGTAATTGATCAATTTGTAAACTGATGGCAGAACAGCCCAATACAAGGGTTGAGCATAGAAGTGCTAAGAGCAATAGCAGAAGGAGCAAAAGTAACCCGAGAAGTTGCTTAGGAGCAGAGAAGGGGAGGAGAGGCAAAGTGTGTAGGAAGGTTATTTCATAGAGAGGAAACAGAGGAAGTAGTCTGACCCATGAAGGTACTGCAACAAAGGGTAACAATGGTTCAAGAATGAAAAAAGCAGAGCAATTAGGCTGGTCTGTGTGTGTGTGTGTGTGTGTGTGTGTGTGTGTGTGGGGGGTTACAATAAGCTGAATAATAATATTTTAATTATTTGTTATTCAGATCAAACCTTTGAGCACAGGAGCTCTTTCTCAAAAGTTCCAAGTCAGTATAAGACAAAGAAAATACAAAAATCACACATGCCCTCACAATGCAAAGCATCATGGGCTGCATATGCAAATCACCACAGAATGTTATGCTGGTCCAACTTTAAGCAGAATTGCATGGTGCCGGAAGGCTTCTCACACAGTTTGCAAAGGGTGCTAACAGAAGACAAAGACACATGTTTCATTCTACCAAGACTCCTCAGTATGCCTCGTCTGTTTGACACCCCAGTGGAATGGACCAGCTACCCTTAAGGCAGTGTGCCTTGGATATATTGTGGTGAACCCATTAAAATAAAAAACTATTTAAAAGACAAAGAACCTCTGTGCGCAAACACTGAGGCAAGGGTTACCCCAAAGGGCATTTGGCTGAGAAGCCAAGTTTCAAGAAAATACAAATATCACACATGCCCCCACAATGCAAAGCATCATGGCTGCATATGCAAATCACCACAGAATGTTATGCTGGTCCAACTTTAAGCAGAAGACAAAGAACTGAATGTGAGCCAAGTACTCATAGGGGTTTCAATCTATTTATGGTGTACTGCGCAAAGTACAGTACATTATTTTTCTTTGGGGAAGGCCCAAGATTATTTCAATTCAGGGGAAGGCTCAAAATCTTTTCCATGGATTTGGGGAGGCTCACTGTGACAAAGTCCGAGAACTATTGCTCTAGAGCACAGCTCGAGAGGTCCCGTTACCATGGAAACCGAGAGTTGAAAAATACCCTTGTTGTGAATGAGCGATCATACACAGTCTTTTATAGTGTATGGTCCCTCATACTAAAACTGCACTTTTTTTCACTTTTGAGTGCAGTTTTCTCTTCGTCTGTCCCGTTTCACCACCGCAACGGTTCCAGGCACACCACCGGTCTCCCGATCGCGCATGCGCACCCACTTGTTATGCTGCACTAGCTACATACCTAGTGCAGCACAGCAGCTACGATGACATAGCTAGTGGAGCATAACGCTGTTGGGAGCATGGATTTCAATGCTCAACAGTGTTCTACCATACACTATATATATTAGCCCTGACTAGTGGCACTGTTCCGGTCCTTTGGAAAGTGGCTCGAATAACTCCTGTCTTCAAAAAAGGGGATAAAAAAGATATCAACAATTACCAACCTATAGCTATTCTCTCAGTCTTGTCCAAATTACTTGAGAAGGCTGTCGCCACCCAAACACTGGGCTCCCTTTCCAAGTTGGGTATCCTCTCTGATGCTCAACATGGCTTCCGGAAAAATCATAGCACAACCACTGTGCTACTAAAACTTACCTCAGATATTCTTTCAAACATGGACTCTGGTAGACCTACTGGTGCTGTATTCATAGACCTTACCAAGGCCTTTGATCGTGCGGACCACCCCTTACTTCTATCCTGCTTGCTCAGCCTGGGTTTCTCCACTCCAGTTGTACACTGGTTTAGCAGCAATTTATCGGACAGACCACAAGCAGTTAAATTCAACTCAGCCTTATCTGAGGTTGCATCAATAAATGTGGGAGTACCTCAAGGCTCCATCCTGGGACCTCTCCTCTCCCTTTATAAATAATGCCCCCTGTGCACTGAAAAGCTGCTCATCCCACTTGTATGCAGGTGATCTTGTTATTTATACCAGTAATAAAGTGGAGAATTTAAACACTGCCCTCACAACTGATTTCAGAAAGGTCCAGAACTGGCTCTATGAGCATAAACTGGTTCTAAATGCCAAGAAAACGAAAGTCATGCTTTTTGGCTCGGCCCCTAAACTTCATAGATGTCCCTCCTCCCTTACAGTACATGACCTAGAATGTACAAAACTTGAAACTGTCTCATCTTTTAATTATCTCAGTGTCTTGCTCGACCAATCCCTTGATCCTAGCCTGCACATTCAATCCATCTGCAAGACAGTAAACTGCAAACTGGGTGCCACGTACAAGTCTGGTTTCTTGCTAATGCCATCTGCTAAGCAGGCCATTGCTAGGGGTATACTACTACCTTCCCTAACCTACAGTGCCACCATCCTAGCTTGTGCTCAGAAAACCGCCCTCCAAAAATGGGATGTCTCATACAATAAAATATGTCGATACGCATCCTCCCCTTCAAAATGAAAGCACTGCTGCAGACCTAGGATGGCTCTCCCCTTCGGCATCAAGGCAATTTTATCTTGGCTCCCTTACAGACCTCTATTGTAAGGCTCAAAACCCCTAAATCTCTGGCAGAGTTGCTAATTCCTCACAAAGTCTCTCACGGACTGAGGTCCGCTGACAAAGCTCTGCTCAATGTTCCCAGATCCTCTATCACTAAAGGCACTGGGGCTTTAAAGCATGTGGCTCCCCAGTTCTGGAATACTCTTCCCCCTGAACTCAAATTGGCTGGGTCACATAAGTGCTTTAAAAATGAGCTTCGTCGTTATCTATCGTGTGCTGACTCCTGCACTTGTTTTTGACCCCACCTGATAGTTTTGGTATACTTGTATACCCTAATGCTCTCTTATCCTATCCATATCTGTATGAGTTCTGACCCTTTCCCTAGGTCTTGTAGGCTTGCCTGCCCTGCAATACCTTTCTTTTCTCCCAAATCCCTACCCCCCCCGTATCTCCACTTTAGCTCCTCTTAGCCACTATCCCTCTGTCCTGTTTTTTCATCCCTCCAACTGTACATGTCCTCACCTACTCTACCTTCTTTCCTTACCCGCTTCTCACTATGCTACCATACCGTCTCCTCCTCCTCATTTATCCTATAGTTTTTGCAGAGTTGGATCGGACAACCATTTTTCTACTATTACTGTATTTTGCCTGTATCATCTTGTATTTTATCTCTAAAACAATTCCCACTTGTTCTGCTTCTTGCTTACTGCTATGTTTCAGTCCCCTATATTTGTACCACTTGAAAAATGTTTTTTCACATTACAGAATCTGTAATGCTGCCCACTACTTCTGTTATGTTGTATGTTTCCCCATGGCTCCTGCATCTATGTACACTGCTTCTTTTGCTTGAACCTCACCTTGTTGAAATGTACTTGTTCATTATGTTGTACTCTCCGGGGTCGTGCCTGAAAATAGTCATTGTGTTGGCTAGTGCACTTACCTGGTAAACAAAAACTAAATAAATAAAATAAGGAGAAGAGCAGAGGTAAATGGAGAAAATGACAAAGGCAATAAGGGCAGGGATGGGGCAAAAAGGGGTAAGGCCATCAAGAAATGGAGAGTAATGAGTACCAATGCCTGTAGTCTGGGCAACAAGCTCCCTGAACTTGTGGCCTTGATGGAAGAGGGATGCCTGGATATCGTAGCAGTCACAGAAACATGGTACACAACCTACAGTAGAGACAGAGAGGGTAGAAGAGGGGGAGGAATAGTTCTCTATATAAGGGAAGGGATAAAAGCAACGGAACAAAAAAGTAAACTGAGGAGAGGAGGCACTGTGGGTCACCTTAGAGACTGGAAATGGCACCACAATCCGCAGAGGGGTTGTATACAGACCCCCATGTCAGGGAGAGGGAATGGACAAGGATATGATAGAAGGCATCCTTAGGATGGCAGAGAAGAAAAAATTACTCACCTTAGTAATGTTGTTTCTTCTAATGGAGTCTTGCTATATCATAGACATTAGCAGTTTGTTCCAGCTCTAGAACTGCCCCGGAGTGAAATGGTTAAAACCATTCCAAAATAGAATTTTGGCACGAGAGCAGCTCTATCTGTGTCATTTCAAACTTGAACTGTCAGATCTTTACGAGCCAAACTCACTAAGGTCTGTGTGGAAGCTGTAACCTACACTAGCCAAATAGCTACCTAAATAACAACAACCATTGATGGTCCCAACACCCAAGACTCAAGTCAGGGGACCAAAAATACTAACACCATTCTAATAATATGAAAATGGAACATAAGTATAATAAAACACACACACATGTACACATACACACCCCCAAAGTCCCAAAGGGGACAAAATGCTAACAGGACATAAGTAGTACCCACACTAAGTTGCCCACCCCTCCAAGTAGAGGGTTCTGAGAGGGGCAGGTTAGGGGAGGTCTTATAATAGCAAGACTCCATTAGAAGAAACAACATTACTAAGGTGAGTAATTTTTTCTTCAAACAACATGAAGTCTTGCTATATTATAGACATTAGCAGAATACACAGCAGTACCTCCATGGAGGAGGGCAGAACCTACTTAGGGAATAGGCTCTGAAGAACAGCTGTGCCAACCGGCATCTCTCCTGGCCTGGACATCTAGGGAGTAATGCTTGGTAAAGTGTGTACCGTTTTCCAAGTAGCAGCCTGGCAAATCTCTAATAAAGGGATATCTCTGGCAGCAGCTAGAGATGCAGCTGTACCCTGGTAGAATGAGCCCTCAAACCGGGGGCTCTGCCCCTCTGATAACAAATTGGATACAAGAGACAATCCACCTGGCTACTGATCTCTTAGTGGCAGGTTTGCCTTTCCCAACTTCACCAAAGTAAGGAAAAGTTGGAGGGATTCGAACCTGTGACCTTTTGTACGCTCTATATAATAACTAAGAGCTCTCTTAACATCCAGGCTGTGCAACCTCCTCTCACCCGAAGAGGAGTGATCAGTGAAAAATACTGGAAGGGAGATAGATTGATTAAGATGGAAATCTGAAACCACCTTAGGCAAAAACTTCCTATTAGTCCTAAGGACTACCTTATCCCTGTGGAAAGAAATAAAGTCAGTCTCCACTGACAAGGCTTGCAATTCACTTATGCGTCTGGCAGAAGTGATAGCCACTAGAAAACAGTTTTCCAAGTTAGGTACTTAAGCTCTGCAGAAGACAGAGGTTCAAAGGGGTTGCATTAACTGGGCAATGCAAACATTAAGGTCCCAAGCAGGGGCGGTTCCCGAAAGGAGGATTAGTATGGAGTAACCCCTTAAAAACTTGGAAAAAACAGGATGAGAGGAAAGAGGGGATGACTTTCCTGCTGACACAAAAGCAGACACAGCTGCCAAATGAACTCTCAGGGTAGCTGGTCTGGGACCCAAGGAATTAAGATGTACCGTGTAATCTAACAAAAAGGGCAATTCAGCAGATTCTGGGGAAGTATTTTTCCCAGCACACCAAATGGAAAACCTTTTCCATTTAGAACTATAAGTAGCCTAGTGGAGGCTTTCTGGAAGCCTTTAGGATCTCAAGAACACCCTGAGAGAGGTGTAAATCAGCAAACTCTAACCTCAAGAGCCAGGCCTTGGCGTTGAGGGATTTGAGGTCCGATACCAAACCCTTCCTGGGCACAAGTCAACAGATTGTGATTCCTGGGGAGGCACAGGGGAAGATGGACTGTCAGAGACAGAAGGAGTGGGTACCAGTGCTGCCTGGCCCAATCCGGGGCAATCAGAATCACCCTGCAAGGCTGAGATCTGATTTTGACTAGTACTTTGAATAGGAGAGGAAAGGGGGGGAAAGCATAGAGGAACTTCCCCTCCCAATCCAGAAGAAGGGCATCCAGGGGAAGTGAGCCCAGCACTGGAGGCCTGCAACAGAACAGAGGAAGTTTGTGATTGTCTGGGGCTGCAAAAAGATCTATCTGAGGGGTGCTCCACCTGGCAAAAACTATCCCCAGCACTTTAGGATCCAGGGACCATTCGTGATGGCCCTGGGAAATCCTGCCGAGGGCATCCGTTAGGACATTGTCCTTCCCTGGAAGATGAACTGCTATGAGGGAAGTGTTCAGGGAATAGGCCAGAGACCACAACTTCATTGCCTCGGTGCACAAGGCCGGAGACCGAGTGCCCCCCTGTTTGCTGATGTACAACATTGTTGTGGTGTTGTCTGTTCTGACTTGTATCACCTTGTCATGGACAGATGCAGAAAAAGCTTGAAGAGCTAAACAGACAGCTCTGAGTTCCAGCAAATTGATGTGGAGCAGAGATTCCTGGGGGGACCAAACTCCCTGAATGGAAAGGTCGCCCATGTGGGCTCCCCAACCCAGAAAGGAAGCATCTGTAGTGAGAGTCAAGTCGTGAGAAGGGAAATGAAGGGATCCCGCTCTTAAATTGCTCTGATCCTGCCACCACTGGAGAGCTAGGATCAAGGTTAGTCACTGGGACCAACTTGGAAAGGGGTCTCTTCTCTGAGACCAAAGGTTCTCAAGTGAAACTGAATGTCTCTCATCTGAAATCTGGCTCACTGCACAACAGCTGTGGATGCAGCCATGTGCCCCAGGAGCTGCAGAAAGTGTCTTGCTGGTCGAGAGACCTGCAGAGTGAAGGAAGAAGAGGCCAGAGCCACTAAATTCCTTACCCTTTCTGGGGAAGAAAGGCTCTCACTAGCTTTGTGTCCAATTCTGCCCCTATAAAGGTGAGTACCTGGACTGGTTCCAGAACCGACTTTAGTAGGTTTAGCAGAAACCCAGGAGGTGAGAAGCTGCTGGGTGACCTGCAGGTGAGATTTTACCTGTTCTGGGGACTGGCCTACAATGAGCCAGTCTTCTAGATAGGGAAAAACAGCAATCCTCTGCCTCCTTAAGTGGGCCACTGCTAGACACTTTGTGAATACCCTTGGAGCAGAGGTAAGGCCGAAGGGCATTGCTCTGAACTGGTAATGACCTGAGGGCAGTTCGAATCTGAGGTATTTTCGATGGGATCTTCTGATTAGGACATGGAAATAGGCATCCTTGAGGTCCAGGAGGCTAGCCAGTCCCTGGCCTTAGGAAAAGGTAAACATAACAAGAGTTACCATTTTGAACTTTGGTTTCAAAAGATGCTTGTTCAGATATCTGAGATCTAAAATGGGCCGCCATTCTCCTGTCTTTTTTGGGGTAAGGAAGTATCTGGAATACAGACCCTGCCCTGATGCAGGGAGGAACCCTTTCTACTGCTCTGAGAGCTAACAGGGATGAGACCTCTGTTTCCAGGCGAGGTCTCTGAAGCACTTGCAGGTAAAAAAGTCTGCTTCTCAACTTGGAAACTTTTGAAGCTGAGAACCAGACCCTGGCTTACTACTTCAGAACCCACTTGTCTGAGGTTAAAGAAGCCCAATTCTGACTGAAGTAAGTCAGCCTGCCCCCACTGGTAGAGGAGACGGCCCTGGGCACCCAATCAGGGTGCCTGTTTCATGGAGCTTTAGGCTGGGGTTGGGAGCAGGTCTGCCCACCCCTCGTCTGCCCCTGCCTCTGAAGAAGCCCTCTGAGCAAAGGCAGAGGAGGCCTGAGTCTGGTAGAAGGCCTGTGAAAAGGCCTACCCCTACCCTGGGGCATGCCTTTGGAGTGGCTTGCGGCTCCTTAGCCTGGGCACTCTTGTAAGTAGTCCCTATATTTATCAGTCTTCTTCATGTAATTCTCTGTCTGCTCTCCAAACAGAGAATTTCCCACCACAGGAAAATCCATAGCCTTAGTCTGGGTATCCTGTGACAAACTAGTACACCTGAGCCAGGCCAACCTCTGAAAAGCTACAGATGTGGCCATGACCCTAGAGGAAACATCATTAACATCCACAGCAGCATGAAACTGAACCTTAGAGGCTTCAATGCCATCAGCAGCCACCTGTTCTAGTTCACTAGCCAGCTGGCCATGGGCCTGCTTGGCCAGATGCATAACAGTATCCCATCTAGATTTCTGATACCTAGCTACATAAGCCATATAATTTGCTTGCCTGAGTCCCAGAGAGGCTGCCATATACTGTTTTTTTGCCATGGCATCAATCTTCCTGGAATCCTTGTCAGGAGGATGTGAAGCCAAGGGAATATTAGCTTTATCACAGGCAGCAGGCTGAACTACCCCAACATGACTGCATTGCTGAGAAAGGAATTCTGTATCAGGGCCTGACAATGTATACCTTCTGTCCATCTTTTTATCTATAGGAGGCACAGAATTAGGAGCTTTTAAAATTTTAATTGTTTGTTTCCTAAAAGACTTATGTAAAGGAACAGACAATCTCCTAGACTCTGGAATATCCATCATTTCTACAAAATCAGGCTCCTCTTGCTCATCCACAGCCTCTTCTAAAGGAAGCCGGAGGGTTTCAGCAACTTTTTTATAAAACATAAAATGAGATGGGGACTCAGACAGCATAGGGGGAGATTCTAAAGGTCTGTCTGGGGAGATGTCCGGTTCAATGGGCACACCCAGACCTTCCCAGCCACATTCATACTGTTCATAATCCTCCTCCCCATCTCTGGTTCATAAAATTCCTCAGTATCATAATCCTGAACCACTGGGACCGGACGAACCGACCTTTTACCAGATAGTGGTGGTTCGGACGGACCCTGAGACAGTGACTGGACAATTTGTATGGCTTTTGCTATCTCTGCAGCAGTTGGAGAAGGAATTTTGGACTCCAGACCTGCTGATTTTCTTGTTTTCTTTACTGGAATTGGTTCCTCAGAACCAGCTTTTCTTTTGGCCGAGGAAGTCTGGCCCTGGTCAGAGGGCACTCCCTCTGGTTCGGTTGGCACCGAACCGGGCTGGCCATCCGGGTCAGCGGACTTTTTGGCCTCTCGTTCCCTGAGCCTGCCCAATCCTTTTTCCAGGGTGGCTGCAGGGAAATTCTTACATACCTGGCAGTCTGACTGGAGGTGGTCAAACCCCAGACAATAAACACATGTGGTGTGTGGGTCAGCCTTGGCAAAGACTTCCCCACAACATCACAGTGTTGAAACCCAGTGGGCCCGGTTTTTCTTTTGGGTTTCTCAGACATAATGCCAGCCTAACCAAAAACTTGCCCTTTTAACGGCAGTGCCAGGCAAGACACCCTTATCGGTTCCTAACCGTGTCACGGGTATTGGAAAAAACCGTAATAAATCCGTTTTTTTTAGAACCGATAAGAACCGGGAACCGCACTCTAAAATAGTAACTTTTAGTTTTAAATGAGTTTTAAACCACTGATTGGTTCAAAACCGAACCGATAACTTACAAGTTCCACACAGACAAAACCTTCATTTACTTACATGGTTACCACAGATAGAGCTTGAACCGAAGGTTTATGGTTAAAATAAAACTATTCTCGGTTAAATCCAACCGAGAAAACACTTTTAAACGAAATGAACAGAGCAGAAGGAGAAATCTCCGGAGCGACTGTTTACTGAGGCTGAGTAAAGAATCTGACAGTTCAAGTTTGAAATGACACAGATAGAGCTGCTCTCGTGCCAAAATTCTATTTTGGAATGGTTTTAACCATTTCACTCGGGGCAGTTCTAGAGCTGGAACAAACTGCTAATGTCTATAATGTAGCAAGACTTCATGTTGTTTGAAAGAGGACATACTGTAGATGGGGAACCTGAACATGCCAGATGTTAACTGGAGCACCTTTGCTGCAGCCACATCCAAGAGCAGGGACATTCTCTATGCCCTACAGGTGGCATGCCTCAGAGAGCTAGTTTCGGAACCCACTCATGAGGGAGCAATCTTAGACCTAGTACTCTCAAATGGGGACAGTGAGAGGATCTCAGATCTAGAAGTGGGTAGCCATCTGGGAACAAGTGACCACCAAACAGTGTGGTTCACGATAAACTCAGCTACAGAGTCAAGCCATACAAAATTGAGGTACCGGACTTTAGGAGGCTGACTTTGCAAGATGGAGAGTGCCTTAGAAAAGCACTAGCAAACAGGCTAGGAGGAGGGGTGGAGCAACAATGGGGAAACATCAAAACTGCCATCACAGAGGCAACAATTCTTTGCATGAAGCAAATAAATCAAAATGAAAGAAAAAGCCACTATGGTTCTCAAAAGAGGTGGCGGGGAAAATTAGGGAGAAAAAGATATCATTTAGGAAGTATAAGGAAACACAGAAAGAGCAGGACAGAGAACTGTACCAGTTAAGGCAGAATGAAGCAGGGAGGGAAGTCAGAATGGCAAAGGCCCAAACTGAGGAAAAGATAGCCAACTTGGTTAAGAAGGGAGATAAAACCTTTTATAAGTACATCAGCGAGCGTAGAAAGACAAAGGGAGGGATAGTGAGGCTGAATAGAAAGGACGGTGGGTGGGCAGAGGGGGACACTGAAAAAGCAGGGATACTGAACCACTACTTCTGCTCAGTATTCACAAAAGAGAAGGTGCCTAGAAACATAGAATTTGACGGCAGATAAGGACCGCTTGGCCCACCCAGTCTGCCCATTTCCCTATCTAATGGATACTGCAGATCCTAGTTAACCAGCAGCCTACTTCTTCCTACCCCACCCCTCACCCCTAGAATTGCCTTATGACTGTCCCATGCATGCTTGAATTTCACCACTGTTTTGACTCCACAACCTCCTCTGGAAGGCCGCTCCATGCATCCACAACCCATCTGTGAAAAATACTCCTTAAATTACCTTGAGCCGCCCCCATCTATCTTCAAATTGTGCCCCTTGTTCTTGCACACCCTTTTTGAAAGATGCTACCTCTTGGACTTTGTTGATTCCCTTGAGGTACTTGACAGTTTCTATCATGTCCCCCTCTCCCTCCTTTCCTCGAGACTATACATATTAAGCTCCTTAAGTCTCTCTTCATCACGTCTTCCAGTGCAGACCCTGCACCATTTAGTTGCCCTCCTCTGGACAGCTTCCATCCTGTCTCATGTCTTCAGGACATTGGGTCTCCAGAACTGCATGCAGTACTCCAGATAGGGTCTCACCAGCTGTCTGTACAGAGGATAATAAATACAGGTTACTCACCTGTAACAGGAATTCTAGGAATGGTATATGTTGTTCATCCACACTGTCTGGCAGGTATCCTTGCGCTTTAAATCTTGCGGAAGGTCTTCAGCTGGCTCCTCCCACCCACCGGTGGTAAAACTCGGCTCCGCCCCCATGACGCCAGATCTGCCCGCTGAAGCTCAGGTTGTCGCGTCAAGCGGAGGTCAGGGTCGTGGATGAACATATACCATTCCTAGAACTCCTGTTACAGGTGAGTAACCTATACTTAAGGACATGGATATGTTGTTCATCCACACTGTCTGGCAGACTCCTAGCAGTTCTCAGGAGGAGGGAGGCAAGGCGCACCCCTACTTGAGGAATAAAGACTGGAGAACCGAGGCCCCAAAACCAGCATCCCGGCGTGACTCAAGGTCGATGTGGTAATGGGTAATGAAGGTGTGTGCCGACTTCCAGGTAGCAGCCCTGCAGATTTCCTGGATAGGGGACGCCCTGAAACAGCCACTGATGCAGCAGTATGGCGGGTAGAATGAGCTCTTATCCCTCTGGGAGGCTCCATGCCCGCCAACTTATAAGAGAGATCTATGTGCAGGTGACCCACCTGCTTATCGTCCGCTTGGCTGCAGGTCTGCCAGGTGCGGCTTCAGCGTAGGAGACAAACAGCTGGCGAACCTCTCCCCGAATTTCAGCCGTGCGCTCCTTATAATAAGCGAGCGCCCTTCTAGGGTCCAAAGTATGGAGCCTGTATTCGGCCTCCGAGGTGTGATTGGGGTAGAACACCCACAGAGTCAACACCTGGTTAAGGTGAAATTCTGACACCACCTTCGGAAGGAATTTCGGGTGGGGGCACAGGACAACCTTGTCCCTGTGGAAGACCAGGTAAGGAGACTCGATGTAGCGCCTGGAGCTCTCCCATCCTTCTGGCTGACGTGACAGCCACCAAGAAGGCGGTAAGTCTTCCACCCACAGGTGAGAGAGTTCACACCTGTGCATTGGTCCGAATGTCTGGCTCCATGAGCTTTGCCAGTACCAGCAGGATCCCACGGAGGTGGAGGTTCTCGTGACCGAGGAAATGTGATCAAGGCCTTTGAAAAAGCGCCAGGACCACCTCTCCTGCGCCATCGACTGCTTCCCTCGCCCGCCGCCCGGCAAGCAGAGATGGCTGCCAGGTGCACCCTTAGGGTCGCCGACCCAAGTTTGCCGGAGAAAGGGAATCATAAATAGTCCAAGATGCTTGTTGCTGAACAGGAGAGGAAGGACCAAGTTCTTGTTCTCGGACACCAAATGGAAAACCTCTTCCATTTGAAGGCATAGCATTTCTGGTCGATCTCACGGGACGCCTCAACTACACTGGGGACCTTGTCGAAAGACCCAAGGCCTGGAACTCTAGCCCAGGAACCAGGCCAGGGTGCAGGGACTGAAGGTCCGGATGGAACACCTTCCCTGATTGACTGAGAGCAGGTCCGGGCGAGCCGGAAGCTGCCTCGGGAGCCTGGAGCTGAGGCTGAGAGATCTGGGCACTGAACTGGCGGGGCCAGTCTGGGGCTATCAAAATCACCTGCGCCTTGTCCCTCCTGCTTGAGAAGCACCTGTATCAAGGAAATGGGAAGCGTGAAGGGCCGGGGTCCACGGCCTGGAATGCATCCTGCAGCGAGCCCTGTTGAGGCGGGCGGGCATGAACAGCTCAGCTTCACGCTCTCCGTGGAGGCAAACAGGTCCACCTGAGGTGTGCCCCAAAGGGAGAACAGATCTTGTACTACCTCCGGTAGGAAAGACCACTGTGAGATGCAGCCCCTATCCGGCTCAGGGCATCGGGCCAGGGTGTTGGAGGCTCCTGCCACATGAATGGCTAGGAGATCCGCCTCAAGCTGCGCACGAGTGACCAAATGCGGGCTCTGCACAGAAGCATGGAGCGCGTCCGCCCTGGCAGTTTAGGTAGTACATGGTCGTGGTATTGTCCATCTGGACTCTGACCACTTGAGCCCGGAGAAACGAAGCAAAGGCGGTGGAGCCTGGCGGACCGCACGAGCTCCAGCAGGTTGATGTGGCATCGGGACTCGCTGGGACCAGAGGCAGTGCGCCCGGTGTTCCCCAGATGGGCACCCCAACCCATCAGAGAGGCATCGGTCGAGAGAGTAATCGGCTCGGGCTGACAAACGGATGCCCTCCTGCAGATGAGAGATGGAACGGTCCACCACCGGAGAGCTGCCCACATCTCCTGGGTCACCGTCACCAGCTGGTCCAATGGATCGCAGCGTTGTGACCACTGGCTGGCCAGTCCCCACTGAAGGGGGCACATGCGCCAACGTGCCCAACGGACCACGCTGGTACAGGCCGCCATGAGACCCAGGAGGCACAGGAAGTCCCGGGCAGGGCACGACTGCCCAACCAGAAATGATTGGGCAAAGGAGGTAAGAACCTCGGCCCTGTCCACCGGTAGCCGTGCTCTGGCTCGAAGAGAGTCGAGCTCTGCCCCGATAAACAGAATCACCTGCTTCGGCTCGAGTTCCGACTAGGCCTCGTTGATGAGAAGGCCGATTTGAGAGCAAACCTGGAGGGCCAGATCTCTGGACCGCTCCACCTCCTGTCTGGAGGGGGCTGCTATCAGCCAATCGCTCCAGGCGGGTACACCCGGACCCCGGGCGCCGCAGGAAGGCTGTCACCACTGCCATGCATTTGGTAAAGACCCTGGGAGCTGGAGACAGGTCGAAGGGCATGGCTCGAACTGAAAGGATCCCTCCGCTCGAAGCGAAGGAATCTCCGATGTGACGGACGGATAGGACGGAAAAACGCTGGCCCTGTAGGTCCAGAGAGCAGAACCACACCGTGTTCCAGGGATGGTATTATCTGAGCCAGAGGACTATCCTGAAGGTTCGAGACCTTAGGAACTTGTTCAGGTCGTGTGGGTCGAGAATGGGGTGCCAGCCCCCCGTCCGTTTCAGAACCAGGAAATACCTGGACACAAACCCTGGGTCTGAGGGAGGGTCCGCCACCTCCCTGATCACCTCCTTTTGGAGGAGAGCAATGTCGGCCCGGCGAGCCGACAGTGAGGCGGCGGACTCAGAGGCCCCAGGCAGCGGCTCTGAAGGGCGGGGCCTCTTTCGGTCTAGAGGCAGGCCCTTTCCCACCGCCTCCAGCAGCACCCACTTGTCCGTGGTAATAGCGGATAACGGTAGGAGAAAGGAAGTGCGGAGCACGTCCCCCATGGGGAACCTGGGTGAGTGACTGGGTTGGGGTGACACCTCAGCCCGTCACTGGGCAGGCTTGGAGGAGGGACCGGCCGAGGGACCTCCAGGCCTTACCTCCCCTGCTTCCTGTGGAGAAGCCCGGGCTTGGTTTGGGATGCCAAGCCCGAGCCTGCTGGCTCTGGCGATGCTGGGCGGACACGCCGCGGGCGCAGAAGGACGAAGGGCTTAGGCTGTGGTTTTACGGCCTTTGTCCTTCTAGCGGAAGAGACCCGAGTACAAGGTAGCATTGGACCCGATCCTCTGCAGGTGACCCTTCCACCCCAGGGTCGAGAGGTCAGTCCCCAAAGGGAACATCCGCCAACTTGTGCTGGGTATCCGAAGTGAAGGTGGATATCCTCAGCTCAAGCCTGACGATGCATAGCCACCGCGCCGCCACAGACCTGGCACATAGGTCTCCAATGTCTAAAGCAGTCTGGAGCTGCTGTTTGGCCACTGCCCTGGTCCCGCACCTGCCTGACTGTGGTCTGCAGATCCGCTGGAAGATGAGGACTGACCTCATCCAGGGAGTCCAACAGGGCATGAGAGAAATATGCCGAGGATGGCTCAACTGGCTGGCGAAGGCCGAGGGAGGACTTGGCATAGACTTTTCGCCCGGCATGTCCATTTCTTGGACTCCTTGTCGAGGTTTATCCACATCCCTAGCGTTCCCGGCACGCTGGAAAACCGCTGTCGGTAACTCAACCCCCACGAGGGTGTTCAAAACCAGACAGGGAACCGGTAGGGACCGCATACTTCCTGGCCATCCTGGCCGAAGGCACAGGGCAGGAAGCAGGACGCTGCCCAAGTTCCAAGGCCAGGCCCACTATGGCCTCTGCCACCGGAAAGGCCTCCGTAAGGGAATCCCCTCGGTCCAGAATCTCCGTGAGGGGATACCTGGCCCGCTTAGAAACGGGTTCGAGCTTCATCCCGGTGGACTCTGAGATGAGCCGAAGCAATCCCAGGAAGGACCAAGGGCTATCGTCCACCGACTGTCCTCCTGAGGACTCCAAGTCCATTCGCTTGGAGAAAGGAAGAATCGCTTCAGACTCGAAGAGTCCTCAAAGAGCTGCCTCGGGCCTGGAGCCACCCTCCACCTGCCGGAGGTCGATCGGGAGTGAGGGTGACAGACAGTCTATGGGCAGTCCCTGAGCCGACCGAGAATTTTTGGTCGGAGCCCCAACTAACGGCTGTGGAGGCAGAGGTTCCACCGGAATCGCTGGGCCAGCTGGTTTTGGCCGAACAACCGGCCTGGGAACAGGTTCCTCGGATAGAACGAGGGGTTGTTTTGGCCGCTCCCGTGACAGCCACTTAATGGCCGGGGAAGACGACGGCGTCGGCTTATTCCCTGACAGAAGGAGCTGTTGCCACATGAGTTCCTCATATCTTCGACGCAACTTAGCCAAAGCCTCCCTCGTCCGAGGAGGAGGATGAGCGGCGGGCGCCGTCACAGTCAAGACCGCCATGACGGCGGGAACGGCTGACCGCAAAGAAGTCCGAGATCGAACCTCGGCATTGCCGAGAACGGTGCGGGAGGTGTCGGGGAACCGCACTTCGTTCGAAGATTCAACAAGGCTCGGAACCGGAGGCACAGGCGAGCAGCGGGGTCCTCAACTCCCAGGGGAACCGAGGAGAGGGATTCTCGGCTTCTCCAGCGACAACCCGTCAATGGGTCGAGAAAATCTCGACCGCGTCGGCGAGAGTCTCGGTCAACTGAGCCTGACGGGGACACCGTGAGACCAGTGGCGAAGCCGAGAAGTCAACTGAAGTCGACGGGCCGGCGTCGGGAGGGATCTTTCCGCCTCCCAAGAGCGGCTGACGGAGACTTACCTTTGTCTTTTTGGACCGAGAAAAGGTCCAGAAGAAGTTGGTCCTCACCTTAGTCGAGAGGGTCAGACAAAGCTCCTTAAAAGAAGCTGAATAAAAGGCACCGAGAGAGAGCGAGACAAATGCCGCAGCCGAGGTAGAAGCGGCCCGCGCCGCCTCTTCTTTGAGGGCGATCATCTGCTCAAGCTGATCCGCCGAACCCACCGCCGACACCGCCAACCGGCCTCTTTGACCACCCGGAGGAAATCGCTTCGGGACGCCCCAGTTGTAAACGGCCGGTTCCTGAGGACGAGGGGTCGAAAAGGAAGAGCACAGGTCGCAAGCCTGCGGGTTGTGCTCAAGGCCTAAGCAGTAGACGCACGGAGTGCGGATCCGTCAGAGACATCTTCTGCCCGCGAAGGGCATCTCCGGAAACCGAATCGATTATCCATCGCGAGCCATGAGGAGAGAAGACCAAGTCTTTTAGCAAAAACTTTTCATTTCGAAAATTCGAAGAATTAGGAACCAGTCTTATATGCAGAGCGTTAAGGAGGGAACCTGAGCTTCCAAGCGGTAAGGAAGATCTGCCGCCATGGGCGGAGCCGAGAGTTTTACCACCGGGTGGGCGAGGAGCCAGCTTGAAGACCTTCCGCAAGATTTAAGCGGCAAGGATACCTGCCAGACAGTGTGGATGAACAACATATCCATGTCCCTAGAACTTCCTGTTTTCTACTGGTGATACTCTCCCTATGCCGTGAGTATCCCTCAGCCCTCCTTGCTGCCCTCTCACATTGCTTGCCCACCTTTAGGTCATCTGATATGACTACCCCCAGGTCCCTTTCCATTTTTGTTGTTGTCAGTATCTCACCCCCCATTGTGTACTCTTCCCATGGGTTTTTGTTTCCCAGGTGCATTACCTTGCAATTCTTAGCATTGAATCTCAGCTGCCATACATTCGATCATCCCTCTAACCTTGCCAAGTCCCTTCTCATCCTTTCCACCCCACTTTGTGCATCAACTCTGTTGCAGATCTTTGTGTCATCTGCAAATAGACATACTTTTCCTTCCAGTCCCTCTGCAACGTTGCTTATAAAGACACTGAAGAGGACCACACCTAATACTGAACCCTGTGGTACCCCACTAGTAAGCCCTATTTCTTCAGAGTGGACTCCATTTACTATTACTCTCTGTGTCCTATTCTTCAGCCAATTCTTTACCCAGGCTGTCATCTTGGGACCCACTCCCAGGCTGGCTAACTTGTATATTAATCTTTTGTATGGGACTGTGTCAAATGCCTTGCTAAAGTCTAGGTAGGCCATGTCCACAGCCCCTTCCTGATCTACTACTTTGGTCACCCAGTCAAAGAAATTATCAGATTCATCTGGCATGACCTTCCCGCTGTGAATCCATGCTGCCTTGGGTCCTGTGCCCCTCTGGCCTCTAGATACTCAACAATTCTTTCCTTCAGAAGTGATTCCATCATTTTCCCTATCACTGAGGTTAAACTAACAGGTCTGTAGTTTCCTGCTTCTGCCTTGCTCCCACTTGTGTGAAAGGGAATCACATCTGCCCTCCTCCAGTCCTCGGGTACCACCATGATTTGTTAAAGAGGGTAGTCAGTGGTGTCACTAGGTCTACCCTTAGTTCTTTTAGAATTCTGGGATGAATCCCATCAGGCCCCATTGCTTTGTCCACCTTCAGTTTTAAGAGTTCTTTCAGAACCTTTTCTTCTGTAAATGGGCTGGTATCAACTTCTGTATCCAGAGTGTTTCTATTGTTTGTTTTAGGTACCTCCCCCTCTTCATTTGTAAATACTGAGCAAAAATATTTGTTTAGTATCTCTGCCTTTCACAGGCACCTCTGCCCACCCTCCCCTTTATTAAGCCTCCCTATCCCTCCCTTGGTCTTCCTTCGCTCCCTGATGTACCTATAAAAGGTTTTATCCCCTTTTTAACGGAGTTGGCTATCTTTTCCTCGGTTTAGGCCTTAGCTGTTCTGACTGCCTTCCCAGCTTCCTTTTGCTTTAACTGATACAGTTCTCTGTCCTGCTCCTTCTGTGATTCCTTGTACTTCCTGAATGCTTTCTTTTTCTCTTGAACCTTCACTGCCACTTCCTTTGAGAACCAAAGTGGTTTCTTACATCATTTTGTTTATTTGCTTCACACAAAGGCTTGTTACCTCTGTGATGGCAGTTTTTATTATTCCCCATTGTTCTCCCACCCCTTCTGCCTAATCCAATTAACAGAAGCACTCTGGATGGAGGGGTTGATCCCAGTCCTTTCACAGAAGAAAGGGTTCTGAAGGAACTCCTAAAACTGAAGGTGGACAAAGCAATGGGGCCTGATGGAATTCACTCCAGAATTCTAAAAGAATTAAGAGGAAAACTAGTGACACCACTGACTACCCTTTTTAACAAATCATGGGAGGATGGGGTGGTACCTGAGGACTGGAGGAGGGCGGATGCGATTCCCCTTCACAAAAGTGGGAGCAAGACAGAGGCAAGAAACTACAGACCTGTCAGTTTGACCTCTGTGATAAAGTGATGGAATCACTTCTGAAGGAAAGAACTGTTGAGTACCTAGAGGAAAGTGGGGCACAGGAACCAAGGCAGCATGGGCTCACAGCGGGAAGGTCATGTCAGACAAATCTAATTGATTTCTTTGACTGGATTAACAAAGTAGACCAGGGAGGGGCTGTGAACATGGCCTACCTAGGCTTTAGCAAGGCATTTGACACAGTCCCAGACAAAAGATTAATAATCAAATTAACCAGCCTGGGAGTGGGACCCAGGATGGTAGCCTGGGTAAAACATTGGCTGGACTACAGGACACACAAGGTAATTGTACATGGTGTCCACTCTGAAGAAAGAGGGGTTACTATTTTTTTTTTTTTTATTACTTCTCTTCCGGAGCTCCGGCTGCAGGCCTGCTATCTGCTCCCCCAGCGCCAGCCCCCGAAGATCAGACCCCTCCCTTAAACATCCCGCGACTTACCCTTTGCGGCAGGGTGGTGGGGAGCGACTCAACCTACCCCAACAGATCTATGCCAGGGAGGTGCCTTCTCGGGAACAGCGCTGTGGGGTACAACTTCATTCTGCCAGTCTCTTTCCGCATTTTCTCCCTGCAGGCCACGGCGTGCAATGATGCCAGCAACTGGGTGCGTGCACGCTCCTGTGCACGCCCAAATCAAGCAGCTGCCACGTCCCGCCCCCATAGCTTGCGGCTACGTGACACTCCGCTAGGGATCAGGCAGTCACCTGCCGCCAGAATCCCCCCTCCCTGGAGATGGAGAGCAGTCCATTGGATGCTCAATCCAGCTCCTCCCTGCCGACCTACAGCAACCTGTGCCCGTTCCCGAACATGGGTCACCGGCGTGGCGCGAGATATGGCGTCCAGCGCCTCAACCCTCAGTGCCACCGGGCCGGCTGGAGGGGTTACTAGTTTTAACTTTAATTTGCCAGGGAGGAACTGTAGCTGGGAGATATCTGCAGTCAGTTGTGACTAGACCTGTTACTTAGTCTTTGTGAAATAGGTGTCTGAAAGGAAGGAAGGCACTCCCCGGGGTGGAGGATAAGAGTTGTAGGTGATTGTTTCTGGACAGCATAGGTTTACTCCCACCCACCCTTCCCTCACACCAAGCACATAACTTCCTTTATAGCAGGGGCATGGACATCACTTCCTCAAAACTGCTAACATTCACTTGTTCATATCATTAAAGGCACAGTACACTGAATAGGGGGTAGAGACTCTCACAAGCTTGCACACATTAAAACAACAACAAACAAAAAAAAATAAAGCATCTGTAACTCGAAGGGACACAGACATGTGGGGAGTGGTGCAATGCACTGGCTGTGGAGTAGCAGTCTTCCGGGAGACATTCTGGAAACTGCGTTGCTGCCCTATTTGCAGACACCTCCTGGTCTGAGGGAGGAGGTTGTTAGTCCCCATGCTGACCTGGCAAGGATTCAGGAAACCTGCTCCCCCACCAAGGAACCACCCAGGCCAACGACACTATCTCAGAGGTTGCCAAGAAAGAGGAGTGGTTGGACCACGGTGGGCTCCGGGAGGGTGAGGGTGGTGGAACAGAGGATCATCCCTCCAGGTGTGCCTCTCCACAATACATTCGCCACTCTGGCAAAGCATGGTTCCTCTGTGGAGGCACCTGCAGTGGAGACAAAGGAGGATGCTGAGAACCACCACAATGGAGACCCACAGGAGGGTGGCCCAGGACCCCACAGGGGAAGGAAACAACTCCTGGTGGGGGACTCAATTGTTAGGGGGGTAGAACTGGGGGGAGGGAGGGGAAGGGAGGTAAGGTGCCTGCCCGGTGCCAAGGCTTGGAGGGACAGGAAACGAATCCTCAGGATCGTGGGAGCAGCGACAAGGTGGAGGGAGCTGGATGTCATTATCCACCTAGGGACGAATGACCTGGCTGAGATTGGGATCAGAGCTGGGGAGGAGCCTTAAACAAGTAGCAAAAACGGTAACTTTCTCGGAAGTGCTACCTGTCTATGGCATGGATGAGGCTAGGGCACTCCGCACCATGGGATTCAATGACTGGTTGAAAAGCTGGTGCAGAGCTCAGGGATTTGGCTTCATTGGGGACTGGGGCTCCACCTGGAGGGATGCAGGCCTATACAGGCGCGATGGTCTACATCTATCCTGGAGGGGAACCAGGATCCTACGTGATAGGTTTAAATGCTTCAGTGGCAAGCATTTAAATTAGCCAAGGTGGAGGCACTGAAGAGGAGAAGGAAATCTAGCCCAAACAAAAAAAAAAAAAATCAGGGTAATTAGTGAGGTAAACACCAAGATAGAGCAGTTGATAGGGAGAAGGGCAGGGGTAAATGGAGAAAAAGACAAAGGCAGTAGGGACAGGGATGGGGCAAAAAGAAATAAAGCCATAAAAAAAATGAAGGGTAATGAGTACCAATGCCCGTAGTCTAGGTAAACAGCACCCTGAACTGGTGGCCTTGATGGAAGAGGGATGCCTGGATGTTGTGGCAGTCACAGAAACATGGTCCACGGAGAACCATGACTGGGATGTCAACATACCAGGGTACACAATCTACAGGAGGGACAGAGAGGGAAGAAGAGGAGAAGGAGTATCTCTCTATGTAAGGGAAGGGATAAAAGCAACAGAACTAAAGGGTAAACAGGGAGGAGAGGAGGCACTGTGGGTCACCCTGGAGACTGGAAATGGCTCCACAATCTGCACAGGGGTTGTATACAGACCCCCGTCTCAGGGGGAGGAAATGGACAAGGAAAGATATTGCTGATGGGGGACCTGAATATGCCAGATGTTGACTAGAGCACCTTTGCTGCAGCCACATCCAAGAGCAGGGCTATTCTTTATGCCCTACAGGGTGCATGCCTCAGACAGCTAGTTTTGGAACCCACTCGGGAGAGAGCAATCTTAGACCTGGCACTCTCAAATGGAGACTGAGAGAGGATCTCTGATCTTGAAGTGGGTAGCCATCTGTGAACAAGCGACCACCAAACAGTGTGGTTCACAATAAACTTAGCTGTAGAGTCAAGCCACACAAAAGTGAAGGTACTGGACTTCAGGAGGGCCGATTTTGTCAAAATGGGAGAGTGCCTCAGAAAAGCACTACAAACAGGCAAGGTGGGGTGGAGCAACAATGGGGAAACATCAAAACTGCCATCACAGAGGCAACAAGTCTTTGTGTGAAGCAAATAAACAAATCAAAACGAAAGAAAAAAACACTATGGTTCTCAAAAGAAGTGGCGGGGAAGGTAAGGGGAAAAAAAGATAGCATTCAGGAAGTATAAGGAAACACAGAAGGAGCAGGACAGAGAACTATATCAGTTAAAGCAGAACAAAGCGGGTAAGGCAGTCAGAATAGCAAAGGCCCAAACCGAGGAAAAGATAGCCAACTCGGTTAAGAAGGGGGATAAAACCTTTTATAGGTACATTAGGGAGCAAAGAAAGACTAAGGCAGGGATACTGAGGCAGAACAAAGACGAAGGTGGTTGGGCAGAGAGTGAGTGAAAAAGCAGGGATACTGAACGAATACTTCTGTTCAGTATTCACAATGGAAAAGCACGGGGAAATACCTAATCTGGTCAATAGAAGCACTCTGGATAGGGGGGTTGATATTAGTCCTTTCACAGAAGAAAGGGTTCTTAAAACTGAAGGTGGATTAAGCAATAGGGCCTGATGGGATTTATTTATTTGCTTTTGTTAACCAGATAAGCACTCTAGATATCCAAGTGCCTATTTTCACGTGCGTCCTGAGATAGTTACAGGGTAAACGGAAAAACATAATACAGAGCCGAGGTAACACACAGGAGTCACAGGCTCCGACAAGTGGGTGGTACAGCTTATGGTACAACAGGCTTTAAAATGGTCAGGTAAGCAGTCTAGCAACATGTTACATAACAGCATTGGGAGGTAGAATAACATGAAAGAGAATAACATCACAATTGTTGAATGTACATGTATATAATTGCATGACATGAGTGCCGAAAATGAGAGAGAATAAAAAAACAATGCAGAAAAGAGGCAGGTACTGACTCACCCCAGAATTTTAAAAGAACTAAGGGAAGAACTAGTAACACCACTGACTACCCTTTTTAATAAATCTTGAGGACTGGAGGAGGGTGGATGTGATTCCCCTTCACAAAAGTGGGAGCAACACAGAGGCAGGAAACTACAGACCTGTCAGTTTGACCTCAGTGGTAGGGAAAGTGATGGAATCACTTCTGAAGGAAAGAACTGTTGAGTACCTAGAGGCCAGTGGGGCACAGGACCAAAGGCAGCATGCATTCACAGCAGGAAGGTCATGTCAGACAAATCTAATTGATTTCTTTGACTGAGTGACCAAAGCAGTAGACCAGGGAGGGGCTGTGGACATGGCCTACCTAGACTTTAGCAAGGCATCTGACACAGTCCCGCACAAAAGATTAATAGGCAAATTAGCAAGCCTGGGAGTGGGTCCTAGGGTGGTAGCCTGGGTAAAACACTGGTTGGACAACAGGACACAATGGGTAATAGTAAATGGAGTCCACAGTGAAGAAAGGAGGTGGGGTACCGCAGGGTTCAGTACTGGGGCCGGTCCTTTTTACTGTCTTTATAAGTGACATTGCATAGGGACTGGAAGGGAAAGCATGTGTCTTTGCAGATGACACAAAAAAAAACTTGCAACAGGGTTGATACACAAGGTGGGGTGGAAAGGCTGAAAAGGGACTTGGCAAGGTTGGAGGAATGGTCAAATGTATGGCAGCTTAGATTCAATGCAAAAAAAGTGCAAAGTAATGCACTTGGGAAACAAAAACCCAGGGGAAGGGTACACATTGTGGGGTGAGATACTAACAACAAAAAATGGAAAGGGACCTGGGGGTAGTCATATCAGACAACCTACAGGTGGGCCAGCAATGTGAGAAGGCAGTAAGGAGGGCTGGGGGGGATACTGGGATGCACAGGGAGAGGCATCACCAGTAGAAAACAGGAAGTTGTTGGCCCTCTGTACAGAAAGTTGGTAAGACCACATCTGGAGTACTGTGTACAGTTCTGGAGACCCCATCTCCGCAAAGACAGGGTAGAGGCTGTCTAGAGGAGGGAAACCAAAATGACGCAGGGTCTGCATCAGAAGACGTATGAAGAAAGACTAAAGGAACTAAATATGTATAGCCTAGAGGAAAGGAGGGAGAGGGGCACATGATAGAAATGTTCAAATACCTCAAGGGAATCAACAAAGTCCAAGAGGGTAGCATCTTTCAAAAAGAGATGTGCAAAAACAAGAGGGCACAATCTGAAGATAGAGGGGGGACGGCTCAGAGGTAATGTGAGGAAGTATGTCTTCACAGAGAGGGTTGTGGTACATGGAACAGCCTTCCTGAGGAGGTCGTAGAGTCAAAATCAGTGGGGGAATTCAAGAATGCATGGGACAGACATAAGGCAATTCTAGTGGGGGGTAGGAAGAAGTAAGCTGTTGGTTAACTAGGATCAGCAGTTTATTTGTTAGGTAGCGAAAATTTCTTAGTGGGGTACCGCAGGGTTCAGTACTGGGTCCAGTCCTTTTTAATGTCTTTAAAAGTGACATTGCGGAGGGACTGGAAGGAAAAGTATGCCTCTTTGCAGATGATGCAAAGATCTGCAACAGGGCTGATACACAAGGAGGCATGGAAAGGATGGAAGGGACTTGCAAGGTTGGAGGAATGGTCAGAAGTATGGCAGCAAGGATTCAATGCAAAGAAGTGCAAAATAATGCACCTGGGAAACAAAAACCCAGAGGAAGATTACACAATTTTTTTTTTGGGGGAGAGAAGAGATAGTAATGACAAAAATAGAAAGGGACCTGGGGGTAATCATATCAGTTAGTACGCAATGTGAGAAGGCAATAGGGAGGGCTGAGGGGATACTGGTATGTATAGGGAGTGTCATCACCAGGAAGTTGTTATCCTTCTGTACAGACAGTTGGTGAGACCCCATCTGGAGGACTGTGTCCAGTTCTGGAGACCCCATCTCCGCAAGGACATAGACAGGATGAAGGCAGTCCAGAGGAGAACAACTAAAATGGTGCAGGGTCTGCAAGAGAAGCTATACGAGGACAGACTAAAGAAGCTTAATATGTATACCCTTGAGGAAAGGAGGGAGAGGAGGGACATGATATAAACTTTTAAGTACCTCAGTGGAATCAACAAAGTCCAAAAGGGTAGCATCTTTCAGAAAAAGAGATGTGCAAGAACAAGGGGACACAATTTGAAGACAGATGGAGGACGGCTCAGGGGCAATGTGAGGAAGTATTTTTTCACAGAGAGGGTGGTAGATGCATGGAACAGCCTTCCTGAGGAGGTTGTGGGGTCAAACTGTGGGAGAATTCAAGAATGCATGGGGCAGACATAAGGAAATTCTTGTGGGGGTAGAAAGAAATAGGCTGTTCTTTAACTAGGATCTGCAGCTTATCCTGTAGGTAGGGAAATGGGCAGACTAGGTGGGCCAAGCGGTCCGTATCTGCCATCAAACTATGTTTCTATGTTACCATTAACAGCAGATCTTCGAGGGAATCTGTCATCAGGTCACACCTATGGAACTTAGCTGTCAGGCACTAGGATCCCATGGAAGCTTTTCTGCAGCAGTCTAGTAGGGTCTGACCATGTCAACAGCAGTCTCCAATGTCACAGCCCTATACATATGCGCGGTTGGCCCAGCTCCCTCAGTTTATTTCCTAGCCGGAGGCCACAGAAGACAGGAATCCCACCAGGGAACTGAGAAGAGAGAGAGAAGGTGCCCAGCTAGTAAAAAGGCTGGAGCAACCAGGCAGTCATCAGAGAGAGGGAAAGAGCGAGAGTGAGGGAGAGAGAGAGAGACAGAGAGAGATATGGAGGAAGGGACTGCATAACTTGATAAGTGTGTCCCTCGAACATCTACTGTTAGGAGAAGTTCTTTCACACCTATGAAACGAGTACCAAGCAGTACTCAGTACAAGACAGTCTGGGCGGCAGGAGGCCAGAGGCCTAAGACTGAAGGCCCAGAAGCACAGCTAGGCCAAAGCCTGCCCTTCTTCTGGAGGCAATGTCCAGACTGTAGTGCTTGCTGAAAGTGTGGACAATACTCCAAGTGGCAGCTGCACAAATTTCCATAGCTGACACATTCCTGAAACAGGCAACAGAAGTGGCCATGCCTCTGGTTGAATGACCAAGAACCACACCAGGAAGTTCCTTACCATACTTCCTGTAACAAAAAATAATACAGTTGGCCAACTACTTGGAAATGCATGGTTTAGATACTGGAGCGCCCTCTCTTCCAAGGGTGAAAGAAACAGAAAACTTTCTGCAGTTCTTGGTATGGTATGTACAGCACCCGAGAATTCTAAGTGCATCCAAAGAGTGGAGCAACTCTTCCCCAGGATTGGCATGCTCTGGAAAATAAACAGGCAGGTGGTTGGATTCAGAATAAACTCAGATACTGCCTAAGGAAGAAAAGAAGAGTTATGCAAGAACTTTCCATAACAGTAGCTCTTCGAGGGGATCTCAGTCATCAGGTTACACCGTAGGAATGTCACCGGTCAATGGGGAATCCACATATTACATTTTCAGTAGTACAACTGGGCCCACCCACATCGTTGACAGCCGTCGGTGCCAACTCTACAAAGGCGTAGGCGGGCCCATGCCTTACTCAATTCTTTCCATCCGGAGACAAAAGGAACAAGGCTGATGCCCTGGGGACCCGAGGAGAGCGAGGGACCTGGCTCTCAGAGAAATAATGGAAACAGCAGACAGCCAGGTCTTGAATAGGAGCCCCAAAAAGGGGGATGGTGGGAGGTAATAGTACTGATGACTGAGCTCCCCTCGAAGATCTACTGCTACGGTAAGTTCTTGCGTAACCGTTCTAGATTCTTGGGGTATCTCAGTCATCAGGTTACACTGTAGAAACGAGTTCCAAGCAGTGACAAGAGTTAATGGACATTCTGGGAAGCTGGATCTTCATAAACTTAAGACAGGAAAGGTGAACAACCCACCCAGTCAAGGAGCTTCTTAAACTAAAGACAGAAGACCTTGAAAACTGAACCAATCTAAGAAATCCTTAAATTTAAGGCAGGAGTCCTTGCAGAACAGCCCTGCCAAATCCTGCATGGGCTCTAGAACCCATGTCCACAATGTAATGCTTGGTGAAGGTGTGGATTGTACTCCAGGTGGCAGCAGCGCAAATGTGAGTGGCTAAGAGCCCTTTGAAACAAGCCACAGAGGTAGCCATGCCTCTGATGGAGTGAGGTTTGACAGCACCCAGCAATTCTTTGCCATACTTATTGTAGCAGAACACAATGCAATTTGCCAACCATTTGGATAAACGTTGCTTAGAAACTTAAGCGCCCACTCTACCTGGGGCGAAAGAAACAAACAACTGCTTAGACTTTCTGGAATCCTTAGTCCTGAGCAGGTAATACTTCAAAGTTCTGTGTACATCTAAAGTAGGGAGCAGTGCTTCCACTGGATTGGCACACTCCAGAAAACAAACAGGAAGGTGAATTGACTGAGAGTAAACTCAGAAACCACCTTAGGAAGAAACTTGGGATTTGTGCGCAGACACACCATCTTTGTGAAAAATCAAATAAGGATCCTCGCACCAGTGGGCCTGAACAGTACAGTTACGCAAGAACTTACCATAACAGTAGATCTTCGAAGAGGCTCTTGCAATATGTAATCACCTTGAGGACTGAGCGCCACCTGATATCAGGACAGCATGGAAACTTTAGCCAGCAGTATCTGATAGGGGACTGCCCACCGGACGTCACGTGACTGATGTCAGCATGACCCTATACAGTAGGAGGTCCCCATGCCCGCTTTCCAGTTCTCCCGCCAGAGACCTCTGAGGAGGTGCAACAGGAGAAAGGACAAGAGGCTCCTGGAGCTCGGAATAAGCCCATAAACAAAGACCAGAATACAGTAGGGGATGGAGGAAGGAAAAAAGGTTACCTAGTTCAAGAGCATCTCTTGAAGATCTACTGTTACGTTAAGTTCTTACCTAACTGTACTATCTTGCGTCGAGGAGGGCTCTTACAGTAGGTAATCACTTTGAGGACCGAGTCCCAAGCAGTGTAAATCATAAGAAAAAAACTAAAACATGGGAGGCAGGAACTAAAACCTGCTAACGGCACAGAAAAATTATGACAGGAGGCCCAGCACAGCTAGGCCAAAACCTGCCCTATGCCGAGAAGCAATGTCCAGACTTTAATGCTTTGTGAAAGCGTGGACTGAACTCCAGGTAGCTGTGGCACAGATGTCAGCAGCAGACACATTCCTGAAATAGGCAATACAGGCAGCCATACCCCTAGTGGAATGCCCTGTAACCTCTCCCGGGAGGGTTTTACCATACTTCTGGTAACAAAAAGTAATGCAGTTCGCCAACCATTTGGATAGCCATTGTTTAGTAACTGCTGCACCATCTCTCTTGGGTGCAAATGAAATGAAAAGCTGATCCGTCTTTCGGACAGATTTTGTCCTGTAATAATGCAAGATTCTATAAACATCTAAAGTGTGAAGAAGCGCCTCTCCCAGATTAGAATGCTCACGGTAGTATACTGGTAGTTGAATCAACTGGTTCAACGTAAACTCAGAAACCACTTTAGGTAAAAACTTAGGGCTGGTACAGAGATCCACCCGGTCTCTGTGAAAAATGAAACAAGGCTCCTTACAAATCAGGGCCTGAAGCTCTGAAATCCTTCAAGCTGAAGTGACTGCCACTAAGAAAAGTGCTTTCCAGGATAAATGGCCCATGTTACAAGAACCAGCCGGTTCAAAGAGAGGCAAGGTCAGCTTTTCCAAAATAAAATTGAGATCCCACGGTGGCGCATGGCTTGCACCAGGGGTTTGAGGTGCAGAATCACCTTCAGGAAAGTCTTTGAGACTTCCAACTGTGCCAGTGTCCTGCCATCCACCAAGATATGGTAGGCAGAGACCGCCGACAAATGGACCTTCAGCGATGAATAACCTAGGCCAGACTTGTAGAGGTGCAGGAGATATTCCATAACCGACAGAATAGAGCATGAGAAAGGGTCCCAACCCTTCGCAAGTGGAAAACTGCTTCCATTTCATGGCATAACTGGTCCTTGTAGATGGCTTTCTGGCCTCAACGAGTACCTGAGCTACTCTGGAAGAGACTCCAAAGTGCAAAGCTTCTATGTCCTGAGGTGCCATACGTGAGGGTGAAGGGACTTCAGTCCCAGATGGACTAGCGTGCCCTCCTCTTGGGTCAGGAGTAGTCATAGAGAGGCAGGGGAACCAGAGGCTCCACTGCTAGCTGCTGAAGGGGTGGATATCAAGCCCAAGGCCAAAAGGGGGCAATCGGAACCATGTGGGCCCCCTCCACCCGTAGCTTGAGCAGCACACTCTGCAGAATCGGAAAGGGAGGAAAGTCGTACAAGAACCTCCCTGTCCAGCCAAGAGATCATGCCTTGGAGCAAGCGAGCAAAACTTGGGTAGCTTTGTGTTGTATTGGAAGGCAAACAGATACAGACGACCCCATAGGTTGAATGTGTGGACTACCACCTCTTGCTTGAGCTCCCACTTGAGGGCCCTTACTCTGGTGCGGCTGAGACTGTCCCCTAGGATGTTTTGCCCATCCGGAACATGAACAGCTGTGAGGCGAATCCGATGCAGAACAGCCCAATTCCACACCAGCATCGCCTCCCTGTATAGGGGGTACGACTAGGTGCCTCCTTGCTTGTTGAGATACCAGACCATGCACATGTTGTCAGATTGGACTAGCAGAGTACCCTGGAGAAGCAGGCATTGGAAAGCCCGAAGACTGTACAACACTGCCCTCATCTCCAACATGCTGTGTAGAGAAGACGCCACTAGGGACCACGTGCCTTGAGTCCTGTGGTCTCCCAAATAAGCACCCCATCCAGTCCGACGCATTTGTTGTCAGGATCTGGGTGGGAGGAGGGGACTGAGAAAGGACCTCCTTGGTGAGATTGGAAAGAGCCTGCCACCACGAGAGATCACTCTGCATGGAACTGGAGACCATGACCGTCTGGTCCAGGCCGTCTGACCTCTGATCCCACTGTGCCCTGTGCGTCCCCTGAGATATACACATGTGAAGCTTGGCTAAAGGCACTATGGGGATGGCTGCTGCCATCAGGCCCAACAGTCGAAGAATCAACCTGGCTGAGACCTTCCAGCTGGAGACCACCACATGGGCCTGCCTCTGCAGGGTTTCAGCCCTGTCCGGAGGGAGAAAAGCCATACCCTGAACCGTGTCCAACACCGCCCAATGAATTGTAGATGTTGGGAAGGAACAAGTTGGGACTTTGGAAAGTTTACAGTAATTCCAACCTGACGAAACAGGTACAGGGCTGCAGACAGGGAGAGTCCAAACTGTTCCCTTGATGGAGCTGACAGAAGCCAGTCATCGAGGCAAGGGAACACACAGTGGCCCTGATGCCTCAGGGCCTCTGCCACCACCGCTAGACATTTCATGAAAACCTGAGGTGCCGAGGAAAGGCCAAAGGGCAGAGCCCTGAATTGGTAGTGTTCCCCTTGCAAGGAGAACTGAAGGTAGCGACGATGGACCCTGAATATAGGGATATGCAGGTAAGCATCCTGCATGTCCAGAGTGCACAGCCACTGACCCTTGTGCAGGAGTGGCAGCAGACCCAGGAAAGTCAGCATCTGGAACTTTTGGTACTCTATGTACAGGTTTAGAGTGCAGAGGTCCAGAATGGGATGCAGATCTCCTGTCTTTTTGGGGACGAAGAAGTGGGAGTAGTACCCCTTTCCTACCTGCTGCATAACAACAGGTTCTATTGCTCTCTTCCGTAATAGAGCCTAGATTTCCTCTCTGAGAAGAGGGATGTGAGTCTTTGGGTAATGAGAATGGGCTGGAGGCATGTCTGGAGGTTTCGTGAGGAATTCCAGAGTATGATCTTGCTCTAAGAGCTGAAGAACCCAAGAGTCAGTTGTCACCGCCCGCCATCCTGGCAGATGACAAGCAAATCATCTGCCCACCACTTCCTCTGCTGGATTTTGAGGAGAGAGGGTGGACAGCAAGTCAGGTGAGGGGGGGGGGTTGGGGGCCCTCTGGGACTTGGCCGGGGGAGAGGCTGAGGTAGCCTGCGCCATACGTTTGCTTTGATGTTGGGCAGTCTGCTGTTTCGGCTGTCGTCTGCCTTGGTGCCAAAATGTTTTTTTTTTTGCCCGAAATTTTGGTTGGTACATGGTTTGTACCAATTGAAGGGCTTTGCCTTTATCCTTCAGGGTGGTAATGATATCCTGTGCAGCACCCCCGAACAGGACAGATCCCCGGAAAGGGGCATCCTGGATGGCGGGCTGTACATCCTGGGCCAAACAAGACACCCTAAGCCAGGAGAAACGTTGGAGGCTGACTCCTGTGGCAGCTCCTTTCGCAGAAGAATCCACTGCATCGAAAGTCGCTCTAAGTGAGTATCTACAGGCCACTTTGGCTGAATGGATCGAATCTGCCAAAAAAGACTTTGAATCAGAGCCCGGGAGTATTTCAATGACTGACTCTAGCTAGGCAAACAAAGATTTTTGGTATACCAGTATATGGCCAACATAGTTGAGGGCAGTCATGGCCAGAGTGGAGGAACAACAACATTTCCTGCCAAACTAGTACAGTTGCAGAGACTCCTTGTCTGGTGGCAAGGTACTCATGCCGGGGTTTTGAAGACTGGTCGTGAGCTGAAGCTATAATGACCGAATTGGCTTTTGGCTGTACACTAAGGTGGTCCTTCCCCTCTGAGTGAGGTCTGCCTTCTTGGCCACCACTGGAATGGAGGAGGGCATCGTCCAGACTGTTGATGCCACTTCCTCATGTGGCTCAAGCCAGGGTGGGGCAAGGACCTGGGTTGCCTCTTGCATGTCCAGGTGTCCTGCAAGGCAGTGCCTTTTTGGATCCTGGGCATCCGACTTCCAGTCATAAACCTCCGTTATTTTTCGTAGAAGGTCCACGAAGGAAGGGTCCTCCAGGGTGACTTAGGGGATTCCTTGGATTGAGGTTCCCCTACAGGCGGGGTTTCGAAAACTGACCCTACCTACTCTGAAGAATCAGAGTCTGAATCCTGGGGTTCCAGTGTTGGTTTGTCTGAAGGCCGAGCCGGTGTTTGGGCCTTCGAAGGGGCCAGAGTCAGCTGAGGCGAACGGGCCGGAACCTGCCTCGGTTGCTGCACGTCAGGGCTCCTAGGGGACTCTCTGGGCTGACAGCTGTCCAATTCTGATACCAGCTGAGCCTTGGTCTCTGACCACCAAGACTGTAAAATGGACCTAAAGTCCACTGGAGATTGAGGAGGAGGAGGAGGAGGTGGTTGATAAGCCGGGGAATAGCCTGCAGCAAAGCCTGGCTGATGGAAACCAGACATGTGAAAATGCAATGACAGGTAACTCAGCGGAGGGTAGGCCGGAGCGTACCCTGGCATTTGAAACCCTGACAGGGGGTAGCCTGTTGGGTTATATGCTGGTGCCTGAGGCATCGTGTGGGATGCTAAACCCCGAAGGTCCTGGGAGGGTTAGGTCTGGCAGAGGACATGCCGGCGGCACTACAGCCCCCAACGGCGGGGGAGGTGGCTGGGAACCGCCGGGGACAGTGCCAGCTCCCAACGCCAGATCCAGAGGTAAGCCTGGAAGAAGGCCACCTGACGGAGGCCCCTCACTTCCTGTCCCTCCATCACCAGGTGGGGGGGGACCACGTCTAGTGGAGAGAACCCTCCGGGGAAAACTGAGGTAAATCCAGCAGCTGGAAATCATCGGGGCCATCGCCGGACCCAGATGCCAGGTCAGTTGGGTGGGCTTCGGCGTGTCTGGAGCTCGACACCACAGCCTAAGCTGGGCGCTTGTCTGAGGGCCGGATGAATAACTTTGTGGATCCACTTGGCGCGGTAACCCCCCCCGGTGCAGATGGGTTTAAGCACGGCTGAGGTTCCTGCAGCTACCAGGATCAGTGGTGGCGGGGGGCCAGAGGACTGCTCCCTAGGCGGGGCAGGCTGGGCCATGGTGGCCAGCTTCCCGAAGGAAGAACGCCACTCATCTGAAGGGCCCGCAGGCGGTTTCGGAGACATGAGGACTGGTCCTGATGCTTCTTCTTCTCATGCTTGGACTCGGTGGGCGAGATGGAAGCGCTGTGCAATTTTTGGAGCTCTTTCTCCATGGTGGCCATTCGTTGCTTTAGTAAGTGAGCCTCGAGGGCCTGCTGGCGGCGCCTGCAGGACCGTTAAAGCTGGCACATGCCTCACAGTCTTCGGCCTTGTGCTCTGGGCCTAAGCAGAAGAATTAGAGAGAGTGCAAATCCTTATGCGGTAGTTGTGAGCCGCATGAAGCACACTTATTCTTGTGCTCAGTGTTTGAAGACGACAAGCACAAACTAAACGAAAATGCTGAATCTGAAAGAAAGAAAACGGATACTCATTCGATGAAGCGATCGAACTGCAGCACTCTGTCTCCACGAGGTCTGACTGTTCAGGTCAACGGCGGGAAAGAACTGGAAGGCAGGCGCGGGGACCGCCCACTATATAGGGTCACGCTGACGTCCAGTGGGTGGTCACCCATCACCTGCTGCTGGCTAAAGTTTCCGTGTGGTTCTGACACCAGGGGGCACTCAGTCCTCAAGGTGATTACCCGCTTTAAGAGCCCTCTCAAAGTAAGATCTCTGAAATTCTTCAAGCATAAGTAATTGCAACTAAAAAGAGCACTTTCCAAGAGAAAGTGCAAATTGCAAGTGTCTCAAAAGGAGACAGGGTCAAATTTTTCAAAATAAAATGCAAGTGCCTAGCTGGGACAGGAGAACAGAATGGGGTTTCAGATGTAGGATGCTCTGGAGGAAGGTATGGGAGACATCCAGTTGAACAATAGTGCGGTAACCCATGGGCTCGTAGAAGGCAACAACAACCAAAAGGTGGACCTTGAGAAAGGAATACTGGAGGCCTGAGTCAGACAAAGAGATCAGGTAGTCCAGGACATGTTTCACTGGGCAGGTGAAGGGGTCAAGAGAACGTTTGACAGCCCAGATGGCAAACCGTTTCCACTTCATGGCATAGCATGAGTGGAGGGCTTGCAAGTGGCCCCTAGGACGTCTCCCACCCTGCTGGAGATGCCAAATCTGGCAATGGCTACATCCTCAGGAGCCATGCATGCAGATGGAGAGACCTCAGATTTGGATGGACCAGGATCCCGCGATCCTGGGTCAGCTGATTCCTGCAGAGGGACTGGTGGTTCCCCTGTCAGCTGATGAAGCAGAGGAAACCATAGCTGGTGAGGCCAGAATGGAGTCACCAGGATCATGCTGGCCCATTCTATCTGCAATTTGATCAGCAACCTCTATTAGTGGGAACGGAGGGAATGTGTACAGAAACCTCCTGCTCCAAGAGCGGGCCACGCGTCTCGCCAGACAACTCCAGGCCCTAGATCTAGTGAGCAGAAATTGGGCAGTTTTGTGTTGTGTGGGGACGCAAAAAGGTCCAACTTTGTACGACCCCATCTGTTGAACAGATCTTCTGCTATAGATAAGAGAAGTTCCCATTTGTGCATGTTGGACTGAGTCCTGCTGAGGCTGTCCACCAGGGTGTTTAGAACGCCTGGCACGTGTACGGCAGATAGTGTCAGACTGTGGTCCTGTGCCCAATACCACACTCTCATGGCCTCTCTGCAAAGGAGGTACGAGTGAGTCCTGCCCTGCTTGTTGATCTAGTAGACAACACTCAGATTGCCTGACTGCTCCAACAGCTGGCCTGGGGCCAGATGACTGTGGAAGGCCTGCAGGGCATAGAGCACCGCTCTCTTCTCTAGGACACTGATATGCAGGGCGGCTTCCCACTGGGACCAGGATGCCAGAGGTTGGAAGGGACATAGGTGGGCTCACCAGCTCTGACCCAAGGCATCCATTTTTAGAATCAGATCCGGGGAAGAAAGCTAGAAAGGGACCCCTTGAAGGTGAAGAGTACGCTCCAGAGTGGACCACGGATGCTCCCTGGATGGGGCCTTGAAAAGCCAGTCGTCCAGTTACAGAAAGACATACAATCCCTCTCTTCAGAGGGCTGCTGCGACCGCTGCTAAGCACTTGGTAAAGACACACGGCACAGAAGATAACCCAAAGGGCAATATCTTGAACTGGTAATGTTCTCCCTGAAAGGCGAAGTGGAGAAACCGCCTACGAGGAGGGAAGACGGTGATGTGTAGGTACTGTATGTGTCCTGCATGTCCAGTAAGCAGAGCCAGTCCCCGGTCTTGAGGAGGGGGAACAGACCTGGTAAGGTTACCATTTGGAACTTTTTGTACTGGACATAAAGACTTGGTCTTTCAGATCCAAGACTGGCCTCAGATCTCCGGTCTTTTTGGGAATCAGGAAGACTCTTGAATAGAACCCCTGGTTTCTCTGCCTCTTTGGCACCAGAGCTAGTGCCTGCTTGAGCAGGAGAGACTGCACTTCCTCCAGGAGAACAGACAGATGAGCCGGAAGGTAATTTGAGGGAGGTTGGGGGTATCTAGAGGATGCTGGACGAGCTCCAGAGTATGACCGCATTCTATGATCTGCAGGATCCAGGTGCCTGATGTTATGTTACTGATTCAAATGGAGGGAGACTCGACCACCACCTCCTGGGCCTCGACTAGAGGAGGGGGATCCAGCAAGGAGTCAAGCTAAGGCGGGGCCAGTGGAGGAGGCTGACCCTCAGTCCTGGGATGCTTGGCTGCCACTCCAGTATGGGAGGAGGCAGGCAAAGAGGGATGGGCTCTGAGTTTGCCCTGAGGATGCGAGCCGGAGCCTGGTCTGTTAATTTGCTTATGAAAAGTAGGGCGCCCCCTACCATGCTGTTGAGTGTAGTACAGGGAATGAATGGACTTAATGGCCGTACCTGAGGCCTGCAGATCGTTAATGATGTCCTAGACATCGACCAGAGAGTATCGTGCAATTAAAAGGGGCATTCAGCATCTTGTTTTGCACATCAGCAGCTAATCCAGAAACCCTGAGCCATGAACGCCTATGGAGGCAGATGCCATTGGCTGCCACCCCAGCAATAGTATCAGATAAATTGTAGATGGCTCTTAGAAGATGCCTCCCAACATCCTCTACGGTTTGGAAGCACTGGAGCAATTCATGTTTCTGGGCACCATCGGGAAGGGCTCGGGCAGCAGTCTTGCCCATTCTGGCATTGGTGTTCTGGAATTTCACCATGTGAGACAGGTAATTTGCTATTCTCAGGCCAAGGGTAGAGGAAGCATATGCCCTCCTGCCTGAAAGATCCATCTTGTGGGATTCTTTGCCCAGGGACAAGGAACTAGGGTGCTTGGCACCTTAGACCTGTGATGTGCCACCCTGATGACCACCGAGTCAGTTTCAGCCTGCGCAGCCAAGAACGGAATGCCCTGAGGGGCACTGTAGAGCTTATCAGCTCTGCGGTGCATAGCTGGCACCATATCTGATCTGTGCCAGGCTGCCGTGGTAGCATTTCTGAGGGCTGGATGCATGGGAGGAATAATATCTGAGGGAGACTCAGGGATCTCCAGGTAGTCTGCCAGGTCCTTCCTGGTGGCATCCTCCTCCTCTGTCTGAAATCCCATAGTGGAAGACAGCTGCTTCTTAATGTTGAAAAATTAAGCATCCTCAGGTGGAGATCTGGGGGTATGCTCGACAGATTCTTCACTAACAGAGGAGGCAGTCGACTTATCTGAAGTGTAATACTGCTCTTCCTCCCCTTCCTCCTCTACTTCATCTGGAAGTGTGAGGTCAGGGTGGTATTCCTCCTCGACGTCGACCTCATTTGGGTCTGGCATCGGATGAGACGTCGACGGCCCTAGGACTGGCTCCTGCGGACGAACAGGAGTAGACGAAAGCGTCGGCGATGAACACCTGTTAAAGGTAGCAAACTACTGGACAATTATATTAGTTAGGCGGACCAGAACTTCATTCAAGTCCATGGTCGCTGGAGGAGGGGTCGACAGCACTAATGTCACTGTACCCAACTACCCACCCAACGAGCCCGCAGCCTTCGACGAGCCAGTCGTCGACAGAGTGGGGCGACAACCCGAGGTTTGACAGCCGAAGTGCTCAGAGTTGAGCAGAAAGTTGTCGGTAAAGGTCTGGAGTGGACCAAGATCTGGACAGCAGGTCTCTGGAGGGCGACTGGGTGGCCGGCACCCTGGAGGACCCCAGCTCGAAGCTGGCTATCTGCTGTTCCATGAAGACATGGTGAGCCTTTCTGCATTGCCTAAGGGTGGTTTGGTTAAACTGTTGGCAGAGCTCACAGTCTGTGGCATCGTGATCAAGGCCAAGACAGCAAATACACACAGAGTGCTCATCATTGGAGGCAATCTTCTTTCCGCAGCGGCAGCAAAGAGAGATGCTGAAGGCTTAACTCTAGACATAAAAGAAAAAAACCAAAATAAATCTCTGAAGAGAGATTTGTGAGGGTTGTGTAGAAAAAAGGCCACAGACCGCAAAAAGGTGCGCACACTGCGATGACTCTTCCGTGGAGACTGTGCTTGCAAGTAGACAGGAAAGAACAGAGGAGGGCATGGGCCAGCCTACGCCTTTATAGGGTTGACTATGTTGGCTGTCGTGGACGGCGTGGGTGGGCCCAGTTGTATTGCTGAAAATTTTCCGTGTGGATTCCACATTTACCGACGGTGAAGTTGTAACCTAATGACTAAGATACCCATGAAAAAGATCTGATTAGTACGCAGAGATACCCTGTCTGTGAAAAATTAAATAAAGCTGCTCACACATGAGAGCCTGTAGCTCTGAAATTCTCCGAGCAAAAGTAACTGCAACTAAAAATAACGCTTTCCATGACAGAAAGCATAGCTCGCAAGATGCGGCTGGCGTAAAGGGAGGCAGGGTCAGCTTCCCAAGCACAAAACTGAGGTCCCAAGCTGAGACCTGATTCCAGATAGGAGGTTTTAAATATAGAATGTCTCTCAGAAAAGTATGGGCCACATCAAATTGTGCCACTGTACAGCCAACAATAAGCACATGAAAGGCTGAAATAGCAGACAGGTGCCCTTAACAGATGAATATTGAAGGCCTGCATCTGAAAAGGACAAGAGGTGCTCTAGAACTTGGCTGACCAGATATGTGAAAGGGTCCAGGTGATGGGAAGCAGCCCATACAGCAAAGAGTTTCCACTTCATCAAGTAAGTGTCCCTTGTAGAAGGTTTCCTGGCAGCCACCAGGACATCAGCCACCTTCTCAATCAATCAATCAAATCTTTATTTATCCAGGCGAACATCGTTGAGCAAAGCTCATTTGCAAGATGGACCTGGTAAGATCAAGGTTCAGTTACATAAAAGATATAGTATAATTCAATGAACACAACACAATGCGGAAACAGATTATACAGGATATAATAGCATTGAGGGTGCCAATACATAGATATATACAAATTGTGCAAAAACTAGTAACACCATTTACATATTTACATGGACTAAGGAATAGGCAGCTCATGAGTTTAGTTGTAGAGAGAATATGTGGGGATTGAGGTGTAAAGTATGAGGTATAAGAGGGTTTGACAGAGGTTTGGGAATGGATGGTGCACAGTCTGGGCGGATGAGGAGGTGGTTCTACAGGGAGAGGTAAGTCGGAGGGTTATTACAAGGAGGGCCGGGTGGCAAGAGAGAGAGACGGTATTGATGGCCTTAAAGGAAACTGTTGGTAGGGGTGATAGAGAAAGAGAGAGAGGAGGGGAGGGGTGCAAGTAGGCAGTGAAGGAAGATGGAAGCCGGTGATTTGTGGGGGGTGAGGAACATAACAGGGGGAAAAGTGCGGTACTATATGAAGGCATAGTAAAAGAAAGAAAAAAAGAATGAGAGGAAAGTATGAATGACGAATCTGGGGAGTAGCGGAGAGCCTCAGAGGATGGGACAAGCTAGGAGGTGAGGGAGAGGAAGAAGATTTTCTCTATTACTTCTGAGACACCCCAAAGTGGGCAACAGCTATGTACTCAGGAGCCATACATGCAGATGGAGGGACTTAATGTGCAGATTGACCAGGGTTCCCTGAGCCTGTGTCAACAGATCCCCTGCAAAGGACAGGAAAACTAGAGGTTCCAGAGCCAATTGTTGCAGTAATTGAAACCATAACTGATGAGGCCAGAATGGAGCCACCAGAATTAGGGTTGCATCCTCCATCTGTAGCTTGATGAGCACTCTATGAATTAGAGGAAAGGGTGGAAAGGTGTAAAGAAACACTGCAGTTACGTATGAACTTACCATAGCAGTAGATCTTCGTGAGAAGCTCTTGCAGTAGGTAATCACCTTGAGGACTGATCGCCCTCCTGGCCTCAGGACCACACGGAAACATGAGCCAGCAGTATCTGACGGGGAACCGCCCACCAGATGTCATGTGGCTGACGTCAGTGTGACCCTATATAGTAGGCGGTCCCCACGCTCGCCTTCCAGTTCTCCCACCGGAGACCTCCAAGGAGGTGCGACAGGAGGAAGGACAAGAGGCTCCTGGAGCTCAGAATGAACCCATGAAGAAAGAGCAGAGTACAGTAGGGGGATGGAGGGAGAGAAAAAGGTTACCTACTGCAAGAGCCTTTAAAAGATCTACTGCTACAGTAAGTTCTTATGTAACTGTACCATCTTACGTCTAGAGGGCTCTTGCAGTAGGTTATCACCTTGAGGACTGAGTCCCAAGCAGTGTAAATCGGAAGAAAACTGAAAACATGTGAGGCAGGAACGGAAAAACCTGCTAAAGGCACAGGAGATTATGACAGAAGGCCCTGAAGTACAGCTAGGCCAAATCCTGCCCTGCACTTAGAAGCTATGTTCAGTCTGTAATGCTTTGTGAAAGTGTGGACTGAAGTCCAGGTAACTGCGGCACAGATGTCAGCGGCAAACACATTCCTGAAATAAGCAGTAGAGGCAGCCATACCCTTAGTGGAATGCCCTTTAAACCTCCCCAAGAGGGTTTTACCATACTTCTAGTAACAAACAGTAATGCAGTTTGCAAGCCATCTTGATAAACATTGTTTGGTAACTGCCGCATCTTCTCTCATGGGTGCAAAAGAAATGAAAAGCTGATCCGATTTTCAGATCGGCTTTGTCCTGCTAGTGTAATAACGCAAGATGCAATTAACATTTAAAATGTGAAGAAGTGTTTCTCCCCAATTGGAATGCTCAGGGTAGTACACTGGTAGATGAATCAACTGATTCAACATAAATTCAGAAACCACTTTATGCAAAAACTTAAGGTTGGTACTATCTGTGAAAAATTAAGTAAGGCTCCTTACAAATCAGGCCCTGAAGCTCTGAAATCCTTCGAGCTGCGGTGACTGCCACTAAGAAAAGCGCTTTCCAAGATAAATATCGCATGTCGCAAGAATCAGCCGGTTCAACTTTTCCTAAATAAAATTCACATCCCACGGTGGCGCGTGGCTGCGCACAGGGGGTTTGAGGTGCGAAATCCCCCTTCAGGAAAGTCTGATACTTTCAACTGTGCTAGTGTCCTGCCTTCCACCAAGGTATGGCAGGTAGAGACAGTCGACAAATGGACCTTCAGTGAATAGCCTAGGCCAGAGTCGTAGAGGTGGCGGAGATACTCCCTTACCAATGGAGGGGGGCACAAGAATGGGTCCCAACCCTTCACAGTGGCCCAAATGGAAAACCACTTCCATTTCATGGCATAAGTGGTCCTCATAGGTGGCTTTCTGGCCTCTATGAGTACCTGAGCTACTCTGGAAGAGACTCCAAAGCATGAAGTGGCTATATCCTTAGGTGCCATGCGTGAAGGTGAAGGGCCATCAGTCCCAGATGGACTAGCGTGCCCTCCTCCTGGGTCAGGAGGTCGTTGTAGAGAGGCAGGGGAACCGAAGGCTCCACTGCTAGCTGCTGAAGGAGTGGAAATCAAACCTGGTGAGGCCAAAAGGGGGCAATCGGAACCATGCAGGCCCCCTCTGCAGAACTGGAAAGGGAGAAAAGGTGTACAAGTACCTCCCTGTCCAGCCAAGAGATAGCACATCTCACCAGAAAATACCATGCACTGGAGCGGGTGAGCAAAACTTGGGTAATTTTGCATTGTATGAGGAGGCGAACAGATCCAGTTCCGACCGGCCTCATAGGTTGAATATGTGGTCGGCCACCTCCTGCTTGAGCTCCCACTCATGGGCCCCTATTGTGGTGCGGCTTAAGACTGTCCGCTAGGACATTCTCCACGCCCGGAACATGAACAGCTGTGAGGTGAATCCGATGCAGAATGGCCCAATTCCGCACAAGCATTGCCTCCCTGCGTAGGGGGTACAAATGGGTGCTTCCCTGCTTGTTGAGATAACAGACCATGTACATGTTGTCCGACTGGACTAGCAGAGTACCCTGAAGAAGCAGGTGTTAGAAAGCTTGGTGAGCGTACAACACTGCCCTCACCTCCAACTCACTGATGTGCAGAGAAGACTCCACTAGGGACCACGTGCCTTGAGTCCTGTGGTCTCCCCAATGAGATCCCCGTCCTGTCCCTGATGCATCCATTGTCAGCGTTTAGGTGGGAGGAAGGGACTGAAAAACGACCTCCTTGGAGAGACTGTAAAGATCCTGCCACAAGAGATCCTTCGGCATGGAATCAGAGACCATGCCCATCAGGTCTGATCTCTGATCCCACTGTGTCCAGAGTGTCCACTGCAATATACGCATGTGAAGCTTGGCTAAAGGCACTGTGGGGATGGCTGCTGCCATCAGGCCCAATAGTAGAAGAATCAACCTGGCTGAGACCTTCCTGCTGGAGGCTACCATACGGGCCTGCCTCCACAGGGTTTCCGCCCTGTCCAGAGGGAGGAGAGTCATACCTTGGATTGTGTCCAACACCGGCCCAATGAACTGCAGTAGTTGGGAAGGAACAAGCTCAGACTTTTGAAGGTTTACAGTAATCCCAACCTCCTCCCCCAAACTCTATTTTTGTCTCCCACCACCACCACCGAACTCTCTCTCCGGCGACCTCCCTTCTGCAATCTCTACTTCATCATGTTGTTCGCTGCCTCTCCACTCCTCTCCAGCTCCGGGCATCCCCGGCACACCCTCTGGGAGGGTCGCCCCACCCAGGCACTTATTAGTATTGAGCCACCGGCTGGAGAGGGAGGAGGGACGTGGAGGGGGCCAAGCCCGACTCCGGGAGTGTGGACTGCGTGGGGAGGCGCCATCGCCTATCAGCGTGGAGGTTTCTTTTCCTTGGTTTTACGCCCCTGTGGAGTCCGGCCGTTAGGCAACGATGCCGCTGCCCACTTCGGCATATGCCACAATGCCTTCAGCTACCCTCCAGCCTCCGCCAGAGGTGCTAATTGAGCGGTCAGCATTCCCAATCCTCCCCAGGGAAGAGAGCAGTCCTCGATGCTCAATCCCCCCAACATCCGCTCTCAACCTGGGTCGCCGGCATGGCGGGAGGTGTGGCATCCAGCGCCAACCTCAGCGCCACCGGGCCGGCGTCTACAGTAATCCCAACCTGATGAAACATGTCCAGGGTTGCAGACAGAGAGAGTTCCAGCTGTTCCCTTGACAGGAGCCAGCCATCAATTAAGGGAACACACAAGGGCCCCGACACCTCAGGGCCACCGCCACCACCGACAGGCACTTTGTGAAAACCCGAGGTGCAGAGGAAAGGTCAAAGGGCAGAGCCCTGAACTGGTAATGTTCCCCCTGGAAGAAGAACTGCAAGTAGCGACAATGGGCCCTGAATAGAGGGATGGGATGTGCAGGTAAGCATCCTGCATATCCAGAGTGCAGAGCCACTGATCCTTGCGCAGGAGGGGCAGCAGACCTGGGAGGGTCAGCATCCGGAACCTTTAGTACTCTATGTGCAGGTTCAGAGTGCTGAGGTCCAGAATGGGAAACAAATCTCCAGTCTTTTTGGGGACCAGGAAGAAGTGAGAGTAATACCCATTTCCTACCTGATCCATGGGAACAGGTTCTATTGCTTGCTTCTGTAACAGCCTGAATTTCCTCTCTAAGAAGAGGGATGTGCGCCTTTAGGTAACGAGAAAGGGCTGGAGGCCTGTCTGGAGGTTCTGTGAGGAATTCCAGAGTACGGCCTTGCTCTATGAGCTGAAGAACCCATGAGTCGGTAGTCACCGCATGCTACCCTGGCAGATGACAAGCAAATCTTCCGCCCACCTGCTCCCCTGCAAGATTCTGAGGGGAGAGGGTGGTTAGCGAGTCATGCAAGGCAGGGAGGGTTGGGGAGAGCTGCGCCTGAAGCTCTCTGGGACTTGTTTGTTTTGATATTGGGCCGTCTGCTGCTGTTTCCCTTGGCATTGAAAGGGTTTCTTTGCCTGAAATTTTAGATTGTACATGATTTGTATTGACCGAAGTGCAGTGGCTTTATCCTGTAGGGTAGTAATGATATCCTGTGCATCACCTGCTAACAGGAAGGATCCCTAGAACGGGGTGTCCTGGATAGCAGTCTGTACATCCTGGGCCAAACCACACACCCTCAGCCAGGAGAAACACTGGAGGCTGACTGTTGCGGCAGCCCCTCTTACAGACGAGTCTACTGCATCAAAAGTGGCTTGAAGGAATGTCTACAGGCCACTTTGGCCGAACAGACTGAATCCGCTAGAAGGGATTTTGATTCCAAGTCTGGGAGTGCTTCAATTGCCAGCTCTAGCTGGGCAAACACAGATTTGTGGTATACCAGCATGTGGTCAACGTAGTTGAGGGCCCTTATGGCCAGAGTGACGGAAGAACAACATTTCCTGCCAAACTGGTCCAATTGCCAAGATTTCTTATCTGGTGGCGAGGTGCTCATGTGCCAAGGCTCTGAAGGCCAGTCATGAGCAGCTGCTATAATGACCGAATTGGCCTTAGGCTGTGTGCTGAGGTGGTCCTTTCCCTCTGGTGTACGATACGTGCGGTTCGCCTTCTTGGCTACCACTGGAAAAGAGGAGGCCATCATCCAGATGGTTGATGCCAGGTAATCTGCCTTCCATTTGTAAATCTCCGTTATTTTGCGGAGAAGGTCTGTGAAGCATGGGTCCTCCGGATGTGACTTAGGGATCCCCTATAGGCAGGGTTTTGAACCCGACCATATCAACTCCGAAGAATCTGCATCAGAATCCTGGGGTTACGACGTTGGTTTGTCTAAAGGCCGTGCCTGTGTCGAGGCCTTTGAAGGGGTCAGCGTTGGCTGAGGTGAAGGGACCGGAACCTGCCTCGGTTGCTGCATGTCAGGACTCCTAGGAGATTCCCTGGGGGCTGACAGCTGTCCAACTCCAATACTGGTTGGGCGTTGGTCTCTGACCACCAAGACTGTAAAATGGAGCTTAAGTCCACTGGAGGTGGAGGAGGCTGATAAGCTGGGTGATAGCCCGAAGGAAGGCCCGGCTGCGGGAAACCCATCACATAAAAATGCGGTAACAGGTAACTTGGTGAAGGGTAGGCCAGGGCGCACCCTGTCGTCTGAAACCCTGACGTGGGTAACCCGGTGGGTGGTACGCCGGTGCCTGAGATGTTGGGTATCCTGATGGCGGGAACCCTGAAGAAGGGCCCGATGGAGGGTACCCTGAAGGATGGCCTGGAAGGTAACCTGACGGAGAAATCCTGGCGGAGGGCCCGATGGGAACAAACGTCGGTAGCCCTGATGGAGGCCCCTGCGGGACGCTAAACCCTGAAGGTCCTAGGAGGGTTAGGTCCGGTGGAGGGCATGCCAGTGGCACTAAAGTCCCTGATGGTGGGGGAGGTGGCTGAGAACCATCCGGAACAGTGCCAGTTCCCAACACCAAATCCGGAGGTAAGCCTGGAAGGAGGCCACCTGACGGAAGCCCCTCATCTCCCATCCCTCTGTCAACAGGTGTGGGGGGGGACCACTTCCAGTGGAGAGGGTGAGGCCCGGTGGGGAGAGCCTTCCGGGGAAGACCAAGGTAAATCTGGCAGCTGAGAATTGTTGGGGCCATTGCCGGACCCTGGTGCCAGGTCAGTCAGGTGGACATCGGCAGAACCGATGTCCGATTTATTGGCCAAGAAGACCAGACAGATGTCAGACTGGCCAATGTCCGACTTAATGGTCGAAGCCAGGCGGGTGGGCTTCAGAACTTCTGGAGCCCGGCACCACAGCCTGAGCTCGGCACTTGTTGAAGGGTCCCATGAACGACTTAGTGGCTCCCTTTGGCGCAGCAGAGCCCCCCCCGTTGAGATGGCTCTAAGCGCAGCCAAGGCCTCAGCCTAAGCCGAGGTTCCCACGGTCACTAGGACCAGTGGCAGCGGTCGTCCAGAGGACTGCTCCTTAGGTGGGGCAGGCTGGGCCATGGCGGCTGACCTCCCGGAGGAAAAAGACCACTGCTCGTCTGAAGGGCCCACAGGTGGCTTCAGATGCATGGAGGATGGCCCTGGTTCCAATGCTTCACTCTCCTCTTCTTCTCATGCCTGGACTCTGTGGGCGAGGTGGAAGCACTGCGCAATTTCTGGAGCTCTTTCTCCATGGTGGCCATTCGTTGCTTAAGTAAATGAGCCTCGCGTGCCTGCTGGCGGCGGTTCAGTGTGGCTAGGTTAAAGCTGGCACAGGTATCACAGTCCTCGACCTTGTGCTCCGGACCCAAGCAGAAGCAGCAGAGGGAGTGTGAATCCTTGTGCAGTAGCTGCACGTCGCATGAAGCACACCTATTCTTGTGCTTGACATTTAAAGACAATGACATGCACAAATAAAATGAAATAAAGAAAACGGATACTCTTCCGATAAAGTGGTTGAACTGCAGCGTACGATCTCCGCGAGGTCTGACTGTTCAGGTTGACGGTGGGACAGAACTAGAAGGCGGGCATGGGGACCGCCCCTATATAGGGTCACGCTGACGTCAGCCATGTGATGTCCAGTGGGCGATCCCCTGTCAGATACTGCTGGCCAAAGTTTCCGTGTGGTCCTGACGCCAGGGGGTGATCAGCCCTCAAGGTGACTACCTACTGCAAGAGCCCTCTCAAAGTAAGAAAGGTGATTACCTACTGCAAGAGCCCTCTCAAAGTAAGATTTTCCATTCCAGGAGAGGGACAACACGTCTCACCAAAAAACTTCAGGCCCTGGATCTAATGAGCAGAAATGAGTCCGTTTTGCGTTGAGTGGAGAAGCAAAACGGTCAACTTTGGACGACCCCACCTGTCAAACAGGTCTTCTATGATAGAGGTCATCAGTTTCCAATCATGCATTCTGGATTGCGACTGGCTGAGGCTGTCCACCAAGGCGTTTGGTGCACCTGCACATGACGGCTGACAGATCTAGATCGTAATCGAGAGCCCAGTACTAGACCCACATCGCCTCCCAGCACAGGGGATAGGAATAAGTGCCCCCCTTGCTTGTTGATGTAATATACCACACTGACGTTGTCAGACTGCACCAACAGTGGACCTGGAGAGAGATGGTTTTGGAAGACCCATGAGGCATACTGAACTGCTCACATCTCTAGAACATTTATGTGGAGGCGGGTCTCCCCCTGGGTCTGATAAGGGCCTAGGTGTGCTCCCCAAACTAGACCTGAAGCATTTGTGGTGAGGGGTGGGGATAAGAAAGGGGACCCCTTTTAAGAGACTGTTTGGGTTCATCCACCACAGAAGTACCTTGCAGACTGCGGAGGAGACAAGGATCCAGCTGATCCAGATTGTCTTAGAATCTTGATCCCACTGTACCCTGAGGGTCGACTGTGGGATCCTCATGTGTAACCTGGCAAAAAAGAACCGTAACAATGGTTGCAGTCTCAAGAACTCCTTGGCTAGGGACATACTGGCACCGAGTCACAGCGTAAGACTGAGCTATAAGGCAGTCCACCCTGTCCTGTGGTAGGAAGGTCTTGTACTCAGAGTCCAGAACCACCCCTATGTACTTGTAACTGCTGGGATGGGGTCAGCACAGACTTGGGCAAACTGACAGTGATGCCCAAGGACTGGAACAACTGCAGTGTGCGATCCAGGGTCAGCAACAGAAGTTCCTTGGAATGGGCTTTCAGTAACCAGTCATCCAAATACAGGAACACAAAGGCCTTTATGCCAGAGGGCTGCTGGTACAGCTGCTAAGCACTTGGTAAATAACCGTGGTGCAGAGGATAAGCCAAAGGGCAACACCCTGAACTGGTAATGCTCCCCGTGGAAGAGGAACTGCAGGTACCGTCTGTATGGAGGGGCAAACCATAATATGCCAACAGGCATCCTGCATGTCAAAGAAGCAGAGTCAGTCGCCTTGCATGAGCAGAGGAAGGAGGACGTGCAGGGTTACAATCTGAAACTTTCTGTACCAGATAAAGAGATTCAGCTCCTTGAGGTCTAGAATTGGTCTCAAGTCCCCAGTTCTTTTGGGAATCAGGAAGAACCAGGAGTAGAACCCTTTGTTCCTTTGCCATCTTGGCACTGGTACCATGGCCTTTTTGGAGGGGTCTGCGGCATCTAATGGCTGCCCCTCGCGCATGACGCAGTGTGTCGCTCTCATGGGCGGTGCCTTTGGGCCGACTCCAAAAAAAAAATCCTAGAAGGGTGTACGCGCCGCCGGCACTACCCAAGCAGTAATGAATGGTGAAGACTGACAAGGGAAGATCAACACTGTATATGAGGGCCTGAAGAAGTGGCGTTTTGGCTATGAAACTGTTGCCCAGAATTTTTGGTGTGAATTTTGAAAAATAAAGAGCTGCTTTTAAGCTAAATAAGAATACTTCGTATGAGTGGAGTTTGTCTTATGTTATAAAACTGCTGTCTCATAGATACATAGACAGTGTCGGCAGATAAGGGCCTATGGCCCACCCAGTCTGCCCATTTGAGCTTGTAAGTTCAGTTTGTTTTCCTAGAAGTCTGTTGCACCTTACCCCTGACCTCCAGAATTCCTTTATGTCTATCCCATGCATTCTTACATTGAATGTTGCTATACAGGATGACCCAATTATGTAAGTTTTACGATATAAGAAGAGCAATCTAAACCAATATTTAGGGGTCAAATTTTAACCCATTTTCATTGCACTGCTGCTTTAACACAGACCTTTTAGGTCAGTTTGAAAATGTGCTTTTTTCCAGTATTTCTAAGCTGAAAAGTTAGGGCATTGGTTGCTTATAGCTCCTGAACTGAAATTAATGTATCGATAAATTATATTTAACCATGGTTACCCCAATGATGTACCAACTGAATAGATAGTCTTTATCCTGTCATGTCTTTCTAGACAATCAAGTTGTTATACCTGATCAGGATGTAAGAATCTGTATGCTTATGTACAAAATGCTATAAATAAGTTAACACCCCCACAAAAAAAAAACCCTTCATTCTTCAAGATATACATCCGTACTAAGCACATGCTCTTTAAGTGCCTATATCAGTTTGTATCCTCAATCTCTGCTACTTTTGAAACTTCTACTCCGATGACGAGGCTTAAGTTTGCTGCATTATAATTCTCTGTATACTCCACTATTTGTAAAGATATTCTCTGGTTTTTCATTGTATCTAACCTACCTACTATGTCTAGCCATACTGTTTCTTGTGTTAAGTAATCCTGGACTGTATAAACCAATTCCAATGTTTTTATTGTGTTTTTTTAACAAACTTTCAACGTGCAACCTTTGTAAAAGAGCCTATGGCTCAAAGGTGTTGACTCTGAATTCCCAATAAATAAAATAAAAAAAAGTGCCATCAGAATTGCACATTTCTGTACAGTACCGAGGTACTTTATGTATATGTGTAAATCCCAAATGTATTGTCAAGAAGGGGCCCTTAACCAACAGATTAGATGAAAAATTAAATGATTTGCTTGCTTAAAGACAAACACACACTGACCAGTCCTTACCAATAAGCCTGGGTTCCGATGCTAAATCTCGGACAGGTACTGGAATTTTCTTCACAATGTACTCGCACACTACCTCAATGTTATACTTCAGCTGGGCTGATATTGGAATTATTGGTGCACCTTCTGCCACTGTACCTGTTCCATGAATCAAAAGGAAAAGTCAGAAATCTAAATGTTTTTAAAACACCACTAATTTAAGCATCCTTACTCCGACTACTGAAATTGGCAGCTATGTTCACCTAGCTATCCAGTTTGATGAAATGTAGACACATGGTACATTTTACAATTTATTTACTCAGGATAACCCAAGTGAGACTCAACTATGTCTTTTTCAGCGTTGCCTGCTTTTACCCAATTTCATAGCTAAGTGCAGCTCAGGGACGCCAAGTGAATTGCTCAGTGTCAGAAATGGGATCTAATGGAAAGTTTATTGACCGATAACCAATGGCACTGGAAAACTGCACCTACAGTTTTTCCTATCTGCAATTTTCACCATTCTCTGCACTCAATCCACAATTTCTTGAAATTTCCTGCAATTTATTGAATTTTGTTTTGACTGCAGCTGTATTTAAATTCTCAAGGAAAGCTACTCAAATATGCTAACATTTTGGTACACAGACTTGGATTTGGCCAAAACAATACAGTGCGAGGTGAAGAGGGGTCCAATGTGGCCGACTGCTTTCATGCGATTCACTTCTCTGGTTTGGTTTCAAAATCCTCTGGTCATGCGTTAGTACATTTGAGCACTTAAAATCTCTGCTGAAGCAGACTACCAAGAAGCTTTTTTCTGCCACAGAGACTGAAACAACAGGAGTGAGAAAAGATGAAAACTGCACCATTCGCCTTAAAGGAGCATTAACTACAATGCTTGCTTTTAAGTGGTAGGGTAGGTTTTCCTTGTATATATTCTTTAAATTCTGAATGGATTTTGATTCAAATGTGTGAGGAGTTTGGTTGGCCCTGTGGCTTATAAATGTGATTTTTTGTTTATTCGCCTGGCAGGTGGCTAAGGCCCCTGCCTTGGAGGGGCTCATCCTCCGGTCCCGCGTGTCCCCACTCATGCCAGCCCCCCCGGTATTTCCCCTGTGGCAGGGCCAGGGAGGAGATAGTCTCCCCCCCCCCCCAGCACAACCCAGAAGCCGGGGGCGGCATAGGGACGTGGGACCATCATGGAGCCTGCCAGCTCCTTTTTCGCCCCTCCCCACTGATGTAATGACACTGGTACGTACCGCCCGGCCTGTACTGCCCTCTAGCCACCGCCAGAGGGCAGTCAGCAAGCATGATGACAAACTTCCCTTCCCCTGAGAGAGGGGGATCAGCCCTCCGGACGCTCGATCCTTCCTTGCCCCTGCCAATTCTCGAGTGTCCCAGGCTCATTCCTGAACCCGGGTTGCCGGCGTGACATAAGGTATAGCGACCAGCACCTCAACCTCCAGCGCCACCGGGCCGGCCCACATGAATGTGATTCTGAGGGGGGTGGTGACAGTAATCCTTTACTTGATAGTCTGCCACACCTACATGCTCACATACAAAGCCTGCAAAAAAATTTGAAAACACGCTGTTAAAACAAGTTAAGTATATTTAAACAGTTACTTTCAAACAGACAAAAATTATTGAAACCCGAGTATAACAATAGTGCCATGTATTAAAAACTATTGCATGGTGCAGTAAAAAGCTATTGGTATGATTTAATACTTTTATAACGGATTATGAAATGTTTGTGCTTACAGTGCTGATTAAGAACAGCAATTATTTTAACAAAATACAGTTTTTTTACTAGAATTTTATTAGGCCGCCCAGTTATCTATTTTTTTCTGCACCAAAGTAGGTAGCTGTTGACCAGGCTTCATCATCTAACATATGGAAACTGGCAAACTACGTTTCAGGATTTAATACAAACTGACTGAATTGCTAAATAAAAATCTAGTTAGCACTACACAAGCTAGATGTCTTGATTTTAGAAGAAATGCTACATAAAAACAGGTTACTCACCTGTAACAGTAGTTCTAGGAGAGGTATATGTTGTTCATCCACACTTCTTGGCAGGTCCTTTCTCTGTAAGGATCGCCAGATGGTCTTAAAGCTGGTTCCTCACACCCACCCGGGTGGTACATACCTTGGCTCCGCCCCATGACGCCAGATCTTAGCCCACTGGAAGCCAGGCATTGTGCGCCCATGTGGATGAACAACATATACCACTCCTAGAACTACTGTTACAGGTGAGTAACTTGTTTTTCTAGGATCGTGGATATGTTGTTCATTAACACTTTTTGTCAGCCTCCTAGCAGTCCTCTGTGAGGAGGGAGGCAAAGTGTACACCCCTCAATACTTACTTGGGAAAAAGAGATTGGAGAACTGAGGTCCCAAAACTAGCATCCTGGCGTGACTCAGGGTCGATTTGGTAATGGGTAATAAAGGTGTTTGCTGACTTCCAGGTAGCAGCCCAACAGATTTCCTGGATAGGGATGTCTCTGGAAGCAGCCACTGATGCAGTGGTATGGCGGGTAGAATGAACAGGTTACTCACCTGTAACAGTAGTTCTAGGAGTGGTATATATTGTTCATCCACACTTCTTGGCACGTCCCCTTCCACTTTAAATCTTGCTGGAAGTCTTCAAGCCAACTCCTCCCACCCAACCGGTGGTATATACCTAAGTCACTTATGACGCCAGATCTAGCTGCAAGGAAGCAAGCTGTGCGCCCGAAGCCAGGGAGGTCGTGTGTGTGTGTGGATGAACATATACCACTCTAAGAACTACTGTTACAGGTGAGTTACCTGTTCTTCTAGGAGCGTGGATATGTTGTTCATCCACATTTCTTGGCAGACTCCAAGCAGTCCTCCGGGAGGAGGGAGGCAAGGCGCACACCCCATACTTATGAAGTAAAGACTGGAGAACCGAAGCCCCAAAACCAGCATCCCAGCGTGACTCAAGGTCGATGTAGTAGAGGGCAATGAAGGTGTTTGCTGACTTCCAGGTAGCAACTTGGCAGATTTCCTGGATAGGGATGTCCCTGGAAGCAGCAGTATGGTAGGTAGAATGACCTCTTATCCCTCTGGGAGACTCCTTGCCCAACTCATAGCACAGACTTATGCGTGATGTAATCCATCTTGCTATGGTCCGCTGGGCTGCAGGTCTGCCAGAAGTGGCTTCAGCGTAGGTGACAAACAGCTGGTGAACCTCTCCACGAATTTCCACTGTCCTCTCTTTGTAGTAGGAGAGAGAATGTCTTGGGTCCAAGGTATAGAGCCTGTACTCGGCGTCCAAGGTGTAATTAGGGTAGTAAACCGGAAGAGTCAACACCTGGTTAAGGTGAAACTCTGACACCACCTTCGGAAGGAATTTCAGGTGGGGGCGCAGGACAACTTTGTCCCTGTGAAAGACCAGATTAAGAAAAGTCCACCGAAAGCACCTGGAGCTCCCCTGTCCTTCTGGTAGATGCGATAGCCACCAGGAAGGCAGTCTTCCACCACAAGTGTGAAAGCTCACATTTGTGCATGGGTTCGAATGGCTTGCCCATGAGCTTTGCCAAAACCAGCAACAGATCCCACGGAGGTGGAGGTTCACGCACCGGAGGGGATATGTGATCCAGGCCTCTGAAAAAGGGCCAGACCACGGTCTCCTGCGCCAATGTCGGCTGACCGGCCCGTGCCCGGTAACCAGAAATGGCTGCCAGGTGCACACCAAGGGTCGATGACTGTAGACACCCTTTGGAGAGAGACCAAAGGTAGTTGAGAATGTTAGCCACAGAACAGGATTAGAGGTCCAGACCCTTACTATGACACCAAATGGAAAAACGTTTCCATTTGAAGGCGTAACATTTCCTAGTCGATTCCTTTCTGGATGCCTCCACTACGGTGTAGACATCTTCGGAAAGACCCAGAGCCTGGAACTCTAGCCACTCAGGTACCAGGCTGTGAGGTGCAGGGATTGAAGGTCCGGATGGAATACCTTCTCCTGGTTCAGAGATTTCAGGTCCGGGTGTGTACAAAGATGCTCTGGGGGCCCGCAGCCGAGGTTGAAGAGATCTGGGTACCAGAACTGGCACGGCCAATCTGGGGCTACCAGGATCACCTTCGCCTTGTCCTTCCTCACCTTGAGTAACACCCTGTGGATTAAGGGAAATGGAGGGAAGGCATAGAGAAGGCCTGGGTCCACGGCCTCTCGAAGGCTTTCCCCCTGCAGTGAGCACTGCTTGGGGGGGGGGCATAATACAGCCTCAGCTTGGTGTTCCTCCTGGAGGCAAACAGGTCCACCATTGGTTTGCCCCAACAGGAGAACAGACTATAAGCTACCTCTGAATGGAGAGACTACTCGTGGTATGTCTGGCCTATGCGGCTGAGAGCATCCGCCAGCTGGTTCGAGGCTCCAGCCACATGGATGGCTAGGAGATTCGCCTCCAACCGTCATACGAGGGCCCAGATGTGGAGCGCCTCCTTGCACAGCAGATGGGACAGCGTGCCGCCCTGTTTGTTGAAGTAGTACATAGTCGTGGTATTGTCCATCTGGACTTGAACCACTTGACCCCGGAGCTGAGGAGTGAAAGGTGACAATGCCAGTCTGACTGCTCTGAGCTCCAACAGGCTGATGTGGCATCGGGAGTCCACGGGGGTCCAGAACCCTTTGGCCCTGTTGTCCCCCATGTAGGCTCCCCAGCCCATGAGAGAGGCATCAGTCGTAAGGACGACCATCTGCTCGGGGCAGACAAACGGGATCCCTTCCTGCAACCGGTCTTGGGTGGCCCACCACTGGAGAGCATCCCACATCTTCTGGGTTACAGTGATCAACTGGTCGAAGTGACCAGATCGCTGAGTCCACTGGGCGGCCTGCTCCCATTGGAGAGGGCGCATATGGCACCGGGCCCAACAGACCACTGAGGTGCATGCCACCATGGAACCCAGAAGGCGCAGAAAGTCCCGGGCAAGTGCCCAACCAGAAATTATTGGGCAAAAGAGGACAGAACCTCTGCCCTGTCTGCCGGGAGCAGAGCTCTGGCCTGACAAGAGTCAAGTTCTGCCCCGATGAAGCCCATCACCTGAGAGGGCATGAGCTCCAACTTGGCCTCATTGATCAGGAGGTTGAGTAGGGAGCAGGTTTGGAGGGCCAGGTCCCTAGACCTCTCCACCTCCTGAAGGGAGGAATCTGCCAAAAGCCAGTCGTCAAGATAAGGCAAGATTATGACTCCTCGACACCGAAGGTGGGCTGCCACGACTGCAATGCATTTCTTGAAGACCCGAGGGGTCGATGACCGGCCGAACGGCATGGCTCGGAACACGTACAGGGTCCCTTCGACCCTGAAGCAGAGGAACCGCTGATGGGATGGACAGATTGAGATGTGAAAGAACTCGTCCTGTAGATCCAGTGAACAGAACCACATGCTTCGCTCCAGGGATGGTATGATCTGGTTCAGAGACCATCCGAAAGGTGTGGGTCCTGAGATATTGATTCAGGTCATGGAGATCTAGGATGGGATGCCAACCCCCGTCCCCTGGGGCATAAGGAAGTATATGGAAACAAAGCCTGGGCCTATCAGAGGATCCGGCACTGTAGCTACTATCTTCTTGCAGAGGAGCTGAGCCACGTCGTCTCGAAGAGCCGACTGGGTGCATGCGGAGATCTGTTCCTCCCGAGGGGTGCAGGCACGGCTGGGAGGGTACTACTCGAATTCCAGAGGCAGTCCCTGACCAACCACTTCGAGAACCCACCTGTCCGAGGTGATAGACCAGGCGGAAAGGAAGTAGCGGAGGCGACCCCCCCACGGGAGGACCCAGAGCTGGCGTGACAGGTGTAGGGGTGGCAACCCCCAACCCGTCACTGAGCAGGCTTAAAAGGAGGAGAAGGCTCCAGGACCTGCGCCTCGGCCTCCTTTTCGGGGCTGTCGAGGACCCTGCTTGTGCCACGGGCGTCAAGCTTGAGCTTGCTGCTGCTGCCGACCTCCTTGATAGGAGGGCTGCCTGATCACAGGGGAAGAATGTCGAATTGGCTTCTTCTTTCTCTTCTGTGGGTTCTTGCCTGAAGGACCCTTGGCAGAAGTAGCATCCAAGGTGGCACTGGACTGCTCTATAAGCTGAAGGTGACCGGCCACTCCCGGACCGAACAAGTCGGGCCCCAGGAAGGGCACGTCAGCAAGCTTATGCTGAGTACCCGCCAAGAAGGAGGAAAGCCTCAACCAAGCCCTGTGGCGAGAGGCCACTGCGGCTGCCAGCGAGCGGGCACAAGAATCTCCTATATCCAAGGCTGTCTGGAGCTGCTGTTTAGCAACAGCATGGCTTTGGTCATGGACCTGCTAGACCGTAGTCTGCATGTCCGGTGGAAGATGAAGGAGGACCTCGTCCAATGACCCCATAAGGGCATGAGAGAAGTGTGCCATAACAGCTGAGCTGGCCTGACGAAGGCCCAGAGAAGAGGCCGCATAGACCTTGCAGGCAGAGTGGTCCATATTTTTGGACTCCTTGTCCGGGGGTCGGTCAGTGTCGACCAAACTACCAGTATGTCTGAACACAGAGGCAGTCACCAGGCTCTCGGCCAAAGGGTGCGCTGTGGATCCCGCAAGGGACCCCATGGGCACCGTGTACCTGCGGGCTGATGGTGCTGGGCAGGAGGCAGGACACTGCCAAAGTTCAAGGGCCGGGCCCACAATGGCCTTGGCCACTGGAAAGGCCTCCGTTGGGGTATCCGCTCTCTTGAGAATGTCAGTGAGAGGGTACTCTGCCTTTTTCTGGATGGGCTCCTGGGGCATTCTGGTGGAATCGGAGATGAGGCAGAGGATGCCCAGGAAGGAGGAAGGGCCTTCTTGCATCCCTGCACCGACCGACGACTCAACATCCCCGGGATGTGAGTGCAAGCCGGTGACGTCAGAGTCCGAGGAGTCGTGACAGAGTGGTCTACCGCCTAAGTCACCCTCGATCTGGCAAAGGCAGTCCGGGGTGACTTATCGACAGACGCCGGGAAGCCCAGTGTCTTGTCGTTCCTCTTTCGAGGGTGCCCTCCTCAGGCTGTTTAGGCGGTGGTTCCACCCTGATCAGTCGAGAGACCGGGATGAGCCGAACCGGGAGACGAGCCAGCCCCAGGGCAAAGGAATCGGTGACTTCGGTTCGCAGGGGTCGATATGTCGACCTAGGAGGCGGAGCCGTTATGGCCGGGTAGGTGGCAGAGCCGCTTCTCGACCGGTCAGGGATCAACTGCTGCCACATGAGGTCTTCACAGTGCCAATGGAGCTCTGCCGAGCTCTCCTCATCGGAGGAGGATGAGGACCTGTGGCGTTGCCTCTTTTTAGAGCACCTGTGGCTCTTTCTCGGTCATTCGGCCGACTCGTTCGATCAGGAGACATCGGGGTCGGTGAAAACTGAGGTCCGGAACCTGGTCCTTGATGGGACACCAGCAGGCTGGGCCCCTCAGGAAATACAAGGACCAGAGTCCTTTCCAAGGAATCTTTTGAAGAAGCTGGCGCATAAAGGGTCGATCTGGTCGAAGATAATTTCCACCTCATTGGCCACTTCCTCAGTCCCCTGGCCAGACGGAAGATCTGTGAAGCCGGTGGCCGAGGATGCTATCTCGACCGAAGTAGAGACCGTGTGTTCCTGGGACTTGGACCTCTCTCAGTCCCAAGAACATCTTCGCTGAGACGAAGACACAGGGTCCTTATCTCTCTTATGACAGCCGGAGGAGTGCGTGCCCGAGGGCACCTTACCCAGAGTGGGGACAGACTGCCACAACTCCTTGAAGGAGCTCGTAAAGGTGGAGGTGGAGCCAAGGTTCAGTGGAACACAAAAGCTTCGACTGGCCGAAGTGCGAGCAGCTTCATCCTCGAACACCTTCAGCTGTTCATCGGATCCCGCAGCCGTGGAAACCGCCCACCTCGCCTCCTTCGATTTCACCGGTGGGTTCCTTTTCTCTGGTCTCCCCAGCTTCAAGCGTGCCCTGCGATCGTCCAGGACGTTGGGATAGAAAGCCAGGCAAAAACTGCACGATGAGGTGTCATGGCCGATACCTAGGCAGTAAATGCATGCGAGGTGAGGATCAGTGCGCGGCATCTTCTGGCCGCAGGGACACTGGTGAAATCCAGGGGAAGATTTTTCCTCCTTGGTAGATGCGACAAAAACATGATCGCTAACTCGAACAAATTTCATTTTCGGTAAAAAAACAACGGTTAGAATCCAGGGCCTACGATATGCTGAGAGCACAAGGGAACCTGCACCTTCTAGCAGAAAGGAAGATCTGGCGTCATGGGGCAGAGCCGAGGTATATACCACCCGGGCCGGTCGGAGGAGCCAGCTTGAAGACTTCCGGCAAGATTTAAAGTGGAAGGATCATGCCAAGAAGTGTGGATGAACAACATATCCACACTCCAAGAAGAGCTCTTATCCCTCTGAGAGGCTCCATGCCCGCCAACCCATAGCACAGACTTATGTAAGATGTAATCCACCTTGCAATAGTCCGTTTTGCTGCAGGTCTGCCAGAAGCAGCTTCAGCGTAGGTGACAAACAGCTGGTGAACCTCTCCCCAAATTTCTGCCGTCCTCTCCTTACAATAGGAGAGAGCTTGTCTCAGGTCCAAGGTATGGAGCCTGTCTTTGGCCTCCGAGGTATAATTAGGGTAGTATACTGGCAGAGTTAACACCTGGCTAAGATGAAACTCTGACACCACCGTCGAAAGGAATTTCGGGTAGGGGTGCAGGACAACCTTGTCCCTGTGGAAGACCAGATAAGGGGAGTCCACAGACAGCACCTGGAGCTCCCCTGTCCTTCTGGCCGACGTGATAGCCACCAGGAAGACAGTCTTCCACGACAAGTGTGACAACGCACACTTGTGCATTGGTTCGAATGGCTTGCCCATGAGGTCTGCCAGTACCAGCAGTAGATCCCATGGAGGTGGAGGTTCACGCACCGGATGGGATATGTGATCCAGGCCTTTGGAAAAGCACCTGACCACTGTCTCCTGCGATGTCAGCTGACCGGCCCGCACCCGGTTAAGCAGAGATGGCTGTCAGGTGCACCCTAAGGGTCTATGACCGAAGACCCCCTTTGGAGAGAGACCAAAGGTAGTAGAGAATGTTAGCCACTGGAAAGGACAGAGGGTCTAGGCCCTTGCCCTGACACCAAATGGAAAATCTTTTACATTTGAAGGCATAACATTTCCTGGTTGATTACTTTCTGGGTGCCTCTACCACGGTGAGGACATCCTAGGAAAGACCCAAAGCCTGCAACTCTAGCCGCTCAGGTACCAGGCTGTGAGGTACAGGGATTAAAGGTCCGGATGGTATACCTTCCCCTGACAGAGAGATCAGGTCCAGGCGTGCTGGAAGCCACTCCGGGGGCCTGCGCCTGAGGAGATCTGGATACCAGAACTAGCGCGGCCAGTCTGGGGCTACGAGGATTGCCACACCCTCCCTTGAGGAGCACCTTGTGGATCAAGGGAAATGGAGGGAAAATGTAGAAGAGGCCTGGGGTTCACGGCCTCGAGAAGGCATCCCACTGCAGCGAGCCCTGCTTTGGGGGGGAAGGGGTGGGCATGAAACAGCCTCAGCTTGGTGTTGTCCCTGGAGGCCAACGAGTCCACCACCAGTTTGCTCCAGTGGGAGAACAGGCTGGAAGTTACCTCTGGATGGAGAGACCACTCATGGGATGTCTCGCCTAAGCAGCTGAGAGCATCTGCCAGATGGTTCGAGGCTCCTGCCACATTTAGGCTAAGAGGTCTGCCTCCAGACTGCTGATGAGGGTCCAGATACGGAACACCTCCCTGCAAAGCAGACGGGAATGCGTGCCGCCCTGTTTTTTAAGGAAGTACACAGTCATGGTATTGTCAGTCTGGACTTGAACCACTCGACCCCGGAGCTAAGGAGCAAAAGTGGACAGTGCCAGTCTGACTGCTCTGAGCTCCAACAGGTTGATGTGGTATCGGGACTTCTCAGAGGTCCAGAACCCGTGGGCCCTTTTGTTCCCCATGTGGGCTCTCGGGCCCATGACAGAGGCATCCGTCGTGAGGACAGCCGTCGGCTCGGGGCGGACAAACTGGATCCCTTCCTGCAACTGGTCTTGGGCGGTCCACCATTGGAGAGTGTCCCACATCATCTGGGTTACAGTGATCAGCAGGTCGAAATGACCGTGGTGCTGAGTCCACTGGGCAGCCAGCTCCCACTAAAGGGGCGCAATGTGCCACCAGGCCCAACGGACCACGGAGGTGCACGCTGCCATGTAACCCAGAAGAAGGCGCAGAAAGTCCCGGGCAGGGCACAATTGCCCAACCAGAAATGATTGGTCAAAGGAGGAGCGAACCTCTGTCCTGTCCTCCGGGAGCCGAGCTCTGGCTTGACGAGTCTCGAGCTCTGCCCCGATGAAGGACATCACCTGGGAAGGCACAAGTTCTGACTTGGCCTTGTTGATCAGGAGACCGAGTTGGGAGCAGGTCTGGAGGGCCAGGTCCCTGGACCTCTTCACCTCCTGCTGGGTGGGACCTGCTAAGAACCAATTATTAAGGTAGGGGTAAATTCTGACCCACCAACACCTGAGATGGGCTGCCACCACTGCAATGCATTTGGTGAAGACCTGTGGGGCCGATGACAGGCCGAGCGGCATGGCTCGGAATTCGCATAATCTCTCCTTGGCTCTGAAGCGGAGAAACCACCAATGAGACGGACAGATTGGGACGTGAAATAACACATCCTGCAGATCCAGTGAACAGAACCACATGTTTCACTCCAAGGATGGTATGATCTGGGACAGAGTGACCATCCGAAAGGTGCTTGACCTGAGAAACTGATTCAGGTCCTGCATATCTACACTGGGGCGCCAGCCTCCCGTCTGCTTGGGCACCAGGAAGTACCTGGAGACAAAACCTGGGTCTGCTGGGGAATCCGTCACCGGAGCTACTGCCTACTTGAGGAGGAGCTGAGCAATGTCGTTTCAGACAGCTGAATGAGTAAGGGCGGATACTCTTTCCTTCCATGGGGCTTGGCTTGGCTTGGAGGGTACTGCTCGAATTTCAGAGGCAGACTGACTGACCACCTCCACCTGTCCGTGGTGGTAACAAACCAGGGTGAAAGGAAGTGGTGGAGCTGGCCCCCATGGGAGGACCCAAAGCTGGTGTGACAGGGGGGTGGCAGCCCCCGACTCGTTACTGAGCAGGCTTGGAGGAGGATCCAGGACCTGAACCTCAGCACAACAGTTAGTTTGCGCTGAATATCTGCCGGGAAAAAAAAGAGAGCCTCAGCCAAGCCCTGCGGCGAGAAGCAACTGCGGCTGCCAACAAGCGGGCACAAGAATCCCCAATGCCCAGGGCCGTCTGAAGCTGCTGTTTGGCAACAGCCTGGCCCTGGTCCCAGACTTGCTTGACCGTGGTCTGCATGTCCATGGGGAGATGTGGGAGGACCATCCAAAGACCACAAGAGGGTATGGGAGAAGTGTGCCATGATGACAGGCGAACTTGCCTGACGGAAGCCTAAAGATGAGGCTGCATAGACCTTCCGAGCCAAATGATCCAAATTTTGGATTCCTTCGGGAGTAATCGTGTCGGCAGAACTGCCAGTATGCCTTAACACAGAGGCGGTCACCAGATTCTCAGCCGAAGGGTGCTCTGTGAACCCCGCAAGGGGCCCCACGGGCACCGCATACGTGCAGGCCATATGGGCAGACGGAGCTGGACAAGAGGCAGGGCACTGCCAAAGTTCTAAGGCTGGGCCAACTATGGCCTCAGCCACAGAAAAGGCCTCCGTCGGGGTATCCCCTTTCTTAAGGATGTCCGTGAGCGGGTACTCCACCTTTTTCTGGATGGGCTCCAGGGGCATCCCTGTAAACAGAGATGAGGCGACCAATACCCTGGAAAGACAAAGGACCTTCCTCCGTCTCAATCCCACTGGCCGAGAATGTAAGCCGGTCTCATCCGATTCTGAGGAATCTGGATACAACAGTTGGACGCCCAGGTCACCTTCTACCCGCTGTGGGGCGGTCCAGGGTGACTGTGACCGAAAGACGCCAGAGAAGCCCGGTGTCTGGTCTAGCTTCCTTGGAAGAAGCCCCTCCCACAGGCTGCTTGGGCAGTGGTTCCATCACTAACGGTGGAAAGACCGGTTTAGACCAAACCGGAGTTTTCGCCGGCTCCCCAGGCGGGGGAACGGACAATTGGCTCCGAAGGAGTCGGCTTCGGCCTGGGAGGCGAAAGCCAAGTAATGGCTGGGGAAGAAGCCAGAGTCGGTTTGTGCCAGTCAAAATCAGCTGTTGCCACATGAGGTCTTCGTAGCGCCGGAGTTTCCGCTGGAGCCTCTCCTCATCCGAGGACGATCGATGGCATCGCCTCTTTTTAGTCCACTTGAGGCTCTTCCTTGGCCTTTTGTTTAAGGGGGTCCTGGACCTCGATCGAGAAGGCCGATTCGGTCGCTCGGGAAACACTGGCGGGACCGGTGATTTCCCAGAGTCTGGGACCACATCCTCGATGGGATTCCCAGAAGGCTGGGTCTCCTCATCAAGGAAACAAAGGACCGGAGTCCGACTGAGAGAATCGTCGACCAGAGTCTGTGACAATGGGTCGATTGGATCTATTATTTCAACCTCGATCGACTGGCTGGACGTCAAAGCTGAGAAGCCAGCGGCCTAAGAAGCAATTTCAACCGAGGTTGAGACTGCTGGTTCCTGGGACCGAGATATCTCCTGCTCCCTAGAATGTCTTCGACGAGACGAAGACAATCCAGAGTCCTTTTACCGCTTACGGGACAGAGAAGAGTGTGTGCCCGCAGGACTCTCTCCCTTAGTCGGGAGAGACTGGCACAACTCTTGGAAAGAACCAGAGAAAGTGGAGCCCAGGTTGAGCGAAATGAAGAAGTTCTGAGAGGAAGGTTCACCGGCACAAGCCACTTCCTCCTCGAAGGCCTGCATCCGTTCCGATTGCTCGGCGTATCCCGCAGCCGTGAAAACCACCCACAGAGCCTCTTTTGATTTCACCAGAGGGTTCCATTTTTCCGGCCTTCCCAACTTCAGGCATGCAAGACGGTCGATGAGGATGTTAGAGTGAAATGCAAGACAGAAATCGCACTTCGAGGTGTCATGGTCGACACCCAAGAAATAGACTCATGCAGTGTGGGGATTGGTGCGTGACATCTTCTGGATGCACGAACACTGGCGAAATCCTGGGGAAGCCTTGTTTTCATAATCGAAGATAAAGAGTCGTGGTCGCTAATGCAAACTAGACGTATTTTCGGAATAACCGAAGGAATAAAAGCCAGGGCCTACAAAATGTGGTAGCACGTGGGAGGCAACCTGAATCTTCCAGCGGAAAGGAAGATCTGACATTATGGGGTGGAGCCGAGGCATATACCACCTGGGTGGGTGGGAGGAGCCAGCTTGAAGACCTTCTGGCGATCCTTAAAGGGAAAGGGACATGCTAACAAGTGTGTATCAACAACATATCCACAATCCTATAATGGTCAATTTGCAATTCATTTCAAAAACACAAACCTTTCTTCATATCGAAAGCATGCACGAGTGGCAATATATTTAACAATTTATGTGATCAATACATGCTGTAGCAAACAAAAGATTTATTAGAGAACACTGGGGATTATAGGGTGAACCCCCACAATTTTTGCACTATTTCTGCAAAAAGTCTGCATTTTTGGGTAAAATTTTTCAGTTTTCCAATGACCCTGCCGATAGTTTCTTCCAGAGGTATTCATCTAGCCGCGCACACACACTGCATCATTCTGGCTCAAGATCATGCAACCGGATTTAAACCAACTGCAGTACAGAGTCCATACCCACACTACTACCCAGGGTACAGTACAGTTATGTAAGAACTTACCTTAACAGTAGATCTTCAAGAGGGGCTCTTGCAGCAGGCCGCATTGACAGAACTATGCCACCAGGACCATACAGAAAACTTCTAGCTAGCAGTCCATAGCGGGGGACCGCCCCCGACGTCAGCACACAAATGTCCGCCTAAGATATAAAAGGGGCGGTCCCCCAGCCCAACCTCAGTTCTCCCGCCAGAGACCCCAGCATGCCCAGAGAAAGGAGAACAGAGGCGGTTCCTCAAAGCTGAGGAAAGCAGAGTAGCCAAGAAGAAGAAACAGCAATTGGGGTAGGAGGGAGGGAGGGAAAGCAGCACCAGCTGCAAGAGCCCCTCTCTAAGATCTACTGTTACAGTAAGTTCTTGCTTAACTGGCTTCGAGGGGGGCTCTTACAGCAGACAACACCGGTAGGACTGAGTACCAAGCAGTATCGGTACAGACTCGATCAGCAGGAAGGAGGAAGAAAACAGGCACAGGGCATTTAAGAAAGAAGGCCCTTAAGGTCTGCAAGTCCAAAGTTGGCCCTACGTCTAGAGGCAATGTCCAAACTATAATACCCAATAAAGGTATGAACAGAACTCCAAGTGGCGGCTACGCAAATGTCTGCAGTGGACACATTCCTGAAAGAGGCAACTAAGACAGCCATGCCTCTGGAAGAATGGCTTTTAACCGGTCCCGGTAAAGGCTTTTCGTACTTCCAATAGCAATAAATAACACAATTTGCTAACCACTTGTTGGAAACAGGAGCCTTCTCTTCTGGGGGCAAACGACAAAAAACAACTGATCAGCCTTTCTGATAGTGCAGATGCTGTCCAAATAGTACCGGAGCACCCGGTGGACATCCAGAGTATGAAGTAAGGCCTCCTCCTGATTAGAATACCCGGGAAAATAAACAGGCAGGTGGATGGGTTGATTTAACAAATTCAGTCACCATCTTAGGTAGAAACTTAGGATTGGTCTGCAAAGACATCCTGTTTTTGTGAAAAACCAAATAAGGTTCTTTGCACATCAGAGCCTGCAACTCGAAAATCCTCCAAGCAGAGGTAACAAAAAATAATGCTTTCCACAAAAGGAAGTGCCCACAGCTTGCAGCTGGCTCAGAGGGAGGTAAAGTAAGCTTTTCCAAAACAAATAAAAGGTCCCATGGTGGGACAGGGTAACATATCTCACATGAAAGTGTGGGAAAGATCCAGTTGGGCAACAGCTTTGCCCTCGACAGGTATATGGTATGCAGAGATGGTGGAAAGGTGCACCTTAAGCAAGGAGAAACCCAGACCTGAATCCAAGAGGGACAGGATATACTCCAGGATTAGATTAATTGAAGAGGTGAAAGGATCCAAGTGCCGAGCGGTGGCACAAATGGAGAAGTGCTTCCACTTTATGGCATAAGTGGCTCTGGTAGAAGGCTTCCTAGCAGCCACTTAAACATCTGCCACCCGGGGAGAAATTCTGAAGTGGGCAATAGTTAAGTCTGCAGGAGCCAAGCATGGAGATGCAGTGACTTGAGGTCCAGATGGACCAGAGTGTCCTGCTCCTGGGAGAACAAGTCGGAGCACAGGGGCAAGAGGAGTGGAGGCTCCACAGCCAGTTGCTGTAGAAGTGGAAACCATATCAGACACAGCCAGCAGGGAGCTATTAGGATCATCTCTGCTCCTTCTTACTGTAGCGTGAGTAGAATCCTCTGCAGAATTGAGAAGGGAAGGAAGGCATACAGAAATCTCCCTGTCCAAGAAAGGGACAACACGTCGCACCAGAAGACACCAATCACTGGATCGAGCGAACAGAAACTGGGCAGTTTTGCGTTGGGTGGGAACTCAAAGAGGTCAAACTCTGGATGGACCTATCTGCCGAAGAGGTCCTTGACCACTGAGGACAGGAGCTCCCATTCATGAGTCCTCGCCCAGGACCTGCTTAGGATGTTGGCCAGGACGTCTTGGACGCCTGGAACATGTACTGCGGCTAGTTCCAGGGTTGTGCCGTATGGCCCAGTACCAGACTCATGGCCTCTGTGCAAAGGGGGTAAGAATGCCCCCCCCCCCGCTTGTTGATGTAGTAGACTACAGACATGTCTGTCCGTATTAGAAGAGGGCCTGGAAGAAGGTTGTGACAGAGTTGAGTAGGACCCGGCCCCAGTTGTTATGGAGAGTTTGAATGCAGGGATCTGTCTTGTTCTTTCCTTTCCTGTCTCTTGTCTGTCTGGTTGCACAACCACATTTTCCTGTGAGACCTAGGATTTGATCACCCCAGCAGTCTTGCAATTCTCAGCTTCTCACTGTCTCTCTCTTCCCTTGCTGTTTCTGCTTTTTCCTCCCTCGCATATCTGCTGTTATAAAAATATATGCAAATTATTATGTGGCAATGTAACTGATACTGGGGATCTCTGTTTAGAAATTATATAGTGTTACTGTTGAAATGTATACAATTATAGTTTGAGATGACAGCAAAAAGCTATTGGGAACTCAAGGGGTTAACTCGAGATGCAATTTTTAAGCTTCTGCAGAAGCTGTAAACAAGAGCTTAGTGCTGGATCACAATGTACTGTTATGCTGCACTTGCATGAAATTTACAAAAACACTGGAAATTTACAAGAACATTATGTGAGAAGCATGTTATTTTCTTAAGGAGCTATTGGATAGACTTATAAAAAGCAGCTGCAATGTTTTGCAAAAGGGACACAGACATTGAAGGAAAGCTCAGCTGGATCTTCTCTGTTTATTCTGCCTTTTTAAATAGTTATTATGAAAAATGTTTTATTTTATTATTCATAATGCAACTCTTGTTGCGAATTTTACAAATGCTCCTGGTTTTTCCTATGCTTCCTGACCTGTGCCTCGAAGACAAAGTTGAGTCTGGAAGGCCTTCATGGCGTAAAGGACTGTCCGTATCTCTAGAACATTGATGTGGCAATGTTGTTCGCACTCTGACCAAATCCCCAAAGTCTGACGATCGGCCAAATGGGCACCCCAGCCCAAGCCCAAGGCATCCATTGCGAGAATCTGCTGCAGAGATGCTGCCCAGAAAGGAACCCCATTAGGAGATTGGAAGGGTTCTGCCACCATTCCAGGGTCTGCCTCTCTGGATTGGAGACCTAAACTGACTGATCCAGATCGTCTGTATGCTAGTCCCATTGGGCTTGAAGAGTCCATCAATCAATCAAATCAATCAATCAAAACTTTATTTTTAAAAGGCGCTTTTCTCCAACCAAAGCGCCTGTACAATTTCATAAAACAATAAATAAACAAGATTTAAAATTATTATAAATCATTAAAAGCTATATTAAAAAGGTGGGTCTTCAAAGCTCCTTTAAAACTTAGACAGTCGTGGCATGACTTGGATGAGGCAGAGAATTCCACAGGGTCGGGCCATAAAACTAAATGATCTAGCCCCTGAAGTTTTCAAACGAACCCTGGGAATTTCAGCAATCCCTCATCAGTGGGCGGAGGGACAGTAGGGCAAAGGAGCTCTTTCAGGTAGCAGGTCCCTGGTCGTAGGGCTTTATAGGTCAGCAAACCACCTTGAAGGTGATTCGCTGAACACTGGCAGCCAGTGCAGTCCGGTGAGCACAGGCTATTATATGGCTGGATCTAGAAGATCCAGTCAATAACTTGCTGCCGCATTCTGCACAAGCTGCAGATTGCAAGTTCAACCCCGATAGCCCTAGGTACAGGGAGTTGCAATAGTCAAGGCAGGAGGTAACAAAGGCGGATCAACGTGGAAGATCCTCTGAAGGAACCAGGTGCTTCACCCGGGCGATATTCCTCAGATGGAAAAGGAAGTTTGACCACCGCTGACACCTGGGATTTAAGCTATGGTCGCCAATTACGCCAAGATACTGCACCTGATCTGAGGTTGTCAGCTGAACGCCCCTGGCCATAAGCCTGAGGGCCATCCATCCGCAAACCCGCCTCACAGCCACCTTTATCCATGACTAACACCTCAGTTTTTCTGGTTTAACTCTCAGCCAGCTCCCATTCATCCAGTCCTGGATTTCGGCAAGGCAGTTATTAAATACCGATAAGGCAGCATCCTGGTCGGGGACAAAAGACATATACAGCTGGGTATCATCTGCATAGCAATGAAAACCCAAACCGTATCGTCTAATCGCTCCCAACGGCAGCATATACACCGCAAACAACATAGGCACTAAAATAGAACCCTGCGGTACCCCGCAGGATAGGGAGATTGATGCCGAAGAAAAGATTCCCGACACCACCCTCTGAGTCCCACCCGAGGTAGAGATCAAACCACCTGAGGACCATACCAGATAATCCACAGATGGACCAGCAGACGCCCAACAGCACACCATGGTCAACAGTGTCAAATGCTGCAGAGAGATCGAGAAGTACCAAGATAGAACGGGTCCTACGATCTCTCTCTATTAGGAGGTCATTGGGCACCAACAAGTGCTGTCTCGTACTATGCCTTTTCCAAATCTTGACTGGAGAGAATCAGAATATTGTTGTTGGTCAGATGATCATCCAACTGTACTGCACCACCTTCTCAATAACTTTACCCACAAAGGGTAAGTTAGAGACTGGTCTGTAATTTGCTAGACAGTCTGGGTCTAAGGAGGATTTCTTTAAAAGAGGCTTAACTATAGCCTCTTTAAGGGGATCTGGAAAGATCCCCTCTCTAAAGACTTCCAGACTATCAAAGCCAGGACTAGGCCGATTTTATCCACACAATCCACTAAAAGACGTGTGGGGCCAGGGTCCAAATCACAGTTGGTTGGTCGCAGCGCTCGGATGACCATCACAATATTATCGATTGTGGGGAGGCTGAAGTCAGACCATACAAATTGAGTGTTCGACATCTCCACCGACCATCACTGCTCCCATTGAGAGGGAAGGACTGACGCCTGATCTGATTTTGGCAACCTTATCTGCAAAAGAGAGCAAACCCTCACACCGTTCTGGAGAAAAGGCTCTTCTGGGCTGAAGACAGGCTGGATTGCACAGTCTGTCCACAGTCCGAAAGAGCTGAGCTGGTCTATTCTGTGCAGCCGCTATCTCTCTGGACAGGAATTCTGCCTTCTTACAAGAGATTGCGGATTGATAGGCTGTATAATGGTCCATCAAACTAAGTTTGTTATCATCCAGAACGGACTTCCGCCAACGCCTCTCCAGCCTTCGTCCAACCCTCCTCAACTCCCTCACGGTCTCATCAAACCATGGAGACCTGGGGCGAAGAGTGAGAGGACGAACATGAACAGGTGCAATAGAGTCCAGGGCCCCTGTCACCGCCTTACTATAGGCATGTACCAGGTCACCTGGATCCGAAGTAACCACCGTAGCCCGATAGGGTCCAGCACGCCATCAGGTCATCCGGGACACCCCGAAAGGGCGGTACCGTACCATCTCTGAAGGGGCTGACCTAATAGGGGTGGCCTCAAAACTGAACCTAATGGAGTGATGGTCAGACCATCCGAGTGGTTCCACCACCAAATCAGATATCCCCATCCCCAGAAGGAATACCAGGTCCAATGAGTGTCCACCAATATGAGTCGAGGAGGAAACAACCTGTGTGAAGCCCAGTGATACCATCAACTGAAGGAAGTCTTGACCAAAGCGTGAGAGTTCATCGTCGACCCAAGCATTGAAGTCCCCCAGAACCAACCATCTGGGGGACCCCAATGTCAGGTGGAAACAATGAAGTTCACGACTTCCTGCAGGAAGACATTCTCATCACCTGGTGGACGGTATACGAGAAGTATCCTGCACCCCACACCCTCGCCTAAGACACATTCAAAGGATCTGGTGACTCCCACCGGTACCTCCACCAGGCCCAGTTCTGACTTGAAACATATGGCAACACCCCCGCCCCTACGATCCTGCCTCGGGCCGTGTATCACCGAGTACCCGGCTGGAACTGCTGCTGCTAAAACTGGCCCAGCATTTCCATCCAACCAGGTCTCGGTGATGCACGCCAGGTCAGATGACCCAACAAGATCGGCTATAATGGCCGTCTTGTTTTTGATAGACCTGGCATTACACATTGAGGCAGGCGGGCTGGGGAACCATGGCTATAGCCGCCATGTGCCCTAGGAGCCACAGAAAAGACCTATCTAGAACCTGACACAAGGAGGAAAAGCTGGACCTGCACTATCAAACGTTCCACTCTGTCCTGTGGCAGGAAAGCTCTGCCCTGTGATGAGTCTAGGACTGCTCCTATGTACTACAGGTGCTGGCTCAGCGAGACACAAGACTTGGGTAGACAGAGTAAACCCCAGAGTCTGGAACAACCAAAAGGAGGCATCCAGGGTCTGAATCAACTTGAGCCCCTTTTTTTTTTGGGGGGGTGCTGTTAGCAGCCAGTCATCCAAGTAAGGGAAGGCATCATGCCCAGTCCCAGCAGGGTCACAGCCACCACTGCCAGGCACTTGGTAAAGTTTGTCCTAGGGTGTTTTACTGACAATGTTGTTAGAAGGGCCACCCCTCCTGTTCTGGCAGAACTCCTTAAACCTGCCTACTCCTCTTATTCCCTAAGGCTGCATGGTTCTACAGTACTCCGGGTTCCAAATACCCACACGAAAATGGGCGACAATGCATTTGCTATATGTGCACCTAATCCATGGAATTCCCTTTCTGCATATGTTTGCACTTCCCCCTCCCATACCAGTTTCTGAAACTCCCTTTGGGATCACCTGCTGCTCCTCCTTGTCATGCAATTGCACTTAAGATGCTAGTAGGCTCCCATATAGATATTCACACTTTTTGGCCTTCCTTGAGGCACTCTCCCGAGCTTTGCATTGGTTGCCTGCCTAAACTTACCTGTTCGTATTGGTTATGAATTTTATTTATTGTTGAACTGTCTTCCTGTTTTGGTTGTAAATTCTGATCATTGTTGAACTGTTTCCTCGTTACATCTATCAATGTCTGTATATTGTTTATCTACTTACCTGAAATATCTGTGCATTCTTAGCCTGTCTGTATTTTGTCTGTGTATTTTCCTTGTAACCTCCCGGATCGCTCCTGATAATAGGCATCTGTTTGTGTCTAGTGTGTTTACCTGGTTAACAAAAGCTGAATGATCCAGAATTGGTCTTAAGTCCCCAGTCTTCTTGGGGACTAGAAAGAAGTGGGAATTGGACTCCTTCCCTCTCTGAGCAGGGGGTACAGGCTCTATAGCCTTTTTCCGCAGTAGCACCTGAATCTCCTCCTGGATGAGGGGGCGACATGGGCCTGAGAGTAGAGGGAGTGCAAGGGAGGGTTGTCTGGAGGGACCTCTAGCAATTCCAGTGTGTGGCCCCTTTCCACAATCTGAAGTACCCGTTGGTCTGAAGTTACACTGCACCACCTCCAGTTATAGCCATCCCCCCTGACCGCCTCCCCCCAAGGACTCTGCTTGGGGGGGCCAGCCTGTAAGAAGTCAGGTTGTGGTACCGGGGGTGGGCAGTGTGACTGGGGACACTCTAGGGGCAGAAGCTCCACCCGGCTGGGTAGAAGCCTTGTGCCTGAAGGAGCCTCTAGCTTCTGGTCCTTGGACTGCTGCCTCGGGGTCCGAGGAAAGGACTGGCGTTGGTTGGACCTGGGCTGAGAATGGGAAATGGAATGTATGGATCTCAAGGCTTTGCCCGACTCTTGGAGGCAAGAAATAATGTCCTGAGTGTCCCCACCAAAGTGGACAGAATCCTGAAATGGGGCATTCTAGGATTTTCGCCTGCACATCGGGTGCGAAACCAGATACCCTGAGCCAGGAGTAACAGAGGATGCAGACTCCTGTTGCTGTTGCCCATCGAGCTGTATCCACCATGTCATAAGCAGCCCTAAGAGCATGGTTGCCCATGTCCAAGCCAGACTTAAGGAGCTGGACAAGCTGGGTCTTTGTAGGGTCCTTGGGAAGTGCCTGCACTAGTTCTAAGGCCTTGCTCCACAAGGCATTCTGATACTGTACCATATAGGCCAGGTAATTCTGAGTCAAAATGACAAGAGTGGCAGAAAGGTTGATCCGCTTGCCAAATTGGTCGACCTGGTGAGACTCATTATCAGGAGGGTGGGTGCCTAGGTGCGGTCATGAGCCACATTCATGACCACAGAGTCTGCCTCTGGTTTCTCTCCCAAATAGGGTTTGTTGATGGGAGCACGATAAAGGTGGTCAGCCTTCTTAGCTAAGGCCAGAGTGGTGGAGGGACGGGTCCAGGTGGCCTTGGTGACATCCTTGTATGACTCGATGAGGGGTGGCACCACTAATGGGAGAGTCTTTTTTCTGCTAAGACAGACCCACCAGACAGTGACGTTCAGGGTCTAGTTCTTCCATCTCCTTCCTCATCAGGGACTGTACATGCCTCATGACATCCATAAAGATAGGATCATCAGGGTGGGGGGAGACACAGAAGTTTCCTTGGGGGCTTCAGGCTCATCAGAGGGCCCCCTAGAATCCTCAGAGTCCTAGGAAGAGGAAGAATCCTTTCCAGACAGGTCACTTTCTGGGACTGGCATCAGGGGGGAGTCATTCCTCCTTGTGTCAGTCTGTACGACTGGGAGAGGGTCCTGGAGACCGGGAATGGCTAGGACCTGCACGGTCAGAGTCCTGAGGAAGAGGGTCCTGAAGAGGCAGAGTGGAGGGCCTCCTGGGGGTATCTGTTTTTCATAAAGGCCAACCAGACTGAGAAAAGCGCATTATAATCCACCACAAGAGATGGATTACAAGGTGGGTACGGGTACTGGGGGGACGGGGCTGGGTACCCACGTGTTGGGTAACCCAGCGTCGGTCTCTGGGGCACTGGGTACCCTAGTGCCAGGTATCCAGGCATCCACCTGAGGAATCGGGTTCCCTGTCGTCTGTCCCTGAGGAATCAGGAATCCAGGCGCCGATCCCCTCAGTCATTGGCTGGGGACTGCCCGAAGGGCCAGCCGGTGGTGGCTAAGGCGATGATGGCTGGGGCATCGTCTGGGTCAACACCAGTAGAGCAGGCGTTGGCCGGACAGGTAAAGGCTGACACCGATCTGGCGAGACAAGTGATGCCGGCCCCAAAACGGAAGTGGGCATCAGTACAGGGAAGCTTGCTCCTGATGACGACAGAGGCGGTGCCTGTGTGGAGGTGGTGAGCGTATGCTCCAGGCGTTGCTTAGAGGAGTGTCCTGGAGTCAGGGACCGACGTGGGCAACACTAGGACTAGGAGAGCGACGGGCAAGGACTTGCCACTCAAGGAGGAGACCCGAGTTGAGCCACCTGACTGAGGACCTGCTTGAAAGCAAGGGCCTAAGCATTAGGGGCTGGGAGACAGGTGACGAAGTATGATGCCCCAAGGAGCCACCACTTGAGACTGAAATAAGGGTAGGCGGCTGAGAAACTGGCAGCCCCAAAGGGAGTAAGGGCTGCCGAAGGAGGAGGGGCTGACCTCCCGTGGGAGGAAGACCCAGAGGCAGTCGCTAACTTATGCGGTAACGAGAGTGGGAAGCTGACTGGGGCCGGTCCCTATGTTTGTACCAGTGCTTATGCTTCCCACTGGATTTCTCCTTCTGGGCAGGGGAAGAAGTCTAAGCCCCAGAGGCCGGGGAAGATGAGGAATTTTTGCCCTGAAGCTCATTTTCCATTGTGGCTAACTTTTGCTGCAGTAAGCAGCTCTGGAGGGTCTTCAAACGGCATCTCGTGTGGCCTGGTTGAAGTCCTGGCTGGCCTCGGTGTCATGGTCAGGGCCTAAGCAGCGCAGGCAGGCAAGAAGATTGTCCATCAATGGACAGAAGCTGCTTGCTGCAAGCACACTTCATATGCTAGTCTGAAGACAAAGTTGGAGAACACATGTACAAATGTAAAGAAACACCGATAAAAAACAATTTTTAACGAAAAGAAAATGGTGGGTAAAGTGCCAACAAAATGGCGGTCGACTGAAGCAGATGTCTATGAAGGTCTGATGTGCATGGGTTGATGACGGGAAAAGAACAGAGGCTGGGCTACGGGTCTGTCCCTTTTATGTCATAGGCGAAGGTGGTCCCCTGCTGTAGAATGCTAGCTAGAAGTTTTCCGTGTGGTCCTAGCGCCACGCAGCTTAGCCCTAATGGTGCTGCCTTGCTGCAAGAGCCCCCTCGAGCAAGATCGGGTGATTTCCTTGGTAAGTAGAAATCAGTGCAGACTAACCTTACCTGAAAACATCACATTTTCCAAATCTTCCCCCAAAGTCTAATCCTCCAATTCGGCTTTTATATATCTACATATAAATATGTGTATATATAACAGTGGAGCGATAGCGCCACTATATTTAGGGTTCAGTAGGTAGTTAATTGCTAAACCCCCGGTTTTGCACTTTAATAACTTTGCAACCGCTCAACGGATTTGCATGAAATTTTGCATGCGCAGCCTTGTGGGGGGTTGAACTCTGAAGTTTTATTCTAGTCGGATGTGCTGATTCACAGATCCAGATAGTGCAAAAAGTGACATTTCTGGACAGACTATTTCAAATTTTGGTCTGAAATTTTCAGGGTAGAAAGAGGTTGGCCCACAGATGTGCCTTTTGCTGGTTTGATGAACATTTTTTTATCCATTCCAAAGTTTTAAAATTGAAAAATTTCGGTTCTGCGCATGTTAAGTACAAGACAACTGTGTAAAACGAAAAAGGAATCATTTTTCATATGGGGACAATCTAGTCCTCCTTTCCTGGTCAACAAAATCTAAATAAATCACTATTCGTGAGGAAAAAAAGCCTTTTTTGTTTGCAGCCATCTTGTTTTTTTAAAAAAATACAAAATTCAAAAGCAACAAGAATGACATCCTGGAGAGAGACCAACACATCTATCTGGCTTATGGGGAGGACTCGGTTAGGTGGATTCTGCACTTAACTGAAAAATGACCCAAAATGTGTTTTCTGTCACATTTTAAATCCTTTTTCGTGACTTGCTTCCATTTTTTTTCCTTTAGGACGTTCATGTGAACATTTTTGTATGAACAAAGAATTCACTTTCTATTGTACAACAATTAAAATTTTGCCTCCTTTGCAGACAACAGAATACCATGCCGCAGTTATCTGCACAGAAGATTTATCAATGCATATTACCACAGTGTTTAAGAAATTTATTAAACATCAGGCACCTTATTCAACAAGCAATGGTACAGACATGCCGTTTTATCCCAAGTCTATAAAACTGGCTATAAGTAAGTGTTCTTTAACTTGGTATGGTCCCACCTTATTAAACTGCAATAATTAAGACTGCATAATTCAAAGCACTTTAAGAGACTGCTGAGAGCACAACACTTTATTCCTGTACTCGTAATGTAAATTAATTAGTATATTGTTTACTGTTTGTCATTATTAGATGTTAAATGTCGGGCGTGACTTTCCTTTCCCCAGTTCACCTCCTGGTTAAAAATTAAAACAATGAAATGAAAATACAGGCTACTCACCTGTAACAGTAGTTCTAGGAGTGATGTATGTTGTTCATCCACACGTCTGGCAGTGTCCTTTCCCTTTAAGATGTTGCCGGAAAGTCTACAAACTGGCTCCTCCCACCCACCCGGGCAGTATCTCCCTCGGCCCCGCCCCATGATGCCAAAGCTTGCCCGCTGGAAGCAGATCTTGTGCACCTAGGCCCAGTGAGGTCCGGTGGATCCATGTGGATGAAAAACATATACCACTTGTAGACCTACTGTTACAAGTGAGTAAATACAGGTTACTCACCTGTAACAGGAGTTCTAGGAATGGTATATGTTGTTCATCCACACTGTCTGGCAGGTATCCTTGCCGTTTTAAATCTTGCCGGAAGGTCTTCAAGCTGGCTCCTCCCACCCACCCGGGTGGTAAAACTCTCGGCTCCGCCCCATGACACCAGATCTGGCCTGCTGGAAGCTCAGGTTGTGCGTCGAAGCCGGGGAGGTCGGGTGGGTCATGTGGATGAACAACATATACCATTCCTAGAACTCCTGTTACAGGTGAGTAACCTGTATTTCTAGGGACATGGATATGTTGTTCATCCACACTGTCTGGCAGACTCCTAGCAGTTCTCCGGGAGGAGGAGGCAAGGCGACACCCCTACTTAGGGAATAGAGACTGAGAACCAGGCCCCAAAACCAGCATCCCGGCGTGACTCAAGGCTCGATGTGGTAATGGGTGATGAGTGTGTGCTGACTCCAGGTAGCAGCCCTGCAGATTTCCTGGATAGGGACGTCCCTGGAAGCAGCCACCGATGCAGCAGTATGGCTGGTAGAATGAGCTCTTATCCCTCTGGGAGGCTCCATGCCCGCCAACTTATAGCAGAGATCTATGCAGGAGGTGACCCACCTGCCTATCGTCCGCTTGGCTGCAGGTCTGCCAGGTGCGGCTTCAGCGTAGGTGACAAACAGCTGGCGAACCTCTCCCCGAATTCCAGCCATGCGCTCCTTATAGTAGGCGAGCGCCCTTCTAGGGTCCAGAGTATGGAGCCTATATTTGGCCTCCGAGGTGTGATTGGGGTAGAACACCGGCAGAGTCAACACCTGGTTAAGGTGAAACCCCGACACCATCTTCGGAAGGAATTTCGGTGGGGGCGAGAGGACAACCTTGTCCCTGTGGAAGACCAGGTAAGGAGACCTGGTGCAGAGCGCCTGAGCTCTCCCATCCTTCTGGCTGACGTGATAGCCACCAAGAAGGCGGTCTTCCACGACAGGTGAGAGAGTTCACACCTGTGCATTGGTTCGAATGGCTTGCCCATGAGCTTTGCCAGTACCAGCAGCAGATCCCACGGAGATGGAGGTTCTCGCACCAGAGGGGAAATGTGATCAAGACCTTTGAGAAAGCGCCAGACCACCTTCTCCTGCACCACCGACTGCTTCCCGGCCCGCGCCTGTAAGCAGAGATGGCTGCCAGGTGCACCTTGAAGGTCGCCAACCTAAGCCCTTGCTGAGAAAGGACCAAAGGTAGTCCAATATGCTCGCCAAGGAACAGGAGGAAGGGTCCAGGCCCTTGTCCTGGCACCAAATGGAAAATCTCTTCCATTTGAAGGCGTAGCATTTTCTGGTAGACTTACGGGACGCCTCAACTACGTTGAGGACCTGCCGGAAAGACCCAAGGCCTGGAACTCTAGCCGCCAGGAACCAGGGCCAGGTGCAGGGATTGAAGGTCCGGATGGAATACCTTCCCCTGATTGACTGAGAGCAGGTCCGGGCGAGCTGAAAGCTGCCTCGGGAGCCTGGAGCTGAGGCTGAGGAGATCTGGGTACCAGTACTGGCGGGGCCAGTCTGGGGCTATCAGAATCACCTGCGCCTTGTCCCTCCTTGCTTTGAGAAGCACCTTGTGCATCAAGGGGAACGGGGGAAAGGCGTAGAAGAGGCCCGGGGTCCACGGCCTCGAGAAGGCATCCCCCTGCAGCGAGCCCTGCTGAGGGGGGGCCGGCATGGAACAGCCTCAGCTTCGCATTCTTTCTGGAGGCAAACAGGTCCACCTGAGGTGTGCCCCAATGGGAGAATAGATCTTGTACTACCTCCGGCAGGAGAGACCACTCGTGGGACGCAGCCCCTATCCGGCTTAGGGCATCGGCCAGGGTGTTGGAGGCTTCTGCCACATGAATGGCTAGGAGATCCGCCTCCAGGCTGCTCTACAGTGACTAGATGTGGAGAGCTTCCTGCATAGAAGCATGGAGCGTCCCCGCCTGGCGGTTTAGATCGCATATGGTCGTGGTATTGTCCGCTCTGGACCCGACCACTTGACCTCAAGAAACGGAGCAAAGGCGGTGAGAGTTAGGCGGACCGCTCGGAGCTCCAGCAGGTTGATGTGGCATCAGGACTCCCGCGGGGAGCAGAGGCCGTGCGCTTGGTGTTCCCCCAGATGGGCACCCCAACCCATCAGAGAGGCATCGGTCGATAGACCGTCGGCTCGGGGCGGACAAACGGGATGCCCTCCTGCAGATGAACTGGAACGGTCCACCACTGGAGAGCGTTCCACATCCCCTGGGTCACCGTCACTAGCTGGTTCAATGGATATCAGCGTTGCGACCACTGGCTGGCCAGCCCCCACTGAAGGGGGCGCATGTTCCAGCGGGCCCAACGGACCACGCTGGTACAGGCCGCCATGAGACCCAGGAGGCGCAGGAAGTCCCGGGCAGGGCGCGATTGCCCAACCAGAAATGATTGGGCAAAGGAGGAAAGAACCTCGGCCCTGTCCACCGGGAGCCGTGCTCTGGCTCGAAGAGAGTCGAGCTCTGCCCCGATGAAAAGAATCACCTGCTTCGGCTCGAGTTCCGACTTGGCCTCGTTGATGAGGAGGCCGACCTGAGAGCAAACCTGAGGGCCAGATCTCTGGACCGCTCCACCTCCTGTCTGGAGGGGGCTGCTATCAGCCAATCGTCCAGGTAAGGGTAAACCCGGAACCCTCGGCGCCGCAGGAATGCTGTCACCACTGCCATGCATTTGGTGAAGACCCTGGGAGCTGGAGATAAGCCGAAGGGCATGGCTTGGAACTCGAAAAGGGATCCCTCCGCTCAAAAGCGAAGGGACGTGAAACAACGCGTCCTGCAGGTCCAGAGAGCAGAACCACACGCCGTGTTCCAAGGATGGTATTATCTGAGCCAGAGTGACCATCCTGAAGGTTCGAGACCTTAGGAATTTGTTCAGGTCGTGTAGGTTGAAAATGGGGCGCCAGCCCCCCGTCCGTTTCAGAACCAGGAAGTACCTGGACACGATCCCCGGGTCTGAGGGAGGGTCCGCCACCTCTCTGATCACCTCCTTCGAGGAGGAGAGCGATGTCGGCTCGGTGAGCCGACCGCGAGGCCCCCCGAGGTGCGACGGCCCTGAAGGGTGGGGCCTGCTCAACCCAGAGGCAGGCCCTTTCCACCACCTCCAACACCCACCAGTCTGTGGTAATAACGACTAGGCAGAAAGAAAGTGGTAGCCGCCTCCATGGGGGGCACTCTGGTGAGGCGGAGGTTGGGGCTACACCTCAACCCGTCACTGGGCAGGCTTGGAGGAAGGACCGGCCGAGGGACCTCCAGGGCTTTTACCCCCCTGCTTCCTGGAGGAGGAAGCAGAGGGCTTGGGTTTGGGATGCCAAGCTCGAGCCTGCTGGCCCTGACGTTGCTGGGCCAGACGTGCCGCGGGCGCAGAGGGACAAAAGGGCTTAGGCTGTGGTCTGCGGCCTTTGTCCTTCTGTGCGGATGAGACCGAGTCCAAGGTAGCATTGGACTTCTCGATCCTCTGCAAGTGACCTTCCACCCCAGGGCTGAAGAGTTTGGTCCCCAGGAAGGGGACATCCGCCAACTTGTGCTGGGTATCCGAAGTGAAGGTGATATTTCCTCAGCCATGCCCGACGGCGCATAGCCACTGTGGCCGCTACTGACCTGGCACATGAGTCTCCAATGTCCAGAGCAGTCTGAAGCTGCTGTTTGGCCACTGCCCTGCCCTGGTCCCGCACCTACCTAACCGTGGTCTGCAGGTCCGCCGGAAGATGAGGAACTACCTCGTCCAGGGAGCCCAACAGGGCATGAGAGAAACGTTCCATGAGTACGGCCGAACTGGCCTGACGAAGGCAGAGGGAGGACGCAGTGTAGACTTTGCGCCCGGCATAGTCCAATTTCTTGGACTCCTTGTCGGGAGGTTTGTCCATGTCCCTAGTGTTCCCGGCGCGCCGGAAAACGCTGTCGGTAACTAGCCCTCGGCTGAGGGGTGTTCAAAACCGACAAAGAACCGTAGGGGACCGTGATATCTCCTGGCCATCCTGGCCGAGGGCAGGACAGGAAGCAGGGCGCTCAGAGCTCCAAGGCCGGGCCCACTATGGCCTCGCCACCGGAAAAGCCTCCGTAGATCCTCGTCCAGTATCTCCGAGGAGATACTGGCCCGGCTTAGGACACAGGTTCGAAGCTTCATCCCGTGGACTCCGAGATGAGCCGGGCAATCCCAGATAGGACGAAGGGCTATCGCCCATCGACTGACCCCCCAGAGGACTCCAAGTCTACTCGCCTGGAGAAAAGGGAGGAATCGCAGTCTGACTCTGAAGAGTCCGCAAAGAGCTGCCTCGGGCCTGAGCCACCCTCCACCTGCCGAGGTCGATCGGGAGTGAGGGTGACAAACAGCCTATGGGGCAGTCCCTGAGCCGACCGAGAATTCTTGGTCGGAGCCCCAAATAATGGCTGTGGAGGCGGAGGTTCCACCGGAATCGGTGGAGCAGCTGGTTTTGGCCGAACAACCGCCTGGGAACAGGCTCTCGGTAAGTCAAGGTTGTTTCAGCCGGCCTCGTGACAGCCACTTAATGGCCGGGCAGCGCACGGTGTCAGCTTGTTCCTGGCCAGAAGGAGTTGTTGCCACGAGGTCCTCGCATCGCCGACGTAGCGATGTCAGAGCCTCCTCGCCCGAGGACCGAGCGGGCGGCGCCGCATACTACCGCAGTGCCGGACCGCCTATGACGGGCGGATCGGCTGGACCGCCGAAGAAGACAGAGACCGAGAACCCGGGCTTTTCCGGGAGGCGCGCGGGAGGGATTTAGGGGAAACCGGCTTCCTCGCTCGGAGGGTTCACCCAGGGCTCCGGAACCAGAGGCACTGGCAAGCCCACGGGATCCTCAACTCCCACCGGGGAACCGGGAAAGAGGGATTCGGCTTCACTATGCACTAACCCGTCCAACGGGTCGAGAAAAACTCGACTGTGTCGACGAGGAGTCTCGCCTCAACTGGCCTGATGGGGACACCGTGAGACCAGTGGTCAAGCTGAACGACCGATCGAAGTCGATGGGCCGGATAACCTGGGAGAGGGACCTTCCCACTCCCAAGAGCGCCGACAGAGGGACTCTACCTTGTCTTTCTTTGGACCGAGAAGAAGGTCCAGAGATGCTGGTCCCTCTCCTTAGTGGAGAGGATAGACAAAGCTTCTTAAAAGAAGCTGTATTAGAGGAACCCAGGGAGAGCGGGATAAATGCCGCGGCCGAGGAAGATGCGGCCCGCGCCGCCTCCTCTTTGAGGGCGATCACCTGCTCTAGCTGATCCGCCGAGCCCGCCGCCGGAGACCGCCAACCGGGCCTCTTTTGACTTTACCGGAAGAAAACGTTTCTCAGGACGCCCTAGTTGTAAACGGGCAGCACGGTCTTCGAGGACATAGGCTGAGAAGGAAGAGCACAGGTTGCAAGCCTGTGGGTCGTGCTCAAGGCCTAAACAGTAGACGCACGTGGAGTGCGGATCTGTCCGAGACATCTTCTGCCCGCAAGGGCATCTCCGAAAACCGGGAGTCGATTTGTCCATCGCAGCCGCGAGGGATAGAAGACTGAAGTTTAGAAGTGCAAAAACTTTTAAATTCGCAAAACTAAAGAATTAGGAACCAGTCTTATATGCAGAGCATTAAGGAGGGAACCTGAGCTTCCAAGCGGTAAGGAAGATCTGGCGTCATGGGGCGGAGCCGAGAGTTTTACCACCCGTCTGGGTGGGAGGAGCCAGCTTGAAGACCTTCCGGCAAGATTTAAAGCGGCAAGAATACCTGCCAGACAGTGTGGATGAACAACATATCCATGTCCCTAGAACCTATATTTCTAGGGACGTGGATATGTTGTTCTACCTACACATCTGGCAGACTCCTAGCAGTTCTTTAGGAGGAGGAAGGCAAGGTGCACACCTCCTATTTAGGAAACAGAGATTGGAGAACTGAGGCCCCAAATCCAGCATCCTGGCGTGACTCTAGGACAATGTGGTAATGGGAAATGAAGGTGTGAGCTGATCTCCAGGTTGCAGCCCTGCAGATTTCCTGGATAAGGACGTCCCTGGAAGCAGCCACCAACGCAGCAGTATGGCAGGTGGAATGAGCCCTTAACCCTCAGAGAGGCTCCCTACACACCAACCTATAGCAGAGATCAATGCAGGATGTGATCCACCTGCCAACTGTCCCGCTTGGCTGCAGGTCTGCCAGGTGCAGCTTCAGCGTAGGTGACAAACAGCTGGTGAACCTCTCCCTGAACTTCAGCTGTGCACTCTTTGTAATCAGCGAGCACTCGCCTCAGGTCCAAACTATGGAGCCTATGCTTGGCCTCCGAGGTGTGATTCGGGAAAACACTGGGGGAGTCCTCACCTGGTTAAGGTGAAATTCCAACACAACCTTCAGAAGGAACTTCGGGTTGGGGAGCAAGACAACCTTGTCGCTGTGGAAGACCAGATAAGGAGACTCCACCAAGAGCACTTTGAGTTCAGCGATTCTTCTGGCTGATGTGACAGCAACCAAGAAGGCGGTCTTCCACGACAGGTGAGACATCTCACACCTGTGAATCGGTTCGAAATGGTTTGCCCATGAGCTTTCCCAAAACCAGCAGAAAGTCCCACGGTGGTGGTGGTTCATGCACCGCAGGAGAAATGTGATCTAAGCTTTTGAAAAAGTGCCAGACCACCTTCTCCTGTGCCACCGACTGCTGACCAGCCTGCGCCCAGTAAGCAGAGATGGCTGCCAGGTGCAACCTAAGGGTCTTTGACCAAAGGCCCCCCTTGGAGAGGGACGACAGGTAATTAAAAATGCTAGCCACCGGACAGGTCAAGGGCTCCAACCCCTTGCCCTGACACCAAATGGAGAATCCCTTCCATTTGAAGGCATAGCATTTTATGGTCGATTCCTTTCTAGGTGCCTCCACCACGGTGAGGACATCTTCGGACAGACCCAAAACCTCTAGCCACTCAGGAACCAGGCTGTCAGGTGCAAGGATTGAAGGTCTGGGTGCAGTACATTCCCCAGACTGATGGAGAGCAGGTCCAGGTGGAGTGATAGACACCTCAGGAGCCTGTTGCTGAAGCCGAGGAGATCGGGAAAACGAACTGAAATGGAATCGTTGACTAAGTCTCAGAGAAGGCCTAATGGTGTAGCACTGTAGAACTCGTGCAGCAGGTGTTGCCTTGATGGCTGGAGAAACAGAACTGAGATGGAGGAGGAGTGTGCGGCGCCTAACGGCCGCCCTCGTGCACCACATAGTGTGTCGCTCTTGGGCGGCGAGTCGGCACAGACCCTCCTCAAAAAAAAAAAAACCTCCTTAGTGGGTGCGCGCCTGGCTAGCACTCAAGCAGTAATGAATGGTGAAGACTGACAAGGGAAGATCCACATGTTTTGCTCGAGAGATGGTATGCTCTAGGACAGAGTAACCATCCAAAAGGGTGCTCGACCTGAGAAACTTGTTCAGTTTGTGCATATCTAGAATGAGGCCACCAGCCCCGTCCGCTTTTGGCACCAGGAAGTACCTGGAAGAGAACCCTATGGGTGTTCGGAGAACCACTACTCACATTCACAACCTCCCTGCGGGTAGCTGGGCTATGTCGTCTCAAGAGCCGAGGTGTCTGCGGATACCAAGTCCTCCCGTGGGGCACAAGCTTGGCAAGGAGGGTACTACACGAATTCCAGAAGCAGACCCTGATCAACCACTTCTAGAACCCACCTGTCTGTGGTGACAGCGGACAGAAAGTGGTGGAGCTAGCCCCTCACGGGGGGGGGGTGCCGGGCATGAGGGTGGCAGCCCCCCATCCTGTCACTGAGCAGACTTAGAGAAGGAGGGCCCGGCTGAGACGCCACCACTTATCCTGCTGGCCAGCCTAATGCTGGGCTGGTTTTGCCGCTGGAGTGGAGGACCGAAAGGGCTTTCACTTCTGTTGCCTGGAGCCCTTAGGATACTTCTTTGTGGATGTTACGGAGTCCAAGGTGGCACTGGACTTTTCAATGCGCTGGAGGTGTCCCTCCACACCGGACAGGTCAGTATCCAAGAAAGGAACATCTGCCAGCTTGTGCAGAGTGTCTGCCGTGAAGGTTGAGATCCGCAGCCAAGCGCTATGGCGCATGGCTACTGCGGCTGCTACCGAGCAGGAACAAGAATCTCCCAGAGCCGTCTGAAGCTGCTTCTTGGCCACAGCCTGGCTCTGATCTCGGGGTCTGGAGGTCCGTGGGCAGGTGAGGAATCACTTCACGCAAAGAGCCCAAGAGGGCGTGGGAAAAGTGTGCCATCAAGACGGCCGAGCTCGCCTGTCAGAGGCAGAGCAAGGAAGCAGCATAGCCTTTTTTAGCCGCATGATCCAATTTCTTGGACTCCTTGTCCGGCGGCTTGTCGACGTCCCCGATACTGCCCAAGTGCTGAAACACTGAGTCGGCCACCAACCCCTAGGCTGAGGGGTGTTCCGTGAAACCAGAGAGAGTACCGATGGGCACTGCATACTTGCGGGCCATCCGGGCAGAGTGTGCAGGGCAAGACTCGGGGTGCTGCTAATGGCCTCGGCCACTGGAAAAGCCTCCGGAGAGTCCCCTTTGTACAGAAATCTATTGTAACGGGATAGCAAGCCCACTTCTGAACAGGCTTCATTTTCATCCCCATGAACTCCGAAATGAGGTGGAAGATAACCATGAAGGAGGGGGGGCCCCTCCTCCATCGATAGGTCCCACCACGAACTCCTCGTCGATCGGATGGAAGTGCGGGGAGGAATCTGCAGACTCCAAGGAGTTCGCATAAAGCAGCCAACTGCCTGAGTCACCTTCAACCCTCCAGGGGCGGTCAGGTGTGATGGTGAATGACAGTCGATGGGTAAGGCCCTTGGCCAGCCAAGACTCCTTGGTCAGAGCACCGGTCGACAGCTGCTTGGGTGGCGGTTCCACCACAACTGGCGGAGAGACCGGCTTCCGCTGAACCGGAATGGTTATGACCGACTCCACAGAAGGAGTTGGTATCTGCCTTTTGGATGACAGCCAAGTGATGGTCTGTATGGAAACCGGGGTCTGTTTAGTACCAGCCAGCACCAACTGTTGCCACATAAGATCTTCGCAACGCCGATGCAACTTGCTTCGAAGCATATTCTCACCAGAGGAGGATGAAGATGAGGAGAAGTGGAGGCGCCGCTTCCCGTGGTGCTGGAGCGCCAATGACGGCAGGAGCCGCTCAACCCACTGGATGAGGACCAAGACCTAGGCCGTCAGGGGGGTTGAAGGCAGATCTTGGAGGGATATGAGGACTGCTGGGGCTCCTCCTGGTCTGGGTCGGTGACCGAAGGGTTCTGGTCAGCGCACTGAGGTGCCCCTTCAATGGTCATAGGCAGGAACGGAGTCCTGAATCATAGAATCACAGAACTTGACGGCAGAAAAAGACCCCCGTGGTCAATCCAGTCTGCCCTTTTCCCCATGCTAAACTACCCCCTCCCTCCTTGGATACCCACACCGCTCCCCAGTAACCCTTTATGCCTATACCAAGCCCTCTTGAATCCAGTCACTGTCTCCATCCCCACCACCTCATCCGGAAGCTCGTTCCAGACATCCACCATCCTCTCCGTGAAGAACTGCCTTGACAGAGGGCATGACAGGGGTAAATGGAAAAATAGACAAGGGCAATAAGAGCAGGGATGGGGTAAAAAAAGGATAAAGCCAACATTAAATGGAGGGCAAGGAGTACCAATGCCCATAGTCTGGGAAACAAGCTTCCTGAGCTAGTAGTCCTGATACAAGAGGAACAATTGGATATTGTGGCAGTCACAGAAACATGGTACACAGAGAACCATGACTGGGATGTCAACAAACCAGGGTACACAATCTACAGAAGGGACAGGGAGAGTAAAAGAGGAGGTGGATTGGCTCTCTACGTAAGGGAAGGGATCAAAGCTACAGAACTAAAAAGTAAAGGGGGAGGACAAGAGGCACTCTGGGTCACCTTGGAGACAGGGAATTGCATCACAATCCACACAGGGGTTGTATAGAGACCCCCCCCCCCATCTCAAGAGGAGGAAATGGACAAGAAAATGATAAAGGACGTTCTTAAAATGACAAACAGGGGATATACTGTTGATGTGGGACCTGAATATGCCAGATGTTAACTGGACGACATGTACTGCGGCCACATCCAAGAGCAGGGTCATTCTCGATGCCCTACAGGGGGCATGCCTTAGACAGCTAGTGGTGGAGCCCACTCGGGAGGAAGGGAGCAATATTAGACCTGGTACTCTCAAATGGAGAGAGGATCACAAATTTAGAAGTCAGCAGACATCTGGGAACATAGAAACAGATTTTGACGGCAGATAAGGACCGCTTGGCCCACCCAGTCTGCCCATTTCCCTACCTATAGGATAAGCTGCAGATCCTAGTTAACCAGCAGCCTACTTCATCCTACCCCCACCCCCTAGAATTGCCTTATGACTGTCCCATGCATGCTTGAATTCCACCACTGTTTGACTCCACAACCTCCGAAGGCCATTCCATGCATCCACAACCCTCTCTGTGAAAAATACTTCCTTAAATTACCTCTGAGCCGTCCCTTCTATCTTCACATTGTGCCCCCTTGTTCTTGCACACCTCTTTTTTTGAAAGATGCTACCCTCTTGGACTTTGTTGATTCCCTTGAGATACTTGAAAGTTTCTATCATGTCCCCCCTCTCTCTCCTTTCCTCGAGGCTATACATATTCAGCTCATTAAGTCTCTCTTCATATGTCTTCCGGTGCAGGCTCTGCACCATTTTAGTTGCCCTCCTCTGGACAGCCTCCATCCTGTCTATATCCTTGCGGAGATTGGGTCTCCAGAACTGCACGCAGTACTCCAGATGGGGTCTCACCAACTGTCTGTACAGAGGGATAATAACTTCCTGTTTTCTGCTGGTGATGCCTCTCCCTATGCATCCCAGTATCCCCCAGCCCTCCTTGCTGCCCTCTCACATTGTTTGCCCACCTTTAGGTCATCTGATATGACTACCCCAGGTCCCTTTCCATTTTGTTGTTGTTAGTATCTCACCCCCATTGTGTACTCTTCCCTGGGTTTTTGTTTCCCAGGTGCATTACCTTGCACTTCTTAGCACTGAATCTAAGCTGCCATACATTTGACCATTCCTCTAACCTTGCCAAGTCCCTTCTCATCCTTTCCACCCCACCTTGTGCATCAACTCTGTTGCAGATCTTTGTGTCATCTGCAAAGAGACATACTTTTCCTTCCAGTCCCTCTGCAATATCGCTTATAAAGACACTGAAGAGGACCAAGCGACCACTGCACAGTGTGCTTCACAATAAGCACAACCATGGAGACAAGCCATACAAAGACAAGGATACTGGACTTTAGAAGGGCTGACTTTGGCATAATGGGTGAATACCTGAGGAATACACTAGCAAATGGCCAGAAAGGAGGGGTGGAAGAACAAATGAGAAAAATCAAAACTGCCATCATGGAGGTAACAAGCCTTCGTGTGAAACAAATAAAGAAAAAGCAGAATAAAAAAAACACTATGGTTCTCAAAAGAGGTGGCAGGGAAGGTTAAGGAGAAAAAGGCTGCATTCAAAAAGTATAAGGAATCACAGAAGGAGCACGACAGGGAACTGTGTGAATTAAAGCAGAAAGAAGTGGGGACGGCAGTCAGAATAGCAAAGGCCCAAACCAAGGAAAAGATGGCCAACTCAGTTAAGAAGGGGGATAAAATATTTTATAGATATATTAAGCAGCATAGAAATGTTAAGGGAGAGATAGTGAAAATTAATAAAGGAGAGGGGAGGTGGGCAGAGGGAGACAGTGAAAAGGCAGAGATACTGAATGAATACTTTTGCTCAGTATTCACAAAAGAAGAGGAGGAGTTACCTAAACCAAACAATAGAAGCACTCTGGATTGGGGTGTTGACACCAGTCCATTTACAGAAGGAGGAGTCCTGAAAGAACTCCTAAAACTCAAGGTGGACAAAGCAATGGGGCCTGACGGGATTCACCCCAGAATCCTAAAAGAACTAAGGGAGGACCTAGTGACACTACTGACCACACTTTTTAACAAATCATGGGAGAATGGGGTGGTACTGGAGGACTGGAGGAGGGCAGATGTGATTCCCCTTCACAAAAATGGAAGCAAGGCAAAAGCAGGACACTACAGAGCTGTTAGTTTGACCTCAGTGGTGGGGAAAATGATGGAATCACTTCTGAAAGAAAGAACTGTTGAGTACTTAGAGGCCAGCGGGGCACAGGACCCAAAGCAGCAAGTAATTTAAGGAAGTATTTTTTCACAGAGAGGGCTGTGGATGCATGGAACGGCCTTCCGGAGGAGGTTGTGGAGTCAAAATCAGTGGTGGAATTCAAGCATGCATGGGACAGTCATAAGGCCATTCTAGGGGGTGGGGGTAGGAAGTAGTAGGCTGCTGGTTAACTAGGATCTGCAGCTTATCCAGTAGGTAGGGAAATGGGCAGACTGGGTGGGCCAAGAGGTCCTTATCTGCTGTCAAATTCTATGTTTCTATGGATTCACAGCAGGAAGATGTCAGACGAGTCTAATTGATTTGACTGGGTGACCAAAGTAATAGACCAGGGAGGAGCTGTGGATATGGCCTACCTAGACTTTAGCAAGGCATTTGACACAGTCCCGCACAGAAGATTAGTAATCAAATTAGCCAGCCTGGGAGTGGGTCCCAGGGTAGTAGCCTGGGTAGCAAACTGGCCGCACAACAGGACACAGAAGGTAATAGTGAATGGAACACATTCCGAAGAAAGGGGCGTTACCAGTGGAGTACCTCAGGGCTCAGTACTGGGTCCAGTCCTCTTTAACGTCTTTAAAGGTGACGTTGCAGAGGGTCTGGAAGGAAAGGTATGCCTCTTTGCAGATGACACAAAGATCTGTAACAGAGTTGATACACGGGGGGGTAGAAAGGATGAGAAGGGACTTGGCAAGGTTGGATGAATGGTCAGACATGTGGCAACTTAGATTCAATGCAAAGAAGTGCAAAGTAATGCACCTGGGAAATAAAAACCCAGGAGAAGAATACACAATAGGAGGGGAGGTACTAACAACAACAATAATGGAAAGAGACCTGGGGGTAGTCATATCAGATTACCTAAAGGTGGGTAAGCAATGTGAGAAGTCGGTAAGGAGAGCCAGGGGGATACTGGGATGCAAAGGGAGGGGCATCACAAGTAGAAAACGGGAAGTGGTTATCCCTCTGTACAGACAGTTGGTGAGACCCCATCTGGAGTACTGCGTGCAGTTTTGGAGACCTCATCTACGCAAGGTCATAGACGGGATGGAAGCAGTCCAGAGGAGGGCAACTAAAATGGTGCAGGATCTGCATCAGAAACCAAATGAAGAGAGACAGAGAGCTTAATATGTACACTCTTGATGAAAGGAGGGACGGGGGACATGATAGAAACTTTCAAGTACCTCAAGGGAATCAACAAAGTCCTGGAGGGTAGCATCTTTCAGAAAAGGAGATGTGTAAGAACAAGGAGGCACAATTTAAAGATAGAGGGGGATGACTCAGGGGTAATGTGAGGAAATTTGTTTTCACAGAGAGTGTGGCGGACGCATGGAACCGCCTTCCTGGAAAGATTGTAGGGGTCTAAAACAGTGGGGGGAATTCAAACATGCATGGGACAGACATAAGGCAATTATAGTTGGGGGGGGGTTGCAGGAAGTAGGCTGTTGGTCAACTAGAATCTGCAGCTTATCCAATAGGTAGGGAAATGGGCAGACTGGGTGGGCCAAGTGGTCCTCATCCGCCGTCAAAGTCTATGTTACTATGTTTCTTACGTTCTCTCTGAAGTGCCCTCCCTGTAGTCTTAGGCCATGCCCCCCTGTCATGGCGTCCTTCATTTGGAATAATCTTTTCAGGCCCAGCTTATTTGTCCCTGTGACATACTGGAAGGCCTCAATCATGTCCCCTCTCTCCCTTCTGGTCTCCAGAGTTTACAGCACCAGCTCTTTGCATCTCTGCTCATACGGTATGCCCTTCATCCCTCGCATCATCTTGGTCGCTCTTTGCTGAACCCTTTCCATCAGATCTATGTTCTAATGCAAGTAAGGCCTCCAGAACTGCACGCCATATTCCAGGTGCGGTCTCACCATAGCCTGGTATAGGGGCACCAGGACTTCCCTCCTCCTGCTGGTAACTCCCCTGCCTATACTTGCCAGCATCCTGTATGCCTTCCCCACTGCCATAGTGCATTGTTTCCCACTGTAAGGTCACTGGTGACTATTCTACCCAAGTCCTTCTCCTGTTCCGATGTCCTGATCTCCTCCCCCCTCAATTTGTACCCTGCCCTCGGGTTCTTGTGTCCCAGGTGCATGACAGCAGACTTCTTAATGTTAAAGTCTAGCTGCCAGGTCTCCGCCCACTCCTCCAGTAACTTCAGGTCCAGTCTCATGTCCTTCACCCCCACTTCAGTGTCCACCCTACTGCATATTTTCATGTCATCCGCAAAGAATGCCACCCGTCCCTCCAGTCCATCCGTTATGTTGCATATGTAGATACTGAAGAGGAGCAGTCCCAGCACCAACCCCTGAGGCACCCAGCTTGTCACCCTTCCTGTCTTAGAGCGCACCCCATTTATTCCCACCCAATGGGTCCTGTCTGCTAGCCAGTTTTCCACCCATCTCGTTATCTTGTCCCCTACCCGTGTGCTTCCCAGTTTGTTGACCAATCTTCTGTGGGGGATGGTATGAAAGGCCTTGCTGAAGTCCAGATAGGCCACGTCCACCGCCCCCCCCCGTCCATTTCCTAGGTCACCCCAAAGAATTCTATTAGACTGGACTGGCAGGATTTCCCTCTAGTGAACCTGTGCTGGTTTTTGTTTAGCAGTCTGTTCCCCTCCAGGTATTGTGTCATCCTTTCCCTGACCAGTACCTCCATGACCTTCCCCACCACTGCAGTAAGACTAATAGGACGACAGTTTTCCCTCGCTTGCCCTTGGGTATCGGCACGACTGTAGCCCTCCTCCGTTCTTCTGGCACCCTTCCTGTGTCCAAGGACAGGCTGAACAGCCTAGCCAGTGGTGCTGCCAACTCCTCTTAGCTCCCAGATAACTCTTGGGTGCAGTCCATCAGATCCCATGGCCTTGTCCACCCTCACCTTATCGAGCTCCTCCCAGACACTCTATACTAAAAGGACTCGTCTTCACCCCTCGCCCCCCATCTAAAATCCGGTCCCCTATCCTCCCATTCCTTCGTAAAATTTGAGCAAAGTACTTGTTTAGTATTTCTGTCTTCTTGCAGTCTTCCTGTATTGGCGCCCCGCCCAAGCCTTGCGATCCCCTGTCCAGTCTTCCTCTTATCCCTCACATATCTGAAGAATGTCTTCTTACCCCCCCTTGACCTGCCTCGCAATCCACTCCTCCACTTCAGCCTTTACCCTCCTAATCGCCCTCCTAATGACCGTCCCTGCTAACCTTCTAGTTTCCCTGTAGGCCTCCCTGTCCTCCTCCCTCTGCGATCCCTTGTACTTCCTGAACCCCCTCTGTCTGCCCCCCTACCACCCTTGCAGAGAGAGTTATTAGCCTTCTTCGGATGACAACCTGTCGACTGGGTCGAGAAAGATCTCGGCCGCATCACTGACTGGCGTCTCAACTGACTGGCCCGACGGGGTCTCTGGGAAGCCAGCGGTTTCAACCATACTCGAAACTGGAGAGTCGTGAGAATCCGAAGCTCTCAACCAAGAGCGCTCCTGGTCCCACGAACGTCAACGATGAGTATTTTTCTTTTGAGACTCCTTCTCCTTTCAAGATCTAGAGCTGTGTTTCTCAGAAAGCCCTTGCCCCTTTGTTGGGAGGGACTGGCACAGCTCCTTGAAGGAGCCCGCAAAAGTGGAGTCCAATTAGCACGGCACAAAGGAAGAAGCTAAAGAGTGAGCGGTGGCCCATGCTGCCGCCTCCTCAAAGGCAGAAAGCTGTTCTAGCTCTTCTGTGGACCCTGCAGCCATGGAGACCACCCATCAGTCATCCTTAAATTTTACTGAAGGATGTTGTTTTTCCAGGCGGCCCAACTTGAGGCGGGTGAGACAGTCCTTAAGGACTGTTGAGTGGAACAACTGAGAAATCGCAGGCCTGGGTATCATGCTTGTGGCCCAGGCAGTATACATGCATGCGGCATGTGGGTCGGTATGCAACATCTTCTGCCTGCATGAGCAACAGCAGAATCCCGGCGCAGACTTGTCCATCGAGGTTGGGTCGAAAATTGAGCACGAAGACGAAAACTGAAAAGGTTGTGAAAGTTTTAGAGTAATCCAAAATGTTTTAGAAAGCGATAGGGCCTACATCTTGGGAGTGCGAAGGAGGGAACTTGCTTCATCCAGCGGAAAGGAAGATCTGGCGTCATGGGGTGGAGCCGAGGAAGGTGCCACCCAGGTGAGTGGGAGAAGCCAGCTTAAAGACTTTCCGGCAATATCTTAAAGGGAAAAGACACTGCCAGACGTGTGGCTAGAACATCATAACCACGTCCCTAGAAATGAAACTTTTTTTTTTTTTTTTTTTTTTTATATAAACTCGCCTAGCACCCAAGACGGTTTGGAATTCTGGTCTGAAATTTTCAGGTCAGAAAGTGGCTGCAATCCAAAATTATTGGGTCACAATTATGTTCAATAAGCACTTCAAAATAGCTGTATGACATGAAAAGGGAATCCTTTTTCGTTTGAGGCTAATCCTTTTCCATGAGGGGAAAAAATCCTATATCCCTGGTGTCTCGTGGCACTCCCCACCCCTCCGATCGCCATTCCTGTACTGTTGTGTCTAGTGGCACCCTCCCCCGGCACCCTCTAATCACCATCCCCTTAACAGTTTTGTTTTTTCCTGGTGTCTAGTAGCACCCCCACCCTCCAATCGCCGTCCCTGTGCTGTTTATTTCCCTGGTGTCTAGTGGTGGCCCACCCTCAGACTGCTGTCCCTATTAATTACTGCATTTTTTCCCCTGTGTCTAGTGGCACCCCTCACCCTCCAATCGCTGTCCCCATTTACATTTTTTTCTTTCCTTGGTGTCTAGTGCCCCCAACCACATTATCTCTGGTCACCGTCCTGCCTGCAATAAAGAAAAATGGAACTTACGTATCTACTGTAATTCTTGACCTTCTTGGACGAAGTCTCCACCACTCATTCACACTAATGGGACTACACCGGAGGCGCTAGGACTGAGTGGGAGCCAAAAATCTTCAGGAGGGCCGGCGCCAAGATAGGACCACGCATACACAGTGTCTTGAGACTGCCTCGCGCCTGTATAGGCTAACTCGGTGTCGACCCTCCAATCGCCTCAGTACCTTTTCAGGTGGCTAGAGGCTCAAAAGGCTTACGGGTGAGCATGTCTAGCAAAAGGTTGACATCCCACGTGACCACCGGTCTTCTGATCGGGGGCCTAATGTGTAGAATGCCTTTGAGCAATCTCTTGCCTAGAGGTAACTGAGCCAGTGACATGTTCAGCATTGGTTCATGGTAGGTGGAAATCGTACAGAGGTGTACCTTCACTGTCAAGTATTGCAGTCCTGCATTTGACAGGTCTAAGAGGTACTCCCCACCATACTTTACTTGGTGGGCAACAAAATGGATCCAGCATGGATTTTGAGCACCAAATGGAAAACTGTTTCCACTTTGCTGTGCAAGTTTTCATACGAGCTGCCAAGAGTATTTCTGAGATTCTCAGAGACCTTAAACCTACCCACTTTCGGTTCCTCAAGAGCCAGGTGTGGAGATGAAGGGAAAGCATGTTGGGATGGACCAGGCATCCCTATGTCAGGAGGAGGTCCATTCGTGGAGGAAGTTGCCTCCGAGGAGGGCTTACGATAACCTTTTGCTCAATGGAAAACATATCTGCCGAGGCCAGAACGGTGTGATGAGAACCATCCTACCCCCGTGCCTCCAGTTTTAGCAGCACCCTCTGAATTAAAGGAAGAGGAGGAAATGTGCACAGAAAGCATCTTGTCTACTGCAGTCTGAATGCATCCTGACAAAATACGCCAGGTTCTGGATTTCTGGAGCAGAATAGAGGCAGTTTTGTGTTGAGTGGGGATGAAAAAAGGTCCAGGTCTGGACTGCCCCACTCATCGAACAGCGACAGCACGATGTCGGGGGTGAGCGACCATTCGTTTTGGATCCGCTTCTGTCCCGCTGGGGTGATCCACTAGGTCGTTATGAATTCCTGGCAGGCAGACTGCCTGAATCAAGGCATTGTGTTAGAGGATGAATTCCTGCCACAGAGGGTATGAGTGCCCCCCCTCCCCCGTTGATGTAGTAGCTTTGTTGTCCGCCTGAAGGAGAATTACTCTGCGACAGAAGATGTCCTTCAGGGCTTGGAGAGCACACAGGACAGCTCTCATCTCTAGGACATGTATGTGTCGATGAGACTTCCTGGCTCCACACTCCCAGAGTCTGGAGGTCCTGACAGTGTGCCACCCATGTTGTCGAGGCACGGGTCAGGAAGCATAGGAAAACCAGGAGCAGCTTCAAAATTTGCAAGTAGCATTTTATTATTAAAAACAGCAAAATAAAAAATAATTCTTCAGTATAACTACAGTATTTACAATGGCAGTACAAACACAGAAAGCAGAGTCCTTCTTCTGAGCTTTTCTTCTCAATTTCCAATCTCAGTCTTCTGTATCTCTTGCAAAACATTGTTGCTCTTTTTATAAGTCTGTGCCTGGGAAACTAGTTAAGAAAACAGAGTGCTCCCTCACACAATGTTCTTGCAGGTGCAGCAAAAAGAACATAATTACCCAGAGCTCTTGCTGACAGCTCTGCACAGTTTGCACACCAGCACCTTAGTGTTTAACCCCTTGAGTTCCAAATAGCTTTTTGCAATAATTTCAACAGTATAACTATATACATTTTTAAACAAAGGGATCTCAGTATCAGTTACATTTCCACATAATGATTCACAAATATTTTTATACCAGCAGATATGCAAGGGGGAGGAATACAAGCAGAAACAGCAAGTGAAGGCAGAGAGATAGTGACAGGCGGAGAATCACGAGACCATTGGAGTGATCATTTCCTAGGTCTCACAGGAAAAGCTGGTTGCGCAACCAGACAGAGAAGAGACAGAAAAGGGGAGGATAGAACAGATGCTTGCACTTAATCTCTTTCTGCGTAACAAATGGGGCAGGGCCTTATTCAACCCTGTCACATCCCATCCGGTCAGAGATACGTCCATGGCGATGTCAATCTGAGGTTCCAGTGGGGCAAAAGGTAGCCCTTCAAGAAGCTCGTCTTTCTGTGTCCACCATACCAGCGATCTCGACAGTGGCTCTGTCACTTTTATGTGGAAGGACTGCGGGTGTGTGGCTGGTGACCACTGAGTGCTAAGCATCCACTGTATGGTCCTCATGTGTAGCCGGGCTAGAGGCACCGTGAATACGGACGATGCCATAGGGCTCAACATCTGCTGCATTGAGAGCGCATTAGAAGAGAGCTCTTCTCCCTGATGCAGCAAGCCATTTGGAGAACGTAATTTCTCCTGTCCTCTGGAAGGAAAGCCCTTGCCCTGGAGGTGTCCTGGAGGGCTCCTATGAAGAGGAACTGCTGGGAGAGCTGAAGCTGTGATTTCTCCAGATTTAGCAGCACCCCCACGGAAGTGAGGAAATGTAAAGCTGTGGTGACTGCTTCTTGCATCTCTTGCCTGGATGGGCTCGCTAGGAGCCAATTGTCCAGGTATGGGAACACGAACGTCGAGTTTTCTGTGAGAACTGCAAAGCACTTTGTAAAGACTCAAGGCTCCGAAGAGAGCCCAAAGAGCAGGACCCTGAACTGGTAGTGTTCACCCAGAGCCACAAAAAGGAGGTACTTGTGGTGACTTGGGTGCACTGGGACATGCTGGTAGGTGTCCTGAATGTCCAGGGATGCTAGTCAGTCGTACTGATGAATCAGCGGAAGTAAAGTTACTCGGGAGATCATCTTGAACTTCTCTCTGAACAGGAATTTGTTCAACTTCCTGAGGTCGAGAATTGGGCGCATGCCGCTTTGCCTTCTTTGGAACCAGGAAGTAATGGGAGTAGAACCCCGTGTTCCGTTCTACCTGTGGAACCACTTCTACTGCTCTGTTTTTCAGAAGGCCCTGTATCTCGGATGTAAGAAGGTCTGACTGAGCAGTAGATTGTGCTGCCGCTTCAGTGGAAGATCTGGGAGGATTCTCTGTGAAATTGAGGGGGTATCCATCTTTTATGATCCTGAGGACCCATTTGTCCTTTGTGATGGATTTCCACTGATTGTAAAACTGGGTCAGATGGCCTCCCACTGCCAAAGCGGTATCCACCTCAGGCAGCTGAGGTGGGATTCGGGCCGGGTTTTCAGAGGGTGGCACTGGGCACTTTTGGACCCTGTGTCTTTTGCTGCGTTTTCTTTTGTGGCTGAGGAGTTAGATTTCTATTAAAGACTCCTCAGCCCTTACCCCTCGAAAGGACTGTTTGTTTAAGCAATATACCTCAAGACTGTGTGGGTGATAGCAGGATTTATGCACGCCTGGTGTGGTGGTTTGCTCACGAGGTCACTGGCCTACAGGCCAGTCAGTCTCATCTCAGTAGTGGGCAAGATTATGGAGGCACTCCTTAATGAAAGGATAGTGCAATACCTGGAATCTATAGGAGCACAGGATGCAAGACAGCATTGGTTTACAACAGGAAGGTCCTCTCAAACTAATCTCATAGATTTATTTGACTGGGTAAGCAGAGTGGTAGACCAAGGGGGAGCAGCTGATGTCGCCTACCTTGACTTCAGCAAAGCTTTCGATACTTTTCCACACAGAAGATTGATTAATAAGCTGGGTAGGCTTGGGGTGGGTCAGTAGTTGGGTCAACTGGGTGGCAAACTGGTTGGCAGGCAGAAAACGGAGAGTGGTGGTAAACGGTATACAGTCAGAAGAGATGCAAGTCATAAGTGGGGTACCTCAGAGATCAGTCCTGGGGCCAGTCCTCTTTAATATCTTCATCAGTGACATTGCAGTTGGACTGGAGGGTAAGGTTTGTCTGTCTGCAGATAACACCAAAATCTGCAACAGAGTAGATGATCCAGATGGAGTAGGCAGAATGAGAAGAGATCTGGATAAACTGGCAAAATGGTCGGAAGACTGGCAACTGGAGTTAAATGCAAAGAAGTGCAACATCACGCACTTAGGAAAAACCCTGAAACCACCTATAGGTTGGGAGGGGAGTTGCTGGCAATCACAAGGGAAGAAACAGACTTGGGCGTCATCATCACAGATTACCCGAAATCATCCAAGCAGACTACTAAAGCAGTAGGTAAGGCTAGAGAGATGTTGGGGTGCATTAGTAGGGGTATCGCAAGTCATAAGAGTGAGGTAATAATCCCTCTTTACAAGACACTGGTTAGGCCCCATCTGGAGTACTGCGTGCAGTACTGGAGGCCGCACCTGCACAAGGACATTAACAAAATGGAGGCAGTCCAGAGAAAGGCAAACAAAATAGTACAGAGACTACATCAGAAAACATATGAGGACAGATTAACAGAGCTCAATATGTATACCCTAGAGCAAAGGAGGGAGAGAGAGATGATATGATCGAAACATTCAAACATCTTAAGGGCATTAACAAGGTGAGAGTCTAACATGTTTCAATATAAGAAAAATAGCAGGACAAGAGGACAGCATGAGATTAGAGGGAGGCCGATTAAGGGGTAATGTGAGGAAGTTCTTTTTCACAGAAAGGGTGGTGGATGCATGGAACGGCCTACCTCAGGAAGTGGTGGATATGAATACAGTGCAGGGTTTCAAACAGGCATGGGATAGGCATAAGAAGCAATACAGATGAGTATGACTATATAGGCCATTGACAGAGTACAATCCTATGGCACATTCATAAGGTAGAAAAAAATGGGAAGACTGGATGGGCCTTGCGGTCCTTATCTGCCGTCAACTGCTTTGTTGCTATGTGTGTATAGAGCATGTATTTCAGAGACCCTCTTTGCTGAGGTGATAGCCACCAGGAAAGCTGCTTTCCAAGTTAGAAATTTAAAATTACATGTAGCCAGAGATTCAAAGGGCTTAAGAGTGAGCATGTCCAAGATATCCCAGGGAGTGATGGGCTTTCTCACTAGGGACCTTGTGTACAGGATGCCTTTTAGAAACCTCTTGAAGAGAGGTAGTTGGGACAGTGTAAGGTTCTGGACCAGATTGTGATAGGCTGAAACAGCACAAAGGTGAACCTTTACAGAGGAGTACTGCAGTCCCACATCAGAAAGATCTGACAAGTACTCCAAGACTTTGTCCGGTGGACATCAGAATGGGTCCAAACGAGATTTGGCACACCATTCAGAGAAACGTTTCCATTTGGCTGTGTATGTCTTCCGGGTAGAAGGCTTGCGAGCAGCCAGGAGGATCTCAGAGACCTTCTTGGAGACCCTAACCTGCCCACCTCTATCTCTTCAGGAGCCAAGCATGAAGATGAATGGAGCGCAGGCTGGGATGGACCAGGGATCCCTGTGTCAGCAGGTCTATCTGCAGAGGTAGAGAATTCGGAGAGACCACAGATAACTTGTTGATCAATGAAAATCAGATTTGCCAAGGCCAGGATGGGGCAATCATAATCGTTTTTCCCCTGTAGGTCTCTAGCCTGAACAGCACCCTCTGAACCAGTGGAAGAGGAGGAAATGTGTACAGAAAGCGATTTGTCCACCATAGTTTGAATGCATCCTGACAAAAAAAAAAAAAAGAGTCTGGTCCTGGATTTCTGGAGCAGAACTGAGACAGTTTTGCGGTGAGTGGGAATAAAAAAAGGTCTAGGTGTGGAGTTCCCAACTTGTTCAAGAGCAACTGTATGATGTCTGGTGCTAATGACCACTTGTAAGGTCTGCCAAATCGTTCTGCTCTCCTGGCAAGTATACTGCTAGAATCAGAGCATTCTGCTCCAGACACCACTCCCATACCCTCACTGCTTCCCTTCAAAGCTGGTAGGAGTGTGCCCTGCCTTGCTTGTTGATATAGTACATCACTGACTTCTTGTCCATCTGCAGAAAGATCACCTTGTGACTTACCAGGTCAACCAAGGCCCGGAATGCGTAAAGGACTGCTCTCATTTCCAGAACACTAATGTGGAGATGAGACTCCATGTGAGTCAACACTCCCTGGGTGTGATGACCCTGACAGTGAGACCCCACTCCAGGAGAGAGATGCATCTGTGGTGAGAGTTATTCGAGACTCTGGTGGAGCGAAGGGGAGACCTTGAAGGAGGACGCTGTTCCGTGTGTACCATGCTAGTGACCAACACAGCGGTTCTGTCACATTGATGGAGTAAGACAGAGGATGCGTGGTCAGCAACCACCGAGTACTGAGCATCCACCGAATGGTCCTCATGTGTAGCTGTACCAGAGGTACCGTGAAGGCTAGCATTCACTGCACCGAGTGAGCCCGCACTAAGTTGTTCTCCATGATGAAATGAACCATCTGAAGGATGGCCTTCCATCCAGTAGGAAGGCTCTTGCCTTGGTAGTAGTCAACAGAGCTCCTATGAAGAGGAGCTGCTGCGAGGGCTGAAGTGGCAACTTCCTGAGATTTAGTAGGACCCCCACCACCACCACCCAATGGAGGTTAGGAACAGGGTTGCTGTGTTCACTGCCTCCTCCATACCTTGCCCGGGCAGATTTTCCAGGAGTCAGTCGTCCAGGTATGGAACTACTTGGAGCCCGAGCTTTTGAAGGTGCACTACAAGATCTGCAAAGCACTTTGTAAAGACTCCAGGCACCAAGGATATCCCAAAGGGCAGGACTCTGAATTGATAGTACTGACTCGAGGCCACAAATCGAAAGAACTTGTGGTGGCTTGGGTGAGCTAGAATATGCTGGTATGCGTCCTGGATGTACAGGGTACCAACCATTCCTGGGGTTTGAGAAATGGAAGAAGGGTCCCCAGGGAGGCCATTTTGAATTTCTCGTGGTGCAGAAACTTATATAGTTTTCTGTGGTGGAGGATGGGACACATGCCCCCTGTCTTTCTGAACTAGAAAATAATGGAGTAGAAGCCTGTGTTGCGTTCTGCTTGAGGTACTACTTCCACTGCCCTGTTTCTCAGAAGGCCCGCAATCTCTGAAGTAAAGGGGTCTGACTTGGCAGCCGACAGTGTGGGTTGCCTCTTGGGTGGACAATCTGGGGGGGGGGGTCTCAAAAGTTCAGTAAGTACCCCTCCCGAATGATCCTCAGGACCAATCTGTCCGTGGTGATGGAGTTCCACTAATTGTAAAAATGGGACAGATGACCTCCCACTGGAGAGGAGAGATACGCCTCGGGCAGTTGAGGCAGAGCAGGGGCTGAAGACTCAGAGGGTGGCACTGGGCGCTTTTGGGGCCTGTGCCTTTTGCTGCATTTTCGTTTGCGGCTGAGAACGCTGGTGCTTGGCTAAAACTCCTAAGCCCCTCCAACAAAAGGGCTGCCTGTTATGAAAAAACTCACGGCCCCTTCCTCTCTGAGGGTGTGAGGGGGCCGGAACAGCAGACTTGATAGCCATTCCCATCTTCTGAGAGGTCTTGCGATGAGAGACCGCGCTACATGTTGCCCGAACAGGTTGGTGGCATCGAAAGGGACATAACTTGTTGCTGGACGTCAGAAGAAAATTCTGAGGTCTGCAGCCAGGAATGCTTCCTTATGCATTCCAGCAGAGGAACATGAGAAGCAATGTCAAATGCATCCATGCCTGCCTTTAGCTGGTGACTGCTGGACTCTATACTATGGGTTACAGTCTGAAGTATCTGCTTAGTATCAGACTCTGGCAGACATTCTGCCAGAGACTTAGGAGAGGTTGTGAGGACATGCTCATAAGATGGTTCACTTCATTCCTCACTGGGAGATCACAAAGGGTTGTGTCCGGGGTTTTTTTCTCGGATTCAATGGCTTTGTTGTGTGGGGTGCCTCAGGGTTCAGTATTGTCACCCATGTTATTTGTGGTGTATATGCTACCCATCGGAGACACTGTAAGGAAGTATGGGCTAAGGTTTCACGGTTATGCAGACGATACCCAGCACTATCTTTTTTTTTTGGCCCCGACCAGGAGGGAGCTCTCTCGGTCTTTAATAGCTGTCTAAGAGAAATCCAGGAGTGGATGAATTCCAATTGGCTAAGGTTGAACTCGGATAAGACTGAGGTACTGGTTGTGGACCCGGGCTGACAGATAGGGGGGATGGTTAGTGTTGTGTATTCCGGAATTTTTCTTGGTGGCGTTTCTCTCCCGACCTCTGAATGGGTGTGGATCCTGGGGGTAGTTCTTGACAATAGGCTGACACTGCATTCACAAGTGTCGTCAAGACTTCATTTTATCATCTTAGGAACATCGCCAGGGTTCGGCATCTTGTTCCATCTGCCGACCTGCCTACTTTAGTCCATGCCTTTGTGTCCTCGTGCCTGGATTATTGCAACTCCCTTTATCTAGGGCTTTCTGGGGTTGAAATCCTTCGCCTGCAGCTAGTGCAGAACGCTGCAGCTCGGCTTTTGACGGGTTCTAGAAGATCCTGTCATATTACTCCAGTGCTGCGTGAACTGCACTGGCTGCCAATTCGGTGGTGGATCACCTCTAAAGTCAGCTTGCTGACCTTCAAAGCCCTACATACATGATCTGGGCCCAGTCTATCTAAAAGAACTTCTGGTTCCCTATCGCCCTGATCGATCTCTCCGCTCGGCCGATGAGGAGTTGCTAGAAGTTCCAATGGTGAATCTGAAATCTTCTGGCGCTCAGGCTTTCTCGTATGTTGCCCCAACCCTTTGGAACTCTCTACCCCATCAGTTGAGGGAGTGCACTTCTGTGGAGAGTTTTAAGAGGGGCCTGAAGACCTTTCTGTGGGAAATTGTTTTTCCTGAATATTGACCGTTTTAATTGTTTGGTCTGGTTGTATTTTTTATGATGCTAACTGTTTTAAATGTTTTTATGTACGGCGCCTTGACATTCGAAAGGCGCCCCATAAATAAAAATTATTATAATTATTATACTGAAAAAAATAATCTTGATAAAGTAAAGTTATGCAAGAACTTACCGTAACAGTAGATCTTCGAGAGGAGCTCTTGCAGTAGACAACACCAGTAGGACTCAGCCGGCAGGTGCCAGGACCACATGGAAAAATCCTAGCTAGCAGTCTGTAATGAGGGACCCCTTCCCCAACAGTGGCATGCTGACGTCCATACATGGTATGAAAGGGTCGGTCCCTATCACACACCACAGCTCCTCTCAAAGATCTACTGCCATAGTAAGTTCTTATGTAACTGTACTCTCACTTCAAGGGGGCTCTTGCAGTAGACAACACCAGCAGGACCGAGTCCCAAGGAATGCCAAAGGAAAAAGAAACCCCGGAAGGAAGGAGAGAAAAAACGGCCAAAAAGGGAGAAAAGAAATTGAAGGATCAGTGGCCCAAACAATGACTGTGCTGGCGAAAGAGCCCCACGAGGCATACAGAAAAAAAAAAAAAAAAACATACGAGACAAAAAAGGGTCCAAAGGCCACAGCAGGAGGAGATCCCGAGGGAAACAACCCTGGGTCTGCTATGGTTTTATTTTACTAGAAAGGACTCAAACTGGAGTCCTAGAGGAACCCTAAGAGAGATTCAGACGGAATCAGGTGAAAGGAGGAGAGGGGGAAGGACCCTCCTGCGCAAACAGTAGACCAGAAACCTGACCAGCTCCCGGAAAGAGACAAGGGGAGACGGGCTGCAAAAGGGATATTCGCATGAATATGCGGAGACCAAAAAGAGTCTTATATGGCCTAGGAACCAATGTCACCCTTAAGGGATAGGGGTCCCAAACGGTATGATCCCGGACAGGCAGAAACTGGGCTGGGAAGTAAACAGCCCTCCCAGCCTGCAACGGGCTGAGAGAAAGGGGAGCTAAGACCAGGCCCTGCAGGAAAGGGGGGGGGGTTTAAAGACTCCGGAGTCAAACCCCCACAGCGGGGAGCCTCTACTGAGAAAGGGATCCCTAAGGGGAGGAGAGGAATTAAGGGGGACTGTAGAAAAGGAAAGCTCTGGAAGAGCTAGGAAAATAGGAGAGCCAGGGAGAGAGCTCTCCTCAAAGGAGGAGAACCATAGCTGTGGACCCCCAAGGGGGATCTCTCGATTGGCAAAAAGGCAAGGGCCTTTGCCCTATCCTTCGTCCTATGGTGAGAAAAAAAAGGGGGGGGAGAGAGAGAGGATGCCTCCTGACCAACGGTCCCCTATGGAGAAATGCAAAGTGAGCCCAGTAGACAAAAAGAAAAAATTACTCACCTTAGTAATTGTGTTTCTTCTAACGGAGTCTTGCTGTATTCTGACAATTGCAGTTAGCCCCGGACATGAGTTAACTCTATGCTGAGAGCACAGAACGTTGGGCTCGAGCTCGGTTCAAACCAATGTCTGCTGCACTTGAAATGTAACAGTCAGATTCTTACGAGCACTACTAACTAGCTACACCACTCTAAAGAGGGAACTGTAAAAAACTCATAGCCAAAAGGCAACCAAATTTTTGGATCCCATAAGACTCAAGTTGAGAAACCCAAAAACAAAAACCAGGTAGTGAACTAAATCTAACAAAAGTTAAGCCAATAGGCAGAAGGTAATGCACCCCTGGGGTGCAGCTCTGCACCTGCCAACCCACTTCCCCAAAAAACAGGTTCTGAGAGGGGAGGCAGGGAGGGAGATCAGAATACAGCAAAACTCCATTAGAAGAAACACAATTACTAAGGTGAGTAATTTTTTCTTCAAACAACACGCAGTCTTGCTGTATTCTGACAATTGCAGACTACCATGATCCCCTCCATGGAGGAGGGGATCAAACCTATCTTGGGAATAGGCTCTGCAGCACCGCTGCACCACACCTAGCCTGGATATCCAAAGAGTAATGCTTGGTGAATGTATGAACTGTTTTCCAGGTGGCTGCTTTGCATATCTCTAACAATGGAATATCCCCGACAGCAGCCAGGGAAAGCAGCTGTACCTCTAGTCGAATGAGCCCTCAGACCTGAGGGTGGAGTTTTGCCTAGCTTTTCATAGCAGAATTGTATACAAGAGACAATCCACCCGGCAATAGTTCTCTTAGCAGCAGGTTTGCACTTCCCCATAAGTGAGGAACTGAAGGGAGTCAAACCTGTGGACCTTAGTGTGATCTATGTAGTAGCTAAGGGCCCTCTTAATGTCCAAAGTGTAATCCTCTTTCTCCTGAAGAAGAGTGATCAGTGAAGAATACAGAGACAGACGTGGACTGGTTCAAGTGAAAATCTGAAACCACCTTAGGCAAGAACCTCCTATTGGTTCTAAAGACCACCTTATCTCTATGGAAAAAAAATCAGGCTCCACTGACAAAGCTTGCAACTCACTGATACATCTGGCAGAGGTAATAGCCACCAGAAACACAGTCTTCCAAGTCAAGTGCTTAAGATCTGCTGAAGACAAAGGCTCAAAAGAAGGTTGCATAAGCTGGGCAATGCAAACATTTTTAAGATCCCATGCAGGGGAAGGATCCAAAGGGGGGGACTGGTATGAAGCAATCCTTTGAAAATTTACAGAAAACAGGATGTGATGCCAGTGAAGAGGGTTTCCCTACTGACAAGAAAGCAGAAACAGCTGACAAATGTACTTTGAGGGTAGCTGGTCTGAGGCCTAGGCCATTAAGATGAACCATATAGTCCAGAACTGTGGACAATTCAGCAGTATCTGGAGATATATGCTTCTTGGTACACCAAATACTGAATCTCTTCCACTTAGAATTTTAAGTTTTTCTGGTGGCAGGTTTTCGAGAGGCTTTGATAATGTCCAGAACCCCCTCAGAGAGGTGCAAACCTGCATATTCTAACTCTTCAAGAGCCATGCCTTGAGATTGAGAACGAAGGTTGGGATCCCAAATCCTTCCCTCCGAAGAGGTTAACAGATTGCGATTCCTGGGAAGAGACAGGGGAAGATGTACTGCTAAGGAGAGCAAGAGAGGGTACCACGGCTGCCTGGCCCAGTCTGGAGCAATCAGAATCACTCTGCAAGATTGTGACCATATCTTGACCAGGACCTTGAAAATCAGAGGAAAAGGAGGGAAGGCATACAGACTTTTTCCTTCCCAATCCAGTGTCAGAGCATCCAGAGGGACTGAGCCCAAGACTGGGGGTCTGCAACAAGAGAGGGAGTTGGCGATTGTCTGGGGCTGCAAAGAGATCTATCTCTGAAGTGCCCCACCTTGAAAAAATCACTTTCAACACCTGAGGGTCATGGGACCATTCGTGATGGCCCTGAGAAATCCTGCTCAGTGCATCTGCTAGCACATTGTCCTTGCCTAGAAGGTGAACTGCTACAAGAGAGGTTTGCAGGGAATAAGCCAGGGACCACAACTTCGTGGCTTCTGTGCACAAGGCCATGGACAGAGTGCCTCCCTGCTTGTTGATGTACCACATGGTGGTGGTGGTGTCCGTTCTGACTTGAACCACCTTGTTCTGTACCGACTGTGAGAATGCTTTTAGAGCCAGAAAACCTGCCCTGAGCTCTAGAAGACTGATGTGGAGAAGGGATTCTTAGGGGGACCACAGTCCCTGAGCAGTACAGGACCCCAGGTGGGCTCCCCTGCCCAGGAGAGAAGCATCTGTGGTAAGAACCACTGAACAAGGCTGAGCAACAAAAGGAACACCTTGCCTTAAATTGTCCTGATCCTGCCACCACTGGAGGGCTTGGATCAAGGTCAGAGTCACTGGGATCAGTTTGGTAAGGGAGTCCTTTCTCTGAGACCAGAAAGCTCTCAGGTGGAACTGAATATCCCTCATCTGGAATCCTGCCCCTTGGACCACTGCTGTTGAAGCTGCCATGTGGCCCAAGAGCTGGAGGAAATGCCTTGCTGGTCGAGATACCCGAAGGCTGAAGGAAGAAGCTAGTTCCATAAGAACCCTTGCCCTTTCTAGAGGAAGATAGGCTCTTGCTCAGAGTGTGTCCAGTTCTGCCCCTATAAAGGTAAGGGAACATTGTTTAACCAGGAGTAGCACACTAAGCTGAAGCTTGTTTCCAGATGCAACCTGGGAGCACAAGGAAGTTAAGTGACTTGCTCAGGATCACACAGTATGCACCTAGGTGGCTGTGGGATTCAAACCCAAGTCTCCAGATCTGCAGCTCAGTGCCTTAACCCACTGCGCTGGACTGGTTCGAGAACTGACTTGGGAAGGTTGAGAAGAAATCCTAGAGAAGTGAGCACTTGCTGGGTCACTTGCAGGTGAGACTTGACTTGGTCTGGAGACTGACCCACTATTGTGTCGTCCAGATATGGAAAAATGGAAATCTTTGCCTTCTTAGAAAGGCAACTACTACTGCCAGGCACTTTGTGAAACCCTTGGGGCTGAGGTTAGGCCAAACAGCATTGCTCTGAACTGATGGTGGCCTGAGGGCAACTAGAACCTGAGGTACTTTCTGTGGGAGCACCTGACAGGAATGTGAAAGTAGGCATCTTTGAAGTCCAGGGAGGCTAGCCAGTACCCTGGCCCTAGAGAGGGAAGGATTATTCCCAGAGTTATCTTGAACTTTGGTTTTAAAAAATGTTTGTTTAGATATCTTGGGTCTAGGATGGCTTGCCACTCCCCTATTTTTTGGGGGGTCAGAAAGTACCTGGAGTACAGTCCTTTGCCCCAGTGTAGGCTAGGTACTCTCTCTATAGCTCTTAAAGCTAGGAGAGAAGAAACCTCTGCCTCTAGGGCAAGGGTTTCTGAGAGATTTGCAGGTGGAAAAGATCTGGCTCTCATCTTTGGAAATTTTTTGAAGCTGAGAACCAGTCCCTGGCTTACTACTTCCAGGACCCACTTGTCTGATGTAACAGAGACACAGTCCTGAACAAAGCAAGCCAGCCTGCCCTCTCTACTGGAATAGGAGAGTTGACCCGGGCAGGCCCATCAGGGTGTCTGCTTGGCAGGGGCTTTAGGCTGAGGAGTGGATGCAGCCCTGCTCATCCCCCTTCTGCCTCTCCCTCTGAAGAACACCCTCTGAGAAAAGGAAGAAGAGGCCTGTGCTTGGTAAAAAGGCCTGCCCCTACCCCTAGACAGCTGCCTTTGAGGAATTTTCTGCCTTTCCTTGGCCTGAGCACTCCTGTAAGTGGTCCTGTACTCATCCATTTTCTTCATGTAATTCTCTGTCTGCTCCCCAAGCAGAGAATTACCCACTACAGGAAAATCCATGGCCTTAGCCTGGGTGTCCTGTGAAAGGCTAATACATCTGAGCCAAGCCATCCTCCGAAGAGCCACAGATGTACCCATGACTCTTGATGACACATCATTATAGAGTCCACAGCAGCATGAAACTGAACCTTAGATGCCTCAATCCCATCTGCAGCCACCACCTCCAGCTCCTTGGCTAGCTGGGAGGAGGCCTGTTTAGCCAGTGCCAGTACAGTGTCCCACCTGGAATTCTGGTACCTGGCTGTACAGGCCATGTAATTTGTCTGTCTGAGTCTCAAAGAAGATACCATGCACTGCTTCTTTGCCATGGCATCAATCTTCCTGGAGTCCTTGTCGGGGGATGAAGCCAAGGAATATTTGCCTTGTCACAGGTAGCAGCCTGCACTACCACAACATGGTTGCATTGTTGATATAAGAACTCTGTGTCCCAGCCTGAAAGTGTATACCTCTTGTCCATTCTTCTATCCACAGGAGGTATAGTGTTAGGAGACTAAGATTTTTTGTGTCGGTTTCCCAAAAGATTTATGGAGGGGAATAGACAGTCTCCTGGACTCTGGGATATCCATCATCTTTACATAATCAAGCTCTTCTTGATCTTCCACAGCTTCCTCCATAGGAAGCTGGAGGGTTTCAGCCACCTTTCTGTAAAACAAAGTGAGAAGGGGACTCAGAAGGCCTAGGAGGGGAAACACCTGAAGGTCTGTCTGGGGAGATGTCCGGTTCCACAAGCACATCCAGACCTTCACTGACATCATCTTCCTCAAATTCCCCTTCCTCTTCAAATTCCGGTTCATAAAAATCTTCAAGTGTATACTCTCGAACCGGGGGAACCAACCGAACCCCTGCCAGGAGCAGGATCGGACGGAGCGATTCCACAATCTGAATTGCCCTGGCTATCTCTTCGGTGGTCGGAACATGAACCTCTGGATCCAAACCAGTCAATTTATCTTTGCGCTTTCTTTTTGTCGGAACCGATCCCTCGGAATTGGCTCTCCTTTTGCCCGAAGAAGTATTGCCCTGGTCAGAGGGCACTCCTGGTTCAGTCGAAACCAAACCAGGCTGGTCATCCGAGTCAGCAGACTTCTCAGCCTCCTTTTCCCTCAGTCTACCTAATCTCTTCTCAAGGATAAATTTGGGAAAGTTTTTACATATTTGGCAGTCTGAATCGAGGTAGTCAAGCCCCAGACGATAAACACAGGTGGTGTGGGGATCGGCCTTAGCAAAGACCTCCCCACACTCACTCCAGTGTTGAAACCCAGTGGGCCCGTTTTTTTTTCTTGAGTTTCTCACACATGGCCAACCTAACCAAACTTACCCTTTTTTTGGCAACCGCCAGGCAAGACTCCCTTATCGGTTCCTAATCGTGTCACGGGTATTGGAAAAAAAAAAACGGTTAAAACACGTGTTTTTTTAGAACCGATAAGAACCAGTAACCACACACTAAGTACACGAACAAATTTCACAATCAAATGGCCAGTTCAGCCGAACTGACCGCATTTTTACAAGTTCCACACAGAAAAACAGAACAATTCCTATCTCGTACTCACGGCACCACAGACAGAGACTGAACAGACTATGCGGATACTTTTTCCGGTTTAAAAACCGATGAAAACTTTAACTGACTTTCGAACTGAGCTGAAGGAGAAATCTCCGGAGCGACCATTCAGTGAGGCAGAGTAAAGAATCTGATGGTTTAAGTTCAAAACACTCCAGACAGAGACTTCAACCGAGCTCGAGCTCAGCATTCTATGCCCTGCATAGAAAGTTAATTCTTTGTTCTTCAGGGCAGTTCAAAGGTTGGGAACCACTGCAATTGTCAGAATACAGCAAGACTTCATGTTGTTTCAACGATCTAACAAATCCCCTTCACTCACTTTTTTTTTTTTTTTTTTACCATTTCCACAGAATCAATAAGAAAACTAAAGCTACCTACTTACAGTACAGCAGACAGTGATCTGAACCGAAAAAAACAACAAAGTAGAAAGCGGAATGAACCGATGATTTACCAACCGAACCGAGTGAAAGAGAAACTCTCTGGAACGACTGTTCAGTCAGATGAAGTAAAGAATATGATGGTTGCACTTTGAAGTGCAGCACATAGGGGTTTGAACCGAGCACGAGCTAAGCTCTGGCACAGAGTTAACTCTTTGTTCTCTGGAGCAGTTCTAGTGCTGGGGCATACTGCATATTGTCAAAATACAGCAAGACTTCATGTTTGAAAATGGCCTTTTCTGGTTCCTGGGAACATATGTGGAATCAAAGAAAAGTAAAAGTTGCACCAAAAATGTAAATTACGTTCCTACCGTAATTCTTCATCTTCCCTTGTATCTTCACCATTCATTACTGCTGGGTGTAAGCGGAGGCAGGCTGCACCTTCTTAGGGATTCTTTTGGGATAGTCGGCACCGCCCACGCAGGCCAACGTGCATTGTGTGGCACCTGGGGTTGGCAGTTAGGCACGGCTGACTCCTCCTCCACCCCAGTTCTGTTCTGCCTGAGAGAAGGAGGCAGTATAGTGCAGTGGTTTAAGGCTCTGAGCTGCAAATCTGCAGACCTGGGTTTGAATCCCACAGCCCCCACTTGCATATACTGTGTGACCCTGAGCAAGTCACTTAACTTCCCTGTGCTCCCAGGTCGCACCTGTAAACAAGCGTTTAGCTTAGTCTTCAGTTAGTGGAGAGGGAGAAGGAGGCTTTAGCTGGTGGCTGTGTGTGTAAGTGGATTTGAAATATTTTCTTAGCTGCCATTTCTGAGTGTTTAACATTGTGTTTGAGGGCTGTTCTTAAATGCCATGTACTGTGCTTTTAAATTTAGTTTGGGCAGGATTGAGAGATTGTAGCAGACAAGTTAGTGATTGTGTGAGGTGTCACTGCCAGAAGACTCCTTAGCTGATTGTTTTTTGACACAGCCTGTGGTGTAGTCCCACCCAGGGCTTGCCCTACATTTACTGGGTGAGTTCCATAAGGCCTTGCAACATTCTGCATCCATAAGGGAAGAAGGAAAGTATGGATGTATAACATAACACAACAGAAATAAAACATATTTGGGGGATATCAAATAGCCATCTTAAGTAAGCAGTTGATTGAGGAGGGAATCAGATATGATGGGAGTCGTGCACTATCTTAGTCACCACCTTATTTCTATCCTTGCACAGGTGTGGCCTCCATAACTGCACGCAGTACTCCAGGTGAGGCATTACCAATGTTTTATACAATGGCATCACCACCTCCCGCCTCCTGCTAGTGATACCTCTCCCTATGCACCCCAGCATGCCACTGGCCCTCCCTACTGACTTTGTACACTGCTTTGAGACCTTAAGGTAAATCAGAGATCATAACCCCTAGGTCCCTTTCCTCCTTGGTGACAGTCGGCTCCTCTAACCCAAACCTGTAGCTCTCCCCAGGGTTCCCTCTACTCAGGTGCATTTCTAAAATGTTGCTTTATGCTGATGATGTGGTAGTCTTCTGGAGGCATCCCCATCCCAATTCACTACAAACTGCACTACATGGTTTCTTTAGAGAGCTGGAAACCTGGTTCGCTAGACACTGCCTAGTAATTAACTACAAGAAAACCAAAACCATGATATTTGCCCACCACCAGAACCCTCTATGTCACGCACCCTTAAGCTCCCAAAGCAATGCGCTCAAACAGGTCCCATACTTCAAATGCCTCGGACTCACGTTGGACACTTCCCTCTCCTCCCACCCACACATACAAGTCTCCTCCTCTATCAACACTAGACTAGGGATCCTCTACAGACATAAGCACTACTTACCCCCACAAGCCATGCACCTGGCAGTGTCATCATCTATTCTAACCTTGGTAGACAACGGAATAGTGATTTACGGGTCCACTGATCAAACTGCCCTCTGCAGCATAAACCTTGCCCTCAATAAAGCCTGCAGATTGATCTCAGGATGTGACAGGTTAACCCACATTTGCGAGCTTTATAGGCGCTTTGGCTGGCTAAACTTCCAAGGCAGGCTTAAGTACCACACCTACTTATTAGCTAAAAAGATACAACTAAAGCAGGCTCCAGTTGGCCTACACCCACTAATACATGCAGCCACATATAGGAGGTCCCATTAGGCACTCTGCAACTCTACTCTTCTAGTCCCTCACTGTAGCACATCCCTTGGACAAAGGTCCTTCCGTTACCGGGCTCCTTCTTGGCTAAACTGCCTCCCATCCTCCATCTCCCAGGCCCAAAGCCTCAACCTATTCAAATCAAGCCTAAAAACCCTACTCCTTGACTCTGCAAACTGTGATTGTAAATAAACTCCCTCTCTTGTCCCTCCTGACTTGTATCATGTCTTAACCCTGACCCAGGACCCTCTTTACGCTCCCTGATGATATAACCCTCCAATTTGTAAAATCATATGTTCCATAACTAATTTGAAAAATCATGTGATGTATGACTGTGTCCGAGTGTGGTAATTCAGTGACAACACAGGACTCTATTCTTTTGTACGCACCAAACTTAGTGTGACTCAGGATTTATTTAGAACTAGAACAAAACAAATTTACTTCAAAAATAAACAAAAAAAAATAACTTCACAAACTCTTACAGAGTTTAAGTACTTCCAACAAAAGTACTGCCACAGAGTGGTACCATACGATCAACAGGACCGCTATCTTCTGTGTCCCAAACCTATCTGACAAGGATGGTTAGTCCTACTCAATTTATACTGCCCACATGATGACATCACAGGTCATCTGATCCGCCCCTATCACTAATACAGAAAAGAAAACCATGCTTATACAATTATTTGGGCATCATCAGAGACCACCACATTACTTTTTATAACTACTAAACATTCATCCATTTTATATCCTGCAAATATTCATTAAAAGTGTAAAATACTAGTATGCATACATAAGGGTCGCTTAACATCTTGGATCCGGCCCCTTAATGTGACCTCACCACAGTAAAAAAACTATAAGAGCAGTGAAGGAAGGGGCGGCTGGTCCCCAAGAATCCTGCCTCCAATTGTCAGCTACTCAGGAATTAGAAAACCACTTCTAGGTATGTCTTTTCTTTATTATTTAATAAAGGCATTACTAAGGGGAGAAGAAAGAAATATCTCCGTTAAAACCGACACGTACACCTGTACTATATTGTTAATTCCGTCCCTTAGCAATGCATCCGGGGTGTTGGAAATTATGGGCTAGAGCTTCTTATTATGGGATATTTTAGCCTAACCCCATTGTCTGCCAACAGCTTTTCTTCGTTTTATCCCTTTTCATTTTATTTTTTTAAATTAACTGAAACAGGAAGATACTGCAAGTTTACTGCCCTCCTCCAACACCAAGCCCCCAAAAGTCAGATATCTCTTGAAAATGGGCGGTACACTTCATGGTGCCCTGCCACCTTCGAACGCGAAAAAACACGAGGCGCACAGTACACAGAGGCGCCCCCCTCAGAGAAAACCCATCCCATGGGAACTCTGTCCGTGAGCGGACTGGGGGAAGAGAAAACAAAACAAAACAAAGAATTTTAAATTAGCTACAGAAACTACAATGGGGCTTACCAAGACATAGGGTATCCACTCCACGGGCACTCCGAGAATTGCATTTCGGCAACTGTAGGACTGCAGCTCTGTTGAACTGTAATTCCGTAGGTAAGGTACCACAAGCACCATTCTCACGGGTCACCCGAGTCCCAAGGAAATATACTTGGAAAAAGGGGGAAATGTTTTTTAAGAATATTTTTATGCATATAGGGAACCAAAAGGAATGAAATAATTCTACAGGTACTTGATTATTCCTAGTTCTCTGTAGCATTTCATTCGTTTTGGAATATGCTCAACCACATGTGACCCACCTCATGGACTAAAGAAAGAAATTAGAGGGGCTAGCAACATAAGGATACCATAATAGGAGGCCAACCCCATTATGGTAGAAAAATACAGGTTACTCACCTGTAACAGGAGTTCTAGGAATGGTATATGTTGTTCATCCACACTTATTGGCAGGTATCCTTGCCGCTTTAAATCTTGCCGGAAGGTCTTCAAGCTGGCTCCTCCCACCCACCCGGGTGGTAAAACTCTTCGGCTCCGCCCCATGACGCCATATCTGGCCCGCTGGAAGCTCAGGTTGTGCGTCAAAGCCGGGGAGGTCGGGTGGGTCGTGTGGATGAACAACATATACCATTCCTAGAACTCCTGTTACAGGTGAGTAACCTGCATTTCTAGGGACAGGGATATGTTGTTCATCCACACTTATTGGCAGACTCCTAGCAGTTCTCCGGGAGGAGGGAGGCAAGGCGCACACCCCCTATTTAGGGAATAGAGACTGGAGAACCGAGGCCCCAAAACCAGCATCCCGGCGAGCTCAAGGTCGATGTGGTAGTGGGTGATGAAGGTGTGTGCCGACTTCCAGGTAGCAGCCCTGCAGATTTCCTGGATAGGGACGTCCCTGGAAGCAGCCACCGATGCAGCGGTATGGCGGGTAGAATGAACTCTAATCCCTCTGGGAGGCTCCATGCCCGCCAACCTATAGCAGAGATCTAAGCAGGAGGTGACCCACCTGCTTATCGTCCGCTTGGCTGCAGGTCTGCCAGGTGCGGCTTCAGCGTAGGTGACAAAAAGCTGGCGAACCACTCCCCAAATTTCAGCCGTGCGCTCCTTATAGTAAGCGAGCGCCCTTCTAGGGTCCAGAGTATGAAGCCTATATTCGGCTTCCGAGGTGTGATTGGGGTAGAACACCGGCAGAGTCAACACCTGGTTAAGGTGAAACTCCGACACCACCTTCGGAAGGAATTTCGAGTGGGGGCGCAGGACAACCTTGTCCCTGTGGAAGACCAGGTAAGGAGACTCGATGGGCGCCTGGAGCTCTCCCATCCCTTCTGGCTGGCAGTAATAGCCACCAAGAAGGCGGTCTTCCATGACAGGTGAGAGAGATCACACCCGTGCATTGGTTCGAATGGCTTGCCCATGAGCTTTGCCAGTACCAGCAGTAGATCCCACGGAGGTGGAGGTTCTCGCACCAGAGGGGAAATGCGATCAAGGCCTTTGAAAAGCGCCAGACCACCTTCTCCTGCGTACCCGACTGCTTCCGCCGCCAGCCGGTAAGCAGAGATGGCTGCCAGGTGCACCCTTAGGGAGTCGACCTAAGCCCTTGCTGAGAAAGGGACCATAAATAGTCCAAGATGCTTGCCAAGGAACAGGAGGAAGGGTCCAGGCCCTTGCCCGACGCAAATGGAAAACCTCTTCCATTTGAAGGCATAGCATTTCCTGGTCGACTCCTTACGGGACGCCTCAACTACATTGAGGACCTCGTCGGAAAGACCCAAGGCCTGGAACTCTAGCCGCTCAGGAACCAGGCCGTCAGGTGCAGGGATTGAAGGTCCGGATGGAACACCTTCCCCTGATTGACTGAAAGCAGGTCCGGGCGAGCTGGAAGCTGCCTCGGGAGCCTGGAGCTGAGGCTGAGGAGATCTGGATACCAGCACTGGCGGGGCCAGTCTGGGGCTACCAGAATCACCTGCGCCTTGTCCCTCCTCACCTTGAGAAGCACCTTGTGGATCAAGGGAAATGGGGGAAAGGCGTAGAAGAGGCCCGGGGTCCACGGCCTCGAGAAGGCATCCCCCTGCAGCAAGCCCTGCTGAGGGGGGCGGGCATGGAACAGCCTCAGCTCCGCGTTCTCCCTGGAGGCAAACAGATCCACCTGAGGTGTGCCCCAATGGGAGAACAGATCTTGTACTACCTCCGGCAGGAGAGACCACTCGTGGGACGCAGCCCCTATCGGCTTGGGCATTGGCCAGGGTGTTGGAGGCTCCTGCCACATGAATGGCTAGGAGATCCGCCTCCAGGCTGCGCACGAGTGACCAAATGCGGAGAGCTTCCTTGCACAGAGGCATGGAGCGCGTCCTGCCCTGGCGGTTTAGGTAGTACATGGTCATGGTATTGTCCGTCTGGACCTGAACCACTTGACCCCATAGAAACGGAGCGAAGGCAGTGAGAGCTAGGCGGACCGCTCAGAGCTCCAGCAGGTTGATATGGCATCGGGACTCCCACGGGGACCAGAGGCCGTGTACTCTCTGCTCCCCCAGATGGGCACCCCAACCCATCAGAGAGGCGTCGGTCGATAGAGAGACCGTCGGCTCGGGGCGGACAAACGGGATGCCCTCCTGCAGATGAGCTGGAACGATCCACCACTGGAGAGCGTTCCACATCCCCTGGGTCACCGTCACTAGCTGGTCCAATGGATCGCAGTGTTGAGACCACTGGCTGGCCAGACCCCACTGAAGGGGCGCATGTTCCAGCAGGCCAACCGGACCACGCTGGTGCAGGCCGCCATGAGACCCAGGAGGCGCAGGAAGTCCCGGGCAGGGCACGATTGCCCAACCAGAAATGATCAGGCAAAGGAGGAAAGAACCTCGGTCCTGTCCGCTGGGAGCCGTGCTCTGGCTCGAAGAGAGTCGAGCTCTGCCCCGATGAAGAGAATCACCTGCTTCGGTTCGAGTTCCGACTTGGCCTCGTTGATGAGGAGGCCGACCTGAGAGCAAACCTGGAGGGCCAGATCTCTGGACCGCTCCACCTCTTGTCTGGAGGGGGCTGCTATCAGCCAATCGTCCAGGTAAGGGTACACCCGGACCCCTCGGCGCCGCAGGAATGCTGTCACCACTGCCATGCATTTGGTGAAGACCCTGGGAGCAAGAGACAGGCCGAAGGGCATGGCTCTGAACTCGAAAAGGGATCCTTCCGCTCGACAGCGAAGGAATCTCTGGTGAGACGGACGTATAGAGACGTGAAAAAACGCGTCCTGCAGGTCCAGAGAGCAGAACCACACGCCGTGTTCCAAGGATGGTATTATCTGAGCCAGAGTGACCATCCTGAAGGTCCGAGACCTTAGGAACTTGTTTAGGTCATGCAGGTCGAGAATGGGGCGCCAGCCCCCCGTCCGTTTTGGAACCAGGAAGTACCTGGACACAAACCCCGGGTCTGAGGGAGGGTCCGCCACCTCTCTGATCACCTCCTTCTCGAGGAGCAGAGCGATGTCGGCTCGGTGAGCCGACAGTGAGGCTGCGGACCCTGAGGCCCCTCGGGGTGCGACGGCTCTGAAGGGCGGGGCCTGCTCGAACTCCAGAGGCAGGCCCTTCCCCACCACTTCCAACACCCACCGGTCTGTAGTGATAACGGACCAGGCGGAAAGAAAGTGGCGAAGCCGTCACCCCACGGGGGGAACCTGGGGTGAGGTAACGAGGTTGGGGGCAGCACCCCTCAACCTGTCACTGAGCAGGCTTGCTTGGAGGAGGGACCGGCTGAGGAACCACCTGGGCCTTTACCTCCCTGCTTCCTGGAGGAGAAAGCTGCGGGCTTGGGTTTGGGATGCCAAGCGCGAGCTTGCTGGCCCTGATGCAGCTGGGCTGGACGCGCTGCAGGCGCAGACGGACGAAAGGGCTTAGGTTGCGGTCTGCGGCGCCCTTGTCCCTCTGAGCGGATGAGACCGAGTCCAGAGTGGCACTGGACTTTTCGATCCTCTGGAGGTGACCTTCCACTCCAAGGCCTAAGAGGTCGGTCCCCAGGAAGGGGACATCCGCCAACTTGTGCTGGGTATCCGCTGTGAAGGTGGATATCCTCAGCCATGCCCGACGGCGCATAGCCACTGCGGCCGCGACTGACCTGGCACATGAGTCACCAACATCCAAAGCAGTCTGAAGTTGCTGCTTGGCCACTGCCCTGCCCTGGTCCTGCACCTGCTTAACCATGGTCTGCAGGTCAGCCGGGAGATGAAGGACTACCTCGTCCAGGGAGTCCAACAGGGCGTCAGAGAAATGTGCCATCAGCACGGCCGAGCTGGCCTGAGGAAGGCCAAGGGAGAACGCAGCGTAGACTTTTCGCCCGGCGTAGTCCAACTTCTTGGACTCCTTGTCGGGAGGTTTGTCTACGTCCCTGGCGTTTCCGGCACGCCAGAAGACGCTGTCAGTAACCAACCCCTCGGCTGAGGGGTGTTCCAAGAAACCGGACAGGGAACCGGTAGGGACCGCATACTTCCTTGCCATCCTGGCCGAAGGCACAGGGCAGGAAGGTGCCAGAGCTCCAAGGCCGGGCCTACAATGTGCTCGGCCACCGGAAAGGCCTCCGTAGGAGAATCTCCTCGGTCAATATCTCCGTGAGGGGATACTTGGCCCGCTTGGATACGGGCTCGAGCTGCATCCCGGTGGACTCCGAGATGAGCCTAAGCAAACCCATGAAGGACGAAGGGCTATCGTCCAGTGACTGACCTCCTGAGGACTCCAAGTCAACCCGCCTGGAGAACAGGGAGGAATCGTCGGACTCAGAGGAGTCCGCAAAGAGCTGCCTTGGGCCTGAGCCACCCTCCACCTGCCGAGGTGGATCGGGAGTGAGGGTGACAGACAGCCTATGGGGCAGACCCTGGGCCGACCGAGAATTCTTGGTCGGAGCCCCAAACAACGGCTGTGGAGGCGGAGGTTCCACCGGAATCGGTGGGGCAGCCGGTTTTGCCGAGCAACAGGCCTGAAGCAGGCGCGCTCGGCTAAGGCGAGCTGCTTCGCCGCCCGTGACAGTCACTTGATAGCCGGGAAGGCGGAAGACGCTGGCTTGCTCCCGGACAGAAGAAGCTGTTGCCACATGAGGTCCTCGAGATTGCCGACGCACTTGGCCGAAGCCTCCCTCGTCCGAGGAGGGCGACGCGGCTTGCCACGGTGCCGAGACCACCTATGACGGCGGGATCAGCTGGACCGAGAAGAAGTCCGAGACCGAGACCATGAACCTCGGCTTTTCCGAGGAGGGTACAGAGGTAGGGCGGGGGAAACCCGCTCTCCCCTCGGCTCGGAGGGCTCAACCGTGGACTCCGGAACCGGAGGCACGGGCAAGTCCATGGACACCTCAACCACCGCCGGGGGGAGCCGGGGAGTGAGGGTTTTCGGCTTCACCGGTCGACAGCCCGTCCAACGGGTCGAGAAAAATCTCGACTGCGCCGACGGGAGTCTCTGTCAACTGACCTGACGGGACACCATGAAGCCAGTGGCCGGTCAAGGATCGGATCAAGTCGATGGTCGAATACCGTGAGAGGGACCTCTCCCGCTCCCAAGAGCGCCGACGGAGGGACTTACCTTTGTGGTCCTTCTTCTTGGACCCAGAGGAAGGCCCTGAAGATGCTGGTCCCTCTTCCTTAGTGGAGAGGGACAGACAGAGCTCTTAAAAGAAGCTGAATAGGAGGATTCCAGGAGAGCGGATAAAGGCCGCGCCGAGGAAGACGAAGATGCGGTCGCGCCTCCTCCTCGAGGGCGATCATCTGCTCAAGCAGTTCCGACGAGCCCGCCGCCGCAGAAACCGCCAACCGGGCCTCCTTCGACTTTACCGGAGGATAACATTTTTCCGGTCGCCCAAGTTAAAGTCGGGTGGCACGGTCTTCCAGGACGTAGGCCGAAAAAGAAGAGCACAGGTCGCAAGCCTGTGGGTCGTGCCCAAGGCCCAAGCAGTAGACGCATGTGGAGTGCGGATCCGACAGAGACATCTTCTGCCCGCATGGGCACCTCCGAAACCGGGAGTCGATTTGTCCATCGCAGCCGCGAGGGAAATATTTGACCGAAGTCTTGAAAACCTTAAACTTTATTTCGGGTAAACCGAAGAATTAGGAACCAGTCTTATACGCAGAGCGTTAAGGAGGGAACCTGAGCTTCCAAGCGGTAAGGAAGATCTGGCGTCATGGGGCGGAGCCGAGAGTTTTACCACCCGGGTGGGTGGGAGGAGCCAGCTTGAAGACCTTCCGGCAAGATTTAAAGTGGCAAGGATACCTGCCAGACAGTGTGGATGAACAACATATCCATGTCCCTAGAAATGCTAATACCACCTTCCAAACATGGAAAGGAACCAGAGGATAGAGTGGTACTACTGCAGTAGATTTTTCAGAAACGTGGACAGAGTAGAGGTGAAGTCCGGGTTCCTAGCCTTCCACATTAGGTATTACATGATATTAGTTACGTATGTGTACTATATGTTTTCCTCTGCATTTGTATTTTACTTTTAACAGACGAGGAGCTTTTACAAAAGAGTATGATTCAAAGGGTTGTAATTCCAATTCTATAAATAAATAAAATAAAACAATGTATAGGGCCTGCGGGCAGACTGGATGGGCCTAGCAGTCCTCATCTGCCGACATTCTCTATGTTCTACGTTTCCTGGTTAAACAATTGGGGGCAAAAAAAAAAGGGAAAAAGAGGGATAGAAAAATTTTAAGTTGAGGCAAGTGAGCCGAGGGTTAGGAAAAAGGAAAGGAAATAAACTGAAAAAGGAATAAGCTGGCCAGAGATAAAGTAGGACTTTGCTAACTGGCAGTAGGGCCCCAGCCCCTGGGCAGCAGCAGCACAGGAAAGAGAGAAAAGCGAATGAGAAGAGAAAGACAGAAGATATGGGGAAGGAGGACAGAGAGGCCTCCACCATTCTCAGCCAGAAGACTACTGGCTTATCTTTAGTCTCAAATACCTGGGAGGTATGAAGACACAGGTGGAAGGATCCCATCAAGCTTCAGGGACCACTGGACACAGGTCCAGAACAGGAGAATTTGAGATGGTCTTGGAGAATATTAAGCATGGCGGAGTCGGATGCTCCCCACCCCTAAACCCGCAATCGAGATTAAAGTCCTGCAGCATGGCCCTCTTAAGCTTACCACCTGAGGGCTTAGCCAAGGGGGGAACCCCTAAACAGGACAGGACCCTGTCCAGAAACAACCCCTATAATATAGAGGGACAGCAAAAAAAAAAAAAAGGGGGAGAGAAGAGTCACTATGGGTCCTCCCACAGGATGCACCAAGTCCCCACCCTTTAAATGAGTCGGCAATGGATCAGACAGGTCCGTGCCAAGTCACGGAAGGGACCCCACGGTATGCCCCACTGTGAACCCCAGGAAGTTCCCTCCAATGCTAGGGCGAAGACCCTACTCTCCGCCCTCCTTAGAATGGGTGCTCTGTGACTTTAGAGAAGGAAACGGATCGAAGAGGGAGAGGGCGAGCAGGGTGGAGGCGACACCTAGAAGCTGAGGCCCAAGAGGGGAAGGTGAGCGGGAATCAGTAATGAATGGTGAAGATACAAGGGAAGATCAAGAATTACGGTAGGTACGTAATTTACATATCTTACCCTTGTCAATCTTCACCATTTATTACTGCTGGGTGAGTACCAAGCCCCCCAAAGGGGACCTGGCACTGCCCTGAGGGAACAGTTTCCCTCAGCCTCCTGCGGGGGAGACCCTTTGCCATACTAGGCTACACATGGTCTACGGCTGTTCAGACCGAGGTGCACCCCATGGCTGGGGGGGAATGGAAGACACCCCTGCAAATTCCTCCTCACCCTGCGGGAAGAAAGACGGGTCCCCCAGAAGGCGGAGGAAATCACCCTACACCGGGCAACAGGAGAACAGTCTTGATAGGTGAAGCCATGCTGTCCGCCTAATGCAGATCGCTGTCCCTACCAGTCTGGAAGCCATCTCACTGGCGTCATAAGATGCCCTTGTCTGGTGCTTTGCAAGCTCCAGATCCTGTGCAGAGAGGGCAATGGCTTGCCTAGATTCCTCCAAATCAGGCAACGATGCTAACACCCGTGCCAGCATGGACCACAGATGCCTGTTGTAGGCAGTGTAGTGAGCCTGATGTGTTGTGATGCAAAGCAGTACACAAGATGAAGACAAAACTCTTCCCCACTGGTTGAACTCAGCGGAGTCCGTATCTGGTGGTCGGTCATGTGCTGGGTGTTGTAGCCTGGAAGGAGTGTCTAGAGTCATCAACCCCGAGGGTGGGTGAGGCAGAGAACAGAGATTCTCCTGGGGTGCGCAATACCGCCTCCTGCAGTCTGCTGGGGATCAGGCAGCTGGTGACTGCCAGGTGTGGATCGATGTTTCCTGGAAAGAAAAAGGCCATGAAGGGACCACAAGGTGGCTCTCACTGAATTCGCTCAAGAAGGATAGCGTCCCCAGCTCGGTATTGTGCCTTACCACATGGGAAATACGGAGCCCCTGAACCAACCTCGAAAGGAATTGAGGATATTCTGTGAAGTCAGTGTCGGAGGAGAGGTGGACAGAACATTCCTCTTCCTCAGAAGTAGTAGTAGCGGAAGTAAAGGAGTTCGGATGTTCAGCGTCCTCCTGCGGCAGTGGGGACAGGCAGGAAGACCTGCTCGTCCATAGCCCTGACATACCTAGGGTAAGGCCGCTGCAGTAGCTCTGAATGTCTCCCAGGTCAAGGGCCCCGTAGTACCCACATGGCCAGGGAGATGAGTTGGTGTCTGCAGAGGGACTGGGGAAGGGCACCTGCCAGAAAGTGCCCGGCCTCTGCCAGGGCTCTGAGACCTCGCAGTAGATCTTCCTGCACAGGGGAATCCGGTGGTCGACCCAGTCAGTGGACTCTGCAAATTTCAAAACAAATCCTGGCTGAGCCCAGAGTGAGATTCTCCCCAGTGGTGTGACCGGGGTTGCATGGTTCCAGAAGGGCAAGCCCCAGCGGCACCCACTAAGGGCACCTCTGCAGTCTCAGAAGAGGAGAAGCGGGGTTTAGCACTGAGGCTCCTCCCCAGCCCCAGCAGGGTAGTGGAGGGGGGTTCCCCATGCTTCACCATAGCCTCTCAACAACTCGGACACCGAGACCGCCCTCTTCATCAAGCCCAGTGCTGAGGGGTCCTCCAATCCCGCTGGCCCCCTGAAGGAGGCCGCAGATGAGGAGGTCCCTGTCCCAACCACAGTAGCCAAGGCAGCACCAGGAATGGCGGCTGCCCAGCCCCCGAAGTCTGGTCCATCGTCCCAGCAACCCTAGAACTACCATCTGCCGCTGGGCCCCAGACACAGTCGACAACATAGGGGCCCGTGGAGATGGTAGCATCCAGGGTCACTGAGGGACAAGCACCGGAGTGCCTGGTGTCACATCCAGGGGGGCTCCCCCACTCAAGCGGAATCGGGATGCCAATCCGGATCGGACAGCAAGTCATCCCCCTCTAAAAAGGAAGAGACCATGCACACCGTCAGACTAGTGACCCCAGGAGCTCCTCCTGCCAACACCACCCGCGCCGGGATCTGAGACGGTGCAGCCGGGTAGTGCCAAGGGTCCACTGGTGCCAGGCCCAGCATCTGCAGGCTGCAACACCCAGGTAGCCTGCACCTCAGAGGAAGTGACTGTCGTGGCGATGCTCCTAACTCTGCCCCAGAGGGAACCGAGCCGTTCCTCTCCCACCGCGCAAGAAACCTCTGCTATGGCAAGGCTTTAATCAGAAGAGGAGGTTTCCTCCTCACCGGGCTGTACAGACCTGGAAGGGGTCCCAGAGGCAGGGTCAAAAGTTCTTGCCATGGCATCCCCAGAATGACTCCCTCCAAAAGTCGGCGGGGCCCTGCTGACTTTAAATACATGGCTCTCAAGAACACCATGGTCCATGAAGATGCAAGCTTAAAAATTATCCATATCGTGGGTGCGACCCAGGCAACGAAGGCAGATGTCATGCTGGTCCATAACAGAATGCTGCCCACAGGGGCACAGACGCATGGGGGCACAGCCCGCTATGGATTTCTTCCTAGCCCCTGAATCAGACATGATGCCAAAACCAACTCCAAAAACTACAGCAACAGACCCGGCACCATTGGTAAGATTTTTAATAATAAAAGAAACGGGCTTACTGGGATGCAGTGGTGTTGAGTGAGCACTTCAGAACCAGGATGGAGGAAATGACAGGAAAAACACAGTGTCAAAAATAAAGGTGGCCTTCTGATGCAGTAAACTTTTCTGATCACTCGCACAGCAGGTGCTACCTCTATGGCAGGCAGGGCTCCAGATAAGATTTTTTGGGATGAGTACTGTACTCCTCATTTTGAAAGTGAGATGAGTAAAACCAAATTCAGATGATAGAGTGGAGTAAGGAGTATAATTTTTCCTTTTTTTTTTTTTTTTTTTTATAGAAACCATGTAGTTTTTCTTTTAGATAAAAATTGACCAAGTGTCAACAATACTTCAGATAATGTTGTCAGGTATGAGTAATTTACTCACTACCAGTTTTAAAACTAACCAATTGGGATGCATACAAATGAGGCAAATCTGGAAAAAATGCTCCTTTTGAATCACCAGTTATGTTATGGAGCACTATTCTTTGGAGTATGAGGTATTTACAAATGTTGGGCGAGTACCGGTACTCGTCAAAAACATTTTGTGAAGAGTATTTCCTAAAATGAGGTGAGTAAAACAGGTTGGTACTCCCCTTAACTGGAGCCCTGATGGCGGGAGAAAACAGAACTGGGGTGGAGGAGCAGTCAGCGGCACCTAATGGCCATCCCTTGAGTGCCATGTAGTGCGTCGGCCTCGTGGGCGGTGCCGACTCACCTCCCCCCCTCCAGCTGACAGCCAGCAGTAATGAATGGGGAAGACTGACAAGGGTATAATCACAAGAATTATACCTTTCATAAGGAGCTAAGCAACATTCTCCCTTAGGGCAGAGTGTGTGCCCAGCGACACAGAGGACTCCAGAGGAACATGCAGTCAGTAGGGCGGAAGAGCCACAAAGTCTACAGACAATCCTCTGCCTACCACCCCCAGTACCCACTTGTCAGTAGTGATGACAGCAATGTACATACTTGCAGACCATAGGGTGCAGGTTGCCAGGCAGGATGCAGCCAGAGCTGCAGTTCCTATCCCAAAATGGTCTTAGCCAAGGGAAAGGCAACCTCTGGGTAATAGTTCTTGTCCATGTCAGTAAAAGAGTACTTAGTCAGCTTCTGAACTGGTTCCAAGGACATATTCATGGACTCTGTAATAAGGTGGAGGACAGCCCCAAAGAAAAAAATTACTCACCTCAGTAATCATGCTTCTTCTAATGGAGTCTTGCTGTATTCTGACAATTGCAGTTAGCCCCAGACTTTAAACTGCCCTGGAGAACAAAGGGTTAAACTTTCTATGCGGAGCATAGAATGCTGAGCTCGAGCTCGGTTGAGGTCTCTGTCTGTTTCCCTTTGAAATCCAACAGTCAGATTATTACGAGCAAAAACTCACTAACTATCCTATGTGGAAATTGTGAAATTTTTCTAGCCAACTGGTAACAAGAGTTTTGAATTCCCAGGAAGACTCAAGTCAGGAAACCCAAAACCAAAAAAAAAAAAATCCAAATAAGAATAATAATAAACAAACACCCAAACAACAAAGGAGGGTGTAAAAGCACCCTTGAGGTGCAACACTGCACCTGCCCACCCACTTCCCAAAGACAGGTTCTGAGAGGGGAGGCGGGAGGAAATCAGAAGAAGAAGAAACATAATTACTGAGGTGAGTCATTTTTTTCTTCAAAACAACATGAAGTCTTGCTGTATTCTGACAATTGCAGACTACGAAGCAGTACCTCCATGGAGGAGGGACATAACCTACTTTGGGAAAAGGCTCTGAAGTACTGCTATGCCACACCGAGCATCACTCCTAGCCTGGATATCCAGAGAGTAATGCTTGGTAAAGGTATGGACTGTTTTCCAGGTGGCTGCTTGACAAAGTTCTAAGAGAGGAATATCCCTGGCAGCAGTCAGGGAAGCAGCTGTACCTCTGGTGGAGTGAGTCCTCAGGCCTGAGGGTGGAATCTTTCCTAGTTTCTCATAGCAGAATTGTATACAAGCCAGAATCCACCTGGCAACAGTTCTCTCGGTGGCAGGTTTGCCCTTTCCCACTTCTCCATAAGTGAGGAACAACTGGAGGGAATCAAACCTATGACCCTTGGTACGCTTTATGTAGTAGCTAAGGGCCCTTTTAACATCTAAACTGTGTAGCCTCCTCTCTCCTGAAGAGGAATGATCAGTGAAGAAAACAGGAAGAGACAGACTGATTCAGGTGGAAATCTGAAACCACTTTGGGCAAGAAATGAGATAAAATCAGGTTCCACTGATAGGACTTGCAGTTCACTTATACGTCTGGCAGAGGTAATGGCTACTAAAAAACACAGTTTTCCAAGTCAAGTACTTAAGCTCTACTGAGGACATAGGCTCAAAGGGAAGGTGCATCAATTGAGCAATGCAAATAGTCAAATCCCAGGCCGGGGCAGGATCCCTAAATGGAGGATTGGTATGAAGCAATTGCTTGAAAAATTTACAGAACACAGGATGAGACGATAGTGAGGAAGTCTTCCCCACTGACAGAAAAGCAGAGACAGCTGACAAGTGTACCTTTAAAGTAGCTGATCTGAGGCCTAGGCCATTAAGATGGACCATATAATCCAGAACTGTAGGCAATTCAGCAGTGTCGGGGGAAATATGTTGCTTGGAACACCAAATGCTGAATCTCTTCCATTTGGAGTTATAGGTCTTTCTAGTGGCGGGCTTTGAGGATATCCAAAACTCCCTGAGACAGATGCAAATCTGCATACTCTTACTCTTCAAGAGCCATGAGTTGAGATTGACAGACCGAAGACTGGGGTACCAAATCCTCTCCTGAGAGGAGGTTAACAGGTTGTAATTCCTGGGAAGAGACAGGGGAAGATGGACTACTAGGGACAGCAGGAGGGGGTACCAAGGCTGTCTGGCCCAGTGTGGAGCAATCAGAATCACTTTGCAAGGTTGTGACCTTATCTTGACTAAAACTTTGAACAGAAGAGGGAAGGGAGGGAAGACGTACAGAAATTTCCCTGCCCAGTTCTAAATCAGAGCATCCAGCAGGACTGAGCCCAAGACTGGGGGTCTGCAACAAAAAAGAGGAACTAGGTGATTGTCTGGGGCTGCAAAGAGATCTATCTCTGGAGTGCCCCACCTTGAAAAAAATCACCTTCAAGACCAGAGGGTCCAGGGACCATTCGTGATGGCCCTGTGAGATCCTGCTCAGTGCATCTGCTAGCATATTGTCCTTCCCTGGAAGGTGGACTGCTATCAGAGAGGTTTGCAGGGAATAAGCCAGGGACCACAACTTCATGGCTTCTGTGCACAAGGCCGTAGACTTGAGTGCCTCCCTGCTTGTTGATGTACCACATGGTGGTGGTGGTGGTGTCTGTTCTGACTTGAACCATCTTGTTCTGCACTGACAGAGAGAAAGCTTGCAGGGCCAGAAAAACTGCCCTGAGTTCTAGGAGAATGATCCGAAGAAGGGATTCCTGAGGGGACCACAGTCCCTGGGCAGTGAAGGCCCCCAGATGGGCTCCCCAGCCCAAAAGGGAACCATCCGTGGTAAGGACCACTGAATGAGGCTGAGTGGCAAATGGGACCCCTTGCCTTAAACTGTCCTGATCCTGCCACCATTGAAGGGCTTGGATCAGGGTCAGAGTCACTGGAATCAGTTTGGTAAGGGAATCCTTCTCTTGGGCCCTAAAGACCCTCAAATGTAACTGAATGTCCCTCATCTGGAATCCTGCTCCTTGGGCCACTGCTGAAGAAGCTGCCATGTGGCCCAAGAGCTGGAGGAAATGCCTTGCTGGTCGAGACACCTGAAGGGTGAAGGAAGAAGCCAGTTCTATAAGAACTCTTGCCCTTTTCGAGGGAAGAAAGGCTCTTGCTTTGACAGTATCCAGCTCTGCTCCTATAAAGGTAAGGGGCTGCACTGGCTCGAGAACCGACCTGGGAAGGTTGAGATCAAATGCTAGAGAAGTGAGCACTTGCTGGGTCACTTGCAGGTCTGACTTGACTTGGTCTGGAGATTGGCCCACTATGAGCCAGTCATCCAGATACGGAAAAACGGAAATCTTTTGCCTTCTGAGAAAGGCAACTACTACTGCCAGGCACTTTGTGAAAACCCTTGGGGCTGATGTTAGACCAAAGGGCATTGCTTTGAACTGATGGTAGCGTGAGGGCAACTTGAACCTGAGGTACTTTCTGTGGGAGCACCTGATGGGAATGTGAAAATAGGCATCTTTGAGGTCCAGGGAGGCTAGCCAGTCTCCTGGCCTTAGAGAGGGAAGAATTATTCCCAGAGTTACCATCTTGAACTTTGGTTCAAAAAGATGTTTGAGCAGGTATTTTTGGTCTAGGATGGGTCGCCACTCCCCTATCTTTTTTGGGGTAAGGAAGTACCTGGGGTACAGACCTTTTCCCCTGTGTAGGGTAGGAACTCTCTCTATAGCTCTTAAGGCCAGAAGAGATGAAACCTCTGCCTCTAGGGCAAGGGTTTCTGAGAGACCTGCAGGTGGAAAAGATCTGGCTCTCATCTTCGGAAATCTTTTGAAGCTGAGAACCAGTCTCTGACTTACTGCTTCCAGGACCCACTTGTCTGAGGTAACAGACATCCAGTCCAGGACAAAGTAAGCCATCCTGCCCCCTACTGGAATAGAAGAGTCAACCCAGGCAGACCCATCAGGGTGTCTGCTTGGCAGGGGCCTTAGGCTGAGGAGTGGATGCAGCCCTGCTCATCCCCTTCTGCCTCTCCCTCTGAAGAACCCCCTCTGTGAAAAAGGAGAAGAGGCCGGTGCTTGGTAAAAAGGCCTGTCCCTGCCCTTAAGACTGCTGCCTTTGAGGAACTGCCTGCCTCTCCTTGGCCTGAGCACTCCTATAAGTGGTCCTGTACTCATCCATTTTCTTCATGTAATTCTCAGTCTGCTCCCCAAACAGAGAATTACCCACTACAGGAAAATCCATGGCCTTAGCCTGGGTGCCCTGTAAGAGGCTAGTACATCTGAGCCAAGCCATTCTCCGAAGAGCCACAGATGTAGCCATGACTCTTGATGACCCATCACTGGAGACCACAGCAGCATGAAATTTTACTTTTGATGCCTCGATCCCATCAGCAGTCACCTCCTCCAGCTCCCTGGCTAGCTGGGGGGAGACCTGTTTAGCCAGTGCCAGTACAGTGTCCCACCTGGACTTCTGGTACCTGGCTGTGTAGGCCATACAGTTCGCCTGCCGGAGTCCCAAGGAAGATGCCATTGTACTGCTTTTTTGCCATGGCATCAATCTTCCTGGAGTCTCTGTCTGGGGGTGTGAAGCCAAGGGAATGTTTGCCTTGTCACAGGCAGCAGCCTGCACTAACCCAACATGGCTGCATTGTTGGTATAAAAAAGTTCAGTTAAGCAAGAACTTACCATAACAGTAGATCTTCGAGAGGGGCTCTTGCAGTAGGTAATTACATATAGGACTGACATCGGCAGGACTCCACGGAAAAATTTCTAGCTAGCAGTCCCCGGCGAGGGACCGCCCCCACGTCAGGTGACCAGCGTCAGGAGACGTCGGTATAAAGGGGCAGTCCCTGATGCCCGCCTTCCAGTTCTTTCCCGCCACAGGCCAGAAGAGGCCGGACGAGAGAGGAGCGGATATTTCCCTCAATGGAAAATGAGCTGAAAAAGCTTAGGGGGATGGAGGGCGGGAAGGTATTACCTACTGCAAGAGCCTCTCTCAAAGATCTACTGTTACGGTAAGTTCTTGCGTAACTGTATATCTTACTTCGAGAGGGCTCTTGCAGTAGGTAATTACATATAGGACTGAATCCCAAGCAGTCTGGAACAAGGAGAAGCACCGGAAGGAGGAAGTCTACTCCAAGTAGAAGCTCTAGCAGTGCAAGCATTAAGATAAGAGGCCTTGCAGGACAGCCAGCCCGAAGCCTGCTCGACAGCAAGAGGCAATATCCAAACTGTAGTGTTTTGTAAAGGTATGGACGGAGGTCCAGGTGGCGGCAGCACAGATATCTGCCACTGACACATTCTTGAAACAAGCCGCTGAGGCAGCGACTCCTCTGGTGGAGTGGCCTCTTACTTGACCCAGCAGGGTCTTGTTGTACTTGTCATAACAGAAAGTGATGCAATGAGCCAACCATTTAGATAGGTATTGTTAAGAAGCAGCACTGCCTTCTCTTTTGAGTGCAAAAGAGACAAACAATTGATCGGTCTTCCTGAGATCTTTTGTTCTGTTAGCGTAGTATCCCAGAATCTGGTGAAAATAGGGTCGGACTGGCCCACCTGGATACCTGGAAATTTCCAGGTGGGCCCCCCTCAGTTGGGTAAGTGGTTATCTTCTGTACTCTGAAAACTTTTGCATTTATCTTCTTTTTTCGAATTAAATGGGCTATCTGGGACACTGTTGATAAATGTAAGATGCAAACACAGAGCTAGTGTATCAGATTGAAGTGGAATATTGATACGAGTGTGTCAACCTGGGCCCTCATCTGTCGATTTTCCAGGTGGGCCCTTGTATCTTCTTTCCAGGTGAGCCCTCTGTACCCCAGTCCAACCCTGGGTGAACATCCATAGTATGGAGTAAATACTCCCCCTGCTTGGAGTACTGCGTAAAAAAGGTGGGTAACTCTATGGACTGAGTTAGAGTAGACTCCGCTACTACCTTAGGAAGAAACTTAGGGTTAATGCGCAGAGCAACATGTTCACTGTGAAAAATCAAGTATGGAATTTTACACATCAGGGCCTGCAGCTCGGAAATTCTCCGAGCAGAAGTAATGGCCACCAGGAAGAGAGTCTTCCATGAAAGGAACTTCAAGTCTGCTGAAGCTGCCTGTTCAAAAGGAGGCAGAGTAAGTTTCTCGAGAACAAAGCTCAAGCCCCAAGGGGGAGCAGGACTACGTATAGGAGGTCTCAGAAGGAGGACCCCTCTAAGAAAGGTCTTAAAGACCTCCAGCTGAGCAAATGTCTTGTCTGCAAAGGGGACATGATAGGCCGAGATGGCTGCCATGTGGACTTTCAGAGAAGAATGACTAAGACCCAGGTCAAAAAGATGGCGTAGGTGCTCCAGCAGAAGCCCTGCTGAACAGGAAAAGGGTTCCACGTCCATAGAGGCAACCCAGATAGTAAACCTTTTCCACTTTATGACGTAGTTAGATCTAGCAGAGGGTTTTCTAGCCTCCACCAAAATCTCCGCCACTTGTGGAGAAACCCCAAAGCGGGATTGAGCTAAGTCTGCAGGAGCCATGCATGCAGCTGAAGAGATTTGAGGCCTGGATGGACATGGGTCCCCTGATCCTGGGTCAGCAAACCTTATGACAGAGGAAGAGGATGATCCTCTGAGTATTGTTGGAGAAGAGAGAACCAAACTTGCCTGGGCCAAAAAGGAGCAATCAGAATCATTCGTGCTCCTTCTGAAGCTTGTTTCTGCAAGACTCGTGGGATAAGTGGAATTGGGGAAGGGCATAGATGAATCTGTCCTTCCAGTCTAAAGACAGCGTGTCTCTCCAGAAAACGCCTCACTCTGGAACGAGAGAGCAGAAGACGGGAAGCTTTGCGTTTAGAGGGGGTGCGAACAGGTCGACCTGTGGTGTTCCCCAAAGTCGGAAGATACTGTCTAGGACCCCTTGGTCCAGTTCCCACTCGTGAGCCAGAGCAGACGAGTGACTTAGCTCGTCTGCCAAGGTGTTGTCTACTCCCGGAACATGAACTGCCGTGAGGTGAAGGTTGTGTTGTGTTGCCCAATCGCAAAACCCTCATTGCTTCCCTGCAAAGAGGGCAGAACAGAGTCCCCCCTTGTTTGTTGATGTACGAAACCACGCACATGTTGTCCGTCTGAACGGCTAGGTGGCTGGGAAGGATGTAGGGGTGAAGGGCTTGGAGGGTGTACAACACTGCCCAAAGCTTGAGCACATTGATGTGGAGTGTCTGTTTGAGCTTGGACCAAGAGCCCTGGGTCCGATGGTGACCTAGATGGGCTCCCCACCCTTCACCAGAGGCATCTGTGGTTAGAGTCTGGGAGGGGGGAGGACGAAAGAAAGGAACTCCCCGAAGCAGGTTCTCGTGAACCATCCACCATTGCAAGTCTCGGAGCATCGGCGAGGAGACTAGAACTGGGTGATCCAAGTCGTCCACTAACTGATCCCATTGGGAGCGGAAAGTCCACTGAGAAACTCTCATGTGAAGCCGAGCGCAAGGAACTGTCGGGATAGCAGCCGCCATGAGCCAGAGAAGGCAAAGGACCGACCTTGCACTGACCCGCCTGCAGCCGAACAACAGACTTATTTGAGTCTGGAGAGTGGACACCCGGTCCAGTGGCAGGAAGGCCCTGCCAATGGTAGTGTCTAGAATCGCCCCGATAAACTGTAGTCTCTGAGATGGGATCAAGTGAGACTTGGAATGGTTGATGGTAATACCCAGGCAGGCAAAAACCTGCTGGGTAAGGGTGAGGCAGCGCAGGAGTTCCTCCCTGGATGAGGCTGCCAGGAGCCAATCGTCCAGGTACGGAAAAACCTGCACGCCCCGGGTATGCAGGCACCACTAGGCATTTGGTAAATACTCGGGGAGCCGAGGATAGGCCAAATGGAAGTGCCTTGAACTGGTAATGATCCCCCTGGAACGCAAAACAAAGATATTTGCGATGAGACGGGCAAATGGAAATGTGCAGGTAAGCATCCTGCATATCCAGAGCACACAGCCATTGTCCCGACCGGAGGAGCAGAAGGCTCGGCAACGAGAGCATTCTGAACCTTTTGTATTCCATAAAAAGATTCAGAGAACTGAGATCTAGAATAGGTCTGAGATCTCCTGTCTTCTTTGGGACCAGGAAGAAATGGGAATAGTAACCCGCCCCTTGAAGATTAAGGGGGACAGGTTCTATTGCGTCTTTCAGTAGCAAAGATGAAATCTCTTCCTGGACCAAGAGAAGATATTCCCGTGAATATGACGACTTTGGGGGGGGTGGCAGGCGGTTTCTGTAGAAACTCTATCGAGTGTCCTTCGTGATCAGCTAGAGCACCCAAGAATCTGATGTTATCCTCTCCCATCCCAGAAGGTGGAGGGAAAACCTCCCTCCTACCAGTTCCTCTGGGGAGCCCGGAGGCTGTGGGAGAGGAGAGGAGTCAGGTGGTGTGGGGCAGCCGCAGCTGTGGGGGCCTGACGCTTTGTGGCCCGTGATTTCGGGATTTCGCCTTGGGCCGATTCCGCTCATGAAGGAACAGCAGCCATGGGCCAGGGATGGTACATGGAGTCAACAGACTTCAGTGCCATCCCCTTCTCCTGCAAATCGGTGATGATGTCCTTGACATCGCCACCGAAAAGCACCGACCCCCGGAAGGGCGCTTCCTGGATAGTGGACTGCACTTCCGGGACCAACCCTGACACAAGGAGCCAAGCATGACGACGTAAGCCTACGGCAAAAGCTGAGCTCTGTCCAGCAGTGTCCACTGCATCGTAGGTCGCACGAAGCATGTGTCGACTGGCCGACCGTGCACAGCGGACAAGATCAGCCAACTCCTGCCTGACCTGAGAGTCCGGCAGGGAGTCTAGTTTGGTTTCCACCAGAGTAAGTATGGCCTTCTGGTAGTCCCCCATATGACCAACATAGTTCAGGGCCTTAATTCCCAGTGTGGAGATAGCGAAGAGTTTCTTTCCATACTGGTCCAGTAGGCAGGATTCTTTGTCAGGTGGTGACGAGCCGAGATGTTTTGGGTGAGCCGACCAGCCGTGAGTGGCACTTATCACTACCGAGTCAGCACAAGGGTGAGAATCTAAAAAATCAACACCCTCGGGAGCCTGGTATAGCCTATTCGACTTCCATGGAAGTGGGGCTAGAGCAGACGGCTGCTTCCAGATGGTGGTAACAAGATCGGCGTGAGGCTCTATCCAGGGTGGCACCAAAGTAGGAGCTGTCACAGGCAGATCCAGATGCTCGGCTAGTTTCAACCACTGAAGGTTTGGTTCCAAAGAGTGCCACTGATGAACCTCCTGGATTTTTCGTAGCAACTCCGTGAAGGAAGGCTCTTCTGGAGGAGACTTCGGAGGAGTCCTTGGCCTGGGCTTTGACAGAGAGCGTGGCTCGTCGTCCCTTTCGGAGCAACCATCGGAGGAATCCGAAGAGGAAGAGGAAAGAGACTCCCTTTCCCGACCCGGGGTAGGAACGGACCCACTGGGAAGCACCCGAGGAAGCATATCCGGCCCCTCCCTGGGCCCCAAAGGGAGAGCCCTGGTGTTCGGAGGTGGTGAGGGAGTGTGCCGCTGTGGATGTACGGGAACCTGAGATGGCACCGTCATCTGTAGGCGGCTCTCCACCTCCCTGGTGAGCTGAGCCTTGGCCTCAGCCCACCAGGAGGCCAGAGTCTCCTGCAACCACCAGCTGCTGTGGGGGTGTATGGGGGGATAAGGGTATGGGTTGTATCCATGTGAAAAGTATCCAAAACCCGGAGGCGGAATACCAGGTGTCAGGTATTGTGGCATCGGTTACCGCGCGCCAGAAAGACCGTGTTGTGTACTGTGGCGCCAGATACTGTGGTCCCGGATACGATGGCGTCAGATGGGGGGGGGGTATCCAGGAGCCGGAGGAGCTGCCGGAGCACACGGCCCGGCCAGTGGCAGGGCGACATCCGGAAGTGGGATGTCGGACGGAGTCGGTAAAACCGGCACTGGGGCCGGCGTCGGAGCCGACGTCCAGGGAATCAACGTCATATCCGGCGCACCTAAAGGAGGACGGTCCGATGGAGGAGGAACCGCAGCATCGCCCAGAGATGGAGGGGAAAAATCCCCGGGGTTGGGCTAGGGGACCTCTGGGTCCCCGAATGGCAGCGAAGTCTGTGGAGAACCAGGGACGACGGACGTGGGGGGGGGGTCCATCGTCGGTTCTTTTGCCGACCGGACGTCGGACATGCAGTTTTACAGCGAGATCCCAGCGGGCGCCGGAGGAGCCGGCGTCCAACTTACGGGACCCTTCGCCGGAGGCAGACTGAAAGGAAAGATCGGCTTGGTCTGGCGGGAGAGGAGCCGTGTGCCTTGCCGGCTTTCTCCGCGCGGACATTGGAGGAGCTGATGTCCGGCTTACCAGAGTCGCCCATGCCGTAGGCCGCAAAGGTATGGCCGAACCAGGGGCGTAGGCCTCCAATTGCCCAGAGGTGCTCAAAAGGCCCGAGCGCGAGCCAGACAGGCGGGCTGCCACCGCCTTGGAGTCGAGCGTTCCCCAGGAGGGGACGCCACCAGAGTCCCAGCGACTCCTGAGGGAGACGCGGTGGAGGAGCCCTTGTCCCGGTGCCTCTCCTTGTCTTTCTTCTTCCGATGGCCTTCGCGGGAAGTGGACCCATGCCTCAGTTTTTTGAGCTCCTTCTCCATCAAACTCATCTTTTTCTTCAAGATGTGGACTTCCAGGGATTGCTGCCACCTTTTCCGGGTAGCTGCATTGAAGCTGAGGCAGTGCTGGCACTTCTCGACCGGGTGATCGGGGCCTAGACAGAACAGGCACAGGGAATAGCTGTCCTTGTGCGGGAGTTGGGCGCCGCAAGAGTGTCACTTATTTTTGTGCTTGGAGGGTGTAGGGGACGACATACACAGATGAACGTCGAAAAAGTCAAAATTACTCGGTAAAACCGCCTAAGGAGGCTGACGGGCGTCTAACTTTCATGGTGGCACTGCATGAGCTAACGCAGGAAAGAATTGGAAGGCGGCGCCAGGAGCCGCCTGCTTATACAGAGGTCTCTCACGCCAGTCACCTGACATGGGGCGGTCCCCGGCCGGGGAATGCTAGCTAGAAATTTTTCCGTGGAGTCCTGTCACCTGCCGACGTCAGTCCTATATGTAATTATCTACTGCAAGAGCCATCTCGAAGCAAGATCTCCGTATCCGAGCCTGATAGTGTGTACCTCTTGTCCATCCTTCTGTCAACAGGGGGTACAGAATTGGGAGACTTCAGGATTTTTTGAGTCTGTTTCCCAAAGGATTTGTGAAGGGGAACAGACAGTCTCCTGGACTCTGGGATGTCCATCATTTCCGCAAAATCAGGCTCCTCCTGATCCTCCATTGCCTCCTCCATAGGAAGCAGGAGGGTTTCATTTTGTTTATTTTATTTGTAAAATCAGTTTACAACCTTTGAGCCAGAGGCTCATTTCCAAAGGTACTTCGTCATATTGAGGACGAACATAACAAATTTAGGTTACAGAATACAAGTCACTGACGTACAGTTAACATATTGCTTTCATACATTATACAATTTAGTAGCAAATTACATTGATACAGCTAGCACAAGCTGGTTATAACAGAGGTGTGATGCACAGGGGGAGAAGGTTGGGGGGGGGGTGAGGTGGAGTGTCGCCCAGCGGGCGTTGTCAAGTGTGCTTTCAGCCACTTTTCTGTAAAACAGAAAATGGGAAGGGGACTCAGAAAGCCTAGGAAGGGATACACCTAAAGGTCCGTCTGGGAAGATGTCCGGTTTCACAGACACATCCAGACTTTCACCATCATCTTCAAACTCCCCCTCCTCCTTAAACTCCGGTTCATAAAAATATTCAGGGGTATAATCTTGAACCAGGGGAACCGACCAGACCGAACCCCTGTAAAAAGGCGAGGATCAGCCGGAACTGGGCTAAGCGATTCCACAATTTGAATCGCTCTGGCTATTTCCTTGGCAGTTGGAACATGAACCTCTGGATCCGAACCGGTCAATTTTTCTTTGCGTTTCCCTTTTGTAGGAACCGACCCCTCAGGATCAGCTCTCCTCTTGCCCGAAGAAGTATGGTAAGAGGGCATTCCTTCTGGTTTGGTCAGAACCGAACCAGGCTGGCCATCCGGGTCAGCGGACTTCTCGGCCTCCTTTTCCCTCAGTCTACCTAATATCTTTTCATGGGTAGATTTAGGAAAATATTTTACAAATTTGGCAGCCTATATCGAGGTGTTCAAACCCCAGACAACAAACACAGGTGGTGTGTGGATCAGCCTTAGCAAAGACCTCCCCACACTCACTGCAGTGTTGAAACCCAGTGGGTCCGTTTTTTCTTGGGTTTCTCAGACATGGCCAACCTAACAAACATACCCTTTTTATGGCAACCGCCAGGCAAGACTCCCTTATCGGTTCCTAACCGTGTCACAGGTGTTGAGAGAGGAAAAAAAAAAAAAAAGTTCAAAACACTTTTTTTTTTTGGTTTTAAGAAGAGATAAGGACCGGTAACCACACTCTAAAGTAAAACACAAGGATTCACTACAAATGATCGGTTCAGCCAAACCGATCTAACACTTTTTAATTTCCACACAGAAAAACAGAACAAAACCTATCTAGTACTCATGGTACCACAGACAGACTGAACTGACGATGCGGAAATAAATTTGGTAAAACCGACAACTTAAAGACTTTAACAGACTTTCGAATCGAGCTGAAGGAGAAATCTCCGGAGCGACTGTTCAGTGAGGCAGCGTAAAGAATCTGACGGTTGAATTTCAAAGGAAAACAGACAGAGACCTCAACCGAGCTCGAGCTCAGCAGTCTATGCTCTGCATAGAAAGTTTAACCCTTTGTTCTCCAGGGCAGTTTAAAGGTTGGGGCTAACTGCAATTGTCAGACTACAGCAAGACTTCCTGCTGTTTGAAAGACACCAGCCTGTGGTCAGTAGGCAGTTCCTTGACCGAGGCAGAGTTGATGTATGGGCCCATAAGGACAGGGGCGACCCATCTGAATCAAACTCTTAGAAAATGAATGTCAACCGTTTACCACTGGAAACCAACCTGGTGTCTTCAGACTAGGCGATTTCCACGGATAGCCTGCATGGCAATCCGGCCACAGCACAGAGGTCCTTACTCAGGACTCCCACCCAGGGCTATGGTGGAGGCGGCTCCACCCGCAAGTGTGCAGAGGTAGATGCTGGGGACATCTGTCTAGGACAGGTGACCTACACCTTGCCCTGCAATGGTTCATTGCTGTGGCGCCTCCTGGTTGAGCGAGATTAAGAGCACGAGCTCAACCATCGACCTGAAGGACATCGAGAAGACTGTGAAGGATCATGGTAGACCACATGCCAAGCCATGCCGACTAGCACTGGCTTCGGAAGAATGACCATTGGTGGAGGCAGATACTGAGTGGAGCCAGTTGGGGACACAGACTGGACCACGTCCTCCTGAAAGAGAATCGGGGTCTTGGAGATCAACTCCTTGTCAATCTCCTCCAACAACCAGTCGACAGGCTTGAGAAAAAATCTTGATAGTCTGCTTGACCAGTGTCGAGGCTGACAAGCCTGACAGGGTCACTGAGAAGCTGCTGACCAACCCCTTGGTCAGGAAGGCTCGACTGGAGTCGAGGGAGTGGGAGGAACTCAACTTCCCCCAATCCCACAACCAGTTCTGGTGGCATCTGTGTTTCGTACTGGGATTAGAAGGCCACTCCCACAAAGGCATGGTGGGTCCGATACATGTCATGGAACCCTTCTGTTAAGGACTCGTCAATGCTGGCCGCAAGGAGCAGCAGCGCAGAGGCTGATGAGATACTCACTGTGGCAGCTGCCACCTCCTTAAAAGCTGCCAGTTAAGCTGCATACCCAGCTGCAGCCAAGGTGTTCTTGCCTCTTCAGCTGAATCTTGGGCTCCCTTTTGCCTGCCAATTGAAGAGAAGCCTGACCATGTGATCCTCCAGTGATGCTGAAAGCATCGCCAGACAAAAGCCACAGCCCTCTACAATGTGCTCCATTCAAACAAAAGCAGCAGGACATGTGGGGTCAGTGTTCAATATTTTCTATCAACATGTGACAAAGAATTTGAAGCTCCAAGGCACTTTCTTCCATTTTCCAATGCCTACTGATGCCAAAGTTGACAAGGCAAAGCCAGAACAAAGGTGCAGTAGCAATCAGAGAAGAAATATACAGGTTATTCACCTGTAACAGGAGTTCTAGGAATGGTATATGTTGTTCATCCACACTTATGCGCAGGTTCCTTGCCGCTTTAAATCTTGCCGGAAGGTCTTCAAGCTGGCTCCTCCCACCCACCCGGGTGGTAAAACTCTCGGCTCCGCCCCATGACGCCAGATTTAGCCCGCTGGAAGCCAGGTGATGTCAAAGCCGGGAGGTTGAGAATGTAGGATGAACAACATATACCATTCCTAGAACTCCTGTTACAGGTGAGTAACCTGTATTCTAGGGACATGGATATGGTTCATCCACACTTTCTGCAGACTCCTAGCAGTTCTCCGGGAGGAGGGAGGGAGGCAAGGCGACACCTCCTACTTAGGGAATAAGGACTGAGAACCGAGGCCCCAAAACCAGCATCCCGGCGTGACTCAAGGTCGATGTGGTAATGGGTAATGAAGGTATGTGCCGACTTCCAGGTAGCATCCCTGGAAGCAGCCACCGATGCAGCGGTATGGCGGGTAGAATGAGCTCTTATCCCTCTGGGAGGCTCCATGCCCGCCAACCTATAGCAGAGATCAATGCAGGAGGTGACCCACCTGCTTATCGTCCACTTGGCTGCATGTCTGCCAGATGCGGCTTCAGCGTAGGTGACAAACAGCTGGCGAACCTCTCCCCGAACTTCAGCTGTCCGCTCCTTATAATAGGCGAGCGCTCTTCCAGGGTCCAAAGTATGGAGCCTATATTCGGCCTCCGAGGTGTGATCAGGGTAGAACAGCGGCAGAGTCAACACCTGGTTAAGGTGAAACTCCGACACCACCTTCGGAAGGAACTTCAGGTGGGGGCGCAGGACAACCTCGTCCCTGTGGAAAACCAGATAAGGATACAGGATGGAAAGCGCCTGGAGCTCTCCCATCCTTCTGGCTGACGTGATAGCCACCACGAAGGCAGTCTTCCACGACAGGTGGGAGACATTGCACCTGTGCATTGGTTCGAATGGCTTGCCCATGAGCTTGGCCAATACCAGCAGTAGATCGCACGGAGGTGGAGGTTCTCGCACCGGAGGGGAAATGATCAAGGCCTTTGAAAAGCGCCGACCACCTTCTCCTATACCGACTGATGCTCACGGCCGCGCCGGTAAGCAGAGATGGCTGCCAGGTGCACCTTAAGGGTCGTCGATCAAGCCCTTGCTGAGAAAGGGACCACAGGTAGTCCAGAATGCTTGCCAAGGGACAGGCGGAAGGGTCCAAGCCCTTCCCCTGACACCAAATGGAGAATCTCTTCCATTTGAAGGCATAGCATTTCCTGGTCGACTCCTTACGGGACGCCTCAACGTTGAGGACCTCTTCGGAAAGACCCAAGGCCTGGAACTCTAGCCGCTCAGGAACCAGGCCGTCAGGTGCAGGGACTGAAGGTCCGGATGGAATACCTTCCCATGACTGACTGAGATCAGGTCCGGGCGGGCTGGAAGCCGCCTCGGGAGCCTGGAGCTGAGACTGAGGAGATCTGGATACCAGAACTGGCGGGGCCAGTCTGGGGCTACCAGAATCACCTGTGCCTTGTCCCTCCTCACCTTCAGAAGCACCTTGTGGATCAAGGGAAATGGGGGAAAGGCATAGAAAAGGCCCGGGGTCCACGGCCTCGAGAAGGAACCCCCCTGCAGCGAGCCCTGCTGAGGGGGGCAGGCATGGAACAGTCTCAGCTACGCATTCTCCCTGGAGGCAAACAGGTCCACTTGAGGCATGCCCCAATGGAAGAAGAGATCTTGTACTACCTCCGGCAGGAGAGACCACTCGTGGGAAGCAGCCCCTACCCGGCTTAGGGCATCGGCCAGGTTGCGTTGGAGGCTCCTGCCATGTGAATGGCTAGGAGATCCGCCTCCAGGCTGCGCATGAGGGACCATATGCTGAGAGCTTCCTTGCATAACAGCATGGAGCGCGTCCCGCCCTGGCGGTTTAGGTAGTACATGGTCGTGGTATTGTCAGTCTGCACCTGAACCACTTGACCCTGTAGAAACGGAGCGAAGGCAGTGAGAGCTAGGCAGACCGCTCAGAGCTCCAGCAGGTTGATATGGCATCGGGACTCCCGAGGGGACCAGAGGCCATGCGCTCTGTGCTCCCCCAGATGGGCACCCCAACCCATAAGAGATGCATCGGTCGATAGAGAGACCGTCGGCTCAGGGCGGACGAACGGGATGCCCTCCTGCAGATGTGCCGGAACGGTCCACCACTGGAGAGCGTTCCACATCTCTTGGGTCACTGTCACAGGCTGGTCCAACGAATCGCAGCGTTGTGACCACTGGCTGGCCAGTCCCCATTGAAGGGGACGCATGTACCAACGGGCCCAATAGACCACGCTGGTGCAGGCCGCCATGAGGCCCAGGAGGCGCAGGAAGTCCCACGCAGGGCACGATTGCCCAACCAGAAATGACTGGGCAAAGAAGGAAAGAACCTCGCCCCTGTCCGCCGGAAGACGCAGCTCTGGCTCAAGAGAGTCGAGCTCTGCCCCATGAAGAGCATCACCTGCTTCGCACGAGTTCCAACTTGGCCTCGTGATGAGGAGGTTAATCTGAGAGCAAACCTGGAGGGCCAGATCTCTGGACCGCCCACCTCTGCTCTGAGGGGCTGCAATCAGCCAGTCATCCGTAGGACACCCGGACCCTTCGGGCGCCAAGAGGAATGCTGTCACCACTGCCATGCATTTGGTGAAGACCCTGGGAGCTAGAGAGGCGCCGAAGGGCATGGCCCGGAACTCATAAAGGGATCCCTCCGCTCTGAAGTGGAGGAATCTCTGATGAGACGGATGGATTGGAACATGAAAGAACGCGTCCTGGAGGTCCAGGGAACAGAACCACATGCCTCGTTCCAAGAATGGGATTATCTGAGCCAGGGTGACCATCCTGAAGGTCCGAGACCTTAGGAACCTGTTCAGGTCGTGCAGGTCGAGGATGGGGCGCCAGCCCCCCTGTCCGTTTTGGGACACGGAAATACCTGGACACAAACCCCGGGTCTGGAGGAGGATCTGCCACCTTCCTGATCATCTCTTTTTCGAGGAGCAAGGCAATATCGGCTCGGCGGGCCGACACCGAGGCTGCGGACCCCGTGGCCCCCCTGAGGGGTGACGGCTCGAAAGGATGGGATCTGCTCGAACTCCAGAGGCAGGCCCTTTCCTACCACCTCCAACACCCAGCGGTCCGTGGTGATAGCGGACAAGGCGGAAAGGAAGTGGAGGAGCCGTCCCCCCACGGGGGGAACCCAGGGGGCGACATCCCTCAACCCATCACTGGGCAGGCTTGGAGGAGGAACCGGCCGAGGGACCTCCTGGGCCTTTACCTCCTTGCTTCCTGTTGGAGGAAGCCGCCAGCTTGGGTTTGGGACGCCAAGCGTGAGCCTGCTGGCCCTGTTGCTGGTGCTGTTGAGCCGGTCGTGCTGCAGGGGCCGAAGGACGAAAGGAATTACAGTATGCTGTTGACGGCGGCCTTTGTCCCTCTGGGCGGAAGTGACAGAGTCCAGAGTGGCACTGGACTTTTCGATCCGCTGGAGATGTCCTTCCACTCCAGGGCCGAAGAGGTCAGTCCCCAAGAAGGGGACGTCCAACAACTTGTGCTGGGTATCCACCGTGAAGGTGGATATCCTCAGCCATGCCCTGCGGCGCATGGCCACCGCTACTGACCTGGCACAGGAATCACCTATGTCCAGAGCAGTCTGAAGCTGCTGCTTCACCACTGCCCTACCCTGGTCCCGCACCTGATGGACAGTGGTCTGTAGCTCGGCCGGCAGATAAGGGACAACCTTATCCAGGGAGCCCAAGAGGGCGTGGGAGAAGTGTGCCATCAGCACGGCCGAGCTGGCCTGTCGAAGGCCCAGGGAGGACGCAGAGTACACCTTGCACCCGGCAAAGTCCAGCTTTTTGGACTCCTTGTCGGGGGGCTTATCCACGTCCCGAGCGTTTCCGGAATGCCGGAAGACGCTATCAGTGACTAACCCCTCGGCAGAGGGGTGCTCTGAGAAACCGGGCAAAGAGCTGGTGGGGACCGCATACTTCCTGGCCATCCTGGCCGAGGGCGCAGGAAAGGAAGCAGGCCGCTGCCAAAGTTCCAAGACTGGGCCGACAATAGCCTCGGCCACAGGGAAGGCCTCCGTGGGTGAATCACCGTGGTCCAGTATCTCCGTCAGGGGATATTTGGCCCATTTGGACACGAGCTCGAGCTGCATCCCGGTTGACTCTGAGATGAGTCGAAGCACACCCAAGAAGGACGATGGGCTATCGTCCAATGACTGGCCCCCCGAGGACTCAAGGTCCACCTGCCTGGAGAACAGGGAGCAGTCATCATCGGACTCCGAAGAGTCTGCGAAGAGCTGCCTCGGCCCTGAGCCACCCTCCACCTGCCGAGGACAGTCAGGAGTGAGGGTGACCGACAACCTGTGGGGCAGGCCGTGACCCAACAGAGAATCCTTGGTCGGGCCCCAGACTTCGGTTGTGGAGGCGGAGGTTCCACCACAATCGATGGAGCAGCTAGTTTCAGCCGAACAACCAGCCCACGAATGGGCATCTCAACTGTGGCGAGCGGTTGCTTCGGACGTTCGGGCGACAGCCACTTGATAGCCGGGGGATGAATCTGAGTCGATTTACTCCCGGACAACAAAATTGCTGCTACACAAGCTCCTCGTAACCGACGCCTTACGCCAAAGCCTCTCCTCAACCGAGGAGGAGGACGAGGAGGAACGGTGTTGCCGCTTACTTCAGTACCGAGACAGAGACCGCCGATGTAGGCGGGAACGGCTTGACCGAGATGAAGTCCGAGACCGAGACCCTCGGGGTGACCGAGGTTGGGTCTGGGAAAGGGCAGGGGACACCCGCTCTTCCCTCGGCTCAGGCACTTTAGCCGGGGACTGCCGCCCCGAAGGCGCAGGCAGAACCTCGGTCTCCATCGGGGGAACCAGCGAAGGTGGGTTGTCGGCTTCACCAGTCAACAACCCGTCCGACGGGTCAAGGAATACCTTGACTGTGTCGACGGGAGTCTCGGCAGGCTGGCCTGATGGGGACATCGTGAAGCCAGTGGCCTGAGCCGCAACTTTGACCGAAGTCGACGGTCGGCTGTCCGGGGAAGGAGACCACTCCCGCTCCCACGAAAGCCGACCGTGAGACTTACCCTTCGACTCCTTCTTGGGCCAAGAGGAATGTCCCGATGGCCCCTCTCCCTTCGTGGAAAGGGACTGACAAAGCTCCTTGAACGAAGCAGAGTATGAGGAACTCAGAGAGCGGGATAAATGCCGCGGCCGAGGTGGAAGATGCAGCCTAGGCCGCTTCCTCCTCGAGGGCGATCATATGCTCGAGCTGCTCAGCCGAGCCAGCCGCCGGACACCGCACAACGAGCCTCTTTGGATTTTACCGGCCGGTAACGCTTCTCGGGTCGCCTGAGCTTCAATCGGGCAGCGCAATCCTCCAGGACGGTGGCCGAAAAAGAGCGGCACAACTCGCAGGCCTGCGGGTCGTGGTCTAGGCCTAGGCAGTAGACGCACGTGGAGTGCGGATCCGTCCTGGCCATTTTCTGCCCACAAGGGCACCTCCGAAAGCCAGGGATCGATTTGTCCATCGCAGCCATGAGGGATAACGAACACCGAAGTTTAGAAAACTTCAAAACGAGTTTCGGACGAACCGAAGAGTTAGAATCCAGTCTAAAACGCAGAGCGCTAAGGAAGGAACCTGAGCTTCCAAGCGGTAAGGAAGATCTGACGTCATGGGGCGGAGCCGAGAGTTTTACCACCCGGGTGGGTGGGAGGAGCCAGCTTGAAGACCTTCCGGCAAGATTTAAAGCGGCAAGAAGCCTGCCTATAAGTGTGGATGAAAAACATATCCATGTCCCTAGAATTGAAGTTTTTACCAAAGTGCAACTAGGTAACTCTCAAATGCTGCAAAGTTGCAAAGGGCGGTGACCTGTGCCTTCCAGCAGAAAAAGCTAGGGCGTCATGGGGTAGAGCCGGAGAACATACTACCTGGGTGGTGGCAGCAGCTTAGCTTAAAGATGTCTGAATGATATCAGCATTCCAGTGGAACTGCCAGTGTGGGATAGTGGACCATATCCATGCTCAAAGAAATTCTGATTTTGAAATATGTATATTATCTAGCTGTGGCCTGCAACTTGGACAGCCTTAACTAAACTATGACAACGTTGACTATCATGCCAGGGCTAATGCACCATGCAGTGGGCAAATGCTGTCAGATAATTAATCATGCTGGAAGTTAGGCACTACAAACAAGCCAGGAACTTGTTTATGTATTTAGAAAAGCATCCGAGTGTTTTTTTAAACAAGTTGTTTCAGACACAACAAATCTGATTGTCTGGTGGAATCGAGCTGCAGTATGGCCTGTACTAGTCACTGATGCCAAGAATAGCAGTGTCGTTTAGATTTGAATTTGGTTGTCCTAAGGATGAAGGCACAGTTTTTTGTCCCTAGATCCAGCATACGTCAAACCTGGCCAAGACGGTGGTGGTCTCCAAATCCTGCTTGCTGTTTAGCCTCAGATGGGCAGTAGTGTTAACTGAGAATGGTACTGCATGTGTGCATTTACACTAAGTTGCTGTCTAATCATTTCATGTGTGCGCTGGCGCCTTCCTGCTCTTGGGCACTTACCCTGTACAAAAGCAATTATCTGTTCATACTGTTCTTTAGCTTGGCTTTCTTTCACAAGATCGATCTTGTTCTGTAGAATCAAAATGTGTTTCAGTTTCATGATTTCGATAGCAGCCAGATGTTCAGAAGTCTGAGGCTGAGGACACGATTCATTTCCAGCTGAAAACAAAGCAGAAAGGAGTTTATGCTGTGCACAATGCCACAAGCAAATGTTACTACATAAACAAAGCCAGCATGAAATTCCATCCATTTGATATACTTGGGGAGGATAATACATTTAACTGGCAAGTTAGCACCTAGAATATGAATTTTGAGTAGTTGAACAAACTGCTTTTGACCTAAATCCTCTAACAGCAGTAAGCTGAATGCAGTGTTCTCATGAGACAAAACCCAAAATTAAAACAGAAACGTAGTGATTGATGGCAGATTATCAAGGGTCCAACAAGTCTGCCCATATGGTTCCTGAGACCTTCTCAGATCCCAAGGCCTAGCCACCCCCCACCCCTTGGTCCTGAGCATTCACTTAATCCCAGCCCAGTTTGAAAGCAGTCACCATCTTGGCTTTCACTGCCTCTGAGGGTAGCCTATTCCAAGGTTCAACTACCCTCTCCGAGAAGTGGTGTTTCCCAGAGATTCTTCTTGAAGCTCCCTACATGCAGCTTCCAATCATGCCCTCTAGTGTTTGAGCTGGAAACTTTGTTGAACAATTCAGAGCAGGGCACATTATTTATTCAAAAACCTGAAGGTTTCTATCATGTCCCCTCTCTCCCTCCTAGTCTCCAAAGAGTACATATTCAATGCCTCCACGCGTCCCTCATGCAAATCCCCTTCATGCCCTGTAAGCTGTGTTGCACTGGCTGGTCTGCTTGAGGGTGTCACAGATGATAACGCCTAGGTCTTTTTCCTCCTGTGAAGCACTGATTCTGAACCCATTCAGCCAATATTCTGTCATCAGGTTATTTTTGTCTAGATGTATCACCTTACGTTTCTTGGTGTTGAACTTCAGCTGCCAGACACTAGACCATTTTTCCAACCTTTGCAGTTCTTTCTGAAGATCCGTAACTGCTTCCTTGTTGTCCAGCTCACCATCTAGTTTAGTGTCATCTGCGAAGAGGGCAATCTTGCCCTGTATACTTACCCCCGTGTCGCTGATGAACACATTAAACAAGACTGGGCCCAAAACTGAGCCCTGCGGTACACCACTCGTGATCTCTTCCTCTTCTGACCTCTCTCCACTGACAACCACACACTTCTTTTTGCCCTTAAGCCAGTTACTTACCCATCCGATAATACTCTTTGTGGTGCCCATGTTCTCCAACTTTTCAGCAGGCGATTATACAGTACTAAGTCAAAGGCCTTGATGAAGTCGAAGTAAAGGAGATCTACTGGATGGCCCTTGTCCACTTCCTTAGTCACCCAGTCGAAGAACATGATCAGGTTCGTCTGACATGATCCATCTGCTACGAACCCATGCTGCCTGTTATCCTGAAGGCTGTTCGTGTTCACATACTCTGCTAGGTCCTGTTCAATTAATACTTCCATTAGTTTCCCCACTACCAATGTAAGGCTAACAGGTCTGTAGTTACCAGCCTCCTCTCTGCTCCTGCCCTTGTGCAAAGGCACCATGTCAGCTCTTCTCCAGTCCCCTGGCATGACTCCCATCTGAAGCGAACAGTTACATGTGCCAAGGGATCCGCTAATTCCCCTGCCAATTCCTTCAGCACTCTTGGGCAAATTCCGTCTGGCCATGGTGATTTGTCCTGCTTTATTCGCTCAAGCACCTCTAACTCTGCTGGTGGTGAATGCTGGCATTTTCATTTGTGGGATCCCTCTGTCCACTGCTTTAATACCACTGTCAGGCATTAGGCCATTGTGCTCCTTGGTGAACAGAAGAAGTTGTTCAGAACACCGGCCTTCTATTATCTTCTACTATCCTGTCTCCATCCTGAAGTTTACCCCTCCCCCTTTTTTCTTCTCCTTTTCCTGTATATAACAAAAGAAGTGTTTATTCCCTACTCTGACCCCCTCTGCTATCTGAAATTCAGCTGCTGCTTTTGCTTTTCTAACCATCCTCTTGGCTTCCTTATTCTTCCAATTGTAATCTTCCTATTTGTTGTCACTCGGTTTACTTTTAAAGTTGAGGAAAACTACTCTTTTGGTTCTAGTCGCTGTTTTGACTTGGTTAATGAACCATATGGGTCTTTCATGTTTATTCTTTTTCACCACTGTCTTTCCACACAGCTGTGTAGCCTCTAAGACGGCTTGTTGGTCGACCCCCATATGTCCTCTACTTCCCACTGCTCATGGATTCTTGCTAGTTTTCCACTGGCTACTTCCCTCATTTTTTCCGAAGCTAGCGCCTCTGAAGTTTAGGACCTCTGCCCTGGATTGAGATTTTACAACCCCTAGGGATAATTCAAACCAGACAGAGTCATGGTTGCTGTTTGCTAGCGGTTCACCAACCCTAATGGCACTAACTCTGAATCGGTCAGGATCACATCCAGAATGGTGTCCAGCCTAGTCGGCTTGCTTACCCAGCTGTGTGAGAAGGCAGTCTTGTAAGGCTTCTACTACAGATTGCTTTCTTACTGAACTAGCCATTGGTATGCCCCAGTCAACATCAGGCATGTTCATGTCTCCAACCACCGTGTCCCCTTTCTGCGTCATACCCGAGCCACTGTTTTCTGAGGCCCAAGACTCCACAATGTCCACAAGATCCACCTGGGTTTCCACTATCAACACCTGCAGGTAACTGGCCTTGTTGCCCAGTCTTCTGGCATTAAGGCACACCCCATTCCATAAACCCAGAGCCTTAGTGTTTTTCCTGCATTTTGGATTATCCTGCTTGTTTCTGATATCATGGTCCCCTTTCTAGTCCCTTGTCATCACATCCTGCTTCCTACGATTGAACCCAGATTGTGGTATAGAGAAAATTGTTTTGGAATGTGGAGTATGGCTAACAATTCATGGTATTCCACAAGACTGCATGGTGAATACAATTTTCAGAATGCCACTTAAATGCATTGCAGATCTGCTATTTTCCAGCGATTTTCTAACTATAATACCAATTAAATGCATTGCAATTCAGATGTTTCTCACACTAATATTTAAAGAGCACCTTTCTTAATTCTAAAAGCATCAAACAGGGAGCTCCCCTATCTCATCAGGAGCTTCTCCAGGCTGTTTTCACTTTTTTTTTTATTTAACCCCCCTTAAGGAAGAGAAGGGATCACAACTGTTAGCATTGTTAGTTGAAACCTGGCATCAATAGGTACCAAAACCCGATTTAAAATTGGGATACTACATTTGAAAACAAGACACTCCATTCAAATGAATGCAGCATGCCCCTATGCTCGACCTATAAAGATGTCACAAAATGCTGAAACGCAGAGGTGGAGCCAAGTCAGAAAGTGGAAAGGGATCATGCAGACAGCCCCTTGGGAAAATTACGATCCCATCCCTTCCTTCGGAAATGTTAGATAAAAAAATGTGGAAACAGACTGAAGGAGCTCCTGATGGGGTAGGGAGCTCCGGTTTTAAATTCTTTGAATGAAGTGCTACTCTGTCGTTTTCCAGACCTATTTCACATCAGTCCTTCAGTCACTTTACAAACTACTTCTCAGGGAAAGAATCTAGGGACAGTACTATGACAGGAATCACTAAGTTTTCTTACACACCCACAATCTGCACTGTAGCCAAGGATATAGTCCTCTAGCTGGGAGAAGAGGTAAGCATCTGCATTCCCCAACTACTCCAGTGCCTCGGCCAGGATGCTACTGCCTGGAATGGCCAACTTAATTCTCCCAGAGATCAAGTGCATCACCTCCGGGATCACAGCGGTCTTTGCTACCACAGTAAATAAAGGTTACTTACCTGTAACCATAGTTCTAATACTAGTATTCAGTTCACATCCACACTTGGACAGTCTTCCACTGAGCATGCTCATTCACTGGAATGGTCAGCCTTTACAGGAGAGGTCATGTGTTCTGCAGCTAGTATTCAGCTCACATCCACTCGTCCTTTACTTTGGATTCCTTTTCCAATGTGCAGAGCTGAGAGCAGTGGGGCAGGGCCTGAAGGGCCACATGGTTGGGTGGTAAGAGGAGTCAATCTTGAAGACTGTTCCAGTGACTGAGCATGCTCAGTGGAAGACTGCCTAACTGTGGATGGGAACTGAATAATAGCATTACAACAATGGTTACAAGTAGGTAACCTCTATTTTTAACTATCTAGAGTCGGTTCACTTAGGTAGACTCTTACAAGTCCCCAGGAGGCGGAGGCAAGAAGCGCACCCTAAAGTAAGCAAATACAGACTGGAGAACCAAGAACCCCAAAACAACATCACGACGAGTAAGTCAATGCAGTAATGGGAAATGAATGCGTATGCATTCAACTGCCCACTCGCTGTCTGTGTTGCGGTTTTCTCCCTTACTCTCTTTATGTGACCCACAACAGTTAACATCCTCTGGCTCCATTCTCCCAGAACAGAGACGCAGCAGTTTGTACCAGGAGTACAACTACATGGCAATCAAGTCCGTGAATGCCAGTTGGTTAAGTGAAGCACTGTGTACGTGAACACAGGATGTTCAGGCATGGTGAAGAACAGGGCAATGTAAAGCCATGACGGCTTCAGGATTTTAAATGTGGCAGTCTGAAGAACAGGAGACAGAAGCCAATGACGCTTCACCATGGAATATGCAGTCATGCGTGCCTGACCTTCATACAGTGATACGCTGGGATAACATCACTGTTTAAGGTGGCCAATTACCAATTAGGATGCAAGATCTTTTCCTTGCTTTGTATAATGTCTGTTAAAAGCTTGTGCTCAAAAACTGGAAAAATGCCTGCAACATATAATGAATGGCAAGCATATATTCTGTGCTATACTCAAGAGTCAATGTTGGCGAGCATGCTAACCCTGAATATGTTGAGTGCTAAAAGTGGGGTACAGTCTATTCAATGGATGAGATGGGTGCCAGTGCCCCTTTAGTAAATCTACTGGTTGGCCCAATGTAATCAAGGGGAAATCTTAAAGGAGGAGACTTCTAAACGTAGCTAACAGTAGCCATCTCTGATGGCTTATTTTTAAATCAGAGAATGGGTAATATAGATGGTTTTGAAAACAGAAGTGACACAGGGTATTCTAAGGGTGAATCTATTCGGGATAGGGATGTGTTGTTGATATGTGATGAAATCTATTCTTCCTTACTGACTTGTCAGATAATGCTGCTACGTTAAAAAAAAAGTGAATATGCCTCTTTCACTAATGCAAGTTACCCAGTGGCATGTTAAATTTTGTTTCCTAATGTATCTGAATATCAGGATTTTAATGAAATATGTTAAACTTGATTGAATTGTATTCTTTTAACATATCTTAATGTATACTTATTTGTATGTCTTGTATGCAGTATTTTTTTTTTTTTTAAACCTAATAAAATCTACACAAAAAAAGCTATAGCTGCACCAGTGATCTCCGGTTCAGGGTGCACATGCCATTGTAACAGGACACCTTTGTAAACAGGGCTTCTAGCCCTAACAGTTATACCCTGCATAAAAATAAAGGTCTTTACTACTACTACTACATACAGAAACAACATAATAATTTGGCCGTTACCTTCAAATTGTCTGATATTATTACCCCGAGGTATCTTTCCTCTATGGTAGTCTCCACAGCCACCTCATCCCCCAATTCTGTTTTCAGTCCTTGGATTTCTTGCCCCATGTGCATGACCTTCTACGTCTTGGCGTCGCATTTCAACTGCCAAACACAGGAACACTTCTTCAGCCTTTAGAGATCTTTTACATTTCTTACATGCCACCACCCTCCACTGTCCACAGATCTTTATCTTCTGTGAACAGGCAGATCTTTCCTTGGATCCCCACTCAAATATCACAAATAAAAATGTTGAAAAGGGCCGGTCCCAAGACAAATCCCTGTGGCATCCCACTGGTGACCTCCATTTAGGGGTACCTTCAGTTTTCGGTCACTTAGTCACTTTTTCAACCACCTTGTGATTTTTTACTCATTCCCCAGAATTCCCACCCTCTTAACCAGCAGTCTGTGTCTGACAGTGTCAAAGACTTTACTGAAATTAAGGTAAAGTATTGTCCACCGCCTGCCCTTGTGCACTACTTTTGTCAACCAATTAAAAAGGTTGATCAGGTTAGTCCCCACCCCCCAATTGTTTAACCAAGCTGAAAGCTTGTTTACAGATGATACCTGGAGCACAAGGAAGTTAAGTAACGGCTTGCTCCAGGGTCACAGTCACGCAAGTGGGGGCTCTGGGATTCAAACCCAGGTCTCCAGATTTGCAGCTCAGAGCCTTAAACCACTGCACTATACTACCACCCACCGCGTACTCCCGTCTGACATTGCCCCCCCGTGAACCCATGCTGTCTGACATTCTGAAGTGTGCTCGCTTCCAAAAATCCCCCAGCATCTCCTTTATTAGGGTTTCTAGCATCTTCCACACCCACTATGGACATTAAGCAGACAGGTTTGTAGTTTCCACAACTGTCCATACTTCTGTTCTTGTGCAGGGAAACTGCATTTGGTATCCTCCAGTCCCGAGGTACCACCCCAATCTCCCAGTTCAGCTACTGGCGCAGTCAGGAACTTCCCTATCTCCTTTAGCACCACAGGATGCAGACATCCAGGCCCATGGACTTGTCCATCATTAGTGTATTCAGTCCCTTCAGCATCCTTTCCTCGGAAAGCAGAACCTTGTGGACAACCCCACTCTCTGCCATGACTACTGTCTACATAGATGCATAGAATCCGATAGCAGATGAGGACCATTTGGCCCTTCCAGTCTGCACACTTATTCTACCCCCCCAGGTGATCCTTAATGACCCTCACCGCGTACTCGCTAGGACTCCTTTATGCCTTTTCCAAGTTTCTTGAAAGTCTCCACTGTTTGTACCTTTACCACCTCCTTGGGGAGACTGTTCCAAGCATCCACTACCCTTTCCATGAAAAAGTACTTTCTTACATTCCCCCTGAAACTACTATCCACAACCCTCAAGTCATGATCCCTTGTCTTTGGGCATTTTTTTTTTTTTGCTGAAACAGGTTCCCCTCCTAGACTCTATCAATACCCTTGAGATATTTAAAAGTCTCTATCATATCCTCCATCCCTTCTCATTTCCAGCGACTACAGGTCAAGGTCTCTTAGCCTCTTCTCATGTGTCTTCTGCTATAGTCCCTTCACCCTCTTTATAGCCTACCTTTGGACTGCCTCTACTTTGTTGACATCCTTTCTGAGATGTGGCCTCCAGAACTGTACGCAGTACTCCAGATGCGGTCTTACCAGTGATCTATCAAGTGGCCTGCTTACATCCTTGTTCCTACTGGATATACCCACCCCATACATCCCAACATTTCACTGGCCTTCCTTGTTGCTTCATCACATTGTCTGGCTACCTTTAGGTCATCAGTTATAATCACCCCAGATCCCTTTCTTGTCTGGTGATCTCCAGCAATACCTCCTCCCCCCGAGTACTTTTCCCCTAGGTTCCCATGCTCCAAGTGCATTTTTTCGCATTAATTTTCAGCTGCCACACCCTTGACAATTTCTCCAGCCTGCTTAGATCCCTTCTACTCCCTCTGGAATGTCTACTTTATTGCAGATCTTTGTGTCGTCTGCAAAAAGACATGCCTTCCCCTCCAGCCCCTCCGTAATATTATTTATGAAGATACTGAAAAGAACTGGCCCCAGCACCAAGCCCTGGGGCACCCCACTGGTAACTGCCATCTCCGTGGATTGAGCCCCATTCACTATCACTCTCCGAGTCCTTCCACTTGGCCAATTTCTAACCTACTTCACCACTGTGTCCCACTCCCAGGCTTCTCAACTTGTTTACAAGCCTTTTATGTGGGATGGTGTCAAAAGCCTTGCTAAAGTTCAAGTAGGCCACGTCCACCACCCCCTTCCTGTTTCACTACTCTGGCTACCCAGTTGAAGAAATCAATCGGGTTTGTTTGGCAAGATCTTCCTGCCGTGAAGCCATGTTGCTCTGGATCTTGCTGCCCGCTTGATTCTGGGTACTCCACAACCCTTTCCTTGATCAATGACTCCATCAATTTACCTACCACCGAGATGAGGCTGACTGGCCTGTAATTCCTCACCTCCTCCCTACTCCAACTTCTACGGAGTGGGTCTACATTTGCCCTTCTCCAATCCGTTGGACCACAACTTCCTCTAATGATCTGTTAATAGGGTTAGCACCTTTTAAGAAGCCCAAAGTGCAACATTTCTTACTGAAACATGATTTTTCGCATGACAGTACGTAACCTCGACGAATGCAACAGACTTGTTTTCTCTATATAATCAGAATTAAGGCTAAGAATTGTAGTTTCTTAATTGCTTCTATGGTTTCTTATCACTGTAAGGTATTTTAGTTAAGGTATTATAGTTTTCTAGAACATTTAGTGGAAAGTTAGAAAATATTTTTTCTACTATAAAATCAGGACATTTAGTATTTTTCATGTTTTTTTGCAGGACACACCTGCCCAAATCAGGACTGTCCTGCGAAAATCGGGACAGGTGGCAACCCTATCTGTTGAAGAGTTCTGCCAGGGGTGCTGCTAGGACATTCCTGCACTCCTTTAATATTCTGGGATGAATCGCTTTGTCTGTCCTCAATTTTTCAAGCTCTTCTAGGACTCTCCTTTGTGAAAGGACTGGTGCACCCCCGGTTTCTGGTTGCTTTTAACTCCCAGAAGTGTTTCCCCTCCTTCATCTGTAAATACTGAGCAGAAATATCTATTAGTCTAGTAATATCCCTTTATCCTCCACAAGAAATAATGCACAAAAATGCAGGTTACTCACCTGTAACAGGAGTTCTAGGAATGGTATATGTTGCTCATCCACACTGTCTGGCAGGTTCCTTGCCGCTTTAAATCTTGCTGGAAGGTCATCAAGCTGGCTCCTCCCACCCACCTGGGTGGTACAACTCTCGGCTCCGCCCCATGACGCCAGACCTAGCCGCTGGAAGCCAGGTTAAAGGGCCGGCCGGGAGGCTGGTGAGTCGTGATGAACAACATATACCATTCCTAGAACTCCTGTTACAGGTGAGTAACCTGTATTTCTAGGGACATGGATATGTTGTTCATCCACACTGTCTGGCAGACTCCTAGCAGTTCTCCGGGAGGAGGGAGGCAAGCGCACCCCTACTTAAGAAATAAGACTGAAAGCCGAGGCCCCAAACCAGCATCCGGCGTGACTCAAGGTCGATGTGGTAGTGGGTGATGAAGGTGTGTGCTGACTTCCAGGTAGCAGCCCTGCAGATTTCCTGGATAGGGACATCCTGGAAGCAGCCACCGATGCAGCGGTACGCGGGTAGAATGAGCTCTTATCCCTCTGGGAGGCTCCATGCCCACCAACCTATAGCAGACATCTATGCAGGAGGTGACCTACCTGCCTATTGTCCGCCTGGCTGCAGGTCTGCCAGGTGCGGCATCAGCGTAGGTGACAAACAGCTGGCGAACCTCTCCCTGAACTTCAGCTGTCCGCTCCTTGTAGTAAGCGAGCGCTTGTCTAGGGTCCAAAGTATGGAGCCTATATTCAGCCTCCGAGGTGTGACTGGGGTAGAACACCGGCAGAGTCAACACCTGGTTAAGGTGAAACTCCAACACCACCTTCGGAAGGAATTTCGGGTGGCGGGGCAGGACAACCTTGTCCCTGTAGAAGACCAGATAAGGAGACACTATGGAAAGCGCCTGGAGCTCTCCCATCCTTCTGGCTGACGTGATAGCCACCAAGAAGGCAGTCTTCCATAGCAGGCTGAGAGACGTCACACCTGTGCATCAGTTCGAATGGCTTACCCATGAGCTTAGCCAATACCAGCAGTAGAAGATCCTGGAGGTGGAGGGTTCTCGCACCGGAAGGGATATGAGATCAAAGCCTTTGAAAAAGCGCCCAACCACCTTCTCCTGCGCCACCGACTACTTCCTGGCCTGCGCCCGGTTAGCAGAGATGGCTGCCAGGTGCACCTTAAGGGTCGTCGACAGAAGCCCTTGCTGAGAAAGGGACCACAGGAAGTCTAGAATGCTTGCCAAGGAACAGAAGGATGGGTCCAGGCCCTTGCCCTGACACCAGATGGAGAATCTCTTCCATTTAAAGGCATAGCATTTCCTGGTTGACTCCTTACGGGACGCCTCAACGACGCTGAGGACCTCGTTGGAAAGACCCAAGGCCTGGAACTCTAGCCGCTCAGGAACCAGGCCGTCAGGTGCAGGGATTGAAGGTCCGGATGGAATACATTCCCCTGATTGACTGAGATCAGGTCTGGGAGGACTGGAAGCCACCTCGGGAGCCTGGAGCTGAGACCGAGGAGATCTGGATACCAGAACTGGCGGGGCCAGTCTGGGGCTACCAGAATCACCTGCGCCTTGTCCCTTCTCGCCTTGAGAAGCACCTTGTGGATCGAGGGAAATGGGGGAAAGGTGTAGAAGAGGCCCGGGGTCCACAGCCTCGAGAAGGCATCCCCCTGCAGCGAGCCCTGCTGAGGGGGGCGGGCATGAAACAGTCTCAGCTTCGCATTCTCCCTGGAGGCAAACAGGTCCATCGGAGGCCTGCTCCAGAGGGAGAACAGATCTTGTACTACCTCCGGCAGGAGAGACCACTCGTGGGACGCAGCTCCTATCCGGCTTAGGGCATCGGCCAGAATGTTGGAGGCTCCTGCCACATGGATGGCAAGGAGATGCGCCTCCAGGCTGCACACAAGTGACCAAATGCAGAGAGCTTCTCTGCACAGAGGCATGGAGCGCGTCCTGTCCTGGCGGTTTAGGTAGTACATGGTCGTGGTACTGTCCACGACCATGTACGCAGAAATGGAGCGAAGGCGGTGAAGGCTAGACGAACCGCTCTAAGCTCCAGCAGGTTGATGTGGCATCGGGACTCCTGAGGGGACCAGAGGCCGTGCACTCTGTGCTCCCCTAGATGGGCACCTCAACCCATCAGGGAGGCATCGGTCGATAGAGAGACCGTCGACTCGGGGCGAACAAACGGGATGCCCTCCTGCAGATGTGCTGGAACGGTCCACCACTGGAGAGCGTTCCACACCCCCTGGGTCACTGTCACTAGCTGATCCAGGGGATCGAGGTGCTGTGACCGCTGGCTGGCCAGCCCCCATTGAAGGGGACGCATGTACCAACGGGCCCAACGGACCACGCTGGTGTAGGCCGCCATAAGGCCCAGGAAGTCCTGGGCAGGGTGCAATTGCCCAACCTGAAATGACTGGGCAAAGGAGGAAAGAACCTCATCCCTGTCCACTGGGAGCCGTGCTCTGGCTCAGACAGTTGAGCTCTGCCCCGATGAACTGTATCACCTGCTTTGGTACGAGTTCCGACTTGGCCTCGTTGATGAGGAGGCCAACCTGAGAGCAAACCTGGAGGGCCAGATCTCTGGACTGCTCCACCTCCGCTCTGGAGGGGACTGCAATCAGCCAGTCATCCAGGTAGGGGTACACCCGGATCCTTCGGCGCCGCAGGAATGCTGTCACCACTGCCATGCATTTGGTGAAGACCCTGGGAGCTAGGGAAAGGCCGAAGGGCATGGCCTGGAACTCGTAAAGGGATCCCTCCGCTCTGAAGCGGAGGAATCTCTGGTGGGACAGATGGATTGGGATGTAAAAGAACGCGTCCTGAAGGTCCAGAGAACAAGACCACAAGCCTTGTTCCAAGGATGGGATTATCTGAGCCAGAGTGACCATCCTGAAGGTCCGAGACCTTAGGAACCTGTTCAGGTCGAGGATGGTGCGCCAGCCACCCCGTCCGTTTTGGAACCAGGAAGTACCTGGACACAAACCCCGGGTCTGGAGGAGGATCCGCGACCTTCCTGATCACCTCTTTTTCGAGGAGCAGGGCAATATCGGCTCGGCGAGCCAACAGACAGGCTCCGGACCCCGTAGCGCCCCCCCCCCCGAGGGGCGACGGCTCGGAAGGGTGGGGCCTGCTCGAACTCCAGCGGTAGGCCCTTTCCTACCACCTCCAAAACCCAACGGTCCGTGGTGATAACGGACCAAGCGGAAAGGAAGTGGCGGAGCCCCCCCACAGGGGGAACCCAGGGGGGAGAGATGAGGCTTGAGGAGACACCCCTCAACCCGTCACTGGGCAGGCTTAGAGGAGGGACCGGCCAAGGGACGTCCTGGGCCTTTAACTCCCTGCTTCCTGTTGGAGGAAGCCGCTGGCTTGGGTTTAGGATGCCAAGTGCGAGCCTGCTTGCCCTGGTGCTAGTGCTGTTGGGCCGGACGTGCCGCAGGCGCAGCAGGATGAAAGGACTTGTGCTGCTGCTGTTGGCGGCCTTTGTCCTTCTGGGCAGAGGTGACAGAGTCCAGAGTGGCATTGGACTTTTCGATCTGCTGGAGGTGACCTTCCACTCCAGGGCCGAAGAGGTCGGCCCCCAAGAAGGGGACATCCGCCAGTTTGTGCTGGGTATCCGCCGTGAAGGTGGATATCCTCAGTCATGCTCTGCAGCGCATGGCCACCGTGGCCGCACCCGAGCTGGCACAGGAGTCTCCGCTGTCCAGAGCCGTTTGGAGCTGCTTCTTAGCCACTGCCCTACCCTGGTCCGGTACCTGCCGGACCGTGGTCTGCAGGTTGGCCGGGAGATGAGGGATCATCTTATCCAGGGAGCCCATGAGGGCGTGGGAGAAGTGTGCCATCAGCACGGCCGAGCTGGCCTGGCGGAGGACAAGGGAGGACGCAGTGTACATCTTGCGCCCGGCATAGTCCAGCTTTTTGGACTCCTTGTCGGGGGGGACTTGTCCACATCCCTAGCATTCCTGGAACACCGGAAAACGCTGTCTGTGACCAACCCCAGCAGAGGGGTGTTCCGAAAAACCGGGCAAAGAGCCGGTAGGGACCGCATACTTCCTGGCCATCCTGGCCGAAGGCGCAGGACAGGAAGCAGGCTGCTGCCAGAGCTCCAAGGCTGGGCCAACAATGGCTTCAGCCACCGGAAAGGCCTCCGTGGGTGAATTCCCTCGGTCCAGTATCTCCAGCAGGGGATTCTTGGCCCGCTTGGACACGGGCTCGAGCTGCATCCCGGTGGACTCTGAGATGAGCCAAAGCAAACCCATGAAGGACGATGGGCTTTCGTCCATCGACTGGCCCCCCCTGGAGGACTCCAGGTCAATGGGCCTGGAGAACAGGGAGGTGTTGTCGGACTCCGAGGAGTCCGCGAAGAGCTGCCTGGGGCCTGAGCCACCCTCCACCTGCCGAGGACAGTCGGGAGTGAGGGTGACTGACAACCTGTGGGGCAGGTCCTGACCCAACCGAGAGTCCTTGGTCGGCGCCCCCGATTTCAGTTGTGGAGGTGGAGGTTCCACCACAATCGGTGGGGCAGCTGGTTTTGGCCGAACAATTGGCCCAGGCTTGGGCACCTTGGCTACAGCGAGGGGTTGTTTCGGCCCCTCGGGTGACAGCCGCTTGATGGCCGGGGAAGGCGACTGTGTTGGCTTGTTCCCGGACAGAAGTAACTGCTACCACATCAGGTCCTCGAAGTGTCGACGCAATTTGCGCCGAAGCCTCTCCTCTTCTGAGGAGGAAGACTAGGACGAGCGGCGGCGCCGCTCACCTCTGTGCAGAGACTGAGACCGCCGATGTCGGCAGGATCGGCTGGACCGAGACGATGTCACAGAATGAGATCCTCGGCGTTTCCGAGGTCGGGTCTGGGAAGGGGCGGGGGACACCGCCTTCCCTCGGCTCGGAAGCCTTAACTGAACCGCGCACCGTGGAGGCGCAGGGTGTCCTCGTGGTCTCCACAGGGGAACTGGTGAAGAAGGGTTGTCGGCCCTCACCAGTCGACAGCCCGCCAATGGGTCGAGAAAATCTCGACCGCTAACGGGTGTCTCGGCCGGCTGGCCTGACGGGACGCTGGTGAAGCCAGCGGCCTCAGCCGCAACCTCAACCGAAGTCGAAAGCAGACTGTCCGGGGAAGGGGACCTCTCCCGCTCCCACGAACGCAGACGATGGGACTTACCCTTTGAGTCCTTCTTTTTGGACCGAGAGGAATGTCCCAATGGCCCCTCTCCCTTCATGGAAAGGGATTGGCAAAGCTCCTTGAAAGAAACTGAATACGAGGTACCCAGTGAGAGCGGGATAAAAGCCGCGACCGAGGAAGAGGATGATGCGGCCTGAGCTGCCTCCTCCTCGAGGGCGATCATCTGCTCGAGTTGCACAGCCGAGCCAGCCGCCGCGGTAACCGCCCAACAGGCCTCCTTCGACTTAACCGGCAGGTAGCGCTTCTCCGGGCACCCAAGCTGTAACCAGGCAGTGCAGTCTTCCAGAACGTTGACCGAAAATGAACGGCATAACTCGCAGGCCTGCGGGTCATGTTCTAGGCCGAGGCAGTAGACGCACATGGAGTGCGGGTCCGTCCTGGACATCATCTGCCCACAAGGGCACCGCCGAAATCGGAGTCGATTTGTCCATTGCAGCCGCGAGGGAGAAAGTTGACCGAAGTCTTGAAAATTTTAAAATAAGTTTCGGGCAAACCGAAGAATTAGGATCCAGTCTACACGCAGAGTGTTAAGGAGGGAACCTGAGCTTCCAAGCGGTAAGGAAGATCTGGCGTCATGGGGTGGAGCCGACAGTTTTACCACCCGGGTGGGCAGGAGGAGCCAGCTTGAAGACCTTCCGGCAAGATTTAAAGCGGCAAGGAACCTGCCAGACAGTGTGGATGAACATATCCATATCCCTAGAAATAACTCTTTCTAAGAAAGAAAGTGCAGCTCGCAAGTTGTGGCTGGCTCAAACTGAGACAGGGTTAACATCTCCAAAACAAAATTCAAATACTAAGCCAGGACAGGGGAACTTACTGGAGGTTTCAGATGCAGGCTGTCCCTGAGAAAGGTACGGGACATGTCCAACTGAGCCACGGTGTGACTACCCACTGGCTCATGAAAGGCAGAGATAGCCAAAAGGTGCAACCTGTGGGAGGAGTACTGGAGACCCGAGTCTGACAGAGATATTGGGTAGTCCAGAATCTGGCTCATCGGACAAGTGAAAGAGTCCACATGATGTCTGTCAGCCCAGAAAGTAAACCTCTTCCACTTCATGGCATGTAATGCCCTAGTGGTGAGCTTCTGCTCTGCCACAACGACAATTGCCACTCTGGGACAGCTCAAAACTGGAAATGGCTATGTCCTTAGAAGCCAAGTGGGCAGACCAAGGGACTTGAAATTGGGATGGACTAGGGTCCCCCTGAGCCTGCATCAGCAGATCCCTGCAGAGGGGCAGAGGGAACCGGGGATTCCTCTGCTAGCTGTTGCAGTAACGGAAACCAAATATGTCATGGCCAGAATGGTGCGACCAGGATCATGTTGGCCCCTCTCCATCTCCAGTTTGATTAGCGCCCTCTGGATCAGAGGAAATGGAGGGAATGGCGTAAAGGAACCTCCCGCTCCAAGAGAAGGAAAACACGTCTCGTCAGAAAACTCCAGGAACTGGATCTAGCAAGCAGAAACTGGGCCGATTTGCATTGAGTGGAGACACAAAATGGATCAACTCTGGACGACTCCATCTGGCGAACAGATCTTCTGCGATGGATGAGAGAAGTTCCCACTCTTGCATGCTGGACTGCGTCCTGCTGAGGTTGTCCACCAGGGTGTTTAGCATGGCCGAGACGTGGACTGCCGAGAGAACCAGACTGTGGTCTAGAGCCCAGTACTATACTCTCATGGCCTCCCCACACAGGGGATACAAATGCATCCCTCCTTACTTGTTGATATAGTAGACAACACTGAGGCTGTCCGACTGGATCAACAGCTGATCCGGGAAGAAATGGTTCTGAAAAGCCTGCATGGCATACAGGACTGTCTGCATCTCCAGGATGTTGTTATGCAGAGAGGTTTCGATCTGAGACCATGTTCCCAGAGTTTGAAAAGGACCCAAGTGCACTCCTAGCCTGAACTGGAATCATCGCTGGGGGGAGATCTAGAATTGCCCCCGTAACAGTTTCTGTGAGTCCATCCACCATAGGAGCACCTTGCGGACTGAGGAGGAGACCAGCACTAACTGATCTAATTGGCCTGTGCACTGGTCCCACTGCATTCAGTGTGTCCACTGCAGGACTTGCATGTACAGTCTGGCAAGGGGAATCATGGCAATGGCTGCGGCCATAAGACCAACAGCCTCAGATACACCCTCACAGTAATAGAACGGCTCTGGGTGACCTCCTGAGCTTGGGCATTAAGACACTCTTCCCTGTTGAGAGGCAGGAAGCCTATGCCCTGTTCAGGACCACCCCTATATACTGCAACCTCTGGAACGCAATCAGGGTGGACTTGGGCAGACTGACAGTGATGCCGAGGGAGCGAAACAGCTGAAGCATTCTCTCCAGGGTCTGGAGGAACTGTTCTCGGGATGGGGCCTTAGGAGGGCACTGTCTGCGCCTAGGCTGCGTGTGGTAGAGCAAGTGGACAGACATGATAGTCCTGCCAGATGCCTGTAGGTCATTGATGACATCCTTAACATCTGGCCCAAACAGCCACTGAAAGGGGCGTTAAGCACTTTTTGCTGGACATCTACAGCGAAACATGAGACCCTCAGCCAGGAGTGCCTATGAAGGCAAATGCCTGTGGCAGCAGCCCTGGGACCCATAAGAGATATCGTACAAGGCCCTGAGTAGATGCCTTCTAATATCCTCAGCACTCTGCAAGCACTTGAGAACCTCCTGTTTCTGGGAGCAGTCTGGACGGGCCTGGGCTGCCAGCTTGCCCTTCTGCCAGATGATATTCTGGTATTTAACCATATGTAAGCGGTAATTAGCAATCCTTAGTCCCAAGGTGGAGGAGGCATATACCCACTTACCCCAAAGTCAATCCGCCTAGATTCCCCATTGGGTGGGGGGGCTGAGGTGCTTATGCCCTAGTTCCGTCATGAGCCGTTTTAATTATCGCTGAATCAGTCTCAGGTTGGGCAGTACAGTAGAGTAGGTCCCTGGGGCATGATTCAACTTATCCACCCTACGGGGCATGACAGGGAATCATGTCAGGTCTGTGCCAGGTGGCCATAGTTGCATTCCTCAGGGCCAGGGGGGATAGGAGGAATGACCTTAGGAGGAGATTCTGGGACTTCCAGAAAGTCCATCAACACCCATCTGGTGGCATCCTCTTCCTCAGTGTCGAAGCCCATGGCTGAAGACAGCTACTTCATTTTTTTTTTTTTAAACTGTATTTATTTATTAGTTTTCTTTTTTCCCCCCCCAACATACATAACAAATAACCATATGTACATAGTAGCATGACACAAACAATTGAGACTGTAGTATGTGCAAAAACATATCGGATGTTATATCAATGGTATCAGCCTTGCCAGTGAATTAAACTATCGTATCCTGTAAGTCGGGGTCAGTTAAACTTTATATCCATTTTTCCTGCCAGAATGGAATCCTGCAGTTCAATTATGATTTCCAAGGAGTTCCCTTTATTGCTCGAGACCCAGGATGCACTTTTTAAGGTATGAAGTCTGGGCAGATGACTCCCATATATATCACCCATCTCCGCCACACCAGCTCAAATTGTTCTTGCTGTTTATTCAGCAAGGCTGTTATCCTCTCCATTCTATAGAAATTTATCATTAAATCTTGTCACAGTTTTAAGGTAGGAGGATTTTGCCCCAGCCAATTCTTGGTTATAGCTTTCTTAACAGCCAGTAGAGAGTTTCAGAAGTTTCTTAGACTGTCTGTCCCTGCCCCCCTGAGGGTAGACCGAAAGAAAAAATTACTTACCATAGTAATGTTGTTTCTTCTAATGGAGTCTTGCTGTATTCTGACTAAATGCAGTTATCCCCAGCACTTGGAGAGTAAAGAGTTAACACTATGCAGAAGCATAGAAGGTTGAGCTCGAGCTCGGTTTTCAAACCTCTGTCTCTAGCACTCTGAAGTGTAACCGTCAGGTTATTACGAGCACTAATAAAAGTAATAGGTGGAAATTATTTCAACTCTTGCAAGCCAAATGGCTGCACAAATTGTTTTTAAGGTCAAAAGACTCAAGTAGAGAACCCCAAAAAGAAAGCTAAATTTAAAACCAAAGTAGGTAGAGTGCTAAAACATAACTAAAACCCATAAGATAGGGCAAGCCAAGTACACCTCTGAGGTGCAGCACTGTGCCTGCCCACCCACATCCCAAAACTACTGGGTTCTAGGAGGAGAAGCAGGGAAGGAGGTCAGAATACAGCAAGACTCCATTAGAAGAAACAACATTGCTATGGTAAGTAATTTTTTCTTCAAACAACATGAAGTCTTGCTGTATTCTGACTAAATGCAGACCACAAAGCAGTACCCCCTTGGAGGAGGGAGTCACAGAACCTATTTTGGGAACAAGCTCTGCAGCACAGCTGTGCCAAACCTAGCATCACTTATAGACTGAATGTCCAGAGAATAATGCATGGTAAATGTGTGAACAGTTTCAGGTGGCTGCTTTACAAATTTCCACTAAAGGTATATCCCTAGCTGCTGCGAGCGAAGCAGCTGTACCCCTGGTAGATTGAGCCCTCAGGCCTGAGGGAGGTGCCTTCCCAAGTTTTGAATAGCAGAACTGGATACAGGAGACAATCCACCTGGCAATAGTTCTCTTGGTGGCTGGTTTGCCCTTTCTCACCTCACCACAGGTAAGAAATAACTGAGAACATCCATTCCTATAGGCCTTAGTATGCTCCACATAGTAACTAAGGGCCCTTTTCACATAGACTGTGTAATCTTCGTTCCCCAGAGGAGAAAGGTCAGTAAAAAAAAAAAAAACAGGCAATGTCAGATTGGTTCAGATGAAAGTCTGAGACCACTTTGGGAAGAAACTTTCTGTTAGTTCGAAGGACCACCTTATTCCTGTGAAAAGGAATACAATCAGGTTCCATTGATAAAGCCTATAACTCACCGATCCTCCTGGCAGAGGTAATGGCTACCAGGAATACAGTTTTCCATGTCAAGTATTTCAGCTCTGCTGAAGACAGAGGCTCAAAAGAGGTCTGCATAAGCTGTGCTATACAGATGTTCAGATCCCAAGAAGGGGTAGGGGCTCAAAAGGGAGGATTAACATGCATCAGACCTTTGAAGAATTTCTGGAAAACTGGATGAGAGGCTAAGGAAGAGCCCTTCCCAGCTGAAAGGAAGGCAGACACAGCTGCCAAATGCACTTTAAGCATAGTGGGCCGAAGGCCTAAACTATTAAGGTGCACCAAATAGTCCAATACAATAGCAATGTCAGCTAATTCTGGCTGAACAGGTATTTGGGAACACCAAAAATCAAATCTTTTCCACTTGGAATTGTAAGTTTTTCTGGTAGCAGGTTTCCTGCTAACCTTCAGAATATCCAAAACCGATTGAGGAACGTTTAGATGTGCATATTCTAACTCTTCAAGAGCCAGGCCTTGAGCCTGAAGACTGGGAGAGAGGATCCTCCCCTGAGAGGATGTCAGCAGATTGAACTGTCTGGGAAGACACAGAGGCCTTGTCACTGACAATGACAGTAGTACAGGACACCACGGTTGCCTGGCCCAGTCTGGTGCCACTAGGATCACCCTGCAAGGCTGAGGTCTGGTCTTGATCAGAACCCTGAAGATCAAAGGGAAAGGAGGAAATGCATACAGGAACCTGCTTGTCCAATCCAATACTATAGCCTCCTGGTGTATACAGCCCAGTAGAGGAGGCCTGCAACAAAAGAGAGGAAGTTGATGATTGTCCGGGGCTGCAAAGAGATCTATCTCTGGAGTCCCCCACCTGCTGAAGATAACCTCAAGGACCAGGGGATTCACAGTCCATTCGTGATGACCCTGAGAAATTCTGCTGAGAGCATCTGATAAGAGGAAGCCAGAGTGACTGGAGACTAAACTCTTGAAAGAAGGAGGAATGCTCTTGCCTGGGTCGTATCTATGTCCGCCCCTATGAAAGTGAGCAGCTGAGTTGGTTACAGAACCGACTTTTCTATGTTTAGAATGAAGCCCAAGGACTCCAGGAGCCTTTGGGTGACCTCTAGGGCTGACTTGACGTGGCCTGGAGACTGACCTACTAGGAGCCAGTCCGCCAGGTATGGGAACAGAAGGATACCCTGTCTCCTGAGGAATGCTACCACTACTGCAAGGCACTTGCTAAATACCCTTGGAGCAGATGTTAGGCCGAAAGGCATGGCTCTGAACTGATAATGTTCTGAGGGCAATCTGAACCTGCGGTACTTTCTGTGGGAATGTCTGATGGGTACGTGAAAATAGGCATCCTTGGGATCCAGGAAGGCTAGCCAATCTCATGGTCTCAGAGAGGGAAGAATTACTCCCAGAGTCGCCATCTTGAACTTTGGTTTTGTTAAGTGTTTGTTGAGGTACCTTAAATCTAGGATGGGTCGCCAATCCCCTGTTTTTTTGTGGGTAAGGAAGTATCTGGAATAAAGTCATTTTCCCCTGTGACAAAGAGGCACCTTCTCTACTGCTCGCATAAGAAGAAGAGAGGAGACTTCTGCCTCTAAGGCCTTTGTCTCCAGGGGGGAGAGGGGGCTGAAATACCTTGCTCTCATTTTTGGGAACCTTTTGAAACTGAGAACAAGTCCCTGGCTCACTACTTCCAGGACCCATTTGTCTGAGATAATGGAATCCCAGGCCTGGGAATAGCGAGCCAGCCAGCCTGCCTCCTACAGGAATTGGGGAGGCGACCCTGACTGACACCCTTAAGGTGTCTGTTTGGCAGGGGGCTTGGACTGAGTGGATGCTGGGGTCCTGGTCGTCCCTCATCTCCCTCTTCCCCTGATGAACCCCCTCTGCTGGAAAGAAGTGGAAGTCTGGGCTTGGTAAAAAGGGATGTTAAAAGGCCTGCCCCTGCCAGCCCTAAACTGCTGCTTCTGAGGAGTGGCCTGCTTCTCTTTTGCTGCAGCACTCCTGTAAGTGGTCCTGTACTCATCCATCTTCTTCATGTAAGCCTGTTTGTTCACCAAACAGAGAGTTAACAGCAACAGGAAAATCCATGGCCTTAGTCTGCGTATCCTGAGACAGACTGGTACATCTGAGCCAAGCTAATCTCCTCATGGAAACAGATGTAGCCATGACCCTGGAATGCACATAATTCGAGTCAACAGCAGCGTGAAATTGGACCTTGGATGCCTCAATACCATCTGCAGTCACCTTCTCCAGCTCCTTGGCTAGCTGGGCAGGGGCATTCTTAGCCAGCTCCAGAACCGTATCCCATCTCGATTTCTGGTACCTGGCTGTATATGCCATATAATTGTCTTGTCTGAGTCCCAAAGAGGATGCCGAGTATTGTTTCCTGGCCATGGCATCCACTTTCCTAGAATCCTTATCTGGGGGATGAGATGCCAGGGGAATATTAGCCTTATCACAGGCTGCAGCCTGCACTACCCCAACATGGCTGCAATGAGTTGCAAGAAATTCTGTTCTAAGACCTGACAAGGTGAATCTCCTGTCCAGCTTTTTATCCACAGGAGGTACAGAAGTTGGAAACTACAACATTTTTTATGTACGTTTCCTCAGGGATTTATGCAGAGGGACAGACACCCTCTTCGACTCTGGGACATCCATCATTTCCATAAAGTCAGGTTCCTCCTGATCCTGTTCAGCTTCTTCCACTGGGAGCTGAAGAGTATCAGCCACTTCCTTGTAAAACAAGAAATGGGAGAGGGACTCAAAGTCTGGGAGGAGACACACTGGAAGGCCTGTCTGGGGAGATGTCAGCCTCTACATGCTCATCTAGGTCTTCATCTTCCTCTTCATCATACTCTTCTTCTCCATCCCAATCGCCCTCATAGAAAGCCTCTGGATCAATGTCAGAAGCAACTATGTCCGACCGAACCGAACTTTTATGAACCGTTGCCGGTTCGGTCGGAACCGGGTAAAGCGACTGAACAATAGAAATCGCTTTAGCAACCTCCTCAGCAGATGGACCACGGGAAGTAGGATCCGAACCGGTTGTTTTTTGTTTCCTTTTGCTAGGAACAGATTCCACAGAATCGGCTCTCCATTTGCCCGAGGAGGTATCGCCCAGGTCAGTGGGCACCCCCTCAAGTTCGGCAACCGCCGAACCGGGCTGGCCATCCGGGTCAGCGGACTTCATGGCCTCCCTCTCCCTTAGCCTACTAAAACATTTTTCCAGAGTGACTTTGGGAAAGTTTTTACAGATGTGGCAGTCTTTGAGGTGGTTAAACCCCAGACAGTAAACACAGACGAGGTGAGGGTTGGCCTTGGCAAAGGCCTCCTTACACTCGCTACAGTGCTGAAACCCAGTGGGACCGGTTTTCTTTTTGGGTTTTCTCAGACATGCTGGAATACTGAAAAGTTACCCTTACCAGCTATTACGCCAGGCAATTAAAAACTGATTAGTTCCAACCGTGTCATGGGTCGGTTAAAAAAAAAAAAAACACCCCGGAAATCTGAAATTTTTTTTAGGAACCGATGAGTACCGGAAGAAAAAATTACTCACCTTAGTAATGTTGTTTCTTCTAATGGAGTCTTGCTATATTATGACATATGCAGTTTGTCCCAGCCTTAGAACTGCTCCGGAGGTGAAAGAGTTAACTTTCCATGCCAGGCATGGAATCTTGAGCGCGAACTCGGTTGAAAACTCTGTCTGTTGTTCTTCAAACCCAAACTGTCAGATCTTTACGAGCAAAACTCACTAAGATTCTGTGTGGAAGCTGTAAACCTACACTAGCCAACTGGCTACTAAATATTAACACATTTTTGGTCCCAAAACAAAGACTCAAGTCAGGGATCCAAAAATAAAATAAAATAAAATACACACCCAAACACCCCAAAAAGAGGGTGAAAACACAAGGTGGGCATCACTAAGTGCCACACTGCACTGCCCACCCACATCCCAAGAGCAGAGGTTCTGAGAGGGCAGGCAGGGGAGGTAGAATATAGCAAGACTCATTAGAAGAAACAACATTACTAAGGTGAGTAATTTTTTCTTCAAACAACATGAAGTCTTGCTATATTATGACGTATGCAGACTACACAGCAGTACCTCCATGGAGGAGGGACAGAACCTACTTAGGAAATAGGCTCTGAAGCACAGCTGTGCCAAACCGAGCATCACTCCTAGCCTGGATGTCCAGAGAGTAATGCTTGGTGAAAGTGTGTACTGTTTTCCAGGTAGCTGCTTGACATATCTCTAAGATAGGGATGTCCCTGGCCGCAGCTAGGGACGCAGATGTACCTCTAGTAGAGTGAGCCCTCAGGCCTGAAGGGGGAACCTTACCCAGTTTTTGATAACAAAATTGGATACAAGAGACAATCCACCTGACAATGGATCTTTTAGTGGCAGGTTTCCCTTTACCAACCTCACCAAAAGTGAGGAACAGTTGGAGGGAGTCAAACCTGTGACCCTTGGTATGCTCTATGTAGTAACTAAGGGCTCTCTTTACATCTAAACTGTGCAGCCTCCTCTCGCCAGAGGAGGAATGGTCAGTGAAGTACACTGGAAGAGATACAGATTGATTAAGGTGGAAATCTGAAACCACCTTAGGCAAGAACTTCCTGTTAGTCCTGAGGACTACCTTATCTCTGTGAAAGGAGATAAAATTAGGCTCCACTGACAAAGCTTGTAATTCACTTATGCGCCTGGCAGAAGTGATGGCTACTAGAAACACAGTTTTCCAAGTCAAGTACTTAAGCTCTGCTGAAGACAAAGGCTCAAAGGGGGGTTGCATTAGCTGAGCAATGCAAACATTAAGATCCCAAGCAGGAGCAGGGTCCCTGAATGGAGGGTTGGTGTGAAGCAATCCCTTGAAAAACTTGGAGAATACAGGGTGAGCAGAAAGAGAAGAGGGCTTTCCTGCTGAAATAAAAGCAGAGACAGCTGCCAAATGCACTTTCAGGGTAGCTGGCCTCAGCCCCAAAGTATTTAGGTGGACCATATAATCCAGGACTGTGGGCAAATCAGCAGATTCTGGGGAAATATGCTACTAGAGCACCATATGGAAAACCTTTTCCATTTAGAATTATAAGTAGCCCTGGTGGAAGGCTTCCTAGAAGCTTTGTTATCGAGTACACTCTTGAGAAAGGTGTAGGTCAGCAACACTAACTCTTCAAGAGCCAGGCCTTGAGGTTGAGGGATTTGAGATTCAGATACCAAACTCTCCCCTGGGCACAGGTTAACAGATTGTGATTCCTGGGAAGACACAGGGGAAGGTGGACTGCTAAGGACAGAAGGAGTGGATACCAGGGCTGTCTGGCCCAATCTGGAGCAATCAGAATCATCTTGCAAGGTTGAGATCTGATTTTGACTAGCACCTTGAACAAGAGAGGAAGGGGGAAGGTATAGAGGAACTTCCCTTCCCAGTCGAGAAGCAAGGCATCCAGAGGGACTGAGCCCAACACTGGGGGTCTGCAACAAAAAAGCGGAAGTTGGTGATTGTCTGGGGCTGCAAAAAGATCTATCTGAGGGGTGCCCCACCTGGCAAATACTAACTCCAGTATTAGGGGATCCAGTGACCATTCGTGATGGCCCTGGGAAATCCTGCTGAGAGCATCTGCTAGACATTGTCCTTGCCTGGGAGGTGAACTGCCATGAGGGAAGTGATTAGGGAATAAGCCAGAGACCACAACTTCATTGCCTTGGTGCAGAAGGTCAAGACAGAGTGCCCCTTGCTTGTTGATGTACTACATTGTAGTGGTGTTGTCTGTTCTGACCTGTACCACTTTGTTCTGAACAGATGCAGAAAAAACCTGAAGTGCTAGAAAAACAGCTCTGAGTTCCAACAGATTGATGTGGAGCAGAGATTCCTGAGGGGACCACAATCCCTGGGTGGTGAGGTCGCCCATGTGAGCTCCCAATCCCAAGAGGGACGCATCTGTAGGGTCAAGGAGTGAGATTGAGGGATGAAAGGAACCCCCTGTCTCAGATTGCTCTGATCCTGCCAGCACTGCAGGGCCTGGATCAGGGTTCGAGTTACTGGGATCAATTTGGTTAGAGGATCTCTCCTTTGAGACCAGAAGGCTCTCAAATGGAACTGAATGTCCCTCATCTGAAATCTTGCTCCTTGCACTACAGCTGTGGAAGCAGCCATGTGCCCTAGGAGCTGTAGAAAGTGCCTTGCTGGTCGAGAGACCTGCAGAGTGAAGGAGGAGGCCAGAGCCACCAGGGTCTTTACTCTTTCTAGAGGAAGGAAAGCTCTGTCCTGCTTTGTGTCCAGTTCTGCGCCTAGGAAGGTGAGTAGCTGAACAGGCTCTAGAACTGACTTTGGAAGATTGAGAAGAAAACCTAGAGATGTAAGCAGCTGCTGGGTTACCTGAAGGTGTAATTTGACTTGGTCTGGAGACTGACCCACTATGAGCCAGTCATCCAGGTAAGGAAAGATGGCAATCTTTGCCTTCTTAAGTGAGCAACTGCTACTGCCAGGCATTTTGTGAATACCTTGGGGCAGAGGTGAGGTCAAGGGCACTGCTCTGAACTGGTAATGGCCTGAGGGCAGTTCAATCCGAGGTACTTCGTGGGAGCTTCTGATAAGAACATGGAAGTAGGCATCCTTGAGGTCCAGGGACGCTAGCCAGTCCCCTGGCCTTAGGGAGGTAAAACTCCCAGAGTCACCATTTTGAATTTTGGTTTTAAAGGTGCTTGTTTAGGTATCTGAGATCCAGGATGGGCGCCATTCTCCTGTCTTTTTGGGGTAAGGAAGTACCTGGAGTACAGTCCTTTGCCCTGGTGTAGGGAGGAACTTTTCTACAGCTCTGAGAGCCAGGAGGGTTGAGACTTCTGTTTCTAAGTCGAGAGCCTCTGATGGATTTGCAGGTGGAAAGGATCTGGTTCTCATCTTTGGACATTTTTTGAAGCTGAGAACCAGTCCCTGGCTTACTACTTTCAGGACCCACTTGTCTGAAGTTAAAGACTCCCAGTCCTGGACGAAGTGAGCCAGCCTGCCCCTACAGGTAATGGAGAATCGGCCCTGGGCATCCCATCAGGGTGCCTGTTTGGCAGGGGCTTTAGGCTGAGGGGTGGGAGCAGGCCTGCTCGTACCCTGTCTGCCTCTCCCTCTGAAGAACCCCCTCTGGGCATAAGCTGAAGAGGAGGCCTGGGCTTGTTAAAAAGGCCTGTGAAAAGGCCTACCCTGCCCCTGGAAAGCTGCCTCTGAGGAGTGGCTTGCCTCTCCTTGGCCTGTGCACTCCTATAAGTGGTCCTATACTCATCCATTTTCTTCATGTAATTCTCTGTCTGCTCCCCAAACAGAGAATTACCCACAACAGGAAAATCCATGGCCTTAGCCTGGGTATCCTGTGACAGGCTAGTACACCTGAGCCAAGCCATTCTGCGAAAAGCCACAGATGTAGCCATGACTCTTGAAGATACATCATTAGAGTCCACTGCAGCATGGAACTGCACCTTGGATGCCTCAATACCATCAGCAGCAGCCACCTGCTCCAGCTCCTTGGCAAGCTGGCCAGGGACCTGTTTCGCTAAAGCCATAACAGTATCCCATCTGGATTTCTGGTATGTTGCAACATAGGCCATATAATTTGCCTGTCTGAGTCCCAAGGATGCTGCCATGTATTGTTTCTTTGCCATGGCATCAATCCTCCTGGAGTCCTTGTCAGGGGGCTGTGAAACCAAGGGAATATTTGCCTTATCACAGGCTGCAGCCTGCACTACCCCAACATGGCTGCATTGCTGTGAAAGAACTCCGTATCAGAGCCTGACAATGTGTACCTCTTGTCCATTCTTTTATCCACAGGAGGTATAATGTTAGGAGCTTTTAAAATTTTTATTGTCTGTTTCCTAAAAGATTTATGTAAAGGAATAGACAATCTCCTAGACTCTGGGATATCCATCATTTCCACATAGTCAGGCTCCTCCTGTTCATCCACAGCTTCTTCCAAAGGGAGCTGGAGGGTTTCAGCAACTTTTTTATAAAACATAAAATGAGAGGGGACTCAGAAAGCCTAGGGGGAGACACTCCTGAAGGTCTATCTGGGGAGATGTCCGGTTCAATGGGCACATCCAGACTTTCAAAATCACATTCACTCTCTTCATAATCCTCCTCCCCCTCCTCCGGTTCATAAAATTCCTCTATATCATATTCTTGAACCGGTGGAACCAACTGAACCGACCGCTTACCTGATGGTGCCGGTTCGGTCGGAACCGGGGAAAGCGACTGGACAATTTGGATCGCTTTGGCTATCTCTGCAGCGGTTGGAGAAGGAAATTTTGGCTCCACACCTGCTGATTTTCTAGTCCTCTTTGCTTGAACTGGCTCCTCCGAGTCAGCTCTTCGTTTGCCAGAGGAAGTCTCGCCCTGGTCAGAGGGCACTTCCTCTGGTTCGGTTGGCACCGAACCGGGCTGGCAATCCGGGTCAGCGGACTTTTTGGCCTCTCGTTCCCTGAGCCTACCAACTCTCTTATCCAGGGTAGCTGCAGAGAAATTCTTGCAAATCTGGCAGTCTGCATTGAGGTGGTCAAACCCCAGACAATAAACACATGTGGTGTGTGGGTCAGCCTTGGCAAAGGTTCCCCCACAGACACTCAGTGCTGAAACCCAGTGGGCCCGGTTTTTCTTTGGGTTTCTCAGACATAATGCCAGCCTAACCAAAACTTGCCCTTTTACGGCAAATCGCTAAGCAAGACACCTTTTATCTGTTCCCAACCGTGTCACGGGTCGTGGAAAAAACGTAATGAAATCCTTTTTTAGAACCGATAAGAACCGGAACCACACTCTAAATGCAATTTAATTAAGTTTAATAACCTGATCGGTTCAAACCGAACCGATAACGCTTTGCAAGTTCCACACAGAGAAAATGTAAACCTATCTATTACTTACGATACCACAGACAGAGCTTGAACCGACCGGTTGCGGTTAAAATAAGACAAATGCGGTTTTAAAAAACGAGAAATTACACTTTTTAACCGACAAAATGAACCGAGCAGAAGGAGAAATCTCCGGAGCGACTGTTCAGTGAGGCGGAGTAAAGAATCTGACAGTTTGGGTTTGAAGAACAACAGACAGTTTTCAACCGAGCTCACGCTCAAGATTCCATGCCTGGCATGGAAAGTTAACTCTCACCTCCGGAGCAGTTCTAAGGCTGGGACAAACTGCGTGTGTCATAATATAGCAAGACTTCATGTTTGAAACCACAGTAATATTTAGAAACAAGACAGAAACAGAATGGGGTTCGGTTCCAAACCGGACCAACCGGAGAAGAACCGAAGGCAAAAAAATAATTTCCACAATAATACAATAACTACCTACTACTACCAATTACTGTTACCGAGACAGAGGAAAGATGACCAAAATAAAGAAACAGGTAAAACCGACCTATTTAAACTGATACCGAACCGAAGTGCAGGAGGAATCTCTGGAGCGACTTCACAGTTAGGTGGAGTAAAAAGTCTGATGGTTACACTTCAGAGTGCTAGAGACAGAGGTTTGAAACCTGAGCTCGAGCTCAACGTTCTATGCTTCTGCATAGAGTTAACTTTACTCTCCGGGGCAGTTCAAGTGCTGGGATAACTGCATTTAGAATACAGCAAGACTTCATGTTGTTTGAAGGAAGAACAACTGCAGGGAGACAGCAATTGAGGGATTCCACATCTGTTTTAGTGCATCCTGTATCTCCAAAGCAAAAGGTTGGAGTTTTGGGCATTTCCAAAAAACATGCGCGTGGCATGCAGGGGAGTACCCGGAGGCCCTCCAGCAATCTGCTCTCCTATTCTGCCCATATCTTGCCTGAGTTGCTGGAGGTCTGAAGTACCACACAGTACATTTCCACGAAAACTCTTTCCAAGTTTCAGATGTAATATTCGACTGCAGGATGCTAACATGTTTCTCCCATTGTTCATCTGGTATCTGCATTTCCAAATCTTTCTCCCATGCCAGTTTTACTGACTCTAATGAGTCTCCACTTATATCTCTAAGTGCGCTGTACAATAATAAAATCAGATGTGTGGATGATACTCTTCCCTCCAACGTGGAGTATAAAATTTTTGTGATTTGAGGAATTGGCCCCTCTCCCCAAAGGTTCCCCGAAAGTGATTTTATAAAATTTCTAGCTTGAAAATATCTCTATCCCTAGTAGAGATTCCATATCAGTGTTCTAATTCTGCCTGGGTCAGCAGGCAGCCTTGATGTATAAACTGTTTGACTAGATGTAATCCCTGCCTTTCCCATCTAAGATAGCCCAAATCCATCCTTGGGGGAGAAATCCATCCACATAGGGTAAAGAGTATAATAATGGTTGCCACTTACTAAGTTCCTTAGAGGTCAGGATCTTACGCCAGCATTGAATACTGGACTGGGTATATGGGTTAGCTATATCCTCCAACTTTCTATTGGGGGGACAGCCAACAGCACCTTGTTAGGCTGCCAGAGATCTTCCTCTCAGCATTTTAGTGTTTTCCATTTAGCTGTGTATTCCTGATGTAGCCAGTAAAGAACAGTTCTAATTTGTGCTGCTAAATAATAAAGTTTAAGATTAGGTAATGCAAAGCCCCCTTTATTCTTTGGAAGCTGCAGTACAGAGTATCTAATTCTTGGCTTTTGGTCCGCCCATATATATACACAGAGAACCTTCTATGCAGAATATTCAGGTAATCCTCAGGTAACCGAATTGGTAATGTCTGAGCGAGATAAAGAAATCTGGGCAGGACAATTATTCGAATTGCCTCTATTCTCTGAATAAATGGTAAAGGTAATACCCTCATCTCTCCAATTCAGATATTATATTATATTTTGTTTAAGGAGAATATAATTAAGATCAAATAAATCTTTATATGAATTCCCCATGTGGATACCTAGATATTTAATATGACCCATATTCCATTGGAAGGGAAATCTAATGAGAATGTCAGGGAAAGGGTTGTAATTTATTCGAAGTACCTCTGTTTTGGAAGAATTGACTTTATATCCTGCCAGCTGCCCGTAGGCATCTAATAAATTCTACAGAGGCTCCAATGACTGGTCTGGGTCTGTCATATAAATGAATAAGTCATCTGCACATAGGAATAATTTATGCTCCTCTCCTCCTGCTCTTAATCCCTTTATTGTTGTACACAGTCTAATCACTTGGGCAAGAGGCTCAAAGTACAAGGCAAAAAGTAAAGGAGACAAAGGGCAACCTTGTCGTGTGCCCCGCTTCAATGGGACATGGGTAGACATTGATCCATTTATCTTTATATATGCTCTAGGGTTTGAGTATATAGCCTAAATTATTTGTTTAAACCCAGATAGCATACCTAGTTCCACCAACACTGTCTCCAGGAATGGCCATGCCACCCGGTCAAATGCCTTCTCAGCATCTAAGCTCAGCAGTAAGAACAGGGCATTTAACCAGGCAGCATGGATCATCAAATGCAGAGTTCTCTTAATATTATCCTGAGTCTGCCTACCAGGAATGAAACCCGTTTGATCCAGGTCTATGAGCAGAGTTAGCAGAGGCTCCAGCCGCTTAGCCATTATCGAGGCAAATATTTTATAATCAACATTGAGTACAGATATAGGCCGATAGGAGGCACAGTTTGTTTGGTCTTCTCCTGGTTTTAATATACTAGTAACATATGCATATCTCCAGGTATCCAGCATTCCCTCTCCCTCTTGCACATCATGACAGGCAGCTAGCAATGTAGGGGTCAACTTATTCTGAAATACCTTATAGAATTCTCCCCGAATATCCATCAGGACCTGGGCTCTTATGGGTTTTCAAATCCGCAATGGCCTTAGTTATTTCCTGTTCGGATATGGGGCAGTTTATTACCCTGTGCTATTCTTGTGAAACCCTGGGGAGGTTAAGGCCTGCCAGGAACCATTTGACTGCTTCCTGGTCAATTTCATGATCAGGGGTATATAGAGCTTTGTAATACGTTTGAAAGTTCTGTTTTATTTGTTGGGGTAAGTTGGTTAATTGCTTCATGATGGGGTCTCTTATTTGGGTAATATTTCCCTGAGTTTGCTGTCGCCGTAGCCGGTGGGCTAGTCATCGAGTAGCCCTTGGGTCCTCGTCATAGTATTTCTGTCGTACACATTGAAGAGCCCACTCTGTGAGTACATCTAAAAGATTCTGTATCTGATCTTTTGTGGCATGTATCAACGGTAGAATTCCCCCATCTCATGCAGCGTGTTGCCCTTGTAAGTCTTTAAGTTGCACGTGTAATTTTTATAACCTCTCCTGTTGTTTCTTATAATGGGCTGTATACTTTATAATGTCCCCTCTTAGCACCATTTTCACCGTATCCCAAAGGCTATACATGGGGGTTCCTTGTACTTGATTATCCTGCAATATTTGAGAAACTCTGTCTTTCATCATCTCTTTAATCTCTTATGTTGAGCATAAAATTATTAAATCTCCACAGAGTTTCCCCTTCTATCTTCCTCCCAATCCAAAGTAAGAATCAATTAGGCATGATGTGATAGGATGGATGGCAAGTGGCTACATTCCCTTGCCTTGTAACAATGCTCTCTAGACATAAAGAAAGAAGCTATTCTGGTGTAAACCCCATGGGGGCAGAGTAAAGTGTGTAATCCCTTTGATTAGGATGCTGAAAGTGCCATACATCCACCCAGCTAGCCTCAGAGTAATATATTTGTGCTGATTTTTGGGCAGCTGTTTTCCTTGATACTTTGGGTTTGGAGGAATCAAGCAGAGTATGTACCTGGTTGTGATCCCCTTCTATTATCAGCACTCCCCGTTGGTTTTCAGTTATTTTCCTAAACAACTGTCTTATTACTTCTGCTCCAGAGCCCGGGGGTATATACAGTGAGGCCACAGTTATGAGCTGCCCCTCCAGTTGACCCACCACCATTGCTAAACGTCCCTTAGGGTTCACATATGAGGCCATACATTCAAATGGCATACATTTTGAGACCAAGATGGCAGTGCCTCTTAGTTTACCCCCCTTATACGAGGAGGTAACTATGGTGTTATACCCAAATTTGATCATTTTAAATGCTCTTATCAAAGAGAGTTTCCTGAAGCAGGACAAATGCTGGAATTCTTTTAATAATGGTCATTATTTTATCTCTCTTCTCTGGGCTATTCATCCCGTTTACATTATGTGAACATATAATATACTGGGTTTTACGACTCATTGCTAGTGAGGAAAAGTCATAATACTGTAAAAGTACTGGCATACTGCAGTAAATTCCCTACCATGTCTATCTGATATCTAAGATTTTCCCCCATTGTTACTACCTCTTTGGGCTTGGTGTATAAGCATTCAACACAATATAACCTTTTGTCAAGCTTGGCTATAACATTTAACATTAAAAACACACTAAACTGTAAATTAGACAACAGAAACACAAAACAAAACATATACACAGTTGCACTTCCTAGGTAGGGGGGCATTATTCTTCACCCCCTGCCCTCGTGCAAGAGGTATTCCTGTTCAGGATCCCCACGGGAACAGAACCCTGGGACAGTCCTCTTTGTGCCCGAGATATCTCGGGGCCTGATGCATGTAGCATCAAAAAGTACATCACCGGCCTTAGAATCCCAAATCGACCTACCATCTGTTCGGAAGAGGAATACGTCCTCTTCTAACACATTATATTCTCAGGCATCTTATAAAAATTGAAAACACCAATCCCACTCAAAGTAAGCAGGGCGATTAGGCAAAACCTAAAAGACAGTCATCAACTTTCTCTGTGTAGTCCAATTAGTGTGTCCATGTGTCCCAAGCATCTATAACAAACTGCCACACAGCTAAGTGCTTAGGCTGCTGCAACATATAATGGCAAACGAAGAAAAAAAGTACAGTTACATAAGAACGTACCGTAACAGTAGCTCTTCGAGAGAGGCTCTTGCAGTAGGTAATTACATATAGGACTGACGCCGGCAGGACCCCACGGAAACATTTCTAGGTAGCAGTCTCTGGCGAGGGACCGCTTCCGATGTCAGGTAACCGCATCAGAGACGCCGTATAAAGGGTGGAGTCCGGACATCCGCCTTCCAGTTCTATCCACTACAGGCCAAAGAGGCCGGAACGAGAGAGGCGGATGTTTCCCTAAATGGAAAAGGAGCTGAAAAGCCCAGGGGATGGAGGCAGGAAGTATCCACTTGCAAGAGCCTCTCTCGAAGATCTACTGTTACGGGTAAGTTCTTACGTGAACTGAACTATCTTACTCGAGGGCTCTTGCAGGTACTCTTAATATAGGCCTGAATCCCAAGTAGTCTGGAACAAAGAAATGCACCGGCAGGAGGAAAACTACTCCAAGAAGTAGCCCTAGCCATGCAAGCCTCAAGATAGGAGGCCTTGCAAAACAGCTAGCCCAAAGCCTGCTCTACGGTGAGAGGCAATATCCAAACTGTAGTGTTCCGTAAAGGTATGGACGGAAGTCCAGGTGGCGGCAGTGCATATGTCTGCCGCAGACACATTCTTGAAACAAGCTGCAGAGGAAGCTACTACTCTTGTGGAGTGGCCTCTGACTTGACCCGGGAGGGTCTTATGGTATTTGTCATAACAGAAAGTTATGCAATGAGCCAACCACAGACAGGCATTGCTTGGGAAACTGCATTGCCTTCCCTTTTGTGAGCAAAAGAGACGAACAACTGATCAGTCTTTCTGAGATCCTTCGTCCTGTTGGTGTAGTATCTCAGAATCCGGTGAACATCCACAGTATGGAGTAAATATTCCCCTTGATTAGAGTACTGCACAAAAAAGGTAGGTAGCTCAATGGACTGATTTAAGGTAGACTCTGCTACTACTTTAGGTAGAAACTTAGGATTCGTGCGAAGAGCAACTCGTTCCTTGTGAAAAATCAAGCAGGGGATTTTACACATCAGGGCCTGGAGCTCGGAGATTCTTTGAGCCGAAGTAATGGCCACCAAGAAGAGCGTCTTCCACGAAAGAAACTTCAAATCTGCAGAAGCTGCAGGTTCGAAGGGAGGAAGGGTAAGTTTCTCGAGAACAAAATTCAAGTCCCAAGGGGGGGCAGGATTACGGATGGGGGGCCTCAGATGGAGGACCCCTCTGAGAAAGGTCTTGGAGACCTCCAATTGAGCAAAGGCCTTGTTTGCGAAGGTAAAATGATAGGCTGAGATGGCCACCACGTGTACCTTCAAAGAGGAATGGCTGAGACCCAGGTTGAACAGATGACGTAAATACTCCAGCAGAAGCCCCACTGAACAGGAGAAAGGTTCCATGTTCTTGGAAGCGGCCCAAATAGTGAATCTTTTCCACTTCATGGCATAAGTGGATCTGGTGGAGGCTTTTCTGGCCTCCACTAAAATCTCCGCCACTTTTTGGAGACACACCAAAATGGGATTGGGCTAGGTCTGCAGGAGCCATGCATGCAGTTGAAGGGATTTGAGGCCTGGATGGACCAGGGTCCCCTGATCCTTGGTCAACAAACCTCGAGACAGAGGAAGAGGAGGATCCTCTGAATATTATTGTAGAAAAGAGAACCAGATTTGCCCTGGCCAGAAAGGATCGATCAGAATCATTCTCGCTCCTTCTGAAGCTAGTTTCTGCAAAACTCGTGGGATAAGAGGAATTGGGGGAAAGGCACAGACGAATCTGTCCTTCCAGTCTAGAGACAGAGCGTCGTTCCAGAAAGCGCCCTTCTGGAACCAGCGCAGCAGAAGGTGGGAAGTTTTACGTTTTGGGGGGATGCGAACAGGTCGACCTGTGGTGTTCCCCAAAGTTGGAAGATACTGTCTAGGACCCCTTGGTCCAGTTCCCACTTGTGAGTCAGAGCAGAAGAGCGACTTAGCTTGTCTGCCAGGGTGTTGTCGACTCCCGGAACGTGAATCGCTGTGAGGTGAAGGTCGTGTTGTGTTGCCCAATCCCAAACCCTCATTGCCTCCCTGCATAGAGGGTAGGACCGAGTTCCTCCCTGCTTGTTGATGTACCACACTACGCAAATGTTGTCCGTCCAGATGGCTAGATGGCCGGGAAGGATGTATTGGTGAAGGGCTTGGAGAGCGTACAACACTGCCTGAAGCTCGAGCACATTGGTGTGGAGAGCTTGTTCTCGCCTGGACCAGGAGCCCTGGGTCCGATGAGGGCCTAGATGGGCTCCCCAGCCTTCACCTGATGCGTCTGTGGTTAGAGTCTGGGACGGGGGAGGATGAAAGAAAGGAACCCCCCGAAACAGGTTCTCTCAAATCATCCACCACTGCAAGTCTCGCATCATCGGTGATGAGATCAGAACAGAATGATCTAGGTCGTCCACCAGTTGATCCCACTGAGAGCGTAGAGTCGAGCGCGAGGGACCATCGGGATAGCAGCCGCCATGAGCCCGAGAAGGCGAAGGACTGACCTCGCCAAGACCATCCTGTGGTCGGATAACAGACTTATCTGGGTCTGAAGGGAGGCCACCCTGTCTGGAGGCAGGAAGGCCTTGCCCATGGTCATATCGAGGAGCGCCCCAATGAACTGTAGCCTCTGGGAAGGGTCCAGATGAGACTTGGAATGGTTGATGGTAATACCCAGGCAGGCAAAAACCTGCTGGGTGAGGGAGAGGAAACGCAGGAGTTCCTCCCTGGACAAGGCCGCCAGGAGCCAGTCGTCCAGGTAAGGGAGCACCTGTACTCCCTTGGTACGCAGGTGGGCCACCACCACTGCTGGCATTTGGTAAATACTTGGGGGCCGAGGATAGACCAAACGGGAGCGCCTTGAACTGGTAGTGGTCCCCCTTGAACGCAAAACGAAGGTATCTGCGATAAGATGAGTGAATGGGAATGTGCAGATAAGCATCCTGCATATCCAGGGCACAAAGCCATTGACCCGGCCGGAAGAGGGGCAGAAGGCTCTGCAAAAAGAGCATCCTGAACCTTTTGTACTCTACATAAAGATTCAGGGAACTGAGATCTAAAATCGATCTGAGATCTCCAGTCTTCTTTGGGACCAGGAAGAAATGGGAATAGTAACCTGTCCCCTGAAGATGAAGGGGGACGGGCTCTATCGCTTGCTTCAGCAGAAGAGCAGAGATTTCCTCCTGGACCAAAGGAAGGCGTTCCCATGAATAATACGACTTCAGAGGGGGGTTGGCAGGGTGATTTCTGAAGAAACTCTATCGAGTGTCCTTCTGCTATGAGCTGGAGGACCCAAGAATCCGTGGTTATCCTCTCCCATCCCGGAAGGTGGAGGGAAAACCTCCCCCCTACCAGTTCCTCCGGGAGTCCGGAGGCAGTGGGAGGAAAGGATTCAGGTGGTGTGGGGCAGTGCCGCAGCTGAAGCACCCGCTGCTTTTTGGGCCGGGAGCAGCCCTGGGGCCCGACGCTTTGTGGCCCGCCTTCCCTGGGGTTTCGCCTTTGGCCGATTCAGTCTGCAAAAGGGACGGCGCTGCTGCTGATGGTACATGTAATCAACTGATTTCAGAGTCGTCCCCTTCTCCTGCAAATCGGTAATGATGTCCTTGACATCACCCCCGAAAAGCACCGACCCCCGGAAAGGTGCTTCCTGGATAGCAGATTGCACCTCTGGGACCAGACCTGACACGCGTAGCCAAGCATGACGTCGTAGGCCTACGCCGAAAGCTGAGCTCCGCCCAGCAGTGTTCACTGCGTCGTATGTCGCATGTAGCATGTGGCGACTGGCCGAACGAGCAGAGCGGACGAGAACAGCCAACTCCTGTTTGACTTGGGAGTCAGGCAAGGAGTCCAGCTTGGCTTCCACTTGAGTAAGGATGGCCTTCTGGTAGTCCCCCATGTGGCTGACATAGTTCAGGGCCCTAATCCTCAGTGTGGAGGAAGCGTAAATCTTTCTCCCCGTACTGGTCCAGAAGGCGAGATTCCTTATCAGGAGGGGACGAGCTAAGATGTTTTGGGTTCACTGACCGGCCGTGAGCGGCGCTAATCACGACTGAGTCGGCACGAGGGTGAGATTCCAGCAAATCAACACCCTCTGGAGCCTGATATAGCCTGTTCGACTTCCTAGGAAGTGGGGCTAAGGCTGACAGCTGTTTCCATATCGTGGTCACAAGGTCGGCGTGAGGCTCTATCCAGGGTGGCACTAATGTAGGAGCGGTCACGGGCAGATCCAGATGTTCAGCGAGTTTCAGACGCTGAGGATCTGGTTCCAAAGACCGCCACTGATGAACCTCCTGGATTTTTGTAAGCAACTCCGTAAAAGAAGGATCCTCCCGGAGAAGACTTCAGAGGAGTCCTTGGCCAGGGCTTCAACGGAGAGCGAGGCTCGTCATCTCTCTTGGAGCAGCCATCAGAAGACTCCCAGGAGTTTGAGAGTGAAGAGGAGGAAGAAGAAGAGTAAGACTCCCTTTCCCGACCCGGGGGCGGAACGGGTCCCTTGGATATCCACTGTGGACGAGTGTCCTGCCCCTCTCTGGATCCAGATGGAAGAACCCTGGAGTCCAGAGGTGGTGAGGGAGTGTGACGCCTGGGGCATACAGGAACCTGGGACAGCACTGTTGCCGGAAGGCGGCTCTTGACCTCTTTGGTGAGCTAAGCCTTGGCCTCAGCCCACCAGGAGGCCAGTCTCTCCTGCATGTCCACCGGCCGCCGCGAGGACAGTGGAGGAGGAGGAGGAGGCGGGGGATAAGAATATGGGCTATACCCATATGGAGCGTATCCAAAACCCGGCTGCGGGTAACCCAATGTCGGGTATTGAGACGTCGAGTACTGAGGCGTCGGGAAGCCCGGTGTCGGGTACTGCAGCGCCAGATACAGCATTCCCAGGTACACCGGTGTCGAATAAGACGGCGGGTACCCGGAAGCCGGGGACTGCCTGAGCAGACAGCCTGCTGAGAACTCACGGGCGGTCCAGAACGGAAAGTCTCGAGGGAGGGCCAGATAGAGTTAGGAACTCTCCTGAGTCAGTAAGGCTGACGCCAGGGCCGACGGCGGAGGCGCTGACGCCGGAGGGGCCGGGCGCCTGGGGAATAGATGTCATGTCCGCCGCTCCAGATGGAGGAAGGACTGACAGAGGCAAAACCTCCAGTTTCGCCTCGGGATGGAGGGAAAAGTCACCGGTTCAGGATGGGGGACTTTGGCTTCCTAGATGGCAGGGAAGGCTGCGGTGAACCGGGAACGACGGACGTTGGGGGGGGTCAGTCATCGGTTCCCTTGCCGGACGGACGGACCAGCCGACGTGAGGCATAGAGGCGAGCTCTCGACGGGCGCCAGAAGAGCCGACGTCCATCTTACGAGAGCCATCAGCGGAGACAGGTCAAGAGGTAGGGTCAGCCTGGTCCAGTGGGGAAGAAGCACGCGTCGCCCCGGAGGGTCAGACGACTTACCAGCCCTCTCCGGGCGGACGTCAGAGGAGCCGATGCCCGGCTTACCGGAGTCACCCACGATGGTAGGCTGCAAGCCTGCAGCCGAACCAGGGGCGGTGGCCTCCAACTGCCCAGAGGCACCCGCAAGGCGAGCCAGACGGGCGGGCTGACGCCACCTCAGAAACCTCCAAGGCGGCCGTCGATGAGCGATCTCTCGGAGGGGATGTTACCTGTGTGCTCGCGACTCCCGATGGAGAAGTGGTGGAGGAGCCTTTGTCCCGGTGCCTCTCCTAGTCCTTCTTTGATGGCCTTCAGGAGAAGTGGACGCCTGCCTTAGCTTTTTAAGCTCCTTCTCCAGAGAGCTCATTTTCTTCTTAAGAATATGGGCCTCCAGGGATTGCTGCCGTCTTTTTCCGGTAGCCGCGTTAAAGCTAAGGCAATGTTGGCACGTCTCGACCTGATGATCAGGGCCTAGGCAGAACAGGCACAGGGAGTGGCCGTCCTTGTGTGGTAGTTGGGCGCCGCACGAATCACACTTGTTCTTGTGCTCGGAGGGTGTAGGGGACTACATACACCGGCGTTAGTACTGACGTTTCTAAAAATAAAGATTTTGGTAAAAAAACTAAGGTAGGGCTGACGGCACAAATCCTTCCGCAAGAGCTGCACGTAATCAAGCGGGAAGAACTGGAAGGCGGCATCCAGGACTGCCCCTTTGTATCATCGTGCCTCCTGACACCGGTCACCTGACGTGGGAGCGGTCCCTCGCCAGGGACTGCTAGCTAGAAATTTTTCTGTGGGGTCCTGCCGCCTGCAGTCCTATATGTAATTACCTACTGCAAGAGCCCTCTCGAAGTAAGATCTTTAATTACACTTCATAGGTTTACCATCCGTGTAGGTAGGTATGCAGTCAGTGTAACACAAAGGGGGGGGAGAAGCAGGTGAGAGACCCCCCTTCTCACAGAGGCCCCCCCCAAAACACACCTAGGGAGAGTCCATTTTAAATACTTAATGCACCATATAGAGTTCTCCAGTCTCCTTCAGGCCTCGTCGGTTCATTCCTGTGGTGCAATCCACCTCTTTTCCTGAGTGAGTCTTTTGTAGGGTTGTTTGGAGTGTGAGCACAGTTTTCTGGAATCCCTCCTGTGTTCTGCCTCTTCTTTGCTGTGTCTTGCTTCCGTGCCACTGTGAGCATGGAGGGCATGTGTGGTGTTCTTTCTGGTCTGATGCGGAGCTCCATCCCCTTCTCTTGAGTTCCTGTTGGGCCTCTGCTGCTGTCTAGTATAGCACTCCTCCCGAGTCCCAGAACACCTGAAGCTTTGCACGGTCTGGGGTCTGAAATCAGGCTCCGTGTTCTCCAAGTGTCCGCAAGATCGGTGAGTAGGCTGCACGCAACCTGACTATCTCAGTGGGATAGTCTTGATCGAAAGAGAGACAAGTTGAATTGTATATGACTATTTTCTGAGCCCATGCTGTGTGTAGAATATGCTCTTTATCTCTGTAGCTGAAAATTTTTATATTACAGATAGAGATATTATATTCGGGTCAACTGGTTTCTGAGACAGAGCATGGTGAGCTCTTTCAACGTGAAACTGGAATGTAGGGGGTAAATTGAGAACATCTTTAAGCAGATCTTCCAGGAACTCTTCCATTTTTCCAGTTTCAGTATCCTCTGGGAACCCATATATCCTCATATCATCTCTTCTGGAACGTGTGTCCAAGTCTAATATTTTTTCATGTACTCTCCTGGTGGTCTATGAGGAAATCGACCACGTTATGTAGCTGTTGGGTCTCCTCTCCCACTTCTCCGAGCCTTTTCTCAGATATGTCCAGTTTTTCCTCCACTTCTTGTATTCTGGTCTGCGGGCCATAAACTCATTTTCTGCCCAAAATGCTTTGATCTCCATGAGTAGGGTTTCGAAGCGGGATCTAGACAGGGGCTCGCTCTCTTGATCTGTATCAGGATCGAAGGCTGCGATGCTGGCTGGCGAGACGCTTCAGCTGCGGACATCTCCACTTGGTAATCCTTCAGCATCCTGCCTATTTCCAGATTTTTTAGCCTGAGAATTGCTGCCTTTTATTCTCCCCAAAGTTTTGGTAGTCATTATGTCAATATTTAGGATGTATTCAGCTGTATTGGGGAGTTGTGATGGGCGATTCTGAGAGAGCCTTAGCTTAACAGCATTAGCAATTTCCTCAGCAGTAGGAACCACCAGGTTTGTCAGTTGCGGTTCCTTCCCAGAGTGCTTTTCCTTCTTTTTCTAAGCGGTTGCCGGTTTAGCAGCAGTTTCCGCAGTTTGCTTTCTTCCAAGGGAACCTTCACCCTCGTCAGAAGGCCGTTCGTCCGGTTCCTTGGGTTTTTCTTTTGAATGAGAAGGAATTGGCTTATCCAAGGCCGGGTCAGTGGCCTTATCAGACATCTTTTCCCTCAGGCGGTTCAATGGCCTATCAAGCGTCGAGTGGGTTAAAATTCTTATAAATCTCAGTCTGTGTTCAAAAACACAAACTAAGTGTGGATCAGCTTTTGCGAAAAGTTCACCACATGCTGTACAATGCTGAAACCCCGTAGGGGCAGTTCTTTTCTTGGGCGTCTGTGACATAATCCAAACCCCCCCCCAAAAAACTGGGCTTCTCGGAGCCAAATACACACACTATTAAATAAAACTTCTCTGGTTTTCCCTTTTTTTTTTTTGCAGTTGATTCAGCGACCAAAGCAAAAACGAGTTTTACCCCAGTTAAATACAAAATAAATGTAAATAAGAAACCGGATACCAGACAAGTAAATTTCAAAGTAGTTTTACCTCAAAATGTAAACAAAGACCGTTTCTTCCCGGTTACAAGGAACTGGCAAGGAACAGAAAAAAATTACCAGAACACTAAATCTATACTAGTCTACCTGTAATACCAAACACAAAGCTTTAAAAGTGAAAAGAAATAAACAGTACTTTTAAAAAACGAGAAAAAACAATCTTCAAGAAAGATGAAGGAGAGCTCTCTGAGGCATCTTACTTAGGCAAGCGGAGTGAAGAATCTGACAGTTGCAGGATGTATTCCAGGGACAGTGGTTTGAAAACTGAGCTAGAGCTTAGCATTCCATCATTTGCATAGGTTCTATTACCCATTTCAGCTCCAGGGCAGTCCTATGGTGAGACCATAATACATGTCAGAATACAGTAAGATTTCCTGGGGTTAGAAACAGAGACTGGAAAAACGAGGCCCCAAATGCAGCATTCAGACAATCTAGGTCAATGATATAATGGGAAATAAGGAGTGTACTGACTTCCAGGCGGCAGCCTTGCAGGTCTCCTGGATAGGGATGTCCCTGGAAGCAGCCACTGAGGCAGCAGTATGTTTGATGGAATGAACTCTAAGCCCTAAGGGAGGCTCCCTACCAGCCAACCTACAGCAGAGATCTGGCTAGTTGACTGCATGCTGAAGCAGGAGTCAGTGACGTGAGCACTTCAAAGTTTGGCATGCGTGGATTCCTTATTACAAATAAAGAAAAACAAAACAGAAACTCTCAAGCCAATTGGTGATCGACACTGGGGCATACAAATATGTGCTTTAATCATTCATAAACTTAAAGATGCTCAGTGGAATGCTTTTTGGAATTTATGATTTAACAGTTTAAATGATCACAAAATAATTTTTTATCTCTAACTGTTCTCCTCTGAGTCATACCCCGGTACAGTATGGGCTGTTTTTAACATCTCCGTTAATGTGCAAACAATAACTGGGACAGAGGGCAGCCCTGCCTATTCTAATTGACTAGAACAATGTACCACCTGCATGTCCCCCTCATAATGGGCTGGTGGTATAGCTCCATGGTTTATATATTGTAAAAAAAAAAAAACACTTCCAAATTTGGATGTCGGTAAGGTTACTGAAAGCTTTCTCTACAAGTGAGACAGATTGCTGCCCCTTTTAACAAAAACAAAACATCTTTATACGTTGTGTACTGTAAGTCTAAAATGAACCCAGTTTCAAAAAAACTTAAGAATTTTAAACAGAATACCGGTATTCAAATTCTTGATCTAGTTTTATTTCATACTTTTTGGACATTAGGAACACCCTCAAACAGTGCAGCCATTCATGATACAATAGTCCCCTCAGATTACATCACGAGTCGCTAGACTGTGTTGAGGGTGTTCCCCAGGAAAGACACAGTGGGAGTTCCTCCCGGTCTGCAAACGCATTTTGGTGTGGTAACACCAGTATGGTGGCAGTGTATTTTTCACTTTTAAAAAGGAAAAAAGGAATCAGAATGAAGCTACCAGCTAGATCAGCAATCTGTACAGAACGAGACTAATCATGTTTTTTTTGTTGTCCTCAGACCAGAGATACTTTGAGGCCTAAGGGGTTGACAGTGTCCCTTTAAAATTCTCACACTGTCTTGTGGCTTTTTTTTTTTTAATTCACCTTTATTGAACAACTTGGGTACACAGTTCATGTCACTTAAGCCCTGTTAGGATCAGCAGTCATCACAAATATCTCTCAGCCTTTGTGATTGTGTGGTTCTTGCTGTAGGGTTTCTCCGTTTGGTCATTATGTCTTTAGGCTCTTGTTTTTCCAGTCGGTTATCCTAGCTAAATCTACCAGTCACCTTTTAAACTGAACTGCGTTTTGGCTACAGATTTTCGAACCTGTAGCAGGATGCTCACTGATTTAACACCATATTAACCCCCACATTATAAAACTCCAGCAAAAATAGAAAGGAAAAACACCAAAAAATGTACCTATCAATAAAAGAGCAGCATCCATGACAGCTGCACCGTTCAGCATGGTAGCCATCAAAATATCGTGTCCGGGGCAATCCACAAACGAGACATGCCTGTAGTTAAAATAAAAAAAAAAAAAGCGCAGTTAATTCTAGATACCTCAAACAAAATCAAATAGAAAACATCACTAATCTACCTTACCTATTCATGTAGATTGATAAGTTTGAACTTACAGCACCTTGCTTCCACAAAGAATTGCAAAGCAGTATACTGTCCAATTAACTAAAATCCCAGTAAAACAGTGACTGTACAAAGTCAAACTACAAAAAAAGCCATGCACAAGAAAACTGCAAGTGCAAGTTTCTGATTTAAACTTTGTTGATCCGGAGAAGGACACTGAGCCAGAGCTTATGCCATCCAGGGGCACCCACTGTAGAACTACAGCCAAGTGAGTACCAGTGGGCACCCTTTACGTTTTATTTAGGCTTCATCTTCACCCCCCCAACCCCAAATGAAGCATAAGTGAAACATAGCGGGTGCCCAGTAGCACTCATCTGGCTGTGGCTGCACAATAAATGCATTTGCAATTTTCTTTTTCACTTTCATACATGTATGTATGCTCATTGCACTGTTTTTTTGTACTCTGCTTTTGTGTGGTCTTTGCAAGCCCCCTTCCCTGGGTGGCATGAGCTCTGGCTCAGTGTGCCTCTCCTGAACAAAGTTTTCACATGCACTGCATTTTTGTGGTTTAGACAGTGTGAGAAAACAGGCTGCTTCTGTACGTGACTGCATCTCTTTTCATGGGTGTTACTATACACCGACAGACACAGCAGTCATTCAGTGCTCAACAAAACCCGTAAAAATCCACAGACAACTGCAATTCTGATTTTCTGGACCACGGTGACGTTGCCAGGAAAAGGGGGATAGCCACTACTCATCGGAAAGTGCCATGTGTCTTAATTTTGTGTGCCAAACTACCAGGGATTAGCAGATGTGACCTTGGTTTACTGTTTTACCCAACAGATGCCCCACCCACCCCCCAAATTAAAGCTCTGCAGCGGCAGTACAATACTGGTAGAGGTCCAGACAATTTTTAAGGTTGTGAGGTATTTATATATTGCTTGTTCAGCCTGGTAGTATTTTAAAGTAGCAGTGCATAATAGCGGTGAACATTTTGACCTATGCTTTTTTATTCTGTTTCAGATTGCCCCTTATCTCCCGACTTGTATGGTGCCCTTCTTTTATCATTTTGAGTCTGGTTTAGCACTTCTTTTTACATCTGAAATAATAAAAGGAGTTCTCATTTTAATATGACTTGGACCAATTTTTTAGCACTATTCTCAGCTGTTTTTGAAACACCTACTGTCCCATAAGGCCAGAGAGCACTGCCTGCTGCACAACAGTTTGTGTCATAAAACAACTGCCTCAACTTGTGGGACAACAGAGGTACAAACAGAGCAGAGGATACCGATGAAAACATGGTCCAAGCCATATTAAAAGAAGCACTCCTTATATTATTTCAAATGTGACAAAAAAGTACTAAGGCAGACTCAAAATGAGGAAAAAAAAGATATCATACAAGTCAGGAGATAAGGGGCAATCCAAAACAAAATAAAGCATAGGGCAACATTTTCACAACTATCATACACTACTTTTTTTTGTATTTATTTATAATTTTGCAGTACAAAAACAACAAAATCATATAGCATAGGAAAAGAACATCAATATGTCATAGAAATGGCAATGATATACAACATATATACGCACCTCCCAACTAGCTACCACACAGGGGGAAGAACCCCATATTTAATCAATAATACCCATTCCCACAGCATACAGCTTAAGAAGCATAAGTGGGAACCAGCAATAATATTTTTATCATACCATCAAGTTCAAGCGCACCAGCTTGATCTGCCAGCTAATATAGTTCCCTGAATAGCTATACCCTTTTACTATTTCAACGGATCATCTCCCATCCTCCCAAAGCCTTCTTATCAAAACAGAAAAAATAACTTGCAAACTTAATACATCGAGGCACTAAATAAACACCTAGCGTGTCCCAGATGCAACATTAACAAAGCTTGTACAGCAAAACGAGCCGTTTCATATAATTAGTCCCAAGTTTAATTCAGGTCTGTGACCGAGCCATAGACCACCCATTCACATCCAAAGTCTGTGATTTATGACCCTTACGAAGCAGGCTAAACAGGGCAACTTGACACATGTACAGTCTCGCTTGTATTCCCTGGCTAGATTAAAGCTCCCTCAGTACAGTTACTTATTTAGCACAGAAAACAGCCCCTCACTAGCCAGAATTATGCCTCAACCCACTCTCTCAGACCTCGTGTAGACTCTGGGCCATGGTGAACTCAAGGCACCTCTTCATCCGATGAAGGGACCTCTCCTTCTCCTGCCTCCAAGTCTCGCTCAATGGTCTTCATCTTTTAGGCATACTTCGGGTCCTGGAATTGATACTGTCGCCCTTGCCAGGTAATTCTCAACCGAGCGGGAAAGAGAAGCTGATGCTGTATTTTGTAGTGTTTTAGCCGGCTGCGGATTCCATCGAATCCTTTCCTCCTTATGCGGGTGCCATACGCAAGGTCCGGGAAATTCTGTTTAGCGTTGTCCCCATAATACAGAGAGCGCTTCCGTCTGGCTAGGGCAAGTACCCGATCTCGATCTCAGACTCCAGTACACACCACCAGGAAAGTCTGTGGTGTCCCCTCCTCCAATACATTCTGGCTTGGTGTAATTCTATATGCCTTTTCCACTGCTACAGGGAAATCCTCATCCGAAAGTCCAAGAATCTTTGGGAGCATATGTCTGGCAAAACTCAGAGGGTCGTCTCCTTCTACTGACTCCACCAGGCCCAGTATACGCAGATTTCGTTCTCGAGCCTGATTCGCCACCAACTCGAGTCGCTGCCTACACAACGTGTACTCTTTGATAAGTTTTGTGGTGGCATCGCAGGCCTTCGTTATAAGGTTCAGTTTTCTGGACTGACTCCTCACGGCTGTCCATTCTGGTCTCCAGGGCTGTTACTCGTGGTATAAGGGAGTCCAGTTTTTTTATACATCACCTGTACTGATCTGACCAGTTGGCTTAGGGTCGTTTGTATAGAGTCCAGAGAGGCGCCTGTCAGCACTGCTTCACTCGAAGCTGTAGCGTCCACGAGTTCTGGGGGTCTCTCCTCCCTTTGTTGTTGAGTTTTCTTTGGAGCAAAAAAGTCAGAGGAGGAGGCAGCAGCTCCTCAATTTTTCCCCATAGTTGCTGACTCTGAGACACTACCAGGCATCCCCAGTGCCCTATGTTCAGAAGGTTAATCTAAAAAAATATATATTTTAAATCAATATAAAGATAGAGGCACAGGAGCTCAGGAGATATGCTGCTGCCTGTAAGCTGCTCAGCAGCAACCCCTCCATGCACTGCTACTTTAATATAATTACTGGTGACCATAAATATCAACCAGATTACTGTTTTGTTAAAATGCGTATCAACCAAATTTCAGGTTATTATGCTCCAAAGGCAATAATAACCCGAAATCCGGTTATGACATTCCCTATAGAAAAGATTTTAAAACTGTTACATTCCACTGTTTCACAAAAAGTATTTCAGCTGCAGTATTTTCAACTGTTTTATTCACGTACAGTTCAATTTCTTCAAAAATAAAACTGCATTCTAGCTAAAAAAAAAAAAAAAAAATTATTTTTCTTTCAAGCTGCTAGAAATGCAGTTTAAACCTCCACACCAGCAATTATCAAAAATAAAGGAAAGGTAAGTGTGAGGGTGTTGCATGATGCTGCTGCCAGTTTTGTTGATTTGTACCAACCTTCAATGAGCAGGGTGAGATCAAATTCTCAGAATCAGAAAGTGGGAGTAAATCATACAAATTCTGGCAGTATAGCCTAAATGTTAGAGTAGCGAGCTGTGAATGAGCTTGTTACATCCAGCAGACCTGGGTTTGATTCCCACAATTTCCACTTGCATACTGTGAGAGTCTGAGAAAGTCACTTAACCAACTTAGTGCTCCCAAGGCACCCCTGAAAACCGGCACTTCTGCCTAGTGGGTCTTACCCAGTTACCAAAATAATAATTGAAATGTCTTCAAGCTAAGCTCCTCCCACCCACCTGGGTGGTATTCTCCTAGGCTGTGCCCTGTGATGTCAGATCTTGCACCCTGAAAGCAGGGATCCATGTGCCACTTGCCAGGTGAGGTTGGGTGGTCTGTGTGGATGTAGACCATATGCCAATCCTAGAAAGTGCAGTTACGCAAGAACTTACCGTAACAGCATATCTTCAAGAGAGGCTCTTGCAGTAGGTATTTACATATAGGACTGACCCGCTAGGCATCAGGACCCCACGGAAAAATTTCTAGCTAACAGTCTCTGGCTGGGGACCGGCCCCACGTCAGGTGACAGATGTCGGTATAAAGGGGCGGTTCCCCACGCCTGCCTTCCAATTCTTTCCAAAGGGCCCAAAAGAGGCAAGACAAGAGAGAAGTGGATATGTCCCTTCATGGAAAAGGAGCTAAAAAAAGCTAAGGGGGATGGAGGGTGGGAAGGCAATACCTACTGCAAAAGCCTCTCTTGAAGATCTACTGTTACAGTAAGTTCTTACGTAACTGTACTGTCTTACTTACTGCAAGAGCCCTTTCGAAGTATTTACATATAGGACTGAATCCCAAGCAGTCTGTAACAAGGACAAGCACTCGGGAGGAGGAAAAACTCTCCATGGTATGGAGCCTCCGGCTGAACAGGTCTTATGAAAGAAGACCTTGGAGCACAGCCAACCCGAATCCTGCTCTACGGCGAGAGGCAATATCCAAACTGTAGTGTTTCGTAAAGGTATGGACAGAGGTCCAAGATGTCTGCCGCCGACACTTTCTTGAAACAAGCTGCAGAGGCAGCTACTCCTCTGGTGGAGTGACCCCTGACTTGACCCAGCAGGGTCTTCTTGTACTTGTCATAACAGAAAGCGATACAGTGAGCCAACCATTTAGATAGGCGTTGCTTGGAAACGGCATTGCCCTCTCTTTTGTGAGCAAGAGAGACAAAAAGCTGATCAGATTTCCTGAGATCCTTAGTTCGAGTGGTGTAGTATCTTAGTATCCTGTGAACATCCAAAGTGTGCAAGAGGTACTCCCCTTGATTGGAGTGTTGTGTAAAGAAAGCGAGTAGCTCAATGGATTGATTCAGCGAAGATTCGGCCACCACCTAAGGGAGAAACTTAAGGTTGGTGTGCAGAGCAACACATTCCTTGTGAAAAATCAAATATGGGATTTTGCACATCAGGGCCTGAAGCTCGGAAATTAATCGAGCTGAAGTAATGGCCACTAGGAAGAGAGTCTTCCAAGAGAGGAACTTCAAATCTGCTGAGGCTGCCGTCTCAAAAAGGGGCAGAGTAAGCTTTTCGAAAACAAACTTGAAGTCCTAAGGTGGAGCAAGAATGCGGATGGGGGGTCTCAGGTGGAGAACCCCTCTGAGGAAAGTCTTGTGAGACTTCCAACTGAGGAAAAGTCTAGTCTCCAAAGGGGACATGGTAGGCTGAAACTGCTGCCATGTGGACCTTTAAAGAGGAATGGCTGAGACCCAGATCGAAGAGAGGACGCATGTAATCCAGGACTCTGTTGGCTGAGCAAGAAAAAGTTTTGAAGTTCTTTGACGTGGCCCAAATAGAAATCGTTTCCACTTCATGGCACAGGTGGACCTGGTGAAAGGCTTTCTGGCATCCACAAAAATGTCGGCTACGAGCGGAGAAACTCCGGAGCGGGCCTTAGCTACATCTGCAGGAGCCATGCATACAAATGAAAGGATCTGAGTCCTGGATGGACCAGGGTCCCCTGATCCTGGGTCAACAAGTGCTGCGACAGAGGAAGAGGAAGTGGAGGTTCCTTGGAAAACTGTGCAGAAGAGAACCAAACTTGCCTGGGCCAGAATGGAGTGATGAGAATCATTCGTGCCCCCTCTGATCTGAGCTTGTTCAGGACCCTCGGAATTAAAGGAATAGGAGGGAAGGCATAGATGAATCTGTCCCTCCGGTCGAGAGACAGAGCGTCCCGCCAGAAAATGTCTCGCCCTGGAGTGAGTGAGCAAAAGGCGGGAAGTTTTGCATTTAGAGGACACGCTAACAGGTCTACCTGAGGGGTTCCCCAAAGCAAGAAGAGGTCATCTACTACCTCTTGATCCAGTTCCCATTCGTGGGCCCTGGCTGAGGACCAACTGAGGTGGTCTGCCAGTGTGTTTTCTACCCCCGGAACGTGGATAGCCATTAGGCAAAGGTTGTGCTGGGGGCCCAGCTCCACACTCTCATTGCTTCCCTGCATAAAGGGTAGGAACATGTTCCTCCCTGCTTGTTGATATACCAGAATACATAGATGATGTCTGTCTGTATGAGTTGGTGACCGGGAAGTATGGAGGAGTGCAGGGCCTGGAGGGCATAAAGAACTGCTCTGAGTTCGAGCACATTTATGTGCAGATTTTGTTCGAACCTGGACCAGTTGCCCTGAGTCTTGTGAGACCCGAGGTGAGGCTCCCCAACCCTCTCATAAAGTCTGTTGTCCATGTCTGGGGGGGGTTCGATGTTGAAGTGAACTCCCCAGCAAAGGTCCTCTTGTACCATCCACCACTGCAAGTCCCTAGTACCTCCTGGTTTAGGTCGTCCAGTGTTTGGCCCCACTGAGACCAAAGCGTCCACTGAGAAATCCTTCAGTGTTCCCCATTCACTGTTTTAGTGCGGTGGGCCACCACCCTATATTTTTTTACCACCACCCTATATTTTTTTGCCACCACCCTATATTTCTATCCATTACTTACTGTTTGTTTTACAAAATCCTCCAACATTGTTTTTTAACATCCTTTACTGCACTACTACCCCTGTTTTGATACCAGCACACTATATTTTACTTAAAATCAGCTTATGCACAAGTACAGTGCATATAGAAGGTCCACAAAAATAACGCACATTTTGACCAGAGCACCGCTGCCACCGCCCTATATTTTCAGACAGTGGGGAACCCTGTCCTTATATGGAGCCAAGCGCGTGTGACTGTCAGAATGGCAGCCGCCATCAGCCCAAGGAGGCAAAGGACTTACCTGGCTCCGACCTTTCTGTGTCTGGACAGAAGACGGGCCCGAGTCTGAAGGGTGTCCACCCTGTCCGGAGGCAAAAAGGCTTTGCCGATGGTGGTGTCTAGGATCACACCTATAAACTGGAGTTGTTGGCAAGGGACCAAATTGGACTTTGCCTGGTTGATGGTGATACCCAGGCTGGTGAAAACCTGCAGGGTAAGGGAAAGGGAGTGTAGTAGTTCCTCCCTGGACGGGGCTGCCAGGAGCCAATCGTCCAAGTCACGGGAATACTTGTACCCCTGGAGTACGTGAGTGGGCGTCACCACAGACAGGCATTTGGTAAATACTCGGGGGGCCGAGGAAAGACCAAATGGGAGGGCCGTGAATTGGTAGTGGTCCCCTCGGAAACAAAATCGAAAGAATCTGCGGTGGGAAGGGCGTATGGGAATATGCAGGTAAGCATCCTGCATATCTAAAGCGCACAGCCACAGTCCCTGCCAAAGAAGAGGCAGAAGGCCCCGTTGGCAGAGCATTCTGAAGCATCTGTACTCCACGAACATGTTCAGAGAACTGAGGTCTAAGGCCCTGTACACACTAGCAACCGATTATAAAACATTATTAAAATCATTTTATAAATCGATCCCTAGCACGGTTGTCCGAGCATCCACATTGGATTCAGACAACCAGACAAAGTTCCAGAGCATGACTGTGGCACCAAGTGTAAGTATTATGGGTACCACAGTGTGCCGCAATGAATGACGGGATACTCATTAACGGGAACCGAAAGTGATCGCGGAAAAAAGTACATCCTCAGAACCAGTGTTTCAAGGGTGACTAAGCAATACCGGTAACGCCTTTTTTTTTTTTTTTTTTTAAATCCTGTAGGACGGCTTGCCTTAACCAGTGTTACAGCATGGTTTGTGTACACACTGCTGTTAACATGGATTAAGGCAACCGTGTTTAGCTAAAACTGTGCTAAAGACCACCTCTTAGCAGGGTTTTAGCACGGTTTTAGAACACAGTTGTAAAACGATTGTAACCGTGTTACAGTGTGAACGCAAACCGTATTCCGGGAGCTTAAAACGGTTTAAGGCAGTTAAACTGTTTTAAGCTTTAGTGTGTACAGGGCCTAAAATAGGCCTTACATCTCCAGTTTTCTTTGGAACCAGAAAGAAATGGGAATAGCTACCAGTCTCCCAAAGGTGGTTGGGAACTGGTTCTATCGCCGCCTTCAAGAGAAGGGAGGTGATTTCTTCTAGGACCAGAGGAAGATGTTCTGGGGAGTAAGGCGACTTTTGGGGGCACTTCAGGAGGTTTCTGAAGGAACTCTATTGAGTGTCCGTCTGCAATCAGCTGGAGCACCCAAGCATCTGACGTTATCCTCTCCCAACCTGGTAGATGGAGAGAAAACCTCCCTCCTACTGGTTCCTCTGGTGCTTCCAGAGGCCGTGGGAGAAGTGAGGAGTCAGGAGGTCTGCAGCAGCGCAGCGGCCAAGGCTCCAGCAGCTTTTTTGGGAGGGGGGAGTCTTGGTAGCTGGAGGGGCCTGATTGCCCTGTGGTTTTGGTTTTTGATGGTTACGACGACGAAAAAGGCAGCACTGCCCCTGAGGGGGTCTGTACAAAGAATCCACGGACTTAACCTTCTCTTGCAGGTCGGTAATGATGTCCTTGACATCACCGCCGAACAGCACCTAACCCCTGAAGGGTGCATCCAGAATAACAGATTGCACTTCAGGGACCAATCCTGACACGTGGAGCCAAGCATGATGCTGAAGACCCACAGCGAAAGCAGAGCTCTGTCCAGCTGCGTCCACTGCATCATAAGTGGCACGAGGCATGTGCCGACTGGCCGAAGAAGCAGAATGGACAAGATCTGCCACTTCCTGTTTTGTCTGAGACTCAGGAAAGAAGTCTACATTTGTTTCCACCTGACTAAGGATGGTCTTCTGGTAATCCCCACTATGAGCTACATAATTCAGGGCCCTAATACCCAGGGTAGAAGACGCATAGACCTTCTTCCCACATTGGTCCAGAAGCCGAGACTCCCTGTCAGGCGGAGATGAGCTGAGATGTTTTGGAATGGCCGTGAGTGGCGCTAGTCACAACTGAGTCTGCTCTGGGGTGTAGATTCAAGGAATCTACTCCCTCAGGAGCCTGGAATAGCTGATCTGCCTTCCTAGGAATGAGGGCCAACACGGAAGGTTGTTTCCAAATAGTGCAAACAAGGTCCGCGTGAGGCTCTATCCAGGATGGAATCAATGTTGGAGCGGTCTCTGGCAGATCCAAGTGAGCAGCAAGCTTTTTACTTTGTGGATCTGGCTCCATAGATTGCCACTGATGAACTTCCTGGATCTTTCTCAGTAGCTCCAGAAAAGTAGGATCCTCGGAGGAAGACTTCAGAGGAGTCCTTGCCTGGGACGGTCTGGAGTATGGCGTCTCGTCATCCGGGTCAGAACATCCCCGAGTCTGAGTCAGATTTCTCCGACGAGGAGGAGACTCCTCCGGACGAGGAGAGTGAAAGCATCCATATGGGAAGTCCTCTAGGACATGTATCCTCACCACCCCTGGCACCCGAGGGTTCACCTCTGGTGTCGGGTAAGGGGGAAGGAGTCTCCCGTCTCCGGCATAGGGAATCCTGCACAGGGTCCTGCACTGGTAGACATCTCTCTACCTCCCTGGTGAGCTGGGCCTTGGCCTCAGCCCAGCAAGCAGCCAGAGTCTCCTTCAAGTCACCCCGGTGGCTGGGATGTGGCGGTGGAGGTAGGAGGAGAGTGGATCATGGATACTGAGAAATCATTACATCAAATATCCATAAACAGACGGTGGGGAAGCCCAGCCGCCAAGTAATGAGGACGCGCTGGATGCTGCACCGTCGGGTACAGCGGTGTTGGGTACTGTGGCATCAGATACTGTGATGCTGGGTAAGACGGCACCGGTTTAATGGTGTCGGATACCCAGGTGCCAGGGGCTCGGATGGAGCAGAGGACCAGGCAGAGGCCCAGCTGGCAGGCCAAGTAAAGGTGGCCCCACAGGCATCGGGCCCGGCGTGGGAGCACCGTCCGGTAGAGGGACATCGGCTGGCATCGGGTAAGCTGGTGTCTTAGGGTCCAGCATCAGGGTGTCTAGCCCAGCAGGAGGGGGTCCTGACAGCAGCATGTCCAGGTACTCAGTGACAACTGGGAAGGGAGGGTTGGAATGCCCGGGGTTCAGCAGAAGAGACGAAGGGACCTCAGAGGGCAACGTCGGGCATTGCGGGGAGCCTGGGGTGCTGGACTGGTCGAAGGGGTCCAATGCAGGCTCCTTGGCTGGGCAGTCGTCAAAAGGGCAGACGTCAGACTTATCAGCTGGATCCGGGCGGGCGTCGGAGGAGCCGGCATCCGACTTATCGGATTCCTTGCTCGAAGGCTGTGCTGGAGATGCAGCCTTGTCAGGCAAAATAGCGACTGTGCACCCTCCCAAAGGAGCAAGTGGCTTACCAGTCTTGTCCGGGCAGACATCGGTGGCACCGGTGTCAGACTTAGCGGACCCACTCGAACCTGAGGGCCGTGTGGTAGCAGCCTTCCCCGGAGCGGAGGCCTCCTTTACCCCGGAGATACCCAAGGAGCCCGAGAGCGAGCCTAGACTCCTCCTTGGACACTGCTAAGACCGGCGTCATGGAGCGGTCCCCAGAGGGGGCATTACCATCAGAACCACAACTCCAGCCGGAGTCGCGGAGGCCGTGGAAGTTGAATCCCGGTCTAGGTGCTTCTCCTTTTTGTGGCCTTCGGGGGAAGTGGATGCCTGCCTTAACTTTTTAAACTCCTTCTCCACAGATGCCATTTTTTTCTTTAAAATATGGGCCTCCAGGGACTGCTGCCTCCGTTTTTGGGTAGCCGAATTGAATTTCTGACAATGCTGGCACTTCTCCACAGGATGATCCGGGCCCAGGCAGAAGGGACACAGGAAGTATCCGTCCTTATGTGGCAGTTGGGAACAGCACGAGTCGTACTTATTTTTATGAGATTTGGAAGGCATCGGGGATGACATACACTGTATATGAGAAAATATCTAAAAAGTGTTGAAAAGTTCAAAAACTAAACAGACGTATGACTGACAAGCGATAAACTCTACCGCAAGGAACTTTCACAAGTCGACAGCGGGAAAGAACAGGAAGTTGGGCATGGGGGACCGCCCCTTTATACTGATGTCGGTCACCTGACATGGGGGCGGTCCCCCGCCAGAGACTGCTAGCTAGACATTTTTCCATGGGGTCCTGACGCCTGGCAGGTCAGTCCTATATGTAAAAACCTACTGCAATAGCCCTCTTGAAATAAGATAGTACAGTTATGTAAGAACTTACCATATCAGTAGATCTTCGAGAACTGAGTTTCTGTAAGACTCTCGGAATCAAAGGGATCAGGGGGGAAGCATAGACGAATCTGTCCTTCCAATCTAGAGACAGAGTGTCACTCCAAACAATGCCACGCTCTGGAGCAAGCAAGCAGTAGTTTGGAAGCTTTGCGTTTAGAGGTGAGGCGAACAGGTCCACCTGTGGTGTTCCCCAACGTAGGAAGATATCGTCCAAGGAGACCCTGATCCAGTTCCCACTCGTGAGCTTGAGCAGACGAGCAACCGAGTTTGTCTACTAAGGTGTTCTCGACCCCCGGGATGTGAATTGCCATGAGGTGGAGGTTGTGCTGTATTGCCCAATCCCAAACTTGCATCGCTTCCCTGCAAACAGGGTAGGAAGGAGTCCCTCTCTGTTTGTTGATGTACCATACCACACACACATATTGTCCGTCTGTACGGTGAGTCCAAGATGGACTCCCCAACCTTCGCCCGAGGCATCTGTGGTCAGAGTCTGGGAGGGGGGAGAAAGACAGAAGGGAACTCCCCGACAAAGATTCTCCTGAACCATCCACCACTGCAAGTCCTGAACCATGGGGGAGGAGACTAGGACAAGCTGGTCCAGGTCATCCATCAACTGATCCCACCGAGACCGAAGCGTCCACTGAGAGATCCTCATGTGGAGCCGAGCACGAGGGACTGTTGGGATTACAGCTGCCATAAGCCCGAGGAGGCGAAGGACCGACCTGGCACTAACCCGCCTGCGGCCGGACAACAGGCTGACCTGAGCGTGGAGTGTGGCCGCCCTGTCCAGTGGCAGGAAGGCCCTGCCAGAGGTCGTGTCCAGGATCGCCCCGATAAACTGAAGCCTCTAGAACAGGATCAAATGGGACTTGAGAGTGGTTGATGGTGATGCCCAGAGAGAAAAACACTCCCTGGGTAAGGGAAAGGAAGCGCAAGAGATCCTCCCTGGATGGGGCTGCCAGGAGCCAATCATCCAGGTACGGGAAAACCTGCACCCCCTGGGTAAGCAGGTAGACCGCTACCACCGAAAGGCATTTGGTGAACACCCAGGGTGCCGAGGAAAGATCAAATGGGAGGGCCTTGAACTGGTAGTGGTCCCCATGGAAAGCAAAACAGAGGTATTTGCAGTGAGAAGGGCGGATAGTGATGTGCAGGTAAGCATCCTGCCTATCCAGAGCGCACAACCACTATCCCGGCCAAAGGAGGGGCAGGAGGCCCTATAGGAAGAGCATCCTGAACCTCTTGTACTCCACGAATAAGTTCAGGGAACTGAGGTAGAGAATCGGCCTTACATCTCCTGTCTTCTTCGGGACCTGGAAGAAGTGGGAATAGTAACCCGTTCTCTGAAGAGAAAGGGGGAAGGGCTATATCGCCTCCTTCAGGAAAAGTGCTGAAATCTCTTCCTGGACCAGAAGAAGGCATTCCTGAGGGTACAACGACCTTGGGTGAGGGTGACAAGGTGGTTTCTGGAGAAACTCTATTGAGTGTCCTTCTGCGATCAAACCGGGAGGTGGAGGGAAAACCTCACTTCTACCAGTTCCTCCAGAAGGCCCAGAGGCTGTGGGAGAGAAAAGGAGTCCGGTGGTGTGGGGCAACGTCGTGGCTGAAGCACCCGCTGATTTTTTGGGCGGAAGGGGCTTGGCAGCTGGAGGGGCCCGGCGTTTAGCGGCCTGCTTTCCCTGGGGTTTCACCTTGTGCCGATTCAATCTGCGAAAGGGACGGCGCTGCGTTTGATGGGGATGATACATGGAGTCCACAGACTTCAGTGCATTCCCCTTCTCCTGCAGACCATGATAACGTCCTTGACATCACCACCGAACAGCGCCGAATCCCGGAAAGGCGCTTCCTGAATAGCGGACTGCACTTCTGGGACCAAGCCTGACACATGGAGCCAGGCATGACGCCGTAAGCCTATGGCGAAAGCAGAGCTCCTACCAGCAGTGTCCACTTCATCGTAAGTAGCACGAAGCATGTGTAGACTGGTCGAACATGCAGAGTGGACGAGGTCAGCCACTTCCTGTTTGACTTGAGAGTCAGCAAAGGAGTACAATTTGGATTCCACCTCACCAAGAATCGCCTTCTGGTAATCCTCCATGTGACAGACATAACTGAGGGCCCTAATACCCAGAGTGGAAGAAGCACAGATCATCTTCCCGTACTGGTCCAGAAGATGGGATTCTTTGTCAGGTGGAGATGAGCTCAGATGTTTCGTGTTAGCTGTCCGGCCGTGAGTGGCACTAATCACGACCGAATCAGCTCGAGGGTGAGAATCTAAAAAGTCAACACCCTCAGGAGCCTGATATAGCCTGTTCGACTTCCAAGGAAGTGGGGCTAAAGCAGACGGCTGCTTCCAAATAGTGGCAACAAGATCGGCATGAGGCTCAATCCAGGGTGGCACCAAGGTGGAAGCTGTCACGGGCAGATCCAGATGCTCAGCAAGTTTCTTATGCTGGGGATCTGGCTCCAAGGAATGCCACTTATGAACCTGCTGGATTTTGCGCAACTCCGTAAAAGAAGGATCCTTCGGAAGGGACTTCGGAGGAGTCCTTGGCCTGGGCTTAGACGGTGAGCGTGGCTCGTCGTCCAGCTCGGACCAACCACCTGAGTCGTCCGAGGTGTCTGAGGAGGAAGAAGAAGATGAGGAAGACTTCCTCTCCCGTGTGGGGGAGGAACGGACCCCTTGGGAAGCCCTCGGGGAAGCGTGTCCTGCCCCGCCCTGGAGCCGGAGGGTTCGGCCCTGGTGTCCGGAGGTGGGGAGGGAGTCTGTCGTTGCGGACGTATGGGAACCTGAACCTTCGTCGGGAGACTCTCCACCTCTCTGGTGAGAGGAGCCTTGGCCTCAGCCCACCAGGAGGCCAGAGTCTCCTTCAAGTCCACTGGCGGCTAAGGCGGTGGAGGGAGTAGGGGATAAGGTGGATTATACCCGGTAATGTCACTCTACAACACGGCAGGTGGCAAGACGTCTGGTATTGAGGGCACGGGTACTGCAGCGCCAGATAGGCCGCGGATACTCGCGGAGCCGGGTAAGACGGCCGGATACAACAGGGTCGGATACCCGGGAACCGAGGGGTGTGCCGGAGCAAGTGGCCCGGCCGGAGGGCCCACAGGCGGGTCTGCAGCAGAAGGCCTGGTGGGCGGAAGGCCTGCGTTAGAGCGGCATCCGGGAGCAGGATGTCACCCGGGGGCTGCAAGACCGGCATCAGGCCGGCAGCCAGCGTTGGGGCTGGCATCCGGGGAGCAGACAGGTCGGTCGGGCCCAGCGGGGGCACAGCAGGAACCTCGGCATCGCCCAGGGACCCCAGGGGGGCAGCGAAGGCTGCAGGGAGCTGGGAACGGCAGATGTGGGAGGGTCTGGCATCAGCTCAACCGCCGTGCGGACGTTGGGCAAGCAGATGTCTGACTTATCAGCGGGGTTCGGGGAGACGCCGGAGGAGCCGACGTCTGACTTAGCAGACCCGTTGTCCGAGACAGGTCGGGAAGGAGGGGCGGCCTGGTTGGGTGGAAGAGGGGCCATGTGCCACCCGAGGGGTCGGGCGACTTACCAACCGTCTCCGTGCGGGCATCTGAGGAGCCAACGTCCGGCTTACCAGAGCTGTTCGAACCAGCAGGCCACACAGTGGCGGATTTACCGGGAGCAGAGGCCTGCAATAGCCCGGAGCGCCGACGGGTCCAAGCGCCGAGCCAGACGGGTGGGCTGACGCTTTGGAAACCCCTGCTGCGGCCGGCAGCATCAGTTCTGGGGAACGCTACCTGAAGAATGGAGACCCTGAAGAAGATGCGGTGGATGAGGAGCCCTTGTCCCGGTGCTTCTCCTTGTCTTTCTTCTTGCGATGGCCTTCGGGGAAAGTGGACGCTGCCGGAGCTTTTTAACTCCTTTCCCATGGAAGACATTTTCTTTAAAATTTGGGCCTCCAGGGATTGCTGCCACAGTCTGCAGGTGGCCGCCTTGAATTTAAGGCAGTGCTGGCACTTCTCCACCTGATGATCTGGGCCTAGGCAGAAGAGGCACTGGAAATGGCCACCCTTGTGTGGGAGTTAGGCGTCGCACAAGTTGCACTTGTTCTTGTGCTTGGAGGGTGTAGGGGACGACATACACCAACGAATACCTGACAAAAATTTGAAAAATCGAAAATAACTCTGTAAAAATTATCGACCACTGAGGCTGATGAGCGTTGAACTTTACTGTGAGGCGCTGACATGAGCCAACGGTGGGAGAACTAGAAGGCGGGCGTGGGGGACCGTCCCTTTATACTTACGTCCCATGACATCGGTCTCCTGATGTGGAGGCGGTCCCCCGTTAAAGACTGCTAGCTAGAAATTTTTCCCTGGGGTCCTGACACCTGCCAGCGTCAGTCCTATATGTAACTACCTACTGCAAGAGCCCTCTCGAAGTAAAATCTACAGTTACAGGTGAGTAACCCTCATTTCTGGGGGCAGTGATATGGTGCACTAGCCACACTCTGGCAAACTCCTAGCCGTTCTCCGGAAGGAGGGGCAAGGCGCACACTCCTTATCTAGCAAACAGGAATTGGAGAACTGAGATCCCAAAACCAGCATCCCAGCATGATTCAAGGTCGATGTGGTAGAGGGAAATGAAGGTGTGTACTGACTTTCAGGAAGCAACCCAGCGTATCTCCTGGAGAGGGACGTCCCTGGAAGCAGCCACTGAGGCTGCAGTATGTCTGGCGGAATGAACCCTAAGCCCTATGGGAGGCTCCCTAGTGGCCAACCTACAGCACGGCTTGATACAGGAGACAATCCACCTGCCAATCGACCACTTAACTACCAGTCGGCTGGCCCGGAGGCGCTGGACACCACACCTCATGCCACGCCAGCGACCTGGGTTCAGGAACGAGCCCGGGCCGCATGGGGAGAGAGAAGATTGAGCGTCTGGAGGACTGCTCTCCTCTCTTGGGGAGGGATCCATGGTCAGCCTGGCATTGCAGCGGCCCCCGGTGGAGACCGGAGGCACTGCAACGCCTGGGGCTGCACGTGGGAAGATGTCAGGCTGCCGTCTCTGAAATGAGTGGGAGCATTCACACCACGGGTAGGGCAGGGCAGCACTGCATGTTCTGCATCTGGGGGCAACAAAACAAGGAAATACCCTGCCAAGCTCACGGATATGAAGGAGGTTCTAGGGATGCTGCCCACATCCCACCGTCGGCCCTGCGCTCGGAGGACTCCATGGTCGACCCGCCACCCAGGTAAGAACTCTCTGGTCCCAGAAATGCCATCGCGGGAGGATGGGCCCACCTCAGAAGGTGATCTGGGGGCGCGCCCCTAGGGTCTGCCTTTGGTGGTCGGGGGAGTCCCTCCATGCAATGCAGGGGTCGGACTGGGAGTGGAGAAGGAAGTCGCGTGAACACCACGGAAGGATGCCCGGGTGCGGTGGTGATAGAAAACAGAGTTTGAAAAAAAAAAACTATCAGTCTGCCAGGTGCGGCGTCAATGTAGGTGACATATAGCGGGAGAACCTCTCCCAAACTTCAGCCATGCATTTCTTATAGTAAGCAACTACTCGCCTCAGGTCCAAACTATGGAGATTGTGCTCAGTCTCTGAAGTGGGACTGGTGAAGTACACTGGAAAGCTAATCACCTGGTTAAGGTGAAACTCTTAACACAAACTTCAGGAGAAACTTTGGGAGTGAGCAAAGGACAACATTGTCCTTATGGAACACTAAATAAGGAGACTGCACCGAAAGCGCCTGGATCTCGATGATCCTTCTAGAGGAGGTCACAGCCACCAAGAAGGTGGACTTCTGCATAAGGTCTCATCCCTGTGCACTGGTTTGAATGGCTTGCCCATGAACATTGCCAGTGCCAGCAACATGTCCCAAGGTGGTAGTGGTTCACGCACCAGAGGGGACAGGTAGTCAAGGCCTTTGAAAAAAGTGCCCAATCACCTTCTCTTGCACCAGTGTTGGCATACCAGCCCACACCCAGTATGCACAGATGGCCAACCAGGTTCACCTTGAGGATCAAGGGACCACATGTAGTCCACAATGCAAGCCGAAAAGCAGGCCAAAGGGTCTAGCTCCCTGCCCTGGTACCAAATGGAAAACCGCTTCCATTTGAAGGAACCGCACTGACATGTCAACTCCTTCCAGGAGACCTCCATAACGTGGAGCACATCTTCAGAGAGACCAACTCCGATCGCTCAGGAACCAGGGCATCAGGTGCAGGGACTGAAAGTCCAGATGCAGGACCATCCCTTTGTGACAGGACAGCAGGTCCAGGTAAAGTGTCAGTCGCCACAGAGGCTTGCTGCCGAGGTAATCAGGGAACCAAAACTGGCGTGGCCAGTGTGGGGCTACTAGGATCATCCACGTACCTTGTCCCTCTGGACCCTGACTAACAGTCTGTGGATCAGGGGAAAGGATGGGAGGACGTAAAGGAGGCTGGGGCCAAGGGCCTTGCAAAGGCATCACCCAACAATGTCCTGCACTGTGGGGAGTGGGCAAAAACAGCCCCAACTTTGCATTCTACCAGAAGATGAGCAGGTCAACCAGGAAGCAACACATTAGGAAAACAGGTAGTTCACCAGCTCCTGACGCAGGGACCACTCGTGAGACCTCTCACTCACCAAGCTGAGGGCATCTGCTAGCTGGCTGGAGACTCCTGCCACATCAGTCGCCAGAAGATTGCCATCCAAGCTGCACATGAGGGTCTAGGTACAAAGAGCCTTCCGACACAACCAGAGAGAATGTGGTCCACCCCACTTGTTCAGATACTACATGGTCATGGTACTGTCCATCTGGACCTGCATGACCAGACACTGGACAAGTGGATCAAATTCCACCAGAGCAAGGCACACTGCATGGAGCTGCAGTAGGCTGATGTGGTAACCAGATTCCTGGAGGTCCAAAGATCATGGGTCCTGTGGTCCCCCAAGTGCGCTCCCCATCCCACAAGAGATGCGCTGGTTGTCAGGGCGACTGTCAGCTCTGGGCTGATAAAGGAGACTCCTACCTCAAGATGTTCCAGGATAAGCCACCAATGGATGGCATCCCACATTGGCCGAGTCACCATGACCAGCTAGGTGACCTAGGTGCAGAGACCACTGGTGAGTCAGCTCCCACTGCAGGTTTCACATCCGCCAGCGGGCCCATCTGACCACGATGGTGCAGGATGCCATGTACCCCAGTGGCAGCAGAATTTCCGGGCAGGGCATGAGCAAAGGAGGTAAGATCTGATGCCTGGTCCGCAGGAAGTCTAGCTCTGTCATGACGAAAAGGATAACCTGTGAGAGGTTGAGTTTGGACTTAGCTGGGTTGACCAGATGGCCCAAGTCTCTGTTGGTCTGGAGGGCCAGATCCCTGGACTGCTCCACTGCCTCCATGGATGAACCGGCTATTTATTTTAGCTTTTGTTGACTGGGTAAGTACACTAGACAAGTATTATGCCTATTTTCAGGAACGACCCGGGAGAGTACAACACAGTGATACATTCTTCTGTAAAAATGTCTGTAAGTACATCATGACAACATGTAGGAATAGTAACATTGTCCAGGGGTATGGAAGGTCATAATATAACTTATAACTTTAAGGTTAATGTACCCCCAGAGTGAGTAGGTCACCTACAAATTCTAACAAGCCATATACACATTAGAGACAATTTAGAAAGGCATGACCAGGGAACCTTGGCATAGACAGTTTGCCCTAGGTCAGGTACCCTGGTAATTGGTAGAATCGTGGAAAACAGCAGGAGTTTCGGGCAGCATCTATGGGAGGAAACTTTGGACTGGAAAGACAACTGTTGATAATTACTCTAGGGAGGCTTAGGGCAGTCACACGCTGAGGCTTGTTTCAGGAACCCCCAGAGGGAATTGCGAAAGCACTGATGGGAAGAGGCCGAACGAATATACACAGGAAGGGAGTTCCAGAGTCTGGGCGTACATGCGGCAAAGTCCCTGTCACCCATGAGGGTACTGGGTGGAGGGACTTTGAGTATCCCTAGGCCTGGGACCTAAGGTGGTAGGTAGTAGTGTCAATTTGCAGCAGAAGCAGGGCCAGCTCGGGGGTGCGGTTCTGATCACTTTGCTCCCGTGAGAGACAGCCCACCCAGTCCAGGTACCTGGCTGGGAGAGCCAGCAAGTTTATCGTGATAGCTCACAGCGATGGGTGAGGCAGGGGACAGCAAGGGGCAAGCAACAGATGTTGTTATATGTCGTGGTGCCACCGAGTGAGATGAGTTCTGTAGGAGAGTGAGCAAATAGTGGCAGCCCATAGCTGAGAGAGGGAAGAAGCACACCCTCGCAAGGGCTAGTCTAGCTGGTGTAAGGTTGTACTTTCCCCTGTAGGCCAGGCCCAGCTTGCAGTTCACTGCCCTGCAGATGTTTTGGATGTGACTGCCCATGTCAAGTTGGGGGTCAAGGGTGACCCCTAGGTATTTGGCAGAGTTCACTACAGGGAGGGGAGATCTGTCAGGACTGGTAATATTTAGCAATGCTGACGAGGCTTTCGATTTGGCTGTTGAGCCGAAGAGCATGGCCTGTGTTTTTTTCAGGTTCAGGACCAGTTTGTTTTTAGTAACCCAGGTTAGGACATTGTTAAAGTCTTTGGACATGTGCTTGTTAAGAGTAGCGACATCCCAGGCGTCAGCCAGAATCACCAGGTCGTCAGCATAAAGGGTGGCACTGCAGGTAGTTGTCACCATAGGTAACTGGTTGATAAAGGGGGAGAAGAGGAGAGGGCCCAGTACCGAACCCTGAGGGACACCGGAGGTCACTGGAAGGGACTCAGAGGACTTTATTGAAGCTGGTCCACTGCGTTCTACCATGCAGGTAGCCCATAAGCCATTTCATGGCAAGTGGAGAGAGACCAAGTGACCACAACTGTGAGCCGAGCAACTTGTGATCAACAAGATCAAAGGCTTTGGACAGGTCAATAAATATGGCTCCGGAGAGTTTGCCCTGGTCCATGGCTGATCTGATGTTAGATGTGACTGAGATCAAGGCTGTAGTGGTGCTGTGACCCTTGCAAAAACCATGCTGGGCCGGGGACAGCAACTCGTGTGACTGGATGTGCTCCGAAAGCTGTTTGGCCACTACCTTTTCAAGGAGCTTGCTAAGGGATGAGAGAATAGCAATCGGGCAATAGTTATCCGGTAATTTAGGATTGCCCTGCTTCAGTACTAGGACTATCCTCGCCTCTTTCCAGATATCGAGGAAGGTACCACATCTGAGGGATAGGTTAAAGATGTGGGCTACTGGGTAGGCAATGTGAACAGCACCAAACTTAAGGAGCTTGGATTCCAGGTTATCTGGGCCAGGACTGGAGTACTGGGAGAGGCCAGCTAAGTGCCTCTGGGTGTCCAATACAGACACACCCCTGAGGTTAAACATTTGCCACGGGGGGTGAACCTCCCTCCAAGTCAAGGGGGGAAGGGAGGGGGAACTCTTACCGGACGAGAAGAGTGAAGTGAAGGCCGAGAGATCTGTGAAATGTGAATTTAGGGAGTTGGCGATGGTGTGGGGATTCGTGTAGGAGACCCCTCTGGTAATCATGTCAGATACCCCTGGTTGGGAGGATCCATTGACAAGAGTTTTTATATTCCTCCAGAATCTCCTGGGGTCGCTGGCAGTGCCAAGTAGGGCGGACTTGCAGAAGTCACTTTTCGCAACCCTAATGGCCTTTTTACAATTGTTTCTAAGGTGTCTGTATTTTTGGAAAATGGTGGGATCACTGGAACTTTTGAAGTGGGCCCAACACTTGTCTCTCCAGCATTTGGGCTAACAGATTCCCATGCAACCAATGAGTAGCAGAACCCCCTCACCCTACGGGTGACCTTGGGGGCATGATTATCTTGCAGGGTCCCAAAGATGGTGAAGAAGTTAGAGGCTGCCACTGAGAGGTCAGTGGCCCCTAGCACCACGGACCAGTCGGTAAGCCGTAGGTCCTCCAGGAACTCCCCAAGGTCAAACCTGGAGTAGTTTCTGACATGCAAGATTTTGTGAGGAATTTTGGGGGAGGGAATTTTCCATACACAGTAGAACGGTGAGTGGTCTGAGATAGAGTCTGGCAGTGTACCCGCTGAGGAGATCCTGTCTGGGTGGTTGGACATGATCCAGTCCAGTAGGGTGCTGGAGGATCCGTTCGCTAGCCGCCTGGTTGGATCCTGGATAAGTTGAGTCAGGGTAAAGTTAGCAAGTAGGGACTCAAACTCCTTCACACAATCTCCAGCCCAGTTGAGGTTGACGTCCCCTAAGATTATGAGTGCACTGTCCCCAACACTGGGACCAACTGTGTCCAGGAGGTGGGTCAATCCAGAGAGCCCACCCTTAGGTGGGTTATAAGTGCACACCAGGTGCAGTTTCTTTGTGCCCCCAAGTAGGAGCAGCACATGCAGTACCTCGCACGGGGACACGTGGGATTGAGGGTGGGCAACTTGGGAGACTTTGAGATGGCTCCTGTGGTAGATCAGTATGCCTCCCCCCCCCTTGCTCCCTGCTCTGTCCAGTCGTGTGAACTCATACCCAGGGAGGATACAGGCTGAGTCAGGGATCGAGGGTTGGAGCCAGGTCTCAGTCACTCCGAGGATTTCGGGTTTGTAGAGCGCCATCCACGCAACTAGCTCATCACGGTTAGGTAGCAGGCTCCTGATGTTGAGATGTGCTACTTTTAGGCCCTTGCCCACGCCCCATACAGAGGGGATATTCTGGGCCGGGTTGTACGGACCTGGGTTAGTTTCTATATCTCCTGCCAGTAGTAGTGTTAAGAGGAGGAGCCATGGGAGATGCCACTTCATGGTGGATTGGCCATCTGAGGGATTGAAAGCACGGATACGCTTAGTCTTGGCAGAGTACATTAGGCTCCGAAGGTCTAAGCAGCATGTGAGACTGCATTGAGACTTGGAGGTCACAAGGATATTGGAGAAGGAGAAATCTGGTATCTCACAGGAGGAAGAACTCTCCCAGTTTCCCCCCAGTGATATTGGAGGGGAAGTGGCCATTTGGAGCAGGGTAAGCCCCAGAACAAGACCAGCTAGGACCAGCGTCCTGTAAGTGGCAGGCAGCACACCCTTGTCAGGGAGGTATCCCCACCCGCCTTGGGCGGGGGGTGAGTGTGCCTAAACCACATCTGGACTGGAGACACTAGACCAGCTGGAGAGTTTGTACTAGGTCCTTTCGGCACCAAGTTCAAAAAGTTCAAACAGTCAGCTGGAGGGGAGAGAAAGGGGGCTTGAAGCTTGGTAAGAAATAGGAACTAGGCACAGTTAGTGCAGGCGAGGTAGAGTGCAATATGAGCAGGACTGAAGGCTAGGGGTCAGAGATAGGCCAGACTATGCTTCAAGAGGGGCGGCACTTACCCTAGGCACTGTGAGAGATCACACGAGACTGTAGAGAGTGCTGAATAATTCACTCAAGGCAATCAGGGCTGGCTTCGCTGGACACTGTAGATCGGGATGAGCTTAGGACCTAGGACAATTAAACAACACTGGCCTCTTAAGTCACAATAGGCAGTCAGAGGCTCTAGAGGGTTAGTAAACTACTCAGAATAAGCGAGACATTCCCTAGACAGGGGCTGATCTGCAGGGACCAACAGTGTGACAGCAAGCTAGACACAAAACATAGTCAAACGCAGGCAGTGAAGAACTCACCATAATCAGTGAATTATACCAACCCAGACTGAATGGGAGAAAGCGGAGAGAGCTTCTCTATGGGTACTTGCCAACTAAGCTCCTTAAAAGTTAGCAGTACCCCCCCCCCCAAAGGCTGATCAGTGGGGATCAGCAGGTGAGATGGCAGGCTAAGCACAAAATAAACAGAGCATAGGCAGTAGAGAACTAAACTTTGACAATGACTTATATCAGCACAGCCTGAGAGTTGAACGTGGAAAGAGCTTCGCAGTGGGTAATGACAAACTATGCCCCTAGAATGAGAGTTGGACCTCCCCCACTTGCTGATAGGGTGAGACTCCTCACGGGAGGCAGAGCAAACTGGCATTTAATAAGGCAAGGAGCGGGGTAGGGAGGGCAGAAAATTCAAAACTCTCTCCTGCACTGGGGCAGGGGTGGAAACTCTCCTAGGAAGATTCAGCTGCCGAGGAGGCCCGCTGGAGCTGCACAAGCCCACGGCACCTCTCAACTCGGCTTCAGGAGAAGTATTTGGTGCGCGAGGTGGGGGACCTTCCAGGAGCAGATCACCCTCGCCTCCTCTCCAGTGCGAGCGTCTGGCAAGGCTTAGGGATGGTGGAGCAAACTCGCCCTTTGTAGGGGGCAGTGAGAGCGTCACTACCAGCTGGGGCCAATGAAGGTGTGTGCTTTCGGCGCCAAGTTCAAAAAGTTCAAACAGATTAGGAGTCCTTGGAGTGCAGGGTTTCAGCGATGGGTCCCTGTTCTCTCCGACGAACGAAACTCACCACAGGCACAATGAGCGAGCAGATTCACGGCAAAGTTTGAGCGAAGGTAGGAGGTGCAGACTCTCAGTTCGTGGACTCTCTCCTGCACCGGGGCAGGGGTCGGAAAACCCTCCTAGGAAGATTCAGCTGCCGAGGAGGCCCGCCGGAGCTGCACAAGCCCACGGCACCTCTCAACTCGGCTTCAGGAGAAGTATTTGGTGCACGAGGGAGGGGGGGCCTTCCAGGAGCAGGTCACCCTCGCCTCCCCTCCAGCGCGAACGTATCAGCCAGTCATCCAGGTACGGACAGACACCTTGGTACTGCAGGAATGCTGCCACCACTGACATACACTTAGTGAAGACCCAGGGGGCCGAAGAAAGGCATGATCTGGAACTTAGAGAACCCCCTCAACAAAGAAACAAAGGTACCGCCAGTGGGATGGACAGACTGGAAATGTGGAAAAAGGCATCCTGGAGGTCCAGAAAACAGAACCACAAGCCCTGCTCCAGGGGTGGAATGATTTGGTTCAGAATGACCATCTGGCACTAGCGCTTTCTCGGGAACTGAGCGAGACAGTGAAGCTCTAGTATGGGGTGCCACCCCTTCCCCAATCTAGCTGGGGACCAGGAAGTACCTGGATACAAAGCCATGACCGGCCATGGTGTCTGGGAAACGCACTATGGCTCCTGTCTCTAGGAGTTGAGCAATGTCCTCCCAGAGGGTGGACAATGTGTCCTACGCTGCGGACTCCTATGAAGCGTGTGGTTGGTACACCAGGACAGCCTTAAAGTCAGGAGGTGACCCGCTGCCCACCACTTATAGAACCCATCTGTCCGAAGTAATGGCAGACCAGTTGTGCCAGAAATGGCAAAGTCAACCCCCCACGGGGAGCTGAGTCATGGACTGGATGGGTAGGAGGTACAATAACCCCTCCTCTGACCCAAAGAGCAGCCTTGGAGAAGACACCAACACCAGCTGCTGGAGGAGCACCACCACCCCTCCCACTGGGCTTCCTGAAGCCCTAACTGGCGAACTCAAGTCTTAGGCTGCCAGACCTGTAACTGCCCCAGCTGAGGCTGCTGTGATAGAAAAGGTCGAACATGAAAGGGCTCCTTCTTCAACCAATTCCCTGACTGGTCTTTCTGTGAGGACATCACAGAATCAAAGGTGGCACTGGACTTTTCAATTCTGGTATGTCTGTCCACCCCAGGGCCAAAGAGGTCGGTGCCCAAGAAGGGGACACTGGCCAATCTGTGCTCGGTGTCCACTGCAAAGGTGGAAATCCACAGCCAGGCCCTGCAATGCATTGCAACTGTCACTGCCACAGACCAGGCGCACTAGTCATCGATGGTCAAAGATGTCTGGAGCTGGTGTTTAGCCATCGCTCATCCCTGGTTCCTGATCATTTTAACCATTGACTGCAGATCGACAGAAAGGTGAGGAAGGACATGGTTGGGAACTGCCATCAGGGAGTGAATGAAATAATTATCTAGGCATAACTCGCCTGATGGAAATCCAGAGAGGATACAGCATACCTTTTCTTTGCTGCAAGCTCCAGCTTCCTGGACTCCTTGTTTTTATTTTTATTTTTTGGGGGCCATCCACATCCCCAACATTACTGGTCTTACAGAAACGGAGTCCATCAACAACCTATCGGCCATGCGGTGGTCTGAGAAACTGGATAAGGAACCAGTTGGGACTGAATACTTGCAGACCATACAGGCAGAGGGCACTGTACAGGTCGTCAGATGTTGCAGAGCTCCACCGCAGGTCTCAGGATGGCCTCTGCCACCAGGAAGGCGACTCCTGTGGAAGCACCCCTGTCCAGTATTTACATGACAGGGTATGCAGACTGCTTCTAGACCAGTTCTAAGGGGATGTCCACAGATTCAGGAAGCAACCAGAGCATAATCCCAGAGGGAACCGGCCCATGGATGGTGGTCAACTCTTCAGCAGATTCACTGTCGAGGCCAGGGGTCCTAGAAGATTGCATGGAGGGCCCCCATTGGAGTCCAAAGTCTCCTCAAAAGCTGCGTTTGACTGCTTTTTGCCATGTACTATCCTGGACTCATCTGAGAGGGTAATCTCTGACAACGATCAACCTGGTAGTTCAGTGGCCAGGCAGAAAGCCTTTGTAGGGGCTCCCTGCCATGGTTGCTGGGGCAGCAGTTCCACCCTAATTAGGAGAGAGGCCGGCGTCAGAGATACCGGGTGTGGCAAAACCAGGCAAGCTGGGACAGGGGTGACCAGGGAAGTATTAGGGTCAGGGGAAGGGGCCTATCCTGCCCGAAAACCCACTACTGCCACATCAGCTCCTCAAAGCGCTGACACAGCATGTGACAGAGCATCTCCTCATTCAAAGGCGAGCAAGAAGAGGAGTGCCTGCAGCACCTCTGGGTCGAGGATCAAGAGCGGGAGTGCGAGGATTCCATTGACCAAAGGTTTGACAGACTGCTTGAAGGTCAACAGCAAGGAGCCATGCAAAGAACACGAACTGGCTCCTGGCACAGGAACCAAGAAGGAGGCTCTTGAGAGACGGTCAAAAGGATCGGAGCCCTGGAGACAGAGTCATCCTTGACCCCTTCATACAACAGGACGAGAAAGATCTCAACTGCCTGGTCAGCCTGTGTCATGGCCAACAAGCCTGATGGGGTACTGCGGAGCTAGCAGCCTTGCCCTCAACACAACATGAGCTCATCCAAAGCAGAGCACTCTACTGTTGTCAATCAGTCAAGGGAATCACGGGAGTGGGAAGAGCATTCTCCATCCTGGTCTCATGCCCGACAGTGTGATGTTTCAGACTACTACTACTCGCCAAAGGAAGGGCCCTCCCCAAGGGTCTGCAGGAATCTGCACATCTCCCAGAACATTCTCATGAAGGATGCCCCAATGCTGGGAACATTGCTGATGCAGATGAAGCACTCGTCGCAGTTTGGGCCACCATGGACACTGCCTACGGTCATCTTCTGAGCGAACTGGGGGTACCGTTCGTCCAGCTGACCAAGGAGGAAACATGCGTAGTGATCTGTGATGGATGAGGACAAAATCATTTTGCAAAAGCCGCAGGCCTGAATGCTGCCCTCTGCCCCAAGGCGACAGATGCATGAAGAGTGCGGGTGTGTCCTGGACATTTTTTGGATGCATTTAAATCCCAGCCAGCCTGCCGGCGCAGCGGAAAGAATCACCGCTGCAAAGCGGGAGACCCTGGTTCAAGAATGGACTCGGGACACCTGAGGGCTGGCCGGGGTGGATTGTGTGGCCACAGTATGCTCTCCACCCCGAGGGGAGTGTGTGTGTGTGTGTGTGGGGGGGGGGTGTCCGACTCCAGTCCGGTGCTCCCGGGATACACCATTACTGGAGCACCAACGAGCGTAGTCTTCCCAATGGGCTGTGTCAGACACATGACGGTGTTGTGTGCTAGGCATCAGATTCACATGTCCCCAGCGGAATACCGGGGAATCACCATACAAAAATTCCAGCCCCAGTAACCCAAAATGACGCCTCCCACTCTGTGATGGATCTGGGTCCAGACGGATCCGTATTTGGGCACCTCCAGTGTTAAACGGAGGTGCCAGGGGTTCTGCCCTAGGGGGTAATCCAGGGGGCACTGTGAGCAGGTGTTCCCGGGGTTTAACTATAGATGGAAAAGCTGATGGGGTTGGCTGCTGGAGACGTAAAGCATAGTAAGCATAAAAAAAAAATCCCAGATCCACAGCACAAAGCAGAAACCAAGAAACAGTGAAACTCAAAGATGAAACGCTCATGGTGCGCTTGAGAACATAGGCCTACATCGTGCACGGAGCTGCAAAGGAGGAGACTGGTCTCCCTCAGTGGAATGGAAGATCTGAAATCACGGCGTGGGGCCAAGGATTATACCAACCACATGGGTGGATGGGAGGAGCTTAGCTTGAAGACGTTCTGGCTTGAATTAAAAGGTAAGGTAAGGAAGACTGCCAGAGTGTGGATAGTGCACCATATCAATGCCCCTAGAGCCTTTGTTTTTTTTTCTGTTTGTTTTTTTTTTAAGGATATGTGAACAGAAAATGTTTTGTTCACAGTTTACATTTAAACAAAGTATTGTTGGCTCAGGGCAACAGGGGGAAAGTCACAGTCAACAGCAGTAGATGGCGAAACATAAAAATTATGGGAGTGCTGCAGTGCAGTGGATGCAGAGCTGTAATTTTCTGGGAGACTTTCTGAAGATGGAAATACTGCTTCATCTGCACACACCTCTCTGGGTTGAAGGATGAGGTCGCTGGTCTCTGTGCCAAGCTGGCCAGAGTCCAGAGGACCTCTTCCACCACCCAGTGACCAGAGTCTACCAACACTGCACAATATGCCCCTCAAACACCTCTGACTCCTTTACCAGAGTCCATATCCTCAACCCTGATACTTCCTCCACACCCCCCGTCTGTCTGAGCTTTCCTCCTGTTTTACCTACCCTGGACCCCCACCTGCCATCCCTTACCGCCCCCCCCAGTTCCCTCCAACTCACTCCCCTCCCAATCCTTTCCCCCTTCTCTCTCTAATCTACCCCTTGTTCGCACTCCCCCCACCTTCTTTCTCCCACCCTTTCAAGCACTACCATTTTTAATTTTTATACTTGTAAATCTGATGAGCAGATTGCCCGTTTTCACGGATGACAAGTTACAATACAAAAAAAAACAACATAAATAACTCATACAAATACAGCAAACAACATTACACTAAAATATAGCAGTGGTTATAAATAATGGTCAACAGGTACATTCAGAGTCATTGGATAACCATTGTTTGAGACAAGTTTTGAAACAATGAACAGTCTTACAAATCAGCAAAATCAAATGGGACACTATTAAAAAAAAAGTGGTGCTCGATGAAGAAATTACCTATTACCAACTGCTTTCCTAACAAAACGGTATTTTAAAGGAAAATCTACTCTGCAACCTAGTTTTACAAGGATGGGAGAATCTTGGGAAGAGATCAATAATTGACGAAGGTAGTAACTCACTTAAGGTTTTAAATAGAAAAACTCCCATTTTATGAGAAATCCTATCAATCAAAGATAAACAACCAGAAGATTTGTATAACTGACGATGCGAGCGATAAGGTGCATCGAGCATAAACCGTACTACTGAGTTATAAGTAACCCTAAGGTTATTAAGGACTGTAATCACGCTTGAAGAATAGACCACTAAACCATAATCAAAAACACTAAGAAAGGTATGTGAAAGTAACCTATGGGAATTAGCAGTCAAGAATGTTTCTGCACAATATAAAAGGCCTAGTCTTTGATGCCTCATCTTTCTAACATATTTTACATGGTGTTCGAAAGATAAGTTTATTATCCAATAAAACACCCAAATATTTGAAATTTTCAACCAACTCAATAGTAACCCCCTATCTTTAACTGAAATAAATCTATCAATATTCCCATGAGGCCTAACAGAAAATATCACTAGTTTTTTTTTTTTTTTCAAATTTAAGACCATATGATTTTGAATTAACCAATCTTGAAAAAAATCTTAATTTAACTGAACATCATTTAGTATTTTATTTATGTCATTTCTGTCACTATAGTTAACCGCATCATCTGCGTATAAATCAGACGTTTTTGTACAAACTCTAGGGGCTGAATTAACATAAAGAGAAAATAGGAGGGGGGCCCAGGATGGAACCCTGGGGCACCCCACTCTGCATAACTAGTAAATTTGAAAAACAATCACCAATTAATGTCCTAAAAGTCCTACTGACGAGGTAATCAGAATACCATTTGATTACATCAGATGAAAAAATGAAAGCTTGAAAGAATAAATGGAAGCAAAGAATGATCAACTAGATCAAAGGCTGTGGTGAGGTCGACAGATACGGCCCCAAGAGTGTGCCCTACTGTATGTGGCTGGGGAACCTCACCAAGGCCGTCTCAGTATTATGATATGGTTTAAACCCATGCTGACAATCAGTTAACATCTGATATTTTATGACATAATCAAGAGTCTGATCCAAGATAATTCTTTCCAAGATTTTAGATAATGGGTTCAACGAGGAAATAGGTCGATAGCTGGATACAACCTGTGGGTTACCATTTTTCAAAATGGGTTTAATGGTGGATAATTTCCAGCTTTGAAGAAAAACGCAATCTTTTAAAGAACAATTAAAAATCAAAGAAAGGGGATAGGAAAACATTTTTATACCAACCTAATAATTCTAAAATAAATTGCAACATACCAAACACTAGGTCGGGGGGGGGGTCATTTTTAAGAATATAATCCCTAACTAAGTCCGGTGTAACAGGTGCAATTTTAAATTCATCATGAGTGGATCTACAATCTATTTGAGTTTGATGGCCATTTACTGAAGCTCTATAATCACTAAGGTCACCAAAATATTGATTAAACAACTCTGCAACTACATTAGGATTAGTAACAGAATGACCATTGTGTTGCAGAGTAATGTTAGAGATGTTTTTTCCCTACCAATCAATTTGTTTAAGAAACGCCAGGTTTTTTTTTTTTGTTTTGTTTTTTTTTAAGGACTCTGTTCAAGAAGACAATAGGATTTCTTTACACTCCTAACTTTAGCTTTACATTTATTCCTCAAGGTTTTATACATCTGTAAAGCTATAGGGCTTTTATTTTTTTTTTATATATTGCTTCCAAATGTTTTCTCTAGATCTTATAAGAAGGAGTAACTCATGAGTTAACCACATTTGTTTATTAGCTCTAATTCTCATTTTCCTTAATGGTATTGCCCTATTAACAATATCCACAAAAACCTTAAAGAATAATTCAAGAGGAGAATCCAGATCATTAAGGGAATCAACCAATGACCAGTCAAATTTATTACATATAGTCTCAATATTTTCCGCTGTTAGTTGGGAGAGATTCTTAGTTTCAATATATTTTGGTGGATTCCTTATTACTCTGGTGGTCCAGTTACAGAACACTGGACAGTGGCCACTCATCACATCGGCCAGGACTCCAAAATTGGTAATTCTATCAGGATGAGGGACCACAATCCAACCCAGAACTGTTCCACCACCAGTTTTATAAGCAAGTCTGGTTTCACTTTCTATCTTAACCTTGACAGGCCCCCCTGGGGCAGCTATGCTAATTGGGAATCTCCTCCCGCTGTTTAATTTCAGTTGTCTAGGTTACTCAAATGTATTTATCTATTTTCTGTATTACATAGCAATCTTATGTTTTGTGTCAACTGTCAAGCTTTTGTTATGTCTCTGCTGTTTTACATCCTGATGTGGAACCTTTGTAAAAGAGTGTATACTCAAAGGTTGTATACGGATTTCCAAATAAATAAATAAATAATATGTTGCCTTGGAGAAGGAAGGCCTGCTGGACCATGCTGGCTCTGAGAGGGTGGGCACATTCCTTGGCCTGTTCCACTATAAAATTTATTTTCCATTCTGGCAGAATGGGACTGCTTGAAGGAGGCACTCATAGTAGTGGCACAGGAGGATATGGAGACCCTCCATAGGGGAAGCCCCAAGGTGGGAAGTAGAGGACCCTAGCAGAGAAGAAAGCAGCTTCTGGTGTTGGACTAGATTGTTAATGGGTAGATTTGAGAACAGGAAGGGGGAAGAGAAGGAGGAAAGGTGCCTACCTGGTGCCATGGCTTGGTGGGACAGGAAGTGGATCCCAAGAATTGCTGGGGCAGCGGGGAGGGGGAGCTGGGTGTCACCGTCCACCTGGGAACCAATGACCTAGCAAGGGATGGGGCTGGGAATGGGTAGGAAAAGTTGAGGAAATTGGGCAAGGGTCTAAGGCAAGTAGTAACCACAGTGGCTTTTGCTGAGGGGCTGCCTGTCTATGAGCGGGGGAAGGGGAGGTATTACAGGGTACTCCACACCAGGAACTTCAGCTTGTGGTTAAAGGAATGGTGCAGAGAAGAGGGGTTCAACTACACTGGGGAGTGGGGACCAACCTGGAAGGATACGAGCCTATACAGAGGTGATAACCTGTGTCCATCAGGGAGGGAAAGTACAGTCCTCAGTGGACGATCTAACTGTTCCTCTGCTGAACATTCAAACTAGATTGGGGGGGGGAGAGGGAGAGGCCTAGGAAAAAGGGAAGTATAAAATGCCCCCTCCCCCCCCAAAAAACAAAATGATGCAGTAGGAATAGAGGACCCCAGGGGAAGATATTCCCCCAGGGAACAGGATAAAGAGAACAGCAGTAAACGAGAGGATAAGCAGGATGAGAATAAAAGTTGCATAAAGAGAGGGGAAAATGAGGCAGGGCCAAACGTGAGGAAGGCTGGTTGCTCTCATGAACAAGGCGTGGAGGGACTTGTCTGCAAATGCAATGCATCTTTGGAAATAAAATTTCAGACCTAGAGGCCATCATAGCAGAGGCACACCTGGATCTAGTGGCCATTACTGAGTCACAGTGCACTGGCAATCACAAATGCAATGTGGCCATACCAGGCTACACTCAGTTCAATAAGGATAGGGTGGGGAGCATATCAAAGCACTGAAACCGCAAGGAAATCAGGAAACTAGGGGAAAATGAGGGGTTGGAGGTACTGTGGGTTACCTTGGAGACAGGAGCCACCTGAAGTGGAGACCAAGAAAGATGCTGGGAACCTCCACAAAGGAGACCCACAGGAGGGTGGCATGGGATCCCACAGGGGAAGGAAACTCCTGGCAGGGGACTCCATTGTTAGGAGGGTAGAACGGTGGGGGAGGGAGGTGGGGTGCCTGCCTGGCACCAGGGCTTGGAGGAACAGGGAGCAAATCCTCAGGATCGCGGGAGCAGCTGCACAGGGGAGGGAGTTGGATGTCACTGTCCACCTAGGGACAAATGATCTGGCTGGGAAAGGGCTCAGAGCAGTGCAGGAGGAGTTTGTGAGGGGACTTGGACAAGTAGCATGCACGGTGATAGTCTCGGAGGTGCTGCCTATCTATGGCATGGGTGAGGCTAGGGTGCTCCACATCATGGGATTCAATCAATGGTTGAAAAACTAGTGCAGAGCTCAGGGTTTTGGCTTCACAGGGAACTAGGGGTCCACCTGGAGGGACGCAGGCCTATACTGGCACAATGGTCTGCATTTGTCCACCAGGAGGGGAACCAGGATCCTAGGTGACCGGTTTAAATGCTTCATTGGCAAGCATTTAAACTAACCAAAGGGGGAGGCACCGAAAAGGAGCAGGGAAATCCTAGCACACACCCCCAAAACAAAAGTCAGGGTAGTTAGTAAGGTAACCACCAAGACAGAACAGTCAATAGGGAGAAGGGCAGGGGTAAATGGAGGCAAAGGCAGTAAGGACAGGGATGGGGGAAAAAAGGGGTAAGGCCATCAAAAAATGGAAGGTAATGTGTACCAACACCCGTAGTCTAGGTAACAAGCTCCCTGAACTAGTGGCCTTGATGGAAGAGGGATGACTGGATATCGTGGCAGTCACAGAAAAATGGCATCACAATCCGCACTGAGGTTGTATACTGACCCGTCTTGGGGGAATGGTCAAGGAAATGATAGAAGGCATCCTACAGATGGCAGAAAAAGGGAAGATATTATTGATGGGGGACCCGAATATGCCAGATGTTAACTGGAGCACCTTTGCTGCAGCCACAGCCAAGAGCAGGGTAATTCTCGATGCCCTACAGGGGGCATGCCTCAGACAGTTATTGTTGGAACCCACTTGGAAGGGAGCAATCTTAGACCTGGTACTCTCAAACGGGGACGGAGAGAGGATCTCGGATCCAGAAGTGGGTAGCCATCTGGGCACAAGTGACCACCCAACAGTGTGGTTCATGATAAACACAGCCACAGAGTCAAGCCATACAAAAGTGAGGGTACTGGACTTCAGGAGGGCTGACTGTCAAAATGGGAAAGCACCTCAGAAAAGCACTAGCAAACAGGTAAGAAGGAGAAGTCGAGGAACAATTGGGAAACATCAAAACTGACACCACAGAGGCAATAAAAGCCTTTGTGTGAAGCAAATCAATCAAAACGAAAGAAAAAAAAACACTATGGTTCTGAAAAGAGGTGGTGGGAAGATCAGAGAGAAAAAGACAGCATTCAGGAAATATAAGGAAACACAGAAGGAGCAGGACAGAGAACTGTACCAGTTAAAGCAGAAGGAAGTCGGGAAGGCAGTCAGAATACCAAAGGCACAAACCGAAGAAAAGATGGCCAACTCGGTTAAGAAGGGGGATAAAATATTTATAGGTACATTAGGAGCTAAGAAACGACCGAGGAGGGATAGTGAGGCTTAATAAAGGGAGGGTGGGTGAGCAGTGAAAAGGCAGGGATACTGAACGAATACTCTGCCTCAGTATTCACAAAAGAAGAGGAGGGGGAGGTACCTAATCCAATCAACAGAAGCACTCTGGATAGAGGGGTTGCTACCAGTCCTTTCACAGAAGAAAGGGTTCTGAAAGAACTCCTAAAACTGAAGGTGGATAAAGCAATGGAGTCTGATGGGATTCACCCTAGAATTCTAAAAGAACTAAGGAGAGAACTAGTGACACCACTGACTACCCTTTTTAACAAATCATGGGAGGATGATGTGGTACCTAAGGACTGGAGGAGGGTGAATGTGATTCCTCTTCACAAAAGTGGGGGCAAAGCAGAGGTAGAAAACTACAGACCAGTTAGCTTGACCTCAGTGGTAGGGAAAATGATGGAATCACTTCTTAAAGAAAGCACTGTTGAGTACCTAGAGGCCAGCGGGGCACAGGACCCAAGGAAGCATGGATTCACAGTGGGAAGGTCATGTCAGACGAATCCAATAGATTTCTTTGGCTGGGTGACCAAAGTAGTAGACCAGGGAGCGGCTTTGGACATGGCCTACCTAGATTTTAGCAAGGCATTTGACACAGTCACACACAAAAAATTAATAAACAAATTAGCAAGCCTGGGGGTGGGTCCCAGGGAGGTAGCATGGGTAAAAAATTGGCTGGACAACAGGACACAGAGGGTAATAGTAAACGGAGTCTACTCCGAAGAAAGAGGGGGTTACTAGTGGGTACCACAGGGTCCTGTCCTTTTTAATGTCTTTATAAAAGTGACAATGCAGGGGGACTGGAAGGAAAAGTACATCTCTTTTCAGACGACACAAAGATCTGCAACTGGGTTGATATACAAGGGGGGTGGAAAGGATGAGAAGAGATTTGTCAAGGTTGAAAGAATGGTCAAAAGTATGGCAGCTTAGATTCAATGCAAAGAAGTGCTAAGTACTGCACCTGGGAGTAACAAAAAAAAAAAAAGGGGAAATCGAACCTGGGGTAGTCATATCAGAGGACCTAAAAGTAAGAAAGCAATGTGAGAAGGCAGTAAGGATGGCTGGGGGGAAACTGGGATGTATAGGGAGAGGCATCACCAGTATAAAACAGGAAGTTATCATCCCTCTGCACGGACAGTTGGTGAGACCCCATCTGGAGTACTGCATGCAGTTCTGGAGACTCCATCTCCGCAAGGACATAGACAGGATGGAGGATGTCCAGAGGAGGACAACTAAAATGGTGCAGGGTCTGCAGCAGAAGCCACTACGAAAGAGGGACTAAAGGAGCTTAATATGTATACTCTTGAGGAAAGGGGGGACATTACAGAAACTCTCTGGCACCTCAAAGGAATCAACAAAGTCCAAGAGGGTAGCATCTTTCAGAAAAAGATGTGCAAGAACAAGAGGACACAATATGAAGATATGGGGGGGAAGGCTCAGGGGCAATGTGAGGAAGTATTTTTTCACAGTGAGGATGGTGGACGCATGGAATGGAATTCCCGAGGAGGATGTGGGGTCAAAAACAGTGGGAGAATTCAAGAATGCATGGGACAGTGCCAGCCTGGTGGCAACAGATGCCTTACCTTGTGCTGCGCCAGTGACCCGGGTTCGGGAATGACCTCAGGTCACGTGGGAGCAGGATTGAGCGAAGGCATTCCTCTCCGGGGGGGTTGCCAGCCCATAGTCCCGTTGTCACCAGATGGAGGTCCGGTGACAGGTGCAGGTAATAACAGTGTGCACTGTACAGTGGGGGTCCGGCAAGGGCGGCGGACGCAGCCTCTACTTTGGAGACACGCAGGAATGGGACTAAAAGGGAAAAAGCCAAAAATACAATAAAAAAATGCATGGGACAGACATAAGGCAATTCTGGTGGGGGGTAGGAAGAAGTAGGCTGTTGGTTAACTAGGATCTGTAGCTTATCCAATAGGTAGGGAAATGGGCAGACTAGGTGGGCCAAGCGGTCCTTATCTGCCATCAAAGTCTATGTTTTTATGTTTCTATGAGCCAGAGCCACTATTAGTACTGGGGTGATCTACAAACCTCCAACACAGGGGGATGAACTGGATAAAGCACTGGGGGAAGACATCAGCACAACAGTACAAAAAAGGGGCGAGGTTACTGGTGGGGGACTTCAGTCTGCCAGATGTAGATGGAAGCCTCCCAGTTGCAGCCTCAGCTAGAAGCAGGGACATCCTGGATTCCCAGCAGGGGGCTTTTCTCTGGCAACTAGTCAGTAAGACCACTCATGATGGGGCAATACTGAACCTGATGCTAACAAATAGTGACAGTACTGCAGAGGTCAAGATGGGAGGCCACCTGGGGCCCAGCATTCACTGCACTATGTGGTTCAACATAAGGACAGCAGCAAAAGCGAAACACACAAAGATAAGATTCTGAGTTCAAAAAAAAAAAAGGAAGTATGACATCAAGACAACCTAGCACTGGGGGATGGCATGGGTAGGGTGGAGGAACAGTGGGCCAAATTACAGGATGCCATAGTGAAGGCAACAAAGCTGCACAAAAGAAGTGAGCAAAAACAGGAGGGGTGAGAGCACTATGGTTCTCAAGGAAAGTGTCTGCAGAGCTTAAAGTTAAAAAGGTAGCATTCAGGAAGTATAGAGAGACACAGAGACAAGAAGATAGGGAGGTGTACCACAGGAATAGCAGAGAGAAGTAGGGAAAGCAGTGATGGGCACAAAGGCGCAAACAGAGGAAAGTGTAGCCAAAGAGGGTAACTAAGGGGGACAACATCTTTATTGGGTACATCAGTGAAGAGAGAAAGACAAGGGGAAGGACTGTGAGATTAAGGATGGATGAAGGGGGAGGACTGTGCTTAGGAGTATCAAGAAAAAGCAAATATCCCGAACAGATGCTTCTGTTCAGTCTTCACAGTGGAAGGGGAGGAGGATGGACCACAAAGGCAGCAGGGAACACTGGGCGGAGGAGAGTGAGGTAGACAACCCCATTCACAGAGGACAAAGTCCCAAAAGGACTTGCGAATTTAAAAGTGGGCAAACCTATGGGGACAGAGTACACCCAAAGGTGTTGAAGGAGCTCAGAAGGTACTGGCTGCACCTCTGATGACAGCTCATTAGAAACAACAGTTGTTCCAGAGGACTGGAGGATAGCAGATGTAATCTCACCTCATAAAAGTGGCAGTAGGGAGGAGGTTGGCAACTATAGGCCAGTCAGACTGACCTCAGAGGTGGTGAAGTTCATAGAGTTACTTTCAAGGGAAAGGACTGTGGAATATCTTGAATCCAGCGGGTTACAAGATCCGAGGCAACTAGGATTCATTGGGAGGTGGTCGTCATATCAGACGAACCTGATTGATTACTTCGACTGGATGACCAGGATAACAGATCAAGGTGGGGCAGTAGATGTGGCCTACTTAAGACTTCAACAAGGTCTTCAAGACTGTGGGTCCTAAGGTGGTCAACTGGGTATAAAATTGGTTAATGGATAGGCGACAGTGTGTTGGTAAACAAAGTCACTCATGGAGGGGAGAGTGACCAGCGGGGTACCTAAGGGAACGGTAGTGGGGGCCAAAATGGTGGTGGTCTTCAGGCATGCATGGGACAAGCACAAGGGAATCTTAGTTGGGAAGTGGGGTGGGGGGGGTACAGCCACAGATCAGGAGATCTGGAAGGGTCTGCAGCAACAGTACAGACAATAAGCCTGACCTCGGTGGCATTTAAATTAATGAAAACACTGCTGCAGGAAAGGATAGTGGACCACCTGGCAGCAAACTGTCTCCAAGACAATATGGTTTCACTGAGGGCAAGTCATGCCAAATGAATCTTATAGAATTCTTCAACAGGGTAACCAGGGAGGTGGACCAGGGCAGGGTGGTGGATGCAGCAAATCTTGATTTTAGCAAGGTTTTTTTGATATGGTACCATATAGAAAGCTGCTGAATAAACTAGGAAGCCTGGGGGTAGGGTGCAAGATACTGAGATGGGTGGGAAAATGGCTAAGCTATAGAACTTGAGGGTGGTGGTAAATGGCACATGTTCTGCAGAGGGAAGGGTGACCAGTGAAGTTCCACAGGTATCAGTGTTGGGCCCAGTCCTCTTCAAGGTCTTCATCAGTGACATTGCTGAGGGTAGGGAATGGAAGGTTTGCCTGTTTGCAGACGACACAAAAATCTGCAATAGGGTGGACACTCAAGATGGGTTGGATAAAATGCAAAGGGACTTAAAAAGACTGGACAACTGGTCTAGGATGTGGCAGCTGGGGTTTAATGTTAAAAAATGCAAGATTATGCATATGGGCAAAAATAACTCTGGGGCAGTGTACAACCTAGGTGGAGAGAACATTTCAAGCACAAGCGGGATTCTGGCTGTCATCATCTCAGATGACCTGAAATAGGCCAACCAATGTGACAAGGCAGTAGCAAGAGCCAGTGGGACGCCGAGTTGCATAGGTAGGGGTATAACCAGCAGAAGGAGGAGGGTTAGACTTCCACTGTATAGAGTATTGATGAGACCTCACTTGTAGTACTGCATCCAGTTCTGGAGGCCCCATCTCCAGAGGGACATAGAGAGAGTGGAGGCTGTACAGAGGAGGGCAACAAGGTGGTGGGAGGCCTACACAATAAACCCTATGGAGACAGGTTGAGGGAGTTAAACATGTATTCACGGGGGGGGGAGGCATGACTGAAACATATGAATACCTCACGGGTAGAAATAAGAGTGCAAGTTGATGAAATTGTCCAAAGGAAAAAGTGTTTAAGAACTAGAGGTCACAACATGAAACTGGGAGGGGGGGCAGGAGGAAGTACTTTTACACGGAGAGGGTGGTGGATAGAAGAAACAGCCTGTCTGCTGAGCTGGTGGGGGCAGAAATGGTTACAGGCTTCAAGAAGGCATGGGACAGGCACATAGGAAGCCTTAGGACACTAAGAGAGTGACCATTAGACTAATGGGCAATCTGGGAATCACCAGATACAAAACAGGGCAGATGCAGTGGGCCTGGATGCCCTTATCTGCTGTCAGCTTCTATGTTTCTAGGGACAAATGTGCAGACCAGGTGGGCCAAGTGGTCCTTATCTGCTGATAAATTCTGTGTTTCTATGTGACAATATAATCAGACTCCTTGCTAAGCTGGTAATTATTTCGGGGTCAACAGAAAATGTGTTTTGTAATAATTTTTCAACCAAACCCCAGACTCTAGCTAAATGGGTTTCATTTACTTAGGTTCAGGTGTTTGTTTTTAGAAAATGCATCATTTTTATGTGTTCGTAACGTTTTTGTCACCAAAACAAAAAACAAGATGACAGCACTCATGACTGTAAAAACAATTTCTTGTAGAAATTCTTTTTTGATATCATGTTACTGCTAAAACCCCAGTGAGCATGCTTAGAAGCTAAATCTCAAAAACTCATAACATGAGAACCCATTAATATTTTTCCATGAAACTTTCGAAAGGCACACCGTCGAGCCTAGCCCTTTCTATCCTGAAAGTTTCAGAACAAAATTCTAAACCATCTTTGCTCCACAGGTGAGAATCAAACAGCCAGAAAGTATATTTGTAAAGTTCTGGACGTCGGAATTCAGATGAGCATCTGTCACAGAACTTCCCAAGTCTAAAGAACTTGCCACCCAGATTGTGCAGGCAAAATTCTGTGCAATTCTGAATGGCATTAAATTTATTAGCATGCAAAAAATTTGGGGTTAAAATTAATCAGCCTGCTCAACCCTAACTAAACTTGCGCTAGACAGGGGGCGTCTGTGTATATTATATAAACACACACATATATGTTGCAAAAAACTTTAATGTTCCAGTTAGGGTCAAAGCGACAAAAGTTGGGAAATGAGGCATTAGGGTTTCCCTAACACCCCCCTCCGAAACTAGGCAGGCGAGCAGGAGTGGGGGGTGCCTCGGGTTTCTCAAGCCTAACCTAACACTCACCCCATTCCATCTATAAATAAGGTCAGATGTGTAGACCGAGAACGGGGCTAGCGTTAGACTTGAGAAGTCCAACGCATGCCCCACACCTGTTCTCCTGCCTGGTTTGGGAGGGTGGGATGTTAGGGAAACCTTAACACCTCATTTCCCAACTTTTGTCACTTTGACCCTAACTGGAGCATTAACAAAGTTTTGTGCAACTTATTTCCTTACTTTTTTGAGACAGTATAATAGGATTCTTACTTTACTGTGGGAGTACAGCGTCCTTTGGACCCTGTGTTCCCATCCTTCCATACATGCATATATGTATGTAGCTGTGGAAGCACAGGGCCCTCCAGGCCCTGCGCTTCCATTTATAGGATAACAGTGACCAAACTGTCAGCACTGCCATCTTATTTGAACCAAGGTTATTCTCCACTCCAACGAAAACAAAGAGAAAACTTTCAAGCTGAGTAACCCAAAATGTATTGTGGTAAGGTGCACTGACTTGTTTTTAAATTGCTGCTCCTTTCTAATATTCTCTCTGAACCTTAGGATAGCAGGCCTTGAGATTATATTTATTATCTCCCCCACCATTTTCCTCTATAAGGTTAAATTCTTTTCATTCACTGAAATAGGCAATTTAAGCTTTATTTTTTTTTCCAATTTCATTTTTATTAAGGTTTTCATAATATGACAGTAACTATAGACCTGTAATATTACATTGTTTAGGTAGAGGCTCCATTCAAACTTGTTTGGTAGATTAGGTAATTTAAGCTTTGAACCTGACTTGGCTAAACTATTGTCAATTCCTTGATAGAATGTACAAATAAATGTATTAATTACAGTATACACAAAAAAGAGGAAAGTGGATAAAATCTATAGTAATCGCTATTTCATACGATTGTATAGGTAATCATTTTTAGGAATTGAATGTTTGTATATGGAATTTTGATATTTTCTTTTTGTAGTCACATAAGGTGGAAAGCTCACATTAATGGTGTGTGTGTGTGTGTGTGTGTGTGTGTGTGTGTGTGTGTGTATGTGTGTGTGTATTTAAATGGAATACTTGAAACATACAGGTTACTCACCTGTAACAGGAGTTCTAGGAATGGTATATGTTGTTCATCCACACTTATTTGCAGGTTCCTTGCCACTTTAAATCTTGCAGGAAGGTCTTCAAGCTGGCTCCTCCCACCCACCCGGGTGGTAAAACTCTCGGCTCCGCCCCATGACGCCAGATCTAGCCCACTGGAAGCCAGGTTGTGCGCCGAAGCCGGGGAGGTCGGGTGGGTCGTGTGGATGAACAACATATACCAATCCTAGAACTCCAGTTACAGGTGAGTAACCTGTATTTCTAGGGACATGGATATGTTGTTCATCCACACTTATTGGCAGACTCCTAGCAGTTCTCCGGGAGGAGGGAGGCAAGGCGCACACCCCCGATACTTACTTGGGAAAAAGAGAGTGGAGAACTGCGGCCCCAAAACCAGCATCCCGGCGTGACTCAAGGTCGATGTGGTAGTGGGTAATGAAGGTATGTGCCGACTTCCAGGTAGCAGCCCTGCAGATATCCTGGATAGGGACATCCCTGGAAGCAGCCACCGATGCAGCGGTATGGCGGGTAGAATGAGCTCTTATTCTTCTGGGAGGCTCTATGCCCGCCAACCAATAGCAGAGATCTATGCAGGAGGTGACCCACCTGCTTATCGTCCGCTTGGCTGCAGGTCTGCCAGGTGCGGCTTCAGCGTAGGTGACAAACAGCTGGCGAACCTCTCCCCGAACTTCAACCGTCCACTCCTTATAATAAGCGAGCGCTCTTCTAGGGTCCAAAGTACGGAGCCTATATTCGGCCTCCGAGGTGTGACTGGGTTAGAACACCGGCAGAGTCAACACCTGGTTAAGGTGAAACTCCAACACCACCTTCGGAGGAACTTTGGGTGGGGGTGCAGGACAACCTTGTCCCTGTGGAAGACCAGATAAGGAGACTATGGAAAGCGCCTGGAGCTCTCCCATCCTTCTGGCTGACGTGATAGCCACCAAGAAGGCTGTCTTCCACGACAGGTGGGAGATATCTCACCTGTGCATTGGTTCGAATGGCTTGCCCATGAGCTTGACCAATACCAGCAGTAGATCCCACAGAGGTGGAGGTTCTCGCACCGAAGGGTAAATGTGATCAAGGCCTTTGAAAAAGTGCCAGACCACCTTCTCCTGCGCCACCGACTACTTCCCAGCCTGCGCCCGGCAAGCAGAGATGGCTGCCAGGTGCACCTTAAGGGTCGTCAACCGAAGCCCTTGCTGAGAAAGGGACCACAGGTAGTCCAGAATGCTTGCCAAGGAAAAGGAGGAAGGGTCCAGGCCCTTGCCCTGACACCAAATGGAGAATCTCTTCCATTTGAAGGCATAGCATTTTCTTGTTGACTCCTTACGGGACGCCTCAACGATGTTGAGGACCTCGTCGGAAAGACCCAAGGCCTGGAACTCTAGCCGCTCAGGAACCAGGCCGACAGGTGCAGGAATTGAAGGTCCAGATGGAATACCTTCCCCTGATTGACTGAGATCAGGTCCGGGCGGGCTGGAAGCCGCCTCGGGAGCCTGGAGCCAAGACTGAGGAGATCTGCATACCAGAAGTGGCGGGGCCAGTCTGGGGCTACCAGAATCACCTGTACCTTGTGCCCCCTCGCCTTGAGAAGCACCTTGTGGATCAAGGGAAATGGGGGAAAGGCGTAGAAGAGGCCCGGGGTCCACGGCCTTGAGAAGGCATCCCCCTGCAGTGAGCCCTGCTGAGGGAGGCAGGCATGGAACAGTCTCAGCTTCGCATTCTCCCTGGAGGCAAACACGTCCGCCTGAGGCGTGCCCCAATGGGAGAAGAGATCTTGTACTACCTCCGGCAAGAGAGACCACTAGTGAGACGCAGCCCTTATCCGGCTTAGGGCATCGCCCAGGGTGTTGGAGACTCCTGCCACGTGAATGGCTAGGAGATCTGCCTCCAGGCTGCGCACGAGAGACCATGTGCGGAGAGCTTCCTTGCATAACAGCATGGAGCGCATCCCGCCCTGGCGGTTTAGGTAGTACATGGTCATGGTATTGTCTGTCTGGACCTGAACCACTTGACCCCGTAGAAACGGAGTGAAGGCAGTGGGAGCTAGGCAGACCGCTTGGAGCTCCAGCAGGTTGATATGGCATCGGGACTCCCAAGGGGACCAGAGGCCATGTGCTCCCCCAGATGGGCACCCCAACCCATCAGAGATGAATCGGTCCATAGAGAGACCGTCGGCTTGGAGCAGACGAACCGGATGCCCTCCTGCAGATGTGCCGGAATGGTCCACCACTAGAGAGTGTTCCACATTTCCTGGGTCACTGTCACCAACTGATCCAACGGATCATAGCGTTGTGACCACTAGCTGGCCAGTCCCCACTGAAGGGGACGCATGTACCAACAGGCCCAAAGGACCACGCTGGTGCAGGCCGCCATGAGGCCCAGGAGGCGCAGGAAGTCCAGGGCAGGGCGTAACTGCCCAACCAGAAATGATTGGGCAAAGGCGGAAAGAACCTCGGCCCTGTAGTCTAGCTCTGCCCCGATGAAGTGTATCACCTACTTCGGCACGAGTTCCGACTTGGCCTCATTGATGAGGAGGCCAATCTGAGAGCAAACCTGGAGGGCTAGATCTCTGGACTGCTCCACCTCTGCTCTGGAAGGGGCTGCAATCAGCCAGTCGTCCAGGTAGGGGTACACCCGGACCCTTCGGCGCCGAAGGAATGCTGTCACCACTGCCATGCATTTGGTGAAGACCCTGGGAGTTAGAGAGAGGCCGAAGGGCGTGGCCCGGAACTTGAAAGGGATCCCTCCACTCTGAAGCGGAGGAATCTCTGATGAGACGGACGGATCGGGACGTGAAAGAACGCTGGCCTGAGGTCCAGGGAACAGAACCACACGCCTCTAAGGATGGGATTATCTGAGCCAGAGTGACCATCCTGAAGGTCCGAGACCTTAGGAACCTGTTCAGGTCAAGAATGGGGCGCCAGCCCCCCGTCCGTTTTGGGACCAGGAAATACCTGGACACAAACCCCGGGTCTGGAGGAGGATCTGCCACCTTTCTGATCACCTCTTTCTGAGGAGCAGGGCAATATCGGCTCGGCGGGCCGACAGCGAGGCTTCGGAACCAGTGACCCCCCGTGGGGCGACGGCACGAAAGGGAGGGGTCTGGAAACCCAGGGAAGGGTGACGAGGTTGGGGGCGACACCCCTCAACCCGTCACTGGGCAGGCTTGGAGAAGGGACCAGCCAAGGGACCTCCTGGGCCTTTACCTCCTTGCTTCCTGTTGGAGGAAACTGCTGGCTTGGGTTTGGGATGCCAAGTGTGAGCCTGCTGGCCCTGTTGCTGGTGCTGTTGGGCCAGTCGTGCTGCAGGGGCTGAAGGACGAAAGGACTTATGCTGTTGCTGACGGCGGCCTTTGTCCCTCTGGGCAGAGGTGACCGAGTCCAGAGTGGCGTTGGACTTTTCGATCTGCGGGAGGTGTCCCTCCACTCCAGGGCCGAAGAGGTCAGTCCCCAAGAAGGGGACGTCCGCCAACTTGTGCTGGGTATCCGCCGTGAAGGTGGATATCCTCAGCCACGATCTGCGGTGCATGGCCACCGCGGCCGCTACTGACCTGGCACAGGAATCACCTATGTCCAGAGCAGTCTGAAGCTGCTGCTTCGCCACCGCCCTACCCTGGTCCCACACCTGATGGACCGTGGTCTGCAGGTCAGCCGGGAGATGAGGGATGACCTCATCCAGGGGCCCATGAGGGCGTGGGAGAAGTGTGCCATCAGCACGGCCGAGCTGGCCTGTCGGAGGCCGAGGGAGGACGCAGCGTACACCTTGCACCCCGCATAGTCCAGCTTCTTGGACTCTGTCAGGGGGCTTATCCACATCCCGAGCGTTTCCGGAATGCCGGAAGACGCTATCGGTGACTAACCCCTCGGCAGAGGGGTGCTCTGAGAAACCGGGCAAAGAGCCGGTAGGGACCGCATACTTCCTGGCCATTCTGGCCGAGGGCGCAGGACAGGAAGCAGGCCGCTGCCAAAGCTCCAAGGCTGAGCCGACAATGGCCTCAGCCACAGGGAAGGCCTCCATGGGTGAATCCCCTCAGTCCAGTATCTCAGTCAGGGGATACTTGGCCCGTTTGGACATGGGCTTGAGCTGCATCCCGGTAGACTCTGAGATGAGCCGAAGCAGACCCATGAAAAACGATGGGCTATCGTCCAGTGACTGGCCCCCTGAGGACTCCAGGTTGACCTGCCTGGAGAACAGGGAGGAGTCGTCATCGGACTCCAAAGAGTCTGCGAAGAGCTGCCTCGGGCCTGAGCCACCCTGCACCTGCCGAGGACGGTCGGGAGTGAGGATGACAGACAACCTGTGGTGCAGGCCGTGACCCGACCGAGAATCTTTGGTTGGTGCCCCAGACTTCGGTTGTGGAGGCGGAGGTTCCACCACAATCGGTGGGGCAGCCAGTTTCAGCCGAACAACCGGCCCAGAAATGGGCATCTTGACTGCGGCGAGCGGCTGCTTCGGCCGTTCGGGCGACAGCCACTTGATGGCCCGGGGATGAATTGGAGTCGATTTACTCCCGGACAACAGTAACTGCTGCCACATAAGCTCCTCATAACACTGACGCAATTTGCATCAAAGCCTCTCCTCATCCGAGGAAGAACGGTGTCGCCACTTACTTCGGTGCTGAGACCGCCGATGTCAGCGGGAACGGCTTGACCGAGATGAAGTCCGAGACCGAGACCTAGACCCTCGGTGTAACCAAGGGCGGGCCTGGGAAGGGGCGGGGGACACCTGCTCTTCCCTCGGCTCGGACACTTTTACCAGGACTGCCGCCCCGAAGGCGCGGGCAGATCCTCAGTCTCCACTGGGAGAACCGCGAAGAGGGTTTGTCGGCTTCACCAGTCGACAACCCGTCTGATGGGTCAAGGAATATCTCGACTGCGTCGACGGGTGTCTCGGCAGGCTGGCCTGACAGGGACGCCGTGAAGCCAGCAACCTCGACCGAAGTCGACGGTCAGCTTTCCGGGGAAGGAGACCTCTCCCGCTCCCACGAACGCCGATGGTGGGACTTACCCTTCGACTTCTTCGTCTTGGGCAGAGAGGAATGTCCCGATGGCCCCTCTCCCTTCGTGGAAAGGGACTGGCAAAGCTCCTTGAACGAAGCCGAGTAAGGGGAACTCAGAGAGAGCCGGATAAATGCCGCAGCCGAGGAGGAGGAGGAAGATGCGGCCTGGGCCGCCTCCTCCTCAAGGGCGATCATATGCTCGAGCTGCTCAGCCGAGCCAGCCACTGGACACCGCCCAAAGAGCCTCTTTGGATTTTATCGGCGGGTAACGCTTCTCCGGGCGCCCAAGCTTCAATCGGGCAGTGCGATCCTCCAGGACGGTGGCTGAAAATGAGCAGCACAAATCGCAGGCGGAGTGCGGATCCGTCCTGGACATCTTCTGCTTCAAGGGCACCTCCGAAAGCCGGGGATCGATTTGTCCATCGCAGCCACGAGGGAAAATGAAGACCGAAGTTTAGAAAACTTCGAAACTAGTCTCGGACTAACCGAAGAGTTAGGATCCAGTCTAAAACGCAGAGCGCTAAGGAGGGAACCTGAGCTTCCAAGCGGTAAGGAAGATCTGACGTCATGGGGCGGAGCTGAGAGTTTTACCACCCGGGTATGTGGGAGCAGCCAGCTTGAAGACCTTCCATTAAGATTTAAAGCGGCAAGGAACCTGCCAATAAGTGTGGATGAACAACATATCTATGTCCCTAGAACTTCAGTTATTTCCACTGCAGTGAAATAACTTACGATGACAACATCAGAGTTAAAATAACTTACAAATATACCTACTCTGCTGATATCACTCACTCACTCCAGCCTGCATACTAAATTGAACTTCTCCACAAATCTGTTTCTCACTGCAACTTGCAAGTGACTCAGTTAACACTGCAAAGGATATTCAGCTGTTTCCGATAGTGTGTGTAAAACTCTCAAAACATTACTATGCTACTGTCATTTTCAAGAAACCTCTCATTCTACATAACAGTGCCTCAGTTTCTCCTTCTCACTGCTACTTGCAAGTAACTCAGTTAACATTGCAAAGGACATTCAGCTCTTTCCCACAGTGTGCAAACTCCCAGCCCATGACTATGCTACAAACATTTTCAAGAAAACCTATATTCTAAACTACAATGCCTCACAGTTTCTGTTTCTCTCTGCTTGCTGACACAAACTCAATTAGCACTGCCAAATACAATCACCTGTTTCTCATATTGCATGTAACATTCCAAGCCCATTCAGAAACACAAACTCAAAACACACACAAACAGTGCTCTCAGTATAGCCTAGAGATTAGAGTAATGAGCTTTGAGCAAGCTTGCTACATCTAGACCTGGGTATGATTCTCACAACTTCCACTTCCACAGTGTATGACTCAGAACAATTCACTTAAGTGCCTAATGCTCCCAAGTCATCTCTAAAAACTTACCCAATTACCAAACACTAAATTAAAAAAGATAGAGTACACAGGAGCAGATCGTGGAATATGTAAAATATTGTCACTCCTAAAGAGTGAGCTGTGCATTCTCACTCGTACCTTCCATATTCCATGATCTGCACCTCATGTATTTTTATATTGGCAAAAAAAAAAAACCTCAGTTTAATGCATCAGTTAGGGTTGTTCCACAGAGACAAAAGTGAGGAAATTCAATGTTAGGGTTGAAAACCCTCCCTTGGACCCACCCCCAGCCGGCATCAAGATGTGCATTGGGGCAGTTTGCCCTAACTCTCACCCCATCACATGTGCAAACAAGCTGAGATGGAGAACTATAGGAGAATGGGGTGAGAGGTAGGACCAACGACCCCAACACACACCCCAATGCTGGCTGGTGGAGCAGGGTGGGTCCAAGGGGGTGGGGGGGTTTCAACCCTAACATTAAATTTCCTCGCTTTTGTCGCTGTGAACAACCTTAACTGATGCATTAAACAGTTTTTTTTTGCCACGAATTTCCCTTCTTTTTGAGAATGAGTACTATAAATAGTGTATGAAATGTGGTGGTGGGAGCACGGGCCCTTCGGGCCCCACACTGCACCACATGATTTTTACTGAAATAGTAACGGTAACTGGAACGGAAATGCAAGTGCAAATGGTAACGCACATGGTGACAGAAATGTAAATGGTAATGCAAACGGTAACAAAAACGCAAGCGCAAAGTGAAGCCAAAGCGAACAGAGACGCAAACTGAGACGCAAGCGCGTACAGAAACGCAAACCGTAATGCGCACGGTCACGGTAATGCAATTGTAAATGCATATGGTAACGGTAACAGCAACAATAATGCCAAAGGAAACAGAAAAGCAAACGCAAGCGCGTACGGAAATACAAACCAGTCTTTCGGATGAGACGTTAAACCTAGGTCCCATCTGGCTGGATTGGTGGTAGTTCAGGTGGATGTTAAAGATCCCATGGCACTTATCGAAAAGAGTAGGGGAATTTCCCCGGTGTCCTGGACAAATTTCCCTCATTCACTAAAAAAAAAAAATACCACAAACAGCTTAATCTGGTTCAAGGTCAGTTAGCATTCATCTGTATCCCTCCCACGGGTCGTGTCCTGAAAATACGCAGGATTTGTCTAGTGCACTTACCCGTCAACGAAAACTAAAAACAAATAAACAAAAACAAACTATAACACGCACGGTCACGGTAATGCAATTGGAAACGCAAATGGTAACGGTAACAGCAATGATGATGCAAAACGAAAGACAAACGCAAACAGAAGGGCGGCCGCAAATGCAAATGGTAATGCGCACCGTGACACAAACCGAAATGCAAACAGAAACAGTGGTGGACATGCAAACAGTAACAGTAATGCAAATGCAACCACAAACAAAACGCAAAGTAACGCACACGGTGGCGTACATGGGAACAGTAACGCAAACGGGTACAGACACGCAAGTGGAAACGCTAAGTGTAACAGTAAGTGGAGCGCACACCGTGGTTTTCCCCAACAGCACCATAGAGAAACACAGTGACTACATAGAATGTATGCATAATGGGCCTCGGACCAGAAGAAAAAATTACTCACCTTAGTAATGTTGTTTCTTCTAATGGAGTCTTGCTATATTCTGACAGATGCAGTGAGTCCCAACCTTCGAACTGCTTCGGAGGTGAAAGAGTTAACTTTCCATGCCAGGCATGGAACGCTGAGCTCGAGCTCGGTTGAAACTCTGTCTGTTCTTCAAACTCAAACCGTCAGATCTTTACGAGCTAAACTCACTGAGGTCCTATGTGGAAGCTGTAAACCTACACTAGCCAACTGGCTACTAAACATAAGAACACATTTTTTGGTCCCAAAACAAAGACTCAAGTCAGGAGACCCAAAAAATGAAAAACACAACACCAAGTCACCCCAAGAAAGGAGGAGTGAAAACAACAAGGTGGACACCTACTAAGCGCCAACACTGCACTGCCCACCCACATCCCAAACACAGAGGTTCTGAGAGGGAAGGGGGAGGTCAGAATATAGCAAGACTCCATTAGAAGAAACAACATTACTAAGGTGAGTAATTTTTTCTTCAAACAACATGAAGTCTTGCTATATTCTGACAGATGCAGACTAAAGCAGTACCTCCATGGAGGAGGGACAGAACCTACTTAGGAAATAGGCACTGAAGCACAGCTGTGTTAAACCCAGCATCACCCTAGCCTGGATGTCAAGGGAGTAATGCTTGCAAAGGTGTGAACTGTTTTCCAGGTAGCTGCTTGACACATCTCTAGAATAGGATGTCCTGGCAGCAGCCAGGAAGCAGCTGTACCTCTGCAGAGTGAGCCCTCAGGCCTGAGGGAGGAACTCACCCAGTTTTTCATAGCAAAATTGGATACAAGAGACAATCCACCTGGCAATGGATCTTTAGTGGCAGGTTTCCCTTTACCAACCTCACCATAAGTGAGGAACAGTTGGAGGGGGTCAAACCTGTGACCCTTGGTACACTCTATGTAGTAACTAAGGGCTCTCTTCACATCTAAGCTGTGCAGCCTCCTCTCGCCAGAGGAGGAATGGTCAGTGAAGTACACTGGAAGAGCTATAGATTGATTAAGGTGGAAATCTGAAACCACCTTAGGCAAAAATGTCCTGACAGTCCTGAGGACCACCTTATCTCTATGAAAGGAGATAAAATCAGGCTCCACTGACAAAGCTTGTAATTCACTTACGCGTCTGGCAGAAGTGATGGCTACCAGAAACACAGTCTTCCAGGTCAAATATTTAAGCTCTGCTGAAGACAAAGGCTCGGTTGCTAGCTTTGCTTGTACAGCAGAAAGCAGCTAACTAAAAGAAGCTACATTTTCTTATTAATTTAAAACTTATATCTCAGCAGGAGTCAGTGTCAGTTAAGATTAAGTAGACAGATAACTATTAGAAGCAGAAGAGGTCTTATTTAGGGTTAAAAAAAAGAAAAAGTCAGTGTGTGTTCTGTGCAGGGAAAGGTACTGTATCAGCTGACTTTGCTAAACCAGTAGGAGGAAAGAGAGCTTACCTGGGGGTGTGGTCAGACACTAGAAAAGCAGGTGAGTCAAATTACAACTTCCTGTTGCTAGCCTTTTTTTCTTACTAATTGCCCTCCATCCCACCCACCCAAAGCCAATTCTACTTTTATAGCCACTGGATTTGACTGTCAACAGGAACTTCCTGTTTGGCAGTAGGAAGGAAATCATAGAGAAACACTGGTTTTGTCAACCCTAAAGTAAAAAAAGTTGCTCACTCTCCCCCCCCTTAGCTGCAGGTGGTCTGATATTGAGCAAGGAAGAAGGAGGCTACTGAAGAAGATAGGAAGTTGCTGTCCCAGAACAGGCAGGGTGAGAGTTGTAAGGAGAGGAGAGAATAAGCATCCAGTGAAACAGTAGAGAGGACACAAAATAAGACATGATAGGAGTGGTGCAGTGCAAAGGCTGTGGGGCGGCAGTGTTCCGGGAGACATTCTGGAGGCTGCGATGCTGCCCTATTTGCAGGCACCTCTCTGGTCTGAGAGAGGAGGTTGCCTGTCTCCAGGCTGACCTGGCTAGGATTCGTGAAACCTCCTCCCCCACCCATGGACCACCAGGGCCAATGCCACTACCTCAGAGGTTGCCAAGAAAGAGGAGAGGCTGGACCAGGGTGGGCTCAAGGAGGAAGAGGGTGGTGGAACAGAGTTGCATCCCTCCCGCTGTACCTCTCCACAATTCATTTGCTCTTCTGGTGGATAGTGGTTCCTCTACGGAGGCACCTGCAGTGGAGACCAAGGAGGATGCTGGGAACCTTCACAAAGGAGACCCACAGGAGGGTGGCATGGGACCCCACAGGGGAAGGGAACAACTCCTGGTGGGGGACTCAATCATTAGGGGGGTAGAAATGGGGGAGGAAGGGGAGAGGGATGTAAGGCGCCTTCCTGGCACCACGGCTTGGAGGGACAGGAAGCGAATCCTCAGGATCGTGGGAGGAGCTGCACGAGGGAGGGAGCTGGATGTTATTGTCCACCTAGGGACAAATGACCTGGCTAGGAATGGGATCAGAGCAGTGCAAGAGAAGTTTATAGAGTTGGGAAGGGGCCTTAGACAAGTAGCGCATACGGTAACCTTCTCGGAGGTGCTGCCTGTCTATGGCAAGGGAGATGCTAGGGCACTTCTCACCAGGGAATTCAATGAGTGGTTGAAAAATTGGTGTGGAGCTCAAGGTTTTGGCTTCATTGGGACTGGGGATGCAGACCTATACTGGTGCGATGGTCTGCATCTGTCCGGGGGACCAGGATCCTAGGTGAGAGGTTTGAATGCTTCATTGGCAAGCTTATTTAAACTAGCCAAGGGGGGAATTAGTGAGGTAAACACCAAGGTACAGTTATTAGGAGCAGAACAGATTTAAATGTAAAAAGGCAAAGGCAGTAAGAACAGAAATGGGGCTAAAAGGGTAAGGCTATCAAAAGTGGAGGGTGATTAGTACCAATGCCCGTAGTCTGTGTAACAAGCCCTGAACTAGTGGCCTTGATGGAAGAGGTTGCCTGGATATTGTGGCAGTCACAGAAACATGGTACACAGAGAACCATGACTGGGATGTCAACATACCAGGATACACAATCTACAGGAGGGACAGGAGGGTAAAAGAGGAGGAAGAGTAGCTCTCTATGTAAAGGAGAGGGATCAAAGCAACAGAACTGAAGAGTAAACAGGGAGCAGATGAGGCACTTTGGGTCATCCTGGAGACAGGAAATGGCACCACAATCCGCATGGGGTTTGTATACAGACCCCCATCTCAGGGGGAGGGAATGGACAAGGAAATGATAGAAGGCTTTCTTAGAATGACAGAAAAAGGGGAGATATTGTTGATGGAGGTCCTGAATGCGCCAGATGTTAACTGAAGCACCTTTGCTGCAGGCACATCCAAGAGCAGGGTCATTCTTGATGCCCTACAGGGGGCATGCCTCAGACAGCTAGTATTGGAACCTACTCGGGAGGGAGCAATCTTAGACCTGGTACTCTCAAATGGGGATGGAGAAAGAATCTCAGATTTAGAAGTGGGTAGCCATCCGGGAACAAGCGACCACCAAACAGTGTGGTTCACGATAAACACAGCCATACAATCAAGCCATACAAAAAGCAAGAGTACTGGATTTCAGGAGGGCCGACTTTGGGAAAATGAGAGAGTGCCTCAGAAAAGCACTAGCAAACAGGCAAGAAGGAGGGGTGGAGGAACAATGGGGAGTGATCAAAACAGCCATCACAGAGGCAACAAGCCTTTGTGTAAAGCAAATCAATAAAACACAACGAAGGAAAAAACCGCTATGGTTCTCAAAAGAGGTGGCAGGGAAGGTTAAGGAGAAAAGGACAGCATTCAGGAAATAAAAAGAAACACAGAAGGAGCAGGACAGAGAACTTTATCAGTTAAAGCAGAAAGAGGCTGGGAAGGCAGTCAGAATAGCAAAGGCCCAAACCGAGGAAAGGATAGCCAATTCTGTTAAGAAGGGGGATAAGACCTTTTATAGGTACATTAGGGAGCAAGAAAGACCAAAGGAGGGATACTGAAGCTAATAAAGGGAGGGAATGTGGGTAGAGGGTGACAGTGAAAAGCAGAGATACTGAACGTAATATTTCTGCTCAGTATTCACAAAGGAAGAGGAGGGGAGTTACCTAAACCAAACAAGAGAAACACTTGAAGACGGGGTCAATACCAGTCCATTTAAAGAAGAAAGGGTTCTGAAAGAACTAATAAAATTGAAGGTGGACAAAGCAATGGGGCCTGATGGATTCACCCAAGAATTCTAAAAGAACTAAGGGTAGAACTAGTGACACCGCTGACTACTCTCTTTAACAAATCATGGAGGATGGGGTGGTACCAGAGGACTGGAGGAGGCAGATGTGATTCCTCTTCACAAAAGTGGGAGCAGGACAGAGGCAGGAAAATACAGACCAGTTAGTTTGACCTCAGTGGTAGGGAAAATGATGGAATCACTTCTGAAGGAAAGAATTGTTGAGTACCTAGAGGCCAGTGGGGCACAGGACCCAAGGCAGCATGGATTCACAATGGGAAGGTCGTGTCAGACAAATCTAATAGATTTCTTTGACTGGGTGACCAAAGTAGTAGACCAGGGAGGGGCTGTGGACATGGCCTACCTAGATTTTAGCAAGGCATTTCATACAGTCCCACACAAAAGATTAATTCACAAGATAGCCAGCCTTGGAGTGGGTCCCAAAGTGGTAGCCTGGATAAAAAAATTGGCTAGACAACAGGACGTAAAGGGTAGTAGTAAATGGAATACACAGTTAAGAAAGAAGGGTTACTAGTGGGGTACCACAGGGTTCAGTACTGGGACCGGTCCTTTTTAATGTCTTTATAAGTGACATTGCAGAGGAACTGGAAGGAAAAGTATGTCTCTTTGCAGATAACACAAAGATCTGCAACAGGGTTGATACACAAGATGGAGTGGAAAGGATGAGAAGGGACTTGGCAAGGTTGGAGGAATGGTCAAATGTATGGCAGCTCAGATTCAATGCAAAGAAGTGCAAGGTAATGTACATGGCAAACAAAAACACAGGGGAAGTGTATACAATGGGGAATGAGATACTGACAACAGCAAAAACAGAAAGGGACCGGGGGTAATTATATCAGATGACCTAAAGGTGGGCAAGCAATGTGAGAAGGCAGTAAGGAAGGCTGGGGGGGATACTGGGATGCATAGGAAGAGGCATCAATAGTAGAAAACAGGAAGTTGTTATCCCTCTGTACAGACAGTTGGTGAGACCCCATCTGGAGTACTGTGTGCAGTTCTGGAGACCCCATCTCCCAAAGACAGACAGAGTGGAGGCTGTCAGAGGAGGGCAACAAAATGGTGCAGGGTCTGCACCAGAAGACATACTAAGAAAGGCTAAAGGAGCTTAATATGTATACCTCAGAGGAAAGGAGGAGAGAGGACATGATAGAAACTTTCAAGTACCTCCAGGAATTAACTAAGTCCAAGAGGGTAGCATCTTCCAGAAAAAGATGTGCAAGAACAAGGGGGCACAATTTGAAGATAGAGGGGGGACGGCTCAGAGGTAATGTGAGGAAGTATTTTCCACTGAGAGGGTTGTGGATGCATGGAACAGCCTTCCTGAGGAGGTCGTGGAGTCAAGAACAGTGGGGGACTTCAAGAATGCATGGGACAGGCATAAGGCAGTCCTAGTGGGGGGTAGGAGGAAGTAAGCTGTTGGTTAACTAGGATTTGCAGCTTATCTGTTAGGTAGGAAAATGGGCAGACTAGGTGGGCCAAGCGGTCCTTATCTGCCGTCAAATTCTATGTTTCAAAGGGGGGTGGGGGTTGCATTAGCTGAGCAATGCAAACATTAAGATCCCAGGCTGGGGCAGGGCCCCTGAATGGAGGGTTGGTGTGAAGCAATCCCTTGAAAAACTTGGAGAATACAGGGTGAGCTGAAAGAGAAGAGGGCTTACCTGCTGAAATAAAAGCAGACACAACTGCCAGATGCACTTTTAGGGTAGCTGGCCTCAGCCCCAAGGTATTTAAGTGACCATATAATCCAGGACTGTGGGTAAATCAGCAGATTCTGGGGAAATATGCTTTCAGAGCACCATATGGAAAACCTCTTCCATTTGGAATTGTAAGTAGCCCTGGTGGAAGGTTTTCTAGAAGCCTTCAGAATATCCATTACACCTTGGGAGAGGTGTAAATCAGCAGACTCTAACTCTTCAAGAGCCAGGCCTTGAGATTGAGAGATTTGAGGTTCAGGTGCCAAACCCTCCCCTGAGCACAGGTTAACAGGTTGTAATTTCTGGGGAGACACAGGGGAAGATGGACTGCTAAGGACAGTAGGAGTGGATACCAGGGTTGTCTGGCCCAATCTGGAGCAATCAGGATCATCTTGCAAGGTTGAGATTTGATTTTGACTAGCACTTTGAACAGGAGAGGGAAAGGGGGAAAAGCATAGAGAAACTTCCCTTCCTAATTGAGAACTAAGGCATCCAGAGGGACTGAGCCCAACACTGGGGGCCTGCAGCAAAAAAGGGGAAGTTGGTGATTGTCTGGGGCTACAAAAAGATCCATCTGCGGGGTGCCCCATCTGGAAAATATCACCTCCAAGACACAAACAAAACAACAAAAAGGTTAAACTACTTTACAGTAAGAACCCCCAAACTGTGGAATCTCCTTCCACAATACTTAGTGAACAGTAGCTCTAATACAGTCTTCAAAAAGGGGCTGGATTGTTGGCTCAAGTCTAACAACTTCAAGGTATAATTATCCCACCAATGTGGTGGGGGACAATCTCGATGGGCAGTAGCCTTCTTTTGTCCTTTGAAACCAAGTAAACCAAGACCAGGGGGTCCAGTGACCATTCGTGATGGCCCTGGGAAATCCTGCTGAGAACATCTGCCAGGACATTGTCCTTGCCTGGGAGGTGAACTGCCGTAGGGGAGGTGTTCAGGGAGTAAGCCAGAGACCACAACTTCATTGCTTCGGTGCACAAGGCCATAGACCGAGTGCCCCCCTGCTTGTTGATGTACCACATTGTGGTGGTGGTGTCTGTTCTGACCTGTATGACTTTGTTCTTAACAGATTTGGAAAAAGCTTCAAGTGCTAGAAAAACTACTCTGAGATCCAAAAGATTGATGTGGAGCAGAGATTCCTGAGGGGACCACAACCCCTGGGTGGTGAGGTCGCCCATGTGAGCTCCCCACCCCAAGAGGGATCAGAGATCCCCATTCATTATTATTGAGAGGCGGGCCGCCACGCAATCCTAACCAGCCGCCTCTCACCTTGTGCAGCCGCCACTCTTTCAGGCTGCAATTTGTGTTATGCCTTTAAATTTGTGCATTAGCTAGGAACATCGTCATGGCGTGGCGATCAGGCATGCGAGGCATGACTAGTAGCTCCGGGAATTTCTGGTGGAGCTGCAAGCTTGGTCAGGGATCACGGGGTTAAATGTAAGTCAGCAGACCAGGCTGAAAGAGTGGAAGGCGCCAAATAGACGAGCCAATTAGAACAAAGTCTCTGAGAGTGACAATGCAGCAGCCTATAGTGGAGCAGCTACAACTGTTGGGTAAATCCCATATCAGTAGTCTGCTGCCACTTTTAGGCATTGCTGTTCTGTCCTTCAATCAGAATGGATGATCGATCGTTCTTTCTAGCTCCATAGTACTTGCAGTCAGCTTCCTTTGGCTAAATATTGTTTTGGAAACCTTAGGCAGTGTATTATTTTATTTTAGAAAGTCAGAGTGCAACTTTGAAGTTTTACTGAGTGGGAGGGGAAGGGAGAGGTCGTCGAGTGGTCTCCAGCATTTCAGACCAGCAAAACGTTCTGCCTTCACTCAAAGGGCAGCTGCAGCAACCAAAAAAAATACTGGCAGTAAAAGAAAAACACCATAATAGTGCAGTGAGCTTCCTTTGGCTAAATATTGTTTGGAAACCTTAGGCAGTGTATTATTTTATTTTAGAAAGTCTTGAGTGCAACTTTGAAGTTTTACTGAGTGGCAGGGGAGAGGTCGTCGAGTGGTCCCCAGCATTTCAGACCAGCAAAACGTTCTGCCTTCACTCAAAGGGCAGCTGCAGCTACCAAAAAAAATACTGGCAGTAAAAGAAAACACCATAATATATGCACTGTGACTGGAATCAGTGCTGATTTATTTTCTGTGGAGAGTCAGATACTGTAGCTGATGTTGCAAAATAACCCATGTATCTGGTTTCTTGCACGCCTGATGCACACTTTAGGATTAATGGTCAGACCTGCATTTTGATAGCTTGGGTAACTGCTTGTAGGTGGTGTGACTTGGGTGTTCTGGACTGTACACTACAACATCAGACCAGTAAGCACATTAAGCAGTGCAAGGGGGCTAGACTGTCTATCTGTCCTTGGGGGGGAGGAATCTTATTCAATTGAAGTGGGTCGCTGGGCAGGGGGGAAGAGAGAGAGAGAGAGCTCACTGTGTGGTCTCCCACAGTGTTTGAAGGGCTGCAGTAAATAAAAAAGAAAAAATGGGTATTACTGGCAGTAAAGTAACAAAATAATTCAAGTCAGATCATTACTACCTGTATGACACAGCTGGTTGTGTTTGTGAGGAGACACTGGGGACAGACATTAGCCTGACTACTTGCCCCCCCCCCCCAAAAAAAAAATCGGTGCTCCAAATGGTGCCTCCAAGGGGGTCTGCCAGTCCTGTCCTGCCAGTCTTGTGCAGTCAGTTGCTTTGTCAGTGTGTGGTCACTTGTTTCTAAACCCTGAGGGAACAAAAAAATAAATGTGAGAAAAAAAATTCAGGGCTCCCGAGTCCTGCCTTAACTGTGCCACCAGGGGGTCTAGTCTCTGTCCCACCAGTCAAGTTGTGCAGTCTTGCTTCGTCAGTGGTCACTTGTTCTAAACCCTGATTCAGGGAGCAGTGTGAGATTAACATTTGAGGCTCAACCAGCATTACCAAACTCTCGTTCTGTATTGACAAAACACACAACACCACTTAGGGGGAAAAAAAAGCTTTATTTTACAATGCAGAAACTAACTTTGGTTTCAGATTAACTCAAAAAAGGAAACATCCTGATCAAGACGACAGTCATGAGTTGATGATTGGGACAATGCCAGTTGGTCCAGTTGATCAGGATGTCCAAGAGACTCCATGCAGCAATACAGAAAAAAAAACCTCTAAGCATAGAGCAACAGGCTTTTATACCGGCTGGCTTAACAAATACTGTTGGTTAGAGTACGAAGAAAATGATGGCATGTTTTGTGCATTTTGCATAAAACGTAAACAGATGCCCAAATCAGGAACAGTTTGGGTACTCAGTGGGTGTAAGACATTCAGAGAAGATGCTATAAAAAGGCATCAGAACAGTTCAGTTCACGTTGTTGCTTCTGAACTGGAAGCTAACTGCAGAATTTCAGCTTCAAAAGGTGGAATAGAGCAGGCAATGCAGCAGGCCCTGACCCTGGAACAAGAAGCTTTTGTGGCATCCCTTCTTTGCATGTACTGGCTAATAAAAAATGAGCTGCCTCACACAACGAAATATAGCTCACTGCTGGATCTCGCCAAATCATTTGGATGCAAATACCTAGACAATATACATATTGCTGATGCTGTTAAATATCATTCTGATCGAACTGTCAGAGAAATGGTTCTCTGTCTGAGTGAGGTGGTCAGGAGATCAGTTCTTACAGATTTGAAGGCTGCCAAATTGTTTTCATATTTGGTGGACGAAACAACTGATATTGCTGTTATGAAGCAGCTCATTTTGTATGGTATGTACTGCAAAGAAGAGAAACCCAGAGTTTCTTTCCTGGGACTTGAGGAACTAATTGATGGAAAGGTAGACACAATTGTTAAATAAAATGCTGGAGTTCTCTGATAATCAAATCTCGGTTGATCACCTTGCAGGGTTAGGCAGTGATGGAGCAGCTGTTATGCTGGGCAGGCAAAACGGGGTGGCTAAAAAGCTAAAAGAAGTCAGCCCAATTCTTGTTGAAAATCACTGTATGGCTCACCAGGAGGCCTTGGCTGTACAGGCAGCAGCAAATGAAGTGAACGCCATTAAAAAGTTTAATCAAACACTAGATCACTTATACAGATATTATGAAAACTCTGCTGTTCGCATGGCTGCCCTGAAAGAAATTCAGCAGGCAATGGAAAACCCTGTTTTAAAGCCTAAACAGGCAAAGCAGTTAGGTGGTTGTCCCATGATGCAGCATGTGACACACTAAGGAAGATTTTCCCATCCGCTGTTACGCCCTGCATAGAGAGGCCTCTGAAAGGCATGATCCGCAAGCTGTGGGCCTAGTAAAAATGGTGGAAAACTGGGAGTTTTTCTCTATTTTATGCATGATGTGTGACATACTTCCACACTTTAGCATCTTATCTAAATGCTTTCAAACATCAGCTCTGAATTTTACTGATATAAAGAGACATTTACATTCCACTCTAGAGATTCTTAGGGTACGCCTACTGGTACCTGGTCAGTACTTCGACTCCGTTTCACCTGAACTAGTACTCTTGAATGATAATGGCCTGAACTTGCCATTTAGCGAACCACAGTTAAATCATTTCAGAACCTCTGTGCATGACAAGTTTATTAAGGCCCTAATTGCTCAGATTGAGCAAAGGTTTCCAAGCACAGAACTTTTGGATGCGTTCAGTATCTTTGACCCCAGCATGATACAGGAAGTTGATACTGAAGAGTTGGAAGGGTATGGTAGTGATAGCCTTGAGATTATTCTTGGTCAGTATGCTACTATTGTGGATGTAGATGCTTCTGCACTGGAATGGACTTCTCTGCGTAGTCTCATGTTCACGGAAAAGATGGCCTTTAAGACTATTTCTGATGTGCTGCATGCTCTAACTACTAAGTATGTAGACCTATATCCAAACATATCTACTTTAGCAGAACTGGCAATGACAATACCCATGTCAACTGCAGAGTGTGAGAGGGGGTTTTCTGCACTGAATCGAATAAAAACGCAGGAACGAAATAGATTAAGTGCCAGTGTGCTAAATGCACTTCTGCTTATCTCAATTGAGGGCCCTGATGTTGAGTTTCCCTTATTTGGAAGCTGCAGCTCATTGGGCAGGACTGCGAAACCGAAGATTAGATCTTGGCCTCGCAGGCACTAGTAAAGAGTTGTAGTATGGCCTCACCAAAATGTCAAGACTCTCACAAACTGTTGCCTGGCCTGCAACTAGAATGCAGAGGTTCACCAGTTTGTTTTATCACACTTTTCTTTTGCTACTGCATACTACAGAGGCCTCCCGATCATCATATTACTCTTATTTTTTGTTTCTTATGCATTTATTGCATCCCGACTGACTCTGCCCACCGGTAGCTCCGCCCCTGGTGACCCCGCCACCTGTGGCTCCTCCCCTTACCACCGCTCTTTATTTTCACGCAATGTGGAACACTGGGGATGCATCTGTAGTAAGGATTAAGGAGTGAGACTGAGTGACAAAAAGAACCCCTTGTCTCAAATTGCTCTGATCCTGCCACCACTGTAGGGCCTGGATCAGGGTTCGAGTCACTGGGATCAATTTGGTTAGAGGGTCTTTCCTTTGAGACCAAAAGGCTCTCAAATGGAACTGAATGTCCCTCATCTGAAGTCTTGCTCCCTGCACTACTGCTGTAGAGGCAGCCATGTGCCCCAGGAGCTGTAGAAATTGCCTTGCTGGTCGAGACACCTGCAGGGTGAATGAGGAGGCCAGAGAGACCAGGGTGCTTGCCCTGTCCAAAGGAAGGAAGGCTCTGGCTTTCTCTGTGTTCAGCTCTGCGCCTATCACGGTGAGGAGCTGGACAGGCTCTAGAACTGACTTTGAAAGATTCAGAAGGAAACCTAGAGAGGTGAGCAGTTGCTGAGTCATCTGTAGGTGTAACTCGATTTGGTCTGGGGACTGGCCTACTATGAGTCAATCGTCCAGATAAGGGAAGATGGCAATTTTTTGCCTTCTTAGAGAAGCAACTGCTACTGCTAGGCATTTTGTGAATACCCTTGGAGCAGAGGTGAGGCCAAAGGGCATTGCTCTGAACTGGTAATGGCCTGAGGGCAGCTCGAACCTGAGGTACTTTCAGTGGGAGCTTCTGATGAGAATATGGAAGTAGGCATCCTTGAGGTCCAGGGACACTAGCCAGTCCCCTGGCCTTAGAGAGGGTAGAATAATTCCCAGAGTCACCATTTTGAATTTTGGTTTTAAAGGTGCTTGTTTAAGTATCTGAGATCCAGGATGGGCCATTCTCCTTTCTTTTTGGGGTAAGGAAGTACCTGGAATACAATACTTGCCCTGGTGTAGGGGTGGAACCTTTCCACAGCTCTGAGAGCAAGGAGGGAAGAGACCTCTGCCTCTAAGGCAAGTGCCTCTGATGGATTTGCAGGTGGAAAGGATCTGGTTCTCATCTTTGGAAACTTTTTGAAGCTGAGAACCAGTCTCTGGCTTACTACCTCCAGGACCCATTTGTCTGATGTCAGAGACTCCCAGTCCTGGACAAAGTAAGCCAGCCTGCCCCCTACTGGTAGCTGAGAATTGGCCCTGGCAACCCCATCAGGGTGCCTGCTTGGCAGGGGCTTTGGGGTGGAAGCAGGCCTGCTTGTACCCCATCTGCCTCTCCCTTTAAAGAACCCCCTCTGGGCATAAGCAGAAGAGGAGGCCTGGGCTTGGTAAAAGGGCCTATGTAAAGGCCTGCCCCTGCCCCTGGAAAGCTGCCTTTGAGGAGTGGCCTGCCTTTCCTTGGCCTGTGCACTCCTATAGGTGGTCCTATACTCATCCATTTTCTTCATGTAATTCTCAGTCTGCTCCCCAAACAGGGAATTACCCACAACAGGAAAATCCATGGCCTTAGTCTGGGTATCCTGTGACAGGCTAGTACATCTGAGCCAAGCCATTCTGCGAAGTGCCACAGATGTAGCCATGACTCTTGATGACACATCATTTGAGTTCACTGCAGCATGGAATTGCACCTTGGATGCATCAATACCATCAGCAGCCACCTGCTCCAGCTCCCTGGCAAGCTGGTCAGGGACCTGTTTTGCTACAGCCATGACAGTGTCCCATCTGGATTTCTGATATCTAGCAACATAAGCCATATAATTTGCCTGTCTGAGTCCCAAGGATGCTGCCATGTACTGTTTCTTTGCCATGGCATCAATCCTCCTGGAGTCCTTGTCCGGGAGGTGTGAAGCCTAGGGAATATTTGCCTTGTCACAGGCTGCAGCCTGCACAACCCCAACCATGGCTGCATTGTTGTGTAAGGAACTCCATATCAGAGCTTGACAATGTGTACTTCTTGTCCATTCTCTTATCCACAGGAGGTATAGTGTGAAGAGTTTTTAGAATTTTAAATGTCTGTTTCCCAAAAGATTTATGCAAGGGAACAGACAGTCTCCTAGACTCTGGGATGTCCATCATTTCCACATAGTCAGGCTCCTCTTGATCATCCACAGCTTCCTCCATAGGGAGCTAGAGGGTTTCAGCCACTTTTTTATAAAACATAAAATGAGAAGGGACTCAGAAAGCCGAGGAGGAGACACCTGAAGGTCTGTCTGGGGAGATGTCCGGGTCAATGGGCACATCCAGACTTTCAAATCCACATTCACTCTCCTCATACTCCCGGTTCATAATATTCCTCTAAATCATACTCTTGAACCGGAGGAACCGCCACTTACTCGACTGCGCCGGTTCGGTTGGAACCGGGGAAAGCGACTGGACAATTTTGATCGCTTTGGCTATTTCTTCAGCGGTTGGAGAGGAAAGTTTTGGCTCCAAACCAGCTGATTTCCTAGTCCTTTTTGCTGGAACTGACTCCTCAGAGTGGGATCTCCTTTTGCCCGAAGAAGTCTCGCCCTGGTCAGAGGGCACTCCCTCTGGTTCGGTTGGAACCGAACTGGGCTGGCCATCCGGTTCAGCGGACTTTTTGGCCTCCCTTTCCCAGAGCCTACCAACTCTCTTTTCCAGGGTAGCTGCAGGAAAATTTTTACAAATCTGGCAGTCTGCATTGAGGTGGTCAAACCTCAGACAATAAACACAGGTGGTGTGGGGGTCAGCCTTGGCAAAGACTTCCCCCCCCACACTGCAGTGTTGAAACCCAGTGTGCCCGGTTTTTCTTTTGGGTTTCTCAGACATAGTGCCAGTCCTATCCAAACTTACCCGTTTATGGCAATCTGCCAGGTAAGACCCTCTTATCGGTTCCCAACCATGTCACGGGTCGTGGAAAAAAAATGTAATAAAATCTGTTTTTTTAGAACCGATAAGAACCGGTAACCACACTCTAAATCACAGATTGAGATATTTTAAACAACCTGATCGGTTCAAACCGAACTGATAAACCGTTTACAAGTTCCACACAGAAGAGAATTAATGTAAAATCTATCTAGTACTCACAAATACCACAGACAGAGCCTGAACCGACCGGTTGCGGTTTAAATTCGGTCGAAAACCGAGAAAAACAATACTTTAACCGACAAAATGAACCGAGCAGAAGAAGAAATCTCCAGAGCGACTGTTCAGTGAGGCGGAGTAAAGAATTTGATGGTTTAAGTTTGAAGAACAACAGACAGAGTTTCAACCGAGCTCGAGCTCAGCGTTCCATGCCTGGCATGGAAAGTTAACTCTCACCTCCGGAGCAGTTCGATGGTTGGGACTCACTGCATCTGTCAGAATATAGCAAGACTTCATGTTGTTTGAAAATGAGCACTTGGAATAGTAAATTGCATATATCTTAGGAACCGTACGACGTAGAAAAAAATTAAAATTTCATATGATTCATCACTTTCCTGGCCAGGTTTGCACTTAACACTTAGCCCCTCATTGAGCCAATTATTTTTCCGACGAAAAGTCCGTATCTCGCATCGTTTCCAAGATATGGGCCCCGAAAGGCATGGCGGATGCCGCAATGGTAGTCTATGGGAAAAAGTGCCAACTTCAGAGTACCATAACTTTGCATCCCTGCAATATTTTTTCACCAAACCACTGAAAGGCACATCTGTGAGATGTCTGCTTTCTTCCCTTCAAATTTTAGCCCAAAAGACCAAACTGTTGTTTTGCAGCAGGGTGGCAAACAATCCCTGTTATTTTGGCCATAGTGTTACAAAGTAGTGTTGTGATTTGTGACACTTTCGCAAACAAAATCTCGAAAGTGTCGCAGGTGCGACACTACTTTGAGATACCACTTTTCCCAAAAATTTCAGAAACATATTTCTGGGGTGTTTACCCCCAAAATAAAGACATGCTAGCATCCTCAGGGAGCGACTAGGTAAACACAAAAAGAATTATGTCCCTAGAAGGTCCCAATTTTAAGTGCCAAGCATTTCTGTTATCAGTAACTTAAAAAAAAAAAAAAAAAAGGCTGATTCACGACACTACAGGGGTAATTTGCGACACTAGAAACTGCATTTGCGACACTGTCGAACTTTCTGTTAACTTTTCCCATTGACTATAATGGGAAACTTGTTTGTTTGAATAACTTTTGAACCGTTCAATATTTTTTTCACAAAATCTTCAAAAGGTACATCGGGAACCCCGGCCACATGTTCACTGACATTTTTTGGACCGGTCACGCAAAGCGTGTGACCTGTAAACGCGAGCAAAGAATACACAAAAAAAGCATAAATGCGCTCCGGAATGTCGCTTAACTCCGCAACTATATATCCGACCAGTACGAAACTTGCCAGATCCCAAGATCTATGCTACCGCTCCGTGCCTGCCAAATTTCAGGCAAATCCGATGTACGGTGGCAAAGTTATTATGGTACAAAATTTCACCATTTAACCTTAAATGGGGTAATTAACCCTAACTATAGTGGCACTACTGTGCCACCATAATATACTGTATATATTGCTGTGAAATTACACTTCTAGTCAGTCTCCGTGGCAACTACTTTGCATGAGATGCTGCTTTTGTGAGGATAAATATACTTCAGTCATAGTGTCATAATGCACCCCTTGGTACTTGTGATCTCCATCAATCACCGCTGCAGATGTCTTGTGGCTTGCAGCACCACAGTGACATTCCTGATGTTACACCGGGGTAGGGTAGAGCCACTGGCTACAACAACAACAGCACTACCAAAAGATCACTTCTCTCACCTGCAAGCCATTATTTGATCCCTAAGTGGCAGTGCTGGTTATACAATACCACTACCGTTGCTTTAAGAAGTACACAAACCGAAACTAGCCCCCCACCATGCAGCTCACAGGGGTCCTTTTGTTGGCACTAGTTAGCGCTTGAGGTCAAGAGGGTGAGTATTTCAGGTCAAATGTTTCTGTTTGATTCAGAATTAAAAAAAAAAAAAAAAAATTTGAAAAGGGATAAGACTCTGTGAAATGGGGAAGCCTTAATTGCCCTGGGAGACCAGTGTCTGCACTTAGGGAAAAGCTTGACAAATCTCTTTACGTTGAATTTTTTTTTTATTGTCACGTATTTAGAATACACAAACCTCTGAAAAAAAAAAATGCCATTCAGAATTTGTTAATGTCTGCTCACCCTGGCAGCCAACATGAAATAGGTAAACCAAAGTGTAGTTCAGCTGCAACAAAAGCTGTACAAAAATGACTGAAAAATAAAAGTTAACTCACCTGACAAGTTTGAAGTTTCCTTTTGTACCTGGAATGTCTGTTGGGAACTCATCAGGTGTGCTACTTCCACAAGACCTATAGCACTCCGGTCGAGGACAGCTAGGGTCGTCAAGTTTGTAAACCTACCGATTCAGAAAACAATCTGTGTGACTAAGAAAAGCAATTACGAACAAACACTAGCCAAGTCCCCATGAATCTTTTTTCTCAGTTCCACAGGAACTATGCTTCTCTTATTGATGCCTTAAACTGAATTACTTCTATCCAGAAAATAATTTCAGTTTCACACAGCTTACAGCCATTTCCCAAACTCATTTTCACCTGAGCAGCCATTTTGTATCACGTTAAGCAATAGATGATTCTAACTTCATATAGAGTTATTGGAAGCAATGAGTTAAATCACTGAAAAAGGACCTGCAAAGTGCTTCTGCAACAGCTGAACTAAACTTCTTCAGCTCAGCACCCGGTACCATGGCAGATGCACAAGAATCATGGAATAATAGTAAACACATGACCAATTATAATATCAGCATTGATGGTACAAGAATACAGAGCCTCAACATAACAAAATCAATAAAGCAGGACAAACATGCACCCAAGACCGTTGAAGGAAATGGTGATGTGTGTGTGTGGGTGGGGGCAGGGAAATTGGACTCATTAACAGCATTCTTTACCAATCCCTAAAGAATGGCAGGATGCCCAAACACTGGAAAGATGCAACAGTGGTAACGTTATCATAACAAGTACAGATGGGTTAGCTTAACCTCAGTAATAGCCAAAATGATGGAAGGTACAATAAAGGAACAGACAGTGTCCTAAAGGCAAATAAGCAGGCAGGCACTAATCACACAGCCTCACACAGGGCAGGTCCTGTACTACAAATCTGATTAGTTTCTTTGAACCCAGTCTGTAAGGCCCTAGATAAAGTCTTCCTTGTGGATGTGACAGGACCTAGATCTAAGCAAGACACATCACAAGGTCCCACGTATGGGATTATGTCATAAACTTACAAAAGTATAAATACCAGAGTTTTCAATAACATGGACCAGGAACTGCCTGGAGGGCAGGAGACATAGTATATGCATGGATGGTGCCATGTCTATTTTTATTTATTGAATTTTGGTAACCGGGTAAGTCCACTGAGACAATTACAATTCCTTTTTCAGGGGCGACCTGGAGGTGCAAAAATGTGATATACAAGGCAAATTCCACATTAGTAAGAGACAAGGAGGTACAATGCAGTTAAGAAACATGTGTCACATAAAAAAAAAACATACAATAAAAGACTCAAGCAAGGTTGCATCAGAAAGTAATTAGTACCATGCGAAGACATTCACAGGCTTGATTAAAGATATACAATGGAACAGGAACAAAAGTTGAAGCATAGGGAGGTTAAGTATAGAGGATGCGGAAGAGGAGCTAGGGAAGGTAGACCAGGTGTCAACAGAAACAAAACCTGGTTGCTGAGGAAGAGAGTGGAATAAAGCTTAGTTTGGAACTCAGGAAGAGAGAAGCAGGACAGTAAAGAAAGTGGGGGGGCGTGGTGAGTTCCAGTGAGATATCACGGCATATGAGAAGGCTTTGCAGGCAGAAGTAAAACAGACATTGGGCTTGAAGAGGAAGGGGACAGAGGCTGATCTAAGGGCTCGAGGAGGTTATCTTAAGCAAACAATGTCACTGGGGCGGGGGACTTGTGGACCAACTTGTGCAAGAAACACAGCATAGAATATCGCAGCTTTGATTCATATGGTAGCCAGCTTAGGGAAGAGAGAACATCACAGTAGTGGTGACGAGTGGTGACCCCCCAAAGTGAATCTACCCACCCTATGGTAGGCCTGAATTAGGAGGGACAGGGTGGTGGTAGTACTGATTGATGGAAGTAAAGGGGCTCCATAGGTTAGAATCAGGAGAAGGGACGAGGAGGCAATCTTATGGCGCGAGGAAGGGACCGATACAGTAGAGAAGTCCTAACTTTTGATTCAGGGTTCTGATCAGGATGGAGACATGATCATCAAATGAGAGTGAGGTATCCAGAGCAATACCCAGATATTTAAAGGTGTGAACAGATTCAAGGGCATCACCATTGGAGAAAGTAATACTGAGGATGCAAAGAGGTGTACTATACTAGGGGAGGAAGGAAGGTGAGAAAAAAAGAATGCTTTTGGTTTTTTTTTTTCGTATTCAGGACAAGCTGATTAAGCCTGAACCAACTTTCCAGGGCTAGGAAGTCAGCAGCAAGATCGCCATTTATCTGTTTAATGCCAGGAGAGGAACGATACATAATTGCATCATCCGCACAGAGGTGCACAGATGCACCACCGCAGTTGCTGGGTAAGTTAATAAATAAGTTAATAAACAGGGAGAACAAGACTGGACCCAGAATTGAGCCCTGAGGCACCCAGTGCGATACTGGCCTAAAGCTAGAGAGAGAGAGAACCAGCCCACTTAACCTTTTGGGAGCAGCATGATAGCTGTGGATCCAATCAAGTGCTATGGGATCAATAATAAGAATATGCAGCTGCTGGAGCAGGAGACCAGGATTCACCAGGTCAAACACTTCAGTAAGGTCAACAAAGATGGCACTCATGTAAGAACCATGATCCAGGGCTTGGAATATGTTAGTGGTTACTTTTATCAAGGCAGTGAGGGTACTGCGATTCTTTCTGAATCCAAGTTGGTAGGGGGATAGTAGATTGTGGTGTTCCAAATAATTCTGAAGTTGGTTATAGACTATGCGTTCACGTTTTAGCCGGGGGGGGGGGGCAAAGGATAGATATGGGACAATAATTTGCAGCTATGTTACTGGGCCCCCCCGTATGCACCATCACGACTAGCGCTACTTTCTACTTGGGGACAGTGCAGGATAGGAAGGACTGATTAAAGAGGTTACACACAGGGCCCGCGAGGGCAGGATCGCCTCTCTTCTCCTCCCAAACGAGAAGAGCCTGATCCCTGGAGTAGGAAGACCTTTTTGGCAGGATTTCTGAAGGGATATCCAGAAACTCTACAGTGTGCCCAACGGACACTAGTTGCAAGACCCAGGCATTGGAGGTTACATCCTGCCAGTCCTGCGTGTGGCGGGCAAACCTTCCCCCCACCTGCTCCTCGCCTTGAGACTGAGGGGTTGGTGGGGGTAGGGAGTCAGGAGGTGGAAGGGCATTCAGAAGCAGAGCCTCCTGAGCGTCTCTGGTTCTTGGGAGGTGGGAAGAGTGGTGGAGCCTGTGGCCTTACATTTGCCCTGGTGTCAAGCCAGGGTCTGTTTCCTCTGCCTCCATGTCCTTTTCCGAAAGGGCTGCTGCTGTTGTTGAGTGCCCAATCGGTACATAGACCACACTGATCTCAGGGCGAGGCCTCTGTCCTGAAGATCTGTGATGACATCTTTGGTATCACCACCAAAAAGCACCGTTCCTCTAAACGGGGCATCATGGATCGCTGACGTACACGTACCTAATTAGTGAGGCCACAAATGTGAAGCCAGCGTGCTCAAGAGAGATGACAGTTACCGAGGCACGGCTACAGAGTCGACATAGTCGTATGTAGCCCACAGAGCATGCTTACAGGAGACTCGTGAGAGGCGGAGATCCTTGCGAGCTCCTCCTTGAGGCTCGAGGGTTCCATAGCCTGGACCAGAGTCTCTAGCCTGGTTAAGGTGGCTTTTTAGTGACACACCACATAGGCCACATAATTCAGCGACTGAAGAGCACATGTGGCCGAAGAGTAAACCTTCTTGCCGTACTGTTCCATCTGCCGCGACTCGTCTGGAGGAGGTGTGCGCATGTGCTTGGGTGCAGAGGAGCGGTCATGAGTACATGAAATAATGACAGGGTTGGCCTTTGGATGTGCCTTAACAAAAAGGGAATCCTTAGGTGTCTGGTACACTGTCCGCCCTCTTGGGGACAGCCAGAAGAGAATGAGGCATCTGCCAGACTGTAGTGATGAGGTCCGATCCAGAGAGGAACCGGAACCAGACTCCAAATCCAGAGGTTTGGCGAGTCTCTGTCGCATGGGGTCTTGTTCTTGACTCCTAATCTAAAAATTTTCTATGGACCCTAAGGGTCCGAAAGGCAGGGTCCTCGGGGTGACCTTCTGACTGCCGGGTTCATCCAGAATCTTCTCCGCCGACTCATTGGCATCCTCCTCCTCCTCCTCCTCATCGTAGTCCGTCCCCTCGTCCAGAAAGTTGCGACTGTCCGGGAGAACCACAGTATGACCGACTGTCCCCAAGATCTGGACCGTGGATGGAGGAGACGAGCTCCTCAGGGACGGAGATTTGGTAGAGTGTGGGAGTGGGAGTCTGCTTTCCAGATCTGACACCAGCTCCAAACGCGCCCCCTGCCACCAAGACTGAATTAAAGTCTTAAAGTCCAGTGTGGCCGGAACAGGTGGTGGAGGAGGAGGGTTTACCGGGAAGGAGGGTAAAGGTACCCCTGGTAACTCGGGAAGTGATGACCCTGATAGGGATTATAGCCAGGGTAGTACTGTCCCAAAGAACTCCAGTCAAGAGGGGGACCAGCGGGTAGTGGTCTCCAGGATACCCCGGGGGGGGGGTAATAAGGGACAGTCTGGGGTCTAGAATATATCCCTAACGTTAGGGGCCGACGGGGAGGGGAACCCACGCCGGCCCACTGTAGTGAAAAATCAATGGCAGATCCGGCATCGGGAGAGCCAACATCAGGGGTACCGACATCGGGACCGGCACCACCCGATTCAGCGCCGGAAAAAGATCCGTCGTCAGATGGGCTGGCGTTGGGGCAGTACGAAGGGGACCATGTCTGGCACTGGAGCCGAAGGCTGGGGCAGATGACTGGGTCCAGGCTCGGAGGGTGTCATCTGGGGATCCGGTGATGGGTTAGGTTTAGTTGGATCAGACAGTGGGAACGGGATATTAGCCAGATCTGGGGGAATTCCACCAGGGGGGAGAGGAGGGACCTCCACTGGAAGGCTGGATGGCTGAGGAAGAGCCTCCTTCCCCGTGACCCCGTCAGGGGAATGCGGAACGGACCCCGAGGAAGGGTTTTCTATGTCGAGGGGTTCTGCACTGTCCTCGCCAGAAGTACCCGGAGAAGAGGAGGGTACCAGCAGGGATGAAGGGCAGTCTCCCCCTGGTTCTGCCGGACGTCGGGAGAGGCGCAGTTAGGCTCAGACGTGAGAACCATGTCTGGGCGACCGTCTGAGGCGGGCAGAGGAGGAGCCCCCAGCCAATTTATTGGCTGGAACCGGGTTGGTAATCAAGGCCTGGGGAGCAGACTTATCGGCAGCCGGGCGATCTCCAGAGGCCAACTTAGTGGCAGGAGCGGAGCGGCCGGAGGAGCAGACGGACAACTTACCCGAGGAAGTTTTGTCCAACTTACCATCTGACATCTTCACCGTAGGCGGCTGGGAAATGGTCTTGTTCATCGAGGGCTGTGAGGCCTCTGGCTGGGCCTCCACGGAGCACTCCCTCTCCCTAGATTTCTCCATGCGATGTTCTTTCTTTGAGGGAGAAGATTTTTCAGCAGAGGATTCGCGGATCCGGTCCATCTGCTTTTCTAATGAAGCAAGATGGACTTTAAGAAGGTGGGCCTCCAAAGCCCGCTGTCTCTGCTTTCTGGTGGCCTGACTGAACGGTTGGCGCCCTGGGCAGGATAAGACAGGGTGGTCTGGGTCTAGACAGATCATGCATTTAAGGTGAGCATCTTTATGAGGAATTTGTGTGCTCAAGACGAACACTTCTTGGATGAAGACATAAGCAAACTAGAATTTGTGGAAAAAGATTACACGAAGGAAAAATCTGGCACATGAACTAACATGACTATCGCTACGTAAGTCTGCAATTCGACTGTCACGAGGCGACGTCCGGAAAGAACTGGAGGGCGGGCGTGGGGACCGCCCATTATATACGATCATGCCGACACTGGTCACGTGATGTCGGTTGGGCGGTTCCCCGTCAGGTATTGCTAGAAAAGTCTGCCATGCGGCCCAGACGCCAGGTGGCGCTAGTCCTATATGTAATGACCTACTGAAGGAACCTTCTCGAAGTAAGATGTTGGGCTCTAGGGTGTCATAGCCATGCGAACTCTCAGCTTTTAGGTTAGCAAGAAGCCTCTGAACCTTTTTAAGGAAGGCCAGCTTTAAGTGAAAAGATGGTCTGGCCCCCTTATAGTCAGGCGTGGAGGGGGCATGGCAGAATTGTAAAAGAGCGAAGGGCATCTATCAAGGTCATTAAAGCCAGCTACGATCGAAAGGGGGGTCCGTAAGGGAGGTGCCTTGGGCACAGAGAGAGCTCAGGAGTTGAGCAGCCTTTCCCTTGATCAAGGAGTTGACCTGTCTCCAAAATGATTTGGGGTTACTTAGGTGTTGAGTTTGTATTGTTTTATAATGATGTCGCTTGGCTTTATTTAGGGAGTGTTTGCACTTATTTCTAAGCCACTTTTCTTGTAGGATCGCCGGGCACGGTCACAGGAGGACATAAGCATCCTAATGTCCTCATTAAGCTATGGGGCCTTGACACCTTTGGACCTACATTTTTATGGGGAGCATGATGATCAATGATTTGGGTAAAGGTGGGAATGAAGTAATCCAAAGCTAGGCTGATGTCAGGAAGAGTTTTAATAGGGTTCCGGTCCGTATTATAGATAGAATTGATAAAGTCTCTAGTGTCCAGTCTGGGAGAGGAACCCAAGTGGAGTGCCACAGGGATCAGGGTTGGGGACTACTCTTCCGTATCCTGCAGACATGGGGACAGAGTGCAAGGGTTGGATTATTAAATTTGCTTATGATAATTAACTGGGGTATAGTGTCGAGATGACAGATCATGAAAGACATCCAGGGGAATCTAGACCAGCTAGTTACTTGGGTAAGGTGATAAAAAATTTCCTTCAATGCAGGCAAAAGCACAGTAATCCAACTGGGTGAAAATCAGAAGAGAGAATATTTTTTGTTACTTTTTTATTGAAAAGTCTTAAACATGGTATATATGCAACTTGTTTTGAGAGTGCCTGTAAGGAGGTACACAGTACAGCAAATAGCAGGGGTCTAGCTCTAGTTTGCGAGGATACAATCAGTGGTCGAAATTAAGTTTTGCAGCCACTAGCCAGCAGGGCTACTGACTGGGAAAAGTCAGTTGACTCACACACTTTACAGCAGGCCCAGCTAGTGTACTTATTGAAATGTTACTTTCTCTACTACAAGCCCGCAGGGCTAGTTAAGGACATTTGGCTAGTGGTCTGGTGCCTAGTTCGACCCCTGCAATATTCAATTGAGAACAAAGCATGTAGAAGTCTAACCGAGATATCCAAAGTACATATTTTAAATGGTACATAAATCATATTTTCTGATTAAGAGAGCAATCTGGGAGTTATTGACAGTAAAGACCTGGGGCCTGATTCACAAACGTCCACCTAGACTGACGCAAAGTGCACCAGACGCCCACATATGGCAAAATGGGGTACACCAGGTACCCTGCACCAGATTCTGGTACAGTATGAGTTCTGTTGTGAAAGTCCCCCAGGCTGTAGCAAACGAAGTCATGTGCCAAACCACTGGCGCAAGGGAGGGGTTTGACAGAGGCTGCAATCATCTCTTGCCCACTGCAGCTCCAGTATGTAGTGGAAACCATTAGGCAGCAAACACGAACTGAGGCACCCAAGCAACTGCAGCAAGCACTTCCCCAGAGCACTATCAGGTAACAATGCGTAACGCTTGTACAGGATATGTCAGCTGCTAGCTGTGTTGTAGCCCTGTAGCTCTACAAGAGATCAGTCTGACACACAAATGCCATGCCACATACCAGTACAATAGGCACTGTGCAGCATACCCTGGAAACACTACTATAGCAGCTGGGTTGCACATTCAACCAGCCAAACCACGAGCAACACACTGACAATGACTATTCCGTTTAAATAGCAGCATACCAACATCAGTGTTGTAGCAAGATACCTTCCTGCAAAATACTGCAATAAAGGGCTAACTCAAAATACCATGCTGCAACTATCCTCTGTGACTGTTTTATGTCCAGACATAGTTCTGAATACATCAAAGTTTGTCAGTACTCTGTCTGTTTTGCAGGCCCTCTCACCTGTGGTCACCTAGTACAGTCTACTAATCCGTATGACATGTTCACAAAGCGTGTGTCAGGGATGCATGGCTGAGTATGTAAAATGGATGTGGACCACTGAGTTGAACATATAAGTGGACGTCTGACATAAATTAACTGTTTCATACCTCTTCTGTAGCTGCCTATTCCAGTAGGTGTGGCACCGTTCAGTAGCTGGCCAGGTCAGTGCCATCCGTCCTCTATATATCAGTGTCGTGGAGGGCCACACTGCAATATTCTGGGCAGCCTGTCATACTGCGGTTGCACTAGGAGTGCACCACAGTGTGCCCCGTGATGTACGCGAGTGCTGTGGCAGTTATGCTACTACCACAACACTGGCGGCTCGCAAGGATTAGCCTCACCAATCTGTGCTGTTTCGGTGCAGACTGCTGGCATGGGCTCCCATCCAACCTGGCAAGTGGCACACAAGCTGTTAAAAGCAGCTCCAGGCTGGTCTAACCCCCGACAAGCCCTGCGCCTGTTGCGGCATTCTGTGAATCCAACATATGGGGATATGGCAGCACCGCCATGGCGCAAGCCTCTGCCCGCCCAGGTGCAGTCATGTGTCCGCCGCAATTGCGGCATGGGCAGTGGTCCCCCCCGTGGCACAGGCTGTCTTTTGGAATCAGGACAAGTGCACAGTACGGCGCAAGGTGCCCCTTGTGCCATTTCTGCTTGGCGTAAGCACTGTGCACCATTTCCAAACATCTAAGAATCAGGCCCCTGGAATTTAAAACCCGAAGCAATTAAAAATGTAACCATCCAGCTACAGATCTGTATTCAGAAAAAGTTTACCAACAGGAATGGGGAGGTGGTAATACTGCTGTGCCATTTACTGATGAGGCCTCACCTTGAGTAGTACAGACAGTGTTAAGCCCCATACCATCGAGAGGAAGTGGGTTTCAAAAAGAGCTAGCAGAATTGTTAGAGGTATGGAGGTTAAGTCATACAGGATGATAAGTCATACAAAGACTTATGGTGTTCGATCTACACATGTTCAAGTGTAGGAGGATCAGGGAAAGGGGGTGCCATGATACTGTTACTCCAGGATACATAATACTCCAGGCTACAAAAGGTCCAGGACTACTTAAACCTTTGCATCTAAATGCAAAATCTAGTACAACCAAAACATGGGATCAAGAACTACAGCTTCAGGAAGAACAATTCAGAGCACAACATAGGCAATATTTTTTAACCAGAGGGTGGTACACATCAGAAATAACCTGCTAATAGATGCAAATGAAATGCTCAACCATTTAACGTCATGAAGTACCAATTAGACAAATACATGAAGACTAAGAATATGCACTGTTACAACCACTGAGTTAGCCAGAGACAGTTCCAATGGGCCATCCAGCCTGCTTCTTTCTTCATTTCTTATGTTTCAATGACACAACACTAACCAATAAATACAGGTTACTCACCTGTAACAGGAGTTCTAGGAATGGTATATGTTGTTCATCCACACTCATTGGCAGGTATCCTTGCCGCTTTAAATCTTGCCGGAAGGTCTTCAAGCTGGCTCCTCCCACCCACCCGGGTGGTAAAACTCTCGGCTCCACCCCATGACGCCAGATCTGACCCGCTGGAAGCTCAGGTTGTGCGTCGGGCCGAGGAGGTCGAGAGTCACGAACACATACCATTCCTAGAACTCCTGTTACAGGTGAGTAACCTGTATTTCTAGGGCATGGATATGTTGTTCATCCACACTTATTGGCAGACTCTAGCAGTTCTCTGGGAGGAGAGAGGCAAGACACACACACCCCCTACTTAGGGAAGAGAGACTGGAGAACCGAGGCCCCAAAACCAGCATCCCGGTGTGACTCAAGGTCGATGTGGTAGTGGGTGATAAAGGTGTGTGCTGACTTCCAGGTAGCAGCCCTGCAGATTTCCTGGATAGGGATGTCCCTGGAAGCAGCCACCGATGCAGCAGTATGGCGGGTAGAATGAGCTCTTATCCCTCTGGGAGGCTCCATGCCCACCAACCTATAGCAGAGATCTATGCAGGAAGTGACCCACCTGCTTATCGTCCACTTGGCTGCAGGTCTGCCAGGTGCGGCTTCAGCGTAGGTGACAAACAGCTGGCGAACCTCTCCCCGAATTTCAGCCGTGCGCTCCTTATAGTAAGCGAGCGCCCTTCTAGGGTCCAGAGTATGGAGTCTATATTCAGCCTCCGAGGTGTGATTAAGGTTACCTGGTTAAGGTGAAACTCCGACACCACCTTCGGAAGGAATTTCGGGTTGGGAGCAGGACAACCTTGTCCCTGTGGAAGACCAGGTAAGGAGACTCGATGGAAAGCGCCTGGAGCTTTCCCATCCTTCTGGCTGACGTAATAGCCACCAAGAAGGCGGTCCTCCACGACAGGTGAGAGATCACACCTGTGCATTGGTTCGAATGGCTTGCCCATGAGCTTTGCCAGTACCAGCAGTAGATCCCACGGAGGTGGAGGTTCTCGCACCAGAGGGGAAATGTGATCAAGGCCTTTGAAAGAGCCCAGACCACCTTCTCCTGCGCCACCAACTGCTTCCCGGCCCGCGTCCGGTAAGCAGAGATGGCTGCCAGGTGCACCCTTAGGGTCGTCGACCTGAGCCCTTGCTGAGAAAGGGACCATAAATAGTCCAAGATGCTTGCCAAGGGACAGGAGGAAGGGTCCAGGCCCTTGCTCTGACACCAAATGGAAAACCTTTCCATTTGAAGGCATAGCATTTCCTGGTCGACTTCACGGGACGCCTCAACTACATTGAGGACCTCACGGAAAGACCTAGGCCTGGAACTCTAGCCGCCGAACCAGGCCAGGTGCAGGGATTGAAGGTCCGATGGAACACCTTCCCTGACTGACTGAAAGCAGGTCCGGGCAAGCTGGAAGCTGCCTCGGGAGCCTGGAGCTGAGGCTGAGGAGATCTGGATACCAACATTGGCGGGGCCAGTCTGGGGCTACTAGAATCACCTGCGCCTTGTCCCTCCTCGCCTTAAGAAGCACCTTGTGGATCAAGGGAAATGGGGGAAAAGCGTAGAAGAGGCCCGGGGTCCACGGCCTCGAGAAGGCATCCCCCTGCAGCAAGTCCTGCTGAGGGGGGCGGGCATGGAACAGCCTCAGCTTCGCGTTCTCCTTGGAGGCAAACAGATCCACCTGAGGTGTGCCCCAATGGGAGAACAGATCTTGTACCACCTCCGGCAGGAGAGACCACTCATGGGATACAGCCCCTATCCGGCTTATGGCATCGGCCAGGTTGTTGGAGGCTCCTGCCACATGAATGGCTAGGAGATCCGCCTCCAGGCTGCACACGAGTGACCAAATGCGGAGAGCCTCCTTGCACAGAGGCATGGAGCGTGTCCCGCCCTGGCGGTTTAGGTAGTACATGGTCGTGGTATTGTCCGTCTGGACCTGAACCACTTGACCCCACAGAAACGGAGCGAAGGCTGTGAGAGCTAGGCGGACTGCTCGGAGCTCCAGCAGGTTGATATAGCATCGGGACTCCCGCGGGGACCAGAGGCCGTGCACTCTGTGCTCCCCCAGATGGGCACCCCAACCCATCAGAGGCGCGTCGGTCGATAGAGAGACCGTCGGCTCGGGGCGGACAAACGGGATGCCCTCCTGCAGATGAGCTGGAACGATCCACCACTGGAGAGCGTTCCACATCCCCTGAGTCACCGTCACTAGCTGGTCCAATGGATCGCAGCGTTGAGACCACTGGCTGGCCACTCCCCATTGAAGGGGGCGCATGTTCCAGCGGGCCCAACGGACCACGCTGGTGCAGGCCGCCATGAGACCCAGGAGGCGCAGGAAGTCCCGGGCAGGGCGCGATTGCCCAACCAGAAATGATTGGGCAAAGGAGGAAAGAACCTCGGCCCTGTCCGCCGGGAGCCGTGCTCTGGCTCGAAGAGAGTCGAGCTCTGCCCCGATGAAGAGAATCACCTGCTTCGTTCGAGTTCGACTGGCTCGCTGATAAGGAGGCCGACCTGAGAGCAAACCTGGAGGGCGATCCCTGACCGCTCCACCTCCTGTCTGGGAGGAGGCTGCTATCAGCCAATCGTCCAGGTAAGGGTACACCCGACCCTCGACACTGCAGGAATGCTGTCACCACTGCCATGCATTTGGTGAAGACCCTGTGCAAGAGACAGGTCAAGGGCATGGCTCGAACTCAAAAGGATCCTTCCGCCGAAGCAAAGGAATTCTGATGAGACGGACGGATAGGACGTGAAAAACGCATCCTGCAGGTCCAAGAGCAGAACCACACTGCTACAAGGATGGTATTATCTGAGCCAGAGTGACCATCCTGAAGGTCCAAGACCTTAGGAACTTGTTTAGGTCATGCAGGTCGAGAATGGGGCGCCAGCACCGTCCGTTTTGGGACCAGGAAGTACCTGGACACAAACCCCGGGTCTGAGGGAGGGTCCGCCACCTCTCTGATCACCTCTTTCTCAAGGAGCAGAGCGATGTCGGCTCGGCGAGCCGATAGCGAGGCTAGGGACTCTCGAGTGCCCCTGGGGTGATGGCTCGAAGGGCGGGCCTGTTCGAACTCCAGAGGCAGACCTTTCCACACTTTCCAACATCCACCCGTCTGTGGTTATAGCAGACCAGGCGGAAAGGAAGTAGAGGAGCCGTCTCCCCATGGGGGAACCCTGGGTGAAGTGACGAGGTTGGGGGCGACACCCCTCAACCAGTCACTGTGGAGGCTTGGAGGAGGAACCGGCCGAGGGACCTCCTGGGCCTTTACCTCCTTGCTTCCTGGAGGAGGAAGCTGCGAGCTTGGGTTTGGGATGCCATGCGCGAGCCTGCTGGCTCTGATGCTGCTGGGCCGGACGTGCCACAGGCGCAGACGGACAAAAGGGCTAGGGTTGCGGTCTGCGGCCCTTGTCCCTCTGGGCGGATGAGACCGAGTCCAAGGTGGCATTGGACTTTTCGATCCTCTGGAGGTGGCCTTCCACTCCAGGGCCGAAGAGGTCGGTCCCCAGGAAGGGGATATCCGCCAATTTGTGCTGGGTATCCGCTGTGAAGGTGGATATCCTCAGCTATGCTCGACGGCGCATAGCCACTGCGGCCGCTACTGACCCGGCGCATGAGTCACCGATGTCCAACGCAGTCTGAAGTTGCTGCTTGGCCACTGCCCTGCCCTGGTCCCGCACCTGCTTAACCGTCGTCTCCGTGAGGGGATACTTGGCCCGCTTGGATACAGGCTCGAGCTGCATCCCGGTGGATTCCGAGATGAGCCTAAGCAAACCCATGAAGGAGGAAGGGCTATCGTCCAGTGACTGACCTCCCGAGGACTCCAAGTCGACCCGCCTGGAGAACAGGGAGGAATCGTCGGAATCTGAGTCGTCCGCAAAGAGCTGCCTTGGGCCTGAGCCACCCTCCACCTGCCGAGGGTGATCGGGAGTGAGGGTGACAGACAGCCTATGGGGCAGACCTTGGGCCGACTGAGAATTTTTGGTCGGAGCCCCAAACAATGGCTGTGGAGGCGGAGGTTCCACCGGAATCGGTGGGGCAGCCGGTTTTGGCCAAGCAACAGGCCTGGAAGTAGGCGCCTCGGCTAAGGCGAGAGGTTGCTTCGGCCACTCCGGTGACAGCCACTTGATACCTGGGGAAGGCGACGTCGGCTTGCTCGCAGACAGAAGAAGCTGCTGCCACATGAGGTCCCTCATATCATCGACGCACTTTGCTGAAGCCTCGCCCGAGGAAGAGGGATGAGCGGCGGCCGCTGCTGCATGGTGTCGGACCGCCTGTGACGGGCGGGATCGGGCTGGACCGAGAAGAAACTGAGACCGCGAACTATGGCTTTTCCGAGGAGGGTACGGGGGTAGTGCGGGGGAAATCCGCCCTCCCCTCGGCTCGGAGGGCTCAACCGTGGACTCCTGAACTGGAGGCACAGGCAAGTCCATGGACTCCTCAACCACCGCCGGGGGAACCGGGGAGTGAGGGTTTTGGCTTCACCGGTCGACAAAAATCTCGACTGCGTCGACGTGAGTCTCGGTCAACTGACCTGACGGGGACACCGTGAAGCCAGTGGCCGAAGCCGAAGGATCGACTGAAGTCGATGGTCGACTACTCGATGAGAGGGACCTCTCCCACTCCCAAGAGCGTCGACGGAGGGACTTACCTTTGTGGTCCTTCTTCTTTGACCGAGAGGAAGGCCCTGAAGATGTTGGTCCCTCTCCCTTAGTGGAGAGGGAGAGACAGAGCTCCTTAAAAGAAGCTGAACAGGAGGATCCCAGGGAGAGCGGGATAAATGTCGCGGCCGAGGAAGATGAAGATGCGGCCTGCGCCGCCTCCTCCTCGAGGGCGATCATCTGCTCAAGTTGTTCCGCCGAGCCCGCCGCCTGAAACCGCTAACCGGGCCTCTTCGACTTTACCGGAGGATAACGCTGGGTCGCCTAAGTTGTAAACGGGCGGCACGGGTCTTCCAGGACGAGGCCGAAAAAGAAAAGCACAGGTCGCAAGCTCCGCGGATCGTGCCCAAGCAGTAGACGCACGTGGAGTGCGGGTCCGTCCGAAACATCTTCTGCCCGCATGGGCACCTCCGGAAACCAGGAGTCGATTTGTCCATAGCAGCCGCGAGGGAAGTGAGTGACCGAAGTCTTGAAAACCTTAAATATAATTTTGGGTAAACCGAAGAAATAGGAACCAGTCTTATACACAGAGCGTTAAGGAAGGAACCTGAGCTTCCAAGCGGTAAGGAAGATCTGGCGTCATGGGGCGGAGCCGAGAGTTTTACCACCCGAGTGGGTGGGAGGAGCCAGCTCGAAGACCTTCCGGCAAGATTTAAAGCGGCAAGGATACCTGCCAATAAGTGTGGATGAACAACATATCCATGTCCCTAGAAACTACACTGGGATGTGGATCACAAGACTGATCCTTTACTCATCAAATCCACTAGTATGCTGCATTCAACTGCATCTAATGATCACGTTCTAGACACCAATGCAAACTGAATGGTTACATTTGGGCTGTTCAATGTCAACTCAATCAGTGGCTCCAAATCAAGCAGCTTAGATTTCTTTCAAACAAGGATGATTTCTAAAAAGCTGCAAGACAGTAGTTCCCATTAGCGCAGCAGTAGGGCTATTGCTTGCCATGCCAGTGACCCAGGTTCAAGAATGAGCCCCGTGCCAGCCCGGGAGTGGGGACTTAACATCCTAGGGGATACAATTATCCGGAGAGGGCAGCTGGCTCTCATACTACCACCTAGATGACAAAAGGTAGCAGTGTACCTGCAGACACTCGGAAGTTGGGACATCACCCGAGTAGGGTAAAGGAGGGAAAACAGTGGAAATACTCCAGCACAAAGTAAGGAAGATGGCACCTGGTACACTTGGATCCCGGTGCAGCCTCCTGTCGTATTCTGGATACCTGGAAGCTCTGAGGGATGCCTCTCCCAGTCCAGGTGTGGAAACCAAAGTTCCATGGTGGAGTATGCCACAGGTAGGAGTGATGGGGCTGGGACGTTGCTTGGGGCAATGCCACAGAGAAAGGGGTATATACAGGAAAAAAAATCTAAGAGTCATGCAGTTTCTCACAAAGTACAGTTACGTAAGAACTAACCATAACAGTAGATCTTCGAGAGGATCTCTTGCAGCAGTCCATCACCGGTAGAACTCAGCCATTAGGTGCCTGGACCACACAGAAACCTTTCCAGCCAACAGTATACCAGAGTGGGCCGCCAACCTCCAAAGTCAGTGCTTGACGTCAGCCAGTCCAATAAAAAGTGGGTGGCACCCACACCTTCCTCTTAGTTCTCCCGCTGGAGAGCATAAGCAGAATGGTGGTGGTGGTGGGGGGGGGACGGGACACAGTGGGGGGCTCAGAGGTAACCCAATAACAAGGAGAAAGTAAAAGCAGAAGGCTCACCCCTATGGAATGGGAGAGAGATACAGAAGATGTAGGAGGGAGGGAAAGCAGGGCCTGCTGCAAGAGATCATATCGAAGAGCTACTGTTACAGTAAGTTCTTATGTAACTAATATCTTCCTTCAAAGGCATCTCTTGCAGCAGGCCATCACTGGTAGGACTGAGTCCCAAGCAGTTCTGGCACTACAGACAGATGATCTGGGTGGTAGGCAAAAGGAATAACAGCCTATGAAAGGAGGTCTTGGAGAACAGCTAGGCCAAAGTTGGCCCTACGCCTAGAGGCAATGCCCAGACTGTAATGCTTGGTAAAAGTGTGGATAGTGCTCCAGGTGGCAGCAGTGCAAATGTCAGCAGCTGATATTTCTGAAGCAAGCTACTGAGGTGGATATACCCCCTAGTGGAATGGCCTTTAACCCCTCTAGGAAGTTCCTTGCCATACTTCTGGTAACAGGCAATGCAACTGGCTAACCATTTTGACAAACATCGTCTGGATACCGGGGTGCCCTCTTTCCCAGGGTGAATGCAACAAACAACTGATTGGACTTCTGGGAATCCTTGGTCTGGTCTGTACAATACCTCAGGATTCTATGAACATCCAAGGCATGGAGCAAATGCCTCTCCTTGACTGGGATGCTCCAGATTATAACCAAGTAGGTGGATGGACTTACTCAAAGTAAACTCAGACACCACCTTAGGTAGAAATTTAGGATTTGTACGCAAAGACACACAGTCTTGTGAAAAAACAAATAAGGCTCCTTACACACGAGGGCCTAAAGCTCAGAAATCCTTCGAGCAGATGCTTTCCATGATAGAAAGCGTAGCTCGCAAGACGTGGCTGGTTCAATAGGGAAGCAGAGTAAGCTTTTCCAACACAAAATTAATGTCCCAAGGCAGGACAGGGTCCCCGACTGGTGGTTTCAATTGCAGAATGCCCCACAAGAAAGTGCGGGACACATCGAGCTGCATCACTGAGCACCCATCTACAGGTGCATGATATGCAGAGATGGCAGAGAGATGTACCTTAATAGAGGAGTATTGCAAACCAGAGTCTGAAAAGGACAGAAGGTACTCCAAAACCCGAGCCACTGGACAGGTGGAGGGATCTAAATGGTGCAATGCAGCCCAAACAGCAAAGTGCATCAATTTCGCAGAGTAAGTGGCCTCAGTGGAGGGTTTCCTGACCGCCACCAAGACATCTCCTACTCTGGGGGAGACCCCAAATCTGGCAATGGATATGTCCTCAGTAGCCATGCATGGAGATGGAGAGACTTGAGATCCACATGGACCAGGGTGCCCTGTTCCTGGGAGAGCAAGCCTGTGCACAGGGGAAGAGACAGCGAAGGTTCTACCGCCAGTTGTTCAAGCAAGGGGAATCAGATTTGAGGAGGCCAGAAAGGGGCGATGATCATTGTAGCCCCCACCATCTGGAGTTTTATCAGAACTCACTGAAGGAGCGGGAAGGAAGGGAATGCATACAGAAACCTCCCTGTCCAGGAGAGGGACAATGAGTCTCACCAGAAACATCCAGGCCAAAAAGCGGCAGTTTCGAGTTGTGTGGGGATGCAAAAAGGTACAACTCAGGCCACCTCCATCTGTCAAAGAGGTCTTCTGCCACTGAGGTCAGAAGTTCCCAGTGATGGGCTCTGGTCTGCGAGCGTTAAGCTGTCTGCCAGGATGTTTTGGTCACCTGGAACATGGACAGAGTGTTCCTGGCAGTGCTTGATGCCCAATACCAGACTTTCATCACTTCCACGCACAGGAGATAGGAATGAAGCCCCCCCCCCCAAAACTTGTTTATGTAGTACATTACACATATGTTGTCCGTCTGAACCAAGAGCGGACCCAGGGAGAGCCAAGTCTGAAAGGCCTGCAGGGCATACAGAACTGCTCGCATCCTCAAGACATTTATGTAAAGATCCCTTTCTATCTCGAACCATGTCCACTGAGTTTGGTGGGTCCACATGTGGGCTCCTCAACCAAGGCTGGAGGCATGCTTTGCAAGGATCTGCTGAGGGGGCGGTATATTAAAAAAAAAAGGGAACTCCCCGGAACAGGTTGCTGGGTTCCAGTCACCACAACAGCACCTTCTTTACTGGATCAGACACCAGCACTAGTTGATCCCACAGCATCCACTGGGGGATTCGCATATGCAGCCTGGCCAAGAGAACTGTGGCAATGGCCACAGCCATGAGGCCTAAAAGCCCAGAAAGATCCCCACTGGAACGCGACAGCTGGAGTAAAGGAGTCAGGCCTGGTCCATCACACGCACTGCACTGTCTGGGGGTAAGAAGGCATTCCCCTGGGTGGTGTCCAGCAATACACTGGTAGGTTGATGCTAATGCCCAAAGTGTGGAACAGGCTGTAGGTGTGAGAAAGTTTGAAAGTGACAGTCCATGGATGGGGCCGTTAGTCAACCAACCAGGCAGGGAAAAATGTCGAACCCCTGCCATCTCGAGGCAGCTGCCACCACCGCCAGGCATTTGGTGCAGACCCTGGGGGCCGAGGACAAGCCAAATGGCAGGGCTCTGAACTGGTGGTGCATTCCCTGGAAGAGGAAAACCTTGATATGCAGGTGAGCATATGGCAAGCTGATGCCGCTGTGGGTCCTTTTCTTCTGCCTCCCACCCCATGGTGGCCTGAATGTGCCTCATGATGGCCATACAAGTCGGGTCATCGGGGGGGGGGCAGGACTTGGAGACACTGCTTGATGCCTCTTCCCCTTTGAAGGAATCAGGGCCTGAGGAGGAGGACTCACTGCTGAAGCTCTGGTCAGCATAGTCTGCATTGTCATCCCTGCCTTTCTCAGGTTGACTATCGTCAGTGTCCAGCCGACCCGGTGTTGGGCCCATCCCTAGGTGTGCGAGGCACAACAAGGCCTGGCCGAACAGGGGCCTGGGAGGTGGGTCCCAAGGGAGTGCCCTGAGGGGCCGGAGTCCTCAGGGCTGGGACCTGCATCTGCATGAAGAACCAGAGGGCAGAGATCAGACCATGGCAATCCAAAGGTGCCAGCGTCGCCTCCAGTGCAGCAGGGCAAATGGGGACCGGCGAAGGTTCTACAGGTGCCCAGCGTAGGTCCCACCAGCGATGGACAGTGGTACACAGGTGCTGAACCTACAGGACCCATTGTAGGGTACCCAAGCATAGGCCCTGTGCATGGGGGTTGCAGCAGGATGGGTGCTGGACCCACCTGAGTGGGTGGAGGGAAGATGGGAGACTGTCCCTCAGGCACCGGCTGAGGGGGTCGCAGCCGCCATGGGGTCTGCATGCTGAGGCAGAATAGGGATGGGTGCAGGTCCTGTGGGCACCAGCCGAGACAAAGCCAGAGGGGTGTCCATGGGCACCAGCTACGGGGAAGACTGGTGCTGGAGTGGAAGATGAACCCCCTGACAAACACTGAGGGGAGACAAGGCTCTGGGAAGTGCTGGTGTCCTGCAGCATCTGCCCCGGAGAAAAAGGGGCACAACCGGCCGCGGTCCTAGAAGATAAGACTGGCGTCAGTGGCACAGGTGTCGGAGGGGGCCATCTTCCGGGAGGCTGGTGCTAGCTGCACCTGCACCAGCGGAAGAGACTTCAGTCGAGCCATGTGACAGCACGCAGAGAACAAGGGCTGGAACAGCAGGGTCTGAGGGGGCAGGATACAGGGTACCCAGTCCAGAAGAGCCACCCACCACGAGGGAGACCCCAGGTGGGCAGCGGGGCCACCAGCAGCCCTGTGAAGTTAGAGTGTCTGAGGCCATGGAGGTCGACTCCCAGAGGGAGAAGGACTATTTTGCAGCTGAAGACTCCCTTTTTGTGTGGGGCCGATGAGCAGGAGGCAGACCGGGATCAGTCCCAGTCTTTGTCTCGACGCTTGTGCTTCCTGGTAGATTTGTCCTGGGATTTCTAACATGAAGACCCCAAGGACTGAACCCGAAGAAGTGGAGGAGCTCCTAGCCTGCAGCTCCCATTCCACTGAGGCAACCTTCTGCTTAAGGAGGTGGTTCTCCAGGATGTTCTGGTGATATCTGCGGGTGGCAGGTATGAACTTCTGGCAGGCCTCGCAGAAGATGAGGAAGGTTTTGAAGACAAACTGCCCAGTGAGAAGAAAAAATTACTCACCTTAGTAATGTTTTTTCTTCTAATGGAGTCTTGCTGTATTCTGACTATTGCAGTTAGGTCCTGCCTTTCAACTGCCCCGGAGAACAAAGAGTTAAACTTTCTATGGCCAGTATGGAATATTCACTGCGAGCTCGGTTGAAGCCCCTGTCTGCTGTTGTTTAAACTCCAACAGTCAGATCTTTACGAGAAATACTCACTAGAAGTTCTGTGTGGAAACTGTAAAACTCACACTAGCCAACTGGCAACTAAATTTATATAAAAGGTTTTTTTGGTTTCAAAGCAAAGAATCAAGTCAAGAAACCCAAAAAACAAAACATCCCAAAACACAAAACTCACCCAAAATAAAGGAGAGTGAAAAAGGGACACCTCTAGGGTGCCAACACTGCTCCTGCCCACCCACATCCCAAAAACCAGGTTCTGAGAGGAGGATGGGTTGAATACAGCAAGACTCCATTAGAAGAAACAACATTACTAAAGTGAGTAATTTTTTTCTTCAAACATGAAGTCTTGCTGTATTCTGACTACTGCAGACTACCAAACAGTACCTCCATGGAGGAGGGACAGAACCTACTTTGAGAATAGGCTCTGAAGTACTGCTGTGCCAAACCGAGCATCACTCCTAGCCTGGATATCAAGAGAGTAATGCTTGGTAAATGTATGGACTGTTTTCCAGGCGGCTGCTTGACAAATTTCTAAGATAGGAATATCCCTGGCAGCAGCCAGGGAAGCAGCTGTACCTCTAGTAGAGTGAATCCTCAGGCCTGATGGTGGAGTTCTACCTAGTTTTTCATAGCAGAATTGTAAATAAGAGACAATCCACCTGGCAATAGATCTCTCAGTGGCAGGTTTGCCCTTACCAACCTCTCCATATGTGAGGAACAATTGGAGGGACTCAAACCTGTGACCCTTGGTGCATTCTATGTAGTAGCTGAGAGCCCTTTTAACATCCAAGCTGTGCAGCCTCCTCTCTCCAGAGGAGGAGGAATGGTCAGTGAAGAAAAGGGGGAGAGACAGACTGGTTAAGGTGGAAATCTGAAACCACTTCAGGCAAAAACTTACTGTTAGTTTTTAGGACCACTTTATCTCTATGGAAAGAGATGAAATCAGGCTCCACTGACAGGGCTTGCAATTTACTGATACGTCTGTCAGAGGTAATGGCTACCAAAACCAGTTTTCCAAGTCAAGTACTTAAGCTCTGCAGAGGACAAAGGCTCAAAGGGTGGTTGCATAAGCTGAGCAATGCAAATATTAAGGTCCCAAGCAGAAGCAGGGTCCCTAAAAGGGGGAATTGTGCAGCAATCCTTGAAGAACTTACAAAACACAGGATGGGCTGACAGAGGAGAGGGCTTGCCTACTGACAAGAAGGCAGAAACAGCTACCAAATGCACTTTAAGTGTAGCTGGCCCAAGGCCTAGGCCATTGAGATGGACCATATAGTCCAGAACCACAGGCAACCCAGCAGATTCTGGAGAAATATCCTTATTAGAACACCAAATAGTGAACCTTTTCCATTTAGAATCGTAAGTCTTTCTAGAGGAAGGCTTTCGAGAAGCCTTAAGGATATCCAGAAGCCCTTGAGAAAGATGCAGATCAGCAAACTAACTCTTCAAGAGCCATGCCTTGAGATTGAGAGACCTGAGGTTCGGGTACCAAATCCTCCCTTGAGAGGATGTAAACAGGTTGTAATTCCTGGGAAGAGACAGGGGAAGGTGGACTGCTAAGGACAGCAACAGGGGGTACCAGGGCTGTCTGGCCCAGTCTGGAGCAATCAGAATCACTTTGCATGGTTGTGACCTTATCTTGACTAACCCCTTGAACAGGAGAGGGATGGGGGGGGGGCATACAGAAATTTCCCTTCCCAATTCAGAATCAGAGCATCCAGGGGGACTGAGCCCAAGACTGGGGGTCTGCATCAAAAGAGAGGAAGTTGGTGATTGTCTGGGGCTGCAAAAAGATCCATCTGTGGAGTGTCCCATCTCGAGAAAATCACTTTCAAAACTAGGGGATCTAGGGTCCATTCGTGATGGCCCTGGGATATCCTGCTGAGAGCATCTGCTAGGACATTGTCCTTCCTGGGAGGTGAACTGCTATCAGAAAGGTTTGCAGGGAATAGGCCAGGACCACAACGCCATTGCTTCTGTGCACAAGGTCAGACTGTGTGCCTCCTTGTTGCTGAGATGTACCACATTGTGGTGGTGGTGGTGTCTGTTCTGATCTGGACCACCTTGTTCTGAACAGATTGAAAAGGCTTGCAGTGCCAGAAACACTGCTCTGAGTTCCAAGAGATTGATGTAAGCAGAGATTCTTGAGGTGACCACAGCCCTTGGGTGGCAAGATCCCAGGTGGGCTCCCAGCCCAGCAGGGAGGCATCTGTGGTGAGTATCACTAATGAGACTGAGTGACAAAAGGAACTCCTTGTCTCAAATTGTCCTGATCCTGCCACCATTGCAAAGCCTGGATCAGGGTTTGAGTCACGGGGACTAGTTTGGTAAGGGAATCCTTTCTTTGGGACCAGAAGGCTCTTAAGGGGTCTGCCACAGTAGTTTCTGTGCTGATTTACAACTGAATGTTAGCGAGAGCTTTCTGGGGGTTCTGAAGTTAGTATATCTGCATACTGGTCGAAACTGCAAACTTACCTAGACCTGGTCCTCTGAGCTGGTGTAATATCGTCAGAGCTAGTGTCGGTCGGGACATTCTCCCACGCAGGTGCAGTATCAAGCCTGTCCTCCCGCTGCATACTAATTGTCCTCTCTCACATATAGGCCCGATCCCAATCCTGCCCCTGGGCCAGACAAACACTCCAAGGAGCAGCAGCAGCAGCTGAGCTATCTGAAGCTCCGACGGGCATGGAGGTAATTAAACTACCTCCTGAAGTGCACCCGAGGGAGGGGTGTTAGCCCACTGCCCTACCCACCCCATCACCCGCCCACCCTGGGTCGGCTTTACTTATATAGTCTTACCTATGACATCACATCCTGTTCCTAAGTAAGACATCACATCCTGTTCCTAATTTTACTAAGTCCCCACTTTCCCATTAGCAGCTTATACCAGCCTGCCACCACAGGGAACCCCGACTACCCACACTGGTTTTCGCTGTCTGAACTTCCCTCCTCCTACTTCCTGGGAACCCCTCTAACCGCACGCAGTACTTCTCTCCCCTTACTCCCACTCCTGTCTCTGAACTCTCCACATTCCTATACCCAGAAGTCAAACTAGCCTGGCACACTGATCTGACCCAACTATCAGACCATACCCCAGCCTGACGCTAACCTCTGTGTGACCACTAGAGTCGCTATTTCCACCCTGGTTTGGGCCCAGTACAAGTCCGCTTGAACCACCTGGACAGTGGAACCTACACCTGCCCAGGTCCTTTTTCCCTTGCCCCACCAGGGTTAGAACCTTGTACCCTGTCCACCAGAGTCCGTGGACCTACCACTAATCCAAAGTGGTATCCACGCCTGGGGCACAAGATACTTGTACCCTTCCTGCCTTGCTCCTTCATAGGCATTATGTTTGTGCCCTTCTCCTCAAATATCTCCCCCGTTCTCTTGCTAGTACACACATCCCATCAGCCAATCATATTCACAGGCCCACTCATCCCAGCACCCACAACTCTCCCAGACCTGGTACGATCACACCCTACACTGACCATGGACCCTGGCCCACGGCACCCACCCCCTATCCACCCCCGCTGTCTACCCTGACACTCCATGGTTGGAATTCATCCATGCCCTCCCAAACCTTCGAACCCTGCCCATTCCTTTCACCACCATGGCCACCCCCCGTCCCAGCGTACACCAAAGAAGTTGACTTACTGCACTGCCCAGACCAGAGCCTGGCCCTCCTGCTTCTACTTCTGCAACATACATCCCAACCCAGGACCAGCCCCTCCCACTCATCAACTTGGCCCACTGGCCTTAAATAGCCTCTATAAACATATGCAGCCTGCTGAAAAATTTGACGCCTCCAGTGCTGGGCCACTGTGCACACCAACCGACATCATAGCCCTGGTAGAAACCTGGCTGTCCAAATCCACTCCTGACTCTTGTCTCCCTCCTGACTATACCCCATACCGAGGACCGAGTAGGCAAACGAGGGGAGGCTGTGCACCCACACTAGGGACATAATTACTGGTCAAGCACTCCTACCCTGCTCCTTGTAAATGAGGCCCAGGCCCTCACCCTCAAGCTCACCCCTGACTCTAGGGGCCCTCTCTATTTCACCACTGCCTACATTCCCCAAAACCAGAACCCAGCCCTGGTATCACTAACTGACCATCTGGCACACCTTCACCATGCGGCGGAGCAAACTTAGTTGGTGACCTAAACATAAACTGGCTCAGCCCTCCTCTTCTCAATCCAGGACACTTTGCCGCCCAAGATCCGACTGCAACTCATCACCCAACCCACTAGAATAAACCCCAAAACAGGAACCAGCACCCTACTGGATGTACTCAACACCAACTCGACCCTAAAAATCCAAAACATCCAGGTCCTCACCAGACTCCCTAAGGACCACTCCCTATCCTATTTCTATGGGCAGCCCCAATCCCAAACCCAAAGCACAAACCACCTCAGAAGGCGCTCGCCCGGTGGGCTGAAAAAACGTGGCAGTTTCTCACCCAGATAAACTGGTCCCCATTCAGCATGCACCCGACATTGACACTGCCCTCGCTTTCTCCCAAACGCTCAACAATGCCTGTGATCTCTTTGCACCCTTCACAAAACCCGATCCAAAACAGAATGCACCCTGGGTCAGCCCTGCCTCCTACAATTGCTTAGAGATCGGGATAACCTCTGGCACCGTGCCACTGAAACAGGCTGGCTGGCTAATAGACAAGCCTGCAATGCAGCCCAGAATAAGTGCACTTAGGTGGTCCGTAAAAGCCAAGGCTGACCACTACCAGGCCACCTCACCTCTTCCTGGGACTCGCCCAAGTTCTGGGATAATATTAGCAGTTAAATGGAAAGTCACGGTCCTCCCCATCTCAGCTCTCTAGTGATGGTACTACCTCCACGATCCTGCTTACACAGCTAACTGCCTCAACACCGCTTACTGACCTTAGCTCAGTCCTCCCCAGTAATTTTGAACCCCCCAAACCAACTCCGCCCCCCGTCCCACCCCCCAGCTCCATCTGCGGAAGTATCTGCTCGAGGCCAGACCCATCCTTACCAAAGCTTTAAATGGCAACAATCCCGGCAGCGACTCACTGGATCCCAGTATCCTGCTGCTGGTGTTAGACAGTCCCAGCCCCGCCACCAGCCTACTAAACCGATCGCCTACCTGGGACAATTTCTTCTGCCTAGAAAACAGCCATAGTCACGCCCATTCATAAAGGTGGTGACAGGTCTGCAAACCAACAACTACGACCAATCTCCATCCTCCCTCCCTCTCAAAACCCTGAAAAAGTCGTACACTCAGATCAACGAATATCTATCCAAGCATGACTTCCGTGCTGGCCACAGTACCAGCACTGCGCTATTGAATTCTCCAATTTCCTTCACTCCTCCCTGGACACCAGCTCACTAGCTGGTGCAGTGTTCATTGACCTATCAAAGGCTTTTGACACTGTCTCCCACCCTCTTCTGCTGAACGCCTTCTGTCACACTGGTCTCACGGCTGGCCCACTAGCATGGTGCTCATGCTACCTAAGCGCCCGGTCTCAGTGTGTTAAAATCAGTGGAACACTCTGATACCCGCCCATACACTCAGGAGTTCCCCAGGCTCCATCCTGGCCCTCTCTTCTCACTCTATCTGAACACCCTGCCCAGTGCTTGCTCTGGCAAAATGCTTCGTATGCTGACGATGCATTTTTGCCACCCACCGCAACCCCATCTCCCTTCAGGATTCCCTACAACAGTCCTTCAATGAGGCAGATGCCTGGTTTAAGAGCACAGACTCATCATTAATCTTAAAACCAAAGCTATGCTTTTTGCCCACCCCAAAACAAAGCTAGCAACCACCCACTCCATATTCTTCCTAGTACCAAACAACCTCTGGAACAAGTCTGCTCCTACAAATACCTCGGGATTACCTTCGACTCAGCCCTCACATTCCACTAACACATTGATGCACTTGCATCCACCAGCAACATACGGCTTGGCATCCTCTTCCGCCATCGAAACTGCCTCCCCAAATGCTCCGCTCGCTGTCACATCTTCAGTACTATCCCTGGTAGACTATGGCTTACCAATCTATGATGCTGCTAACACAACTGCCCTCAAAAAAATTCACATAACCCTAAATAAGGCTTGCAGACTGATTACTGGTGCCCCCAGGCTCACACACACCTGTCAACTGTATAACGATGCTAAACTCCTGACCCTAGATGAACGACTTCGCTATCATACCTGCCTACTCACAAAAAAAAACCCTACTTGGGCTCTCTCCACCAGGGGTGACTGCATCCATCCACCGGATCCCACCCACTGTTGCTACACGGTCCTCCTACAAGACCGCTCTACTGGTCCCCAGATCAAGAACCACTCATGGTCAGAGGTCCTTCTGGTACAGAGCCCCACTCTGGTTTAACTCTCCTTGCCACCATCTCCAATGCCACCACAATTCCAAATTCAAACCACCCTTCAGCCAACCTCAACACTTGAGCTGTTCCTGTCTCTGAATGAGGCCTCGACCCTCCACTCGTGACAATGCCCACCAGGCAGTTCCCCACCCAGCCCACCCCATCCCTTACCCAGCACACCATTCCTAAGTATAACCTGGCCAGAGCCTGCTGTATCATGCCAGTTGATTGCTCAGCAAATGAAACCAATTGTGTCAGACCTATTTCTATTACATGTACCCTGTAACTTAAATGTATGTTGTTTGACCACAGTGTGACGTGACGCCTCTAACAAACGCCTACTTGAAGAATACATAGTACAGGTTATCTAAATGCTATGTATGTCTCAATGTGACAAGGTACCTTTGGAAACGAGCCTCTGGCTCAAAGGTTGTAAACTGATTCTCACAAATAAAATAAAAAAGTGGAACTGAATGTCCCTCATCTAGAATCTTGCTCCCTGGACCACTGCTGTGGAGGCTGCTACGTGGCCCAGAAGCTGCAGGAAATGCCTTGCTGGTCGAGATGCCTGTAGGGTGAATGAAGAGGCCAGTTCCATAAGGGTCCTTGCCCTGTCCAGGGAAAGGAAGGAACGCTCTTGCCCTTACTGTATCCAGCTCCGCCCCTATGAAGGTGAGGAGCTGTACTGGCTCGAGAACTGACTTTGGAAGGTTGAGGCGGAATCCTGAGGAAGTGAGCACTTGCTGAGTTATTTGCAAGTGTGACTTGACTTGGTCTGGAGACTGACCCACTATGAGCCAGTCGTCCAAGTATGGAAAGATGGAGATTTCTCTTCTTAGGAAAGCAACCACTACTGCCAGGCACTCTGAAAACCCTTGGGGCTGATGTTAGGCCAAAGGGCATTGCTCTGAATTGATAGTGGCCTGAAGGCAGCTCGAACCTGAGGTACTTTCTGTGGGAGCACCTGATGGGAATGTGAAAATAGGCATCTTTGAGGTCCAGGGAGGCTAGCCAGTCCCCTGGTCTTAAAGAGGGCAGGATTATTCCCAGAGTCACCATTTTGAATTCTGGTTTTAAAAGGTGCTTGTTCAGATATCTTAGGTCCAGGATGGGCCGCCATTCTCCTGTCTTTTTGGGGATTAGGAAGTACCTCGAGTACAATCCTTTGCCCTTGTGTAGGGTGGGAACCCTCTCTATGGCTCTGAGAGCCAGGAGGGAAGAAACTTCTGCCTCTAGGGCAACAGTCTCTGATGGATTTGCAGGTGGAAAAGATCTGGTTCTCATCTTGGGAAATTTTTTGAAGCCGAGAACCAGTCCCTGGCTTACTACTTCTAGGACCCAAATGTCTGATGTCAGAGACTTCCAGTCCTGGACAAAGTAAGCCAGCCTGCCCCCTACAGGTACTGGAGAATCAGCCCAGGCAGACCCATCAGGGTGTCTGCTTGGCAGGGGCTTTAGGCTGAGGGGTGGATGCAGGCCTGCTCATTCCCCGTCTGCCTCTCCCTCTGAAGAACCCCATCTGAGCGTAAGAAGAGGAGGAGGCCTGGGCTTGGTGAAAAGGCCTGCCCCTGGACTGCTGCCTTTGAGGAGCGGCTTGCCTTTTTTTGGCCTGAGCATTCCTGTAGGTGGTCCTGTACTTGTCCATCTTTTTCATGTAGTTCTCTGTCTGTTCCCCAAACAGAGAATTACCAATAACAAGGAAATCCATGGCCTTAGCCTGGGTATCCTGTGATAGGCTAGTACATCTGAGCCAAGCCATCCTCCAAAGGGCCACAGATGTAGCCATGACTCTTGATGAAACATCACTGGAGTCCACAGCAGCATGAAATTGCACCTTGGATGCCTCAATCCCATCTGTAGCCACCTGCTCCAGCTCCTTGGCAAGCTGGTCAGGGGCCTGTTTCGCCAGAGCCAGCAGTGTCCCATCTGGACTTCTGGTATCTAGCTGTGTAGGCCATATAGTTAGCCTGCCTGAGTCCCAAAGATGCTGCCATGTACTGCTTCTTTGCCATGGCATCAATCCTCCTGGAGTCCTTATCTGGGGGGGTGTGATGCCAAGGGGATATTTGCCTTATCACAGGCAGCAGCTTGCACTACCCCAACATGGCTGCATTGCTGAGAAAGGAACTCCGTGTCTAAGCCTGAAAGAGAGTGTACCTCTTGTCCATTCGTCTGTCCACAGGAGGTATGGAGTTAGGAGTCTTAAGAATTTTATTTGTCTGTTTCCCAAAAGATTTATGGAGGGGAATAAACAGTCTCCTGGACTCTGGGATGTCCATCATTTCAACAAAATCAGGCTCCTCCTGATCCTCTACTGCTTCTTCCATTGGAAGCTGGAGGGTTTCAGACACTTTTTTGTAAAACAAAGTGGGAAGGGGACTCAGAAAGCCTAGGAAGACAAACACCTGAAGGTCTGTCTGGGGAGATATCCAGGTCAATAGGCACACCCAGACTTTCATAATCACCATCATCATCCTCATACTCTACCTCCTCCTCATCCGGTTCATAAAATTCTTCTGAAGTGTAATCCGGAACTGGGGGAACCGACTGAACCAAACCCCTGCCAGATGGTGCCGGTTCGGCCGGAACCAAAGTAAGCGAATGCACTATTCTTATCACCTTGGCTATCTCATCAGCGGTCGGAGTATGAATTTCTGGATCCGAACCGGACAATTCATCTTTTCTTTCTTTTAACTGGAACAGACTCCTCAGAATCGGCTCTCCTCTTGCCCGAAGAAGTATCGCCCTGGTCAGAGGGCACTACTCCTGGTTCGGTCGGAACAGAGCCGGGCTGGCCATCCGGGTCAGCGGACTTCTCGGCCTCCCTTTCCCTCAGTCTACCTACTCTCTTACCCAGGGTAGCTTTGGGAAAATTCTTACAAATTTGGCAGTCTGAATCAAGGTGGTCAAACCCCAGACAATAAACACAGGTGGTGTGGGGATCAACCTTAGCAAAGGCTTCCCTACACACACTGCAGTGTCAAAACCCAGTGGGCCAGTTTTTTTTCTTGGGTTTCTCAGACATGGCCAATCCTATCCAAAACTTACTCTTTTTTCAGCAGTCCACCAGGCAAGACTCCCCTATCGGTTCCTGACCGTGTTACAGGTCTTGGAAAAAAATGTAATAAAATCAGTTTTTTTTTTTTTTTTAGAACCAATACGGACCGGTTACCACACTCTAAGTAAATACACACTTTTTTTTTTACCTAAACTGATCGGTTCAGCCGAACCGATCTGACATTTACAAGTTCCACACAGAAACTAAATGCAAAACTTATCTAGTACTCACGGTACCACAGAGAGAGACTTAAACAGACAGATTCGGTAGCAGAAATTCGGTAGAAACCCAGCGAAAAATGACACTTTAACTGACTTTTTTGAACCGAGCAAAGGAGAAATCTCCAGAGCAACTGTTCAGTAAGGCGGAGTAAAGAATCTGACAGTTGGAGTTTAAACAGCAGCAGACCGGGGCTTCAACCGAGCTAGCGGTGAACATTCCATGCTGGCCATGGAAAGTTCAACTCTTTGTTCTCCGGGGCAGTTGAAAGGCAGAACCTAACTGCAATAGTCAGAACACAGCAAGACTTCATGTTGTTTGAAACTGTGTTGGAAGTATTTGGTTGATTCAGGCTGGATAAGTCTGCTATCCCCCAGAGGCAGGTAGGCCCTGCCTTGCAGGGTATCTAGTTCTGCTCGCATGAACCACTGTGCTTGAGCAAGCTGGGGACAGACTTTCTAACTGTATCAGGAAACCCAACGACCCCAGGAATCCCTGGGCGAGTTGCAGATGCTTACACTTGCTGGAATGATTTTACAAACCCCAGCTAGTGATCTAGGTAAAGAAAAAATCTGTCACGTACTTTGAACATTGGCTTTGTTAGGTGCCTAAAACAGGCCACCACTCCCCCACTCCTCATTTTTTTGTGGTACCCTTTGTTGTAGTAGAACAGGGTCCACTGTCCTTGGCAGTAACAGGTTTGACAAACCTACTTTTAATTGAGGTGGGGGAGGGGCATGTCAATTCCTGAAGTACCACTGCTGTGGGTACTGTAGATGCAGAGGTGCATTCATGGCCTGATAACCAAAGGAGCCTGCTGTGAAATGATCTGCCTCCCATCCCACGTGTTTTAGTGGAAAGGGAAGCCCCTTCTTGTGCAGCATTGCTACTGTATTGTATTCATGCACCTTTTAGGCCTTTATCTTTTCTGCAAAGAGGGAGTTACCCTCAGCTGGGAAATCCAGAGTCTTGGTTTGGGTATCCTAAATGAGGTTTGTAACTTGCAGCCAGGCAAACCTCTTCTACTCATTGTATTTACCATCCCTGGTAAGAGTCTTTAGAATCAGCAGATATTTGAGACTGATAACAGTATTTGGCTCCAAACCAAAATTAGCTGTTTTAGCTAGGTCATCTGACAGACGAGTCTGGACCTTGACTACTACAGCAGGGGCCCGACTACCATAACAACTTTTGGTATTGACATAAGCTTGAAAGTCTGCCTGCCTGATAGCTGGGAAAACTGATAAATGCGAGGGGTATATTTGCCTTGTCATAGGCTGTCACTTGTACCACCTCTCAGTGGACAGAGTGAGAGGATAAAAATTCATCCCCTTCTGATCCAGCTTATACGTCTTGTACAGTCTCTTATCAAAGAGGGGAGACAAAGCTTAGGAGTTTGTAAACTCTTTAAAGTATCTTCCTTGAAGAATACATTCACAGGAAAGAGAAGGTTTTGGTGGGTGTCAGCCCAGTCGTATCTCACAAAGAGTGTTGTGTGAAGAACAATCCTCATGCTCTGTGGAGAAAATCAAACTCCTATTTAGGGGAAAACCTAGGTTTAATAGGTTCCCCTTTGTCCATTTCATCATAAACACATATTCCTCTCTGTAACATTAATAGTAAAATTGAGCAGAGGAGACAGCTGCTTGCAGGGGGTCTACTACTTAAAAGCAGACAGCCTCTGTAAGCTTGAATGATCTCAGCAGCCTGCAATTTCTGCAGGAGTTGGAAAGTATTATAGCAGGCACAGAAGTCCCCAAATGTTGTCCAGCAGGGGGTTCTGTGTGCTTAGTTTTCTTTTGATGTTTAGAGGGAACCAGAGAGTTGGCCAGTTCAGCAAGCCTCTTAAAAAGTGCTTGTATACCAGTCTCAAGGGTAGCAGTTACAGTAATTAATATTGTAGTTTCACCCACAATAATTTAGGGTGTCAGCTGGTCAGAGCTCGAGGGACCCTGAGGTGGTGACAGTTTTCTTCTTTTAGCCTTATTCAGGCATTTTTAATAATTCTGTCAAGACATGAACGAAGGTTTTACACTGCTGAAGTGTCTGTCTCAACAGAATTCACCACACTCAAAAAACGTTAAAAACCGGGATTACCAGTTTTTTCTTTTCAGTTTCGAAATGTAAAACCCATAAACTCTGCAACCGCTAAAATATTGTTTAAAGTATATAAAGCGATTGCAGTCTGTTTCTGAACCTATCGGAACCGGGAACTGAAGTAAAAGTGAACCGAAGCCAACGGCTCAAGAACCGGGATTAGCGGTTCTAAAAACAAGTTTAAATTAATAAAATTAAATATAACTAAGAGTTTATAGTCAGAAAACTTCTGATAAATATAAAACAAACCTCAGTTTACCCCCAGTTATACCAAACCGGAAAAAACAGAGGAAACTCATAATTTAACACTAGAAATTTACGGGTTAGCTTAAAATTACAAAGAATAAAGGCAGCAAATGAAAAAGAATAAATACTTAAGTATATTTTATAAGTTTTCACGACAGAACGAGATGATGGAGAGGATCCATCTAGTCTTGACAGACGAAGAGAGAAATCTGAGGGTTAGAATGTAGGCAGTTGAATGGTGGCAGCATTTGAAAAGTGGCACATGCCAATGATTCCATCATTAGCATATTGTTCCATCTCCGGGCAGATCTGGCTTAGAGGCATACTGCATAAGAGTTAGGAAAACTGGAGTATTCCTGGGGTGAGAAATAGGTAACTCTTCTTTCTTCAAGGATATCTCCTCCATTAGGCCACACCTTTGGAATGAGTCCCAAGCAACCCGAAATAAACAGATGGGAGGTAGTTACAGTCTGAAATATGTTCAGGACAGCATGCCTTGCACAGCAAGCCTGAAGCCAGCACATTTACGACAGATTATGTCCTGACTGTAATGTTTAGTGAGGTGTGGAAAGAGCTCCGAGTAGCTGCAGCACAGTAACAGAACGTAATGCAATGTGTTAACCATTTGGATAGGCACGGTTTAGACACAGAAGCACCCGGTTTCTAGGAGAGGATGAAACAAAAGGGTGAGAGGACTTTCTGCAGTCTCTGGTGCGATTCATATAGTATACAAGTATTCTACGTACATCTAAAGTATGAAGCAGTGCCTCACCCAGACTGGCATGCTCAGAGTAGTAAACAGGTAGGTATACTGTTCGATTCAGAGTAAATTCAGACACCACCTTTGGTAAAAACTTAGGACTGTATGCAAAGAAACTGTTTTTTATGGAACACAAAATAAGGAGGCTCACACTGAGCGCCAAAACCCTCTGAGCAGAAATGACTGCAACTAGAAATGTTTTCAACAATAAACCACGTCAGTCACAACTCGCTGCTACCTCCAAAGGAACCTACTTCAGTTTCTCAAACACAAAAATCAAGCCCTAAGGCAGGACTGAATTGTGGATAGGAGGTTTCCATATGCGGAATACCTCTCAGAAAAGTACAGGATACCTCTAATTGGGCCATCATATGATCCTCAATCATATGGGGACATGGGGCATGGAAAACTAATACAGTGGCCAAATGCACCTTACATGAGGAATACCATATACCAGAGTCTGACAGGGACAGCAAGTATTCCAACACAGCATTTACAGGACATATAAATGGGCCCGGATTTCTGGAAGCAGCCCCCAAAGTGCACTGCTTTAACTTCAAGGAATAAGTATGACTGGTAGAAGGCTTTCCAGCTACAATCAGTACATCAGAAACCTTAGGTGATACCCCAAAATGTGCAATGATGTCTTCAGGAGTCATGCGTGCAGATGTAGGGATTTCAGGTAAGGATGGACCAGGAATCTCGAGCAGGGGCATAGAAGGCTTCACTGCCATCTGCTGTAGATGCAGAAATCATTATGATGATGCGAGTGGCACTCTCCATCCGCAGCTTGAGCAGCACTCTCTGTATTAGTGGAAATGGGGGAGATGCATATAGGTATTTCCCTTTCCAAGACAGGGACAAAGCGTCTCACCAGAAAACTCCAGGCCCTGAAGCAAGTGAGTAGAAACGTAGCAGTTCTGCATTGTGTGGGGATGCAAAATGGTCCAACTCTGGACAACCCCATCTTGTGAAGAGGCCACCTACCATGGAGGTTAGCGGTTCATTTTCATGAATCTTGGACTGTGGCCTGCTTAGCCAGTTTGCCAAGATGTTTTGGAGACCCAGGAGATGTACGGCTGACAACTGTAGGCCATGGGAAACAGCCCAGCACCATACTCTCATTGCATAGGGGATAGTAATGACTGCCCCCTTGTTTGTTGATGTAAAACATCACATTGGAGTTGCCCCTCCGTATTAATGGAGGACCAAGGCACAGATGCTCCTGAAATACCTTGAGGCTGTACAGGACAGTTCTTATCTCCAAGACATTTATGTGTAACCGGGCCGCTACACTGGTCCATAGACAGTGCATCTGGTAAGGGCCACGATGAGCACCCCAGTCAGAGCCCAACCACCCATGGTCAGGATCCGTACAGGAGCTGTTACAAGGAATGGAGCGCCCTTTAATAGACTTTGGTGATCCAGCCACTGCAGCAATGCTCTAAGCAGGGACAGGACGAGAACCATTTGGTTCAGCTCGTCCATCAACAGTTCCCTATGGACCCTGTGTGTTCACTAAGGGCTTCTCATTATGTAAACGGGCCAGTGGCACTATCACAATGGTAACAGCCATGAGACTCAGGAGACATACAATTGCTCTCACAGGGACACAGAGACTCCTGTATACCAACTGTGACTGGGCAATCAGATTTTCTCTCTTTTCTGTGGCGGGATAGCACAACCCTTTCTCTGTGTCCAAGACTGATCCTATGTACTGCAGTCTTTGGCAGGTAGTCGGCACCAATTCCGGCACTTTTACTGCGACACCCAAGTCCTCAAGCAACTGCCTTGTCTAAGACAAAGTATGCAGGACAGCTTCCCTGGAGCTATCCTTCAACAGCCAGTCGTCCAGATGGGGAACTCATGCAGGTCTTCCCTGCAAAAGGCTGCTGCCATTACTGCCAATCATTTGGTAAAGATCCATGGCACAGAAGACAAGCCAAAGGGCAATACTATAAACTGATAATGTTCCTGCTCCAGCCTAAAGCAGAGGTACTGTTTGTGTGATTTTCTGATCTTGACATAAAGGTATGCATTTTTCATGTCAAGAGAAAAAAAAAATCCAGTCTCCTGTTGGAAAAGTTACATCGGAGCTTGCAGGGATACCATATGAAACTTGTTTGTTTCCGGGACCTCGATTTCTGCATCGAAAACACCACAAGGCGCAGATCCCCTTTCCATTCTAGGACCAGAAAGTATCTAGAATAGAACCCTTCTTTCTCTGCTGAGAAGAAATGGTTCTATAGCATGTTTTTGGAATCATGACTGCATTTCTTCCTTCAAAAGGCAAAAATGGCCCACAGGATAACAGGAAGGAGGTGAAGAATGATCTGGAGGGGTTTCTTGCAGCTCCAGAACAAGCCCCTTTGCAATTATCTCCAGGACCCACTCATCTATTGTAATCTCCCACCACTGTTTGAGTTACATGGAGAGTCTGCCCCCCACAACCACCTCTGAAGGTAACAGTGGAGGGGAAGGCATCTCCGAAAGACAGTCATGCAGAGCCAGTGGCAGGAGTGCCACCGGTAACCAGCTACTCTGGATATTTCTGTGTGAGCACCTTGGGGGAGGGGTCATGGCAAGGGGCCACCTCCTCTGCCACAGCCTTGCTGATGGTAGGCATGGCCTGCTTTGGCAGCAGGCTGATGAAAGTATCCCCTCCCACGATCCCTGGCAGAAGTGGGATACAGGGGTCTGACAGACCTTGGAGTCACTCTGGAGAACTGAAGGCCTCTTCAACACCACAGCCAAACAGTTCTGCACCTCTAAAAGGGGCACTCAAAACTTCCTGTTGCATATCACTGGCAAAATGAGCAACTCCTGAGCCAAGATTATGTTCTCATACAAATGCCAGAAGCATCAGACACATTATATGCCGGGTGTAACAAATTCTTGCCAACAACAGCCCCAGAAGTTAAGGTTTTAAGTAACTCATTCTTGGCAGAATCATCAGGCAAATCCCAACCTGCAGTTTTTGCAGCTTTCCACAGGCTGTTCTGATATTTTATCTTATGGGCCTGGTAAAGGCCAGTGAGGAAAAGGCATATGCCACATCCTTGGACCTTAGTAGTGTCCTCCCACCTAATTTCTTCAAACCCTCATCAGTCAAACCACCCATCTGTCGACTCCACATCCAGGACAGTCCACCCCTTTCACCTCAAACAGCCTCACCCAGAGAAGCGAGACTATGCCTCACCAAAGTCCTGGGTAAATCCAGTCAGTGGAGACTCTCTGGACCTAAACTTTCTCCTCCTCGCTCTCGTGCTTATCCCCCTCACAAAAATCATAAATCTCTCCCTCTGCCTGGGCCAATTCCCCTCCCTCTGGAAGCTGGCAGTCATTAACCCCTTCCTGAAAGGTGGTGATAGTACCTCCCCGTCAAATTACCGCCCCATCTCCATCTCTCCCTCCCCATCCAAGGCTCTCGAAAAAATTGTTTCAGACCAGCTCACTGACCACTTAACCAAATACAATCTCCTATATGGCCAGAGCAACAGTTTCAGAACAGGTCACAGTACCACAACTGAGCTACTCGAATACTCTAGCTTCATCCACCAAGTCCTTGCCCGCAGCCACTCTGTTGGATCTGTTTTAGATCTGACAAAAGCCTTTGATACAGTCTGCCACCCCTTTCTAATAAATACCCTGCATTCCCTGGGCCTTGCCCCTGACACTGCCTCATGGTTTTCTAACTGTCTCAGCGATTGATCTCAGTGAGTTAAGACTGGGACCTCCCTCTCATCCTATCTCCCGGTTCGTTCAGGGGTCCCTCGAGGCTCTATATTAGGACCGCTACTGTCAAGTTTCTTCCTAAACGGCCTCCTCAACTCCTGCCCTGGGAAAATAATACTTTATGCCGACAACGCTGTCCTCTTTTGTTCCCACCCTGACCCTGTCCCCCTTCACTCTTGAGCTCCAAAAATGCTTCACAGAATCTGAAACCTGGTTCGCAGAACACAAGCTGGAATCAAATTACAACACAGAAACACAGACTTTAACAGCAGATAAGGACCGCTTGGCCCACCTAGTCTGCCCATTTCTCTACCTAGAGGATAAGCTGCAGATCCTATTTAACCAACTGCTTATTTCTTCCTACCCCCCACAAAAATTGCTTTATGTCTGTCCCATGCATTCTTGAATTCTCCCACAGTTTTAGACCCCACAACTTCCTCAGGAAGGCTGTTCCATGCATCCACCGCCCTCTCTGTGAAAAAATACTTCCTCACATTACCTCTGAGCCGTCTTCCCTCTATCTTCAAATTGTGTCCCCTTGTTCTTGCACATCTCTTTTTCTGAAAGATGCTACCCTCTTGGACTTTGTCCATTCCACTGAGGTACTTAAATGTTTCTAGCATGTCCCCCCTCTCCCTCCTTTCCTCAAGAGTATACATATTAAGCTCCTTTAACCTCTCCTCGTATGGTTTCCCTTGCAGACCCTGCACCATTTTAGTTGCCCCCCTCTAAACTGCTTCCATTCTGTCTATGTCCTTGCGGAGATGGGGTCTCCAGAACTGGACGCAGTACTCCAGATGGGGTCTCACAAACTGTCTATACAGGGGGATAACAACTTCCTGTTTTCTGCTGGTGATGCCTCTCCCTATACATCCCAGTATCCCCCCAGCCCTCCCTACTGTCCTCTCACATTGCATGCCAACCTTAAGGTCATCTGATATGATTACCCCCAGGTCCCTTTCCATTTTTGTTGTTGTTACTACCCCCCCCCATTGTGTAATCTTCCCCTGGATTTTTGTTTCCCAGATGCATTACTTTGCACTTCTTTGCATTAAATCCAAGCTGCCATACTGCTGACCATTCCTCTAAACTTGCCAAGTCCCTTCCCATCCTTTCCACGCCTCCTTGTGTATCAACCCTGTTGCAGATCTTTGTGTCATCTGCAAAGAGGCATACTTTTCCTTCCAGTCCCTCTGCAATGTCACTTATAAAGACATTAAAAAGGACTGGACCCAGTACTGAACCCTGCGGTACCCCACTAGTAACCCCTCTTTCTTCAGAGTGGACTCCATTTACAATTACCTTCTGTGTCCTGTTCAGCCAATGTTTTACCCAGGCTACCACCCTGGGACCCACTCCAAGGCTGGTTAATTTGACTACTAATCTTTTGTGTGGGACTGTCTCAAACGTCTTGCTGAAGTCTAGGTAGGCCATGTCCACAGCTCCTCCCTGGTTTATTACTTTGGTCACCCAGTCAAAGAAATCAATTAGATTCGTCTGACATGACAGGGTTTTATTTAACTCTAAAAAATTGATTAGCGTTTTGCTCACAAATGATCTAAAACATTTTGAAAATGCATAGCACTTGCCTCACTGTGCCTAACATAACACTTCTAGAAAAGCTATATAAAAGCTTTCTGTACAGTTAGTATTGTCCCAAGAAAAAAAACTGCTAATCAATTATTTAAAACCCTGAATGACCTTCCCACTGTGAACCCATGCTGCCTTGGGTCATGTGCCCCACTGGCCTCTAGGTACTCAACAATTCTTTCCTTCAGAAGTGATTCCATCACTTTCCCTACCACAGAGGTCAAACTGACAGGTCTGTAGTTTCCTGCCTCTGTCTTGCTCCCACTTTTGTGAAGGGGCATCACATCAGCCTTCTTCCAGTCCTCAGGTACCACACAATCCTCCCATGATCTGTTATAAAGGGTAGTCAGTGGTGTCACTAGTTCTCTGCTTAATTCTTTTAGACTTCTGGGGTGAATTCCATCTGGCCCCATTGCTTTGTCCACCTTCAGTTTTAGGAGTTCTTTCAGAACCCTTTCTTCTGTGAAAGGACTGGGATCGACCCCCCTCTCCAGAGTGCTTCTGTTAATTGGATTAGGCACCTCCCCCACTTCCTCTTTTGTGAATACTGAACAGAAGTATTCATTCAATATCCCTGCTTTTTCACTGTCACTCTCTGCTCACCCACCATCCATTCTATTCAGCCTCACTATCCCTCCCTTTGTCTTTCTACGCTCCCTGATATACCTATAAAAGGTTTTATCCCCCTTCTTAACCAAGTTGGCTATCTTTTCCTCAGTTTGTGCCTTTGCTATTCTGACTACCCTCCCGGCTTCCTTCTGCCTTAACTGGTACAGTTCTCTGTCCTGCTCCATCTGTGTTTCCTTATACTTCTTAAATGCTATCTTTTTCTCCCTAACCTTCACCGCCACTTCTTTTGAGAACCATAGTGGCTTTTTCTTTCGTTTTGATTTATTTGCTTCACACGAAGGCTTGTTGCCTCTGTGATGGCAGTTTTTATATTTCCCCATTGTTGCTCCACCCCTCCTTCTAGCTTGTTTGCTAGTGCTTTTCTAAGGCACTCTCCCATCTTGCCAAAGTCAGCCCTCCTGAAGTCCAGAACCCTCACTTTTGTATGGCTCGATTCTGTAGCCGAGTTTATCGTGAACCTACTGTTTGGTGGTCACTTGTTCCCAAATGGCTACCCACTTCTAGATCGGAGATCCTCTCACTGTCCCCATTTGAAAGTACGAGGTCTAAGATTGCTCCCTCATGAGTAGGTTCCAAAACTAGCTGTCTGAGGCATGCCACCTGAAGGGCATCAAGAATGGCCCTGCTTTTGGATGTCGCTGCAGCAAAGGTGCTCCAGTTAACATCTGGCATATTGAGGTCCCACATCAACAGTATCTCCCCTTTCTCTGCCATCCTAAGTATGCCTTCTATCATATCCTTGTCCATTCCCTCCCCCCTGACCGGGGGGTCTGTATACAACCCCTGTGCAGATTGTGGTGCCATTTCCAGTCTCTAAAGTGACCCACAGTGTCTCCTCTCCTCCTTGTTTACTCTTTTGTTCAGTTGCTTTTAGTCCTTCCCTTACATAGAGAGCTACCCCCCCCCCCAGCACTCCCTGTCTCTCCTGTAGGTTGTGTACCCTGGTATGTTAACATCCCAGTCACGGTTCTCTGTGTACCATGTTTCTGTGACTGCTGCAATATCCAGGCATCCCTCTTCCATTAAGGACACCAGTTCAGGGAGCTTGTTGCCCAGACTACGGGCGCTGGTACTCATTAACCTCCATTTCTTGATGGCCTTACCCCTTTTTGCTCCATCCCTGTCCTTATTGGCGTTTGTCACTTTCTCCATTTACCCCTGCGCTTCTCCGTATTGACATCTCTATGTTGGTGTCTACCTCACTTAGTACCCTGATTTTTGGGGGTAGGATTTCCCTGCTCCTTTCCAGTGCCTCCCCCCTTGGCTAGTTTAAATGCTTGCCAATGAAGTATTTAAACCTATCACCTAGGATCCTGGTCCCCCTCCTGGAAAGATGCAGACCATCACGCCAGTATAGGCCTGCATCCATCCAGGTGGACTCCCAGTCCCCAATGAGGCCAAATCCCTGAGCTCTGCACCAGTTTTTCAACCACTGATTGAATCCCATGGTGTGGAGCACCCTAGCCTCATCTATGCCATAGACAGGCAGCACCTCCAAGAAGGTTACCGTGTGTGCTATTTGTCTAAGGCCCCTCCCCATCTCCACAAACGCTTCTTGCACTGCTCTGATCCCTTTCTTAGGCAGGTCATTTGTCCCTAGATGGACAATGACATCCAGCTCCCTCCTCTGTGAAGCTGCTCCTGTGATCCTGAGGATTCGCTCCCTGTCCCTCCAAGCAATGGCGCCAGGCAGGCACCTTACCTCCCTCCCTCTCCCCTTTCTCCCCCAGTTCTACCTTCCTAACAATGGAGTCCCTCACCAGGAGTTGTTTCCTTCCCCTGTGGGGTCCCATGCCACCCTCCTGTGGGTCTCCTTTGTGGAGATTCCCAGCATCCTCCTTGGTCTCCATTGTGGGTTCCTCCATAGAGGAACCACACTTTTCCAGAATGGCATAGAAATTGTGGAGAGGTACAACTGTAGGGATGCGCCTCTGTTCCACCACCGTCCCCCTCCCTAAGCCCACTGTGGTCCAACTGCTCTTCTTACTTGGCAACCTCTGAGGCAACAGCAGTGACTCTGGTGGTCCCTGGGTGGGAGAGGAGGTCCCATAAATTCTGGCCAACTCAGCCTGGAGATGAGCAACCTCCTCGCTCAGCCCAGAGAGGTGCCTGCAAATAGGACAACACTGCATCCTCCAGAACGTCTCCCGGAAGACTGCTGCTCTACAGCCACTGCACTGCACCACTCCCATCATGTCTTTTTTCTGGCCCCCTAACTGTTGCTTGGAATACTTACTCTTTCCTCCGTTTGTTTATTTTCTTTTTTTTTCTTTTCTTTCTTCTTTCCCTACTTACTTACTGCCTCTGTGCCCTTTTAGCTCCTGATCTTCCTGTTCTAAGACAAGAAATTCCTATATTTCTCAGTAGTCTCCTTACTTGCTCAGAGTCAGACCTCCAACAACTGGGGGTGGGGGGCAGAGAGCTACTCTTGCCCTTTTAGGATGGTGAGTCTTTGGTAGCTCTGTGACCATTCACTTCCTGCTCCCAAACAGGAAGTTCCTGTTGTCAGTTAAATCCTGTGCCTATAAAAGTAGCACTGGTTTAGAGTGGGGGGGAGGGGGTGGAGGGGAGGGAAGGAGGGCAATATAGTCCCAGTAGAGACGTTTTAGTTATACCAGCAGCTCCTTCCTCTGTCTGCTCTCTGGCAGAAGCTATCTAGGACAGTGCTTAAATCTGGTTTTAACCTGGCTCCTTCTAGCTAAACCACTCCCCCTACTTTGCAAATCTTTCTACACTTAGTTAATTTCACAGATAATTCCCTTCCGACACCTGTGACAAGCACCTAGATAAGTACACAGATAACACGGATAATCTACTTCAACTACCTCTGACAAACACACCAACTCTTTTTTTACCCTAAATTGAAGGTCCCAGTACAAGATTTCCAGTTCTTAGTCCCAGTAGAGAAGTTTTAGTTATACCAGTAGCTCCTTCCTCCTGGTGCTCCATCTGTTCTCTTTGCCCACCGTCAGAACAAGCATGCAACAACCCTAACTATCCTCAACTCCTACAACTCTGTCCTCAAGCAGGTTACCTCTTAAATTACCTAGGTATCACTCTTGATCCTGCGCTCACTTATAGTAACCACATTCACACCCTCTGTTCAGTCATTAACTCCAGAATTGGCCTTCTGTTTAGATATATGAGGTGCCTCACCCCTGATGCACTCTGCTTGGAGGTCTCCTCCTCGGTGCTATCCCTGGTAGATTACAGCATTGCCCTCTACGGTACCACTAACAACACAGCCCTTAGCAGGGCCTGCCGACTGGTGACCGGGTGTGACAGAATGACACATACATGAGACCTCTACCAGTTTTCATACTGGCTAAACTTTGAAGGGAGACTTAGTTATCACACCTGTCTTCTCGCCAAAAAAGGTCCTTCTCGGGCTAGCCCCACCTGGCCTTCGAACCTTGCTCCAACTTGCCCCACCATCCAGGACCACCCATCTTTCAACTCGGGCCTGACAGTCCCCTAGTGTAGGACCTCCCTGGGTCAACATGCCTTCTACCATTGAGCGCCCGCTTGGTTAAACGAGCTACCAGCCAAAACCTTGAAGACCCTGAAAATCGTCCATTTCAAATCTAGTCTCAGAGATGTGATAATTTCTTCCTGTAACTGTGATTGCCACTGAACACCCTGGTTGAGCAACCCTCTTCCAGCACCTGCCCATCCTCTGTACACCTTACTTTATGTATCATGATTATGTTAAAAAGTGCTGATCTAAACTGCTCAATATTGCTGTCACTGCCTCTTACTGTCCCACCTTTTATTATTGCTATTATTCTGACTCTGGGCAACTTGCCTGTCACAATTGTCCCTTCCTCGGTACCCACTATAATGTGTATTCACAGTGTTTTCATTTTCTCTCTCTGTTATTGGTGTAATACCGTTGTCAGTATGTTATTTTTATCTCCTATGTTGTTATTCTCACTATGACGTGGAGCCTTTATAAAGGAGTCTGACTCAAACGGTTGTAATTCTGATCTAATAAATAAATAACTGATTATATACGTTTGCCCATCACATCCAGCCTCCTAGATTCTTTATCAGGAGGCAAAATATTCATATGTTTAGGTGCTCTAGCTCCATCTTAAGCAGCCATGATGACTACATAGTCCGTTTCTGGCTGATTGTCATAATAAGGCTTAGCAAATGGTGCAGGATACTGCTTATCAGCCTTTCTGGTGGTAACTGTAGACAGCGAGTTTGGTCTATACCATGCAGCAAAGGAAGCATCCTCTAATGCAGTATATACAGGTAGAATTATAAACGGACAATGTGCAAGGGACCTCCAAAAATTCCATTAGATTTCTTTTTGTGGGATCATCCTTTCTGATAGCAAAGCCAATGGCAGTTTGCAATTTTGTTGCAACATGGCTTGAAAAGCAGAATCCTCACGAGGAGACCCTGGGATATAAGCCACAGAGTCTCAATGCAGGACGAGAGGGCAGAATTAGATTAGACCATGGTGCCACATACTGTTCTCCCTTGTATTCTTCTCTTACACCATGAGTTCAAGACTATGTTCAACCTTGTTGTCGACGTCTCTGTTGGAGACAGGCACCACACAAATCTGCGGCATGCCATTAGAAGTAATCGATGAGGACTGCATAGCACGATGCCCCATCAGCAAAATAACTGCCTGTAATGGAAATCCAGGCAAAATGCATCTGATCATTTCTGAGAACAGCACCAGCACAGCCTGAGAGTCGATGATGCCCTGTAAAAAGGCCAGAACTACTTCTGTCGACGGGCCTTGGCCAACGAGGACAGTATCATACCATCTACAGTAAGTACAGCAACGCCGGAGGGGGGCAGTCTATCCTTAACACAGGCGGAGTGAGCGATAACGCAACAGATTTACCTTGTCTCAATGGTGACTGGGACCTCACCATCGAAGCAGATATTTTTCTTTGTTTCTGTTTGCGGCCGACAATGAGAAAGGCTGTGTCGCTGACCATTCCCGGTCTCGGTCCTTCGACTACAGTGCCCGTTTCACAGGTCACAATGAAGGAGACACAGATTTCGGGCCCTGTTTCTTCTTCAAGGCTTCTGAAGTTTTAAGGAGAAGAAAATTTTCTAAAGCTTTCTTGTGGTGTCGCCTTGTAGCCTGGTTGAAGCTCTAGCAAATCTCATAAGTCTTCACATTGTGAGACAGGCTCAAGCAGCACACAGAGACCGTTTGTGTGTGTGCTCTCTAAATTTTCTCTTTGCACTTACGGTACTGAAATAAAGGCTCTTTCGACTTCGGTGGCATACAGAGAAGATGAAATAAACTGTTAAAGTAAAAGAATAAACAGTAACGGCTAGCTGACATTTCTTTCAGCAGCTCCGACGACGTTGATTAATGGCGGGAAAAGAAGTGATGAGGGATGGGGTCGCCCACATTTACATAGACACTGACAGTGTGCTGCTGTGCTGGCTCCTAGCTAGCAAAAGTTTCCATGTGGTCCTAGTGCCTTATGGCCATAGCTACAAAGGTGTAGCATCATGGAGAAGATATCCTCGAAGAAGATGCACTGATCCCAGCAGAATCATCATCTGCCTCCCGCAAGCATGAGAGAGAGGCAGACAGACTGGACAATGATGCGACAGACACAGGGCTCATCAATCTTTTTACCCACTTTCTCTAGAATGGGCAAAACAAGGTTAACTAAAACTTGATGGGGGGAGAGGGGAGACTCTGGTTTTAACTGACCTTAGCATTGGCATAACCCAGCTTGATTGTGATATTCCTCTCCAGCTCATTTTTAAATCTGACAGTATGCACACCAGAAATAGCTTTCACTACTGTTGATTTTCCATGGGCTACATGGCCAATTGTTCCTAGAATTTGAAAAAAAAAAATTCAGTGAATTATTACACTCCAAATGGAAATAAAGCTCCAACAGCAGCATAACTCAAACCTTAGATCAAAAACTACGCCTCCCCTGAATTAGTTACTCCTTTCACTATTCCCCTTAATTTAGGGAAACCAAGAGAACGAACAGACAATGGACAACTGGATTGGTTCACAACAGCATCATGTAAAAGAGCCCAATCGTGAAAACAAGGCTTTCAAATGTATGATCTTGCATGACTGCCTCAAAAGAAAGAAAAAACAATTAACATCCCACAACAACAAAAAATAGATAGGCGAGAACAGGGCTCATATTTGTTCCTTCTGAGGCCTTTGAAGCTTTTGGTTCTCCAATTTTAAAATAAGCAGCGCTTTGCTGAGGCATTATGATGTTTAGGACATCTTTACTTGGTATGCATACAAACATGCTAGAGATCAAGGTAAAGTATGAATTAATGGTGGATGATGTAGCTATGCTCTCCCACATCCAGCTGTCCTGCACTGTCCTTTGGGCCCTGCGAACTTTCTTCAAATCTAAGTCAAGTGTTCTGGTCAGCTGCCCTTTCAGGCAGGGCTCCAGATAAGATTTTTTGGGATGAGTACTGTACTCCTCATTTTCAAAGTGAGGTAAGTAAAACCAGATTCAGATGTGTACAAATGTCTGGACGAAGTGGAGTGAGGAGTACATTTTTAAAAACAATGTAGTTTCTTTGTAGGTAAGAACTGATCGGGTGCCAACAATGCTTCAGATAATGTTGGCAGGTAGAGGTAATTTACTCACCAGTTTTAAAAAGCAGCGAGTAAAACAAAACTGGGATATGTACAAGTGCTGTAAATGTGGAAAACACTGCTTCTTTTGAATTACCAGTTATGTTATGAAGCACTAGTCTATGGAGTGTGGGGCATTTATGAATGCTGAGTGAGTATTGGTACAGTGCTTATTTAATCAATCATCGGTTTACAGACCTTTGAGTCACAGATTCATTTACAAAGGCACCTCGTCAAGAGAGCAGTACATCACAGTAAACAGTACAGAACATAACGCTTAGATTAAAAAAGCAACCAGTGTTACAGGAATTCACTGGTGGTACACACTTGGTAATAGGTAGATCACAGCAGTCATAATATAGGTACATGAGTACCATATCAGGCAGAAACGAGAGATTTTTTTTATATTAGTCAATAGATGTTGCATGAGACCTCTGGTATATACAGCAAAAGTAGACAGCACAGACCCAGCCTAGGAGCGAAGGTAAGGGCAGGTGGGGGATAATGTGCAGTTGCAGCAGCGAGTGCTTGTCAGATGGCTTCTGAGGGAGACCTTGAAAGGACCAAGCTTAGTAGAGTCAGCTATACTGGATGGGAGGGAACTGAACCAGGAGTGAGCCCAACAGCAAAAAGATCTCTGGGCCATAGAGGTCCTTACCCTGGGGACAGTAAGGGAGGTGTTGACAGTGCTGCGGGTGGAGACCGAGGGGGAGGCACACTGCAGGGAGGTGGCAACCCCAGGGGGGAGAACCCTAGAAGGGTCTTTTTTTACAAGAAGGCAGGTTTGGAAAAGCGGAGTCTTTCTTCAAGGTTGAGCAAGTTGGTGGTGGAGTACAGCAGGTACATATGGGTGCGCCTAGGAACTCTCAGCATTAGCCTGCAGGCCTTGTTTATAGAAAGCTGGATTCCTGCAAGCACAGTGTTGTCAGCTGCAGCATAGATGGGCAGCCCATAGTCTATTAACGACAGGACAGAGGAGGTGATTGCCAATCTAAGGGCCTCTTGTGACAGGTAGTCCCTGTGGCAGTTTAACAGTCCAATCCTAACATTGGTGGCAGCAATAAAGGGTACTGATATGGGAATGGAAGCAGAGTGCCGAATCAAAGGTAATGCCCGGATACTTGTAGAAGGAAACCTGCTCAATGGGGTTTAGTGTGCTAAGCAATATCACGAGAGGGGCACCACTGGCTTTGTTTTGGCGAAGCGGGAAGAGCATAGCTTTAGTCTTTTTTAGGTTCAGGACTAGTGTTCGTGATGTGAACCAATGCTCAGCTCTATCAAAAGCTTGTTGGAGGGTGGCCTGGCGTGTGTTGGGGTTGGGGTCAGTGGCGAAGAGCACAGCATCATCCGTGCAGAGGAGGATCATACAAGGGCAGGCCAAGGGGAGGGAGTTGAGGTAGAGACTGAAGAGGAGAGGGCCTAAAATGGAGCCCTGGGGAACCCCAGAGTGGACAAGTCGTGCGTCAGGGTGCTATCGATTTATTTATTTTTTTTATTTAAACACACCGAGTTCTGGCGGAGAGGTAGCTGGTGAACCATGCAAGGGGGCCAGGGGAGAAACCAAGCCATCTGTGGGAGTCAAGCAGGAGGGGATTGTAAACCATGTCAAAGGCCTTGGAGAGGTCAATGAACAAGGCACCGGCAGGACTCCAGCATCAAGAGCAGAGTGCAGGAAGTTGGAGAATTCAAATAGTGCGGTTGTGGTGCTGTGACCTGCACGAAAGCCATGCTGTTCAGGGCACAGGCTATTGTGCATGGCCAGGTATTCGGCAACCTGGCTGGCAACTACTTTTTCAAGGGCCTTAGAGAGTGGGGGGAGGATGGAGATAGGTCAATAGTTACTAGAGGTCACTCAACCGCCGCTCTTAGGATGGGAGTGATGATGGCGGGTTTTCATGTGCCAGGGAACTGCCCCAGGCACAGAGAGAGGTTGAGCAGCTCAGTAAGTGGGACCAGGATAGCATCCAACGTCAGACGAAATAGCCTAGTGTCCAGTAGGTTGGTGCCGGGGTTGTTACTAATGGCTTTTTGCAGAAGGGATCTAGCCTCCAATGGGGAGATGGTACATAGGTAGAAAGGAGGTCTTTGGAGAGTGGGCAGGGGTGCTACTGGGATGGGGTCAAAGAAGTTATTGGGCAGGACTGAACTCAGGTCTGTGAAAGTGTGGTTTAGGCAGTCTGCAATGCCAAGGGGGTCAGAGCAGACAGTTCCATTAAAGGAGAGTTGGGGGGATGGGGAGTGGGATTTCCCATTCGGCTCCTTTACATTATCCCCAAAGTTTCTAGCCGACCCCCAGGAGGAGACAAGTGCAGATTGGTAGTACTGGGCTTTGGCCTGTCGAATGGCCCAAGTACACTTCTTGCACTCAGCGTTGTACGCCTGCCTATCAGCTGGCTTGTCAGATTCCATGGCAATGTACCATAGGTTGTCACTCATTTTAAGTTTGTGAAGGAGAGAGGGGGTAACCCAGGGCATGTTTTGCTTTTTTGGTGCAATTTCTAGCGAAGGGGGCACAGAGGTCACAGGCAGTGTTAAAAGTGCGAGTGAAAAAATCCAATGCCTAGTCTAGGGACAGAGCGAGCCTGACTGGGGACCAATCCAGTTGTGACAGGTACAGTTTAAGGCAACGCAGGCTGCCTGGGATTGGCGAAGTCGCTGGGTGGTTTGTGGTGCAGGTTTGCCATTGGCAGCAGATCAAGAGAATACGACCGGGGAGTGGTCACTGAGTTGGGAAGTTGATATCAAGCAACCTCTGGGGGAGGTTGGTAATGGTGATATCCAAGAGGGTGCTGGAGCCAGCAGAGGGGTTGAATCTAGTTGGGGTGGTGACAAGCTGGGACATGTCAAGGGCGGCAAAGATATCTCTGGTTTGGGAGGCCGTGGCAGAGAGCCAGTTGATATTCAGGTCGCCAACAATTATCCGGGCCATTTTGGGCGGTAGGCCAGAGAGGCAGTCAGCAAATACCTGAATGGCGAAGTCTTGCTTTCTGGGGGGAATATAGGCAACGGTGAGAAAGAGTGGGCCCTTACCAGGGTTGGGGGAGATTTTTAGTGCGAGGGCTTGGGAGTGGAAGTGCATGTCCAAGGAGGGAGTCACAGATATAGACAGCACAATCATCTCCACGCTTACCCACCTGATCTTCCCTGAAAAGGGTGTAACCAGGGAAGGAGACTAAGGAATCAGGGGTGGATTTGGATAACCAGGTTTCTCGCTTGGTGCTGAGTAACCCAGCACTGGAATGCAGCAGCCTTCTTAAGGAGGCTGCAAATATTCACAGAAGCTATGCAGAGTCCTTGAGCCTGGGCAGGCTTGTTCATAAGGTTGGGCACGGGGCCAGGGTTTGGATGAATGTTATCCTGACAGAAGCAACAGGAGGGTGATTAGGCGCACCAAAGCATGGTAGTAATTGTGGCATCTCCTCTTGCGACTGGATATGGGGCCGGGTGCTGGGGTGGTAGAGTACGAAGAGTGGGAAAGGCATTGAGGAGTAGAGACCAAGGTATGAGTGGGAAGTAAGAGGTAGCAGGGGTGGAAGTGTGGTGGGGGTACCGAGGGGAGGGAGGTGATCGAGCGTTGGGGGTGGTCTGGTAGAGGTGTTGCAGATAAGGTGGGGTTCTATGCGTAGAGGGTGATGGGCCTAAATAAGGTAGGGCTGGTATAGGAAGAGGACCATAGTCAGTGTCAATGCACTTGATTCCGGATGCATTGAGGACGATAAGTTATTTGAGCATGAGAGAGGATCACCCCTTTAAGAAGTTACAGAAAGGACAGCCCCTTTAAGGAGTTGCTGTAATTGACTAGTGTGAGGCCTCAGGGGGCAGGGATCACTGGGGAAGTGTATTTAATAAAGGAGGGAGAAGGGGGTGCACGAAAAAATTGTCCAGAGAGCAGTACAGCAACGCAGTGGCCAAGCTGTGTTTTGAAAAATGTGCCCTGTATGCTTTCTTTCTCAATGCGGATCTGCAGCATCCAATCTGGAAGCAGCCATAGTCCCCAGGAGCCAGTCCAGTTATGGGGGATTGAAGCCTGACTGCTCCGAGCTAGGAGCTGACCAAACGTACCTGCTTTGCTTGGTCAGAGGGTGGCGGGCTGGATGCAGAGGTCCGGTCGCCAGCAGGTAGCAGGGCTACTTGGCTGAAGTGGATAGCCTGGTTTGGGCTTGTGGCTAAAACAGATCAGAAAAAAAGGTGATCCGTTAGTTAAAATGTCAAAGGCAAAGGTCAAGTACATTGGTGGGAGGGCCCTGAGCAATTTAGGTGCAAATAGTGGGACAGAAAAGGTTCCTTCGGAGAGGTCTGGTCACAAAGTGCTGGGCAGGGAGGTCCTTGAATGAGACCAGGGAGAGCTGGGAAGGAAGTGTGGTGGAGAGGACTCGGGGTAGTCTGGAATGGGTAGAGAAGATGGCCCAAAATGCCAGGCAATATTTACAGAATGTGCTGATTTGGGGGGTATCAGGAGTCCAGTAGATGGCAGAGAAACATTGTGGGGAATAGAGAGAAAGCAATACAAAAGGGAAAAGAGAAAGAGGGAAGCAAAGAAGGCAGTCTTTGGATGAATAAGAGGAACTGTGATGGGAAGAGTGTGTAGCAGAACAAACAGCAGGCAGTAGTCAGTTCTAGCTATTCTACAATATTGGGCAATTAGCAGAAAAAATTCAGTAGTGCAAGCAGTAAGCTATATAGACGTCAGTCAGTTAAAGTTCGCTCACAGTATTTCCTAAAATGAGGAGAGAAATAGGTCAGTACTCCCCTTATCTGGAGCCCTTCTTTCAGGAATGTGAACGGAAGTCCAGTGAGGTAAATGGGAGATTAGGCAAAGATATGCCTGCGTGCAAATTTTGCATGCCCTAGAATATCTGAGCATTTGGACAAAACTAGTACAGTTCCACAAAAGAATGCAACAATACAAACAGATTAGGGGAAAACAACATAAAGGCTCCTAGGCTAGTCTGAATAGTTCCTGGAGAAAAGAATCTACCAGTATCTAAATATGTTTTCAGTCTTTGCTACCTAATAAGTTTGATGAATGTGAATGTTATTCTTTCTCTCAGATTTCACATATTCAATATGAATTTTGCTTATTTGCACTTTTATGTAAATCAATTCAATTTCCATGCATTTATTTAAAACTCGGGACATAAGCTTGTTCCCTTGACACCATGGACCCTCCCAATAACCCCCCCTCCCCCCGGTTCTTTGGTGAACACCCAAGCAAAATATTTATTCAGTGTATCACCCAATGCCACTGGCTCACACACATTCTTTCTAATCCCTTGTTTTCAGGGTCCTATTCCCCTTCTTCAGCTTGCGATTTCAGTGTTTAAGCGAGAAGTCCAAAACCCTGTAGCCCATTAGCAAATTGTCATCTCACCTTTTTAGCCAAATGAGTAAACTCTTAGTCAAACTCTAAATTCTGAAACACAGAATATGTCTGCAAAAAAGGACCACCAGGCCCATCTAGTCTGCCCAATTATCCCTGCCTATTACAACACCCTATTTAGTCACAGATGTGTCTCCCTCCTCCCTTTCTCTACCTATTATGCCCTTGTGCCTATCCCATGCATGCCAAAAGCTCCCCACTGTCTTTGCCACCACCTTTCCTGGCAGGGTGGTTCTAGGCATCTACCAAACTTTCTGTGAAAAAGCATTTCCTCACTTCCCTCTTAAACTCCCCCTCCCAAGCTTCATAGCATGCCCCTGTGTCGTTGTGCTCATCCTCTGAAAGAGATTCCCATCCTGCACTCTGTTTACCCTGTGAGGTACTTACAGGCTTCAACCATGCCCCCTCTCACTCGCCTGTCTTTCAGAGAATAAATGTTGAATTTCTGCAGTCTCTCCTCATATGGTTTCTCGTGCAACCCCCTCACCATTTTGACAGCCCTTCTCTGGACCGCTTCCACTTTGTCCATGTCCTTGTGGAAGTGCGGCCTCCAGAACTGGACACAGTACTCCAGGTGGGATCTCACTAGCAAGTGATAAAGTGACAACACCGCCTCCCTTCTGCTAGAAAGCCCTCTCCCTATGCAACCCAGCATCTGGCTAGCCTTGCCTACTGCCTCGACACACTGCCGTGCCACCTTGAGATCTTAAGTGATTACCCCAAGACCCCTCTCTTGCTTGGTAACTAAGTACCTTGCCCCAATCTTACACATCGCCATGGGTTTCTCCAACCAAAGTGCACGATTTAGCACCTTTTGGCACCGAAACCCAGCTGCCACATGCTAGACCACTCCTCTGGATTCCCCAGATCTCTCTCTGCATTCTCTCCACCCCTTCCCAACTGTCCACCCTGTTACAGGTTTTTGTGTCATTTGCAAACAGGGACACTCTCCTATCCAGCTCCTCAGCAATATCAGTTATGAAGAAGAGGACAGGACACGGTTCCAAACCTTGTGGTACTCCACTGGCCACTCTCCCATAACCCAAATAAAGTACAGTTACGTAAGAACTTACCGTAACAGTAGATCTTCGAGAACAGCTCTTGCAGCAGGTTACACCATTAGGACTGAAGCTGTCAGGCGCCAGGACCCCACGGAAAAATTCTAGCTAGCTAACTACAGCAGGGACCGCCCCCGACGTCGGTCCCGCCTCCGACGTCAGGCGTGGTACAAAAGGGGGCGGTCCCGCCAGATTCCCCAGTTCTCCCGCCGGAGACTTCTTGCCGCAGGCTGACATCAAAATGGGAGACCTAGGATTCGCCATCAGAAGACAGAAAGAAAACACTTCCTGCTCAGAAAGACTGAGCCATGCCTCCTCCAAGGGGGAAGGTGGGCGGGAAGGTACCTGCTGCAAGAGCTGTTCTCGAAGATCTACTGTTACGGTAAGTTCTTACGTAACTGTACTATCTTACTTCGAGACACAGCTCTTGCAGCAGGTTACACCATTAGGACTGATTCCCAAGCAGTAACGCTGTCAGAAAATCTGGGAGGAGGAAAATAAAGGATAAATACCAGGTCCTGAACCTGGGACAGGAGACCCTGAAGCACGGCCAAGCCAAAACCAGCCCTTCGCCGAGAGGCGATGTCCAGGCTATAATGCCTGATAAAGGTATGCACAGAACTCCAAGTGGCTGCAGCGCATATAGCAGAAGTGGAAACATTTTTGAGCGCTGCAAAGGAAGTAGCCACCCCTCTAGTGGAATGACCCCGGACTGTACCCGGGAGGGGCTTTTGTTTGATACCATAACAGTGAGAAATACACTGGACAAGCCAGCGAGAAAGGGACTGTTTGGATACGGGTTGGCCCATCATTCTCTCAGAAAAGGAAATGAAAAGTTGCTCAGAACTACAAAAGGACTGAGTTCTGTTGAGGTAAAACCTCAGGCTGCGGTGAACATCCAGGGTATGGAGCAGAGCCTCTCCTCTATTTGAGTAGCTCGGGAAGTAGACCGGAAGGTCGATATCCTGGTTCAGAGTGAGTGAAGAAACCACCTTAGGCAAAAATTTAGGGTTCGTCCTCGGGGATACTCTGTCCCAGTGGAAAACTAAATAAGGCTCTTTGCACATGAGGCGTGAAGTTCAGAAATTCTTCTTGCGGTAACAGCAACTAAAACAATGTTTTCACGACAGAAAGCGTAGCTCGCAATCCGCGGCAGGTTCAAAGGGGGGGAGCGTGAGCTGTTCCAGGACAAAGAGCAAATCCCATGGAGGCACAGGGTCTCTAATAGGAGGCCTAAGGTGTAACACTCCCCTAAGAAATTCCCGAGAGGCGTCCGCCTGAGCCACTGTACGATTTCCCACTGGGAGGTGGCAATCCGAAATGGCACAGAGATGCACTTTAATAGAGGAGTAGGCTAGCCCCGAATGAAAGAGGGAGAGCAAATATTCTAATATTACTCCCACAGGACAACCTAAAGGGGAAAGGTCGGGTGCTCGCGACCATACATAAAACGGGCGCCATTTCATGGCGACGTCATGGCGTTGTCGCTTCTGGCTGCAGAGGACTTCTGCAACCTCTTATGAGACCTGTGATTTGAAATGGCTACATGTCTCTAGGAGCCAAGCATGCAGGTTCAAGGAACGAGGGTCTGGGTGACAAGTGAACCCTTCTCCTGAGACAGTAAGTGGGAGCTGAGCGGCAACGGGAGCGGGGTTCCCGAGATAGTTGAATCAACAAAGGGAACCAAATCTGTCTGGGCCAAAATGGGGCCACCAGGATCATTAGTGCGTGCTCCCTGCGCAGTTTGAGAAGAACTCTCTGGATCAACGGGAAGGGAGGGAAAGCGTAGAGGAATCTGTTCGCCCAGGAGAGGGATAACGCGTCTCGCCAGAAAACACCAGGCCCTGGATCTAGCGAGCAAAAATTGGGCAGTTTTGGCGTTGATGGGGAGGCGAACAAGTCTAGATCTGGAGTTCCCATCAAGAAACAGATCCTCTGCTTCCTTGAAGAAGTTCCTATCTGTGGACTCTGGCCTGAGAACGACTCAGGCTGCCTGCAATCGTGTTGTCCACTCCGGGAACATGCACAGTGACTGGATTCGCTCTGTCTTGATTACCCAATCCCACACTCATGGCCTCCTGCAAAGGGTAAGAGGTGCTTCCTGTTTGTTGACGTACTACATCACCGTCGTGTTGTCTGTCTGAAGTAGAAGAGTACACGTGGGATAACTGACTAAAAGGCCTGCAGGGCATAGAGGACCGCCTCATTTCCATGCGTTGATGTGAAGGTGAGCTTCCATCTGGGTCCACGTACTCTGGGACTTTACCCGTCCAGGTGTGCCCCACCCAAGACCGGAAGCGTCCGTGGTGAGGTGACCTCCGGGACGGGCGCCGTATGAACGGGACGCCTGATGAGAGGACCTGGGCTAGCCACCACTGCCAGTCTTGAATCACTGAATTCGTGAGTCTGACCGGATGCTGCAAGTGGTCTTGCCTTTGGTCCCATTGCACTTTGAGCATCCACTGGAGTAATTCGCATGTGGAGTCTTCTTGAAGGGACAGTAGGAATGGCCGCAGCCATGTGTCCGAGCAAGCAAGGACCGACCTGGCAAGTTACAACCTTGCATAATGATAGGTCCCTTATGAGGGATCTGATGCGCTCCGCTCTGTCGGCGGAAGAAAGGTCTTCCCGAACAGTGTCCAGAACTGCTCCTATGAACTGCAGTTTCGCTGACGGTACCAGGAGAGATCTCGTAATTTATGAGAATGCCCAGGGATCGGAACAGATCCTGGGTGCTCTGGATTGTAAGAAGCAACGCTCTCTGGAAGCGCCATGAGAAGCCAGTCGCCCAGGTAGCGGAACATCGTGTGGCCCTGTCTCCCTCAGAGACGCTGCCACAACTGCCATGCACTTGGTAAAGACCCTTGGTGGGAAGACAGTCGAAAGGAAGGGCTCGGAACTGAAGGTGGTGGTCGAGAAACTGAGCGCAGGAACCCTCATGTGCGCCTGAGCCATAGGGATGTGCAGGGCATACTGCATGTCTAGAGACGCTAAAAGGCGCCCTGTTTGAGCATGGGGATAAGACCGGAAGGGTCACCATGCAGAATCTCTTGTAAGTGACCGACACATTGAGGTCGCTGAGGTCCAGGATTGGACGGAGGTCCCCTGTTTTCTTGGGAACCAGGAAGAAGTGGAATAGTATCCTAGTCCTCTCTGGTCTCTGGGACGTACTTCATCGCTCCCTTCGTAGTAGCGCCGAGTACTTCTGCCAGATCAAGGCTTTGGGCTGACCCTGATACCGGGAGAGCAAAGGAGGCCTCGAGGGGTGGCTTTCTCATGAATTCTATAAGTGGCCTAGACTGACCAACTGAAGAACCCACCTGTGGTTGGTAATGGCCTGCCATCCCGGCAGGAAAGTTCGCAATGCGACCTTACTATAAACTCCCGTTGATCCTGAGGGGCGGGGGCCGGAAAGGAGTCAGGCTTTCGGCGGCTGACCCGTGGCTGGGCCTGCTTGGAGAACGCTTGGCCTCGGCTGGCGGGTGTTTGCCCTGGGCTCTCTGAAAACCAGAGCCCTCTGAGGTGCAGCGGAGCGGGTCTGTTGCCTCTGCGTCCACAAGCGGAACGGTTTTGGTTCCTACGAAGACCAAGCTAGGTCGGCACATGGCCTGAACCGACTTTTACCGCCTTCCGGCCTCTTGGAGTTTGGTATGATCTTTTCTGAGGATTAACAAACAATACCTCTTCCTAAAGGAGCGCCCAAGATGTTCTTTGGACGTCTGGGTAAACCGAGACGCGCAACCAAGAGTGTCTCCGGAGGATACGCCAGAAGCTGCTGCTCGGGCCGATGAGTCCGCGGAGTCATACACGGCTCTTAGCACTTGGGTCCCCACGTCTGAACCCGTACGGAGGAGCTGAAGCATCTCTCCTTCTGCTCACCTTCGGCATCTTTTCAGCCGCTTCAGACCCCTGTTCCCACAAAGCGTTCTGAACTGAACCATGTGGGTTGAATAGATCAGGGATCGATGGCGCAGGTAGCGGAAGCATACGGGCGCCTACCCAATGCGCTCCAGTTGTTTGGACTCTGGGTCCGTGGCAGGGTGTTCAAATGTTGTGGCTTCTGTGACCGGGTCATGTGAGGCTGTGATGACCAGAGAATCGGCCTGAGGATGCTGCGTCACGTACTGGTCGTCCTTAGAGCCTTGTCAAGCGATCAGCTTTCTTCTCGCCGGGCGAGGTGTGGGCCGCTTCCACGCGCCTTGCGGACGCCCACGAAGTGTCAACCAAGGGTGGTACCACCACAGGCTTGGGGTCCTTTTGCCAAGATATCTGGCGAGGCGCACTTTCGGGTCTAAGTCTTCAGCATCCCATCCCATGTTCTCTTGTATATGTCTCATAATATCAAGGAACGAGGATCATCCGAGGAGATCTAGGCATCTCACGTGGGTCCGGAGAAGGGATGGAGAGTGGAGATGGGGATCTAGAGGTGGAGTAGTCTGATCCCGTGTCCTCCGTTGAAGGCGATCGTCGGCGTCTCCTGGATCTCTTGGGGCTGGGTGATCCAGAAGAGGATTTCGACGGAGGTCTCCGTTTATCAGGTCTCCCCCTGGGAGGGGTTCTAGGCTCCGGGAGGAGGACACGCTGACCACCCGGCGGCGAGGGGGGGCAGGAACGGAGGAGGAGGAGGAGGAGGAGGAGGAGGGGGAACCATGTCCTTCCTAATGGTATCCCACCAGGAGGTGAACAGATCTTTCACCTCCGCTGGGAGAGCCCGACAGACTGCCGGAGCGCGGTGGGTGGTCGTCGGGTCCCGCGTCGGCTCCACAGGGGCTCTGGTAATGGCGAGGTTCCTGGGAGTACCGATGGGACCGGGTCGCCCGTCCTGGTCCTCGGGCTGCTCTAGGTCCTCCTCCGATAGAGGCCCTGACCGACGTCGGTCGGAGGCAACAGGGCCTTCTTCTTCTTCTCAGGAGGCGGGCGTCGGTCCCCTACCGCGTCCGCTGGGATGTGTGGCGGCGTCGGTCGTCGGGGCCGGCGGCTCCAGGGAGCAGGCGCACGGTGGCGGCTGTCGAGCCGCGTCTGGGCTACAGGCCTTTTTAAAGGCGTGAGCTCCAGCGTCTTGCGTGGAGGCACCGACGAAGACCTGATGTCGGGTACCGAGGAGCGGGAACCCGACTTGCGGTGGTGATGGTGTCGTTCCCCGGACTTCGCCAAGGCCCTGGAAGGGGAGGAAGGCCTGGCGGATCTTTCCTGAGAGGAAGGCTTCCTCACTGCAGCCGGGGGAGATTTCGAACCGGAGCTACGGGACTCCGAACCCCTGGATGGGGACCTGGAAGGGGCCTTCTCCCTTCTCTTCTCCGCGTGCTTGTGGACCTTGGAGCTTTCCCCCTTGGAGGACATGGTCTTCAGTTGTTCCTCCAGAAGAAGCGCCTGCAAAGCCTTCTGACGCCGGATCCGGGTACGGCTGTTGAACCCTTGGCAAGAAGGACAGGCCCGGTATCGTGGGTCTGGGCTCCAGGCACCGGACGCAGGGCCGGTGGGGTCCTGAACGTGGGATCTGCTTTCCACAAGCGCACTCGGCGGATGGCCAGAAGTTGGTGATGACATCAAGATCTTGCTTGAAGAGAATTTGAAAAAGGAAATTTGTCGAAAAAGCACTATTCACGCGTCGTAGCGCTAGACTGGTAACCAGAAGGGGTCAGGTAGCTAAGTCGATGGCGGGAAAAGAACTGGGGAATCTGGCGGGACCGCCTTTGTACCACGCTTCGACGTCGAGGCGACCGACAACGGGGGCGGTCCCCGCTGTAGTTAGCTAGCTAGAATTTTTCCGTGGGGTCCTGGCGCCTGACGGCTTCAGTCCTAATGGTGTAACCTGCTGCAAGAGCTGTGTCTCGAAGTAAGATCTGCTGTATATCACCACCCTCTGCCTCCTATCCTTTAGACAGTTTGATACCCAGATTACCACTCACCCCCCCCATGTTGCTAAGTTTCTTAATCAGCCTCTTATGTGGTACTGTGCCAAAGGCCTTGCCGAAGTCCAAACAAGCTACATCCACTGCCCTGATCCAACTCACTCCTAACCCAGTCAAAGAAATTAGTGAGCTTTGTTGGACACATATTCCCCTGTGAAACCATGCTGTCTGTGGTCCTGCAGTCCATTTACCTCCAGATGCTCCATCAGTCACTCATTCAGCAGCATTTTCATCAATTTCCCCACCAATAACATCAGACTGGCGAGTCTTAAATTGTCCGTGTCCTACCTGATGCCGCTCTAGTGCAAAGGGACCACACCGGTCCTCCTCCAGAACCACCCCCCATCTCCAATGAGGTGCTGAATAGTGTTGCCAAAGGAGTGGCTAACCCTGTTACAGTGCTAGCCGCCCCTCTGGTATTGGCATTTGGCAGCTGGCATTTGACTACTTGAATTATGGTATTTGTAGCTAAATACGGAAAATGCATAGCTAAATGCTCTTTGGTTAGTGCCAGGTAAAACGCTGCTCTTTCCATACGTACTGTAAGTAAACATTCATTGTAGTAAGATCACTCACTATGCCTACATTTTATGCAGTCATCTCGGACAAGAATGGTGTCCCAGAGATAGAACATAAGCAAATTTTAGAATTTGGAATGTAGGTTCAAATTCTACATCCATGCTCCACTCTGGCCATTGCTCAGATCTCTTTCCAAGGCAGAGTGGATCAGCGGCTGGTGAAACTAGCTATAAGACTACCAAACAAGTTTTTAGTAAAATGTTACAGAATTTTTAAAAACACTACAACTGAAGCGGACCTGTCCAATTTTACCATATAAACAATAGCAACAAGCTTACAACTCTAGAAACTGCAATAGTAATGCTCAAACAACCTCCATGAAAAAGAAAATGATTCTTGTGTGAACCTATTTCAGGATCTGGAAGGGCAAACAAGGTTAGAGAGTGTAAACATGGTGTGTAATCCCTTAAGAAGAAACATTACAATAGTGAGTATTTTTTTTCTAACCTCAGGAATCACCCACTTAATGTTTACAAGGCATAAAATAAGCGGGTTCGCATCGCAATTTGCGACCCAAGATCGGGAAAAAGCAAGACAACTTTTGGAATGATTAGCAGTCATTGCTAATCAATCATTCTGAATTGGCCCTGGGTGCTTTAAAAATGCCCTTTTTGGCATTTTGGGCCATGTTGATATATTATACACATATATATATATATACATACATATACATATACACACACACACACACACACACACACACACACTCATATATACACACACAAAAATGTTTCTGTCCTCCTCCCCATGCTCCTTCTGGTTGGCCTGTGATCCCCCCCCACCCAGTCTTTGTGTGGGAGAAACATGTCCTCTTGCAGCATGACCCCAGGAAAAGAGCAAGTAGGTCAAACAGCTCCAGCTGGAGCAAAACTTAAGGTAAGTTCCAGTTTCTTTTTTTATTTAAATTAATATTTTTTAGTTCATTGGTGGTGTCCGGTAATCATTTTTGTCTTGCAGGGAGTCGCCGTACTGGAGCAGGGGAGCCAAGAAGGCCGAGACGGCGGGAGGACTGGGACCAGACAGCCGTCTGGGCGCATGTGGAGGGCGAGCAGGCATGATGCAAGATACTGGCACAAGAAACTTACTCATGAGGAGCAGCGCTGCAGAGCTGAGCAGACAATCGGGAGTCTCTAAAAAAAAAAAAAAAAAAACACACGTACAAACTTTTCAATTTTTGACTGGGAGCCTGGAGGTGAACTCATTGGGAGGCGCAGGGCAGTAGCATGACTGGGGGTGGCAGGGCAAGAGGGGCAAAGCGGGCACCGAGTCGTGAGCAACCATTAACAGAGGGAATCAGGAGAGGAAACGAGAAGTAAATGTGAACTAACTATTGCTTAGCAGAGTGAACAAATGTAAACAGTCTTTATTTTGTGCCCAGCCCAATTGAATGCCAGTGACTGATCTGATTTTTTTTGGGGTGGAATCAAACTTAACTGTGCTCTTGCAAACCTTGGGAATAGAAAACAAATATTGTGCCCTGGTTTTTCCAGAGAGTTCTGAGAACTAATGTACTGTGCCTGCCCTGCTTTTGGCAGAGATGAAGGGGCAACTTAGTGGTTAAACAGTCATGCCCAGCTTTAAAATGCGCCCAGCCCTTACTGCAGCAATGATGGGGGATAAGCAAACAAACTGTATTGACTAACAGAACAAGAAGAATTGTGCCCTGGTTTACTCCAGAGACTTTTATGAAGAGGAGGAAACAAAAGAAAAACTTATGTGATATTTAAGTAAAATGTACCCTGCTTTTGACAAAGATGGAGGGGACATGACTGGTCATCTGCCCACCCTGCCTGCTTTTTTTGTGCCCGGCCAGTCCTTTTTTGCAGCACTGATTATTAAGAACTGTGCCCTGTGTTTTCCAGAGTTCTCAGAGGAGAGGAAACAAAGCAGTAAAATAAAATAGTATCTGTGTCTGCCCTGCTTTGGCAGACATGAAGGCGACAAAAACAAAAATACACCTGCTCTGTTGCACTGGGGAAGTTGTACTCGTGTGTGCTGCCATGCACATCGGCCCTGCGGGGACATTGCAAATTAAGACACTAGACCTGCTGCCAGCTAGAGCTTTGCTGCAGCAGTGAACTTTGGGGAAGTGTTCAGTTCACAGCTGCCTCTGAAACTTTAAGTGTGTGCCTTGCCTATTGCAGAGATGGGGACATTTTGGGGGAAGGGGCTCGGGGGTCACAGCAAATCTGCAGCTGCCACTATCTTTTTTTGTTAGAGAGTTAGCCAGATTACAGTAACTGATATGTTGATTCACAGCTTGACAGACTCTTGTTTTGCCAACTTCAAAATGTTTTAATTGCAGTCCGACATGGCTGGAGTTAAAGTGGCAACTGCAGAGGGATGGAGCCAAAAATACGATCCATATAAAAACTGGCTACAGATTAGCAGTGAGGGAGACTGTGCAGTGTGAGTTAGTTGCAAATTGTGCTGTGAGTACAGAGATGAGCTACGTGGGTTGAGGCATTAACTGCAGGAATTACAGGCCCCCAGTTAAAAGCTGACACCATCCGGAAACCTCTCCCAACAGAGCAGCACAAGAAAGCTGTTAACATTCAAATTTGGCAGAACAAGGTCACAACTTGATATATATCGCCATACCACAATTGGTAAGTTTAAAATGGGGGGGGGGTTGTTAGGGGTTTGGACCGAGATTTAAAGCTTATTTAATTTATTTGCAGGGGAGAGCTTTCAGTAATGCAGAGGAACAGCATTAAACGTCTCTAGGCAGGCTGATGGAGATCCAGTATATGATGGCCATAGAGGACATCCCTATTAAAAAGTCGGAAGCGATAATAGAACAAGAGAAGCGCCATGGAGTTCATTTGTGCAATAAATACATTAATGCTGTTTAGTGGGAAAAAACTCAGAATGTGTACTGGCAAGCACCTAGAAGAAAACCTGTTGGCAACTGTCAAAAATACAGGTTACTCACCTGTAACAGGAGTTTTAGGAGTGGTATATGTTGTTCATCCACACTTACTGGCAGGTTCCTTGCCACTTTAAATCTCGCCGGAAGGTCTTCAAGCTGGCTCCTCCCACCCACTTGGGTGGTAATACTCTCGGCTCCATCCCATGACCCCAGATCTAGCCCACTGGAAGCCAGGTTGCACATCGAAGCCGGGGAGGCTGGGTGAGTTGTGTGGATGAACAACATATACCACTCCTAGGACTCCTGTTACAGGTGAGTAAAGTACAGTTACGTAAGAACTTACCGTAACAGTAGATCTTAGAGAGAGGCTCTTGCAGTAGGTAATGACATATAGGACTGACGCCGGCCGGCGGCAGGACCCCACGGAAAAACTTCTAGCTAGCAGTCCCTGGCGAGGGACCACCCCCACGTCAGATGACCGGCGTCATACGACGTCGGTATAAAAGGGGCGGTCCCGGACGCCCGCCTTCCAGTTCTTTCCCGCCACAGGCCCGGACGAGAGAGCAGCAGATATTTCCTTCAATGGAAAAGGAGCTGAAAAAGCCTAGGGGGATGGAGGGTGGGAAGGTATTACCTACTGCAAGAGCCTCTCTCGAAGATCTACTGTTACAGTAAGTTCTTACGTAACTGTACTATCTTACTTCGAGAGGGCTCTTGCAGTAGGTAATTACATATAGGACAGAATCCCAAGCAGTCTGGAACAAATGAAAGGCACCAGGAGGAGAGTACTCCAAAAGTAGCAAATAATCTAGCAGGTCTCAAGAAAGGAGGCCTTGCAAGACAGCTAACCCGAAGCCTGCTCTACGGCGAGAGGCAATGTCCAAACTGTAATGTTTAGTAAAGGTATGGACTGAAGTCCAAGTGGCAGCAGCACAGATGTCTGCCGCAGATACGTTCTTGAAACAAGCCACAGAGGCTGCAACTCCACGAGTGGAGTGACCTCTGACTTGACCCGGGAGGGTTTTGTTGTACTTGTCATAGCAGAAAGTGATGCAATGTGCCAACCACTTTGATAGGCATTGCTTAGAGACAGCATTGCCTTCTCTTTTGTGAGCAAAAGAGACGAACTGATCAGTCTTTCTGAGAGCCTTCATCCTATCGGTGTAGTATCTCAGAATCCTGTGAACATCTATGGTATGGAGCAGATATTCTCCTTGATTGGAGTACTGCGTGAAAAAGGCAGGTAATTCAATAGACTGATTTAAGGTAGATTCCGCTACCACCTTCGGGAGAAAATTAGGATTGTCAGAAGAGCTACTGGTTCTTTGTGAAAAATCAGATAAGGGATTTTGCACATCAGGGCCTGAGTCTCTGAAATTCTACAGCAGAAGTAATGGCCACCAAGAAGAGCGTCTTCCACGATAAAAAACTTCAAGTCTCATGGAAGCCGCAGGCTCAAAGGGAGGAAGAGTAAGTTTCTGAGGACAAAGTTTAAGTCCCAAGGGGGAGCTGGAATCCGGACAGGAGGCCTACAATGAAGGACCCCTCTGAGGAAAGTTTTGGATACCTCCAGCTGGGCAAAGGCCTTATCAGTGAAAGGGACATGGTAGGCTGAAATAGCCGCCATATGGACTTTCAAAGAGGAGTGACCGAGACCCAGGTCGAAAAGATGACGCATGTACTCAAGTAGAATGGTCACAGGACAGGAAAAGGGCTCCACGTTCCTGGACGCAGCCCAGATGGAAAATCTTTTCCATTTCATGGCGTAGGTGGACCTAGTGGAGGGTTTTCTAGCCTTCACCAGAATCTCGGCCACCTTAGGAGAAACGCCAAAACGAGATTGAGCTAGGTCTGCAGGAGCCATGCATAAAGTTGAAGGGACTCTAGTCCTGGATGGACCAGGGTCCCCTGATCCTGGGTCAGCAATCCTGGAGATAAAGGAAGAGGAAGAGGAAGAACCTCTGAGTATTGTTGTAGAAGAGAACACCAGATTTGCCTGGGCCAGAAAGGAGCGATTAGAATCATTCTCTCTCCTTCCAAAGCAAGCTTCTGCAGCACACGAGGACCAGAGGAATTGGGGGAAAAGCATAGACGAATCTGTCCTTCCAGCTTAGAGATAGAGCGTCGCTCCAGAAAGCGCCTCGCTCTGGAGCGAGCGAGCAAAAGATAGGAAGATTTGCGTTTTGGGAGGAGGCGAACAGGTCTATCTGAGGAGTCCCCCAAATCTGGAAGATGCTTTTTAGAACTTTTTCGTCCAGTTCCCACTCGTGTGGTAGAGCCGACGTGCGACAGTCTGTCTGCCAGGACACTGTCGACTCCCGGAACATAGATCGCCGTGAGGTGAATGTTGTGAAGCGTTGCCCATTCCCAAACTCTCATCGCTTTCCTGCACAGTGGGTAGGACAGAGTCCCTTCCTGCTTGTTGATGTACCACACCACGCACATGTTGTCCGTTTGGACAGCTAGGTGACCGGGAAGGATGAATCGGTGAAGGGCCTGGAGAGCATACAGCACTGCTCGACGCTCGAGCATGTTGATGTGGAGAACTATCTCCAAGTTTGACCATAGGCCCTGGGTTCGGTGAGGACCCAGGTGGGCTCCCGAACCTTCGCCTGAAGCGTCCGTGGTCAGAGTCTGATCTGGGAGGATGAAAAAGGGGATCCCCGGAAAGGTTCTCTCGAACCATCCACCATTGCAAGTCTCTTACCATCGCGAGGAGATCAGAACGAGATGATCTAGGTCGTCTACCCGTTGATTCCACTGAGATCGGAAAATCCACTGAGAGATTCTCATGTGGAGGCGCGCGCGCGGAACCGTCGGGATGGCTGCCGCCATGAGCCCCAGTAGACGGAGCACTGGCCTCGCTGGAACCCTCCTGTTTTCCGATAGGAGGGAAATCTGGGACTGGAGGGAGGCACCCCTGTCCGGAGGCAGGAAGGCCCTGCACACTGTCGTGTCAAGGATTGCCCTGATGAACTGGAGCCTCTGTGAAGGGTCCAGGTGAGACCTGGAATGGTTGATGGTAATACCCAGGCCAGTGAAAACCTGCTGGGTGAGAGAGAGAAAATGCAGGAGTTCCTCCCTGGATGGGGCTGCCAGGAGCCAGTCGTCCAGGTAGGGAAAAACCTGAACTCCCAGAGTATGCAGGTGGGCCGCTACCACCGCCAGACATTTGGTAAAGACTCGGGAAGCCGAGGAAAGACCAAAAGGGAGTGCCCGGAATTGGTAGTGGTTCCCCTGGAACGCAAATCTGAGGTACTTTCGTGCGTACGGGCTAATGGGGATGTGAGCACGCATCCTGCATATCCAATGCACAAAGCCATTGGCCCGGCGGAGCAGGGGCAAGAGGGTTTGAAGGAGAGCATCCTGAACCTCTTGTATTCCACATATAGGTTCAGGGAGCTGAGATCGAGAATGGGTCTGAGATCTCCCGTCTTCTTTGGTACGAGGAAGAAATGAGAATAGTAACCCGTCCCGTGGAGGTGAGGGGGGACCGGCTCTATAGCCTGCTTCGCAAGGAGAGCAGAGATTTCTTCCTGACCAAAGGAAGATGGTCCCTTGAGTAAGAGGAGTTCAGAGGGGGTGACGTGGAGGTTTCTGCAGAAACTCTACGGAGTGCCCTTCTGCTATGATCTGAAGCACCCATGAATCCGATGTTATCCTCTCCCAACCCGGAAGGTGGAGGGAGAACCTCCCTCCTACCGGTTCCTCCGGAGCGTCCGGAGGTGGTGGGAGAGGGAAGGAGTCAGGTGGTGTGAGGCAGCCCGCAGCTGGGGCACCCGTTGCTTTTTTAGGCAGCGGGGGCCTGGCAGCTGAGGGCCTGACGTTTAGTGGCCCGCCTTCCTGAGGTTTCGCTTGAGCGCGCTGCGCCTGCGGAAGGGGGCGCGCTGGGGGGATGGGACTGTACATTGAATCAACAGATTTAAGGGCCGCCCCTTCTCCTGCAAGTCAGTGATGATGTCCTTGACATCACCATCGAAAAGCACAGAACCCCTGAAAGGTGCTTCTTGAATTGCTGACTGCACCTCCGGGACCAGACCTGACACACGGAGCCATGCGTGACGCTGAAGACTTACAGCGAACGCAGAGCTCCGTCCTGCGGTGTCCACTGCATCGTAGGTCGTCCTCAGAATGTGACGACTGGCCGAACAAGCAGAACGGACCAGGTCGGCTAACTCCTGCTTGGCTTGAGAGTCAGGCAAGGAGTCAATCCTAGATTCCGCCTGGGTAAGGACAGCCTTCTGGTAATCCCCCATATGTGCTACATAATTCAGGGCCCTAATCCCCAGTGTGGAAGAAGCGTAGATCTTCCTTCCATATTGATCCAGAAGGCGAGATTCCTTATCCGGGGGAGACGAGCTCAAGTGTTTCGGGTGTGCTGACTGGCCATGAACGGCGCTAATCACAACCGAGTCTGCACGGGGGTGAGAGTCTAAGAAGTCTACACCCTCCGGAGCCTGGTATAGCCTGTTCGACTTCCTAGGAAGTGGGGCTAATGCCGACGATTGCTTCCAAATAGTGGAAACAAGGTGGGCGTGCGGCTCGATCCAGGGTGGCACTAGGGTAGGAGCCGTAAGGGGCAAGTCCAGATGTTCGGCGAGTTTAACCCGTTGAGGATCTGGCTCTAAGGAATGCCACTGATGGACTTCCTGGATCTTTCTGAGCAACTCCGTGAAGGAAGGATCCTCCGGAGGAGACTTCGGAGGAGTCCTCGGCTGGGCTTGGATGGAGAGCGCGGCTCTTCGTCTTTCTCGGAACACCCATCGGAGGCCTCCGAGGAGTCCAAGAGAGAAGAAGAGGAATTTGAAGCAGAGTAAGACTCCCTAGCTCATCTAGGGGGAGGAACGGGTTCCTTAGGGGGAATCCCAGGACGCGTGTCCTGCCCCTCTCTAGATCCCGAGGGCAAAGCCCGGGAATCCGGAGGTGGAGAGGGAGTATGCCGTCTAGGGCATACGGGAGCCGGTGGTGGCACTGTCGCCGTAAGACGGCTCTCGACTTCCTTGGTGAGCTGAGCTTTGGCCTCAGCCCACCAGGAGGCAAGAGTCTCCTGGAGATCCACCGCGCCTAGGGGGCGGTGGAGGAGGAGGAGGATAATTGTGCTGATTAAATCTGTAGGGGAGTATCCGTAACCTGCTGCGGGAATACCGGAGCCGGGTACTGCGGCGCAGGATACTGAGGACCTGGGAAAACCGGCGTTGGATAGGACGGCGGATACCCAGGCACCGGAGGAGCTGCCGGAGCAGACTGCCCAGCCAGGTACTCCACGGACGGATCAACTGGGATAGGCCAGTGGGGTGGAGGGTCCGATGGAAGGGAATATCCCCCGGCAGCGGCGGGGCCGGTGTCTGAGCCGGCGTCGGAGGAGCCGTCGCCGGGGCCGGCGTCAGGGGAGCCAGCGTCAGATCCGGCTCTGAAGGAAGAGGATCGGACGGTAGCCCAGGATCCCGAGCCTCGTCCGGGGATGGAGGGGAAAAATCCTCGAGTCAGGTAGGGGTACTGGTTTCCGGCCGCGCAGCAAAGGGCGTGGGGAACCTGATGCGACAGACGAAGCAGGGTCTGCCATAGGCTCGAGGTCGTACTCCGGGCGGACGCCAGAGGAGCTGGCGTCCGACTTCGGAGTCCTCGTCAGAGACGGGCCAAGGTGGGAAGAGGCCCACGGTCCGAGGGGGGACACTGCCATGCGCCGCCCGAAGGTCAGGCGTCTTAAGCGGCCTTCTCCCAGCCAGACGAGCCGACATCCGGCTTATGGGGCGCCATCGCACCAGTGAGCCACAAGCCTGCCGGTGGTACCGAGGGGCTGGAGCCTCCTTTTGCCCGGAGGCACCAGCGGGTTCGAACGGCGAACCCAGACAGGCGGGCTGACGCCTCCAAAACCTTGAGGCTGCCGTCGTGGTCTCTGGAGGGAATTATTGTTGTTCGCGATTCTGCCTGGAGTCGCGGGAGGAGGAGGCCTTCTCCCGTGCCTTTCCTGTCCCACTTTGTGCTCTTCAGGGGTCGACGCCTGCCGAAGTTTCTTCAACTCCTTCTCCATCGCGGACATCATCTTCTTGAGGAGATGGGCTTCGAGAGACTGCTGGCGTCATCTGCGGGTGGCCGTGTTGAAACGTAGGCAGTGCGGACACTTGTCGACCGCGTGGTCGGGGCCTAAACAGAAAAGGCAGAGGGAGTGATCATCTTTGTGAGGCAGTTGGGCCCCGCACGAGTCGCACTTATTTTTTTAAGGGGACGACATAAACCGACGTTCACCTGACGATAGAAAATATAAAATACAATACAATACTGAAAACTTTTTCAGAAAAAAACGACTAAGTAACAGGACTGGAGGATAAGAACCACCGCCGAGGCGCTGCGACGAGCCGACGGCGGGAAAGAACTGGAAGGTGGGCGGCCGGGACTGCCCCTTTATACCGACGTCGTATGACGCCGATCACCTGACGTGGGGGCAGTCCCTCGCCAGGGACTGCTAGCTAGAAGTTTTTCCGTGGGGTCCTGCCTCCAGCCGGCGTCAGTCCTGTATGTAATTACCTACTGCAAGAGCCCTCACGAAGTAAGATCTTGTATTTCTAGTGACGTGGATATGTCGTTCAATCTACACTTACTGGCAGACTCCTAGCAGTTCTCCAGGAGCAGGGAGGCAAGGCGTGCACCCCCTACTTGGGGAATAAGGACTGGAGAACAGAGGTCCCAAAACCAGCATCCTGGCATCACTCAAGGTCGATGTGGTAGTGGGTAATGAAGGTGTGTGCTGACTTCCAGGTAGCAGCCCTGCAGATTTCCTGGATAGGGACGTCCCTGGAAGCAGCCACCTAAGCAGCGGTATGGCAGGCAGAATGAGCTCTTATCCCTTTGGGAGGCTCCATGCCTGCCAACCTATAGCAGAGATCTATGCAGGAGGATGCCCACCTGCCTATCATCCGCTTGGCTGCAGGTCTGCCAGGTGCAGCGTCAGCATAGGTGACAAACAGCTGGCGAACCTCTCCCCGAACTTTAGCCGTCCGCTCCTCATAATAAGAGAGTGCCCTTGTAAGATCCAGAGTATGGAGCCTATATTCAGCCTCCAAGGTGTGATTGGGGTAGAACACCGGCAGAGTCAACACCTGGTTATGGTAAAACTCCGACACCACCTTCGGAAGGAATTTCGGGTGGGGACGCAGGACAACATTGTCCCTGTGGAAGACCAGATAAGAAGACTCGATGGAAAGCACCTGGAGCTCACCCATCCTTCTGGCTGATGTGATAGCCACCAAAAAGGCAGTCTTCACGACAGGTGGAAGATGTCACACCTGTGCATTGGTTCGAATGGCTTGCCCATGAGCTTAGCTCTCCAGCAGTAGATCCCATGGAGGTGGAGGTTCTCTCACGGAGGGGATGTGTGATCAAGGCCTTTGAAACGCGACAGACCACCTTCTCCTGCGCCACTGGACTGTTTGGCTGGCCCGCGCCTGCAAGCAGTGCATGGCTGCCAGGTGCACCTAAGGCTGTCGACCGAAGCCCTAGATGAGAAAGGGACTACAGGTAGTCCAGAATGCTAGCCAAAGAATAGGAGGAAGGTTCCAACCCCTTACCCTGACACCAAATGGAGAATCGCTTCCATTTGAACGCATAGCATTTTCTGGTCAACTCTATGGGATGCCTCAACGACGTTGAGGACCCTGGCGGAAAGACCCATGGCCTGGAACTTGTAGCCCAGGAACCAGGGCCATCAAGTGCAGGGATTGAAGGTCTGGGTGGAGTACCTTCCCCTTGTTGACTGAGATCAGGTCCAGGCAGGCTGGAAGCCACCTTGGGAGCCTGGAGCCGAGTCTGAGGAGATCTGGATATCAGAACTGGCGGGGGCCAGTCTGGGACTACCAGACCTCACCTTCGCCTTGTCCTTGAGAAGCACCTTGTGGATCAAGGGAAATGGAGGAAGGCGTGAAAGAGGCTTAGGTCCACGGCCTCAGAAGGCATCCCCAGGCGAGCCCCTGCTGAGGGAGGCGGGCATGGAACAGCCTCAGCTTTGCATTCTCCCTGGAGGCAAACAGGTCCACCTAAGGGGTGCCCCAGTGGGAGAACAGATCTTGTACTATCTCCGACAGGAGACACAACTGGTGAGATACAGCACCTATCCGGCTTAGGACATCGGCCAGACTGTTGGAGGCTCCTGCCACATGGATGGCTAAGAGATCCGCCTCCAGGCTGATCACGAGAAACCAAGTGCGGAGAGCCTCCTTGCACAGAGGCAAGGAGTGTGTCTCGCTCCATCGGTTGAGGTAGTACATGGTTGTAGTGTTGTCCGTCTGGACCTGGACCACTTGACCCCATATAAACAGAGAAAAGGCGGTGAGGGTTAGTCGGACCGCTCGAAGCTCCAGCAGGTTGATGTGGCATCAAGACTCCCGAGGGGACCAGAGGCTGTGTGCTCTGAGCTCCCCCAAATGGGCACTCCAACCCATCAGAGAGGCATCGGTCATCAAAGTGACCGTCGACTCGGGGCGGACAAGCGGGATACCCTCTTGCAGATGAGTTGGAACGAGCCACCACTGGAGGCCGTTCCACATCTCCTGGGTCACTTTCATTGACTGGTCCAGAGGACCGGAGCACTGTGACCATTGGCAGGCCAGCCCCCATTGCAGGGGATGCATATGCCAGCGGGCCCAACGGACCACGCTGGTGCAGGCCGCCATGACGCCTAGCGCAGGAAGTCCCGGGCCGGGTGCAATTGCCCAACCAGAAATGACTGGGCAAAGGAGGAAAGGACCTCAGCCCTGTCCGCTGGGAGCCATGCTCTGGCTCAAAAGAGTCTAGCTCTGCCCCGATTAACTGAATCACCTGCGATGGCATGAGTTCCTATTTGGCCTCATTGATGAGGAGGCCAATCTGAGAGCAGACCTGGAGGGCCAGATCCCTGGACTGCTCCACCTCCAACCTGGAGGTGGCTGCAATCAGCCAGTCGTCCAGGTAAGGGTCCACCCGGACCCCTCAGCGCCGCAAGAATGCTGTCACCACTGCCATGCACTTGGTGAAGACCCTGGGAGCTGGACAGAGGCTGAAAGGCATGGCCCGGAACTCGTAAAGGGATTCCTCTGTCCTGAAGCGGAGGAATCGCTGGTGAAATGGACGGATTGGGACGTGAAAGAAAGCATCCTGAAGGTCCACAGAACAAAACCACACGACTCGTTCCAAGGATCGAATGATCTGAGCCAGAGTGACCATCCTGAAGGTGCGAGACCTGAGGAACTTGTTCAGGTCGTGTAGGTCAAGAATGGGGTGCCAGCCCCCCCCCGTCCGTTTTGGGACCATGAAGTACCTGGACACAAACCCTGGGTCTGGAGGAGGGTCCGCCACCTCCCTGATCACCTCCTTCTGGAGGAGCAGGGCAATGTCGGCTCAACGAGCTGACAGAGGCGTTGCGGAACCCGTAGCCCCCCATGGGGAGACAGCTCGATAGGATGGGGACTGCTCGAATTCCAGAGGCAGTCCCCTGCCTACCACTTCTAACACCCAGAGGTCCGTGTGATATCAAACCAGGCGGAAAGGAGGTGGCGGAGCCCGTCCACCTTGGGGGAGGAACCTGGTAAGGAGGACAAGGTTGGGCGACACCCCTCAACCTGTCATTGGGCAGGCTTGGAGGAAGGGATGGCCGAGGAGCTGCCTGGGCCTTTCACTCCCGGCTTCCTGCTGGAGGAAACAGCAGGCTTGGCTTTGGGGTGCCAAGTGCGATCCTGCTGGCTCTGATGCTGGTGTTGCTGGGCCGGACGTGTCGTAGAGGCTGAAGGACGAAAGGGCTTACGCTGCTGCTGGCGAGAAGGGTCTTTGTCCTTCTGGGCAGACGTGACAGAGTCCAAGGTGGCGTTGGACTTCTCAATCCGTTGATGACCCTCCACCCCGGGATCAAAAGAGTCGGTACCCAGGAAGGGGACGTCTGCCAGCTTGTGCTGGGCATCTGTCGTAAAGGTGGAGATCCGCAGCCAAGCTCTGCGGCGCATGGCCACTGCGGCAACTACTGACCGGGCACACAAATCAGCAATGTCCAATGAAGTTTGGAGCTACTGTTTGGCTACTGCCCTTCCCTGGTCCCGCACCTGCTTGACCATCGTTTGAAGGTCAGCCGAGAGATTAGGAATCACCTCATCCAGGGAGCCCAAAAGGGCATGTGAAAAGTGTGCCATCAGAACGGCCGAGCTAGCCTGATGAAGGCCTAGGGAGGAAGCAGCATATACTTTCCGCCCCGAGTATTCCAATTTCTTGAACTCCTTATTGGGTGGTTTGTCCACATACCAAGCGTTCCCAGAGCGCCGAAAAACGCTGTCCGTCATTAACCCCTCCGCAGAGGGGTGCTCTGAGAAACCGGAGAGTGAACCTGTAGGGACCGCATACTTCCGAGCCATCCTGGCCAAAAGGTGCTGGACAAGAAGCTGGCCGCTGCCATGGCTCAAGGGCCGGGCCAACAATGGCTTCGGCCACCGGAAAGATCTCTGTAGGGAAATCCCCTTGGTCCAGTATCACCGTGAGGGGATACTTGGCCCGTTTTGAAACGGGTTCGAGCTTCATCCCAGTGCATTCTGAGATGAGTCGAAGCATTCCTAAGAACAAGGATGGGCTCTCGTCCACTGACTGACCCCCAGTGGACTCCAGGTCAAGCGGCCTGGAGAACAAGGAGTAGTAGTTGTCAGACTCCGAGGAGTCTGCGAACAGCTGCCGAGCGCCTGAGCCACCCTCCACATACAGAGGTCGCTCAGGAGTGAGGGTGACCGACAACCTATGGGGCAAACCCTGCCCCGACCGAGAATCCATGGTTGGGGCCCCAGTCTTCAGTTGTGGAGGCAGAGGTTCCACAACTATGGGTGGTGCTGCCGGTTTTGGCCGAACAACCGGTGCCAGTTTCGGCTCCTCGACCACTATGAGGGGTTGTCGCTCGGCGCTCCAGTGACAGCCACTTAATGGCCAGAGAAGGCGACCGAGTTGGCTTATTCCCAGACAATAAGAGCTGCCGCCACATAAAATCCTCACTGGCGCCGACACAACTGCGCCAGACTATCCTAAGAAGAGGACAGAGGGGATGAGCAGTGCCGTCGCTTTCCACGGTGCCGAGACAGAGACAGCTGACATCAGCGGGACCGGCTGGACCTGGAAGAGGTCCGAGAGCTTCAGGGATTCCGAGAGTTGGTCAGAGAAGGGATGCGGAAACCTGCTCTTCCCTCGGTTCAGGAACATTAACTGGGGACACCGGCACAGGAGGCACAGTCAAGTCCTCTGTTTCCACCGGGGGAACTGGTGAAGAAGGGTTGTCTGCTTCTCCAGTCGACAAACCGTCCGTCGGGTCGAGAAAAATCTCGACTGAGTCGACAGGTGTCTCAGCCGGCTGACCTGACGGGGACACCGTGAAGCCAGCTGCCTTAGCCGCAACCTCGACCGAAGTCAAAACTCGACTATCCGGAGAAGGGGATATCTCCCGCTCCCACGAACGTCGACGGTGGGACTCACCTTTGGATTCCTTTTTGGACCAACTGGAATGTCCCGATGGTCCTTCTCCCTTGGCGGAGAGGGACTGGCAAAGTTCCTTAAAGAAGCTGTATAAGAAGAGCCCAAGGAGAGCGGGATAAATGCCGCAACCGAGGAAGATGAAGATGCGGCCTGGGCCGCCTCCTCCTCAAGAGCGATCATCTGCTCCAGCTGGTCTGTGGAGCCGGCCACCACCCAACAGACCTCTTTCGACTTAACCGGAGAATAATGTTTTTCAGGGCGCCCCAAAAGCAGTCTGGCAGCATGGTCCTCCAAGACCAAAGGCGAAAAGGATTTGCATAATTTGCAAGCCTGCAAGTCATGTCCAAGTCCTAGGCAGTAAACACACGTGTAGTGCAGGTCGGTCTGGGACATCTTCTGCCCACAGGGGCACCAACGAAATCCAGGAGTCGATTTGTCCATCGCAGCTGCGAGGGAAAAGGAAGACTGAAGTATTAAATTTTAGAATAAGTTTTGGATTAACCGAAGAGTGTGTATCCAGGCCTAAAATGCAGAGCGCTAAGGAACATCTGGAGTCATGGGGCCGAGCTGAGAGTTTTACCACCCGGGTGGGTGGGAGGCGCTAGCTTGAAGACCTTCCAGCAAGATTTAAAGCGGTAAAGAACCCTGCCAGTAAGTGCGGATTGAACAACATATCCACGTCCCTAGAAATGTAAATTATTTTTCAGTGCTTATGGACGGCAGTACTGAGTGGTGTAACTGAAAAGGAACTGGTTTACGTAATTTATATAAATTCCATCAATGGTCAAGTGGAGACCAAGTTTTTACAAATAGAAGCTGTATCAGATGGCACAAGTGAGCGACTGGAAAAAAAAAAAAAATCGCCTTTTAGACATTTTTAGAGAGTCTGGCCTTGATATAAAAAACATGGCTGGGTTTGAGGCTGATGGGGTATCTGTCAAAATGGGTGTAAGATTGGGTATTACTGCTCTTTTAAGGGAAGACACAAAGTGGTTAGTTGATGTTCATTGTTTCTCACACAGAATAGAACTAGCCATAAAAGACGCTTTGGATAACACCTCTTTAAACGATGTTTCAAACTTTCTGACTCAACTGCTTTATCTCTATCAGAAAAGTCCTAAGAGACTCAGAGAGTTACGGTCCCTTGCCCGGGCCATGGAGATGTCAGTTGAAAAACCCCAAGAAGGCCCATGGCACACGTCGGGTGCAGCATAAACTTCTTGCCACCCGTGCTATTACCAAATAATTCCCCGTAATTTGTGCCCATTTAGGATGTATGGCCGCAGACCCAACTCACAACCAGACCAAAGCCAAAGGAGTGTTACAAATTATGACTAAATTCCAAATGGTGCCACACCTTTTATATTTTGAACAGCTGCTTCAGCCACCTGCCAGCTTCTCACTAGCACTTCAAAAAGTAGTTGAAATGCCAGAGCTACTTAGCTCTGTTGAAACTTTGAGAAACACTCTTGACCATGCTAAGTGGTGCGGTCCCATAGGTGGCAGTGAGCTGGACGTTCTCTTAATAAATGGGTCTGATGTTCTTTCAGGAGCATGTGCTCAAGTCACATACAAGGGTGTGAAATTAACACATTTTAGTGCCCAAGTTGTTAAAACTTTTAAACAGCAAACTAAGAAATACATTACAAACACTGAGAACTGTTTTGAACAAAAGTTTGATTTGACTGATGTAAGTAATATCTATAACTGTGCAAAAGTGTTAGATACCAGACTTTGGCCAGCAGCTGCAGACAGAAAGGAACTGGAGCTGTATGGTACCAGTGACATTACTGCAGTAGCTGACCACTTTTCAGCACTTTTGCAGCCTGATTGTGACAGTACTCTGCCACTTGCAGAATGGCAAGGGTTTAAGATTTTTGCTCACACCAATTTCATCAATCTTTCTGCCTCTATCATCTGGTCAAAACTGGCATGTGATTTCCAAAATTCTTATCCAAATCTGTTGAAGCTTGTCAATGTGTTAAGAGTATTTCCTGTGTCTAATGCAATTGTAGAAAGATGTTTTTTTAACTATGAACAAGGTAAAAACTGACTGGAGTGTAAGTCTGGCAGAGGATACTGCTGAAACACTGATTTGCATTAAAAAGCAGGGCCCCCCTCCAGCTGAATTCAACCCAGACAGGGCTGTAGACATATTTTTAGTGCTAAACCAAGACGTCCTGGTGATTTGGCAGCTGAGGATGGTGGACTACCCCCAGGTCCCTCCCCCTCCCAAAAAAACTGGCCAGAATTACTGGCTACATGCCTGGCGGAGAAGAGTAGCAAAACAGATCGCACCCAATCCTTGTTGGTAACTGTGTGGTCAATCATGGTCCCAGGTGCTGGAGTTTTTATGCTGGGGCAGGGGTTCATTATGTATAATTTGTCGCGATTCACGATCACGCTCACGAATTCACGTCTGCTTTGGCAGACATCCCATCTCGGCTCTTAAAATGTATGCGTCCTACTACACAATTGCTGTATTTCTCTGGAAATGGCTAAATAAAACAGTATCTAGCTGCTACTAGCTTGGCAGAAGACACCAGTAGGAAGGCGTGCTGTGTGACTGGACTTCTCTACTGGGACTATATTGCCCTCCTTCCCTCCTACCCAAAGCTAGTTCTACTTTTATAGGCACAGGATTTGACTGACAACAGGAACTTCCTGTTTGGGAGCGGGAAGTGAGTGATCACAAAGCCACCAAAGACCCACCATCCTAGAAGGGCAAGAGTCGCTCTTTGGCCCCCTCTAGCTGCTGGAGGTCTGCCTCTGAGCAAGTAAGGGGTCTACTGAGAAATATAGGACATTCTTGTCTCAGAACAGGACAATCAGGAGCTTAAAGGGCACACAGGTAGAAAATAAGGAGAGAGAGAGAAAAAAAAAAAAGAGGAAAGAGTAAGGATTGCAAACAGTTAAGGGCCCAGAAATAAGACATGATGGGAGTGGTGCAGTGCAGTGGCTGTGGAGCAGCAGTCTTCCGGGAGACGTTCTGGAAGATGCGGTGTTGTCCCATCTGCAGGCAGCTCTCCAGGCTGAGTTGGCCAGGATTTGTGGGACCTCCTCTTCCATCCAGGGACCACCAGTGCCACTGCGTTGCCTCAGAGGTTGACAAGAAAGAGGAGCGGTTGGACCACAGTGGGCTCAGGGAGGGTGAGGGTGGTGGAACAGAGGTGCATCCCTCCAGTTGTACCTCTCCACAATTCCTATGCCCTAGGGAGGCACCCGCAGTGGAGACCAAGGAGGATGCTGAGAACCTCCACAAAGGAGACCCACAGGAGGGTGGCAGGGGACCCCACAGGGGAAGGAAACAATTCCTGGTGGGGGACTCCATTGTTAGGAAGGTAGAACTGGGGGAGGAAGGGGAGAAGGAGGTAGGTGCCTGCCTGGCGCCATGGCTTGGCGGGACAGGAGTGAATCCTCAGGATTGCCGGAGCAGCTGCACAGGGAGGGAGCAGGATGTCATTGTCCACCTAGGGACAAATGACCACAGCTGAAAAGGGATTAGAAGTGCAGGAAGAGTTTGTGGAATTGGGGAGGGCCTTGAACAAGTAGCACACGGTAACCTTCTCGGAGGTGCTGCCCATCTATGGCGAGGGAGGCTAGGTGTTCCGCACCATGGGATTCAATCAGTGGTTGAAAAACTGGTGTGGAGCTCAGGGATTGGCTTCAATGGGAATGGGGTCCACCTGGAGTGATGCAAGCCTATACTGGCATGATGGGCTGCATCTGTCCAAGAGGGGAACCAGGATCCTAGGTGATAAGTTTAAATGCTTCATTGGCAAGCATTTAAACTAGCCAAGGGGGGAGGCACTGGAAAGGAGCAGGGAAATCCTAGCCCCCTCAAAAAATCACGGTAGTAAGTGCGGTAAACACCAACATAGAGATGTCAACAGGAAGAAGCGCAGGGGTAAATGGAGAAAGTAACAAATGCAATAAGGACAGGGATGGGGCAAAAAGGGGTAAGGCCATCAAGAAATGGAGGGTAATGAGTACCAATGCCCGTAGTCTGGGCAACAAGCTCCCTGAGCTGGTGGCCTTGACGGAAGAGGGATGCCTGGATACCGCAGCAGTCACAGAAACATGGTACACAGAGAACCATTACTGGGATGTTAACATACCAGGGTACATAACCTACAGGAGAGACAGTCAGGGGAGAAGAGGGGGAGGAGTAGCTCTCAATGTAAAGGAAGAGATAAAAGCAACTGAACAAAAGAGTAAAAGGGAGGAAAGGAGGCACTGTGAGTCACCTTGGAGACTGAAAAGGGCACCACAATCCACACAGGGGTTGTGTACAGACCCCCATGTCAGGAGGAGGGAATGGACAAGGATATGATAGAAGGCATTCTTAGGATGGCAGAGAAAGGGGAGATACTGTTGATGGGAGACCTGAATATGCCAGATGTTAACTGGAGCACATTTGCTGCAGCCACATCCAAGAGCACGGCCATTCTTGATGCCCTACAGGTGGCAGGCCTCAGACAGCTAGTTTCGGAACCCACCCGTGAGGGAGCAATCTTAGACCTTGTACTCTCAAACAGGGGCAGTGAGAGGATCTCAGATCTAGAAGTGGGTTGCCATCTGGGAACAAGTGACCATCAAACAGTGTGGTTCACATTAAACTCAGCTACAGAGTCAAGCCATACAAAAGTGACAGTACTGGACTTCAGGGGGGCTGACTTTGGCAAGATGGGAGAGTGCCTCAGAAAAGCACTAGCAAACAGGCTAGAATGAGGTGTGGAGCAACAATGGGGAATCATCAAAACTGTCATCACAGAGGCAACAGGCCTTTGTGTGAAGCAAATAAATCAAAACGAAAGAAAAACCCACTATGGTTCTCAAAAGAGGTGCCGTAAAAGTCAGGAAAAAAAGATAGCATTCCGGAAGTATAAGGAAACACAGAAGGAGCAGGACAGAGAGCTGTACCAGTTAAGACAGAAGGAAGCAGGGAGAGAAGTCAGAATAGCAAAGGCCCAAACTGAAAAAAAGATAAACTCTGTTAAGAAGGGGGATAAAACCTTTTATAGGTACATCAGCGAGCGTAGAAAGACAAAGGGAGGGACAGTGAGGCTGAATAGAATGAAGGGTGGGTGGGCAGAGGGGGACAGTGAAAAAGCAGGGATACTGAAGAAAAAATTACTCACCTTAGTAATGTTGTTTCTTCTAATGGAGTCTTGCTATATTATAGACATTAGCAGTTTCATCCAGCTCTAGAACTGCTGGAGTGAAATGGTTAAAACCATTCCAAAATAGAATTTTGGCACGAGAGCAGCTCTATCTGTGTCATTTCAAACTTGACCTGTCAGATCTTTACGAGCCAAACTCACTAAGGTCTGTGGAAGCTGTAACTCTACACTAGCCAAATGGCTACCTAAATAATAACAACCATTGATGGTCCCAACACCCAAGACTCAAGTCAGGGGACCAGAAATACTAACACCATTCTAATACTATGAAAATGAAAATAAGTATAATAAAACACACAGGCGTACACATACACCCCCAAAGCCCCAAAGGGGACAAAATGCTAACAGGACATAAGTAGTGCCCACACACTAAGTTCCTGCACCCACCAAGTAGAGGTTCTGAGAGGGGCAGGTTAGGGGGTCTATAATACAGCAAGACTCCATTAGAAGAAACAACATTACTAAGGTGAGTAATTTTTTCTTCAAACAACATGAAGCCTTGCTATATTATAGACATTAGCAGAATACACAGCAGTACCTCCATGGTGGAGGGGCAGAACCTACTTAGGGAATAGGCTCTGAAGAACAGCTGTGCCAAACCATCTCTCCTGGCCTGGACATCCAGGGAGTAATGCTTGGTAAAAGTGTGCACCGTTTTCCAAGTAGCAGCCTGGCAAATCTCTAATAAAGGGATATCTCTGGCAGCAGCTAGAGACTTGGCTGTACCCCCAGTAGAATGATTCTCAAACCGGGGGGTTTGCCCACTTTCGATAACAAAATTGATACAAGAGACAATCCACCTGGCTATTGATCTCTTAGTGGCAGGTTTGCCTTTCCCAACTTCACCATAGGTAAGGAAAAGTTGGAGGGATTCGAACCTGTGACCTTTGGTGCGCTCTATATAATAACTAAGAGCTCTCTTAACATCCAGGCTGTGCAACCTCCTCTCACCGAAGAGGAGGTGATCAGTGAAAAATACTGAAGGAGATAGATTGATTAAGATGGAAATCTGAAACCACCTTAGGCAAAACTTCCTATTAGTCCTAAGGACTACCTTATCCCTGTGGAAAGAAATAAAGTCAGTCTCCACTGACAAGGCTTGCAATTCACTTATGCGTCTGGCAGAAGTGATAGCCACTAGAAAAACAGTTTTCCAAGTTAGGAACTTAAGCTCTGCAGAAGACAGAGGTTCAAAAGAAAAAATTACTCACCTTAGTAATTGCTTTTCTTCTTATGGAGTCTTGCTATATTATGACAATTAGCAGTTAGCCACAGCGCTTGAACTGCCCCGGAGAGGAAGGAGTTAACTCCAGGCTGACTGGAGTTCCAAGCACGAGCGCTTTGTTGAAAGCTCTATCTGGCTATTTCCAACTGAAACTGTCAGATCTTTACTGAGCCAACACTAAGCAAAGTCTGTGTGGAAAAACTCCACACTAGCCAAATGGCTACCTACTAGTAGAACAACAACAACAACAACAACAACAACAACATCACCACCCCTAACAAGCACTATTAGGCCCCCCCTCCCCAAAAGACAGAAGTCCAGGAGGGGGGCCAAACATACAACCAAAAACAGAAATACCTAGTTTTCCTAATCCTAAAGAAAAGGGGAAAAGAGAAAAAGAGCTATAACGGCATGACACAGTGCTTGCACTAATTTGCCAACCCCTTACCCAAGTAGAAGTTCTGAGAGGGGCAGGTTGGGGTGGTCATAATATAGCAAGACTCCATGAGAAGAAAAGCAATTACTAAGGTGAGTAATTTTTTCTTCAAACACCATGAAGTCTTGCTATATTATGACAATTAGCAGATTACACAGCAGTACCTCCATGGAGGAAGGGCCAGAACCTACTTAGAAAATAGGCTCTGAAGCACGGCTGTGCCAAACCGAGCATCTCTCCTGGACTGGACATCCAGGGAGTAATGCTTGGTAAAGGTGTGAACTGTTTTCCAGGTAGCAGCTTGACAGATTTCCAGAATGGGAATATCTCTAGCAGCCGCTAGAGATGCAGCTGTACCCCTGGTGGAATGGGCCCTCAGTCCTGAGGGGTTCTCTACCTAGTTTTTGGTGTAAAAGTGGATACAAGAGAGAATCCACCTGGCAATTGTCCTCTTAGTGGCAGGTTTCCCTTGCCAACCTCGCCATAGGTAAGGAAGAGTTGGAGGGATTCAACCTGTGACCCTTGGTGCGCTCCAAATAGTAGCAAAGCTCTTTTGGCGTCCAAACTGTGCAATCTCCTCTCACCCGAGGAAGAATGCTCAGTGAAAATACTGGAAGGAGATGGATTGGTTAAGATGGAAATCTGAAACCACTTTAGGTAAAAACTTTCTGTTAGTCCTGAGGACTACCTTATCTCTGTGAAAAGAAATAAAATCCTTTTCCACTGACAGGGCTTGTAACTCACTTATGCGTCTGGCAGAAGTGATGGCCACTAGGAAAACAGTTTTCCAAGTTAGGAACTTAAGGTCTGCTGAAGACAGAGGTTCAAAGTGGGGGTTGCATTAACTGAGCAATGCAAACATTAAGGTCCCAGGCAGGGGCTGGGTCCCGAAAAGGAGAGTTAGTGTGAAGTAACCCTTAAAAAACTTGGAAAACACAGGGTGAGAAGAAAGGGAGGCAGGCTTTCCTGCTGATATAAAAGCAGAGACAGCTGCCAGATGAACCTTTAAGGTAGCTGGTCTGAGACCCAAGGAATTAAGATGTACCATGTAATCTAACAAAATGGGCAATTCAGCAGATTCTGGGGAAATATTTTTCCCAGCACACCAAATGGAAAACCTTTTCCATTTAGAACTATAAGTAGCCCTAGTGAAAGGCTTTCTGGAAGCCTTTAGGATCTCAAGAACACCCTGAGAGAGGTGTAAATCAGCAAACTCTAACTCCTCAAGAGCCAGGCCTTGAGGTTGAGGGATTTGAGGTCCGGATACCAAACCCTTCCCTGGGCACAAGGCAACAGATTGTGATTCCTGGGGAGGCACAGGGGAAGATGGACTGTCAGAGACAGAAGGAGTGGGTACCAGGGCTGCCTGGCCCAATCCGGGGCAATCAGAATCACCCTGCAAGGCTGAGATCTGATTTTGACTAGTACTTTGAATAGGAGAGGAAAGGGGGGGAAAGCATAGAGGAACTTCCCTCCCAATCCAGAAGAAGGGCATCCAGGGAACTGAGCCCAGCACTGGAGGCCTGCAACAGAACAGAGGAAGTTTGTGATTGTCTGGGGCTGCAAAAGATCTATCTGAGGGATGCCCACCTGGCAAAAACTATCCCCAGCACTTGAGGATCCAGGGACCATTCGTGATGGCCCTGGGAAATCCTGCTGAGGGCATCCGCTAGGACATTGTTCTTCCTGGAAGATGAACTGCTATGAGGGAAGTGTTCAGGAATAGGCCAGAGACCACAGCGTCATTGCCTCGGTGCACAAGGTCAAGACCAAGTGCCCCCTGTTGTTGATGTACCACATTGTTGTGGTGTTGTCTGTTCTGACTTGTATCACCTTTGTCGTGGACAGATGCAGAAAAAGCTTGAAGAGCTAAAAGACAGCTCTGAGTTCCAGCAAATTGATGTGGAGCAGAGATTCCTGGGGACCAAACTCCTGAGTGGAAAGGTCGCCCATGTGGGCTCCCAACCCAAAAGGGAAGCATCTGTAGTGAGAGTCAAGTCGTGAGAAGGGGAAATGAAGGGACCCCCGCTTTAAATTGCTCTGATCCTGCCACCACTGGAGAGCTAGGATCAAGGTTCGTCACTGACTGCAACTTGAAAGGGGGTCTTCTTCTCTGAGACCAAAAGGTTCTCAAGTGAAACTGAATGTCTCTCATCTGAAATCTGGCTCCCTGCACAACAGCTGTGGATGCAGCCATGTGCCCCAGGAGCTGCAGAAAGTGTCTTGCTGGTCGAGAGACCTGCAGAGTGAAGGAAGAGGCCAGAGCCACTAAATTCTTACCCTTTCTGGGGAAGAAAGGCTCTGGCTAGCTTTGTGTCCAATTCTGCCCCTATAAAGGTGAGTACCTGGACTGGTTCCAGAACCGACTTTGGTAGGTTTAGCAGAAAACCCAGGGAGGTGAGGCGCTGCTGGGTGACCTGCAGGTGAGATTTACCTGTTCTGGGGACTGGCCTACAATGAGCCAGTCGTCTAGATAGGGAAAACAGCAATCCTCTGCCTCCTTAAGTGGGCCACTGCCACTGCTAGACACTTTGTGAATACCCTTGGAGCAGAGGTAAGGCCGAAGGGCATTGCTCTGAACTGATAATGACCTGAGGGCAGTTCGAATCTGAGGTACTTTCGATGGGATCTTCTGATTAGGACATGGAAATAGGCATCCTTGAGGTTCAGGGAGGCTAGCCAGTCCCCTGGCCTTAGGGAAGGTAAAATCATTGCCAGAGTTACCATTTTGAACTTTGGTTTCAAAAGATGCTTGTTCAGATATCTGAGATCTAAAATGGGCCGCCATTCTCCTGTCTTTTGGGGTAAGGAAGTATCTGAATACAGACCCCTGCCCTGATGCAGGGAGGAACCCTTTACTGCTCTGAGAGCTAACAGGATGAGACCTCTGTTTCCAGAGCGAGGGTCTCTGAAGCACTTGCAGGTAGAAAAGTCTGCTTCTCAACTTGGGAAACTTTTGAAGCTGAGAACCAGACCCTGGCTTACTACTTCAGAACCCACTTGTCTGAGGTTAAAGAAGCCCAATTCTGACTGAAGTAAGCCAGCCTCGCCCACTGGTACAGGAGAATGGCCCTGGGCACCCCATCAGGGTGCCTGTTTTAAGGAGCTTTAGGCTGGGGGTGGGAGCAGGTCTGCCCACCCTTCGCCTGCCCCTGCCTCTGAAGAAACCCTCTGAGCATAGGGCAGAGGAGGCCTGAGTCTGGTAGGAAGGCCTGTGAAAAGGCCTACCCCTACCCCTGGGGGCATGCCTTTGAGGAGTGGCTTGCCGCTCCTTAGCCTGGGCACTCTTGTAAGTACTCCTATATGCATCCATCTTTCATGTAATTCTCTGTCTGCTCTCCAAACAGAGAATTTCCCACCACAGGAAAATCCATAGCCTTAGTCTGGGTATCCTGTGACAAACTAGTACACCTGAGCCAAGCCAACCTACGAAAAGCTACAGATGTGGCCATGACCCTAGAGGAAACATCATTAACATCCACAGCAGCATGAAACTGAACCTTAGAGGCTTCAATGCCGTCAGCAGCCACCTGTTCTAGTTCACTAGCCAGCTGGCCATGGGCCTGCTTGGCCAATTGCATAACAGTATCCCATCTAGATTTTTGATACCTAGTGACATAAGCCATATAATTTGCTTGCCTGAGTCCCAGAGAGGCTGCCATATACTGTTTTTTTGTCATGGCATCAATCTTCCTGGAATCCTTGTCAGGAGGATGTGAGCCAAGGGAATATTAGCTTTATCACAGGCAGCAGCCTGAACTACCCCAACATGACTGCATTGCTGAGAAAGGAATTCTGTATCAGGGCCTGACAATGTATACCTTCTGTCCATCCTTTTATCTACAGGAGGCACAGAATTAGGAGCTTTTAAAATTTTTATTGTTTGTTTCCTAAAAGACTTAGGTAAAGGAACAGACAATCTCCTAGACTCTGGAATAGCCATCATTTCTACAAAATCAGGCTCCTCTTGCTCATCCACAGCCTCTTCTAAAGGAAGCTGGAGGGTTTCAGCAACTTTTTTTTATAAAACATAAAATGAGATGGGGACTCAGACAGCATAGGGGGAGATTCTAGAGGTCTGTCTGGGGAGATGTCCAGTTCAATGGGCACACCCAGACCGTCCCAGCCACATTCTTACTGTTCATAATCCTCCTCCCCCTCCTCTGGTTCATAAAATTCCTCAATATCATAATCCTGAACCACTGGGACCGGACGAACCGACCTTTTACCAGATAGTGGTGGTTCGGACGGACCCTGAGACAGTGACTGGACAATTTGTATGGCTTTTGTTATCTCTGCAGCAGTTGGAGAAGGAATTTTGACTCAGACCTGCTTGATTTTCTTGTTTTCTTTACTGGAATTGGTTCCTCAGAACCAGCTTTTCTTTGCCCGAGAAGTCTGGCCCTGGTCAGAGGGACATCTCTCTGGTTCGGTTGGCACCGAACCAGGCTGGCCATCCGGTCAGCAGACTTTTGGCCTCTCGCTCCTGAGCCTGCCCAATCTTTTTCCAGGGTGGCTGCAGGGAAATTCTTACATACCTGGCAGTCTGACTGAGGTGGTCAAACTTCAGACAATAAACACAGGGAGTGTGGGGTCAGCCTTGGCAAAGACTTCCCCACAAACATCACAGTGTTGAAACCCAGTGGGCCCGGTTTTTCTTTTGGGTTTCTCAGACATAATGCCAGCCTAACCAAAAACTTGCCCTTTTAATGGCAGTGCCAGGCAAGACACCCTTATCGGTTCCTAACCGTGTCACGGGTATTGGAAAAAAACGTAATAAATCAGTTTTTTTTAGAACCGATAACCGGGAACCGCACTCTAAAATAGTAACTTTTAGTTTTAAATGAGTTTTAAACCCACTGATCGGTTCAAAACCGAAACGATAACTTACAAGTTCCACACAGACAAAACCTTCATTTACTTACGGTTACCACAGATAGAGCTTGAACCGAACGGTTTTGTGGTTAAAATAAAACTATTCTCGGTTAAATCCAACCGAGAAAACACTTTTTAAACTGAGAAATGAACCGAGCAGAAGGAGAAATCTCCGGAGCGACTGTTCACTGAGGCGGAGTAAAGAATCTGACAGTTCAAGTTTGAAATGACAGATAGAGCTGCTCTCGTGCCAAAATTCTATTTTGGAATGGTTTTAACCATTTCACTCCAGGGCAGTTCTAGAGCTGGATCAAACTGCTAATGTCTATAATATAGCAAGACTTCATGTTGTTTGAACTAATATTTCTGCTTAGTATTCACAAAAGAGGAGGGGGTCCAATTAACAGAAGCACTCTTGATTGGGGGGCTATCCCAGTCCTTTCACAGAAGAAAGGGTTCTGAAAGAACTCCTAAAACTGAAGGTGGACAAAGCAATGGGGCCTGATGGAATTCACCCCAGAATTCTAAAAGAATTAAGGGGGAACTAGTGAAACCACTGGCTACTCTTTTTAATAAATCATGGGAGGATGGTGTGGTATCCGAGGACAGAAGGAAGGCAGATGCGATTCCCCTTCATAAAAGTAGGACCAAGACCGAGGCAGGCGACTATAGACCTGTCAGTTTGACCTCTGTGGTAGGGGAAAGTGATGGAGTCACTTCCGAAGGAAAGAATTGCTGAGTACCTGGAGGCCAGTGGGGCACAGGACCCAAGGCAGCATGGGTTCACAGCAGGAAGGTCATGTCAGATGAATCTAATAGATTTCTTTGACTGGGTGACCAAAGTAGTAGACCAGGTAGGGACTGTGGACATGGCCTACCTAGACTTTAGCAAGGAATTTGACACAGTCCCACACAAAAGATTTATAGTCAAATTAACCAGCCTGGGACTGGGTCCCAGGGTGGTAGCCTGGGTAAAACATTGGCTGGACAACAGGACACAGAAGGCAATTGTAAATGGAGTCCACTCTGAAGAAAGAGGGGTTACTAGTGGGGTACCGCATGGTTCAGTCCTTTTTAATGACCTCATACGTGACACTGCAGAGGGACTGGAAGGAAAAGTATGCTTCTTTGCAGATGACACAAAGGTCTGCAACAGGGTTGATACACAAGGAGGCGTGGAAAGGATGAGAAGGGACTTGGCAAGACTGGAGGAACAGTCAGAAGTATGGCAGCTTGGATTCAATGCAAAGAAGTGCAAAATAATGCACCTGGGAAACAAGAACCCAGGGGAAGAATACTCAATGGAGGGGGAGGTAGTAACAACAACAAAAAAGTAAAGGGATCTGGGGGTAATCGTATCAGATGCCCTTAAGGTTAGCAAGCAATGTGAGAAGGCAGTAGGGAGGGCTGGGGGTATATTGGGATGCATAGGGAGACGCATCACCAGCAGAAAACAGGAAGTTGTTATCCCTCTGTACAGACAGTTGGTGAGACCCCATCTGAGTACTGCGTCCAGTTCTGGAGACCCCATCTCCGAAGGACATAGACAGGATAGAGGCAGTCCAGAGGAGGGCAACTAAATGATGCAGGGTCTGCAAGAGAAGCCGTATTAAGAGAGACTAAAGGAGCTTAATATGTATACCCTTGAGGAAAGAAGGAGAGGGAGACATGACAGAAACTTTAAGTACCTCAGTGGAATCAACAAAGTCCAAGAGGGTAGCATCTTTCAGAAAAAGGCGAAGAACAAGAGGACACAATTTAAAGATGGGGGGAGGGAGGTTCAGGGCAATGTGAAGAAGTATTATTTCACAGAGAGGTAGTGGATGCATGGAACAGCCTTCCTGAGAAGTTGTGGGGTCCTAAAACTGTGGGAGGAATTTGCAAAATGCATGGGACAGACATAAGGCAATTCTTGTGGGGGGTAGGAAGAAACAGGCTGTTGGTTAACTAGGATCTGTGGCCTATTCTGTAGGTAGGGAAATGGGCAGACTAGATGGGCCAAGTGGTCCTTATCTGCCGTCAAAGTCTATGTTCCTATGCATCAGTCTCAGAAATGTGTAAATGTGTATTTTATCAATATAGAGCAAGATAAGTACATCGTATGGGGTTTTGAGCAAAAATATCAATTTGTGGTAGTTGCTAATCAACTTCGGGCCAACTGCTAATATTTTTTTATTTTGATTAGCGAAGGCCGCTAATCAAGTCTCCAACACTAATTTATGCCTTGGTTTACTCTTTAAGCAGACTCAGTTGCAGTACCTTGGGATGCTGGGTCCAGAACCTATTTGAGAAAAAAAAAAAAAAAAAGGTTCTGCAAGACAGCGGTTCCAAAAACGGACATCCCTTCTGGACTATATCTCGAAACACTAGTACTTTGTGAAAGTGTGTGCTGTTTGCCAGGTTGCAAATGTCTAATAATGGGATGCCCCCTTGAAGATGTCACAGAGGAAGAGGTATCCCTTGTGGAGTGTGTCCTTAAGCCTGCTGGTGGCATTTTTCCACCTTTTTCATAGCACAACTGAAAGCAAGAGATTATTCAGCGAGACACCGATCTCTCTGTAGCAGTTTCCTTTACCAACCTCACCATAGGTAACAAAAGGTTAGATACTGTGGGACCTGATATCTTTTATCCGGTTCACGTCGATAGCCAGGACCCACTTCAGCTCCAAGCTATGCAACTTTTCCTCACCTGGACTGGAATGCTCTGGATAGAGTACAGAAAGTGTCACAGACCAATTCAAGTGAAATTCAGATACCACCTTAGGAAGGAATCTTCTGTTGGTTCTAAGAACTACTTTATCCATGTGTGGGATTATACACTTTGGCGCTGTGCAGAAGGTATGCAATTCACTTACCCTCCTGGCAGAGGCCACCCATCCAGGAATATTGTTTTCCACGCCACATACTTCAGTTGAGCAGTTCCCTTGGGTTCAAATGGAGCCTCCATAAGCTGGGCAAGGCATATGTTGAGGTTCCAGGGAGAGCAGGGTCCCTCACTGGTAGGTACAAGTGACTTAGAGCTTTTAAACATGTGTTGTGAGGCCAAAGAATTCTCCTTGCCAGCTGATATGTATGCTGATACTGCAGCTAAATGCACCTTTAAAGTTGAAGGCCATAGGCCTTTCTGCAATACCTAGTACACTTTAGGTATACTAGGTATTGTAAAATTATAGACTACTCTGCTTCTAATGTGTTTATTTTACTTGGAGGCATACCAGTAAGAAAATCTTTTCCATTTCAAGGCACAAATTAGTGTCGAAGAGTCAATTAGCAGCCTTTGCTAATAAAAATGAAAAATGATTAGCAATCGGCCTATTCTGATTAGCAGTTTTATAAAATGGATATTTTTATTTTAAACCATATAATTATTACTTATGTACTGATAAAACAGACAATGTATACATAGTTCTAAAACTGAATTTGCCATTTTGACCAAACTGTCTGCATAGCCTTTCTTATTACCCCACCTCATATACCTGGACCAGAAAGTTTTCCATAGAATCTTCACAGTCTCACCACCATGGCCCCGAATGCCGGCAGTCTCTCCCAGTAACTGTTTGCAACAATATCGCAAAGCACCACTGGGAGCAATTACCAGCATTTGGGGCCACAACGGTGAGACGATGAGGATACTATGGGGGGCACTACTAAGAAAGTGGATTACTTATGCACTTACCTACAGAAGCGACTGACAGCATTTATTTCAGGATCGTGGCGATGAGACTAGGCGGCACTCTGAACTAATGAATTGCTTATGTGGGTGAGTGTCTGTGGGGACATGGATGGAGAGGGTGGTGGGGCTGAGATGAGCAGGGGGGAAGATTCTGGCATAAGTGGGATCGGGGCTACCCATACCTCTCAACTGTCCCAGATTATGAGGGATGTCCCTCATTTCAGCCCTCAAAACTGATCTGTCCCTCCTCAGTCCTTCACAGAAAAGATGCTGCAAACATAGAGAAGGTGCTGTAAATACATACTTTAAAGCAAAAATATGTAAAAATGTTTAACATGTTGACTCAAAAATAAACTTTGCACAAGTAAAGGCAATGATTTCAACAGTATTGTGAGCCTACATCACTGTTTGAAGATGTGTCCCTCATTAGGAGGGTCAGTGTCCCACGTTGTCCCTCATTCTGAGTGACTGTGTCCCTCATTTCAATGACAAAAAGGTTTGAGTGGTATAGGGCTACCTTTGACCACTGAAACATAGCATCCCAGGAACAATACAGAACAGGCATCTGACTGGGTCAGGGTGTGTGGGCGTCTTGAGGGAGCAAAGTATGGCAAGTGCATTGTTGGAGCAACAAACAGTATAGCGTACAAAACTTGTGTTTATTCATAACGGATGGAGCAGGAAACATGGTCATGGTGTACACAAGTATGGCTACACCTCTGCACTAAAATGAGGGACACTGAGCCACAATCACATCCTCAAACATGGAGATCAAGTAAGAACACTGTGGAAACCCTGTGTGGACTTATTTTTGACTTACCAACTTGGAATATTGGCTTTAAACTAAAATCTGAATTTGCAGCACATGCTCAGTTCAGAGTTGGCAACGTCCTTTTCATGAGGCACAGTGAAAGGTGAGTAAACAGGTTTCCACACTGTTCTGAGCCTTATGAGAATGTGCCCCTCTTTCAATGGTCAGTGTCACTCATTTTGAGTGTCCATGCCACAGATGTTGAGAGGGAAGGGGACATGAATGGTGAGGCTCACGGTGCTGAGATTGGAAGGTGGGGGAGGGGGTTGCCACAGATGGGATGGGGCTGTCAGAGTGAGAGAGAGAGTGTATGTGTGAGTGTGTGTGTGTTTTGGGGGTACTGGAACAGATGAAGCGAAGACAGCTAATTTTAGTAAGTATTTTATTCAAGTTCAAATATTTTTGATAAAACTATGTACAGCATATACATTTTTCTGCAGTTTTTAATTTTGCTAATCAAACTGAGGTAAGGACCATGTATTTTCACAACTGATTAGCACTTTCACACACAAAACTGCGGATCAATTTTCGCAGCTTATTTAAAGCCATGCTATCAAAGCTGTAACTCTGACCTGCAGGAGGAAAGCTTTCTCAAAGCAGAGCATTTAGCTCTGTTCCTATTAAGTCCAGTACTTAAACAGGATCTAGCCAGGACTTCTGCAGGTTTATCAAGAATCCCAGGTTTTCCAAGGTGCTTTTACTAACTGAATCAAGCACCTTGCTTCTTGTTCTATCTCTCCCCGACATTAGTCAGTCACCCAGACAGGAAACCACCATGCCTTGTTTTCTCAGATGTGCTGCCACCACAGCCAGGGACTTTGTGAAAACCCTTAGAGTTGAGGCGAGACCAAACTGAAGAACTGTGAACTGGTATTGGCAGTTTTCCAGCTTTAATCCGAGGTGAGACTGGCCAAGATATGAAAATAGGTGCCTTTCATATCCAGGGAATCCAGCCAATCACCTTTCTGGAAATATGGTATCACTGTCTGTAGTGGCAACATCTTGAATTCTTTTTTTTTTTTTTTTTTTTTTTTTAAATGCTTGTTCAGAAACCTAAGGTCAAATGTATAAAGTAGCTCAGGGCTTGGTCCATATCAGGGAGTTTAATTATGGGTCTCCAGCCAACTTCATTTAGGTTGCCAAGGAAAGCAGCCTCCTCCAAGTTGAACAAGTCCCTAGCTTCAAGAAATTTGGGAAGGGGGCGCTTGGAAAAGTTGTTTTTCCATATACAGTAAATGAGTGAATGATCGCTGACAGAATAGGGAAGATTCCCTGCAGCTCCGATTCTGTCTGCCCTACTCACCAGTACCCAGTCCTGAAGCATGTGGTTTCCTATTTTGCAGTCGAGTCTGGTGGGTAGTTCAACTGACCAAGGTGAGCATCATCCAGAGCTGACTGACTCTCTGATTTGGTTCAAGTCACTTTAAAATCCCCACACACTATGACTTCACATATAATGATCATATATACAGTTATTGCATCTCTTGTGGTTCTCAAGTTTCTTCTCAAGTCATTTGCAGTGATCAAAACTGGCACCTGCCCGCTAGATCGAAATTTAAGAACCTGTAAATTTTCTTCCTCCGAAGGCTGGTCTCCGGGCTTCCTTACTCCTGGCCTGCACCTCCTGACACCAACAGGCAGGCAGGAATCAGACCTCTGCAGCAGGGGACATCCAGCCTCCCACTTCCTGTCACCCTCTGTTCTTCCTAAAGCAGTCCAATGCGGCAATACTACAAGAACTTGGAAACAGAAAACAAGAATTTTAAGGCATATATGGCCCAGAGGCCAGCCAACTATATACATTCTGGGAGGGAATACGTAGCCCAGAGACCAGCAGTCTGAGAAAGAAAATTTACAGGTATGTAAATTTCGATTTCTCTCTCCTGAGCTGGTCTCTGGGCTTCCTTACTCCTGGGATATACAAAAGCAGTACATCCTCAGATATCCCAGGTGGGAAGAATGTCAGGAACCCTTAAGGATCCACCACCGCTTGAAGCCCTCTGTGGCCAAAGGATGCCACATCCGAGGGCATCACTTCTGGCAAATAAAATTATGAAGTGGCCACTATGCATAAATGTGCTGTTGATGCTTCCCTGAAGTATGCCCATGAAGGGGCCACAGCTCTTGTGGAACTGGCTCTCCCTGGGCCGGGCAAGTTACCCCGGCCTGATCATACGCCACGGAAGTGGCAGATAGAATCAGTCTGGCTAAAGAGCCTTTGGAATCCTTGTTACCCATAATTTTGGTCCATAGCTGACATGAACAAACCTGAAGTTTTGCGAATAGCTTCCTCTCTCTTAATATACATTTTCATCAGTGGCAGACTGGATGGGCCTCGAGGGTCCCATCTGCCCTCAGCCTCCAAGTGTCTATGATTCTATCACACCTCTCAGATTTAAATGATGCAATTCCCCTTCCCTATGGCATTTGGAGAGTGGGTAGAAGGAAGGAAGGATGAACCCTTGCTTGTAATGGAAGGGAAGCCTAAGTTTGCCACAAAACCTGGAACTGCTATAGCCGGACAAAAAACCGTGTATGGCTCTTGGGAAAGCAATGCTTTTAGTTTGCTGATTCCCCTGGCTGAGGCAACAGCTATGAGGAAAAAAGGTGACCTTTAATTTGAAACGCATGATGGACAGCTCCTTGATAGGCTTTAAGGGGGGGCCTTGGCCACAGCCTTGAGCACCAGATTAAGCTTCTAAGGTGGTAGCTTTGGCGGGTTGGAAGGCATATTAATGTTGCTGTCTTTAGAAACCTACAGACATGGGTATATGAAAGCAACAATTCCTCTGAATCCATTAATAAGTGTGCCCCCAGTGCAAAAACTTGAACTTGTAAGGCAGCTGGTCGCAGGCCTTTGTCCATCCATCTGAAAGGAACTGTAATAGAACAGGAAACTATATCGGATAGTTCTATATGTGTTTCGAATGAAAGCCCGAACCACAATTTTCTCCAGATTCAGTAGTGCACTTTGGAGGAAGAAGAAAGTCATACAGTCATGGCCAAAAATATTGGCGCCCTTGCAGTTTTTTCTAATAATGCACCATTCCTTCCAGAAAATTGTTGAAATTAAAAAATATTTTGGTATCCACATATGTATTTCTTTGGTTTGCAGTGGAATAAAACACAAAAAGCAGAAAAATTTACTACGTCTTAGCTTATTCCACACAGAAATCCTTAAATGGCCCGGACAAAATTATTGGCATCTTTTAGAAGTAGTTAGAAATAATTAGATTTCAAGCAGGTGATTCTCCTTCACTTTGGAACTGAACTCACCTGTGGTGAGTTGCAGTGCCTGCAATATAAAAATCACTCACTCAACCAGTCTGAATAGAGAAAAGGGTTCATTCTCCTGTTTTGTGTCACTGTGTGTACCGCAATGAGCATGGAGAAAAGAAAGACAGCCAGAGAATTGTCTGAGGAGGTCAGACAGAAGATTGTAGCCAAGCATGGACAATCTCAAGGCTACAAATCAATCACCAGAGACCTTGATGTTCCTGTTTCCACCGCACGTAATGTTATCAGGATGTTTAAGGCCCATGGCACTGTAGCCAATCTCCTGGACATGGCCGCAAGAAAACTTGATCAAGATTGCAGCGCAGGATTGTTCAATGGTAGAGAAAGCACCTCGATCAACTGCCAAACAGATTCAAGCTGACCTTCAGACACAAGGTACGACAGTTTCAACTCGCACCATCCGTCGCTAACTCAATGAAAGGGGGTTATATGATAGGAGGCCCAGGAGGACCCCACTGCTGAGAGACAGAGACATAAGAAAGCCCGACTGGGGTTTGCCAAAACACACCTGAACAAGCCAAAATCCTTCTGGAAGAATGTCCTGTGGACAGATGAGACCAAATTAGAGCTTTTTGGTAAAGCACATCATCTCTATATTTACAGAAAACAAAATGAAGCCTTCAAAGAAAAGAACGCCTTCCCTAATGTCAAACATGGAGGAGGTTCAGTGATGTTTTGGGGTTACTGTGCTGCCTCTGGCACTAGGTGCCTTGAACGTGTGTATAGCATTATGAAATCTGGAGATTACCAGGCCATTTTGGAGCACAATGTTGAACCCAGTGTCAGAAAGCTGGGTCTCCGAAGGTCATGGGTCTTCCAGCAGGACAATGACCCCAAACACACTTCAAAAAGCACCCAGGAATGGTTCAAGACAAGACGCTGGACTGTTCTGAAGTGGCCAGCAATGAGTCCAGATCTAAATCCCATTGAAAATCTGTGGAGAGATCTGAAAACAGCAGGTGGGAGAAGGCACCCTTTAAATCTGGGAGAACTGGAGCAGTTTGCACAAGAAGAGTGGGCCAAACTGCCGGAAGAGAGGTGCAGGAAGCTCATCCATGGCTACAGGAAGCGGTTGATTGCAGTTATTTTGACCAAAGGCTGTGCTACCAAATATCAAGTCTAGGGTGTCAATAATTTTGTCAATGCCATTTCTTTTAATTTTATGATTTAAAAGAATATATTAACTTCTGAATCAAAAACAAAGGTTCTGTAATATTAAAAGAGAAATAAAGAATTGTGGAGACCAAATACTGTACTGTTGCTAATTTCAACTTATGTTTAGAGGAAATTGTGAGTTATTTGAACAAGTGCAAGGGCGCCAATGTTTTTGGCCACGACTGTAAGTTCCCCCAACATGTCAATAACAGGAGCTGTGTAGCAGAGCTCCTTGAAAGTTTTTCCCTCTCAACCTCCAGACCTGGAGAGAGATGATGTTTAAATGGGATGCCAAGCCGGACCTTGATGGAGAATGCCCAGGCTGAACTTGAATGTTAGAAGTGATCACCTTGACAGACGAATGATAATCGGTAACTATGTGCGGAAAAGCTATAAGGGGCAGACTAGAATCATGACTGTCCTGACCCAAACTCCTTTGTGAAGGACTCTTGATAGAAGCGGTATTGGAGGAAAGGCATACAGGACACCAACCCATCCCAGTTCAGGGGAAATGGTGTCCTGAGCCACCGCTGGTTCATCCTTGGCCAGGGATCAGAATTGCTTTACTTTAGAGTTCCACCAGCAGGCGAAAAGAACTGAGGATTGCCCCACTGTTCTGTCAAGATGTAGGAGGCACTATCCTTCGGCTCCCATTCCCCTGGTCGACCAACCTTGTGACTAAGCTAGTCTGCAGTGTCGTCTACCTGTCCTGGTATATATATCGCTCAGTGGTGCTCGGCCCCGATAGAAAAGGGATTCCCTTAGCATTTTGAGCTTCTTGTGCCACCTTCATGGTTGGTATATGCTAACGTTGACAGATTGTCGGTTGGAACCAGATTATCCTGGGCAACAGCTGAAGCCGGTGAGCCGTCCCCAGCTCCCAAGGCTTGCATCGGACGAGATCCAGATTTGGTGAGGATGGCCTAAATCACGACCCTTCATGACTTCTGTCCACTGAGACCAGTACTGGAGGGAGTGTTTACTCTGTCTCAATGAGCTGTATGAGAAAAATAAATAAGTAAGCAGGCAGCTGAGGAGTTAACTCCTTGATGAGCTTTAGCAGAATCTAAAAATTAGTTTTCGTGTGGAAAAATCCTTGTGTCATGATGTCTGCCCCCAGAAGGACAGGTTCTGTTTTGAAATTATGGAACTCTTTCTCCAGTTGAGAAAACCGTGTGCCGGCAGCTACCAGACAACCTCTGTCACAGCTTGTAATGTTTGGTTGAGCTGTGGGGCCTTTATGAGGACTAGGACTGGCACCTTCCATTCTGTCCGTGGGTCTGAGGAAGACCCCAATGGTAGAGGCTGAACTGAAGTACAGCTCTGCCACTCTGAACCTGAGATCGTGTGAGTGACGTTACTGAGTGGGAAGGGTAAATGGGTATCTTGCAGATCAACGGATGCCAGAAAAAAAAAAAAAAAAAAAACACTTTTTTGCGATTCCCTGATTGCCGACAAGGTTTCCCCCTTGTAGAGTCTGCTGCAGACAAACCTATTCAAGAATTCAACAACTACAGGCCAGCCTGCCGGTACAGCGGTAGGGCTACCATTTGCGGCGCCAGCGACCTGGGTTCGGGAACTGACTCGGCCAGCTGGAGGGCCAGCTGGGGGGGGGATTGAGCGCCCAGTGGCTGCTCTCCTCCTCCGGGTGGGGTGGAATGCAAGTCCCACTGCTATACCACCAACTGGGTGACCACAGGTGGAGATGCAGTGAGACTACACACAGCAGGGTGGGAGGACATCTGCCGGGAGCCGGAGCGCCAGCACACCGCGACGTGCTGTGCCCCAGGCTTCCCCAGCACGCGGACGTCCTGAGGTCAGGGAGACAAGAAAAAATGGAAAAACCCTGCACCAGGCTCCCGCAGACAGGACCCGGTCGACCCGAAAACACCCATAACCAGGTTCTATATAAGGGGCTGGCGAGGCCTTCCGACACAGATTTAAGGACCAGGAGAAGACTGGGGGAAGTCCCTCCTCGCGCCTCCCGGGGGGCAAACAAAGGCAGGATGGGACAGGCTTGCCGTGTACCCAGAGGGAAGTATCTGGGGCGGGACTACGGGAGCGTACAACACAACCTAGGGATCCCAGAAGAAAGGATCCTGGTGCAGCGAGGAACTGGTTAAAAAAAAAAAAAAATTTAACAACTACAACTGGCCTGAATCCCGTGTGTTTTGGCACGATTAATGTTTTGGCATGATGAGACATGAGAACTAGCCCATTTGCAGTAATCCCCTAATGGTCTACAGGGCAGTAGTCTATCAGATGGGTTGCCAGTGATGGTGGATGGTACCACATGAGCTAGTGGTGGCTTGTATTATGTGCTAATAATGTCTCTGACCCCTCCGTGCGACTTTAGTTTAGGCCCATTCCTCGAGAATTTTTTTGAAACCCGACCCCTACTGGGGGATGTGCCCAGATAGCATGCTGATTTTCTCTGAGAAAATTGGTATTTTGATTCTTATTGCAACTTAGGTAATGCAGAAGGAATCTGGGGCCTGAGGATGGAGACTGGCCCCTGCCTCTTGATGTGGGATGTGCACTTTGGCATCTCTTCATAATCTTTCACTACTTCCCTGAGGGCTGGGCCAAACAGGAGATGACCTACACTGGGAGAGGTAACCAACTGGCCCTAGTAGAGGCGATTGCTTGCCAGACCCAAAGCCAGGGGCTGCAGCGAGCCGAAGTTGGATACGTGGTCCGCACCTTACCACCTCTCCAACAATAGTAGCTGAAGAAGAATAGGTCTGTTCCTCTCTGGATCACTTACAGGAAACTAAAAAGGCTAAAACTGGGCCCCGCCGCCCCCCCCCAACAGAGCATTTTAGGCCAAAAAAGGAGTGGACAGGGAACTCTGCTCTGGTTGTCGCCCTGAGACACTGTTGATCTTTGGAGGATCCAACTGAGAGAGGGATCCACATCCTTATGCACCGGATCTCAGAGAATCCCTTCCTTTGGCTGGGCTGACTGACAACTTGGTTAGGTTTGAAACCAGAGGGTCTATTTTGGGGCAGCCAAACCACTTTCAGCTTGCTTCTTGTCCAACTGAGAAGCCTAGAAATTTGCCAGGCCACTGGATAGGCGCATTCTGGACCTTGCCCTTCCCTCTATCACAGATCCTCTATGAACTAAAGGAGGAGGGAAGCCGTGGCCAGTCGGCGGCAGCTGCCAGGTAAAGCCCGTCTCGGCTGGCTGGGAGTGCCAGGGAAGATAAGAGGTAAATCTCGACTAGGACCTAGGGATGAAAACGATTAGGCCATCCAGGACAGAGATTCTGGGCAATGAGTCACAGAGTCTGATGATGCTGAGCCCCCTGGTTCCCCCACTCTGTTCAGGGGGGAGAAGAAATGGAGTCTGAGGAGCCCAGGGGACGCTCCCAGTTACTCTCTCTCTTATTACCGTGCCCTTGATCTACTTCGAGACTGTGGAATATGACACCAACTGCTCGAGGTCCTCCTTTTTAGGCCTTTTTGTGAGGTCTCCCCTCTGGGGACTCCTGATGCTATTGGGCAAAGTGATCCAGCAAGGATGGCCAGAAGCGGGGACGAAACCTCCTGCGTCACTGGCATTGAGTGTCCCTGAAAGGTGTGCCTGAGGCCATGCCCCAATGCTCCTATTCCCCCTTTTTTAATCAGTCAGAGTACTTCCTCCCCCGGGAGGAGTACTGGCTATGGTGTTGAAGTTGCCAGAATTCCTGCCGGCCCTTTAAGGGCAAAATATCGAGGTGCATGAATTGTCTAAAGTTGAACTAAAGTAAGTAGAAAAATAGAACCTGTTTTTTGTGAAAGTCAGTGGAAAAATAGAACCTAGTTGTTTTTTTTTTTTGGGGGGGGCTGCCCGACATTGAGGGGGAGCTCCACTAGTCCAAGTAGCTCTCCTAATGCCCCACATCGATGAACTGTATCAAATCTGTGCACAGTGCGCCAAAATAGTTGGTCCATGCGCCTTCTTCGGCAACAAGCAGTACCCTCAGAAGTGCCCGTCCCGCCAAAAAAGCCCAAGTCCCCTGTAAGAGCTTCGTTTCGGGCTGAGATCAACATTAAAAATAGGCTCCATCAACAAGCCCCGAGCCCCTGGATGCTCGACGAGCTTCGCCTCTGAGCGGCCTATTAGTAGGGCCGCCGACGCGATACAGCATCCGTTGCTTTGCCCGTGGGGTGAAGAAGGCGCCTGAGTGATCGGGAATGCCTGAGCACGCTGCTGCAGCTCAACAGTGCTGAGCGCAGCCTCCGTCGATGAGCCTGGTCACTGAAGAGCTCCGTGGGCGCGCATCTGGGTCCCGGTTTCAACTTGGCCAGCACACCACTGCAGCTACCTGTCAGTCTCCCCCCCAAACTGCTGAGCCGATTCATAATAAAAAGAATTTCCCCTTCTGATCTGCTGAAAACTGGGGAGGGACGACAGCGCCGCAGACCCCTTAGCACGGGAAAATGACAAGCAGACAGCACAGCGCATGTGGCTGGTTTCACGCGGGAGAAGGGCAGGAGGCTGGTCTGACCAGCATGCACGGCTGAGACTGGGACCCCCTTGGAGCTGGGCTACATGCACAGAAATTGTAGGGGTGAATAGCTGCCTCCTGAATCTGGAATTGTAGGAGCAGAGATAGCTGCCTCCTGAAAAGTGAGAGGGGCCAGTCTGTCCAGCATGCAGGGGTGAGACTGGGACCCCTAAGTGCAGAGAGAGGGCTATGTCGTTGGATCCATCCTTCCATCCCTGCTCTCTGAGAAATCCATAGAAAAAAGGTCAAAAACTTACAGTCCTGAAGACTTCAGCCCTGTCACCACAGTGACAGAGCTCTGCTGCAGAGCACCTGCTCCCTGCAAGGCAAGAAGTAAACTGAGGGAGACAGGAATTGGGAAGCTGGATGTCCCCTGCTGCAGAGGTCAGATTCCTGCCTGCCTGTCTGTATCAGGAGGTGCAGCCCAGGAGTAAGGAAGCCCAGAGACCAGCTCAGGAGAGAGAGAGAGAGAGAGAACCAAATGTTGGTAGATTTTGTAGTGAGCTAGTAAAATTTTCTTCAACTAGCCCTGCTGGCTTGCACTGAAGAAGGTAACATTTCATAAAGTACACTACTTGTGCCAATGGAAAGGAAGTGGGGCTTGTGAATTTTTTACAGTCACTAACCCTACTGGCCAAATGAGGAATGATCACCTGTAACCGTAGTTCTAGGAGTGGTATATGGAGCACATCCACACTTTGGCAGTCTTCTTTCACCTTTAATTCCAGTCAGAATGTCTTCAAACTAAGCTCCTCCCACCCACCTGGTGGTATTCTCTTCAGTTCCACTGTGTGACATCAGATCTAGTATGCCAGAAGCAGGGATCCGTGGGGTGGGTTGTGTGAACGTGCACCATATACTATTCCTAGGACTACGGTTACAGGTGAGTAACTCATTTCTAGGGGTGTGAATACGGTGCACTATCCACACTCCTAGCAGTTCTCTGAGAGGAGGGGGCAAGGCGCACATCTCTACTTGGAAGAAAGGTACTGGAAAACAGAGGTCCCAAAACTAGCATCCCAGCACGACTCAAGGTCAGTGTGGTAGTGGGAAATGAAGGTTTGTGCTGACTTCCAGATCTCCTGGATTGGGACATCCCTGGAAGCAGCCACTGAAGCAGCGAAGCGTCTTGCAGAAGGAGCACCAAGCCCTACAGATGGCCCCCTACCAGTTAACATATAGCAAAGGTCAATGCAGCAGATTATCCACCTGCCAGTCATCCGCTTAGCTGCCCATCTGCCAGGTGCTCCTTCAACATGGGTGACAAAGTTGGTGAACTTCTTCCCGAACTCCAGCCATGCACTCTGTGTAATAAGCAAGCACTTGGATGCTCAGGTCCAATGTATGGAGCCTGTGCTCTGCCTCCAAAGTTCGACTGGTTAAGTACACTGATAGATTGATCACCTGGTTACAGTGAAACTCCAAAACAACCTTCGGGAGGAATTTCAGGTGATGGGTGGATGACAACCTTGCCTCTGTGGAAGACCAAGTACAGAGACTCCATCGAGAGCGCCTGGAGCTCACTGACCCTTCTGGCAGAGGTGATGGCCACCAAGAAGGCAGTCTTCCACAAAAGGTGAGAGGTGTCACTTGTGCATTGGTTCGAACAGTTTGCCCATGAGCACTGCCAAGACAAGCAACAAGTCCCATGATGGTGGTGGTGGTGGTTCACGCACTGGTGGGACAGGTGGTCAAGGCCCTTAAAGAAGCGACCGGACACCTTTTCCTGCACCACTTTCCGCATACCAGCCAGTGCCCAACATGCCAAGATGGCTGCCAGGTGCACCTTAAGTGTCGACCTCAGGCCTGACTGGAAGAGGGACTACAGGTAATCCTGAATGCTAGCCAGGGGCCGGGCGTCACACTGGCAGGTCGAACCCTTCCAGGAGGCTTCCACAACCTGAAGAACTTCCTCAGAGAAACCCAAAGCCTGGAACTCTAGCTGTTCAGAAACCAGGCGGTCAGATGCAGGGACTGAAGGTCCGGTTGTAAAACCTTCCCTTGTGGCAAGAGAGCAGGTCTGGGCATAGAAGCAAGTGCCATGGAGGCCTGCTGCTGCCGAGACTAAGGACATCTAGGTACCAGAACTGGCGTGACCAGTCTAGGGCTACCAGGATCACCTGCACCATGTCAGTCTGCGTCTTGACCAGTACCCAGATGATCAGGGGAAGGAAGGGATGGCATAATAGCGGCCCAAGGTCCAGTGGCTCGTAGAGGCATCCCCCATCAGCGGCCTGCACAGTGGGGGCAGGCATAAAACAGCCTCGGCTTTGCATTCTCCCAGAAGGCAAACAGTTGAACCAGGAGAGTGACCCACTGGGAGAACAGGGTATTCACCACCTCCTGAGGAAGGGACTGTCACAGGGTGACCCGTGTCTTACCAGGCACCCTAGAAGTAGAGGCGGATTCCTCTCCCCACCAATTTCTTTGACCCTTTTCTGTGGGCCCCCTTTGTTATTACGCCCTCCTTTTCTATCTTTTCTTCACTATAGGCTGGCGACCTATAGTAACCACTCCACGACTTTGCCGTCCCTTTATCTGGTCGCTCTCCCCTTCAAATGGAACCTGAACAGTAGCAGTGATGTTTTCTTGTGTGACCCTGAAGAAAAAGGCACTTATGTAGGCACTGGAGTAATGCTCTTCAAGTAAAGCCATGAAATATTACTACAGTGCCTACATTTAAAGAAATGATTAAAAGTGCCAAGTGCTTATAAAACATGATATAACTTAGTGCCTTAAGTAAAGTACCCAAGGATTAATGTGCACACTGCCTAATGTTAAAACAAAATGTATGTGCATGGTTCTAGCACTGCCTGTATAGTTAAGTTGCAGTACAACAGAGTAGTCAAGTTGCCAGCGTATGAAACGTGTTTTTTTTTGGGGGATTTACTCACCTTAGTGATTGTGTTTCTTCTAATGGAGTCTTGCTGTATTCTGACATATTGCAGTGATCTCCAACTTTTAAACTGCCCCGGAGAACAAAGAGTTACCTTTCTATGCAGAGCATAGAATGCTGAGCTAGAGCTCGGTTGGAGTCTCTGTCTGGAGTGTTTCAAACTCAGTCAGATTCTTACGAGCCTAACTAAAAATTCTACGTGGAAATTGTAAAAATTCCTACTAGCCAACTGTCAAAAAAAGTTTTGGATTTCCAAGGAAGACTCAAGTCAGGAAACCCAAAAACCAATCTAATACAAATAACAGTAATAATCAGCACCCAAACAAAAAAGGAGGAGGATGTAAACAAAAAGCACCCCTGGGGAGCAACACTGCACCTGCCCACCCACTTCCCAAAACCAGGTTATGAGAGGGGAGGCAGGGAGGTCAGAATACAGCAAGACCCCATTAGAAGAAACACAATTACTAAGGTGATTAATTTTTTCTTCAAACAACATGAAGTCTTGCTGTATTCTGACTATTGCAGACTACCAAGCAGTACCTCCATGGAGGAGGGACAGAACCTACTTTGGGAATAGGCTCTGAAGTACTGCTGTGCCAAACAGAGTATCACTCCTAGCCTGGATATCCAGAGAGTAATGCTTGGTAAAGGTATGGACTGTTTTCCAGTTGGCTGCTTGACAAATTTCTAAGAGAGGGATATCCCAGGCAGCACCCAGGGAAGCAGCTGTATCGCTTGAGGAATCAGCCCTCAGGCCTGAGGGTGGAATTTTTCCCCAGTTTTTCATAGCAGAATTGTATACAAGACACAATCCACTTGGCAACAGATCTTTTGGTGGCAGGTTTGCCCTTTCCCACCTCTCCATAAGTGAGGAACAACTGGAAGGAGTCAAACCTGTGACCCTTGGTAAGCTCTATGTAGTAACTAAGGGCTCTTTTAACATCTAAACTGTGTAGCCTCCTCTTTCCTGAGGAAGAATGATCAGTGAAGAAAACAGGAAGAGACAGACTGATTCAAGTGGAAATCTGAAACCACTTTGGGCAAGAACCTTCTATTGGTTCTAAGGACCACTTTATCTCTGTGAAAGGAGATACAATCAGGTTCCACTGACAGGGCTTGCTATTCACTGATACACCTGGCAGAGGTAATGGCTACCAAGAACACAGTTTTCCAAGTCAAATACTTAAGCTCTGCTGAAGACATAGGCTCAAAAGGGGGTTGTATAAGTTGAGCAATACAAACGTTCAAATCCGAGGCAGGGGCAGGGTCTCTAAAAGGAGGACTGGTGTGAAGCAATCCTTTAAAAAATTTACAGAACACAGGATGAGAAGATACTGAGAAAGACTTCCCCACAGACAAAAATGCAGAAACAGCTGACAAGTGTACCTTGAGAGTAACTGGTCTGAGTCCTTGGCCATTAAGATGGACCATATAATCCAGAACTGTAGGCAATCCAGCAGTATCTTGAGAAATATGCTTCTTAGAACACTAAATGTTGACTCTCTTCCATTTGGAGTTAAGTCTTTCTGGTGGAGGGCTTTCGAGAAGCTTTGAGGATATCCAGAACCTCTTGGGAAAGATGCAGATCTGCAAACTAACTCTTCAAGAGCCATGCCTTGAGATTGAGAGACTGAAGATTGGGGCACCAAATCCTCCCCTGAGAGGATGTTAACAGGTTGTAATTCCTGGGAAGAGACAGGGGAAGATGGACTGCTAGGGACAGCAACAGGAGGTACCAGGGCTGTCTGGCCCAATCTGGAGCAATCAGAATCACTCTGCAAGGTTGAGACCTTATTTTGACTAAAACTTTGAACAGGATTGGGGGTGGGGGAGAGCATACAGCAAGTTCCCTTCCCAAATCAGAATCAGGGCATCCAGGGGGACTGAGCCCAAGACTGGAGGTCTGCAACAAAACAGAGGGAGTTGGTGATTGTCTGGGGCTACAAAGAGATCCATCTCTGGAGTGCCCCACCTTGAAAAAAATCACTTTCAACACCGGAGGGTCCAGGGACCATTCATGATGGCCCTGAGAGATCCTGCTCAGTGCATCTGCTAGCACACTGTCCTTCCCTGGAAGGTGGACTGCCATCAGAGAGGTTTGCAGGGAATAAGCTAGGGACCACAACTTCATGGCTTCTGTGCACAAGGCCATGGACCGAGTGCCTCCCTGCTTGTTGATGCACCACATGGTGGTGGTGTTGTCCGCTCTGACCTGAACCACCTTATTCTGTACTGACTGAGAGAAAGCTTTCAGGGACAGAAAAAAACTGCCCTGAGCTCTAGGAGATTGATATGGAGAAGAGATTCTTGGGGAGACCACAGCCCCTGGGCAGTGAGGGACCCCAGATGGGCTCCCCAGCCCAGAAGAGAAGCGTCCGTGGTAAGGACCACTGAACAAGGCTTAGTAGCAAAAGGAACACCCTGTCTTAAATTGTCCTGATCCTGCCATCACTGGAGGGCTTCGATCAAGGTCAGAGTCACTAGGATCAGTTTGGTAAGGGAATCCTTCCTCAGACCAAAAAGCTCTCAGGTGGAACTGAATATACCTCATCTGGAATCTTACCCCTTGGACCACTGCTGTTGAAGCTGCCAAGTGGCCCAAGAGCTGGAGGAAATGCCTTGCTGGTCGAGATACCCGAAGGCTGAAGGAAGAGGCTAGTTCCATAAGAACCCTTGCCATTTCTAGAGGAAGAAAGGCTCTTGCTCTGAGTGTGTCCAGTTCTACCCCTATAAAGGTAAGAAGCTGGACTGGTTTGAGAACTGACTTGGAAAGGTTGAGAAGAAATCCTAGAGAAGTGAGCACTTGCTGGGTCACTTGCAGGTGAGACTTGACTTGGTCTGGAGACTGACCCACTATTAGCCAATCGTCCAGATATGGAAAAATGGAAACCTTTTGTCTTCTTAGAAAGACAACTACTACTGCCAGGCACTTTGTGAAAACCCTTGGGGATGAGGTTAGGCAAAAGGGCATTGCTCTGAACTGATAGTGGCCTGAGGGCAACTCGAACCTGAGGTACTTTCTGTGGGAGCACCTGATGGGAATGTGAAAGTAGGCATCTTTGAGGTCCAGGGAGGCTAGCCAGTCCCCTGGCCTTAGAGAGGGAAGAATTATTCCCAGAGTTACCATCTTAAACTTTGGTTTTAAAAGATGTTTGTTTAGATCTCTTAGGTCTAGGATGGGTTGCCACTCCCCTGTCTTTTTTGGGGCCAGGAAGAACCTGGAGTACAGTCCTTTGCCCCGGTGTAGGGTAGGTACTCTCTCTATGGCTCTTAAGACTAGAAGAGAAGAAACCTCTGCCTCCAGGGCAAGGGTTTCTAAGAGATTTGCAGGTGGAAAAGATCTGGTTCTCATCTTTGGAAATTTTCTGAAGCTAAGAAAAAGTCCCTGGCTTACTAATTCCAAGATCCACTTGTCTGATGTAATAGACATCCAGTCCTGGACAAAGTAAGCCAGCCTGCCCCCTACTGGAATAGGAGTCTCGACCCGGGTAGGCCCATCATGGTGTCTGCTTGGCAGGGGCTTTAGGCTGAGAAGTGGATGCAGCCCTGCTCATCCCCCTTCTGCCCATACCTCTGAAGAACACCCTCTGAGAAAAGGAAGAAGAGACCTGTGCTTGGTAAAAAGGCCTTTGAAAAGGCCTGCCCCTAGACTGCTGCCTTTGAGGAGTTGCCTGCCTTTCCTTGGCCTGAGCACACTTGTAAGTGGTCCTGTACTCGTCCATTTTCTTCATGTAATTCTCTGTCTGTTCCCCAAACAGAGAATTACCCACTACAGGAAAATCCATGGCCTTAGACTGGGTGTCCTGCAAGAGGCTAGTACATCTGAGCCAAGCCATTCTCTGAAGAGCCACAGATGTAGCCATGACTGTTGATGACACACAGAGACCACAGCAGCATGAAACTGAACTTTAGATGCCTCAATCCCATCTGCAGTCACTGCCTCCAGCTCCTTGGCTAGCTGGGGGGAGTCCTGTTTAGCCAGTGCCAGTACAGTGTGCCACCTGGACTTCTGGTACCTGGCTGTATAGGCCACGTAATTCGCCTGCCTGAGTCCCAAGGAAGATGCCATGTACAGTTTCTTTGCCATGGCATCAATCTTCCTCGAGTCCTTGTCTGGGGGGTGTGAAGCCAAGGGAATATTTGCCTTGTCACAGGCAGCAGCCTGCACTACCCCAACATGGCTGCATTGCTGGTATAAGAACTCAGTGTCTGAGCCTAAAAGTGTATCCCTCTTGTCCATTCTTCTAGCCACAGGAGGTACAGTGTTAGGAGACGTTAGGATTTTTTGTGTCCGTTTCCCAAAGAATGTGTGGAGGGGAACAGACAGTCTCCTGGACTCTGGGATGTCCATCATTTCTACATAATCAGGCTTCTCTTGATCTTCTACAGCCTCCTCCGTAGGAAGCTGGGGGGTTTCAGACACCTTTCTGTAGAACATAAAGTGAGAAGGGGACTCAGAAAGCCATGGAGGGGAAACACCTGAAGGTCTGTCTGGGCAGATGTCCAGTTCCACAGGCACATCCAGACCCTCACTTTCACCATCATCATCCTTGAATTCCCCTTCCTCTTCAAACTCCGGTTCATAAAAATCTTCGAGGGTATAATCTTGAACCGGAGGAACCAACTAAACCCCAGCCAGAAGGTGCCGGATCAGTAGGAACCCGGCGGAGCGATTCCACAATCTGAATCACTCTGGCTCTCTCTTCGGTGGTCGGAACATGAACCTCTGGATCCGAACCAGACGATTTGTCTTTGCGTTTTCTTTTTGTCGGAACCGATCCGGAATTGGCTCTCCCTTTGCCCGAAGAAGTATCGCCCCTGGTCAGCGGGTACTCCTCCTTCGTCAGAACCAAACCGGCTGGCCATCCGGTCAGCAGACTTCGCCTCCTTTCCCTCAGTCTACCCAATCTCTTTCTCAAGGTAGATTTGGGAAAGTTTTACATATTGGCAGTCTGAATCGAGGTGGTCAAACCCCAGACAAACACAGGTGGTGTGGGGGATCCAGCCTTATAAAGACCTCCTGCACTCACTGCAGTGTTTGAAACCCAGTGGCCCGCTTTTTTTTCTTGGGTTTCTCAGACATGGCAACCTAACCAACTTACCCATTTTATGGCAACCGCCAGGCAATACACCTTATTGGTTCCTAACCTGCGTCAATGGTATTAGGGGAAAAAACGACAAAACTTTTTTTTTTTTAAGAACTCGATAAGGACCAGTAACCACACACTAAGTAAAAACACAAAATCACACTATCAAATAGCCGGTTCAGCCGAACCAACCCGCACTTTTACAAGTTCCACACAGAAAAACAGAACAATTCCTATCTAGTACTCACAGCACAACAGACGGAGACTGAACCGATTATGCGGATAACTTTTTCAGTTTAAAAAATGACGAAAACTGAAACTTTAAACAGACTTTCGAACAGAGCTGAAGGAGAAATCTCTGGAGCGACCGTTCAGTGAGGCGGAGTGAAGAATCTGAGTTTGAAACACTCCAGACAGAGACTCCAACAGAGCTCGAGCTCAGCATTCTATGCTCTGCATAGAAAGTTAACTCTTTGTTCTCTGGGGCAGTTTAAAGGTTGGGGATCACTGCAATATGTCAGAATACAGCAAGACTTCATGTTGTTTGAAAGGAAAAGGTGTCTGCCGCTTTGGGGTTGAGCCGTTTAGCATTATGCAACTCTTATTGACGCTTGCCTCTCTTCTCCGCAGCTGTTTCTTAAAGGCTCCCTTATCAGCAAATGAATGTGAGGAGCTGCTGCAAGCAAAACCGCTTGGAGAGCTAGGTTGTCAGCAGCTGTACGGCTCCTCTTGTGGGGAGACTCTCTCCCTGGTTAATGTTGGCGGTTTCTGTCGCTTAGAGAAACAATGCACTGCCACCGCTTCCGGGCTGAGCCGAAGAAGGTAAGCAGCGGCCCTCTGAAGTGCCGCTTGCGGCTCGCCCCTTGCTTTTACGGTCCTTGGCGGTGTTCTTGGTGGTTTCTGCCCCCCATAAATATTAAATAAATAAATTAAATTGGGGGCACACAAGGACATGCTGAAGGGAGGAAGGAAACAGCGCTCGGTATTAAGAAGAGCTCCCTCTCTCTCCTTAGCCCCAGTAGAAGATTTAACAGCCTGGCATTGAATAAATAATTAAAGAAACGCAAGGCTGCCCCGTTACACTGTTAAAAAAAGGGCTCTAAGATGGTGTACTCTTACAGGCTCCCTTGGATAAAGCAGAACAGAGCGTTGCCTGTCATTTTTTTTTTTTTTTAGAGCCAATACATGGTAAAGGGCCCAAATGAAATGTGAACCCAATGGCTGGAGCTTTCAACTGTCGATAAAATGAAGGAGCCTATAAAACAAATCACCACCTAAAGAAAAAAAAAACGTATTGTACATTCGTGAGGGAGAAAATAAAAGCACAAAGCAGGAGACATTAAAAAATTTGAAATACTGTATTTGTGGGTCACTGGGTTGGAGAAGAATGGAGAAGAGGAGTGCACCCTCATTCTTCCATTCCCCTTGTCATCCCAGAAACCGCAACAGGGTTATGCAATGCTGTAAGGCTGTTATATATGTATATAAAGGTTCTTTACCTGTGGTACTTACTGTATGTGATGCTGTTATAGGGCTGGCAGCGCACAGCCTGACTGCTTTTATATGAACTGTATCTGGTGATGTTATGAAAGCAGGAGGGGCTTAATCCCATAATTAGTAACCCTGTTAAAAAAATTAGCCTTTTTGTGGGTTATAAAGCAGCTTCCCTTGGGTGTGAGTTACCGGTATATCAAGAGGTTATTCCCAGCATGTTAATTTGTGCAATGATTTAAAGGACAAAATAGAGGGGATACAGATAATTGTATGATCACCCAACTATGATGCCATGTCTGCAACTGCATATAAAGCCTACCACTAGGTGCTAGATTTTTTTTTTTTTTTAGATAGGTGGGTCAGTGTGTAGCTAGCCTCAGAGAAAGAAGGTGCGTGTTTTCACACTGCATTGAGTCTGAAGCCAAGTTAAGACCAGAAAGGAGTCTTTAGGAAGCAGTATAGGTGAAGAAAGCTATAACCGGGCTACGTAGGTGTGCTGATTTAACAGAGTTTTCTCTTTCTATAAATATTCATTTTATTTATTTTTGATTTTATAAACGCAAATAAAATGACAAATGCCTCTGGGCATTTTTTATGCACCCGATTTGGATAGTCAGCCTGTTTGTGTGAACTGAAATCTCATGTCCCTACAACAGGGACCACTTCTGAGGCACCTCGCCCATCCGCCAACTAGCTGGAGGCTCCGGCCACATGAATCGCAAAGAGATCAGCATCCAGGCTACGCACAAGGGTCCAAGTGCGGAGGGCTTACCGACACAGCTGGAAGGAATGTGATCCGCCCTGCCTGTTAAGGTAGTACATGGTTGTGGTATTGTCCGCCTGGAACTGCATGACCTGACCCCGAAGCGATGGAGCAAATGCCATTGGAGCCAGACACACTGCACTGAGCTCCAGTAGGTTAATGGGGCATCGGGAGTCCTTGGGGGTCTACAGCCCATGAGCCCTGTGGTACCCCATGTGGGCTCCCCAACCCACCAGAGACATGTCGGTCGTCACCAGCCACCACTGGATGGCATCCCACATCAGCTGAGTCACCACAGCTGACTGGTCCTGGTGACCAAGGTGTTCAGACCACTGAAGGGCCAGTTCCCACTGCAGGGGGCGTAATCGCCCACCGGACCACGCTGGTACAGGACACCATGTACCCCAGCAGCTGCAGGAACTCCTGGGCAGGGCACAAGTGCACAACCTGAAATGATTGGGCAAAAGACGTAAAGTCTGCTGCCCGGTCCTCAGGGAGTCAGGCCTTGACCCAGAGGGAGTTAAGCTCTGTCCCGATGAAGTGGCTGATCTGCGAGGGGTTGAGGTCCAACTTGGACGGGTTGATGAGCAGACCAAAGGCTGGGCAAGCCTTGAGGGCCAAATCCTTAGACCGCTCCACCACCTCCCGGGTTGGACCAGCAATCACTAGTCGTCCAGGTAAGGACAGATCCAGACCAACAGCGCCTCAGGAATGCTGCCACCACTGTGATGAACTTGGTGACAACCATGGGGGCCAAGGAGAAGCCGAAAAGGCATGACCTGGAACTTGTACAGAATTCTCTCTGTACGTTTCTAAAGGCACTGCCTGTGGGATAGACTGGGATGTGAAAGAAGGCATCCTGGAGGTCCCTAGAGCAGAACCACATGCTTTGCTGCAGAGATTGAATTATCAGATTCAGGAGTTACCATCTGGAACATGCGCCGCCATAAGAACTGGTTCAGATCATGCAGATCTAGTATGGGGTGCCAACCCCTCCCCCCAATCCATCCATTTGAGAAGCACCAAGTATCTGGACACAAAACACTGGCCTACCGTGGCACCCAGGACACGACACACAGCACCTTTCCCAAGGATCTGAGCAACGTCCTGAGGGTAGCCAGCATGTCCGGAAAAGCCATGGACTCCTGTCGGGCATGGTCCCGGCAGGGCAAGAGAGCCTCAAAGTACAGAAGCAGACATTGACCCACTCAAGAAGGGGACATCCCCAGCTTATGTTGGGCATCTGCCGTAAAGGTGGAGACCCTAAGCCAGGTTCTTCAGCATACATGCACAAGAGTCGCCGATGTCCAAGACTGTCTGAAGCTGGTGCTTGGCAAGAGCGTGGCCTTGGTCTCGAACCACTCTGACTGCGGACTACAAGTCCACAGAAAAGTGGGGAATTACATGGTCCGGGACCCCCAGGAGAGCATGACTGAAGTTGGCCATAGTAAACGGCGGAACTCGCCTGCCTAAGACCCAAGAAGAATGCAGCTTAAACATCCTCTGCTGCATGGTCCAGCTTTTTACGATTCCTTGCTGACATCCCTGACATTTCCGTCTGAAGGATGACTGAATCTGCCACTAACCCCTCGGCTGAGGGGTGATCTGAGAAACTGGGGAGAAACCTGGTCAGTACCGCATACTTGTGGACCATACAAACAGAAGGTGCAGGACAAGAAGCTGGATGCTGACAACTCCCGGCGTGATCCAGGATAGCTTCCGCCATCAGAATGGCCACCACCAAGGAATCGTCCTGGTCAAGGCCACTTCTGGACAGGCTCCAGAGAAATCTCCATTGACTCAGAAATGAGACAGTGCAAGGCCCTGAAAGAGACAGGACCATGGTCAGAAGCTGCTCAGAGAACTCATGACTGGGGTCCCAAAGGAATGCATGGAGAAGCCATCAGTTAGACGACTTCTCAAACATCACCCTCAGCCCTCTGTCCCCATGGGCTACTCTGAATTCATTGGAGTGGGTTATCTGTACAGAAAGACAGCCGGGAAAGCCAGAGGCTGGAACAGCAGCCTTGGATGGACTCCATGCAAGGGCTGCTTAGACAGAGGCTCCACCAAGATCAGAGGAGATGCCACAGTAGGTTTGACTGAACGGGTCTGAGCCTGAACAGGCCTCCCCAGAGCAGACCACAGGAGCACTGGGCTATGCAGAAGAAGAAACCACCACGGCCTCGGCCGCTGCCTCTTTGAGAGGGGTCAGCTGAGTAGCAAAACCCGCCGCCCACAAAACAGCCTTGCGGGTGTCCTTGGACTGGACCGGAAAATCCCATTCGTCCGGGCAGCCAAGAAGAAGGCAGGTATACCTGTCCTCTAGAGAGGAGGGGAGCAGGGCCTTGCACATGCTGCAAGCCTGTGGGTCATGTTCTGCCCCTAGACAATATAAGCAGAGGCACGAAGGTCAGTACACAACATCTTTTAGTTGCACACGATGCACCACTTGAATCCTAGGCCAGTTTGGGGTTTGTCGCACTCCATTTTTTGGTTCGTTTTTAATACTGAAAAAGAAAAACAAAGTACTGAAGATGCAATAGAAAGAAAAGGGTCTACACCATACGCAGAGAGCTACGAAGAAGGACACCGACTCTTCCAGCGGAAAGGGAGATTTGATGTCACAGGGCAGTGTCTAAGAGGGTACCACGTGGATAGGTAGGAGGAACTTAGCTTGAAAACATTCCAGCTGGAATTAAAGGGGACGAAAGACTGCCAAAGTGTGGACAGTGCACCATATTCACGCCCCTAGAAACAATTTCAGCCTCTGCTTTGTGTAACAGAACTGTCTACATCATAGTTATCTCAACCAAAGAACTTAAGAATGCAATCTTCTAACCATAAAAAAAACACAACAAATACTGGTTATTCACCTGTAACAGGAGTTCTAGGAATGGTATACGTTGTTCATCCACACTTACTGGCCGGTTCCTTGCCGCTTTAAATCTTGCCGGAAGGTCTTCAAGCTGGCTCCTCCCACCCACCTGGGTGGTAAAACTCTCGGCTCCGCCCCATAATGCCAGATCTAGCCCGCTGGAAGCCAGGTTGTGCGTCGAAGCCAGGGAGGTCGGGTGGGTTGTGTGGTGAGACACATATACCATTCTAGAACTCCTGTTGCAATAGTAACCTGTATTTCTAGGACATGATATGTTGTTCATCCACACTTACTGGCAGACTCCTAGCAGTTCTCCGGGAGGAGAGCGGCAAGGCGCACACCCCCTACTTAGGGAATAAGGACTGGAGAACAGAGGTCCCAAAAACCAGCATCCCGGCGTGATTCAAGGTCAATGTGGTAGTGGGTAATTAAGGGGTGTGCTGACTTCCAGGTAGCAGCCCTGCAGATTTCCTGGATAGGGACGTCCCAGGAAGCAGCCACCGAAGCAGCGGTATGGCGGGTAGAATGAGCTCTTATCCCTCTGGGAGGCTCCATGCCCGCCAACCTACAGCAGAGATCTATGCAGGAGGTGACCCACCTGCCTATCGTCCGCCTGGCTGCAGGTCTGCCAGGTGCGGCTTCAGCTGGCGAACCTCTCCCCGGAATTCAGCCGTCCGCTCCTTATAATAAGAGAGCGCTCTTCTAGGGTCCAGAGTATGGAGCCTATATTCAGCCTCTGAGGTGAGATTGGGTAAGAACACCGGCAGAGTCAACCCCTGGTTAAAGTGAAACTCCAACACCACCTTCGGTAGAAATTTCAGGTGGGGACACAGGACAACCTTGTCCCTGTGGAAGACCAGATAAGGAGACTTTATGGAAAGCGCCTGGAGCTCTCCCATCCTTCTGGCTAACGTGATATCCACCAAGAAGGCGGTCTTCCACGACAGGTGAGAGATGTCACACCTGTGCATCGGTTCGAATGGCTTGCCCATGAGCTTAGCCAATACCAGCAGTAGATCCCACGGAGGTGGAGGTTCTTGCACCGGAGGGGATATGTGATCAAGGTCTTTGAAAAAGCGCCCGACCACCTTCTCCTGCGCCACCTACTGCTTCCCGGCCCGTGCCAGGTGCACCTTAAGGGTCGTCAACCGAAGCCCTAGCTGAGTAAGGGACCACAGGTAGTCCAGAATGCTTGCCAAGGAACAGGAGGAAGGATCTAGGCCCTTGCCCCGACACCAAATAGAGAATCTCTTCCATTTAAAGGCGCAGCATTTCCTGGTCGACTCCTTACGGGAAGCCTCAACAATGTTGAGGACCTCGTCAGAAAGACCCAAGGCCTGGAACTCTAGCCACTCAGGAACCAGGCAGTCAGGTGCAGGGACTGAAGGTCTGGATGGAATACCTTCCTCTGATTGACTGAGATCAGGTCCAGGCGGGCTGGAAGCCGCCTCGGGAGCCTGGAGCTGAGGCTGAGGAGATCTGGATACCAGAACTGGCGAGGCCAGTCTGGGGCTACCAGAATCACCTGCGCCTTGTCCCTCCTCGCCTTGAGAAGCACCTGTCCTTGTGGATCAAGGGAAATGGGGGAAAGGCGTAGAAGAGGCCCGGGGTCCATGGCCTCGAGAAGGCATCCCCCTGCAGCGAACCCTGCTGAGGTGGGGCGGGCATGAAACAGCCTCAGCTTCGCAATCTCCCTGGAGGCAAACAGGTCCACCCGAGGCATGCCCCAGTGGGAGAACAGATCTTTTACTACCACCGGCAGGAGAGACCACTTGTGGGACGCAGCTCCTATCCGGCTTAGGGCATCGGTCAGAATGTTGGAGGCTCCTGCCACATGGATGGCAGGGAGGTCCACCTCCAGGCTGTGCATGAGGGACCAAATGCAGAGAGCTTCCCTGCCCTGAGGCATGGAGCGTGTCCCACCCTGGCGGTTTAGGTAGTACATGGTCGTGGTATTGCCCGTCTGGACCTGGACCACTTGACCCCGTACAAACGGAGCGAAGGCAGTGAGGGCTAGATAAACCTCTCGAAGTTCCAGCAGGTTGATGTGGCATCGGGACTCCCGAGGGGACCAGAGGCCATGCGCTCTGTGCTCCCCCAGATGGGCACCCCAACCCATCAGAGAGGCATCAGTCGATAGAGACCGTCGGCTCGGGGCGGACAAACAGGATGCCCTCCTGCAGATGAGCTGGAACGATCCACCACTGGAGAGCGTTCCACATCTCCTGGGTTACTGTCACTGGCTGATACAAAGGACCAGAGCGCTGTGACCATTGGCTGGCCAGTCCCCACTGTAGGGGACGTAAGTGCCAAAAGGCCCAACAGACCACGCTGGTGCAGGCTGCCATGAGGCCCAGGAAGTCCCAGGCAGGGTGCAATTTCCCAGCCAGAAATGATTGGGCAAAGGAGGAAAGCACCTCGGCCCTGTCCACCGGGAGCCGTGCTCTGGCTCATAGAGAGTCGAGCTCTGCCCCGATGAATTGATCACCTGCTTTGGCACGAGTTCTGACTTGGCCTCGTTGATAAGGCCAACCTGAGAGCAAACCTGGAGGGCCAGATCCCTGGACCGCTCCATCTCCATTCTGTAGAAAGCCGCAATCATCCAGTCGTCCAGGTAGGGGTACACCCGGACCCTTTGGTGCTGCAGGAATGCTATCACCATTGCCATGCATTTGGTGAAGACCCTGGGAGCTAGAGAAAGGCCGAAGGACATGGCCTGGAACTCGTAGAGGGACCCCTCTGCTCTGAAGCGGAGGAATCGCTGGTGGGATGGACGGACGGATTGGGACGTGAAAGAACGTGTCCTGGAGGTCCAGAGAAAAGAACCACACGCCTCGTTCCAAGGATGGAATGATCTGAGCCAGAGTGACCATCCTGAAGGTTCGAGACCTCAGGAACCTGTTCAGGTCGTGCAGGTCTAGAACGGGGTGCCAGCCCCCCGTCCATTTCAGGACCAGGAAGTACCTGGACACAAACCCTGGGTCTGGTGGAGGATCCGCCACCTTCCTGATCACCTCCTTCTGGAGGAGCAGGGCAATGTCGGCTCAGCGGACCGACAGAGAGGATGTGGACCCCGTAACCTCCTGTGGGGCGACAGCTCGGAAGGGCGGGACCTGCTCGAACTCCAGAGGTAGACCCTTTCCTACTACCTCCAACACCCAACGGTCTGTGCTGATCGTGGACCAGGCGGAAAGAAAATGGTGGAGCCGTCCCCCCACGGGGGAAACCCAGGGGGAAGCGACGATGTTGGGGGTGACACCCCTCAACCCGTCACTGGGCAGGCTTAGAGGAAGGACCGGCAGAGGAACCTCTTGGGCCTTTTCCTCCCGGCTTCCTATTAGAGGAAGCTGCAGGCTTGGCTTTGGGGTGCGAGCCTGCTGGCCCTGATGCTGGTGTTGCTGGGCCGGATGTGCTGCAAGGGCAAAAGGACTTATGTTGCTGTAGACGGCCTTTGTCCTTCTGAGCAGACATGACAGAGTCCAGGGTGGCACTGGACTTTTTGATCCTCTGGAGATGGCCTTCCACTCCAGGGCCGAACAGGTCGGTCCCCAAGAAGGGGATGTCTGCCAACTTGTGCTGGGTATCCGCTGTAAAGATGGATATCCTCAGCCAGGCTCTGCGGCGCATGGTCACTGCGGCCGCTACTGACCGGGCACAGGAATCTCCGATATCAAGAGCCGTTTGGAGCTGCTATTTTGCCACTGCCCTTCCCTGACCCCACACCTGCTTGACCGTAGTCCGCAGATCAGCTGGGAGATGAGAGATCACCTCATCCAGGGAGCCCATGAGGGCGTGGGAGAAGTGCACCATCATTACGGCCGAACTGGCCTGTCAGAGGCAGAGGGAGAACACAGCGTATACTTTGCGCCCGGCATAGTCCAGCTTTTTTGACTCCTTGTCGGGAGGCTTCTCCACATCCCTAGCATTTCCGGAACGCTGGAAAACGCTATCGGTGACCAACCCCTCCGCAGAGGGGTGTTCAGAGAAACCGGACAAAGAGCCGGTAGGGACCGAATACTTCCTGGCCATCCTGGCAGAAGGTGCCGGACAGGAAGCCGGCCGCTGCCATAGCTCCAAGGCTGGGCCAACAATGGCTTCAGCCAACGGAAAGGCCTCCGTGAGGGGATACTTGGGCCGCTTGGATACGGGCTCGAGCTGCATCCCGGTGGACTCCGAGATGAGCCGAAGCAGACCCCATGAACGATGATGGGCTCTCATCCATAGACTGCCCCCTAGAGGACTCCAGGTCAAGGGGCCTGGAAAACAGGGAGGAGTCGTCGCCAGACTCCGAGGAGTCTGCGAAGAGCTGCCTAGGGCCTGAGCCACCCTCCACCTGAAGAGGACGGTCGGTAGTGAGGGTGACCGACAACAGATGGGGCAGACCCTGACCCGACCAAGAATTCTTGGTCGGGGGCCCCGATTTGGGTTGTGGGCAGAGGTTCCACCACAATGGTGGGCACTAGTTTTAGCCGCAAACGCAGCCCAGGCTTGGGCACCCTCGACCACCAGGGTTGTTTCAGCCTTCGGTGATACAGCCACATAATGGCCGGGAAGGCACCGTCCTGTTCCCTGGACAGAAGGAGCTGCTGCCACATTAAGTCCTCGTAGCATCGACACAATTTGCGCCGAAGCCTCTCCTCTTCCGAGGAGGAAGACGAGGGCGAGCGGCGCCGCAGCTTTCCATGGTGCAGAGACCGAGACCGCCAGTGTCGGCATGATAGGTTGGACCAAGACCCTCGGTGTTTCCGAGGGTGGGTCTGGGAGGGAGTGGGGGAAACCCGGACCTCCCTCGGCTCGGGAGCCTTGACCGGGGACTCTGGCACAGGAGGCGCAGGCAAGTCCTCAGTTTCCACAAGGCGATGAAGGGTTGTCTGATTCACCAGTCGACAGCCCGTTTGACGGGTCGAGAAAAATCTCGACCACGTCGACGGGAGTCTCGGCTGGCTGACCTGATGGGGAAACCGTGAAGCCAGCGGCCTTAGCCGCAACCTTGACCGAAGTCGAGTGTCGACTGTCCGGGGAAGGGGACCTTTCCCGCTCCCACGAACGTCGACAGTGGGACTTACCCTTCGAGTCCTTCTTTGTTTGACCGAGAAGAGTGTCCTGATGGTCCCTCACCCTTCGTGGAAAAGGACTGGCAAAGCCCCTTAAAAGAAGCTGTGTAGGAGGATCCCAAAGACAGCGGGATAAATGCCGCAACCGAGGAAGATGAAGATGCGGCCTGGGCTGCCTCCTCCTCGAAGGCGATCATCTGCTCGAGTTGCTCAGCCGAGCGAGCAGCCACGGAAACCGCCCAACGGGCCTCCTTTGACTTCACCGGCAGATAACGTTTCTCGGGGCACCAAAGTTGGAGCCGGACAGCACAGTCTTCAAGGACGTTAGCCGAAAAAGACGTGCACAACTTGCAGGCCTGCGGGTCATGGTCAAGCCCGAGGCAGTAGACACACGTGGAGTGCGGATCGGTCCTGGACATCTTCTGCCCACATGGGCACCGACGAAAACCGGTAGGCGATTTCTCCATCGCAGCCGCGTAGGAAGAAGTAGACCCAAGTCTGGAAAACTTTAAAATTATTTTCGGGTGAACCTAAGAGTTTGGATCCAGTCTAGACGCAGAGCATTAAGGACGGAACCTGAGCTTCCAAGTGGTAAGGAAGATCTGGCGTCACGTCGCGGAGCCGAGAGCTTTACCACTCAAGTGGGTGGGAGGAGCCAGCTTGAAGACTTCAGGCAAGATTTAAAGTGGCAAGGAACCTGCCAGACAGTGTGGATGAACAACATATCCATGTCCCTGGAAATAAATACAAGTATAGAAAAAAAAATGAAAAAAAGAATAGGGAGTATATCTCCCCCGACTGGACTATGTGGAGGGGAAATCTGCTCGATCACTCCCGCTTGCAGAAGGTCTGTGATGACTTGTAACGTCGCCTGTCTTTTGGACTAGTTGTTTGAGATAGGGGAAGGCACCACATGTGGTAGGGGTGGCTTGGACTCTAACTCTATCAGGTAACCCTTGCTGATAATGCCCATTATCCATTTGTCCGACGTCGTATGGACCCGTCCCTGAGGAAATTTGAAAGTCTGCCCCAACTCGAGGATGGGTCCAGGTGGCTTCGTTGGGACTTTTGTTGTCACTAGTATCTCGGGGCTGGTAAGAAAACGATGTTCTTTTCTAAAACAAATTAAGAGTTTTTACCTTTATTGTAACCTCAGTCACAAAAATTGAGCCTGAGGACCATGATCTGCCCCTGCCCCTAGACTTGGGCATGTGTACTCTGGCCGTCTCCCCAGATTCCTTTACCACTTCCTTCAGGGATGAATCGAACAGGAGATATCCTTCGTATGGTGCATTTACCAAATGACTCTGTAGAGGTGTCTGCTTGCCAGGCCCAAAGCCAGAGGTTGGAGCGAGCTGAGGTTCGATAAAACATGGTCCAAGCAGAGCACCAGACTGCCTCCTCAGACACGTCAGCTGCATAAGCCGATGCTAAGCGCATTAACTATAGCTGAAGAATAATCGGCGAGTTTTTCTCTGGGTCTTTTTCAAACTGCAAAGCTAGAACCGATGCCCAGGACAGGGCAGCTCTGGCCGAGAAAAGATTCGCTGTTGCTGCCTTAAGTGAAGCTGCCAACGACTGGAAGGCCTTCTTCAGTGAGGCATCCACCTTTCGTCCAATGGGTCCCTTAGTGATGCCCCTCCTTCAGTGGGGATGACTGTCTTTTTGGTTAGATTAGAAATCAGTGGATCAATCCTGGGGCAGTCTAACCACATTTCTGACTGCTTCTTGTCAAACTTTAGAAGTTCTGAGATCCGATGGGGAACCAGGTATGTGCGTTCTGAACCTTGCCATTCCTCTTTTAGCAAGTCCTCTATGGCGGGAGGGAGAGGGAAGGCTGTGGCCAGATTGGAGGTAGACATCAGGTGAAAAATCTGTTTCTGCTGGGAAGGGACAGGTGGAGAAAATCCAAGGTGGATCTCGAATAGGACCTTTTTAATAATAATAAAAAAAAAAAAAAATCTAGGTCCTCCAAGTCAAAGTTTCTGGATGAGGGGTCATCAGAGTCCAATGATGAGCCCACTATCTACCCTTCCTCGGGGGAAGAGCTCGCATCTGAGGAGTTCTGGGGAATATTCCCTGCGACATTTTCCCTTGTGCGTGCCCCTAGATTTACTCCAGGAACAAGACCTTTACTTCGTCTTGTGGCATGAGGAATGGTGGTCATCCTCCTCGGACGATCACTCCCTGTATCTTCATTTCTTCGTCTTGTCGTATCGATGTGAGGATAGCCGCCCCTCGTTGGAGAATGGGGTCCTTTTTCTTTTTGTGGGACTCATGTCAGGGGACCCTGGAGGTTGCCAGTATAAGCATACAGGATCCAAAGCAAAGGCCTTGTTTAACTTGTCTATAAGGTCTGGATCCAGGGAAGGGGCCGTCGTCTGTTGGGTATCCTTGGTTGCTGTTGTTCTCTCCGACCTGGAAATAGCCGGTTGTTCAGACCTTTCTTGGGTATTCGTCTGTGTCGAGGGAGAGGTTGTGTCCGCTGAGTCCTCCACATTCGCGGCTTTTTCGCATGTAAGGCAAAGTGAGCCAGCAAAAGTGATTAGGAGCAGGGATTTGCAGCACTGACATTTTTTGCCCCTGCTAGATTTTTCTGAGGTTATGATTCCCTTATATACTAACATACTAAAATGCCAGCAGAATAGGCCTAACGGTCTTTCGTGTCTGTTCGTTTGGTCAGCCCCCACCCCGGAAGCTGACCTTACTGCCCCCTCACCCTCTTTGGCTTCTCCCTTCCCAGTTCCGGATATTCTCGCTGCACATGATTTTGCTTCCAGAACTCTTCCCCTGTGCCTGTCCCACCCCATCTTGAACCCCTCCACTGTCTCTGCCTCCACCAGCCTCCTGGGCAGCACATTCCATGGCTCCACCACCCTCTCAGAGAAGTAGCACCTCCTCCTTTCTCCCCTGAATCTTCCCCCTTCCAGCTTCCACCCATGCCCTCTAGTTGCCCCCTCCTCCTTTCTTCAAAGCACCCCGGCTGCTGCTCCTCTATTTACCCCTTCATGTACCTGAAGACCTCTATCATGTTCCCCCCGGTCCCTTCTCTCTTCCAATGTGTACATTATTTAGCTCTTCGAGCCTCTCCCCATAGGTCCTGTCCCCCAAGCCCCAAATCATTTTGGTTGCCCTCCTCTGGACCCTCTCCAGGAGTTTAATGTCCCTCTAAGTGTGGCCTCCAAAACTGCATGCAGTACTGCAGCGGCCCTCACCAAGCAGTTAACACAGAGGGAGTATCACTTCCTCCGCCTGAGGGGATTCCTCAGCGATGCATCTCAGCATCCTGTTGGCCTTGGCTGCTGCCTCCTACACGCTCTCAGAGTTGTTCATCTTGACATCCACCACACCCCCAGGTCCCTCTCAGCCATCAAGACTTGTAGCATTCCCCAGGGTGTACACCTGGCCCGGGTTTCTGGTCCCCATGTGCTTTACCTTGCATTTCCCTGCATTGAACCTCAGCTTCCACTTTCTAGAACATCTTTCCAGAGCCTCCAGGTCCCCCTGTAGGGCCACCCTCCCCATCCACCACCGCCCCCAGTTTCGAGTCATCCGCAAAGAGACTCATCTCACTCCTGATACCTGTCCTTATGTCAGAGACGTAGGCATTGAACAGGAGGGTCCCAAGGACTGATCCCTGCGGGACCCCACTAATGACCCTCCTTGGGGACGAGACTATCCCGCCAACTACCACCCTCTGGGTCTGGTCCTGGAGCCAATTGCCTATCCATCTGATCATCTGGTTCTCCACCCCATTTCTCCCAGCTTATCCAACAGGCCCCCATGAGGAACAGAGTCAAATATATTAATGTATTCTCCCCCTCTTGCAGTATCTTAGACTGCCGTTGAAATTTGGTGCTCTCCCTTTAAGAGCCACTCAGACTGTGTTTCCCTCTGAGAAATCTGTCTCCTTCTCCATAACACAAATAAATTCTTGGCTTCAGTGGGGAGATGAGAGGTTCCACAGGCGCTGTTCTTGGTGCTTTCCTGTCCCAGCACTACAGTGCTATTGGCTTTCCTCAGTGCTCATTGAGGAGGCTGATCATCCAGTGCTGCAGCGCTACTAGATCTCCTCAGTGCTCATCGCTGAGAGGTCTGATCATCAATGAGCGGCCTGGTGTGTTACTGAATTCCCGCCAAGTTATGCTGTTGACGAGCAGCTGAAACCATCACCAGAGCCATTAGATCGGAAGACACTGCAGTTTCTGAAAAGCACTCTGGTACTTGATTGAGAATGCCCCCTTGCCTATAAAGACTTGTAGTAGTCAGTTATGGGGGAGCCCAAAATCGCGGGAAAAAAACAAGCTGCTGAGAGGTGGGGCCAGTCTATGCAGCTTGCAAGGCTGAGACTGGATTTCACCATAGGATGTTTGAAAAACGCTCTTGCTGAATAGCTTACATTTTTTTTTATTTTTTTTAAAGGTAAGATTAAATGACTTATAGTCTCTTCAGCCCTGCCACGTGCAACAGGGCTCTACAGGAAGTAAACTGGAAGAAGCCGGAAATGGAGGACTAGATGCCCCCTGCTGCAGATCACCGATTCCTGCCTGATGACCAGCATCAGGAGGTACTGCCCAAGTGTAAGAAAGCCCGGAGACCAGCTTAGGAGACAGAACCAGAATCTTACACGCACCCAAAGTGTGGGATGCAACATAAACCACAAGGGGTTTATAAAAGCATTGCACACAGAGTATGTGTGTGTAAAAGCCTTAAAATAAACAAAACACACACACACATTAATTAATGGCGATATTTTTCCCTTTCAGCACAGTTCAGTTAGTGCAGCACTTCTATCAGAGACACACACACACACACCCACCCTTTTGTTTTTTTCTTTTTTTTACATTACAGTGATAACGACATTCAGGAAAGTCACGATCCATCAGCACTGCTGCATAGTTTAAGTTGCGATCGAAGGGTATGAATGGCAGGATCAACGAGAATGATTTTTTTCATTTTAAAAGGCAGGCTCAACTAGATAGATATTTAAAAATATTTAAAATCTTACTTGTCTTAACAGTGTATGGCAAAGCTTGAGTGCTGGTACTGGTGCTCAGTAATGAAGCCGCCATGTTGGGCAAGATGTTCAGCCCGCTCACAGTGAAACTACACGTCAGTTAGCTTTCTCTGGAGACACTTGATTAACAGGCGTTGATTACAACCTCCTGGTTGTAACCACAGATATCAACCGGGAGATTGTAACTGGAGATGAAAGTGTCTAACTGTACGTAAAAAATTACTACAATTAAAGAATATTTTACTACTTTTGACAAAGTCAGAAGTATAACAGTATCTTTCTGAAATACTTTAGATGGAATGGGACTTTCTACCATAACAATGCCAGAATTCTATTGGATTATTAGGGGGCAATGTAGCGCAGTCATTAAGGGCACTGAGCTACAAACGTGGAGACCAGAGTTTGAATTCCACAGCCCCCACTTGCATACTGTGTGACTGAGCAAGTCTCTTATCTTCCTTGTGTTCCCAGGTCGCACCCGGAAACAAGCTTCAGCTTAGTGTGCCTTTCCTGGTTAAACAATTTCCCCTTTCTCTCATTTTTACTAACAGTTTGAAATATAAAACTGGTAACTCACTAGTCTCATTGCACAAACAAAACATATTATAAATATAGAAAGTGTTGTAATTACAAACTCCCATTCCATCCCAAGAATTTCAGTAAGAAATTACTGTACTTTTAACTTAAAAAAAAGTAAAATACTCTTTAATAATGCATTTCAGATTATGCATATTTTAACAATGTTGTCCATCTATAGTCATTGTATTCTATTTTTTCAAGTCAAATCTGGATAGAAACAGCATCTTTTCAGAATTATAACATGCTCGGATTGTTTTTACTGTCTGTCCAGGAAAAGCAAACTGAGCAACGTGTACTGTGGGAGCACAGGGAGCCATGATGCCAGGACAGAAGGTACGTAGCCACATTTACATTTTGTGGACCCGAGTTCACACACAAAATTTTAAGAGAAAAGGATGTAAGAGAGGGAACGGAAAAAGACAGAAGGTGGTACTGTGTCAGCCCCAGAAATCTGTACCGGCACGTTCTGCTGGCAGTACTGTATATCTTAGAGGGTAAAGCAATCCTGAAGAAGGATTAGTTTTACTAACAGTTTGAAATGTAAAGCTGATAACTCACTAGTTTTAATGCACATACAGAACAATTATAGATGTAGAATGTGTTGTAATACCTTAAAACACACTTAATAAAAACAAGTACAGTTACGTAAGAACTTACCGTAACAGTAGGTCTTCGAGGACACCTCTAGCAGCAGGTTACACCACTAGGACTGAAGCTGGTAGGTGCCAGGACCCCACAGAAATTTTCTAGCTAGCAGTATTCAGCGGGGAGCGTCCCCGACATCAGGCATAGTATACAAGTGGGCGGTCCCCCAGAATCTCTAGTTCTCCCGCCGGAGACTCCCGGCTACCGGATGACATCAGAAAAGGAGACTGAGGATCCGTAAACAAATGGCAGTCAGAGAGATGCTGAAAACACCTGATCCTAGGAGAAGGATGTTGGAACTAGAATCTACCTCCAGCGGGGATGGCGGGAGGGGAAGTACCTGCTGCAAGAGTTGTTCTCGAAGATCTACCGTTACGGTAAGTTCTTACGTATCTGTACTATCTTACTTCAAGAAACAGCTCTTGCAGCAGGTTACACCATTAGTACTGATTTCCAAGCAATAATGGAAATCCCACACCACTGGGAGGAGGGAAGGTAGAAATCCTTAATGGAACCAAACCCTAGGACAGAAGTTCTTGAAGGACTGCTAGACCAAAACCTACTCTTTGCCTCGATGCAATATCCAGGCTATAATGCCTGATGAAAATGTGCACAGAGCTCCAATTAGCCGCAGCACAGATGGCCGAGGTGGACACATTCTTTAGGGCCGCAAAGGAGGTAGCCACCCCCCCTTATGGAATGGCCCTTGACCTCGCCCGGTAAGGGTTTGTTGCGCTTCCGGTAACAGAATGTAATACAGTGAATGAGCCACCTGGATAGTGACTGCTTGGAAACAGGAGCTCCCAACATCCTGTGGGCAAAGGAGACAAAAAGCTGGTCCAAGTTTCAGTGGTGTTTGGTTCTTGTCAGGTAGTATCAGAGACACCTATGCACATCTAGGGTGTGCAACAGGGCCTCTCCTCGATTTGAATAATTAGGAACGTACACTGGTAGATCGATGTCTTTATTAAGGGTGAGAGCAGAGACCACCTTAGGCAGAAACTTGGGATTAGTCCGTAGGGACACCCTATCTTGGTGAAAAACCAAATAAGCCTCTTTGCACATGAGTGCATGAAGTTCAGAAATTCTTCTGGCCAAGATAGCGGCAACTAAAAACAATGTCTTCCAAGTAAGACGACATAGCTCGCAATCCGCAGCTGGTTCAAAGGGTGGCAGCATAAGCTGCTCCAGGACAAAGGGTAGAGCCCATGGCAGAATCGGATCCTTAATCGGAGGTCTAAGGCGGAGACTACCTCTCAGGAAGGCTTGTGCCGTGTCCAAATGAGATATGGTGCGTTGGCCTATAGGACAATGATAGGCTGAGATGGCAAAGAGGTGTACTTTGATTGAGGGGTAGGCCAAGTCTGTCTGAAAGAGAGACAGGAGGTAGTCAAAGACCGACTTTTCTGGACAGTTTAGAGGCGAAAAACCCCGCGCTTTAACCCATAGGCAAAAATGGCGTCATTTCATGGCATAAGTAGCATGAGTGAATGGTTTTCACGAGGCCACCAGAACGTCAGCTACCTCTTGCGAGATCCCGTGTCGCAACATGGCTATGTCTCTAAGAGCCAAGCATGCAGGCTCAGCGAACGAAGGTCCGGATGGACCAAGGAGCCCTTCTCCTGAGACAGCAAGTGAGAACTGATTGGCAGAGGCACCGGAGGTTCCCTGGATAGCTAATGTAGTAGAGGGAACCAAATCTGCCTGGGCCAGAATGGCGCAATGAGTATCAGCATCGCTTGCTCTCTGTGAAGTTTCAGAAGAACCCTCTGGATCAACGAAAAGTGGGGAAAAGCATAGAGGAATCTGCCCACCCAGGAGAGGGACAACACATCTTGCCAGAAAACACCAGGCCCTGGATCTAGCGAGAAAAAATTGGGCAGTTTTGCGTTGGATGGGGGACGCGAAAAGGTCCAACTCTGGTGTACCCCATCTGTGAAACAAATCCTCTACTACCTCCTAGAGTAGTTCCCACTCGTGGACTCTGGCCTGAGAGCGGCTCAGGCCATCTGCAATGACGTTGTCCACTCCTGGGACATAAACAGCAATGAGGTTTGCGACATGTTGCAAAGCCCAATCCCACACCCTCATGGCCTCCCTGCAAAGCAGGTAGGAATGGGTGCCTCCTTGTTTATTGAGGTAATACATCACTGCGGAATTGTCTGTTTGTAGCAGAAGAGTACCCGGTGGAATCTCCGACTGGAAGGCCTGTAGGGCGTAAAGAACTGCTCTTATTTCCAGGATATTTATGTGGAGATGAGTCTCTTGGGCAGTCCACAGGCCCTGAGACCGGACACCGTTGAGGTGTGCTCCTCATCCAAGCCCTGAGGCGTCTGTGGAGTGTGTCACAATTGGTGACGGCGCAATGAAGGGGACCCTTGCAGATAGATTCTTCGGATCTAGCCCCCATTTTCAATTTCGGATTAGTCTTCGTGATCCAAACTGGAAGCTGCAGATGGTTTTGCTTTTGATCCCATTGGATCCGTAACATCCACTGGGTGACCCGCATGTGGAGACGAGCAAGCGGGACTGTTGCAATGGCCGCAGCCATGTGTCCAAGCAGGCAAAGGACCAATCTGGCAGGAACGGTCTTCTTTGCCGAAATGTCCCTGATGAGGGATCTGATGTGTTCCGCTCTGTCCTGGGGAAGAAAAGCTTCACCTTGGACAGTGCCCGGAACTGCGCCTATGAACTGCAGAGTGTGTGACGGAACCAGGCGTGACTTCTCTTGCTTGATCATGATGCCCAGCGTCTCGAACAGAGACTGAGTATAATGGATGGCGGACATCAAAGCGTCCCGAGAGGGCACCATGAGAAGCCACTCGTCCAGGTAGGGGAACACATAGTGGCCTTGTCTCCTCAGAGTCGCCGCTACGACCGCCATTCACTTCGTGAATACCCGAGGTACCAATGACAGTCCAAAGGGGAGGGCTCGGAACTGATAATAGTGGCCCTGGAACTCTAAGCGCAGAAAATTCCTGTGCGCTTGAGCAATGTGAATATGCAGGTAAACATCCTGCATGTCCAAGGATGCTAGAAAGGCGCCCTGCTTGAGCACAGGAATCAGACCTGGGAGAGTCACCACGTGGAAGCGTTTGTACAGGACCGACTCGTTGAGGTCGCTGAGGTCCAGTATCGGACGGAGGTCCCCTGTTTTGCTGGGAACCAGAAAGAAGAGAGAATAATACTCTGCACTCCCCTGGTTCCGTGGTACGTGCTCTATTGCTCCTTTTCCCAGGAGCGCAAGCACCTCCTGCTGTATGAGCAGGGCATGCTGACCTGAGTAACGGGAAAGCAGGGGAGGTCTTGTCAGTGGGAGGTATAGAAATTCTATGAAGTAACCTTTCTTGACCAATTGGTAATTGACTGCCACCCTAGAAAGTGTCAAGCGATGCGACCCCCGACCTTTTGTGCCTGTTGATCCAGAGGAGGGGCCGGGGCCCGGAAGGAGTCGTGCTGTGGCAGCACTGGGCTCTGCCTGGGGACGACTTAACCTGGGCTTTATGCTGAAAGGTGCCCCTTTGTTGCCAGCTGGAACGTGGCTGCTGCTTTGCTGCCGGCTGCGAAAACAGCTCTGGTTCCTACGAAAGGAGCCAGGCCTGGATCTGTACATGGCCTGTACAGATCTGACTGCCTTCCCAGCTTCCTGGAGTTTAGTGATGACCTTCTCCGACGGTTCACCAAAGAGTACTTCACCATTGTAGGGGACGTCAAGAATGTTCTGTACGTCCGGGGTGAAGCCAGAGACAGAGAGCCAAGAGTGTCACCGGAGACAGAAGCCTGAAGCTGCAGCTCTGGCGGACGGTCCGCAGAATCATATGCAGCTCGTAGTACTTGGGTACCCACATCAGACCCTGTGCGGAGAAGGTTTAGGAACTCCGCCTTCTGATCGCCATCCGGAAGCTTATCGACCAGGTCCTGGCCCTGTTCCCATAGGGTGTTCTGAAACTGTACCATGTGGGTTAGGTAGTTCAGGGACCTGAAGGAGCATGTAGCAGACGCATACATGCGTCTCCCCAGGGCATCCAATTGCTTGGATTCCTGGTCCGGCGGTCGTGTGCTCATGTGTTGCGGTCTTTGGGACCGGTCATGTGAGGCCGTAATGACCAGGGAGTCTGCCAGAGGTTGTTGAGCCAAGTACTAGTCCTCTCTTGGGGCCTTGTACAGGCGGTCAGCTTTCTTCAGCACCGCAAGAGTGGAGTGCGGACGCTTCCACGCAGCTTTGGTGACGTCCGCAAAGGTGTCCACCAAGGGTGGCACTACCACAGGCTTTGGGTCTTTCTGCCGAAGATAACGAGCAAGGCGCAGTCTTTCGCGGTCGAGGTCGTCAGCGTCCCATCCCATGTTGTCCTGGATGTGCCTCATGATCTCAGAGAAGGAAGGATCATCCAGAGGAGACCTGGGCAGTTCATGTGGGTCAGGTGATGGAATGCTGAGTGGAGAAGGAGATCTGAAATCATCCGAAGTATCCGATCTGGAGTCCTCCCCTCACGGAGTATACCACAGACGTCTGGGTCGCTTGGGGCTAGGAGACCCGGATGGAGATCTTGAGGGAGGCCTTCTCCGATCCTTGGATCTACCCTTGGGAGGAGGAGTCTGCTCCTTAGGGGGTTGGTGGTTGTCCTGCTGGCCCCTGTGGAGGAGGGGCGTAGGAGGTGGAGGAGGTTTCACAGGGACCACATCCTTTCGGATGGTGTCCCACCAGAAAGTAAAGAGGTCCTTTACCTCTTGCAGGTTCATGCCAGACGACAGGCCTGGCGCCGGTGGTCTGTCACTGGGGCCGGGTGTCGGGTCCGCGGTCATCTCCAGGGTGGGCAAATGTTCCCTCGGGAGCCCAGCATCCTCAGTGTCACCCGCCTGGTCTTTCAGCAGCGTCGTGTCCTCCTCCGTTGAGTCCCAGTGACCAGTGTCCACCAGTGACTGGGGGGGGCGGTCTTCGGATCCAGTGAATGCGAGGCCGACATTGGTCGCTTGACTGATGTCTTTGGGTCCGGCGGACGCCTGGTTGGCGTCTGGTGCCTGGCTGGTATCCACAGCTCCAGCGAATGCCCGGCCAACGTCAGGTGCTTGGCCCATACCAGGTCCGACATCCGCTTTAGGGATGTCGGGTCTATAGTCTTCCTGTGTGGTGGATCCAGACCTCAGGGAGGCTGGGAGACCAACCTGGAGTCGGGGTCCCGACGTTGGGTCAAAGAGGAAGACTTGTGGCAGTCTGAAGACTTGCAAGAGGCCCGAGAGGGAGTAGAGGAAGCCGAGGGCCTTGAAGTCTTGATGGGCTGGAGAGTTGAAGAGCCACCTGAGGCTTGGACTTTGACTGCAAGGGGCTGAGAATGAGCCCTAGAGGGAGAGCGGTCCGACATGGTGGAGCCTGAGCTACGGGAGTCCGAGGTCCGGTTCAGGGATCTGGACCTTGCCTTCTCCTGGCGTTTATGGGCCTTAGAAGAAGAATCGCCCCTGGAGGAAGGTTCTTGGTCCATCCTACTAAGTCTTTCTTCCAGCAGGTAAGCCTGAAGTGCCTTCTGACAGCGGATCCTGGTGCGGCTATTGAACCCTTGGCAGAAAGTGCAGGCCTTGGTGTTGTGGTCAGGGCCTAAGCACCGCACACAAGAGGAAATATGGGTCCTTAAAAGTGATCCGTTTTCCGTACGCACACTTGAACAGATGTCCCTCGAGTAAAGGAGTTGGAGAGGACATCAGTTTGGAGAAACTCTTGAAGTTCTAAGTCGTCCTGTGCTAGGTAGAGACCAAGAGGCTGATGCTGGCGAGTCAACGGCAGGAAAACATAGAAACAGACTTTGACGGCAGATAAGGACCACTTGGCCCACCCAGTCTGCCCATTTCCCTACCTATTGGATAAGCTGCAGATTCTAGTTAACCAACAGCCTACTTCCTGCAACCCCCCACTATAATTGCCTTATGTCTGTCCCATGCATGTTTTAATTCCCTCACTGTTTTAGACCCCACAACCTCTCCAGGAAGGCAGTTCCATGCGTCTACCACTCTCTCCGTGAAAAAGAATTTCCTCACATTACCCATGAGCCGTCCCCCCTCTAACTTTAAATTGTGCTCATTTTTCTTACACATCTCTTTTTCTGAAAGATGCTACCCTCCTGGACTTTGGTGATTCCCTTGAGGTACCTGAAAAGTTTCTATCATGTCCCCCTCTGTCCCTTCTTTCATCAAGAGTATGTATATTAAGCTCTCTCAGTCTCTCTTCATATGGTTTTGGATGTACATCCTGCACCACATTGCTTACGCACCTTTAGGTCATCTGATATGACACCCAGATCTCTTTCCATTACTGTTGTTGTCAGTACCTCACCTGCTGTTGTGTACTCTTCTCCTGGATTTTTATTTCCCAGATGCATTACTTTGCACTTCTTTGCATTGAATCTAAGTTGCCAAATGTCTCACCATTCCTCCAACCTTGCCAAGTCCCTTCTCATCCTTTCTACCCCACTTGTGTATCAACTCTGTTACAGATCTTTGTGTCATCTGCAAAGAGGCATACCTTTTCTTCCAGACCCTCTGCAATGTCACCTATAAAGACGTTAAAGAGGACTGGACCCAGTACTGAGCCCTGAGATACTCCACTAGTAACCCCCCCCCTTTCTTCAGAATGTGTTCCATTCACTATTACCTTCTGTGTCCTGTTGTACAGCCAGTTTGCTCTCCAGGCTACCACCCTGGGACCCACTCCCAGGCTGGCTAACTTGATTATTAATCTTTTGTGCAGGACTGTGTCAAATGCCTTGCTAAAGTCTAGGTAGGCCATATCCACAGCCCCTCCCTGGTCTATTACTTTGGTCACCCAGGCAAAGAAATTTATTAGATTCGTCTGACACAACCTTCCTTCTGTGAATCCATGCTGCTTTGGGTCCTGTGCTCCGCTGGCCTCTAGGTACTGAACAATTCTTTCTTTCAGAAGTGATTCCATCATTTTCCCCACCACCGAGGTCAAACTAACAGGTCTATAGTTTCCTGCTTCTGCCTTGCTCCCACTTTTGTGAAGGGGAATCACATCTGCCCTCCTCCAGTCCTCAGGTACCACCCTATCTTCCCATGATTTGTTAAAAAGTGTGGTTAGTGGTGTCACTAGGTCCTCCCTTAGCTCTTGTAGGATTCTAGGCTGAATCCCGTCGGGCCCCATTGCTTTGTCCACCTTGAGTTTTAGGAGTTCTTCTAGGACTTTCTTCTGTAAATAGACTGGTGTCAACCCCACTACCCAGAGGGCTTCTATTGTTTGGTTTAGGTAACTCCTCCTTTTCTTCTTTTGTGAATACTGAGCAAAAGTATTCATTCAGTATCTCTGCCTTTTCACTGTCTCCCTCTGCCCACCTCCCCTCTCCTTTATTAATCTTCACTATCCCTCCCTTAACCTTTCTATGCTCCCTAAATATACCTATAAAAGGTTTTATCCCCCTTCTTAACCGAGTTGGCTATTTTTTCCTCGGTTTGGGCCTTTGCTTTTCTGACTGCCTTCCCCACTTCTTTCTGCTTTAATTGATATAGTTCCCTGTCGTGCTCCTTCTGCGATTCCTTATACTTTCTGAATGCAGCCTTTTTCTCCTTAACCTTGCCCGACACCTCTTTTGAGAACCATGGTGGTTTTTTTATTCCACTTTTTCCTTTTTCTTTGTTTCACACAGAGGCTTGTTGCCTCCATGATGGCAGTTTTGATTTTTCTCCATTGTTCTTCCACCCCTCCTTTCTGGCCATTTGCTAATGCATTCCTCAGATATTCACCCATTATGCCAAAGTTAGCCCTTCTAAAGTCCACTCCTTGTCTTTGTATGGCTTGTTTACATGGCTGTGTTTATTGTGAAGCACACTGTGCAGTGGTCGCTTGTTCCCAGATGTCTACTGACTTCTAGTCTGGAACTGGGGATTCTGGGGGCCTGCCCCCTTATATACCATGACTGACGTCTGGCGCGGGACAGACGTTGAGGGTGGTCCCCACTGAATACTACTAGCCAGAAAATTTCCGTGGGGTCCTGGTGCCTGCCGGCTTCAGTCCTAATGGTGTAACCTGCTGCATGAACTGTTTCTCTGAGTAAAGATCAGTCAATTTCCTATTTAACCTGTTGGATTAAATACAGTCAAAGGAGAAACTAGACCCTCGGTGACATCATTTCCTGTCAGGAGCCCAAAACATATGGCTGCCACCAGCCCTTAATTACAGGGTGATTTACACTTGAATAACTCTGGACTGCAAACATTCACAGATAAAACACAACAGTTGAAATTAGCTTTTTATGGGCTTTCAGACATTGAGAAATCCTGTTGATGACAGTTCCCCTTTAAGCAACTGATGAGAAAATAAAAAAAAAGCCCTTCTAAAATGCTTTTCAAAAAAAAAAAAATTACATACTAAAAGCCAACAGTTCTGAGAGGCCCTCAAAAAGGGACAGACAAAAATAAGCCTCTGAAGCAGACCAGCAAATCCAGGTAGACAACAAAAACCAGAGAAGGATTCAAAGGAATATTAACAGTAATCCAGTTTAATCAGTGGACCGCCTGGCCCACCTAATCTGCCCATTTCCCTACCTACTGGATAAGCCTGCAGATCCTAGTTAATCAACAGCCTATTTCTTCCTGCCCCGGACAAGGTGCCTTATGTCTGTCCATACATTCTTGAATTCTCCCAGTTTTAGACCCCACAACCTTCTCAGAAGGCGGGTCCATGCATCCACCACCCTCTCTGCGAAAAAAATACTTCCTCACATTGCCCCTGAGCCGTCCCACCATTATCTTCAAATTGTGTCCTCTTGTTCTTGCACATCTTTTTCTGAAAGATGCTACCCTCTTGGACTTTGCCGATTCCACTGAGATACTTAAAAGTCTCTTATCCTGTCCCCCCTCTCCCTTCTTTCAAGGGTATACATATTAAGCTCCTTTAGTTTCTTCTCTTGCAGACCCTGCACCATTTTAGTTGCCCTCCTTCGGACTGCCTCCATCCTGTCTATGTCTTTGTGGAGATGGGGACTCCAGAACTGGACGCAGTACTCCAGATGGGGTCTCACTGTACAGAGGGATGACAACTTCCTGTTTTCTGCTGGTGATGCCTCTCCCTATACATCCAGTACCCCCTCCCGTCCTCCCTACTGCCGTCTCACATTGCTTACCAATCTTAAGGTCATCTAATATTATTACCCCAGGTCCCTTTCCATTTTGTTATTGTTACTACCCCCCAAAACTGCGCATTCTTTTCCCAGGGTTTTTGTTTCCCAGGTGCACTGTTTTGCACTGAAGCTAAGCTGCCATACTTCTGACCATTCCTCCAACCTTGCCAAGTCCATTCTCATGCTTTCCACGCTCCCTTGTGCATCAACTCTGTTGCCGATCTTTGTCTCATCTACAAAGAGGCATACTTTTCCTTCCAGTTCATCTGCAATGCCATTTAAAAACATTAAAAAGGACTGGATCCAGTACTGAACCATGCGGTACCCCACTAGTAACCCCCTTTCTTTAGAGTGGACTCCATTTACTATTACCTTCTGTGTCCTGTTGTCCAGCCAATGTTTTACCCAGGCTACCACCCTGGGACCCACTCCCAGGCTGGCTAATTTATTAATCTTTTGTGTGTGACTGTGTCAAATGCCTTGCTAAAGTCTAGATAGGCCATGTCCACAAACCCTCGAGGGTCTACTACTTTGGTCACCCAGTCAAAGAAATCGATTAGATTCGTCTGACATTACCTTCCCGCTGTGAATCCGTGTTGCCTTGGGTCCTGAGCCCCACTGGCCTCTAGACACTCAACAATTCTTTCCTTCAGAAGTGATTCCATCATTTCCCTAACCACAGAGACCAAACTGACAGGTCTGTATTTTCCTGCCTCTGTCTTGCTCCCATTTTTGTGAAGGGGAAATCACATCCGTCCTCCTCCAGTCCTCTGCTCAGGTACCACACCATCCTCCCATGATTTGATAAAAAGGGTAGTCAGTGGTGTCACTAGTTCTCCCCTTAATTCTTTTAGAATTATGGGGTGAATCCCATCAGGCCCCATTTCTTGGTCCACCTTCAGTTTTAAGAGTTTTTTCAGAACCCTTTCTTCTGTGAAGGGCCTGGTATCGACCCCCCTATCCAGAGTGCTTCTGTTAATTGGATTAGGTACCTCCCCCTCTTCCTCTTTTGTGAATACTAAGCAGAAGTAGTCATTCAGTACCCCTGCTTTTTCACTGTCCCTCTCTGCCCACCCACCGTCCTTTCTATTCAGCCTCACTATCCCTCCCTTTTCTTTCTACACTCCCTAATGTACCTATAAAAATGTTTTATCCCCCTTCTTAACCAAATTAGCTATCTTTTCCTTAGTTTGGGCCTTTGTTATTCTGACTGCCTTTCCTGCTTCCTTCTGCCTTAACTGGTACAGTTCTCTGTCCTGCTCCTTCTGTGTTTCCTTGTACTTCCTAAATGCCATCTTCTTCTCCCTAACCTTCCCCGCCACCTCTTTTGAGAACCACAGTGGCTTTCTTTTTCATTTTGATTTGTCTGCTTGCTTCACACAAAGGCTTGCTGCCTCTGTGATGGCAGTTTTGATGTGTCCCCACTGTTGCTCCACCCCTCCTTCTTGCTTGTTCGCTAATGCTTTTCTAAGGCATTCTCCCATCTTGCCAAAGTCAGCCCTCCTGAAGTCCAGTACCCTCACTTTTGCATGGCTTGACTCTGCAGAGGAGTTTATCATGAACCACACTGTTTGGTGGTCACTTGTTCCCAGATGGCTACCCACTTCTAGATCAGAGATCCTCTCACTGTCCCCATTTGAGAGTACAAAGTCTAAGATTGCTCCCTCCTGAGTGGGTTCCAACACTAGCCGTCTGAAGCATGCCCCCTGCAAGGCACTGAGAATGGTCCTGCTCTTTGAGCAGCAAAGGTGCTCCAGTTAACACCTGGCATATTCAGGTCCCCCATCAACAGTATCTCCCCTTTCTCTGCCATCCTAAGGATGCCTTCTATCATATCCTTGTCCATTCCCTTCCCCTGACATCAGGGTCTGTATACAACCCCTGTGCGGATTGTGGTGCCATTTCCAGTCTCTAAGGTGACCCACAGTACCTCCTCTCTCCTCCCTGTTTACTCGTTTGTTCCATTGCTTTTACCCATTCCCTTATGTAGAGCGTTCCTCCTCCTCCTCCTCCTCCTCCTCCTCTTCTACCCTCCCTGTCCCTCCTGTAGGTTGTGTACCCTGGTATGTTAACATCCCAGTCATGGTTCTCTGTGTACCATGTTTCTGTGGCTGCCACGATATCCAGGCATCCCTCTTCCATCAAGGCCACCAGTTCAGGGAGCTTGTTGCCCAGGCTTCACATTAGATCCTACAAAAAACACACAAATGTGTTTATTTAAAGAGCCCCTGACACCATTAGAAAAACCTGAAAAAAAACAGGCGATATGGATGCAATTCAGTTTATGTTTCATATACTAACATACTAAAATGCCAGCAAATAAGGCCTAACGGTCTCTCGAGTCTGCTCGATTTTCAGCACCCTCACTGAGAGCCGATTTTGGTGTCTCCCCCATCGCCCCTTGGGTTATACTGTCCCCAGTCCCAGATGTTCCACCTGTATTGGGCCTGGTCAGATTTACTCTCCCCCGTACCTGTCCCATCCCCTCAAAACTGTCCACAGTCTCCACCTCTACCAGCTCCCTGGGCAGTGCATTCCATGACTCCATCGCCCTTTCAGTGAAACAACGTCCCCTCCTCTCCCCTCTGAGCCTGTCCCCTTCCAGCTTACACCCGTGACCTCCTGTAGCCCCACCCTCCTTCCTTTGGAGCACCCTGACTGGGCCTCCTTTATTGATCCCTTTCGTGTACTTAAAGACCTCTATCATTTCTCCCCCCCACGTCCCTCCTCGCCTCTCCTCCAGGGTGTACATGTCGAGCTCCTTGAGCCGCTCCTCATAGGTCCTCTCCCCCAGGCCCCAGATCATTTTGGTTGCCCTCCTTTGGGCCCTCTCTAGGAATGTAATGTCCCTCTTTAAATGTGGTCTTCAAAACTGTACACAATACTGGAGGTGTGAACTAACCAAGCAGTTGTACAGTGGAAGGATCATTTCTGCCTTTCTGGAGGTAATCCCCCTGGCGATGCATCCCAGCATCCTATATGCACTTGCCGCTGCCCTCCTACAGATCTCCGATTTGTCAGTTATGACATCTACCACTATCCCCAGGTTACTCTCACCCTCCATGACTTTAATCATGTGTCTTCCCAGGGTATACCCCGACCTGGATTTCTGACTCCTAGGTGTAGAACCTTGCAAGTTCCCACATTGAATTTTAGTTTCCATTTTCCCCGACCACCTTTCCAGAGCCTCCAGGTACTCCTGCAAGGCCACCCTCCCCTCCTCCCCATCCACCACTGCACCCAGCTTTGAGTCATCTGCAAAGAGACTCATCTCACTCCTCATCCCCATCCTGATGTCTGAGATATAGGCACTGAACAGGAGTGGCCCCAGCACGGACCGCTTTGGAACCCCACTAGTAACCCACCTTGGTGATGAGACTAACACTCCAACCACCACCTTCTGAGTATGCTGAGAGTGCCAATTTCCTATCCATCTTAACAACTGTCTCCCTACCCCCATTTCTTTCAGCTTAGCCAGCAGACCACGGTAGGGTACTGAATCAAACGCCTTGCTGAAGTCCAGAAAGAGGACGTCCATTGGTCTACCCTGGTCCAAGGCCCTTGTCACCCAGTCATAGAACTCAACAAGATTCGTCTGGCACGATCTTCCCATGACAAAGCCATGCTGTCCATCATCTAAGTACCCAGTTTGCTCCAGTAACCCCCCCCCCAGCCTTTCCTTGACAATATCCTCCACCACCTTGCCAACCACGGATGTCAGGCTAACGGGCCTGTAATTTCCCACCTCCTCTCTTGATCCCTCCTTGTGGACTGGCACAACATGGGCCACCCTCCAGTCTTGGGGCACGCACCCAGTCCTCAGAGAGATGTTGAAAAGCTCCGCTAGAGGGGCTGTCAGGACATCCCCCAGTTCCCGCAGCACCCTGGGATGCATCTCATCTGGCCCAGGTGCTTTCTCCGTCTGAAGGGACCTGAGGGCTTCCCTTACTTTCTCTACTGGGATTTCAGCCTTCATGTCCTCCCTTTTCATCCTGCACTGCTGGGCCCCCACCTGTCTGTGGTGGCCACTCCCTTTCCCCAGACCCATCAGGGCCCCTGGTCTGTACCAGTCACACCCCTTGCTCCAGTTTGCCCCACCGCTCCCCTTGCAAGACCTAGCCCCTCCATCCCCCCCCTCCGGTATAAACTGAGGCAAAGTACTCATTTAGGACTCTTGCCTGTTCCCCCGCCTCCTGTGCCCAACCATCCACTATCCTTATCTTGCTAATCTGACCCTTACTTTGCTTTTTTCCCCATGTATCTAAAGAACCCCTTGTCCCTCCGGATCCCACTGGCCAAGGACTGCTCATTTTTGCCTTAGCTGCTCACACCACCCTGGTGACTCTCTTGGCTGTCAGCTCATATTCCTCCTGATCCCTTTCACTCCTTGAGCACTTGAAGCGCCTGTAGGCAGCCTTCTTTTCCCTCACCACCTCCTGTATCTCCCGGGACCACCGGCTGGGTTTTCTGGCCTTATCAAACTTACACCTTTCCCATGAGCTGGATCTGGTAACCTCCTGCATTCCCCTCCTAATGATCCCCCACCTGCTGTCAGCATCCATATCCGGCCTTATCCTGTCCAGACGATTTTTAAGGATCCTTCACATCTCCCAGAAGTCTGCACCCCTAAAGTCTGTTACTACCGTCCTTGTTCGGCTTTCCTCCCCCGCTCCCGGTTCAGGAAGAACCAGACTGTGGCGTGATCACTCTCAGCCAATGGGTCCCTCACCTCTAGGCCCCTAATCTGATCACTGTCCGCCAGGACCACGTCCAGTGTCCTGGCCTCCCTAGCTGGCTCACCCACCTGTTGAGTCACAAACGCATCCAGGAAGACATCCAGCATTCTCTACTCTCTGGCCACTGGTGATGCCATAGTCCCCCAGTCTGTTCCTGGGATGTTGAAGTCTCCCATTACCACTACGCTTCCCCAATCTACAGTGTCCCTCGAGATTTGCCACCCAACTTTCTTCCAGGACCTCCGCCAGTGCTGGTGGTCTGCGTACCACTCCGACCTGTACTCTCTTACCCCCCTGCATCAGCAAGGTGACCCAACTAGCCTCCATATTCCCCTCTGTCTCCTCTACCCCTCCAATACCCATGCCATTTCTGACTAAGTGCTACACCACCACCCCTTCCCTCCCCCTATCTTTTCTGAACATAGTGTAGCCCTCCAGATTTAGGTCCCACTCGTGCCCTTGGTCTCAGTGACTGCTGCAACATCTACCTCCCCCTCAACTAGCACTGCCTGGAGCGCAGGCATGTTATTTCCTAAGCTCCTGGCATTTATCAGAACCACTCTCCACCCCTTTTTCCTCCTCTCCTTTCTCCCCCTTGAGATCCCATTTCTCAGCTCCTGCATCCTACTTGGTGACCCATTTCCATATCTCCCTAGCTCCCTAGAGGAGTGGAGACCATGTCCCTTATTTATCATACCTGCACTTCACAAGTTTAAATCCCATCTTTTGCTGATGAACCCAGCTAGTTTGAGCTTCAGGATTTCCTTCCCCTCCAAGTTAAGGTGGAGCCTGTCCCTAGAGTACAGCCCCTTATCCTCCCAGGTCTTCCCCCAGTCCCCCACCAGGCCATACCCCAATTCCCCACAGCACTGTCTAAGCCACCAGTTCATCTCCCTAATCTTCATCTTGTTTTCCCCAGTAGCCCTTGGCAGTGACAGACTTTCCGAAAAGGAGATCTTACAGCCTATGGAAAGGCATACCTTGGCCAACTCCCGGAACCTTGACTGAATTTCTAGTTCACGATTACCATTTATGTTGTTTGTCCCCATGTGCACTAGAATGTCCGGGGTCTCCCCACATTCCGTTGCCAGTGAATACAACTCATTCTTGGCCTTGTGCACCGTCAGGCTTGGGTAGCATTTGGTTCTGATCAAACAGGTTTTACCCTCCTCCTGCCTCTCCCACTGGATGCCTCCGATCATGGAGTCCCCCAATAGCAGTACTCCAACCTCTCCCTTGCGTTCCTGTTCACCCCTCGGGTTCCCCCTCCTTCCATGCCCCTCATCCCTTCGTCCGGATTCTCCCCTCAACCGGCCCCTCGCACCTCCCACAATCTGGGTGTTGAAGGCAACCCCTTCACTATTGTCCCTGGTCACCTCCTCTACCCATGTCCTGACCTTCTTTATCCCCCCCCCACCCGAGTATATTTCTCTGTATCTCTTTCACCACTCCTTACTAATCCATCCGTCCTATCAGTCTGCCTACTTGGCTTTCTGCTCGCTATCATCTCATTTACATCCTGCGCCTTCCTGCCTGTCGTGCTCCCCTGTTCCATATCATCAGCCTCCTCCTTGTTCCCCTGATCCTCCTTTTTCTTCTCCTCCCCTACCCCTCTTCCCCCATCCTGTCCGGGACCCACTCTATTGCACACTTGCCACTTGCCCCCTTCAGCCGTTCTGTCCATCCCTGCCCCAGCTTCACCAGTAGCATCATCCTCCTCCTCCCCCACACACCCCTTTTCTACCAATGGGTGTAGAGGTTAAAACGATTTGTGAGCTTTAGCCCATCTCCCAGTGCCCCCCCCCATCCCTACTACTCTCTCTGTTTCCTTTGGACACCCCCAGACTCTTGCCTACTGCTGTGGAAATTTCCACCTTTTGGGCCCCATCTGCCACGGTCCCCTGAGCCTCCTGTGTACCCCTTCCCTCCTCTCCAGTGCGAGCACCTCTCTTATTCCTCCCCAGCTTGGGAGGCCCCTGCATCTAGTGCTTCCATGTAGGTGACAGCTTGCCCCTACCTCTCCAATCCTTCCCCTCCCCCCAGCTGCCTTGGATCCCTCTACCTCCTCCTTAAGCTGTGCCAGCTGGTAGCACACTGGGCAACCCCCAACCTTCCAAGTACAGTCCAGTATCATGGCCGCACCACACCCTGTGCACCCAACCACCCGCCCAAAGATACCTGCTCTAATGATGTATTTCCTGTAATTCTTTCCCTTTTTTCTTTGTTACTAAGAACATTTATATGAAAGAGAATTACTGTCCCTTAGACTTTATCTACTCTTTTTGCTTGCCTATACCCATCATAATCCCCCGTTTATGGCATCGTAATTATCTCCACAGCAACAAACCGTGATGTCAAACAGAACTGTGACGACAGTTGTAGGCAAGCAGCCAGAACTGTGATGTCAAGTGCAGGCATGCAGCCAGAACAGATAGGACAGCATTCCTGTTTACAAGCAAATGTATTTAGTAATAAAGAATTAAGGGTGAGAATTACAGAAAAAAATATTAAATATAATCTAAATTGTGTCCAAATATTAAATTTTTTTCCAAATTGTCAGAACAGTGTCGGGGCTCTTTAAACATTTTACCAGATTAGCAAGCAAAACTCTGGATTGCTCGTTTACGTCAGTGGTGGTGGTGGTCACAGAAGAATATACAGGCATATATGTAACAAGTGATTATTACAGCACAGGAAACAAGTAGCAAATAAAACAACTGAAAGTGCAAATAACCCTTGTACCAGAACCTGCGTAATGGAATTTACAAGTTACAATAGCCCACTTCTGACAACTGTCTCTGTTGCCATCTTTCGGATGAGACATTAAACAGAGTTCCCATCTGCCTGGTCTGGTGGATGTTAAAGACCCCATGGCACTTCTCGAAAAGAGTAGGGGAATTTCCCCAGTGTCCTAGCCAAATTTCCCCCCATTCGCTAAAAATACCACCAAACAGCTTAATCTGGTTCAATGTCAGTTGGCATACATCTATATAACCCCTTCCCTGGGACAAGGCTGAAAACAGGCAGAATTGTCTAGTCCTCACTTCCCGGTTAACAAAAAACGAAATAAAATAAAAAACAATAGTACCCTCGGACACCAAAAGCAGCATAAGGAATGCAAACTCCATATCCAAAATCAAAGACAGTATAAATGCTCTGCAGTTAAAAGAAAACATAATAAGGTAGCCTGACAAGAGTAAAATAACTAGTAGAACATTTAGACAGTCATCACAACAGGCTGGTTTAGTAATTCAGTACTGAAGCAGGTAGGCAAACTAGATTCAGTAAGCTGCAGGCTAGTAACAGTGCAGTTTAACAAAAAAAGAGTCACTGTAACTGTGTAAACCATTTAAAATACAGTACTAGGGAAGCAGAACCACATGCTCATTGCTGAAAGAGCAACTACTACACTAGTGAATGGATCTCCAGTTGCAATATATACCCGTTACCCTGGCCTACAATGCACACACAGTAGATGGTCTAAATGGCATGCCCAAATGTCTTTGGTGCTGCAAGTTCAGTGTTTGCGATCACAATCCGTGGTCACATCTATCTGGAGGCCCACATTTTCCTTACAACCTAGCTGCCCCAAGCGGCTAATACAGTCCAGTGTGTATGCCATTTTTTTTTGGGAGGTAGCAGTATGGGGAGTCTGTTAGACCCCAAAGCCCACCAACCCTTGACTGTGGCTATGTATGGGGATGCAGGTCTTTAGGGTTATTGGCCATACACCCATACAAAAAAAAAAAAAAAAATCAAAATTTGGGAGACAGATTCCCCAGATTGTGGGACCAGAATACTAAATAGAGTTCATCTTGCTGGTCCACCAGCACAGGAACAGGATTTCTGCCTGCGACACCGCCAACCTGGGTTTGGATGCGAGCCCAGGGAGTCGGAGGGCCAGCCGGGGGAAGAAGGATCGAGCGTCCAACTAACTGTTCTCCTCCAAGGGAGAGGGTGGGGTAGCATTCTGTTCTTGACTGACCCCTGGTGGAGTCCAGGGGTGTCGCAGCCAAGGCGTGCAGGCTTCTAGGAGGTATGCCTGATGCTGGCACTTAGGCGCCTCTATGCATCACACCTCCTGACATCTAGGGTGAAAAAAATATCTGAGGCATAGAGGACATCTGCCCCTCCCCCAACCACTGAGCCCAATGCAGCTGATCAAGGCACTCTGTCACCGAATCACCATGCAGCACCATTCAGAGAATAGTGGAGGAGGCCCCATGGCGGTCCCACGGGGGGCCGGGGGGGATAATCCAGGGTGCACTCTGGTGAAGGCAGCAGGCAAGTCCCAGGGGATGGGCGGGGGAGGCAGCGAGGACGGCGTACCAATAGTGAAGCCAGTTGACCAAGAGAAAAAAAAAAAAAAAAGATGTCACCTCTGATGAGGAACTTCCCTTACCTATGTTTATTGTGGCTTGCCGGCTGATGACTTCTGGTGAGAGGGGTGTAAGTTTGGAGACATTCTGCAAACAAACAAAACCAAGGATTATGAAGGCTATCAATGTTTTAAACAAGTTAACATTGATGGAGGTTTGCTGAATCACAGTGTCAGGGCTCGTAGTTTACACTCATTTCTAAGCACACCAAAAATTGTGGAAGGAAAACCAGTTTATAGCTGCTAATGTTAAAATTTAAATACCAGGTTTCAATTCACTGCAAAGCATGTGAGAATGCAGTACAACTGTACCTAAGTAATTTACTTTTTATGATCAGAATATTTCAGTTACTGTATACGAGTTATTTTACATTACATGTTTCATATACAGCTCCTCCATGAAAACGGGCACTTGCTGCCCAAGGACCTACCTGGTAAACCAAATAAGACAGCAGCAGTAAACCACATTTTTGGATACAATGCCAAAATCAAAATTTTAAATACCAAATTTAAAATAATTTCAACCATGTGAATGCTGGACCCAGATTTCCAGGATATTTTTACTCTTAAGTGGAGCAATGTTGCAGCAGCAATGCTCCTTCAGAGTATGCTGCTCCCACTGTTGTAAATAGGGCCTTGTATTTCCTTCCGTTTGAATTTATCCCCTTCCAGCATCATATTTTGGCCCCTTGTATTTTGAGTAGTTTGCAACCTGAACTTTACTTCCTAACATTGCAGTCTTGCCATGACATAGGTTAAAAAAAAAAAAAAAACACGACACCCATGAGCATGAAAACCAGAATTTGTCAGCAGATAAGTACTGCCTGGCCCATCCAGTCTGCCCATTTCTCCTTACCTACTATTCGCACAGATCGTGCCCGATCTATAGCTCTTTCCCTCTCCCTTGCCTTCCTTTCCACTATGCTTTCTTCGTGCTTATCCCATGCACTCTTGAACCCTACCACTGTTTTAGCACCCACCACCTCCACTGGAAGGTTGTTCAAGGGATCCACCACATTTTCTGTTAAGTACTTCCCCATAACTCTCCTGAATCAACCCTTTTCAGCTTCATAGCATCTCCCCTTGTTCCAGAGCACTTTTGTTCTGAAAAATACTTCCATCCTGTACCTTATTCACCCTGTGTGGTATTTAAAGTTCTCTAACATATCCCCCTCTCCCTCCTCCATTCCAGGATGTACATACTGAGGTCCTTTAGTCTGTCCTCATATTCTGCACCATTTTAGTTGCCCTCCTCTGGACCCCCTCCACTCTGTCTATGTCCTTCCGGAGATGTGGTCCCCAGAAGCAGACACTACTGTAGGTGAGGTCTAACCAGAAATCTAGACAGAGGCAACACTACCTCCCTCTTTCTGCTGGTGATATCCTTCCCTATGCACTACAGCACCCCACTAGCCCTCCCTACTGCCTTGCCACATTGCCTGGTCACCTTCAAGTCATCCAATATCATGCTCCCTGGTATCCTTCCTGACTGGTGGTGGTCTGCACCACTCCACCGATTTTTTATTCTGTCTCTGGGGTTCTGTGCCCTATCTTACACTGAAACCCAGCTGTCCACTTAACTGCTCCTCTGGTTCTCAGGTCTCTGCTCATCCTTTCCACACCCCGTCAACCCTACTGCAGATCTGTGTCATCTGTAAAGAGGCAGCCCTTCCCTCCAGCTCCTCTGCAATGTCACTTAAAGACATTACAGAGGTCCTGACCCAGCTCTGATCACTGAGGCACCCTCCCTTCCTCGGAAAGAACTCTGTTTATCACCATCCTCTGTCACATATCCCCTAACCAATTTCTTATCTAGTTCACCAACTTTGGACCAACACCTAAGCTACCCAGTTTGCTTACTAGTCTCCTATGTGGAACAGTGACAAAAGCCTTACTGAAATCTAGGTAGGCCACGTCCACAGCTCCCACCTTGATCCAAATCCTTTGTTACCCAGTTAAATTATCAGATTTATTTACATAATTTCACCTCTGTGAAACCATGCGGCTTCAGGTCTTGTAACCCACTATACTCAGTTCCACAATCCTTTACTGCAGCAGTGATTCCATTAATTTTTCCCAATGCAGATATCAGGCTACTAGCCTATAATTGCCAGCCTCCTCCCTGCTATCATTCTGTGTAGTGGGAGTACATCCAACAGGACCATCAGAGATGCAGACAGTATTTCCCTGAGCTCCCTCAATACCCTTGGATGCACCCCATCTGGCCCCATTGCTTTGTCCACCTCCAGACTAGCAAGTCCCTCCCGTACTCTCGGCTCCAAAAAAGGACCTGTGTCCACCTCCCTCCAAAGTTTGTTACTTTTTTGTGGCCCCTCCCCTTCTCACTACTGAACAAAAGTATATTTATTTATTTATTTTTATTTATTTAGCTTTTGTTGACGGGTAAGTGCACTAGACAAATCCTGCCTATTTTCAGGCACGACCCGGGGAGGGATACAGATGAATGCCAACTGACCTTGAACCAGATTAAGCTGTTGGTGGTTTTTTAGTGAATGAGGGAAATTTGCTGGACACCGGGAAATTCCCACTCTTTCGATAAGTGCCATGGGATCTTTAACATCCACCTGAACTACCACCAATCCAGGCAGATGGGACCTCAGTTTAACGTCTCATCCAAAGACGGCACCTCTAGAAATGCAGCACCCCTCTCATGCTGCATTACAGTGTCAGTACTGGGATATTAACCCAAGTGCCAGATGTGGGAACTGAACCCACAGCTCTCTGATCTCCCGGCCTCAGAGGCGAGTGTGCTACCTACTGAGCCACTGACACTGCATATGTTCGGGATATGTGCCTTTTCCCAGTCTCCTCCTACACAACTCCCCCCCCCCCCTCCTTTTCACCTTACGATCCCACCCCTGGTCCATAGCGGTCGGTTTTTATGCTTGCTTTTGCTCACTTGTTTGACTCAGAGGTTTGTTGCCTTTACTGTTCTCTTTTTTAGCTTCGCCCATTTTTCTTCACCCCACCAAGGCCATTACCCCTACCAGATCATACCCGAGGCATTCATTCTTTATAAAATCTGACCACCTGAAATCCAGGAACCTCATCCATATCTGGTTCGATTCCACAGTTGTCCTTATACTAATCCAAACCATATGGGTGATGACTGGTCCCCAGGTGACCTCCCGTCTGACGTCTACCATACCATCGTACCTCTGCCTCCCCCTGTATTCCCTGTATCTCCAACGCTTTTATGCTTTCCCCCTCACAAACCACAACACCCCCTCCTTTCCTTCCCACCCGGACCTTCCTGAACAAAGAAGCAGGTTACACAGTAGTTCTAGGAGTGGTATATGTTGTTCATCCACACTATCTGGCAAGTGCCTTTCCCCTTTAAATCTTGCCGGAAGTCTTCAAGCTGGCTCCTCCCACCCACCCAGGAGGTATATACCTCAGCTCCACCCCATGACACCAGACCTTAGCCCGCTGGAAGCAAGGTGGTGTGCCTAAAGCCGGGTGGGTGCGTGTGGATGAACAACAGATACCACTCCTAGAACTACTGTTACAGGTGAGTAACCTGTTTTTCTAGGAGCGTGGATATGTTGTTCATCCACACTGTCTGGCAGACTCCTAGCAGTTCTCCGGGAGGAAAGGTGCACACCCCCTACTTAGGAAAGAGAAATTGGAGAACCAAGGCCCCAAAACCAGCATCTCGGCGTGACTCAAGGTCGATGTGGTAGTGGGAAATGAAGGTGTTTGCTGACTTCCAAGTAGCAGCCCGACAGATTTCCTGGATAGGGATGTCCCTGGAAGCAGCCACCGATGCAGCAGTATGGCGGGTAGGATGAGCTCTTAAACCTCTGGGAGGCTCCTTGCCAACCAACTCATAACAAAGACCTATGCATGATGTGATCCATCTTGCAATAGTCCGTTTGGCTGCAGGTCTGCCAGAAGCGGCTTCAGCGTAGGTAACAAACAATTGGTGAACCTCTCCCCGAATTTCTGCCGTTCTCTCCTTATAATAGGAGAGAGCACGTTCGAGGTCCAGAGTATGGAGCCTGTACTCTGTGTACGACGCGTTAATTAGGGTAATGTACCGGCAGAGTCAACACCTGGTTAAGGTGAAACTCTGACACCACCTTCAGAAGGATTTTCGGGTGGAGGCGCAGGACAACTTTGTCCCTGTGAAAGACCAGATAAGGGGAGTCCACTGAGAGCGCCTGGAGCTCCCGTCCTTCTGGCTGACGTGACCTCCACCAGGAAAGCAGTCTTCCACGACAAGTGTGAGAGTTCACACTTGTGCATGGGTTCGAATGGCTTGTCCATGAGCTTTGTCAAAACCAGTAAAAGATCCCACGGAGGTGGAGGTTCACGCACCGGAGGGGATATGTGATCCAGGCCTTTGAAAAAACGCCCGACCATTGTCTCCTGTGCCAATGTCAACTGACTGGCCTGTGCCCGGTAAGCAGAGATGGCTGCCAGGTGCACCCTAAGGGTAGATGACCGAAGACCCCCTTTGGAGAGAGAGAGACCAAAGGTAATCTAAAATGTTAGCCACAGAGCAGGATAAGGGATCCAGACTCTTATCCTGACACCAAATGGAAAACCTTTTCCATTTGAAGGCATAACATTTCCTGGTGGATTCTTTCAAGATGCCTCCACCACAGTGTAGACATCCTCGAAAGACCCAAAGCCTGGAACTCTAGCCGCTCAGGAACCAGGCTGTGAGGTGCAGGGATTGAAGGTCTGAGTGGAATACCTTCCCCTGGTTTAATGATATCATGTCCGGGTGTGTACAAAGCCGCTCCGGGGCCCCTGCAGCTGAGGCTGTGGAGATCTGGGTACCAGAAATGGCTGGGCCAATCTGGGGCTACCAGGATCACCTTCACCTTATCCCTCCTCACCTAGAGTAACACCTTGTGGATCAAGAGAAATGGAGGGAAGGTGTAGAAGAGGCCTGGGGTCCACGGCCTCGAGAAGGCATCCCCCTGCAGCGAGCCCTGCTGAGGGGGGCCGGCATGGTACAGTCTCAGCTTGGTGTTCTCCCTGGAGGCAAACAGGTCCACCAACGGTCTGCCCCAACTGGAGAACAGACTGTGAGCTACCTCTGGATGGAGAGACCACTCGTGGGATGTCTTTCCTATGCGGCTGAGAGCATCCGCCAGTTGGTTCGAGACTCCTGCCACAAGGACGGCAAGAAGATCCGCCTCCAACCGGCTGATGAAGGTCCAGATCCAGAGCGCTTCCTTGCATAGCAGACGGGAGTGCATGCCGCCCTGTTTAAGGTAGTACAGGGTCGTGGTATTGTCCGTCTGGACTTGAACCACTTGACCTCGGAGCTGAGGAGCGAAAGCTGACAGTGCCCGTCTGACTGCTCAGAGCTCCAACAGGTTGATGTGGCAACGGGACTCCTCGGAGTTCCAAAACCCGTGGGCTCTGTGGTCCCCCATATGGGCTCCCCAGCCCATGAGAGGCGCATCGTTCGGGGCGGACAAACAGGATCCCTTCCCGCAGATGACTTGGGACGGTCCACCATTGGAGAACGTCCCACATCCTCTGGGTGACAGTGACCAGCTGGTCGAAAAGACCCTGACACTGAGACCACTCAGCAACCAGCTCCCATTGGAGGGGGCGCATGTGCAATCTGGCCCAATGGACCACTGAGGTGCATGCCGCCATGTACCCCAAAAGGCGAAGGAAGTCCCAGGCAGAGCACAACTGCCCAACCAGAAATGACTGGGCAAAGAAGGAAAGAACCTCCGCCCTGTCCGCCAGAAGCAGAGTTCTGGCTTGGTTCTGGCTTGACAAGAGTCGAACTCTGCCCCGATAAAGCCCATCACCGGGGAGGGCACGAGTTCTGACTTGGCCTTGTTGATCAGGAGGCCTAAATGGGAACAGGTTCGGAGGGCCAGGTCCCTGGACCTCTCCACCTCCTACAGGGAGGAACCCGCCAGGAGCCAAGCGTCGAGGTAGGGGTATATGCAAACCCCTTGATGCTGTAGATGGGCTGCTACCACTGCAATGCATTTCGGGAAGACCCGTGGGGCTGAAGACAGGCCAAATGGCATGGCTCGGAACTCGTACAGGGTCCCTTCGACCCTGAAGTGGAGGAACCGCTGGTGGGACGGACGGATTGGGACGTGAAAGAACGCGTCCTGTATATCCAATGAACAGAACCACATGTTCCGCTCCAGAGATGGCATGATCTAGTTCAGAGTTACCATCCGGAAGGTGCGAGACCTGAGATACTGATTCAGGTCGTGGAGATCTAGGATGGGGTGCCAATCCCCCGTCCGCATGGGCACCAGGAAGTACTTGGACACGAAGCCTGGGTCTGCAGGAGGATCCGGTACTGGAGCTACTGCCTCCTTGCAGAGGAGCTGAGCAATGTTGACCCGAAGGGCCGACTGAGCTCCAACTGAGATCCTTTCCTCCCGTGGGGCACGGGCTCGGCTGGGGGGTACTGCTCGAACTCTAGAGGCAGTCCCTGACTGACCACTTCCAGAACCAACCTGTCCAAAGCGATACCGGACCAGGCGGAAAGAAAGTGGTGGAGCCGGCCCCCCATGGGAGGACCCAGAACTGGCGTTACGGGTGTAGGGGAGGCCACCCCCAACCCATCACTGTGCAGGCTTAGAGGAGGAAGAGGCTCCTGGGCCAGCACCTCGGCATCCTTTGTGGGGCTGTTAGGGAACCCTGCTTGGGCCTAGGGCGCCAAGCTTGAGCCTGCTGTTGCTGCTGACCTCCCTTGAAGGAGAGCTGCCTAACCGCAGTGGAAGAGTGCCAAAAGGGCTTCTTTTTGCACTTCTGCTGGTTCTTGCCCAAAGAACCCTTAGCAGAGGTGGTATCCAAGGTGGCATTAGACTGTTCAAAGCGCTGGAGATGACCTGCCACTCCGGACCGAAGAGGTCGGTGCAAAGGTAGGGCACGTCAACAAGCTTGTGCAGAGTATCCGCTGGAAAGGAGGATAATCTCAGCCAGGCCCTGCGGTGAGTGGCCACTGCAGCAGCTAGTGAACGGGCACAGGAATCTCCAATGTCCAGAGCAGTCTGGAGCTGCTGTTTTGCAACAGCAAGACCCTGGTCACGGACCTGCTTGACCGTGGTCTGCATGTCTGCTGGCAGATGAGGGAGGACTTCATCAAGCGACCCCAGTAGGGCGTGAGAGAAGTGTGCCATAATCACTGCCAAGCTGGCCTGACGAAGGCCCAGGGATGAGGCGGCATATACTTTCCAGGCAGAGTGGTCCATATTTTTGGACTCCTTGTCCGGAGGGTGGTCAGTATCCGCAGAGGTACCCGTGCGCCGAAACACTGAGGCAGTCACAAGGCTCTCGGCAGAGGGCTGCTCAGTGAAGCCTGCCAAGGACCCCATGAGAAACGTGTACTTGCGAGCCATATGGGCAGACGGAGCTGCGCAAGAGGCAGGGCGCTGCCAAAGCTGAAGGACCGGGCCAACACTGGCTTCAGCCACTGGAAAGGCCTCTGTCAGGGAATCCCCCTCTTAAGGATATCCGTGAGAGGATATTCTGCCTTCTTTTGGATAGGCTGCAATGGCATACCAGTGGACTCAGCAATGAGTCGAAGGATGCCCTGGAAGGAAGAAAAACCTTCCTCCAGCCTTGTCACTGACAACTCATCATCAGGGTGTGAGTGAAGACCAGTAGTATCAGAATCCGAGGAGTCTGGATACAGGGGTCTCCCGCCCATGTCCCCTTCAATGCGCCTAGGGCGATCAGGAGTAACAGCTCTGGACAGACGACAGGGTAAGCCCGTATCTGTTCGATCCTCCTTAGAGGGAGCCCCTCCCTGAGGCTGCTTAGGCGGTGGTTCCACCAAAATTGGTGGGGAGACTGGATCAGGCCAACCAGGAATGCGTGCCGGTCCCACTGGAGGGAGAACCGGAGTCCTCGGCACAGAAGGAGTCTGTGTCGGCCGAAGAGGCTGGGGCCAAGTAATGGTCGGTGCAGCCGGAGTGGACGGCTTTTGACTGGTCAAATGTAGCTGCTGCCACATGAGATCCTCATAACGTCAACGGAGCTTCCGTCTAAGTCTCTCCTCGTCCAAGGAGGATGACGAACAGCGGCAGCGCCTCTTCCGGGAGTGTTTATGACCCTTTTTCAGCTTTTCGACCGACAGGGTCCTACTCCTCAATCGAGACAGACAGTGTCGGCTCTGTCAAGCGGGAGAAGTCGCATCCGGTGAAAACCAAGGTACCGGCTCTTGCCCCTTGATCGGGATGCCCGAAGGACGGGTCTCCTCGACGGGAAAGGAAAGGATGGGAGTCCTCTCCAAGGAGTCGACAGGAGTCTGTGACAACGGCTCGATCGGGTCGACAGAAATCTCGTCCAGTTCTGCCGTATCCTCGGCTTCAGAGCCTTGGCCTGACGGAAGATTCGAGTAGCCGGCAGCTGAGGAAGCGATCTCAAACGAGGCAGAGACCGCCTTATCCTGTGTATCGGACTGCTCTCGGTCCCAGGAATGTCTTCTTTGACTAGAAGGGGATTTGGTGTCCTTGTCCTTTTTCTTTGAGCGGGAGAAGTGCGAGCCCGAGGGCGCCTCACCCTTGGTAGGGAGAGACTGGCACAACTCCCAAAAGGACCCAGTAAAGGTGGAGCCCAGGTTGAGCGGCACGAAAAAAAAACTTCGGTTGGGCGAAGCTTGGGCAGCTTCCTCCTTGAAAGCAGCCATCTGTTCGAGCTGCTTGGCAGATTCCGTGGCTGCGGAAACCTCCACCTGGCCTCCTTCGATTTCACTGGTGGACTGCGAAGCTCCAGCCTCCCCAGCTGAAGGCGTGCCTTGCTATCAAAGGACATTGGGACGGAAGGCCAGACAGATGGTGCAAGCCGAGGTAACGTGCACAGCGCACCTAAGCAATAAACGCACAAAAGGTGGGGATCGGTGCGAGACATTTTCTGTCCGCAAGGACACCGGCGAAACCCGGGGGACGACTTGTCCTCCATGTCCGAAGTGTTCGGATCCGAGTCGTAAACTCTAATAAGTTTTAGAAAGAGCAAATGTGGCGAAAACCGTCGTCGAGACTCCAGGGCCTACGGTACTTGAAAAGTAGCACGAGGGGAGCCTGCATCTTCCAGCGGAAAGGAAGAGCTGGCGTCATGGGGCGGAGCAGAGGCATATACCACCCGGGTGGATGGAAGGAGCCAGCTTGAAGACTTCCGGCAAGATTTAAAGGGGAAAGGGACATGCCAGACAGTGTGGATGAACAACATATCCACGCTCCTAGAATATCTTCTTTGAGACAATCTCTTGCAGCAGGTCATAACACATGGGAACCTTCTGCCGGAGGCACTCGTTTCCGGAAGACTTCTTAGCAGTTGTACCTGGGACAGCCACCTCATATCCACGTGACCAGGTCTGTGCAATATAAAAGAAAGGACAGTCCCCATACACCTCAGTTCTTTCTTTTCTGCAACCTGCACACATCTCTCCTGGAGATCAGCTCAGCAGTACCTTCGCCTTTTAAAATTGTTTTTCTACAATAACTTTTGTCGTCGCTGACCATCTTTACTAGACCAACAACGATGGAGATACAAAAATTCAAAGTAAGTATAATTACATCTTCAGCGTTGACGATGGCCTCCGCCCTCGCGTAGATGAGGGCCTCGGTGGCTTCGGCCCTTTTCTTGCTGTGAGCTTTGTTCCTTGCAATCAACGACAGACTCTCTATAGCGACTCCTGATCCCTCTTATCGCCACTGGCTTCAATGGGCTTCCCTACTCTCATGGGGGAAGGCTACGACCCCCTAGTCGCCATGGGTTTCGCCCTCAGGTCGACACTTGCCTTGGGTCTTTGTTGCCGATGACATCTCATTAAAGAAGGCTTCACCCTTCTCCGCGATGAGGACCTGGACCCTATTGTCCACAACTGACCCCAGAATAATCTGCGGTCCTAGACTCAAGTGCCCTTGCCTCTGGCCTCACTGTTGGCCTCATCATCGTCTCCTAACGGAGCATGAGTTAATCGCCGCCTGGCCGGTTACTTCAGCTATGGGGTATCCTCTATAATCCACACCTGGACCCCGTTTGGCCTTTAACTGAATCTTTGCCTTCACACTGGGTATATGGTTATTTCTTCCACTGCTTCGACATCACCGATGTTCTCCTCGACAACCAAGGGACTCTTTTTCAAACAGTGATAGGTCCTTTCAGTAGACTCTTTGCCGGTCTACTGGGGTTTGCTTCCCCATCAGTTTTCTTCTCTCCATTATTCCAATGGAGTCTGACCATGCCTGTTTGGAGCTCAGAGTTGGGCCAACAGGGCATAGGTGGACGTGCCTATTCTTCTGGTCTGGTGGCCCCACTATTGGGGGTGGGGCGAGAGACCACTTCCAGGTCCCAACCCAGTCTCCACCTGTAGCTCTGCTATATACCAGGCTCTGTCTACAGTTGTTGGGGTCCAGACCCTTGTTTCTTTCTAAGGACTTGCTTAGAACGGAGAAAGCACCAGGGCCGGATGAATTACATCCCAGGATACTGAGGGAACTGGCGGATGTCCTCGCGGAACCCCTGATGGAGCATTTCAACATCTCTCTGATGTCGGGGTGGGTGCCCCAGGACTAGAGGGTGGCACATATCATGCCTGTCCACAAGGGAGGATCAACAAGAGGCAGGGATCTACAGGCCCATCAGCCTGACATCAATGGTGGGCAAGGTGATGGAGGGTATCAAGAAGAGGCTGGGGGGTACTGGAGAAGTTGGGGTACCTGGACGATACACAGCATGGCTTTGTCCCGGGAAAATTGTGTCAGACAAAACCTTGTGGAGTTCTACAATTGGGTGACGAGTTTCCTTGGACCAGGGTAGGTCGGTGGATGTACTCTTTCTTGACTTCAGCAAGGCGTTTGTCTCTGTTCCTCATGGAGGCCTGTTGGATAAGCTGGGGGAAATGGGGGCGGGGAACTGGATGATAAGATGGATAGGAAATTGGCTCTTGGAGCATACCCAGAGGGTTGTGGTTGGGAGTGGGTGGGTTATAGTCTCATCTCCAAGGAGGGACACCAGTGGGGTCCCTCAGGGATTGGTCCTAGGGCCCCTCTTGTTCAACACCTAGGTCTCTGACATAAGGAAGGGCATCAAGAGAGAAATGAGTCTTTGCGGATGACTCAAAATTGGGAGCAGAGGTGGATGGGAAAGAGGGGAAGGTGACCCTGCAGGAGGACCCAAATGCTCTGGAGAGGTGGTCAAGGAAGTGGAGTCTGAGGTTCAATGCAGGGTTCTGCACCTGGGTGCCAGAAACCCGGCCAACTGTATACCTGGGGGATGCTTCAAGTCTCGATGGCTGAGAGGGACCTGGGGTGGTGATGGATGTCAAAATGAACAACTCTTGAGACTTGTAGGAGGGCAGTGGCCAAGGCCAATAGGATGCTGGGATGCACTGCTAGGGGGATTACCTCCAGAAGGAGGAAAGTGATAATCCCTTCATACAACTGCTTGGTTAGGCCACACCTCAAGTACTGTGTGCAGTTTTGGAGGCCGCACTTAAAGAAAGACACTGCACTCCTGGAAAGGGTCCAGAGGAGAGCAACCAAAATGATCTGGGGCTTGGGGGAAAGGACCTATGAGGAGAGGCTCAAGGAGCTCAACATGTAACGCTGGAGGAGAGAAGGGATGGGGAGACATGATAGAGGTCTTCAAGTACATGAAAGGAATAAACGGGGAGGCTCAGTCGGGTGCTCCAAAGGAAAGGAAGGGGTGACTAGAGGGCACGGGTGGAAGCAAAGAGGGAAGACTCGGGGAGAAGAAGGAGGTGTTACTTCACTGAGAAGGTGGTGGAACCATGGAATGTGCTACCCAGGGAACTAGTGGAGGGGTTGGGACAGGTACAGGGGTAGGGTTGTGCTGGCAAAGTCCAATACAAGGGGAATATCTCGGACTGGGAATGGAGAAGCCTGAGGAAGGTGGGGGAAGACAGCAAGGGAAGCTCCCAGGTTGGGGGCTGACTAAATAAGCAGACAAAAAAGGCCATTAGGCCTACTCTGCTGGCATTTTAGTTTGTAAGTATGCAAGTATGACTAGGGACCGGACCGGTTCTACCCTATGGGGCCCAGGTGTAGGAGTTGCATGCCTCTAGGCACGAACTGGCCTATTATTTAGAAACATTCTCACAGTAGTCGTCCCGCCTCTTGGGGATGCTTCCACAGCCACTACACTCGCTGCTTGGAACCTCTGGTGGCTATGGTTTACATGATCTCTACTTTGAAGATATGCCTCACGACTTTCTTGGTTGCATGTCGTGCCGTTTGCGCCCTCTTTTCTGAGTTTTCTTCTTGATGCTGCTTTTTGAGGTCTCTCAGACACCCACCGCCTCTGGTTGCATCACACTTTGGCGCATTCCACGTCATTTTTTGCATCTGGAACATTCTTTTACTAAAGTCCGTTTTCAGACCCCGCTTGATACCTTGCGAAGGCGTCCCTAGTATGGGTTCACTACCTCTATTAGCCTTTCCCGGCTTTGATCCCAAGGTCGACGGGTGCTGTTCCACCGGTTTTCTGCCTGGGACCACCCACAGTTGGAAAGTCCCCTCAAATCCATGGTTACAGCATCTGCCATTAAGTCTGGAATCCGGGCTTTTTTCTACTTGAATAATGCCCGTTTTGCCTGTGCACCCCCCCCTCCACAAAGGATGGGGTATGCTTTCTCTTTCCTTCTGGACAATGATCATGGTAGACCTTCACCATATGCTATAAAAGGCAGTGAACCCCCATTCAGGATAGACTCTGCCGCAGCAGTCTTCCAATAATACTGGCCTCAATCTCTGAGATTCTTCGCAAAGTGTGCCCAGATGTTTTGTTTTTCAGAATCATCAAACGACCTTCTTGCACCGGTCAGTACTCCAAGTATGGTTCAAGTCTCTGGGTATGAACTTACACCTTTATGGCATACATTCAGTTGGAAATGCTTTCCTTCCTGTATCTCAATGGACATGCCTGGGCTAACTGGCTTCCCATTAACTGCCGCACCAGAGGTGTCTCGGCCAGGCTTCACCTGCTGACTTTGAGGATACTTGGCTGCAGCCATCCTAATAGATTACATACCCCCAATTTTACCAGAGGCTTTGTTCCAGGGCACTCTGCAATGATTGTGCCTTCAGAGATCTACCTGCAAACAGATGCCGGTGTTTTATCACCCACTATCCAATTTCTGTTTATGAAGGTGCCACTCTTATGGCACATACCTCAACTCCAGAGAATGTGGGTATTCCTGTCAAAGGTCTCTTTTTTTCAATGTAATATACCCAAGTTTTTTTTTTTTTTTTTATAGAAAAGAAAAATACTTGCATTCAGCAGCTTCCACCCCCACCCCCCAATATCACAGCGAAGACATAAAATCAGGCACCCACAAGGAAGACTGCAACAATGGTTTTGTAAGGCCTAACAGTTTGAGAGATGTATAATGAACATTGGCATGGCCTCATAGTATATAAATACTTCCATTCCCTCCCTAACCACTCCCCCCGGCAACTTTAGCTCCTTTCAAAGTTCTAAAAATACGCCAAGGTGTCTGGCAGATGGGCAATGGCCATCTGCGCTTCTTTAACTTGGAAGAGCCATTTTCTAGGCTCTCCATACTTTCGGGCACCTCCTACTGGGAATATATGTCTCATGATTCAATCAGTTATCTCCCCGCTGTATGTTACCTGATCAGGAAACATTACCCACTCCCTTGTCTATATGCATTAAAACCATGCATCTAGACTTCTGGGCTGCACATAATGGACTACACCTCGTTAGAGGTACATATCCCTGGCAGCAGGTATACACTGCCGGATACCCTACGCCTTTTCAAATCGACGGGGCATGAATGGAAAATTCCACATGATGCAGTCGAAGACATCTTTGTCTGCTGGGCTCATCCTAACAGGGATCTGTTTGTGTCTCCACCCATATCCTACTACCTCACTGCTGCCCACTATGGCCAGACCCAGACACAGTCTGGCTGGATGTTTTCTCTCTTTAAAGGAGGCATCTCTGGAGTCAGAACCGATGTGGTTCCCACTGTTACAGCTGAGGGTTCTGGTACTGATACCTTTCCCTCTTTATGCCCACCCTCCTGCCCTTCTTTTTTTGGTAATGCTCCTTCAATCCAATTCTGCGTTTCCTGCTCCTCCACGTTTGGTTCCAGAGGGCTTACCCCACTCTTGGTTCTAGAGCCATCTTTTTGATGACGGGCATCTTACGCCAACCTGGGTATCTCCTGCCATGTTCACTTCTTCACAGAACAGGTGCCATGTTTCTTTCTGTGGGAACTAGATTAAGTTGGATCTTGTTTTCATGTCCTCCTCTGTACATACTGGACTATTTACTCCCACTTTTGGTGTCTGGGATTCCCTTTGTCAGCAAACTTTTGCCTTTCCTTCCCTGATGGAAAGTAGGTCTCTGACTCCACTTCATATTTACGACTGTTTTTAAGGGACATTCTTCCCCCTGCACCAGACAGGATTCCACCTGCCTCTGGGGGTTCTCAATTAAGTCCTAGACTGACTGGCAATTGGTCCTTTTCGATTCCATGAGGCCTGTGCTTCCTATCTTGGAGCCTTTTATTCTGCCTTACAGTTTCGTCAGTCAACTGCATTGCTGCATTCCAGGCTCTGTGCATAAAGGGCCCCATCTGCCTTTCCTAAGAAAAGGATGTCCTTCTGTGACCCGACCCTACCTTTTTCACTAGGTGGTCTCAGTTGTTCCTGTGCATCAATAATCATTCGGCTACCAGTCTCTTACGAGGGGCATGAAGCTCCTGAGGCTGCTCCAATTCGCATCTTGGTTGTTCATGGTCCCTTTCGTCCTTAATGAACAAGGCCACAGTGCAAAACAGCGTCACCTTCTGTTTCATTTCCCCTGGATGGTGCAAGGAAACGCCCCGTTTTGGTAAAGGGTCTGTCCAAACTTAGGTGGCCGCCTATTTTGTTTTCTTTGTTATAATAAAAATGACATATTACTGCCACTCTCAGCTGTGGTCAAGACTCCCTCCACAGGAGTGCTGGCTACCACCACAGCAAGTTTACAGGCTACTGTACTGGGGGATCCAGCCCCTAATTCCAGGATCCAGCCCTCCCCTATAATTACCACTGATGGGCTTGATTTCTTTTTTTTTTTTACCCGAGGACTACCTTTAGATGTACAGTCTTCCAAGGTCTGCTTTCACACAGACGGACTTGCCTGCCACCCTGCTTTACACATAACTGCTTGGGAATCTTCCCATGTGTTATGACCAGCTGCAAGAATGCGTCTCAAAGAAGGTAGTACAGTTGCACAAGAACTTACCATAACAGTAGAACTTCGAGAGTATCTCTTGCAGCAGGTCATGCAGCCCCACCCTCCGCCCCCCCCTTTTCCCCCGTCTACACTAGGGTTGGATTTTTTTTTTTTTACTTTCTAACATATATATCTATGTATACACACATACATACACATGTATGTACGTATGTGTGTGTGTACATATACACACACACACACACACACACACACACACATAGCAAAGGGAAGCCCTCGGGTCCCTTAAGATGGAGAAAGCACCGGGCCGGATAAATTGCATCCCAGAGTGCTGAAGGAACTGGCGGATGTCCTGACGAAACCACTGGCGGGGCTTTTCAGCATCTCTCAGAGGACAGGGTGGGTGCCCCAAGACTGGAAGGTGGCGCATATAGTGCGTATCCATATGAGTGGATCAAGGGAGGTGGCAGGGAACTACAGGCCAGTAAGCCTGACATCTGTGGTGGGCAAGGTGATGGAGAGCATTGTAAAAGAGGCTAAGGAGAACCTGGAAAAGTTGGGGTGCCTGGACGATAGACGGCATGGCTTTATCCCGGAAAAATCGTGTCAGACAAACCTTGTGGAGTTTTATGATTGGGTGACGAGTGCCCTGGACCTGGGTAGGCCAGTGGACATCCTCATTCTTGACTTCAGCAAGGCGTTTGACTCTGTTCCTCATGGGGGCCTGTTGGATAAGCTGGGGAAACGGGGGTGGGAAACAAGATGATCAGATGGATAGGGAATTGGCTCCAGGACCGGACCCAGAGGGTCGGGGTTGGTGGGATAGTCTCATCCCCAAGAAGGGTCATTAATGGGGTCCCTCAGGGATCGTTCCTTGGGCCCCTCCTGTTCAACACCTACGTCTCTGACATAAGGAAGGGTATCAGAAATGAGATGAGTCTCTTTGCGGATGACTCAAAGCTGGGGGCAGTGGTGGACGGGGAGGAGGGGCGGATGGCCCTACAGCGGGACGTGGAGGCTCTGGAAAGGTGGTCTAGAAAGTGGAAAATGAGGTTCAATGCAGGGAAATGCAAGGTACTGCACCTGGGAGACAGAAACCCAGGCCAAGTACCCCCAACTCCAACGTCTGTAGCCCATCCACTAAGCCAACAAACCAGGCCAATATCGACCTCGATTTTAAAGCCTTTAACTCTTCCTTTCTCCCTACTTAGAAAAAAATACTTATCCTCTGTCCCACTTCAGGTCTCAAACCCTGTACCCTTGCTGTCAGAGTCAGCAGCTCTACCACTTAACCATCATATCTGGCCATCTTATCTTTACTTTCTAACGCTCTCAGTTTCTGACGCCCATAGTCTGCTAAAATAATATTCTTGTTACCACTGCAGGCTTCAAACCCTGCACCCTAGCAGCCAGAGTCAGCAGCCCTGCCACACAACCATCTTATCTGGCTATTTTTTACCCCCCGTTTCAAGGCTTTCAAAGCCTCTGCCCCCCCAATAGTCTGCTAAAATAAAATTTCCAGCATTCACTGCAGGTTACGAACCTGTACTGCTCCCACCAGTATCCTCAGCACTACCGCTGAGACAACCAAAGCAGGCCAACTCGTGCTTAGTTTCTAAAGCTCTCAAAGCCTCTATCATTACAGTCTGCCTAAAATAAATCTCTCCTCTGTCCCACCGCAGGTCTCAAACCCTGTGCCTTGCCACCATAGTCAGCAGCATTGCCACTGAGCCTACAAGTCAAGCTACTGCATTGTCGCATATCTCAAAGCTCTTACAGCTTTTCTGCCCCCCCCCCCCAACAACCTCTGTTCTACCCCAAAAAATATCTAGGCACCATGTCTGTTCACTTCCACCTTATGTGCCTCATCCTCATAACTACCCTGGGGTTCACCTCCCACCAGCCAGACCTCACCCGATGCCCTTGGTGGATTGCACCTTTGCATCTCTCCAGAACTGGCCACCCCTCCCACCTTGTCATCACACACTGGACCCCTGCATCCACCTCCCACCAGCAGCCCCAACCCCAGCACCCACCCCCCAGCTCCACCCCTTCTGCGTCCACCCATCCCTCCAAACCCTACCCATCCCCTGCTCCACTACATCCACCCCCAAAAGCGTACTCCCAAACATATAACAACCTGCCGCCCTATGGTTAGAGCCTTAGTCATCCTACTACTCCTTTCCAGTAATATTAACCCTAATCCAGACCCTGTCCCCACCACTACACCTACCAAACCCTCTGGACTCCGTATTGACTCCCTGAATATATGCAGCCTGCCAATGAAATCTGCAGCGCTCCAATGCTGGGCCACCCTTCACCAACCAGACACCATCGCCCTAGTGGAGACCTGGCTCTCCAAATCTACTTCGATGCCTTTGTTTCACTCCCCGGATACACCCTATATCGGGAAGACAGAGTAGGAAAGTGTGGGGGCAGCTGTGCATGCTGTATCAATAACAACATTATTGGTCACATGCTCCCACCCCCAAAACTCACAAACTGAGCACAAGCCCTCATCCTAAAAATCACCCCCCACCCCTCCAAGGGCCCACTATACCTCACAGTTGCCTACATACCCCATAAGAACCAAAAGCCTGTTGTCTCATCCCTCACCGAATACCCTTCTACCCTACCACACAATGCAGAGCAGACACTAGTAGGGGACCTTAATATCAACTGGCTTACCCCAGACAACAAAGGGCTCGTTCTCAGCCCTTGACATTGTTCAATTAGTTACCCAACCCACTAGACTTCACCCATCTACTAGTACCCACACCCTCCTGGATATTATCTCTAACTGCCCCAACAAAATCCTGGATATAAAAGTACTTCCCGACTCCTTAAGTGACCACTCGCCCATCCTATTCCAATAGACCTCTTCCACACCCAAACCCATAACCCAAAACAACCTTCTGAAGGCGTCTCCGCCCAGGAGGGTTAATAAAACAAACAGTTGCTCACCCAAATAGATTGGTCCCCAATAATATAGCCCCCAGCGTCAACATTGCACTCAACCTATTTACACAAGCCTTCACCAAGGCCTGTGACCTCTATGCTCCACTCAACAAACTCCGCACCAAAAGGCAACATGCTCCTTGGATAACCACCTCCTTGCTCCAAATTTTGAGAGACAGGGATAATCTCTGGCACAAAGCCACAGAGTCTGGCATGATGGCAGACAGACAATCCTATAATGCAGCTTGCAGTAGGTGCACTCAAGCCATCCATAAGGCCAAAGCAGACCACTACCAATCCACTTTCACAACCACGTGGGGGTCTGCGAAAACCTTCTGGAGTAATATCAAAGAACTCAATGGGAAATCACGTTCCCCACCTCCCTCCCAGCTCACCATAAATGGCACTACCTCCGCAGACACACTCACCATAGCAAACTGTCTAAACACCACCTTCTCGGATCTCAGCAGTGTTCTCCCTAGTTGTTTCTTTGACCCTGCACCCCAATCCCAACCCCCAACCCTGCAGCATCCTTGTTTCCTCCTGCGCAAAATATCCACCCACGAAGCTCGTCCTTACATACAAAAAGCACTAAGCATCAATAACCCTATAAATGACCCCTTAGATGCCAGGCTCCTTCGATTAATCCTCGACGAGGTCCTAGTCCCCCTAACGGACCTGCTCAACAAATCCTTATGCCTAGGGCAATTCCCTAGTGCCTGGAAAACAGCTGTCATTACCCCCATCCATAAAAGTAGTGACAAAGCCTCCCCAAATAACTATTGGCCCATCTCAATCCCCCCCCCCCCAAAGCGTTAGAAAAAGTGGTTGCCACCCAACTTACGGAATACCCAGCCAGGTATGACATTCTATGCCCATAGCACCACCACAGCCGTCCTAGAATTCACCAACTTCCTGCAGTCCTCCCTAGATGCCAGTAACAATGCAGGAGCTGTGTTCATAGACCTATCCAATGCCTTCGACACAGTCTGCCACCCTCTCCTTCTCAACTCTCTCCACCAACTTGGTTTCTCCACAGGCCCCCCTAGCCTGGTGCTCCAGTTACCTTTCCGCCTGGTCTCAATGCATCAAAATTAATGGAACCCTATCCGACACATTACCCGTCCGCTCCAGGGTGCCTCAGGGCTCTATCTTGGGGCCACTTTTCTCTCTCTACCTAAACTCCTTACCAAAGGCCTGCTCCACAAAAATCTTACTATATGCAGATGATGCAGTGCTCTTTGCTTCGAATCATAAACCTACGCCCCTTCAGGACTCTCTCCAACATGCCTTCTCCCAGGCCGTAACATGGTTTAAGGACCGTAGACTGGTCATGAACGTGAAAAAGACTAAATGAATGATCTTCTCTCACCGCCAAAGCAAAAAGTGCACCTCTCCACATCCTCCCCAGCACCCCCCGAACAGGTATCCAACTACAAATATCTTGGACTTACCCTCGACTCGGCCCTTACTTTCCATGACCACATAAACACCCTTGCTGCCGCAACAAACACCCGGATAGGACTCTTTTACCGACATAGGGACTGCCTCTCCCCTACGCCCTTAGGCTGGCCATCACCTCATCAATACTGTCCCTAGTGGACTATGGGCTCCCAGTATACGAGGCAGCAGATAACTCCACACTCCAGAAAATCCAGGTCTCCCTATACAAGGCCTACAGGCTCCTAACTGGCGCACTGAGGCTCACTCACACCTGCTCCCTCTATACCTCTGCCAATCTTCTCAACCTCGATGAAAGGCTCCGCTACTAGACCTGCATACTGTTCAAGAAAATACTGCTTGGACTCTCTCCCCCTTGGGTCTCCGCCTCTCTTCATCTGGCCACCCCCACTATCTCTACCCGCAACTCAGAGAAAGCACCTCTGGTTGTGCCCAGGGTTAAAACCTCCCTTGCCCAGAGATCTTTCCACTCCAGGGCCCCCACATGGTTTAATGCACTCCCAAGCACCATCACTAGTGCACCCAAGATCACCCACTTCAAAACCACTCTTCGCAACCACTTCTTCAATATCCGCTCCTGTAACTGCAACTAACATTTCACTCTCTCACCCTCTCTGAATCCAATTCTCTGACAAAGTCCATTATAGATTGCAACCTATGTCAAAAATACCAAACCCATGAATAGGACGGACTACTCTGTTTAGATGCTTTCTGAAGCCAATAATGTCTCTGCTGTGATGTAAATATCATCCAAATATTGTAAATAAAGTCTGTATTTACTGTAAATACTGTAAATAATGCCAGTGACAAATCTCTGTAGCACATGGTCTATGTAGTGGTTATACCTTGTCTGTATTAGCTTCCATCTTACATGTGATGAGGTACTTTTGGAAATGAGCCTCTGGCTCAAGGTTGTAAACCAATATCTCAAACAAATAAGTGTACACGGGCGGGAATGTGACAAGTCTCGATGGCTGAGAGGGACCTGGGGGTGGTGGTGGATGTCAATATTAACAACTTGGAGACTTGTAGGAAGGCAGCGGCCAAGGCCAACAGGATGCTGGGATGCATCGCTTAGGGGATCACCTCCAGGAGGAGGAAGTGATACTACTTCTGTATAACTGCTTGGTGAGGCCGCACCTCAAGTACTGCGTGCCGTTTTGGAGGCCACACTTAAAGAGGGACATTGAACTCCTGGAGAGAGTCCAGAGGAGGGCAACCAAAATGATCTGGGACTTTGTCTGCTCTCCCTCCTCTCTTTCAAGGTTTACATATTGAGAGCCCTTAGTCTTTTCTCATAAGGCAAATGATGCAGCCCCTGCACCATTTTAGTTGCCCTCCTCTGGACAACTTCCACCCTATGTCCTTCTTGAGATGTGATCTCCAGACCTGGACACAATACTCCAAGAGGGTCTCACCAATGATCTCTACAGTGGCACCACAACCTCCCTCTTTCTGCTGGTGAGACCCCTTCCTATGACCCCCAGCATCCCACAGGCCTACCTACTGCCTTGCAACCTTGAGACCATTAGACGTCAGCAATGGTTAGCTGGGCCTTTCTTCTAGGGTAGGCCAGTTCAGTATGGCAAGGACAGAACAGTGGCGGTCCCTTCTGTTAACACAGCAAACTGGCATATCCTATAGTACAATTTACATTTGCTGAGCTCCATTTCCCTCACTGAGGAAACAACAGGTGCACAAAACAGCAGGGCTAGAAGCAAAATACTATTAGCTAATGACAAAAAAAAAAAAAAAAAAAGTATTTTTGGTAAGGTAAGCCCTGAGCTGGTAAAGTACGCCCAGCTTCTGATTAATGTTACTCACCTGATATGGGGTCTGAAAGAAAGTTTCTAATCCAGTAGGACACCTACATACTGTGAGCCCACAACTTCCAGGGAAACAACTACAGCGGTACCAAGAGCTCTTTCCTGTCAAGGTCTTGTTTTCTGGTACCTAATAACATGGCTTTAGTTTTCTTTAAAGTCGAGTATCAGCTTGTTTGACAGGAACCAGTTTTCAAGAGTAGGGAAATCAACCCTTAGACCAGACTGTGTGCCAAATTGGAATGGATTCTATATAGCACCACATATTCAGCGTAAAGTATGCGTTTTGGCTCCAGCAGGCTGAGGAATTCCATCAGATACAATGGGACTTTTGCCACTCTAGCTCAACTCTTAAGACATACAGTGAAGCTTTTGTTGAAATACAGTAAAATGTCGTCTTTGCAGGTTCATTATCAGCCAGGATGTAACATGTGATATGCATAGTTAAGCAGGGGCTGATGCTGACCCATGAAAAATAAATAAATAAATCTATGTGCACTTTAGTCTCTTTCCCCCAACATTTGAAGCCCAGTTGCATCCAGAATGTTCACATGAAGCCTAACTGTAGGCTGGTATAAATGGCTTCCATTGGTGTCAAAATGGAAATTGGGGGGGGGGTTGGGACAGTTGAGATATTGTATCTATCCTGGGCTGGTAAATAAATTGCAAAATACATCTCATCCAGCTGCCTGGATATGGCGTTGAGCTACCCAAGACCCCTTAATTCAGTTTCAGTTCATGGGACTCAACAGCTGTAATTGACAGGGCTCTGCTTCACTGGAGGCAGGAAGTAAACTGGAGACAACCGGATGTGGAGAGCTTCTTATCTCCCCTGCAGAGCTTTAGTAATGCCTACCATCAGCATCAGGAGGTACAGACCAGGCATAAGGAAGGCCGGAGACCAGCTTAGGAGAGTATACTTTACTTGCTATTGTGACAAAGTATTTAACATGTTACAAGAACAAGAAAATCTAAATGAAAAAAAAAATGTGTTATAGTTAAGGTGCAAAGCTACACCCTGTCTGGGTGAGCACAGCAAGTTAATTTAATCATCTAAAAGTAAGGGTACAGAAGTATTTCCAGGTAACACTGGGAGAACAGAAGTTGAGTGTGCTTGGAGCGGTGCAGTGCTTGTGAGGTGGCAGTTTTCAGACAGAGACCTTCTGGAGACTGTGGTGCTGCCCACATCTGCACACGCCTCTCTGGGTTGAGGAAGGAGATCGCTAGACTCCAGACCGAGTTGTCTAGGATTTGGGGGACATCTTTCTACACTAAGGGGACACCAATCCAGAGGATGCCAGGGAAGAGGGAGGGAGGGACAGAGGCACATTCCTCAACAAGTACCACAATGTAATTCTACACTCTCTGGCAGGGTGGGACAGCAAGGGGGAGGCACCCACGATACTGACCAGTGAGGATGTGGGGACCCTCCACAGTGGAAACCACAAGGAGAGTAGTAGAGGACCACAGAGGAGGAGGAGGAGGAAGCCACTTCTGGTTGGGGCTCGATTAAGAGGGGGACATATTTGGGAATAGGAAGTGTGGGGGGAAGGGATAGGTGTCTACCTAACACCACAGCCTGGAGGGATGGGAAGCAGATCCTGAGGATTGCTAGGGCAGCAGGATGGGAAACAGAGGTGGGTATCATTGTCTACCTGGTGGCTAATGACCTGGCTAGGATGGGTTTGGGATACTGCAGGGGGAGTTGAGGGAGCTGGGGAGGGGTCACAGATAGCTCGCTCAGTGGCTTTTGCAGAGGTGCTGCCTATCTATAACAGGGGACAGAAGTGCGATTGCCACACCAGGAGCTTCAACTCATGGCTGAAGGAATGGTGCAAAGCGGAAAGGGCTGGCTACAGTGGGGACTGGAGACCCACCTGGGAGGATAAGGGCCTATACAGGGGTGATGGATTGCATCCATCCAGGAGGGGAACCACAGTAGTCAGTGGACAGTTTAAATGTTACTTCAGTGAACATTTAAGCTAGTCAAAGGAGGTGGTAGAAGGAATCAGTCAGAAACTGCCCCCCCCCGATGAAGTATAAGTAGAACCAGAAAAAAAGAGGACCCCCCCAGGGTGCAAATTAATTAAGGAAGCACAGTGGTAGAAATAAAGGAGAAGGAATGGGACCACTAAAAAAAAAGAGAAGAGAAGGAGGGAGGGCAAAAAGGAAAAAGGGGGGGGGGGCAACAAGCAGGATGGAAACAAACTCTGGTAGGCCATGTGTGCAAATGCTAAAAGTCTAGGAAACAGTCTCTGACCTGGATACTGTGGCCATTATCAAGTCACGGTACACTGAACCATGACTGGGACATGGGCATACCCAGCTACACTGTTCAGGGAAAGAAAGGAAGGGGTATGGCGCTTTATGCGAGGGAAAATATAAAAAGTGACAGATACAGAAATATGGGGGGAGGCAGAGATACTGTAGGCACCCTGGGAATGGAGCCACTATTCACACTAGAGTGATCTACAGATCTCCAGCATGGTTTTTTTTTTGGGGGAGATAAGATAAGATAAGGTACTGGTGGAAACCATTGGCAAGATGGCAGAAAAAGGGGAGGTGCCGACAGTGGGGGACTTCAACCTGCCAGAGCAGACGTAAACTGGAACGAACCTGCCAGGAGCTGCTTCAGCTAGAAGCAAGGACAGCCTGGACTCTCTGCAGGGGCTATTCCTCAGGCAACTAGTAAGTGAACCCACTCGAGATGGGGCAATACTGGACTTGGTACTCACAAACAGGAACAGTGTTGCAGACGTCAGTGTGGGTGGCCACTTGGGGACCACTAATCACCGTACAGTGTGGTTCAGTAGGACGACTGTGAAATCAAACCACACAAGGGCAAGGGTCCTGGACTTCAGGGGGCAGATTTTATAAAAATGGGTGAATGCTTCAGGGATGACCTGACTGGGGATGAGGGATGGCCAGGGTTGAGTGAGGAACAGTGGGCAAAGACAAAACAGAGTACAGTGAAGGCAACAAACCTCTGCGTCAGACAAGTGAGCACAAGAAAGAGGAAAAAGACCACTGTGGTTCTCAAAAGAGGTGGCTGAAAAGGTAAAGGCTAAAAGGGTAGCATTTAGAAGGCCTAAGGAGACACAGTGGGAGGAGGATAGGGACATGTATCAGGAGAAAAAGAGGGAAGCAGGGAAAGTAGTAAGGTGTGCAAAGGCGTAAACTGAAGCAAAAATAACCCAAGAGATAATGAATGGGAACAAGATTTTTTTTTTTTTTTTTAAAGTATGTAAGTGAAGAGAGGAAGACTAGAGGTGGGATTGCAAGGTTAAACAGAAAAGTGGGGAACTGTGCAGTGGGAACCAGGGAAAAGCAAGCATCCTGAGCAAATACTTTTGTTTAGTGTTCACACAGGAAGAAGGGGACAGGCCAAAAAAGTAAAAGCTTTGGAGGGAAGGAGGTGGACACTAAAGGACAGAGTCCTAAAGGGACTTGCTAATCTGAAGATGGACAAATCAGTGGCACCACACAGGGTGCATTCAAGGGCACTAACGGAGCTCAGAGAAGTACTGGCTGCACTTCTGACAGTTCTAGTTAAAAGCTCATTGGATAGAGGAGTGGCTCCAGAAGACTGGAGAAGGGCAGATGTAGTCCCATTACGCAAATGGGGTTGCAAGGAGAAGGCTGGCAATTATAGGTCAATCAGTCAGACATTGGTGGTGGGAAAGTTCATGGAATCACTGCTAAAGGATTGTGGAATATCTTGAATCAAGTGGATTACAAGACCCAAAGCAGCATGGTTTCACAGGAGGGAGGTCGTGTCAAATGCATCTGATAGACTTCTTTGAGTGACAAAGGATTTACACCAGGGTGAAGCAGTGGACGTGGCCTACCTAGATTTTAGTAAGGCTTCTGACACCATTCAACATAGGAGACCAGTAGGCAGGCTGGGTAGCTTAGGAGTGGGTCCAAACGTGGTAAATTGGTTAAGGGACAAGAGACGGGTTGGGGTTGTCATGAGCCCCTGGGCCCCCAAATCTCAGGCAGCCCAGCAGGACTTCCCCCTTTTTTAAGAACTCGTGAGCAGGAGTAAGAGTTCAGGAAGACTTCCCATCCTTCCTTTTCCCAGTGGGAGGGTGGAGTCTGTAGTTTCAAGTTCCTTTGACTCTGCACTACTTTCAGTATTTGAATCCCACCACGGCTACTGGCTATATCTTGCCTAAATAGTTTTTATATGATAGCAGAGCGGTACCATCTGTCAAGGCACACAGTCTTTTCAAAACCCTTCTGTTTAAAATGTTAAATCACACAACCAGACCCCAGGCAGAGTTGATAAGAAAATCATAAAAGTTTACTTACATAAAAGCAATACAAAAAAGTCTACAGTTTAGAAAAACTTTGAAAGACAGACAACAACAAAAGTAAAACTGGATGGTTTGCAGAAAACACTAGATACTGTATTTTAAACAATACATTTTTGATGTTAGAGTTCAGGAAAGATTTTAAATGACCTTGCAGAGATAAGACCTTAAGCAACAATCCTGTAGCAAGGTTGTATTTCAAGTCTGTTCTCTGAATATCCTTTTAAAAAGTATTCATATGCTTCCTTCGTTTAAAGTCTTGGTTTCCAAAATTCTGACTTAAATCAGAATTTTCTGTTCAGTATGTGAAGAGTCTAATTCTTACACACTGAGGTCTAGTTTTAGAGATTTTCCCAGGTCTACAGTTATACTTTCTGGTGTAAAAGTATATGCTAGCTGGGCCAGACAACCTAACTCCAACCTAAACACTTTTCAACTGCTCCAAATTCCAAATGTGTGTCTGATAATACATTATGGTCTTTTTGGGACACACCCACCTTTTTTCCCCTCTGGGGTGGGGTTAAATGGTCCCAAGACAATACAGATAGTAAGGTGCAACAGTTTGCCTTTTCCTGTAGGTGTCACTGTGGTTCCATGTCAAGTTTCATGTCAACTCCAGTGACATCTGGTCCATGCATCTGGCTTGACTCCTGACCCCTTGGTCACTACATTACCTTTCTCTGTCGTGAAAAGCCACAGTGGGACATTTTATGCCTTCCTGGGCTATATACCAGTCTTCCTCATCTTGAGATGTACCAAATCCACCCTAGCCATTAGAACAATTAAGGCTATTTTTTTTGTAATTTCATTCCTAAAACCTTTTAAAGAGACGGTGTCTTAACTCTAAAACACATTATTTTTATTTATTTGATCACCGGTTTACAGACCTTTGAGTCGGGTCTCTAAACAAGACATGCCCCAGTGGTAACAATTCGTGTAAGGAACAAAGCTCGTCATTGGTTTTCGGCTGAACTGAAGGCTGCATTGCTATCAAGAGAAACTCTGGAAAAAAGCTTGCAGAACCAAGTTGGACACAGACTGGTGCCAGTTCAGGAAGCACGAACTTATGTGCAAAAATGATCAGAGGAGCGAAGGCTGCTTTCTACCGTAATGAACTAGACTCCGCTGCAAAATCCCCCTCTAAATTCTGGAGTACTATTAAGGAAATGTCGGGGTACACACCTGGCAACTCCCTACCTACAAAAATCATCTCAGGGAATACTACCATATGTGAGAAAAAGGGGATCCTTGACTCCTTTAGCAATCATTTTGCTACAGCTGGTCTTGCATTTGATAACTCTCCTGCATACTTGGCACGCTCTCAATTAGAGTACAAGACTATGACTGATGTCGCCGCTCCAGATTTCTCCTTCCAACCTCTATCTCTGAAAGAGGTCGAAGACCTCCTACTTCAGCTGGACTCAAAGAAAAGTGCTGGTGCTGATTCACTAGTAGATCCCTACTTCATTAAGATTGCATATCATGTTCTAGCTATGCCACTCACTCACCTTTTTAATCTATCTTTGTTGCAAGGGCTTATTCCCTCAATATGGAAAACTGCACGTCATTACTTTATTCAAGTCAGGAGACCCTTGTGAGCTGACCAATTACAGACCGATATTTCTCTTGTCAGTTCTATCAAAACTTATAGAAAAAATAGTGAGTACCCAGCTCAGGAATTATCTAGAATAAAAAAAAAAAAAAAAAAAAAAAACTTAAATCCTTTGCAATCTGGTTTCAGAACAAGACATAATACTATTTTCAGCACTTGCTAAAGTGACCAATGATTGGTACAATAGTAAAAAATTGATCTGTGCTGTATTCTTAGACCTAAGCAAGGCTTTTGACACTGGATCACAGCCTGCTTCTCTCATCAATAAGGAGCACAAGTCTGGACACAGTATAACTGCATTGGTTCACCGATTACCTCTCAGGCCGGTTCCAGCACATTAAGGCTGAGGGTGAGCTCTCCCTACTAAAACCTCTCCAGAGGAGAGTGATGCAGGGGTCAATACCTGGCCCCCTACTATTTGCTATCTATATATCCATTAGAAACAAGACTGCAGTTATTGCAGGACTTGGTGGGGTCCGTGGATCTGGCTTACATTACCAAGACCTGGCTGGATGGTAATGCCGGTCCAATTTTGGAGGCATCAACTCCAGCCAGGTACTCTGTGTTACACCGCCCGAGGTTGGACCGCTGGGGGTTGCGGTCTGTTTCAAGACTGAAGTGGAACTCACAGGTGTACCAGTTGAGGAGGTGGAGTGCTTTGAGTGTTCCGTTGTAGCAGGTGTGGGATGTAGAATAGTTCTCATCTACCATCCACCAGGGGATGAGAAATGTTTTCTACAGGAAGTAGCCGACTTCATCATCGACATGGCATTTGAGTCTCCCAGGCTGATGGTCCTGGGTGACTTCAATGACTAGGTCGATGATGAATATTCACAGTTTGGACAACACATCCTCCAATTAATTACATCTTTGGGTCTCACATAAGTGGTTTCTTCTGCCACGCATTAAGAGTGGTCACTTTCTGGACTTAGTCTTCCTCCTGGGGCTTGAGACTACTGACGTGGGGGTGGAACCCGTCAGTTGGTCCGATCATTACACTGTGGGCTTCAGTTTCTGCCCCCCCCCCTTGTAGGCCTACCCCTGTGGAGATGGTTAAGTGCCGCTCTTTACGAGCTATTAGCTCTGTGGGCCCGATAGCGGCACTTAACCTACTGGAGTTTTCTGAATGAGCAATGACCCTGATGCTTTGGTGCTGGCCTATAATAGGGCCATCTCCTCAGCTCTGGATCAAATTGCTCCTGTCCGTGTTCGTCCTCTCCCCGTTCGACCTCGGTCTCTATGGTTTGATGAGGCCTCGAGGGAGATGTGGCTACAAGGATGGAGATTAGAGCGTTGTTGGTGGAGAACTGCCCTTGATGCTGACCATCTCAGATTGATGGAACATTATGAATCCTATCATTCCACAATCTCTCGTAAGAAGGCAGAGTTCCTCTCCAGAGAGATTGTGGCGGCTCAGAACTGACCAGCTCAGCTTTTTCGAACTGTTGACAGACTGTGCAACCCAGCCTGTCTCCAGGTTCGGAAAGCCTTTTCACAATTAGAGTGTGATGAGCTTGCTCACTTCTTTGCAGAAAAGGAAGCAAACATTAGGACAGCAAGTCAGTGTCAGTGGCTCAGCAGGTAGCACACTCGCCTCCGAGGCCAGAAGATCAGAGCGCTGTGGGTTCAGTTCCCACATCTGGCACTTTGGTTAATATTCCAATACTGACACTGTAGTGCAGCATGAGAGGGGTACTGCACTTCTGAGGTGCCGTCTTTTGGATGAGACGTTAAACCGAGGTCCCATCTGCCTGCATTGGTGGTAGTTCAGGTGGATGTTGAAGATCCCATGGCACTTATCGAAAAGAATAGGGGAATTTCCCCAGTGCCCTGGCCAAATTTCCCTCATTCACTAAAAAAAAAAATACCACCAACAGCTTAATCTGGTTCAAATTCAACTGCTTACCATCTGAATCTCTCCCGGGTCACCCTGAAAAAGGGACTTCTAGGCCCTGTGGGCTACCGGTCAACAAACTCAACCTGCTCCCTCCATTGGAGATGCTTTTGATCGGTGTTTGGTTGCTCCCTCCGGTCTCTCTTGGAGTTCCTTTGACCAGCCAGAGTTCACTGAGGTCATGATGATTATCCGGAGTATGCGCCCTACATGCTGTAGTTTAGATCTGGACCCGACTTCCCTGACCAAGGGTTGTCTTGAGACTATCAGCCCGGTTCTCGCACGGATAGTCTGGTGCTCCTTGGATACAGGTGAGTTTCCTAGCTCCCTGAAGGAGGCGGTGGTGACACCCCTCCTAAAGAAAGCTACCTTGGACCCCGACTGCCATGCTAACTTCAGGCTGATCTCTACTCTTTCCTTTGTTGGGAAGATTGAGAAAGTGGTGGCAGCACAACTGGAGAACCATTTAACCATCCATGACATCTATTAGCCCCTCCAGTCTTATTTTCAAAAGAGGCATAGTACCGAGACAGCGCTGGTTCGGGTGCTCAATGATCTCCTGATGGCTAGAGATCAGAAGAATCGTTCCATTCTCTTACTTCTTGATCTCTCATCAGCTTTCGACACTGTGGACCATGGGGTACTTCTCGCGTGCCTGGAGTTTATCTGTGGTCTGTCAGGGACAGTCCTCAGCTGGTTTAGATCTTTCCTCACTGACAGGACTCAGAGTGGTGTCTGGATTAAATTCTTCTTGCCCACTCTCACTGTCATGTGAGGTACCCCAAAGCTCGGTGTTGTCCCCCCATGTTGTTCGCAGTGTACATGCTGCCCCTCAGAGACACTGTAAGAAGGTATGGGCTGCAGTTTCACTGCTATGCAGATGACACTCAGCTCTACCTGTCTTTTGCACCTGACCAGGATTTCAAGCTGGCTAAAGTTGAACTCAGAGAAGTCGGAGGTATTAGTTGTGGACCCAGGTCGCAGGGTAGAGGGGATGGGAGCTGGTTTATCCTCAGGTATATTTCTGGGAGGTATCCAGCTCCCTACCTCTGAACAGGTGCAGAACCTGGGGGTGATTTTTGACAACGAACTGACACTGTGTATGCAGGTGTCGGCAATTGTCAAACTTTCCTTCTATCATTTTAGGAACATTGCCAGGATTAAGCACCTTATTCCGCCAGCTGACCTTCCTACGTTGGTCCACGCTTTTGTGACCTCACGCTTGGATTATTGCAACTCCATTAATCTAGGGCTTCCTGGGGTTGATATCCGCCACTTGCAGCTGGTGCAGAATGCTGCGGCCCCGACTGCCGATGGGTACATCCTGTACCTATCATCTCTCTCCTGTACTATGTGATCTGCACTGGCTGCCGATTCAGAGGCGGATCACCTTTAAAGTTGGTCTTTTGACCTACAACGCCTTACACGGACAGGGTCCAGACTACTTGCAAAAGCTTTTGGTTCCCTACTGCCCCGGGCGATCTCTCCACTCAGCGGATGAGGGGTTGCTAAAGATCCCGAAGGTTTCTTTAAAGTCATCAGGTGCTTGTGCTTTTATGTTTGTTGCTCCGACCCGCTGGAATTCTCTACCTCATCCGCTTAGTCAGTGTGCGACCATGGAGGGGTTTAAAAAGGCCCTCAAGACCTATATATGGTCAAAGATTAAATTTATTGTGATAGAGCTCAGATTTACTACAGTATAAATTATTTGACCTGTGTTTATTATTTATTGTTTGATTTAAATTATTGTAAGGCGCCATACAATCTGCATTTCATTTTCATTTATATTAATAATATTGATGATAGCATATCCAAGGCAAATATACACCTGTTCGCAGACGACACGGTTCTGTACCTTAGTTGCCCAACTCCTGAAGCTGCCTGTGCAGACCTCCAGGAGGAATTCAACTGTCTTCAGAATCAGTTTCTCTTCAAAATACTCCTGTTAAATGCGAAAAAAAAAAAAAAAAGCAATGCTTTTCTCGCCCTACAGTCGTGCTGTGAACCTGGTTAGTATTGGAGTGTTACCTCACATCACTACTCTCCTTGGAGAAAACCTGGAGTTTGTCACGAAATTCAAATACCTGGGAGTGTGGCTGGACTAAAATCTTTCATTTTCGGGGCATATTGAGGACTTGCTTACAAAACTAAGGCAGAGGCTGGGCCTCTTCTTTAGGATTAACCAGTTCTCGACTACAGATGTTAAAAAGCGCCTGGTCCAATCAGCATTCATATCACTGGTTGACTATACAGTCAGTGCCCAAAAGCTTCCGTTGCCAAACTGGACAGGCTTTATCACAGAGCTATCAGGTTTATAAACAGGCCTTCTTTCTACCCACCACTGCTTGCTGTATGCTGCTGTAAGGTGGTCTCCCTTATGTTTAGAAAAAATAGAAATGTGGCTTTTGGACTCTTACAGCTGTCACAAAAAAGCTTCCCCAATATATCTTTGACTGTCTCCCGCTAAGCACGCCAGGAACTTATGACTTAAGAAGTGCCTCATTTTTCACACTTTGTATTCCCAAGGTCTCTTCACGCTTTGGTAAAGCAGCATTTAGCTTTGTACTGCTCACCTTATGGAATAAATTGAAAAAAATCTCTGAAATTGAGCGCACCCATCAGCTTGGATTCCTTCAAGACCTTATTTGCCCAAACTGTGAGGGAACACTAACTGTTTCCTTCGCTCCATAACCTATCCCGACTCCTAGGTATCCTGCTCTCAGCTGCCTTCAGTGCAGACTAGAGTACTGCTGGCCAAATGGATCCATCTCATGTTGTGAGCAAACCCTTTAATTTCTCTCTGCCCAATTAGGTTGCAGTTGCACGCTAGTTACCTGTTTTCCGGTCTAGGTCCTCTACCTCCCTCCCTTATGCTCTCCCGTACCCACCATGCTCTCCCAGCTCCCCACTCTCACTATTCCCTTCTGTTTTATTCTGCTGCTGCATTGCGCACTTACCTTGTATTTGTTTCATATGATCTACTGTCATTGTTGTATTTGTGTCGTATGATGTACTATCACTGTTGTATATAAATCTATTGTGTACTGGTATTAACCAGGCCCATCCTGTAAATGAGTTCTGTATTCATTTGTTGCCTTAATGATATGTCACTATTGTAACTATTTTGACCAGCCTTAACCAGGTCCATCCTGTAAATGAGTTTTGCTCAACGATGTTCACCTGGATAAATAAAGATATTGACTGATTGAGTCAAAGACTCATTTACAAAGGCACCATGTCAAGAGAGCAATACATCACAAACAAAATAGTACAGTACATAACGTTTAGATGAAAAAAGGCAACCAGTGTTACAGGCATTCACTGGTGGTACACGCTTGGTAATAAGTAGATCAGCAGTCATAACATAGGTACATGAGTACCACGTCAGGTAGCAACCAGAGATATTTTATTAGTCAGCAGATGTTGCCCGAGACCCCAGGTATATAGAGCAAAAGCAGACAGGGCAGACCCAGCCTAGGGGTGAGGGTAAGGGGCATGTGGGGGATTATGTGCAGTTGCAGTAGCTAGTACTTGTCATATGGCTTCTGAGGGAGACCGTGAAAGGACCAAGTTTAGTGGAGTCAGCTATGTTGGCTGCGAGGGAACTGAACCAGGAGGGAGCCCGATAGCAAAAGGATCTCTGGGCCATAGAGGTCCTTTCTCTGGGACAATAGGGGAGGTTTTGACAGTGCTGTGGGTGCAGACAGAGGGAGGCACGCTGCACGGAGGTGGCGACAGGGGAGGAGAGCCCTAGTTTTTTTTTTTTTTTTTTTTTTTTTTTTTTACAGGAGCAGGGTTTGGAAGCAGAGTCTTTCTTCAAGGTTGAGCAAGTTGGTGGTGAAGTACAGCAGGCACGTATGGGTGCGTCTAGGGCTCCCAACATTAGCCTGCAGACCTTGTTTATAGAGAGCTGGATTCTTGCAAGCACAGTGTTGTCGGCTGCAGCATAGATGGACAGCCCATACTCTACTAGCGACAGGACAGAGGAGGCGATTGCCAATCTAAGGGCCTCTTGTGGTAGGCAGTCCTTATGGCGGTTTAACAGTCCAATCCTTACACTGGTGGCAGCAGAAAGGGCATTGATATGGGAATGGAAGGAGAGAGCGCTGAATCAAAGGTAATGCCCAGATACTTGTAGGAAGAAACCTGCTCAATGGGGTTTAGTGTGCTAGGCAGTATCGTGAGAGGGGCACCACTGGCTTTGCTTTGGCGATGCGAGAACAGCATAACTTTGGTCTTTTTTAGGTTCAGGACTAGTCTTCGTGATGGGAACCAATTCTCAGCTCTATCAAAAGCTTATTGGAGGGTGGCCTGGAGCATGTTGGGGTTTGTGACAGAGGCAAAGAGCACAGTGTCATCTGCGTAGAGGAGGATCTTACTTGGGCAGGCCAAGGGGAAGGAGTTGAGGTAGAGACTGAAAAGGAGAGAGCCTAAAATGGAGCCCTGGGGAACCCCAGAGTGAACAGGACATGTGCCAGATAGGGTGCTACTGATTTTTACACACAGAGTTCTGGCAAAGAGATAGCTGGTGAACCATGCAAGGGGGCCAGGGAAGAAACCAAGGCATCTGAGGGAGTCAAGCAGGAGAGGATGGTAAACCGTGTCAAAGGTCTTGAAGAGGTCAATGAACAAGGTACCGGCAGGACTTCTGGCATAAAGAGCAGAGTGCAGAAAGTTGGAGATTTCAAGTAGTGCGGTTGTGGTGCAGTGACCTGCATGAAAGCCATGCTGTTCAGAGCACAGGATACTGTGCATGGTCAGGTATTCGGCAAGCTGGTTGGCAACTACTTTTTCAAGGGCCTTAGAGAGTTGGGGGAGAATGGAGATAGATCGATAGTTACCCGGGGTCACGAACCACTGCTCTTTAGAATGGGAGTGATGATGGCGATTTTCCATGTGCCAGGGAACTGCCCAGGCTCAGAGAGTGGTTAAGCAGCTCGGTAAGTGGGACCAGGATAGCATCCAACGTCAGACGAAGTAGCCTAGTGTCCAGTATGTCGGTGCTGGGGTTGCTACTAATGGCTTTTTGCAGAAAGGGTCTAGCCTCCAATGGGAAGATGGTACGTAGATAGAAAGGAGGTCTCTGGAGAGTGGGCAGGGGTGCTACTGGGATGGGGTCAAAGAAGTTACTAGGCAGGACTGAACTCAGGTCTGAGAAAGTGTGGTTCAGGCAGTCTGCAATGCCAAAGGGGTCACAGCAGACAGTTCCATTAAAGGAGAGTTTAGAGGGGGGTGGGGAGCAGGATTTCCCATTCAGCTCCTTTACATTATCCCAAAAGTTTCTAGCCAACCCCCAGGAGGAGACAAGAGCGGATTGGTAGTACTGGGCTTTGGCCTGTCGAATGGCCCAAGTACACTTATTGTGCTCAGCGTTGTATGCTTGCCTATCAGCTAGCTTGCCAGATTCCACAGCAATATGCCATAGGTTGTCTCTCATTTTAAGTTTGTGAAGGAGGGAGAGGGTAACCCAGGGCATGCTTTGCTTTTTGGTGCAATTTCTAGCAAAGGGAGCAGAGAGGTCACAGGCAGTGTTAAAAGTGCAAGTGAAAAAAATCCAATGCCTCGTCTATGGACGGTGCAAGCCTGATTGGGGACCAATCCAGTTGTGAAAGGTACAGTTTAAGGCGACGCAGGCCACCTGGGAGTAGGCGACAGCGCTAGGTGGTTTGTGGTGCAGATTTGCTGTTGGCAGCAGATTAAGAGAATACGACCGGGGAGTGGTCACTAAGCGAGTTGGGAAGTACACAGACATTGGAGCACCCTCTGGGGCAGTTGGTAATGGTGATATCCAGGAGGGTGCTGGAGCCAACAGAGGGGTTGAATCTAGTTGGGGTGGTGACAAGCTGAGGCATATCAAAGGCGGCAAAGATCCCTCTGGTTTGGGAGGCTGTGGCAGAGAGCCAGTTGAAATTCAGGTCACCAACAATTATCTGGGCCATTTTGGGCGGCAGGCCAGAGGTGTAGTCAACAAGCGCCTGAATGGCAAGGTCTTGCTTTCTGGGGGGAATATAGGCAATGGTGAGAAAGAGAAGGCCCTTACCAGGGTTACCATTACATCATATAGGCCTATCATGCCACAGTGGTAAATGGAGTTCACTCAGAGAAAGGGAGGGTGACCAGTGGAGTGCCTCAGGGAATCAGTGCTGGGACTGGTCCTCTCTAATGTTTTTAAAATTATGTTGCAAAGGAGCAAGAAGGGGGAAGGCTCCCTCTCTGTGGATTATACCAAAATCTGCAATAGAGTAGACAATCAAGGGGTGGTAGGTGGGGATGGGGGGTGAGCAGAGACCTGAGAACATTTTGTTAAGGCACAAAAACCCAGGGGCGGAGTACAAAAATCGATGGAGTGGTACTGACTGCCACCAAGCAGGAAAGAGACCTGGGGATAATCATATCAGATGACCTAAAGGTGGCCAAGCAGTGTGACATGGCAGCAGGAAAGAGCATTGCCAGCAGAAAAAGGGAGGTGGTGTTGCCTCTGTATGGATTGCTGGTAAGACCCCACCTAGACTACTGTGTCCAGTTCTGGAGACGCACATCCCTGGAAGGACAGAGTAGAGACTCTCCAGAGGAGAGCAACTAGAATTTTGCAGAGTCTGCACCAAAATATCTACGAGGAAAGACTAAAGGTCCTCAAATGTTCACCCTGAACACAGGAAGGAGAGGGGAAATATGACAGAGACCTTTAAATACCTCACACAGGTAAATAAAGTACAGGAGAAAGTATTTTAAAAAAAAAAGTGCTCAAGAACAAGGGGACATACTACGAAGCTGGAAATAGATTCAAGTGAAATGTGAGAAAGTACTTCACAGAAAAGGCAGTGGATTCCTGGAACAGCCTTCCAGCGGAGGTGGTAGGGGCAACCACTGATGGGGTTAGAGAATGCATGGGATAAGCACAAGGAAATTATAGTGAAAAGGGGGAAGGAAAGAGCTGCAGATCGGCTACTGTTTGCGGTAACAGTGTAGGTAGGGAGGAACAAGTAGACTGGGTGGGCCAAGCAGTTCTCATCTGCCATCAGAGTCTATGTTTCTGTGTTCTCATATGGTACTCTCCCCAGTCTTCCTTGTACCCGGTGAAGGCCGTTTTTGGCTCTTGCTGTCCTTGACCTTCCAAGAGAATCATATTGGTCTCTTGTACTTTTTTTGATTTCCATTCTATTGCAAGACTTGGCCCGGAGAATGATCCCTTTGACTGCCCCAGCTTTCCTCCACATCCCTGATGCTATCCAACCTAACTTGTCCCGGGCCAGCTCCCTCACCCGGTTGAAGTCTGCCCTTCTGAAATCTAGGACTTCATCCTTTGATGCCTGATTACTTGTCTCAAAGGTAAGGTCTAACCATACAGAGTTATGGTCACTGGAACCTAGTGGATCCACCACCCTCACTCCTCCTACCACTACAGAGTTGGGAAGCACCACACTGAGAATGGCAGCCTGTCTAGTGGTTTCCTTAACTAGCTGCACCAGCAGGCAGCCTTGCAATGTATTCAGTAAGGCCCAACTTCTGGAATTCCCAGCCGCTGAAATGACCCAATCAATATCTGGCAGGTTTCAATCGCCCACCACCCCTTGCCATCCCCCATTCTAGTTATACCCTTAGCTCCTTGTCTCTCTCTCGCCCCCCAGTCCAGGAGGTCTGTACATCACCCCCATCCAGTTTCTTGCCAGAGTATGCAGTGAGCTGAACACACAGCAATTCTCTTTCCCCATTACCTCCCCTGATGTTTCCATCCTCTACAGCTCCTATGCCGTCTCTGACATATAGGGCGATGCCGCCTCCTTTACTTTTTTTCTCTATCTCCTCTAAACGTTGTGTAGTCTGGGACTGTCAGGTCCCAGTCATTATTCGCTGTGGCCCAGGTTTGTGATAGCCACTAGATCCATCTAAGTGTGTGCCACCATTGCCAGGAGCTCACTAATTTTATTTCTTGGAGTCCCGGCATCAGGGCAGACCCCTTTCCATCTTTCTCCTTACTCCCCCCCACCCCCCACCAAATCCTCCTTTATTCTTCCCTAGTCTCTTGTTTTTTTTTTGGTTGTTGAACACAGGTTTTGCCAGCTCTCCCTCACTGTCCTATTCCCCAACCTGATTTATTTCTGCATGTAGTTTTGTGGTATTTTTCTGCTTTTCTCCCGTGGCAGTCCTCTACCTCAAACATGCGCTGCATGGGGTCCATTACCCTGCGTCCGGTACCCACCTGCTGTGTGCCTCCACTGACCACTGTGGCAGCAGGACTACGGGGAGAGAACCACCCTCCGGAGAGGAGAGCTGCCTTCCTGCTGCTCAATCCTGCTCCGACCCTGCCCCCCGATGACCCGAGTCCGTTCCCAAACCCAGGTCACCAGTGTGGCGCGAGGTAAGGCATCCAGCGGCTCAGCCCTCAGCGCCACCGGGCTGGCTCCCTAACCTCATTTTAACTTCAACCTTACTCTTACCAAGCCTTGTTAGGTCCCTGTTCAGGGCACTAGCTAGGTCCCCATGCTCCCCTTCTCAGAAGTTCCCTAGCCTCCATCCCCCCAGTCACTAACTGTGTAATGTAAACATCAAACTTCTACCCCAAAACACTGCCCCCCCGCTTTCTTCAAGTGAATGCCATCACCCTTGAAGAGCCTCCTGTCCCAGAAGCCCTATCAGTTCCCCACAAAGTGGTACCCCTCCTCCTGACACCATCCCTTCAACCACCCATTAAACACTTCAATCTCGTCCTCTATTGTATCCATTCCCTTTACTCAACAAGGGAGGACCTCAGAAAAGGCCGGGAAGCCAACTGTGCCTTCTATCTGCCCCCCAGCCTCTTGAAAGTTCTGCTTTACTGCTTCCACAGGGTGGTTCACCAAATCATCGGTACCCAAGTGTACCAGCACCCCCAGATCCCCCCTTCTCCACCGTCTTCTCTATCCATATGTATCCCAGATGGCTGATATGCCAGGAAGGCATCTGACCATTTCACTCCCCTTCCCTCCCATACCACCTCTCTACTCCCATAATCACTGAGTCCCCAATCATGAAGACTCTCCTTGCTGACTTCCTCCTGCAACGCTCACCCTCTTGGGTGCCACCAATTCATCTTGCAAATTCCCCCAACAAACTTACAGCCCCTCCCCCGTCTCTATCTGCGCCTCCTCCAGGGTGCAAAGCAATTTGCTGTCCGAGTGCTGCAAGACCGGTTGAACCCCTTGTGCCTGCCCCTGCTACACTTTCCCCTGCCCCTCCCCAATACTTTCCAGCCCCCTAGGCCAGTGGATCTCAGCATAGCCAGTGCCACAGCTGGAAGATCTCTTCTCTTGCAACTAACAATTGAGCATGGAGCACCACAAAGGTCCTGCAGATGGAGCAGTACCCCCTCATCCAGAGCATAACCCTGGAGAAGAGCGCAACACAGTCCCCACAACTACCTCCCTGCTATATTTCATCTCTATACTGATCCTAGGATACAAAAAGGCTCATCTTATATACAGAATTTTTTCTGTAACTTCCTTACTTAATTCCTTAATCCTTTACTTATTACAATTTTATATCTGTAATATACACAAGTGTAAAAACTGAAAACTATATTTGTGACGCAGTTAGCAGGACAGATTTTTGATGTGGGAGTGTGGTTCTGTGGCATCACTGGTTTTGATTTGAGAGCTGTAGGGTGGGTGTTTGTGAACACAGAGGTTGGTATCTGCAGGGAGTATTGTGTGGACAGTTTGCAGGTTTGGCACAGGAAGCGTCACCATGACAGGACTTGGGTAGTGGAGGGAGTAGCTGTGGAGCTGGCACTTCCTTGAGTGCTGGGTGCCACTGCAGGGTGTCTGCTGGATGTGCACGCTAAACAGTGAAGTATGTGTGTCTGGGCTTGGCATGAGGCTAGCGCATGTTGGACTGCTGCTGAGATGGAATGTGGTGATCAGCAGGGTAGGACAAATTAGGTAGCCAAGTGGCTACTGGCTACTAAAAACAAAATAGTTTGGCTATCAGATTTTACAATTTACTGTCCAACTCAAGGCTCCAAATAAAGGGAGTACTAACCTGTTTTACTCACCTCATTTTAGAAAATACTTTCCAGAAAATGTTTTTAATGAGTACCAATACTCACCCAACATTTGTAAATACCCCACACTCCAAAGAATAGTGCTTCATAACATAACTGGTAATTCAAAAGGAGCATTTTATTTCCATATTTACTGCACTTTCATGCATCCCAATTTTGTTTTACTCACTATACTTTAAAACCGGTGAGTAGATTACTCCTACCTGCCAACACTATCTGGAGCATTGTTGGCACTAGATCAATTCTTACCTTAAAAAAAAAAAAAAAGACAATGTTTTTAAAAATGTACTCCTCCCTCCACTCTGTCCAAACATTTGCACACATCTGAATTTGGTTTTAATCACCTCTCTGGAGCCCTGGTCCAACCTGGCTACCTGCCTACAAAGTGATTTTTTTTTTGATCCCTTAAAAACGATGGTTACTAAAATATTGTCTTGCCCATCAGATTTTGAAAGCTAGTGGCCAAATTGACCACCAGCTCACAAACTGATTTGTCCCACCATGATGATGTTTATAACTTAGCCTGGACAGAAATCAAAATATTCGTTAAAATGTTGCCCATTTCAAACTGGTGGCATATGTTAACCTTAATACACATAATAAAGAAATTAAACATACTAACATACTAAAATGCCAGCAGAATAGGCCTTACGGTCTTTCGTGTCTGCTCGTTTGGTCAGCCCCCACCCTGGGTGCTGACCTTGCTGTCCCCCTCGCCTTCTCTGGCTTCTCCCTTCCCAGTTCCGGATATTCTTGCTGCATTGGATTTTGTTTCCTGAACCCTTCCCTGTACCTGTCCCACCCCCTTGAACCCTCCACTGTCTCTGCCTCCATCAGCCCCTAGGTAGTGTGCATTCCATGGCTCCACCACCCTCTCAGTGAAGTAGCACCTCCTCCTTTCTCCCCTGAATCTTCCCCCCTCCAGCTTCCACCCATGCCCTCTGGTGGCCCCTTCCTCCTTCCTTCGAAGCACCCTGACTGTTCCTCCCCTATTTACCCTCTTCATGTACCTGAAGACCTCTATCATGTCCCTCCGGTCCCTTCTCTCTTCCAATGTGTACATATTTAGCTCTTCGAGCCTCTCCTCATAGGTCCTGTCCCCCAAGCCCCAAATCATTTTGGTTGCCCTCCTCTGGACCCTCTCCAGGAGGTTAATGTCCCTCTTTAAGTGTGGCCTCCAAAACTGCGCAGTACTCCAGGTGCGGCCTCACCAAGCAGTTATACAGAGGGAGTATCACTTCCCTCCTTCTGGAGGTGATCCTCCTAGTGATGCATCCCAGCATCCTGTTGGCCTTGGCTGCTGCCCTCCTACAAGTCTCAGAGTTGTTCATCTTGACATCCACCACCACCCCCAGGTCCCTCTCAGCCATTGAGACTTGTAGTATTTCCCCAGGGTGTACACTTGGCCTGGGTTTCTGGCCCCCAGGTGGAGTACCTTGCATTTCCCTGCATTGAACCTCAGCTTCCACTTTCTAGACCATCTTTCCAGAGCCTCCAGGTCCCCTGCAGGGCCACCCTCCCTCCTCCCCATCCACCACCGCCCAGTTTGGAGTCATCTGCAAAGAGACTCATCTCATCCTGATTCCTGTCCTTATGTCAGATACGTGAGGCGTTGAACAGAAGGGGCCCAGGACTGATCCCTGTGGGACCCCACTAATGACCCTCCTTGGGGATGAGACTATCCCACCAACTATGACCCTCTGGGTCCGGTCCTGGAGCCAACTGCCTATCCATCTGATCATCTGGTTTCCCACCCCCATTTCTCCTAGCTTATCCAACAGGCCCACGTGAGGAACAGAGTCAAATGCCTTGCTGAAGTCTAGAAAGAGGACATCCACTGGTCTACCCAGGTCCAAGGCACTTGTCACCCAGTCATAGAACTCCACCAGGTTTGTCTGACACATTTCCCCTGGGATGAATCCATGCTGTCTATCGTCCAGGCACCCTGACTTATCCAGGTCCCCCCTAGCCTCTCCTTGACAATGCCCTCCATCACCTTGCCCACCACCGATGTCAGGCTGACAGGCCTGTAGTTCCCTGCCAGCTCCCTTGATCCCCCCTTGTGGATAGGCACTACATGCGCCACCTTCCAGTCTTGGGGCACCCACCCTGTCCTCAGAGAGATGGTGAAAAGCTCTGCCAGGGGTTTGTCAGGACATCTGCAGGATTCCTTCAGCACTCTAGGATGTAATTTATCGCCAGTGCTTTCTCGTCTTAAGGGGAGCTGAGGCTTCCCTCACTTCTCTGCTGTGATTTCCACTTCTGGTACCTCTTCTCCTGCTTAGCCCTCCCCCACCTGCCAGTGATGCCCCCTCCCCAGGACCTGCCCGATCCGTGGGGTCCCCCTCCTCATTATCTCTGTCTCCTCCCATGTGTGATGCAGCATCCCCATTTTCCTGGTGAAAACTGGGTGAAGTACTCATTTAGTACCTCAGCCTGCTCCCCGGGTCTTGTGCCCATCTCTCCCCTGATTTAATCCTGCTAATCTGCCCTTCACCCTTCGTCTTTCCCCAATGTATCTAAAGAACCCTTTTCCCTCTCCTAATTTCCCTGGCCAGGTTCTGCTCCTTCCTTGCCTTAGCCGCCCTCACCACTCTAGTGGCCCTTCTAGCCATCAGCCTGTACTCCTCGATCCCTTTCACTCCTTGAGCACTTGAATTTCTTATAGGCTGCTTTCTTTCCCGCACCACCTCCTGGACCTCCCTGGTCCACCAACAGGATTTTTGGCCCTACCGCATTTTCGTCTTACTCTTGCACAGGTGCTGGTGGCATCCTGCACCCCTCTCCTGATGATTTCCACCTACTATCAGCGTCCATGTCTGTCAATCCCATCCAAATGCTCCTAAGGATCCTTCCATTTCCTTAAAATCCGCCCCTGAGAGTCGGTTACTTCCGTCTTTGTGCAGCCTTCTACCCTCCTAGGTCCAGGCAGAACCAGACTGTGGCATGGTCACTCCCCGCCAATGGGTCCCTTACCTCCAGGCCCCCAATCTGGTCACTGTCTGCCAGGACCACATCCAGTACCCGTGCCTCCCTGGTCGGTTCCCTCACCTGCTGAGTTAGGAACGCGTCTTGAAAGACATCCAACAACCTCTGTTCCCTGGTCAGAGAGGATGTCATAAACATGCCAGGAACAGACTGGGAGACTAAGTCCCCTAACACCACCACCTTTCCTCTGCCCAGCCTGCAGTGTCTCCTAACATCTGCCACCAGACTGTCCTCCAGCTCCTCCGCCAGGGCAGGGGGTCTATACACCACTCCTATTTTTACTCTCTGCCCCCCCGTTATCAAGGTGACCCAAATCGCCTCCACGGTTCCCTCCGCCTCCTCTACTCCCCCTATGCCAATGCAGTTTTTGACTATCATTGCTACCCCTCCTCCCCTTCCTCCCCCTGTCCTTCCTGAACATAGTGTAGCCCTCCAGGTTCAGGTCCCAGTCATGTCTTGCAGTGGCCCAAGTTTCAGTGACCGCTGCCACATCCACTGCTCCCTCAGTTAACATCGCCTGGAGCTCAGGCATTTTATTGCCAAGCTCCTGGCATTTATGAGACTACCTTCCACCCTTTCCCTATAGTTCCATTTCCCTGCTCGTGTTCCCATGAGAGTTCTGTTTTCTCCTGGTCTGCACTTTGCCAGTTGGCCTTTTCCTGCAATCCTCCTGGTCCCCAGAGGGGGTGGAGACAGAGTCCCTCCTTTATCGGCACCCCCTTGACAGCCGTTTCTCCCATCCCACCCCCCTTCACAAGTTTAAACCCCACTTTTCACCAATGAACTCCTCTATTTTCAACTTAAGATATACATTTCTGTTTTACTTTCGTTATCAAAATGTAACAACAAATCTCAATATCCTACAACTTAGTGGGCTGCTTCTCCAGATGTTCCATCAGAACTAGAACATTATGCCAGGAAAGCGTTTCTTAGCAATGTATAGGATAATGTATGGGAGCCCATACACAACCACGATCTCATACCGAGTGGTTTCCATTACTACGAGGACCTCGATAGCGAAGCTCGAGAGGTCCCCTCCATCATGAAAACCACGAGGTATAGAGAATACCGTGGTTGTGTATTTGGGCTTTTATGTTTTGGCACCATACACTATAATGAAGAATGTATGGGAGGACTACCTTCCACCCTTTCCCTATACTTCCATTTCCCCAGCTCGCGTTGCCATGGGGATTTTGTATTCCCCCAGTCTGCACCTTACCCTTCAGCCTTTTCCCGCATTCTTACAGCTCCCCAAGGGATGGAGACAGAGTCCCTCCTTTATCGGACCCCCCCCTTGACAGCCTTTTCTCCCATCCCTCTCCCCTTCACAAGTTTAAACCCCACCTCTCATCAATGAACCCCTCTATTTTCAACTTAAGGATTTCCTTCCCATGCAAATGGAGATGGAGCCTATCTCTAGCATAGTAACATGCTAAAATGCCAGCAGAATAGGCCTAACGGTCTCTCGTGTCTGCTTGTTTGGTCAGGTCCCCACCCTGGGAGCTGACCTTGCTGCCCCCCCCCCCTGGCTTCTCCCTTCCCAGTTCCGGATATTCTCACTGCACTGGTTTTTTCTTCCAGAACCCTTTCCCTGTACCTGGCCCAACCCCTCCTGAACCCCTCCAGTGTCTCTGCCTCCTACAGCCCCCTGGGCAGCGCATTCCATGGCTCCACCACCCTCTCAGTGAAGTAGCACCTCCTCCTTTCTCCCTGAATCTTCCCTCTCAGCTTCCCCTATGCCCTCTAGTTACGCCCCCTTCCTTGGGGCACTTCTTTCTTTCCCTCCTATTTACCCCCCTTTATGTACCTGAAAACCTCTATCATGTCCCCCGATCCCTTCTCTTCCAATGCATTCATATTTAGATCTTTGAGCCTCTCCCCATAGGTACTATCCCCCCCATCCCAAATTATTTTGGTTGCCCTCCTCTGGACCCTCTCCAGGAGTTCAATATCCCTCTTTAAATGTGGCCTCCAAAACTGCACGCAGTACTCGAGGTGTGGCCTCACCAAGCACTTATACAGTGGGAGTATCACTTCCCTCCTTCTGGAGGTGACCCCCCCCCCCCAGCGATGCATCCAAGCATCCTGCTGGCCTTTGCCGCTGCCCTCCTATAAGTCTCCGAGTTGTTCATCTTGACATCCACCACCACCCCCAGGTTCCTCTCAGCCACTGAGACTTGTAGCATTTCCCCCCAGGGCGTACACTTGGCCCAGGTTTCTGGCTCACAGGTGCAGTACCTTGGACTTCCCTGCAGATCACCATTCCAGAGCCTCCTGGTCCCCCCTGCATACAGCCCATCCTCCCAGGTCTCCTCCCAATCCCCCATCAACCCATATCCTCTGGCCCTACACCACTCCCTGAGCCACTGGTTTATCTCCTCAATCTTCCTCTTGCGTTCCTCACTAGCCCTTGGCACTGGCATGATTTCCGAGAAGAAAACCATGCATCCTAGGTCATGACAGACCCTGGCAAGCTCCCGGAACCTTGCCTGTATCTCTAGTTCACTATTTTCCTCAATGTCATTTGTACCCAGGTGGATCAGTATGTCCAGGGAACCTCCACAATCCTTTTCCAGCTGATATACCTCATGCTTGGCCCTGTGCACCATTAGTCCAGGGAAGCATTTTGTTCCAACTGGGCAAGCTTCACCCTTCCTATCCCATTTGATACTCCTGATAATGGAATCATCCAACAGGAGCACTCTGACTGCCCCTTTTCCTCCATTTCCGCCTATGTCTCAGACATAAGGAAGGGTATCAGGAGTGAGATGAGTCTATTTGCGGATGACTCAAAACTAGGGGCGGTGCTGGATGGGGAGGAGGGTAGGGTGGCCCTACAGGGAGACCTGGAGTCTCTGGAAAGGTGGTCTAGAAAGTGGAAGCTGTGGTTCAATGCAGGGTACTGCACATGGGAGCCAGAAACCCGGGCCAAGTGTACACCGGGGGGGGGAATGCTACAAGTCTCGATGGCTGAGAGGGACCTGGGGGTGGTGGGGGATGTCAAGATGAACACCTCTGAGACTTGTAGGAGGGCAGCAGCCAAGGCCAATGGGATGCTGGAATGCATCGCTAGGGGGATCACCTCCAGGAGGAGGGAAGGGATACTCCCTCTATATAACTGCTTGGTGAGGCCACACCTCAAGTACTGCGTGCAGTTTTGGAGACCACACTTAAAGAGAGACATTAAACTCCTGGAGAGGGTCCAGAGAAGGGCAACCAAAATGATTTGGGGCTTGGGGGAGAGGCTCGAAGAGCTAAATATGTATACATTGGAATAGAGGTGGAACCGGGAGGACATGATAGAGGTCTTCAGGTACATGAAGGGGGTAAGCAGGGGAGGAGCAGTCAGGATGCTTCGAAGGAAGGAGGAGGGGGCAACTAGAGGTATGGGTGGAAGCTGGGGGATTCAGGGAGAAAGGAGGAGGACTACTTCACCGAGAGGGTGGTGGAGCCATGGAATGCGCTGCCCAGGGGGCTGGTGGAGGCAAAGACAGTGAAGGGGTTCAAGAGGGGGTGGGACAGGTGCAGAGGAAGGGTTCTGGAAGCAAAATCCAGTGCAGCGAGAATATCCGGAACTGGGAAGGGAGAAGACAGAGAAGGCAAGGGGGGCAGCAAGGTCAGTGGCCAGGGTGGGGGCTGACCAAACGAGCAGACACGAAAGACCGTTAGGCCTATTCTGCTGGCATTTTAGTATGTTAGTAGTAAGTTGGAGAGAGTCTGAAAGCTGGCTTTGCATGTTTGGGTTCCGGGGACAATGAACCCAGGTGGATCTCATCCAACACCTGTTTGATGAAAAAGTCCAGGTCGTCCAAATCAAAGTTTCTGGCTGGTGAGGGGTCTGAACCAGAGTCAGAGTCCAGGATTTCCCCCTCTTCTGGGGACAAACAGCTGGACACTGAGGGGGAACGGTCTTGTCGGTGCTTCTCAAGGGTGGCATCCCTTGATCTGGATCTGGCCCTCTTCCTCCTCCTGATGTGGTGTGAAGAGCGGGAAGCTTCCTTGACCAAGGATGGGGAGCGCTTGCGGGTGTCCTTCCTGTGTGCCCTGGGCTCTGCAGAAGGATGTCAAAGGTGGAGAAGTTGAGGATGAAGGCCCTATTGAGTGTTTCTGCGAGGTCTGGGGTCAAGTCTCTGAATGCGTGGCAGCGTCCCTCTGAGGCGGAAGACTGACCCTGCCCCATGGGTTGGCTGTGTAGGGCTCGAGATTCAGAGACATGCTTGCAGCCATTGCACTATCGCAATTGACGCAAAGGGTCCCAGAGAAAGTTAGCAACATAGGGTATCGGCATTTGTGGCATTTTCTGCTCCTAGAGAGCCTGTCCAATTTGGCTACAGACATGCTAGAGAGCCCAGTCAACAGCCTGGTGGGCTTAATGTGTCCCAGAGTATATGTTTTGCCTTTGGAAAAATCAGACTCTAGAGATGCGAGTTTCAGTCTAGCCCCTGAATAATATTGTTGTGTCTGTAGAATTAATTTTCTATACATTCCAATTTATATATTATCACCGCTTTAACCAGACTTGGAGAATCCAGCCAATCTCCTAGAGTACTGTCCTAGCCCCTGGCTGAAAATTGAATAGCTGAAGACACGTCGATGAGCAGAGCTCGCCAAGGAGAAGTGCCAAGCTCTGCCCTCTTCCCACACAAGCGTTAGGCTGAAAAGAGCGCAAACGCTCTACAAGGTTGCAATGACCGACAGGAGACTCCAAGAAACCAGCGGCTCCCTGTGTGGAGGTGTGTCGGCAGCCTAAAACTGCAGGCCGTCGACGCAAAAATCAATCCCGCACCTTGAGTCCATCGGCGAGCCTAGATTCGAGGGCTTGTAGCGTGGAGAGTTGAGGGCATAGTGCAATGCACTTAATCGCAGGGCTCCTGCGGGCATTCAATGGGTGCTCCACTAGTCCCCAGCCCCCGAGGCTGAAATCTGTTGGGGGGTCACCAAACATGGGAAGGCAGGAGGGAGCAGGGAGCCAGTCTGTGCAGCTTGCAAGGCTGAGATTGGGGTCCCTGCGCTAGCACTCAACAGTGCTGCCAAATTTTGTCTGAAAGTAGAGAAAAATCCATACTCACAGATGAGTTCTTCGGCTCCGTCACTCGTGTGACAGAGGTCATGCAGAGTTCCTATCACTCAACAGGCAGGAAGTAAACTGGCATCTGCAGGAAGTGACCGGGAAGGTACAGATGTCCTGCAGAGATTTGTCTACATCCTGCCTGTCACGTGGTATCAGGAAGTCCTCCCAGAAGTGATGAGCCCGGAGACCAGCTTTAGGAGAGAGAATATAGTGATATAAAGTATCGCTACCCCCTTCCCCGACACTCACCTGCACCAAGGAAGTGGACGTAGTCACTGCCAATCGAGTGCTCGGTCAAGCCGCACTCATGGTGGAGTGACTAGAGCACCCAACCCAGCAGTGGAGGGGGTTGAGAGGAAGTGGTCCAAGTCCCTCCTAGGGAATCAATTTTTTTCAATTTTAGTTCTTGTCCCTGTGTCCACACCCCTCAGAGTTGATTATAATGGTTCGAGGTCTGAACAGAAGCGCCCCACCCCTTCAAAACACAAGAAAACAATCTGGTGTTGCCACACACTGTATCGTGGAGCACGGTCTTGATGTGTGCGATTTCGTCCGTGACATTATGACCCCATCCCGAGGAGAAAAGGGGGTGGGGAGAAGAGAGTAAAGCACAGGGACAACTATCTGGAGTAATTGCAGGTGTGGATAGAAAATTCATGGTGTAGAGAGGCAAATGTGTGTTGGGAAGAGGCATAGTGGATGTGAGCGAAGTGTCTGGCTTCAAGGGAGGAATGTAGAGAGAAGACTAGAGAAAGCAATGGTGGGTGCAGGGTGGACAGTCCAAGGCAAAGCGGCAGGAGTGAAAGAGGGGGGCCAGTCTTAGGGTGGTCTTAGAAGCTGCGTTATACAGTGTCACCAAAGTCAGAAGACAGGGAGAATAATTTCTGGACAATAGCACGGCGAGCAGGAAGAGGGATGCAGTCTCTATTCCGGTATAATGCACAGAGTTTATTGTAAAGTTTTTGTGGATGGCATCCACGTGACCAGAAAAGTCGAGATGACAGTCAAGCCAGACTTCTAGGTACTGTACTTGAATGTGGGAACATCATCAACTGAGACCCCCATCCAAGGTGTGGAAGGAGGGGATGGCAGGAAGCTGAGCGAGCTTCTGCTTTGTGCCAAAGGTCACGGAGACATTTACTGCATTGAGTGGCAACTGATCAGACCTGAACCACTGCTGGACATTATTGAAGCCCAGTTGCAACCTGGCCATCAGATCAGAGGGGGAGGAACCAGAGGTGAACAGTACCGCATCATCAGCCTACATATGGATGTTTATGGCAGTGGTATGCACAATATTTGGCTACTACCACCTAACTCAGTATTCCTTTTAATTTACAGGTGTTCATTTACATTTAGAGAAATGGAAAAATGACCCAGTGCTGCTAAAGGTGAAATTCTTCTTATGGTACCACTTGGTGCACAGTTGTTTGCAAATAATGTTCAAGGGCAGAGCTGGGGGTGCATGTATGTTACAGTTTTGTCATAAGTTACTCGGCCACTACCACAAACATATACACTACTCAGCGATTGTGGAGTGTGTCGGACCAGTGGAGTGATTTTCAAGCATCGTGGCGTGACAATCGCATGGTAATCATGGGGAAGTCAGGGTACAGCCCCCCCGATGAAAGGTAAAAATAAATTGATTATGTCTAAGATTGATCAGAGATAGTCCGACACACTACACTATCTCCTAGTTCATTTTTCACTTTTTCATATTAGTTTTTTTATTGACCTATTGATGGTAGTTGTGTGATGTGACGGAGAAGGGGGGTTGTGGGGGAAGGGCACAGACCCCCCCCATAGCTGGGTCAGTTGCCACGCGTGTCTCGTCACCGTTACATTACGATTACATTTATAGCGGCGTGCGATTCATGTAGCTTTTGCACTACGTAAAATCAGGTGGTCCGACTCTCTCCACAATCGCCCACTACTGATGGGAGAATTGGGACTGAGAAAACGGTTTTGGGAAAAAATGGTTGGAATGTGGAAAAATTCTTAAAAAGCTGGAGTCTAATGCACGTAAAGACCTCTGTGCTGTATACGGTCTGCATGTGCAGCACCATCTCTCACTGACTCCAATGGAAAAATAAACACAATCTATAGAAATAAAAATAAATTTAAACTAGATGAGATTCACCACAGAACAAATGTGCAGACTATCCTGCTTTCAACCAACAAATACACAAACCCCACACCTTCCTATAGACAACAATACTCTCCTTCTCAATCCACAAACTGTATACATGCACCAAAAACAAATGAGAAAAATATGGACAATGTTTTCTTAGCTATGGGAGCTGAGACGTTAAACCGAGGTCCCATCTGCTTGGATTGGTGGTAGTTCAGAAGGATGTTAAAGATCCCATGGCACTTATCGAAAACAGTAGGGGGGAATTTCCCCAGTGTCCTGGCCAAATTTCCCTCATTCACTAAAAATACCACCAACAGCTTAATCTGGTTCGAGGTCAGTTGTCATTCATCTGTATCCCCCTCCCCCGGGTCGTGCCTGAAAATAGGCAGGATTTGTCTAGTGCACTTACCCGGTCAACAAAAACTAAATACATAAATAAAATAAACAGACACTCTGCTGCTACCATTCTAGAATGAGGAAAGTAGTTGTGAGAGGCACAGGGATTGTGTGTGTGTTTTTAAACGTTAATGGGCCAGGTTGGACATGAGACAGGGAAGATGGTTGGAAGGGGAGAGAGCTTATTTAATTCCCCATGTTGTTGGCAGGTTTGGTTGGGCACTTGACCTGTGAGGCAATTTGGGGGATGTGGACAATTTTTTTTTTTTTTTTTATTCCCTCAAGGGTCAGGCAGGGCACTGGATTAGTCAGGTTGCTAAGGGAGGGGGACATATTTTTTTTCCCTGAAGGGATGATGAGTATTACATCCGTCAGGTAGCTGGGTAATGGGGAGGGGTTTTTTTGTTTGTTTTTTAATTCACCGATGGGTCAGCCCAGTCACTGGACCATCAGGAAGTTGTGAGATGGGGCCAGATTTTTCGTATTCTGTTGGGCCAGACTGGGCATCAGAAATGATCTTCTATTCTACATAGAGGTTGACAGCAGATAAGGACCGCAAGGCCCATCCAGTCTGCCCATTTTTTTCTACCTTATGAATGAACAGTCCTTGTCTTACCAGTAAAGAACTCCTGTGCTTTGTAAAACATGTCTGGATGAAAATCATTATGTAAAACAAAATTATATTCTGCAGTCTATGTGCTACTATAACCTAACTGCTGTGCTCTATAAAATGTATGTAGAGCTCACACAGTAACTAGAGGACATGAGTGGAGATCGGAGGTGAGACTTGGGGCGGGGAAGAGAGACACGAAGCAGAAGGTAGAAAAATGGAACAGACTGCCCAGAGAGACGGTCGAAGCAAAAACTGTGACAGGATTTAAGGTTCGGTAGTAGGACAGTTAAGAAACTGTGGAACCCACATGTGGAAGACGGGGGCGCGGATGACCAGCAACCAGTGCTACCAGATCTCTAAATCCAGAGCAGCATAATGCCAAATGTGAAGATAGGCAGAGGAATGGGCAAAACAAATGGATGGACTTCCGGATCTTTTTCTGCTAACAAAATCTGTGTTTTTATTTTTATTTTAGATGCTGCTGCTCTGCATCCTTATGGTAGTATGTATCTCACTGCTGTCATGTTTATTTGCACTCTTGAAGGCAACTGTCGGACCGACTGCCTTGATCTTGTACTTACTGGTCTCTTGCTACCTTATTTCTAACTGACTGTATTGTTGTCATAAATTGTTCCGGTTCCCCTCTCCTCCAGGACACATCTGGAAACGACCTGTTTAAAGGCTCAATATGCCTCAACTGGTAATACTTCTGAAATAAATGCATTAACAGTAGCGCTACATTTCAATTAATGATAAGCAATGCAGTTGATTTTTAAACAGAAAACCTATGCCCACTTGTGGAAACAGTGAGGTAGACAGCCTCTCCAAAAGCAGTATTATTGCAAGAGCATCATCTCTTCTCCCTCGACTCTCCTCTACAATAGTTATCCACGCCGCATCCCTCGGGCCTGCCCTCCTCCAAGCTCACCTCATGTGCAACAACAGCCTGTTTGCCGGAGACTCAGCAGACCGGCGTGACCACACATCCAGCACAGTTTCTTAGACCCTGGCCGAAACGAAGTCCCCCGCATCTCCTTGCGGCCCGTCCGCCCCCGACCCACTGTGGAGCCCGTTGAATGCCCGATACTTACCAAAGTACTGAGATCCTGTCTCGCCAAATGCGGCTGTCCCAGAGTAACTCCCGACTCGTCCCCCGCCATCTTGGTCAAAAAGACTCTTAGTAGGCCCGCGCGTCCGCCTGACTGTTTCTCTCGCAAACACCAGACTGAATTATTTCAAAACAAATTCAAACTCCCGTTACCCATAGAGAAAACCGAAAACTGAAGTCAAATATATTATACTGCTTCGGTTATTAAGTAACACCTCCCCTGACAACTTTTGGTCGGACAAATTTTCACGGGATTAGAAAAAACCTCAGGCGAAAACGAAAGGCCCCCTCTCTGTACTGAATGATGCAACCCGCAGCCACAGACCAACCTGTGATTCCGCACAGAACTCGTCAAACAGTGCCGCCACGATGGGAGGGGGGAGCGCGGCCCGCGACGTCATCGCGCATGCGCACAGAAGAAGTGTGGCCCGCAGCTGCCAATATACGAAACAACTAACTGCAGGGTTTCCATACGCTATTCCGAAATGCTTCATGTTTAACGCCTGTCTCTGTTCACGCTACACCTCCCAGCTATTTGCCCAGTTGCGCTGGTGCTTGCAGGTGGTACCACGGCGGGAAGTGACGTCAGGGCCGACATGCCGTTGAAAAGATGGCGTCTATAGAGGTACTGCACAGAGAAGGTAAACAACATTAAAGCTGCTGTGGTGGATAGCGTCTTCATTAGGCACATAAAGTAGCCTGAGAATAACCGGCGCTCAGAGCTAGTAACCATGTATCCTGACTGACTGCCTGCATTGGAAACTACCTTCCCTTTCTGTATGTTCTAGGCAGAGGATCAGCTTTTCTCTTTGGGCTCCGAGGAGTTAGTGCAGTGGAGCTGCTGCGAGGTAGGTTCCTGGAGGATCATTTTCGTTTGCAGGGCCAGTCTGAGACTTGACCGGGCCACGCTCAAGTTCAGTGTGAAGGAATCGTTGAGTAAGGAGTATGGAACCCAGAACTATTTGTTATATTGAATGCTGTAGCATCGGCGGATGGTGGTGGGGTAGCAGAATGTTGCAGACAATGTTTTTGGATGTTGTCTTCGGTGGGCCCTTAGTAGCACCCATCAAATGAAATTGGCTAGAGTGTCCTGCCGAATGTTCACAAGATTCCAGCAAACTGGAAAAGTTACACATTTCTACAGTATGGAATGTGTCCTGTTATCTGTAACGGTTGGTTGAGACTATCTTTAAAGCCATGCCAGAAAGTTGGCCTTTTTGCTGTGGGTTTTGATTGGGGCCATCAGATCCCATTATTGGGGTAAGACACATGTAGTTTATGAGCTTGTGGCCAAACCGAGCTTTACGTATTGGCCGTCATTTTTAAGATTCTGTTAAGCATTAGGACTGTTGTGGGAAAAATCACTTTGTGGGCAGGTTGCCACTTCGTCACAGGCTTTTTTCCTTTTCTTTTAGTAGCAGTTAGCCATCTGGCTACTTGAGTTGTCCCACCCTGCCCATTATAAAACTGTTTAAGATTTAATTTTATTGTTAGACTTATTGTTCAGTCAAGCTGGGTCATTTGCTGACTAGATTGCAGGCTGTCAGTATAGCCCGGAGGTTAGAGCAGTGAGCTGTGAATGAACCTGGTACGTCCAGAACAGACAGCCCTTGCCCTGATTCCCACAGCCTCCACCAGCATTCTGTGTGATTCTGAGCAAATCACGTAACCTTCCAGTGCTCCCAGGTCACCCCTGAAAACTGACACGTGTGCCTTACCCGGTTACCAAAGAATAAAATAAAACATTGCAATGTGTTACTAAGGCAAGTGTATTTTGTTATTTCAGAGGTTAATACAGTTTTTTCCTTGATCTTCAGGACAGTGCCTATTGATATTCTTCTGGTTGATTATTTAGGCAGTATTTTATTTAGTTTTTTTTTTTAATTTTTTAATACAGTGGAAAACCTTTTGTTTCACTGTTCTAGACCGTTTCGTTCACTAATGCTGAAAACTATTTGGTTTGAGCAAACGTGTAACAGTACTGATTTTGTGGCATGAAGGGGCCCAGTCGCCAGCAAGAGAAATAGTTGGTATTGCACAAGTCTGTCCCTAATCTAAAATCTGAAGCAGTGCTATTCATTATTATTTGCCATTGACAGTTCTGGATCTTTTTTCCTTTAGTTTGTCTGCCCCTGTGGCTCATTTGGTAGCACGCTGTCTCTGGGCCTAGAAGATCATGAGGTTGTGGCACCACACCACGTACTTGGGATAATGCCCATAATGCAGCAGCCAGAGTATTCCCGGACCCCAACCTCTGCCATTGTGGGGCGAATGTTGGGGATTTTCGCATCTTCTCTGCCCCGAAATACTGTTTCACACCCCCACCCCTTACGCCGTTTTTCCTCTGGTGCATTTTAGATGAGAGTTTTTAATAGGGTATTCGGACTAGGGCCTCAATAAAATGAGGCATTTGTGTAGCTTGATGGCAGTCATTTTTAACCCCAAAACACTGTTCCCTGAGGTGGGTAGGGGGTATTTTGACTGCTGCGTTACTGACACTGTTGTGCTGTTCTGTTTATGAGATATTAAACCGAGTTCCTTCTGCCCATCTCTGGTCACTGTCCAGGTGGCTGTTAGTAAAGATCCTATGGCACTTGGTCGAAGAAAAATATTTGGGTTTCTCGCCAGGCCAGCATCTCTTTATCGATAAAACAGTCCTTGTGGCCCACTCCCCCAAGATGCATCTGGCAATGGACTATCATATCTCAGTGTGCCTTTCTGAGACAAACATTAAAAAATAAATATTGCCTATGCTGGCATAAAAGCCACCCTAGTTTAAAAGCCAGGCCACTGTCAAATCAGGTGTTGATTCTGTTCCATGCCATCAGTGCTGTCAAGCCAAATAGTCAAATTAACCAGCCTGGGAGTGGGTCCCAGGGTGGTAGCCTGGGTAAAACATTGGCTGGACAACAGGATACAGAAGGTAATTGTAAATGGAGTCCACTCTGAAGAAAGAGGGATTACTAGTGGGGTACCGCAGGGTTCAGTGCTGGGTCCAGTCCTTTTTAATGTTTTTATAAGTGACACTGCAGATGGACTGAAAGGAAAAGTATGCCTCTTTGCAGATGACACACAGATCTGCAACAGGGTTGATACACAAGGAGGCATGGAAAGGATGAGAAGGGACTTGGCAAGGTTGGAGGAATGGTCAGAAGTATGGCAGCTAGGATTCAGTGCAAAGAAGTGCAAAAAAAATGCACCTGGGAAACAAAAACCCAGGGGAAGATTGCACAATGGGGAGAGGTAATAACAACAACAAAAAAGGAAAGGGACCTGGGGGTAATCATATCAGATGACCTTAAGGTTAGCAAGCCATGTGAGAAGGCAGTGGGGAGGGCTGGGGGTATACTGGGATGCATAGGGGAGAGGCTTCACCAGCAGAAAACAGGAAGTTGTTATCCCTCTGTACAGACAGTTGGTGAGACCCCATCTGGAGTACTACGTCCAGTTCTGGAGACCCCATCTCCACAAGGATATTAGACAGGATAGAGGCAGTCCAGAGGAGGGCAACTAAAATGGTGCAGGGTCTGCAAGAGAAGCTGTACGAGGAGAGACGTAAGGAGCTTAATATGTATACCCTTGAGGAAAGAAGGAAGGGGGGACATGATAGAAACTTAAGTACCTCAGTGGAATCAACAAAGTCCAAGAGGGTAGCATCTTTCAGAAAAGAGATGTTCAAGAACAAGGTGACACGATTTAAAGATGGGGGTTCAGGGGCAATGTGAGGAAGTATTTTTTCACAGAGAGGGTAGTGGATGCATGGAACAGCCTTCCTGAGGAGGTTATGGGGTCTAAAACTGTGGGAGAATTGAAGAATGCATGGGTCAGACATAAGGCAGTTCTTGTGGGGGGTAGGGAGAAATAGGCTGTTGGTTAACTAGGATCTGCGGCCTATCCTTTAGGTAGGGAAATGGGCAGACTAGATGGGCCAAGCAGTCCTTATCTGCTGTCAAAGTCTGTTTCTCTGAACAGCTATTGGCAGTGCTGTGTTTTTTTGTTTGTTTGTTGTTAATCAGTTGTCTTGTTCTTTAGGCAACAGTATCGTGTCTCATGCAGGTGATCACTTTGGGTCTGAGCTTGTTGCACCATTAACCTGAAACATCACTGAAAAAGGTTAATACAGTACTTGATACAAGCAGGAATTGGAAAAATGTAGACGTACCTGGATTTTATCATCTCTTCCTATTAATGCTTAACATGAAATCTTAGTCCTCTCTCACTTTTCCCTTTACATAGATACTATCCACAGATAAGGGCCTATGGCCCACCCAGTCTGCCCATTTGAGCTTATAATTTCACTTTGTTTTCCTAGAAGTCTGTTGCCCCTTACCACTGACCTCTAGAATTCCCTTATGTGTATACCATGCATTCTTAAATCCCGTGATTGTCTCAGCTGCCATGACTTCCTGTGGCAGGGTGTTTCACTTTTCCGCCACCCATTCTGTGAAGAAATTCTTCCTCATGTTTCCTCTGAAGTGCTCTCCCTCCAACTTCATCCCATTCCCTCTAGTACTGGAACATCTTTTTCGCTGGAAAACAGTGTATTCCTGCACCCTGTTCCTCCCTGTAAGGTACTTGTGTGTCTTTGTCATATCCCCTCTCTCCCTCCTGTCCTCCAGGGAGTACATATTTAAGTCATTCTGCCTGTCCTCACAGGACTTGTGACGCCATCCCTGTAACATCTTTGTTGCCCTCCTCTGAACCTTCTCTACCCTGTCTGTCATTATGCAGGTAAGGTCCCCAGAACTGTACACTGCACTCCAGGTGGGGCTTCACTAGTGTCTTGTGTTGTGGAATTATGACCTCCCTTTTCCTGCTGGTGATACTATGCATCCCAGCATCCTATTAACTTTACCTACTGCCCTGCTGCACTGTTTCCCTACCTTAAGGTTATCAGAGATGATAACACCAAGGTCCCTTTCCTGCTTGGTGCATGCTGTATCCTCACCCCCCCCCCCCAACTGATATGATGATCCAGGGTTTTTGTACCCCATATGCATTATCTTGCACTTCTTTGCATTGAATTTCAACTGCCAAACCCTTGACCATTCTTCAAGCTTCTGCAGGTCCCTCCTCATTCTGTCTACACCCTCTGGCTTGTGCACTCTCTTACAGAGCTTCGTGTCATCAGCGACCAGGGAAATTCTGCCTTCTTGGTCCTGTACAATGTCACTGATGAAGAGGTTCAATAGGACTGGTCCCAGCACTGATCCCTATGGTACCCCCACTGGTCACTCTTCCCTCTCTGGCGTGACAGCCATTTACCACCACCCTCAGTGTCCTGCCACCCAGCCAATTACCTACCCATTGCACTATTGTCCTACCCACTCCCATATTCCCTAGTTTGTTTAATAGACTTCTGTGTGGCACAGTGTCAAAGGCCTTGCTGAAGTCCAGAAAGGCCATGTCCACTGCCCTCCCCTGATCCACCTCCCTTGTCACCCAGTCAAAATTATTCAATGAAGTTGGTCTGTCATGACCTCCCCACCCACCCCCGTGAAACCATGCTGCCTTGGGTCCTGTAGTCCATTGGCAACGAGATATTCCACCAATCTCTCCTTCAGAAGTGCCTCCATGATCTTCCCCACTACCGAGGTCAGGCTAACTGGTCTGTAGTTCCCCGCTTCCTCTTTGTTCCTACTTTTGTATAAGGGGACTACATCTGCTGTCTTCCAGCCTTTGGGTACCTTCCCTGTTTCCAGTGATCGACTAAACAGGATTGCCAGAAATTCAGCCACCACCTCTCTTAGTTCCTTTAGGACCCTTGGGTGCACCCCCATCTGGACCCATTTCTTTATTAACACTTATTCCTTCCAGTTCCTTCAGGACCCTTTCCCATGTAAAGGGACTTATGTCCATTTCTGTGCCGTTTCCACTCCTTGTACTCCTTTCAGGCCCATTATCCTCCTCTTCCTCAGTAAAGACTGAGCAGAAATGCTTGTTCAGTATGTCAGATTTACTGTTGTCATTCTCCACACGGCCCCCATCCTCCCCCTTCAGTCTCACTATCCCTCCCTTTGCCTTCCTTTTTTCACTTATGTACCTATAAAAGGTTTTGCCCCCTCTACCCGCTGATTTTGCGATGCGCTCTTCTGTCTGAGCTTTGGCTTTCCTTACTGACCTCCCTTTGCTTCTCCTGGTACTTTTCTGCCTGTGTCTTTTTGTATTGCCTGAATACAACTGTTTTGCTTTCACTTTCTCCTCTTCCTCCTTGGAAAACCATAATATCCTCTTCTTCCTTTTTCCCTTTTTAACCTGCTTGATGTATACTTCTATAATCCCTATTTTAAATATTGCCCACTGTTCCTCCACCTCTGATTACTGCCCCATTCTCATTAATGCTTTTTTTCAAGCATCTCCCCATTTTCCCAAAGTCTGCCCCCTTAAAATCCAGGATATGTGTTTTTGTGCGGTTTGGTTCTGCTCCTTCTGTGATTTCAAACCGCAGTGACCGGTGGTCAGTGTTCCCCTTGTGCTCCCCCACTGTTACCCCCATCACACTGTCCCTATTTGTGAGCACGAGGTCCAGTGTTGCCTTCTGTCGAGTTGCGATCATTCTGGAGTAGCCGGTGGCAGTATGTTCACATCTTTTAGTTGCTAGCCAGTGGTCATAGAGTCCCTGGGCCTGATTCCAGAAGGCATTACACCTGGCGCAAAGGCAATTTACCGCCCAGACCGATGGCGCAATCTTCTTGCACCAGGCATTTACACGGTGTGGCTTGGCGCCATGCCATATGTGGGTTGTGCCAAAGGTAGACTGCGCCACCCACTATGCCTGCAATGGCATGGTGCAAGGGTGGGTTACAACAGCAACTACACCCTATTCCAAAAGGGCTGCTGCTGTAACCCACCTACGCTATTCCAGGAGCCACTGTGGTGCAGCGGAGTTGGACCAGCAGGAGATGGTCTAAGGGGCATCCGTCTGTGTCGACAGATGCCCACTCCGCAGCACTGCGACACGCATATTGCCAGTCTCCCCGCACCCTCCCAACACAGACATGGCCCAGTCTCCCAGATGTCAGGGACCCCAGGATCATTCCACAAAGTGCCACCTGGCCAGCCCCGTGTCCCCTGGTACAGCAGTGTTCGGGGCAGTTCTCATGGCTACACTTCTATGGAGCCCAGGTCCATTGCACTGCTCCTATGGCACTAGCCTGAGGTTGCCGCAAGTCACAGGACGTAGCTGCTAGGGACCCTACCTGTCTTACATACTAACATACTAGAAGGCAGCAGAATAGGCCTAATGGTCTTTTGTGTCTGCTCATTAGCCAGCCCCTATTAAGCACTAGCTCCCCGGCCCCCAAGAGTGTCAACTTTGGCTTCAGTATACCCATGCATCTGTCCCTCCCCTCTGAAAGCCCTCCACTGTGCCCAGTTCGACTAGACTCCTGGAGAATGCATTCCGTGGCTCCATCACCCTCTCAGTGAAGTAATACCTTCTACATTCTCCCCTGTAGCTCCCCCACCCCCCACACTTCCATTCGTGCCCCCTTTCCTTAGCCTGAACATTTCTTTGGCTCTGCCCCTGTTAATTCCTTTCACACATTTTGAATACCTCAATTATGTCACCCGTCTCGCCTGTCCTCCAGCGAGTACAGCCCAGAGACTTCCACCTTTCCTCATAGGTCCTTTCACTCATGCCCCGGATCATCTTTAATGCCCTACTCCGAACCCTCTCCAACAATGCTATGTCCTTCCTTAGGTGAGGTTTCCAGAACTGCACGCAGTACTCAAGATGTGTCCTGACCAAGGCATTATATAGAGGAAGAATCACCTCCCTCTTCCTGGACGTTATTCCCCAGGATATGCAGCCCAGAATCCTGTTTGTCTTTGCCGCAGATCTTCTGCAGTTTTCAGTGTTGTTCATTCTAGTGTCTACCACTGCCCCCAGGTCCCTTTCACTCGTTGTGGCTTGCAGCGAGATCCCTCCCAGGGTGTATACATGACCTGGGTTTGTGACCCCCAGATGCAGCACCCTACACTTCCCTGGATTAAACCTCATTCCCCACCTCCTTGACCTGTCTTGGAATATGATGCAGGGTCCCCGGCATAGCACAATTCATATGCCCCTGCGAGTTGCGCCATGCATCTTGGAATCGGGACCCCTGTATGCAGCATTAAATGGGATATTCCACACCATATCAGCTGGTTGGGGAAGGTTTGTGAAGCCTCCAGGAATTGTATGATGATGATTTTTTTTTTTTTCTTTGCATCCTGTTTAACCTTAGAATTAAAGTTTCATCTGAAGGTATCCCACACAAGGAGACACTGATAAAATGGCATTCTGCACCACACTCGATCCAGCCACATTGGAATTGTCTCCTCATTCATCCAGCTGTTGGTTGATATTGTGACCTCAACTCTAGGTATGATGGCTGCTGCTTTGGGGATGCATTTTGTATAATAAAGGGGGATGTTTTTGGCCATCACAGCTAAGCATACTGTGTATTAGTTGTTTATACTAACATATTAAGATGCCAGCAGAATAGGCCTAACGGTTTCCCCGAGTCTGCTCGATTTTCAGCACCCACACTGAGGGCCGATTTTGGTGTCCCCCCAATCCCCCTTGGGTTATACTGTCCCCAGTCCCAGATGTTCCACCTGTATTGGGCCTGGTCAGGTTTACCCATCCCCTCTTAAACCCGTCCACAGTATCCATCTCTACCAGCTCCCTGTGCAGTGCATTCTATGGCTCCACCACCCTTTCATTGAAATTACATCTCCTCCTCTCCCCTCTGAGCCTGCTCCCTTCCAGCTTACACCCATGACCTCTTGTTGCCCCCCCCCCCCTTTCCTTTGAAACACCCGGACTGGGCTTCCTTTATTGATCCCTTTCATGTACTCAAAGACCTATATCATGTCCCCCCCCATCACTCCTCTCCTCCAGAGTGTACATGTTGAGCTCCTTGAGCCGCTCCTCATAGGTCCTCTCCCCCAGGCCCCAGATCATTTTGGTTGCCCTCCTCTGGACCCTCTCTAGGAGTGTAATGTCCCTCTTTAAATGTGGTTTCCAATACTGTACACAATACTCGAGGTGTGGCCTAACCAAGCAGTTGTACAGTGGAAGGATCACTTCCGCCTTTCTGGAGGTAATCCCCCTGGAGATGCATCCCGGCATCCTATTTGCCCTTGCCGCTGCCCTCCTACAGGTCTCTGAGTTGTTAATTTTGACATCTACCACTACCCCCAGGTCCCTCTCACCCTCCGTGATTTGAATCATGTCTCCTCCCAGGGTATACCTCTGGCCTGCATTTTTGACTCCCAGGTGCAGAACCGTGCACTTCCCCGCATTGAATTTTAGTTTGCATTTTCCTGACCACCTTTCCAGAGCCTCCAGGTCCTCCTGCAAGGCCACTCTTCCCCATCCACCACTGTACCCAGCTTTGAGTGATCTTCAAAGAGACTCATCTCACTCCTGATCCCCCTCCTGATGTCCAAGATATAGGCGTTGAACAGAAATGGCCCCAGCACTGACCCGTGGGGAACCCCACTAGTAACCCACCTTGGGGATGAGGCTAACCCTCCAACCACCACCTTCTTAGTACGCTGAGAGAGCCAATCTGCTATCCATCTTAACGACTGTCTCCCTACCCCTATTTCCTTCAGCTTAGCCAGCAGGCCACTGTGGGGTACCAAATCAAATGCCTTGCTCAGGTCCAGAAAGAGGACGTCCACTGGCCTACCCTGGTCCAGGGCCCTCGTCAGCCAGTCATAGAACTCAAAAAGATTTGTCTGGCACAACCTTCTTGTGACACAGCCATGCTGCATGTGGTTAACAGTGGAGTAGGCTTGGCTCCACCGTGATTGGTTGTTTATTGCTAGGCATGCCCACCTAAATGGTTGTCTTTGTCCATATTGCCAATGGCTCCAGGCTTTAAAGCAAACAAAGTAAATTTGGTGAGCAAAAAAAAAAAGCTGATGGAATACAGCAGTAGTATTGGATTCAAAGTCATTAGGCAACTTTTGATCCACAGTTCTGTGCTGCATTGTGGACCCCCCTCCCCGGCAGACATTTGTAGCCAGGTCTCTGCTGACTTTGAAGGTATGACCTTGGTAAGGGAGACAGCTTTTTAGAAAAACGAAGTTTTGAGTGGCTTGCAGATGTTTATGCTGTATTTATTCTTTTATTGAGGTCACAGTCCTCTTGCTTGTGGTACGAGTCGGTTGCTACTGTGATGTCACAAGCCAAGAATTCTGAGTGGGGTATTGTTTTAAACAGTAAAAATTAGGAGGAATGGTCAGTGAGTGAAAGACCTAAAGTCATCATTGATGGCAGTTGTAACATTGTGCAGTGGCAGTAGGCATATCAGATTGAAGAGTATATTGTATTAAAAGGGGAATTGCAAGCTGTAAGAGTGATGTGATTCTTCAGTTCTTTAGGGCACGAGTAATGCAGAACTTTTTAAGTATTGTCATGGGCACCTGTTAATTCTTTACAGACCCTCGAAAAGAGGGGGTGGAGTACTAATTTACGTTAAAGACACTATCTCAGCCTCATTAGTTAGGCAGCACCTTGACTTGTCCCTGGACTCAGAAGCAGTTTTTCTGAAGGTCACATTAGGTGGGGCTAAACACCTCACTATTGGCTGTATATACAGCCCCCCAACCAATGCCCTCGGCTCCCTTGATTTGCTCCTGAAGAGCCCTGTGGTGGACTCAGCTTCGGAGATTATCCTATTTGGTGACTTCAACCTAAGCTGGGCACAAGAGGCTAAGTCCGCAATAAACGGAGTCTTACCCGACTCCCACCTTGCTCAAATTATCTCCCTCCCAACCAGATTGAACTACAAATCAGGGAGACATTCCACAATAGACTGGGTCCTGACCTCATCCCCAAGTAACGTAAAGTTGGCTGGGACTCCTGGCAGATGCCTTAAGTGACCACTCACCAATATTTGCCATATGGAAGAATAATGGGATTAAAGTCCGCATCAATTATCACTGCCAAGGACTACTCTAACTTCCATCCGGACCAGTTCATTGGCTACCTAAATGGCATTGACTGGAACCCCATAAGACTTCTACCCAACCTGGAGGAAGCTGTCAAATTTTCCAAACCACCCTAACTGGTATCCCCGACCTTGTAGCCCTATGAAAACCCACAGGGTTAAGGGGAACTGCTATAAGTGGATCTCTCCCACCTAAAAGCCCAGATGACCACCCGGGACAAAGCTTGGAAAAAGTGCAGGAGAACTAATCTTCCTGAGGACTTAGTCAGATACAGAGCCCTGAGAAACCAATGCAAACAGAACATAAAAAGCTAAGAAAGATTATATCTCTAATCTCCAAAAACTAACCTGGAAACCCTAGGTTCTTCTGGTCACATATTAATGAACTCCTAAAGGGTCACAAAAATCCACAACCCGGCCCTATCTGGTGAGCAGGCAAGTACTTGATGAGGGCCTCGCATACGCAGAGGCCCTAACGACTACTTTACTTAATCTGGATGCATACAAGGTGGGGCACATAGACAACGGGCATAAGCCATATGAGCCTCTGCCCCGTGAACTTGACCGCCCACAGTTTCATCTGCGGATGGTTAAGGTAAAGGAAGTTCTGCTTATCCTTAAATCCCTACAGGCGAGAGGCACTGGAGGCCCTGATGGGATCCAGCCAAGAATCCTTAAGGAAGGGGCCCCAGCTCTAGCGAAGCCACTAACCTGGCTGATAAACCGGTCCTTCTTGGAGGGGTTGGTCCCCGAACCATGGAAACAGGCCATAGTGATTCCCATTCACAAGGGAGGGCCTACTGAGCCTATAGGGAACTATAGGTCTATTTCCTTGCTGTCTGCAATAGCGAAAATACAAGAGAAGCTAGTCTACTCCCAACTTCGCGAATACTTGGAAACACACCAGGTAATCTCCTCGTCTCAGCACGGCTTCAGAGCCAAGCATGGGACAGATACTGCCCTAACCAAATTCTCAGCGGATGTCCCGTGCAATACTGATTCAGGGGCCAGTACAGAGCGGTATTTATTGACCTCTCCAAAGCTTTTGACTTGGTAAATCATAATCTCCTCTTGCATAAAATGAGCTATAGGCCTGGACACCCATGCACTAAGTTGGTTTGAGAATTACCTCACTGACCGAACCCAGAGGGTCAGGTGGAGGGACAATGTTTCTGAACCGCACAGCTCAAGAGGTGTACCACAGGGGTCAATACTCGGCCCCCTTCTCTTCACCCTGTTCATAAATGACCTGCACTTACACTAGAGCAGCAGCGCCATCCAATATGCGGATGATGCTTTTGTCATTTACCGAGCTCCTGATGTAAAGGAATTGAAGATTGCCCTCCAAGAGGACATCCTTCAGATGGAGGACTGGCTCACATTGAACAAAATGGTATTAAACACCAGCAAAACCAAGACGATGCTGTTTGGGCCCAGATCCCTGGCATCTGGCTTCGATGCTCCTTCAACTGCAGTCCAGAGGGGAGACAAACTCGAGGTGGTTACCCACACGACTGCCTCGGTCTAACCATTGACCAGGGCTTCTCCTAAAAAATCACGTGGACCAACTCACCAAAGCCATCCATGTGAAACTCGGCATCCTCTATAGATTAAAGGACCAGATTATCCCCGTAGCCAGGGTTGCCATTGCAACCAGCGTCCTACTCCCTAAGCTCACCTATGCAACCTCCATTCTACACGGTGTGGCCTCTACGGAACTAAGCCGGTTCCAGACCTTATACAACAAGATCGCTCGGTTTGCCACAATGTCCCACCCTAGAACACACCACTGTGAGGCCCAGGCCAGGCTCAGGTGGCCGTCACTGGAAGCCCGCCTCATCTACCCAACTCTTTGCCTGGCTTCAAAGTTACTGGGCCCCTCTCCTCCCCCTAGCCTCAAAGGGCTAATCACGGTCAAGATCCATTCATAGGAGCCTCCGCACCTCAGGACAAACTCTCCTCGTGGTTCCTAAAACAAGGACTAAAGCTGGGTCCAGATCCTTCAGCGTTCACAGCCCCTTCCAGCTGGAACAACCTCCCACAGGAGGTAAGGGAGGCCGGTCGGCCCCTGCTTCGGTCCAAACTCAAGCCCACCTGCTCAACAGGAGTACTTGCCAATGCCTTAGGACCTGACCTCCCGTCCACCCCCTGATCCCTCTTAGGAAGGTGACCTGACTCCTAGCGCAGTAGCTGTTATCCCGTGCTCTCCCTAGATCTTCATGTTTATGTGCATGCAACATGTTGTTTTATTTCCTACTCTGGAGGTCTCTCTGACTGTATGTTCCAACTCTTCCTACTCTGATTGTAACCCTATGTAATCCAGCTCTGTAACACAATACGTCATCTATCAACTTGTACTGTTCTGTTACTTGTATGTTATTTTTACCCCCGGGTCGCCCCTGAAAAAGGGACCTCTGGGGCCCAGTGGGCCTACCCGGTCAACAAAATTCAATAAATAAATAAATAATTTAAGGGAGAATAATGAAACCACCAGTTTGCTTTCTCAATATATCAGTGCTTATACCTGATACTAAGGTAACAAACTAAGGTCCCCAGTGTTCACTTTCTGTCCTTAACCTGCCGTTGTGACATGAACACAGACTGCCTCTGTCATCTCTCCTGTTTGCTTAACGGAAAACTGCTGGCAAAAACTGAATAAATGTGTGCGTATATATCTTTTAATTCATGTTCTGAGCTTCTTAATAGCAGTCATGTGCCTGCGGTTGTGCAAATGGTTTAAATCAATTTTCAATTAATTGTACCCATTATTTTTTTGGGGGCAACCCTTTGCAAGAGTGGCTTTTTTTTTTTTTTTTAGCTCTGGCTTTACATTTCCCACAGTGCACTCCCGTTCGTTAACCATCCCCTACCACGCCACCAGTGTTGGTCAATCCACCTTTTCCTACCGCTGTCCTAATCTTTGGAATGCACCCCCCCCGTCTCTGTAATGTACCTTCTCCCAAAGCTCTCTCTTCACGCCTGTGTATTTATACATGCCAAACCTGCTGACCCTCTCCAAAATATAGTTCTACTTAAAGCCTTGCACCACCCCTTTGCCGTGTTGCAATTATTCTGCTCAGTATGGCACTCAAGATTAACTTCTACAGTACATAGTCACTATGTCTGCATTTCGGTACCCTACTGCTACATTGGATTTCATGGTTTCCAGGTTGTACCCAATTATTATCTTCATTGTTGCACTACCTTGACTGTAACCACCTGTTTCTTCTGCTCATTTTTTATCGTATGTGTATGCATGTATGGACACACACATGTTCTTTGCAAAAAAAACTACATTAATGCATCAGTTAGGGTTAATGTCAAACTGTAAAAAGGAGTGAAATTCAACATTGGGGTTTCCAACCCTAACACCCTACTCCCACCCTGCACAAACCAACAGGCATCGGTGGTGTGCCCCGGAGTCATCTGCCCTAACGCCACCCCATTCTCCTTATACTGCATCCATCTCCACTTATTTACTTATGGAATGGGGTGAGTGTTAGGCTGGACTTATTAAGGCACACCCACCGACACCTGTTGGTGTGCACGGCGGGGTAGGTGTTAGGTTGGAAACTCTGTTTCATTTTCCTCCTTTTTACGGTTTGATATCATCTCTGACTGATGCATCAACATATATATATATATTATATATTTTTTTTCTCTCAAAGAATTTCCTTACTTTTGTAGATGATATAATACGTCCCACCCGAAATATTTCCCCAAGAAACCACAAAATCGGCGTCTATCCAGATTTCTGTAATTCCACTGACCTTGTTCGGGAAGGTGGATTGTCAGAAAGGCCATATTTAAAAATTGGGTGTAAAAATATGAAAAAAAAATGGCAGTTATGCTCCAAAGTTGAAAACACAAGCAACATTGTGGCTGCTTAAGTTCAAGAAGACATTACACCATTTCATTTGCCTAAATTAATTTATTCATGTAAAAAGCCTCAACGTTTCACCTCATGACTTCTGGGTGACTAAATGGAAAATCATAAACAGTTTTTCATAGTTTCGGTCTGCTATAACTAATCATCAGTTTTTGGATATTTGCAATTTCCTTAACAAGTGTGTTGTGCTACATAATGTACTGTCTTTGTTCTATAAAAATTTTTTATTATATTCAGAAATGAACTAATATTCTGCAACTACAGAATTCCAGTTTAATTTTCTGCCATCTGTTCTCAATAGTGCATCAAAAGTATACTACCTTCTTGTTTTTAACTGTCTTCTATGCCTAATCTTGCCTGCTTCAGTTGAACAATAATAGTTTTTGTTGTCTTTTGTATGAAAAAACATAATTAAAACCGTTCTCAGTATTATTCAAAATGTTTAAAATGTATAAACTATTTTCTTTTTTTCAACCAGACTGAGGCCCTGTCCACACTACACAGCTCGGGCCCAGTAATGGATGTAGACCGTTACCGCTGGGAAGTGGTGCAGTGCGTCCATACCATGGCAGTGTCCGTTACGGGACCGGTACCGCTGGTCCACACATTGGTAGCCGGGCGACTGTTACGGCGGCGCCCAATCCCACAATGCAGCCCGTGCTGCGCTTCCTGCCCTGCAGGAACGTTACTGGCCCACACTACCACAGGTAACGCTACCAGGGATGTGGGATTGTTTTTACAACCATTGTTGAAAACTACCTCATGGTTTCAATAACGGTTACGGTAAACGCCTCCCATAACGCTATAAGTGTAAACGCAAACCATTGCGGTAACGGTTTGGGCACTCTGTAACGTTACAGAGGCGTAGTGTGGACAGGGCCGTAGTCATGAACCTTAAGATAATTTTCTTTATTAGGTACATCGGTTATTGTTTATCACCAGCATTTCACTTCACCTACAGGTGGATGAAACATGATTAGTCAATTAGATTTTTGTCTTAACCAAGCAATACTTTAAAAAGTGTATGGTTAAAAAAAAAAAAAAAAAAGGCAGTTGTATACGTTTCAAAAATGCTGATCTGTTATGTGTGAAACGATCTATCGGCATGAATGCTCATCTTTAACAGAAATATTAAATCCATTTTCAATTTGTCACATTACTGGACTTAAAACAAAAAAAAAAACTTTAGTTGATGCAAATGTTTTAACCAATAAACAGTAAAGGTTTTAAACTCGATATATTTTTGACAGTTTGGACCTGTAAAAAGCCCAATAGTTTAAACCGAATGTAAGTAATGCTAACTTCTTATGTCCTTCACTATCCATGGTAATTTACAAGCTTTCAATTGGCCATTTAAACAATCGCTCTCTCAACTACCTGCTAGGTTAAAGTAGAGAAGTATTTTAATACTTTTCTCATCATATCCCACTGTGGCAGTTGTATGTTAAAATAGTATGACAGATTTTTTTTATAAGTGAAATGCTGACTTACTTTTTACTTTGTGTTTGTGTAGATCCCCCTCGTGGTACAGCGTTCAGAAGTAGTAGCAACTGAACACCCTCCCCCTTGTACCCACAGGGAATTGCGTGTCGATGGTCATTACATCGGCAACTGTTGTTGTGGCAATGCCATTGCTAAGCAAATGTGGTTCCCTGCTGGCTAGCCGTGCAATCAGTGGTCAACAATAGACTAAAGAGAACTCCGTTTCATTTGTGTTATTAGTGTGTCCTTACTTGTTTGCATACAGTTATATTCACTATCGTATTTTAGTCCTTAAATTTGCCCCAACCGTGTGCAATGTGTGCCAAAAATCAACTGTATGTCCAATACAACCTCTGATCTGTTTAAATAATTTATTGTCTTCTCGTGTTATCTTGTCAAGACAAACAAATATAACTAGGTGGACATCAATAATGTCAAAATCTATTTCATTTATTTTTTTGTGCTGGTCCCCCCAATCCTCAGACCTGTGACCTGCCATCCTGCCCACCCATGCCCAGTCATACCCTCCTGAGTGGGGCCGCCGGAAGGGCTCCCCCTCCCAAACGGACACTGTTGGCAAGCCCCTGGGGCCCCCCCACCCCACTCGCTGGACGTCTAAGGCAGTGGATATGGCAGCGGCAGAGTGGGTTGTCATGCCAGGGGGGCCCACTTTTTCCAGTGCTTGATCCCTGGGGGTTGGGAACATGCAGTGACGTCCAGCGTCCGCCCCGCTCCCGTAATATGACAGCGCCGGTCACAGTGGTACCCCCAGGCCCTGCCAGGGGTCCATTAAGTGCCAGACACTCTACCCTCTCTCCGGAGAAGGAGAGCAGTCCTCAGGACGACGCTCGATTCTGCTCCTGCTGGCCTTCCGACTCCCGGGTCAGTTCCCAAGCCCGGGTCATTGGCCTTGCAAGCGAAAATCCTAGTGCTGCACTAGCAGGCCAGCCCCATCAAAATCCGTATCTAAAGAGAGAAAATAAAACTCTAGGGCATTGTCATTCTCAAGCTGAAAACCCCATTGAACTGCAGCTTTTTTTTGTCTTGAAAAATGATCTTTCTCTCTCCTGGGCTGGTCTCTGGGCTTCCTTATTCCTGGGCTGCTCCCTCTTGATGTCAGTGATAGGCAGGTTCAGAGCTGCAGCTGGGGGGGCATAAGAAGCCCTCAACTTCCGGATACCACCAGTCTACTTCCTGCGTTTGGTGAAGCAGGTACTCTGCAGCAGAGCCCTGTCACTCGGGTCAGGGCTGAAGATTTTCTTTACACACATCGGGAGTCATTGGTCACCATTTGGCAAGCCTGTAAGTTGAAATCTTGCTCAGGGGAGGTATCCTCTGTGAGATCCAGCCTTAGCCTTAGCCAGATGATCAGATGGATAGGCAATTGGCTCCAGGACCGGACCCAGAGGGTCGTAGTTGGCGGGATAGTCTCATCCCCAAAGAGGGTCATTGGTGGGGTCCCACAGGGATCAGTCCTTGGGCCCCTCCTGTTCAACACCTACGTCTCTGACATAAGGACAGGAATCAGGAGTGAGATGAGTTTCTTTGTGGATGACTCAAAACTGGGGGCGATGGTGGATGGGGAGGAGGGGAGGGTGGCCCTACAGGGGGACCTGGAGGCTCTGGAAAGATGGTCTAGAAAGTGGAAGCTCGGGTTCGATGCAGGGAAATGCAAGGTACTCCACCTGGAGGCCAGAAACCCGGGCCAAGTGTACACCCTGGGGGGGGGGGGATACTGCAAGTCTCGATGGCTGAGAGGGACCTGGGGGTGGTGGTGGATGTCAAGATGAACAACTTGGAGACTTGTAGGAGGGCAGCAGCCAAGGCCAACAGGATGCTGGGATGCATCGCTGGGGGATCACCTCCAGAAGGAGGAAGTGATACTCCTCTGTATAACTGCTTGGTGAGGTCACACCTTGAGTACTGCGTGCAGTTTTGGAGGCCACACTTAAAGAGGGACATTAAACTCCTGGAGAGGGTCCAGAGGAGGGCAACCAAAATGATTTGGGGCTTGGGGGACAGGATCTATGAGGAGAGGCTCAGAGAGCTAAATATGTACACATTGGAAGAGAGAAGGGACCGGGGGGACATGATAGAGGTCTTAAAGTACATGAAGAGGGTAAATAGGGGGAGAACAGTCGGGGTGCTTCGAAGGAAGGAGGAGGGGGCCACTAGAGGACATGGGTGGAAGCTGGAGGGGAAGATTCAGGGAGAAAGGAGGAGGTGCTACTTCACTGAGAGGGTGGTGGAGCCATGGAATGCACTGCCTAGGGGGCTGGTGGAGGCAGAGACGGTGGAGGGGTTCAAGAGGGGCTGGGACAGGTACAGGGGAAGGGTTCTGGAAGCAAAATCCAATGCAGCAAGAATATCTGGAACTGGGAAGGGAGAAGCCAGAGAAGGCGAGGGGGGCAGCAAGGTCAGCACCCAGGGTGGGGGCTGACCAATCGAGCAGACTCGAAAGACCGTTAGGCCTATTCTGCTGGCATTTTAGTATGTTAGCTTTGCACACTACACGGGCTGGTCTCGCCTCTCGAGAGCCATTTTTTCCCGCGCACTAGCCCCATAGAAGTCAATTGCTGGGGGGAGAGAGCTCGAGGACTTGCTAAAAGGAGAGGCGCGATGGGGAAGAAAGGCGTGATCGCTTCAGGGACAATTGCAATCGCTAAAACGGCTCCCCCGGTGTTCTAACTGCCGTTTTTAGCGGTCGGAGCTTGGGCAGACCGCTTCCGCTACCTTGCACACAGGGGACCTCCTTTTTGGCGCTAGATGAGCCTCAGGGCTAGTGTTTCTGTGCGCTAGGCGGCCCTGTCTTATCGGAAGGCTCATTGCACCCCCAGCGTCAGCGACTGGAGCAACTAACTGCAGCCAGAAGGAACTAATCAACAGAATAGTTACAATTAAAGGGGCAATCCCCCTCCAGCCAATTAATTTGAGGGTTGGCTTGCTTGTGTGAAGAAGACAGGTATTTAAAGGGACCAAGCTGCAATTTGGCTTGTCTGAGGAAGACAGGCATTTAAAGGGGCCAGGTTGCAATTAAAGGGGCCATTCTCTCTCCCAGCCAATTAGTCTGAAGGTTGGCTTGTGTGAGCGCTGCACTTGTTAGCGGTCCTGGTTTTGTGTCTCAGAGGGACTGTTACTACAGCCAGAAGGGACATCCTCAGCAGCTGACTAGGGGCATATAGACCTGTTTATTTACCGCTCTGACCCCGCAGCAAGGAAAAACTGTAGAAGATGGCTTCGGAAAAATCAAGTAGAGGGGGAAAAAAAATGCCTACGCTACAAGTCCCCTCTCTTGATTACCTTTGCTGGCTCACTCTGCCTCACTTGTGAGAAGGCAGCGGCAGCGAGTGGGGTCGACACAACGGACACCAGTTTGTTGCAGGCAAATGGACAGGAGAGGTCCGACCGGCTTACTGAGCGGAGCACTATATCCAGGGACACCCCCCCCCCATCCCTTGACCCCGAGCTCATAGACAGGTTGAACAGAGCCTTTGCTATGGACCCCTCTTCCTTCGAGTGGCACCCTCCGGGGTCACCAGATGCGAGGCAACACAAGAAAGCCAGGAGAAAAAGGACCCCCTCCTCATCCTCCTCTGACAAGGGGGGGCCTTCCTCTCGCCGCTCCCGCCCCAAGAAAAAGTTTAGAGAACAGGACAGATCTCCAGAGGAGGACAGTCACCATCTTTCTAGCCACAGGCACAGGAAAAAGGTCTCGTTCAAGGAGCAGAACAAGGGGCGGACATAAGGGCAGACATCACAGGGGGTACTCCTCAGGCGACGACTCTTCCACCAAAGAGGGAGAGATAGTAGATTCCTCCTCCGATCCTGATGACTCACCGTCCAGAAATTTCAACCTTGATGACCTAGATTTCTTTATCAAAAGGTCATATCTGAGATTCACCTCGGTTCTCTCCCCCCCACCGGTCTCTACGCAGCCAAAACAAGCTTTCCACCTGGTGTCCGCCTCTAGGCCTGCTACAGCTTTTCCCATCCCTCCCGCCATCGAGGACTTGCTAAAGGAAGAATGGCAGGGCCCAGAGCATGCTTTTCTGGTTCCCAAACGGATATCCAAACTTCTGAAGTTTGACAAAAAACAATTAGAGAAGTGGTTAGACTGCCCCAGGATTGACACATTGATTTCCAACCTGACCAAAAAATCCGTCATCCTAGCTGAAGGGGGGGGCTTCGCTAAGAGACCCAGTGGACAGAAAAGTGGACTCATTGCTCAAAAGAGCTTTTCAAGCCTCGGCAACGTCCCTTAGGGCCGTGGCAGCAAACCTGTTCTCCGCCAGAGCTGCCTTATCTTGGGCATTGGATTTAGCGTTTCAGTTCGCAGAACATCCAGATAAGAATTCTCCCATTATCCAACAACTAAAGTTAATGGGGTTGGTCTCCGCCTATGCGGCGGATGTGTCAGAAGAAGCAGTCAGGTGTGCCGCACGGGCCATGTTTTACCAAATCTCTGCTCATCGCAACCTATGGCTCCGGGCATGGCACGCGGATGCTTCCTCGAAGAGCCATTTGGTGACTGCACCATATGAAGGCAACCTCCTGTTCAGGTTGGCACTGAAGGAGGCGGTGAAGGAGTCTGGTGAAACCACGAAGGTGCATATGCCACAGTCTAGGAGCCGGGGCAAAGCCTGGCCTTCAGGCACAAGGTGTATTTTTTTTTTTTTTTTTTTTTTTTTTTTTTTTGTGACAGGTTTCAACAAGGGTCAGAATTCCAGTTCTTCAGGAAAACGGCCATGGTTCTCCCAACACCAGCGACCTTTTAGGGGACGTTGATCAGGCGGAGGAGGGAACCTCTGGGATTCAGGATCCAGCAACAAGAAAACACAATGAGGAAATGCGGGCTCATCCTCGAGTAGGGGGGCAGACTTTCGGATTTTCTCGAGGAATGGGTCCAAACAACATTGGACAGATGGGTGCTAGACATTATCCGCCAGGGATACTTAATAGAATTCGAGTCCAAGGCCCCATTACCACATGTGGTGCCCTCGCCTGTTTCAAACAACTCGTCCAAAAGGCAAGCCACACTGCAGGCCATCACAGATCTTCTGCAAGCCGGGGCTGTCGAACAAGTTCCTCCCCACAGAGCTCAACCGGGGGGGGTCTACTCTCTGTTTTTCATTGTGCCCAAGCGCACAGGGAGTCACAGACCAGTCCTAGACCTCAAGTTTCTAAACTGCTTTGTGCGCAGCAGACCATTCAAGATGGAAACATTGGCCTCGATTGCCAAGGAAGTCCTGCAAGGAGACTTTTTAGCATCCATAGACCTACAAATTGCCTATCTGCATATCCCGATTCACAGCAGGCACAGGCAGTACCTGAGGTTCAAGCGGGGCAGTCATCACTTTCAATTCAAGACTCTCCCGTTCGGACTGTCCTCAGCCCCAAGAACCTTCTCGAAGGTCCTGGTAGCAGTAATAGCCCACCTATGGAACCGGGGGATCCAGCTATTCCCTTATCTGGACGACATCCTCATCAAGGCTCCACAGCTGGACCAAGCAGTACAGGCAGTGGCGGATGTAGTCCAGTGCATCACGGTTTTCTAATCAACCGGAGGAAGAGCTCCCTAATTCCGAGTCGGAGCCAGAGCCACCTGGGAGCGGAATTCAGGACGCAGATCAACAAGGTATCCCCCCCCCGACTTAAAGTTCAGGGACCTGTTAAAACTCATCAGCAAATTCCAAAGGGACAATCAACTACTGGCTCAGGCCTTCTTACAGCTTATCGGTACTCTAGTGTCCCTGGCAGACTCGGTTCCATGGGCTCTGGTACACATGTGACCCATTCAGAGTAACCTGCTCAAGCTGTGGTCCCAGTCCAGCCACCTGTGGCTCCACCTCATCCCAGTGTCACAGCAGGTAAAAAGCGCCCTTGCATGGTGGTCTCTGAGAAAAAACGTGATGAGAGGTCGAGACCTAGGCCATCCGCGTCAGATAAGGATCACAACAGACGCAAGCCTCAGGGGGTGGGGGGCTAACCTACAACAGACATCAGCCCAAGGCAAGTGGTCCCTGACGGAATCGAGGTACAGCATAAATGTTCTAGAGATGAGAGCAGTTTGTATGGCCCTAAAGCACTTCCATCAGCAAGTGCGCACCAGGGATGTGCTGATTCTAACAGACAATGGAACAGCAATGGCTTACATCAACCACCAAGGGCGGAAAACAAAGAACATGAACAGTTATGGCATAAGGGCCGTGAGGCCCAGCAACTATATACATTCTGGGAGGGTGCCCGGAGCCCAGCCCAGGAGAGAGAAACAGAAATTTGGGTACCTGTAAATTTTATTTCTCCGGCTGGTCTCTGGGCTCCGGATGCCCTCCCAGAATGTATATAGTTGCTGGAGGCCCTTATGCCATAACTGTTCATGTTCTTTGTTTTCATAGTATTGCCTCAGAGAGACTGCATTAATAACGACTGGTGGTATCCGGAAGTTGAGGGCTTATGCCCCCCCCACCCCTGCAGCTCTGAACCTGCCTATCAGTGACATCAGGAGGAGCAGCCCAGGAATAAGAAGCCCAGAGACCAGCCGTCGGAGAAATAAAATTTACAGGTACCCACATTTCTGTTTTTTCATGACTCGTGATCTGAAACTTTTTTTTTTTTTATATCATGTGCTACAAAAAAAGAATTCTAATGTTGAAATACGAAACTTAAAGGGCTTTTTCTAAAACATGTAAGTGCAGAATCCAGCTAAGGGGTTGCAATCAGCCCCTCCCTGTTCTTCTCACAGCATATAGACATCACTACTAACGCCGTTTAATTTTAGTATCAGTTTTGTGCATTGTTCTTATCTTGTGATGTATGAGTAATGATCTGTCTTTTTTTTATTATTGTTTTGTAAATGATGTATTTGAATGTTCATGTACTAAAATTGGAAAATGAATAGGGGGAAAAAAAAAAATCTGGATCCTCTACCAAAACGGGCACTGTCTCACCCTTGAAGCACTGAACCTGGCAAGTAACAGCTTGATTGCATCCCTTATAGACTATGGACTGGTTATATATGGATCTGCAGCCGACACGGCACTCCGGCGAATCTCAGTTGCCCTAAACAAAGCCTGCTGCTTACTCACAAATGCACTAAAACTCACACCTGCAAACTCTATACCCGTGCTGACTGGCTCCAACTTAACGACAGAATCCAATATCAAACCTGCTTTCTCGCCAAAAAAACATGCTTTCTCCTGGGGTGCTGAGCCTGCTGTCTCTACCGTTAAACACCAGACAAACCAGGAGCTCCTCCACACAAACTTTCCATGTGCCCAGATGCCGCACAACCATGGCTCAATACATGCATTCTCGCACATGGCATCATGCTAGACAAATGCATTACCGCCTAACATCTCTGGCACTACAACACTTAGTTCCTTCAAACATGGACTGTGCCAACACCTCATTGATACAGGTACGTGCAGGTGCCCCTGCTGAGTCTATCCACGGAACTGCATACTAGTTCCTGCACTTCCCTGCCTCTATCCTTACAGGATAGTCACCCTCCACCCCCTGGACCACTATCCTTGTCCCTGCCCTACCCATATCGTCTTCCCTCACTGTCCCGCTTACTCTGCCCTCCTCTCCTTTAATCTGCCTTCCTTTCTCTTGCTCCTCCTCTTGACACAGGCATACTTTGTACAATGTCTCAGCTTACCCATTCCTTGGTTGGACTTATGTAAGCACCATGTTAATCATTCACATTATCTGTATACTGTATTCTCTCTTTATATTTTTTGTTTATTGTCCTCAGTTTTGTGCCTTGTTTTAATGTAACTGACGTGGAACCTCTCAACGAGCATCCACTCAGAGGTGTAATCCAAGATTTCGGTAAATAAAAGGGAGTCCCGATAAGCCATCTCTATGTGTTTGTTGCTTCCCAGTGTCATTTTAGTTGCTTTAATAAAAAAAAAAAAAAAGTCCCCTGCTGGAAAAATGAAATAAGATAGCTGCAAATGAAAAAAGGAGTTTTCCCGTATGAACAAGGATTCCTTTTGTGTTTTCATATAGCTATCTTGGAAGTCCTTACTGAGCATGCTCAGTAACCAATTTTATCAAAATTTAAAATATAAATAACTTTGGAACAGATTATTATTTTTTCACCAGACTAGCAAAAGGCACATCTGAGGGCTAGTCCCTTTCTGCCCTGAACATTTCGGACTAGGATTCCAACCCATCTGGGTTGTAGGCAAGTTCAAAGAAAAATTCCAGCAAAGTCAGTGAGCAAAATGGTGTGTGTGTGTGTGTGTGTGTGTGTGTGTGTGTGTTTTTAATACCTCTCCAGAACTCGGAAACCGCACATCCGACTGGAACATACCCGACCACATCCAGAGATCTACCCTGGGCAGTGGTGCACGTGAATTTGCATGTAAATCCGTTGAATGGTTTCAAAGTTATTAAAGTGCAAAATTTCGAGTTTAACTTTGAAATCCTACTCAACCCTAACTATAGGGGTGTGACCGTGCCACTATATTTTATGTGTGTGTGTGTGTGTGTGTGTGTGTGTGTGTGTGTGTATCTGGGTCAAAATTAGTTTTACAACCACTAGCCAGCAGGGCTAGTGACAGGGAAAATCCACTGGCCACACAGGCGTTTCTACTGGCCCAGCTGGTGTACATACTGAAGTATGCCTTTTTCAATACAAGCCCAAAGGGCTAATTAATTGAAAATCTTACTAGCCCGATGCAAAATCTGCCAGCATTTGGCTAGCAGGCCAGTGCCAATTTCGAAGTGTGTGTGTGTGTGTGTGTGTGTGTGTGTGTGTGTATATATAATGTATTACAGTGTGTGTAATGTGTATATGTATATATAATGTATTACAGTGTAAGCCGCTTAATGCGGACACATTTGTGTGTACCAGCAATGTCCACAGAACGCGATGTCCGCAGTTACCAGCAGATGGTAATGTGCGATAAAATTAGTTTTGTCTCGTTTCTGTTTGTGTACTATGTGCTGCATACTGCATTGTGCTTTTTGGGGAAGGGACTGGTTAGTAAAACACAAATCTTTATCTTTCAGTGTTGTGGTATGGGGGTCGGGTTTAAAGCAGGATCTGTACTGGCGTGCTTTTCGGTTCTGCTGACCTGCAGCCTTCAGGTTCATCGTCCACCTCACACTGGCTCTGGTTGTCAGGGGCTTTTACAATGTTAAGAAGCCAAGGCATCTCATTGTTTGCCTGTCGCTCTTCATCAGCTTTTCCGAGTTGGAAAAGGTGGTCAAATTCAACTTCTGGGAGCCCTGTTGGTGGAGGAATAAGTTCCTGAACTGTTGTCGCTTTGGTTAGGAGGGGAACATCTTCTGAGTGCTTTGTAAATCTGGCCTTTCTGAAGCAGTTAACAATTGTTTCTGGAGTAACTTTTGACCCAGGGTTTTTTTTTTTTTTTTAAATGGACTGCATGCTTTACACACACCGTTCCCGTGAGCTCCCCCACTCGTCCATCTCTTCTATCGCCCTATATCTCATCTCTCTCACATAGTGGCGTTTCAGACAGTAAATTATCCCTTGATCCATTGGCTGGATCAGCGAAGTACTGTTGGGTGGTAAACTAATTAGGCGAATGTTTTTCTGAGATTTTGGACATCTGGATGACCAATGAAATTGTCCAGAAGGAGGACAATTTTCTCACCCCTTAGTTTTTTGTCCCACAGCCTTAACCATTCTGTGAAAGTCTCACTGGTCATCCAAGTAGTTTTATTGCTGCTGTAAATCAAGCAGATGAACTACACCACAGAACCACCGTGGCATTGCCGACTTCCCTATCACCAAAAGGTCCAATTTCTCTGACCCACTCATGTTGCTACCCATGAGTACAGCCAGCCTATCTTTTGGATTAAGTCAGAGACTGTAGACTTGGAGATAGAGAGCTGTGTCGCAAGTTCAGGAACACGCATTCTAGGGAGCAATTCCATTTTCTTCAGAAGTTCAATCTTGCATGACAGAGGGATCCCAAGTCGTTTAGACATGTTAAAATTAAACAGAACAGCAGCAGCAGCCAGGAACAGGACACAGTCTCCACGACACAGTCAAACGAGGTGATGAGCTTGCGCGGAGGCAAAGGTCAATAAATAGACTGTCAACACCTAATTTAGCTTAACTGAGCTGAACTGGCATTTCCCTGCAACAGAATGTTACTAAATTAAGTTGGTTACCATTGCCAGGATCAGGACGTAACACCTAATTAGCAGCAAAAGTGCTTCACAATTTGTCCGTGTTTGCCGGTAAATAAGGTCTGCATTAAGCAGTGATTTGACAACGTATCGCATTGAATTAGGTTTGGGAAATAGATTTTTGTCCGTTTTAAAATGATTGTCCACATAAACAGTGTCCATCTTTTGACTGTACTGTGTATGTGTAATGCAGCATATTTCTCATTTACTGCAGTAGATTTTCTCACCTGTAGGTCAGTAGTATTACATATTAACAGGCAGTTCTCTATTACGGAACCCACAAAATGCTGAAGTAAATTACAAGGAAAAAATCAGCTGGCAACATTTTGTGGAGGCCTCAACCTTCAGAGTGGACATCAGCTGACATTGCTTCAAAGTTATATAATTTAATACCCTGATTTTGAGTAATCTCTGTTTTGTGCTCAAGCTTGGGGGGAGGGAAGTTGTCTTTAGACTTTTTGTTTTAAGATTTATTTGCTTTTGTTAACCGGGTAAGCACACTAGACAGCCAAGTGCCTATTTTCAGGTGCGACCTGGGAGATTACAAGGTACATTCATGAACATCAGGCAAATACAAGTAGAGGATTACATTACAGAGAATTAGCACAAAGGGACTTTACAAGCAACAATACCATCAGGCAAATACAAGTGAAGAATTACTATAAAGTGACTTAGCACACAGGGACATTGCAAGCAACAGTACCAGCAGGGATTTCACATTACAGTATTTACATTGCAGGCAGTAGAAGTACAGTATGATTTCATCGCTCCAGGCAGGCAAAGAGGAGTCACATTGGGATAGAGTGGGCCCAGTGCAAGATAAGGGAGTGCACAGTTTTAGTGCTCACCCTGTTGGGCGGCTAACATACATGTGACCACGTGGAAGGCTACTGTTGAAGAACACTCCTAACACTATTGTGGAATTTTTTATTTATGAAGGAATCTGAATTGCAACCTATGAGTCAAGGACTGCTTTGCAAAGGCTCCACGTCAGTTATACACGCATTGCAAGAATCAATAGGATATACAGTAATAAATATACTGAGAAACGCATCAGATGTACATTAGCTGTTTTTATGGCTGTTGGGGTTTTTTGGCTTATTGACCTCAGAAGGGCTAGTAGAACAGGGTAGTATTATCTTTCCTGTAGCCGCAAGATCACAAGAAAACTAACAGCCAATTTTTGCAAGTTTAGGTTTTTCTTAAAACACTTGTTGTCTCTCCCCATACGGTGAATTACTGCTGGTTCTGATTTATTCTATTTTGTTGTGAATTCAGACATACACACACACATTCATTGGCGTTCTTTCAAATAAAAACAAACTGCTTGAATGGACATGGAAACACAAAAAATGTCAGCAACTAAAGACCACCGGTCCATCCAGTCTACCCTTTACTATCCTGTCTTACCCAGGACCCACTGTGCAACTGTTGAGCCTTTTACTATATACAGCTGAGTTTGAAACCATTAATGGTTCTTGCACCCACCACCTCTGCTAGTATGATGTTCCACAGCTCTGTCCCCCTCTCTGTAAAATAAAACTTTTCCCACAGCCCTCCTGAATCCCCGCGCCCCCCCAGCTTCCCTCATGTCCATGTGTTCTTGCCAGTTCTGCTATATTTCCTCATACTCTACCGTGTTCATTCCTTTCGGGAACTTGAAGATCTGTCTCCCTTCTGGTCCCTGGTGAGTACAACGTCAGGGCCTTAAGCTGATTTTCATAGGATCCGCCCTGCTGGCCCTGAATCATTTTGGTTACTCTATGTTGTACTGTGTCTAGCCTGTCTTTGTCTTTTCTTAGACAGGGTTTCCAGAACTGGGCGCAGTATTGCAAATGTGGCCTCACCAGTGACCTATAGAGGCACTGTCACCTCCTTCCTCCTACTGTTAAACCCTTTCTTGATGTAATCCAACATCCTGGTTGCCTTGCTGTAGGCCTTATTCATTTCATTTATTTATCGGGTAAGTACTCTGGAATGCAAACCCCCCCCCCCCCCGGTCACAACCTGAGGTCCAACTTACATAAAATAGTGCAATGCAATACGAAATTAGAAACTATGTAGCTTCGTGCCTGAGTACATCAGTCAATATGATTGTCTCATCGCAGATTAAAGGTACTGACAGACAAATAATTCTTAAAGAGATAATCACATTGCAGTTGAAGAGACACTTTTAATCGGAGTTGGTATTTTGTTCCATATTGAGGCTGCAGAAGAAGCAAAGGTGCACTGTCCACTTTGAGTACGGACCAGTGGAACACTCGGAAGCAAAAAAGTCTCGGAAGAGCAGGAAGCAAAACTAGGCTCATGCTCCTTCAACTGTTTGTTTAAACTAGATGGAGTTCCTGCTTTTTTGAGTTTATAAACAAAACAAGGTGTTATCGGTTTAAAATTCAAAAGACAGCGGTAGCCACCTCAGTGTACTGAGTATCTCCCAATGATGTGTCTTATTTGAAACCATTAATGCAGACATTCCTGTTCTGTGTATTAGAACCAATTTCCTTGATAAGGTACTTATCAGGGCAGAGTCTCACTACCGAGGCATAATTCACCAACAGCATCAGGTTTTGAGTAACTATAGCGAGTCTAGATTCTGATGTTTAATAATTTCATATCATGTATAATATTTCAGTTTTCAAGTGGATTTTTGACGTAATTATGTCCATATGAGGGCCAACATTTAGGTAGTCTAGGGCAACCCCTAAATATTTGAAAATATTAATATTCTTAAATATACACCCATCTCCAGCAACCACCTTTAAACCACTACCGCACTCTTTTTAGTTTAGGATAAGTTCCAAATACCATTGTCTTTCTCTTTAGTGTATTCAGTACCAAATTATTTTCACACAGCCAGTTACGTATGGAGCCTAATTCGTTTGCTGGAACTTGATTTAAATCAGTAGATGATGTCCCATGGCAATATACCACTGCATCATCAGCATACAATATTAGCTCTGCTTTAATAATGGTAGTTGAGTCAAAATACAGAGAAAATATAGGTACCCAAATTGAACCTTGTGGAACACCATAATTGATCCTAATTCCATCAGAGCTACAACCCCCAGACCTAACAACTTGGTATCTCTCATTTAAGTAATCGGTAAACTCTCAAAACTGGTTTTCCCAACCCTAAGTGTGCCAGTCTTCTGGGCAGAAGTGTCAGTGGCTCAGCAGGTTGCACACTCCCCTCTGAAGCCGGAAGATCAGAAGGCTATCCCCACACCAGGCACTTGGGTTAAAATCCCAGTTCTGACACTGTAATGCAGCATGAGGGGGATGCTGCACTCCTAAGGTGCCATCTTCTGGATGAGACGTTAAACCGAGGTCCCATCTGCCTGTTCAGGTGGATGTTAAAGATCCCATGGCACTTCTCGAAAAATTTTATTAAACACAAAAATCGTAATACAGGAATTGAAACCAGCTTTTTCAGCCACCAGCTCACAGGGCTAGTGGCTGTAAAAATTCACCAGCCCACCATGATTTTCATTAGCCCAGCACCATAAATCAGGGACAGGGCTTAGAAGAAAAAGAAAGAAAGAGAAAAAAAAAAAAAATGGGGACAAAGACACCAAATCAGGGACATGTCTTAAAAATTGGTAATATTCACCTAGAAAGCTTTAAGAACAAGGGGATTAGTGTAAGATGCATTTTCTTTTTTAAAATATCATACTTTTCTCTGCCTTGGTTAGAGCACCCCCCCGACCTCAGACACCCGCACCCCTGGAGTCAGTCAGGCATGCAGACGTCCGCTGCGCTCCTCCCCAGTGTGTGCCCACATCTGTGGAGCGCCTAGCCTCCCATAGATGTCGCAACAGCGCGGTGCATGTCCCACACCCATCCTGAAGGAAGGAGAGCAGTCACGTGGGCGCCCAGTCCTTCCCTCCTCCTGCCAGCTCCCAGCGGCCCAAGTCCATTCCCGAACCTGGGTCACCGGTGTGGCATGAGGTGTGGTGTCCAGCGCAGCAACCCTCTGCACCCTGGGCCGACTTAAGATGCATTTTCTGAATAACAAGTCTGTAACTTAATGTTTGACATTAACTTGTGTTTACAGTCTCCACTGTTTAGTCATAAAAACACACAAAATGTACAAACGGCAGAGAAATTTGAGACAAAATCGGGACATCCGTGAAAAGGTATGCAAACCTCCCAGCAGAGACACTGATTAAATTGATTATGGACAACATTGACCGGAAAGGCTGCACAGGGTAGGGCCAAAGCAAACAACCATATTAGACCAGGCCATGTAAAACAGCACCCCCCAAATTCAGCAAAGATTAAATATGTGTGTGTGTGTGTGTGTGTGTGTGTGTGTGTGTGTGTGTGTGTATATATGTGTGTATATATATGTGTGTGTGTGTGTGTATATATATATATATATATATATATATATATATATATATATATATATATATATATATATATATATATATATATATATATATATATATATATATATATATATATATATATATATATATATATATATATATATATATATATATATAGTATATATGATGAGAACTGAGTGGGATATGTTAAATATTAGTCACTCTTGCAGAGTGAGGCATGGATATCTCACGAGTGCCGAAGGCACGAGTGAGATATCCATCTGACGCAAGCAAGAGTGACAATATTTTACATATCCCACTCAGCCCCATCATGTGTTCGATTTATGCAATAGGGTAGGTTTCATAGGTGTTGCTGAATAGCAAGTTTTAGTGATGAAATGGGTGTTATTTACATATCAGTAGTGCTCCGTTGTAATGAGGCTGCTTTGCTTGTGAATACTGACGTTTTTATGAATGGATGTTGTTTCTTCGTTGTGATTGGGTATTATAGCAGTTGCCTATTTTCATTGGCTAAGGTGTGTGAACTGGGGTAGAAATGCAGCTTATTGGTTATTGTTGTTGTGTAATGATTGGTTGTTGGTTGTGAGTGACAGCGTGATTTTTACTGTCATTGGTTCATTTTGTTATGAGTGGGCGTGCACTTACATTTCTTTTCGGTATACAGCGTTTTGCGGTGTGCTTATAGTGCATGGAACAACTTTATTTACTTAACGTTTATTTTTTGCAGTTTATTTATATTTGTATGTGTTGCTTGTGACAGTGTTTTGTCAGTTCATGAAGGGACCCATTGACGGCGCTGGACTTCCGACATTTTGACTGCCGTGATTCTCAGGTAACCGGTTCTAATCCGCTGTGCCGTCAGACAACATCTGCTTAGCTTTTTTCTCAGGAGGGCTTTCTTTTGAGTGACCTGTAAAAGAAAATATTTGTTAGCATGTGCAGTAGTTTATGTGTTACTGACCGTTTACTATATTACTTTCCAGTTAACTTGGTAGAAAGTATTACTGCTTACTGTGATAGATATTGAATGTAATATTTGTAGCACAAATTGTAGGACTGCTGAAACACGTGGACATTGCTTGTAAATGTGAAATTCTTTTTATTTTCTTGTATGCTTTCTGTTTTTCTGCACGTAGTAGCATGTGGGACAGAAGCTGGCATCTCATTCTGTAAGGTAGCTGTTTTGTGGTGTTCCAGTGCAGCTTTACATTCAGCAGAGGTAGATGGCTCTGAGTTAAAGTGGTTGCTCAGTAGATTAGAGATATTTTCTGTTTCTGTACATTCAGTTTGGAGTAATCATTAAGTGACTGCAGTTGTTTGTGTCCCGAATCTGTATTACCTCCGTTGGAGGTACATTACTATCCACTAGTTTCTGTACCAGGTGTTTCCTTATGGAGTGGTTTGTAAGCCTGCTGTCTGTTTGGATGCCTGCAGTTTGTATCATCGTTTTCAGTATGGTAGCGATGGTATTTAACCGAGTGCTTGTTGTTTGAACCAGCAGTTGTTACTGCCAGTTTATATTGGTGATTTACTGCTAAAAAAAAGGGCAGAGTCATAATTGTATTTGGCAGGTCTTTTCTCCATATAAAATATAAAGTTTGCCACAGGGCACTTCTTTCTGTTAGCAATGGCATATGCTCGTGGTTTTAACATGCAGTGTCTTTGGGTTACTGCCAGTCCTTGTTTTCGTTTGTCTCTCCTGGGAAAATTCTATGTATTTGTCTCCTTTGTCATCCGAGCATAATTTTATATCTCCCCACTTCAAATTCCTACATTCAGAGTTTCCCCGGATACCAAAGAACATTGTTGTGTTGAGCCACATAGTATTTAAGAGTGACTGTGGAGTTCTTGGTCCCAGTACATCTTTTTCATACAGATCATTAATTAAGGTGTCAGTGAGTTCGTCAGCAGCGAACGGTCTATTCCCTTTACCATCCTCCTTTAATTTTTTTTGTTTGGACAGCAAAACATCTCTACACTTTAGAAATGCAGGGGAAGTGGATAGCGATTCAGGATACTGGTGCTTTTTCAAGTGTCTCTCATAACTTTGAAATTTAGCCTCAGCTTAAGGGCTCATACTGAGAACCGTCTTTTTTGGCACTGAATGAAGTAGTGACACAGAAGGTTGTTTAAATCATGTGCAGGCAGAAATTCCATGGGTGTTGTAATATTGAACTGCTCTTTCATATACTTCCGAAAATTGCTGACATCACATTCCGTTTTTCGTCGTGTATTCTCATTTTTTGCTGATTCAATATATTGATCAATATAACTACTGTCTAGAAATACTGTTGGTGCTGTCGTAGGAGTTCTTTGCGGATCGCAGACATTTGGGATGAATTTCTCAAGTGCCGTTGGGTCTAATAGAGGCTCAGTATCCAGTTCGAATTGCGAGCAGCTTAATAATATTTCCTGCTGCTCGTTTCTATGCTCTGCATTTTGTTCAGCTTTGTTCCACGGAATCCTTCCATATTCCACTGTGATGTGCTCCCTTGTACATAGTTATCCATGGCTTTAGTATTTTGTCCTATGTTGTATTGATGTAGGTTCTGTTTAAATGCTTTCCTGTACTGTTTCATATCGGGCTTTGCAAAGTTTTAATACTGTTGTGTTAATTACTAACAGCTGTGTACTGCACTGCACGGATAACTCGCCCTACTTCTGTAAAGGTTTCTTGATTTCACAGGTGAGTCTCATTTGCTTGGTTGCTAGGAAACAGAGCTGCCTGCACTTTTTACTCTTCATGACATAGCAACTGTGAGAATATCTGTTGCTGACATAGGAACTGTGTGTGTAAATCTGCATATCTACCACAGTTCCTACGTGAGCAACATTTACATCACTCTTGTGAGAATACATGCTTTATATGTGACGCTTATCAGCCACCCCTATTGTATAAATATATATATATGTATATGTATATGTATATGTATATGTATATATATATGTATATGTGTGTGTATATATATATATATATATACTAACATACTATTAGCCAGCAGATTAGGCCTACGGTCTATCGAGTCTGCTCGAACCTAGATCCTTAGTTGGATGCGAGACCCTCCCATCCCTTGTTCTCCAGAAACCCCTATCATCCATCCCCACCCCCACCCCCGGACAGGCCATCATCTGATACATCCACTTTCTGTGTCTGTCCCACCCTCTCTTGAAGCCCTCCACTGTGGATCTCTGAACCAGCTCACCAGGCAGTGCATTCCAAGGGTCCACCACCCTCTCGGTGAAAACCTCCTCCTCTTTTCCCCCTCACCCTTCCACCTTCCAACTCAAACCATGCCCTCTGGTGATACCTCCTGCTTTAGTCTAAAGATCCCTCCATGTTTACCCTATTTATTCCCTTGGAGGTACTTGAAGACCTCAATCATGTCCCCTGTCTCTCCTGTCCTCCAAAAACAGGCAGAGCTCCTCAAATCTGTCCTCATAAGTCAAATCCTAGCCCTCGTATCATCTTTGTTGCCTCTCTGTACCCTCTCCAGGAGCTGCATGTCCCTCTTCAAGTGTGGTCTCCAGTACTGTACACGGTACTCAAGGTGTGGTCTAACCAGTCCATTGTACAGCGCAGAATCACTTCCTTGCTCCTAGAGGTGATCCCCCTGATGCATCCCAACATCCTGTTTGCCTTGCTAGCTGCTCTCCTGCACTGCTCAGAGTTATTCATACATGTATCCACCATGACCCCTAGGTCTTTTTCCCTATTGAGGCCTCCAGCGCCTCCCTCCTAGGGTGTACCTGTGTTTAGGGTTTCCCCGACCAAGATGCAACTCCTTGCACTTGGTGATATTGAAATTTAATTTCCATGTGTGAGCCCAGCTTTCCAGGGTGTCTAGGTCCCCTTGCAGGGCCACCCTCCCCTCTTCTCCCTCAACTACTGCTCCCATCTTGGAGTCATCCACGAAGAGACTTCATTTCACACCCTATACCCTTCCTGATGTCCGATATGTATGCATTAAACAGGATCGGACCCAGGACCGAGCCCTGTGGTACCCCACTACCAACCTCTCTAGGGTTCAAGAGCTCCCCACAGACCACTACTCTCTGAGTGCGTCCAGCTAGCCAGTTTTCAATCCATCTGACCATCAAAGGGCCTACTCCTAACTCCACCAGACCATTGTGGGGGACAGAGTCAAACGCATTGCTGAAGTCCAAGAATAATACATCCACAGGCTTACCCCTGTCCAGTTCTGATGTTACCCATTCATAGAACTCCACAAGGTTGGTTTGACATGATCTACCTGGCACAAACCCATGTTGCCGACTATCCAGACCTCCCACCTCCTCCAAGTACACCCCCAATCGTTCCTTTAGTATACTCTCCATTAATTTTCTCACCACCGAGGTCAAACTGATGGGTCTATAGTTACCTGGTACTTCCCTCGACCCCCCTTTATGGATTGGTACCACATGTGCCTCTCGCCAATCCCTAGGTACCCTTCCTGTCTCAAGTGACCTGCTGAAAAGCTCCGCCAGGGGTGCAGCCAGTATGTCTGCCAATTCCCATAGTACTCTCGGATGAATGCCATCCGGCCCAGGAGATTTGTTATTCTTTAGGGCCTTGAGGGCTAACCACACCCTTTTGGTGGAGATAGCATCATCCGTCCCCTTCCCCTTACTGGTCTTTTTATCCTTATCCAGATGTGACACCCTTGGGGTACCTTTCCCTCCCTCTTGCTCCATTTCTGTTGCTCCCCTGATCCCACTCCCCTGCCTTCTA